>OY756214.1:15404700-16715200 GCA_963576875.1 Acrobasis repandana
TTAAGTCAATGAAAAAAATAATTTGGTTTGATTTATTACCTATATTTTTTAATTGGCGATTGGGGTGAAAATCGGATTGGAACTTTCTCGGGTCGCGGAATCATATTAACTGTTTTTGTAATAAAAGCTGCTGTTTAATTAGGGTTTTACAATTATTTTGATGGGTGATTCAGTCTAAAATTTCGAACAACTTTTCCTCATGAATGTATATCAAAATACGAATTCACAATATGCGTAATATATCGAACCACAGACTATACTAGATCTATACTTGGCTAGGCAGACAGGCTATAGTAGGCTATTTATCTATACTAATATTATAAAGAGGAAAGATTTGGTTGTTTGTTTGTTTGCATTACATGGCTCCAAAACTACTGGACCGTTTTAAAAAAAACTTTCACCGTTGGAAAGGTACACTATCGCCGAGTGACATGGGCTTTATGTGTACCAAGGGCGAAGCCGGGGTGGACTGCTAATATAGTATAATTATATTAAAATAACAGTAAAAAAACAACAAAAAAATCTGCATTTTCATACAAAAGTGTGCAGCCGCCCGGGAAATTTGTATAGGAACCGATTTTTTTGGTGTTTTTACTGTTTTTAGGGTTTCGCTTATCTGTCTGTCCGTAAGTCACAGCCAATTTGCTACGAAACTATAAAAATGATTTAGTTGAGATTTAGTACCTACACTTATGTAACTTAGTGACCCAAAGATAAACGTATAACGTAAATAAATGGAATTTAAAAAAGGGGGCCACTTATGGTGGGTAAAGTAGACATTAAAAAAAAGTTTTGATAACAAAATCGTGTGACATATCAAATGAAAGAACTTTTTATGACAATTTTAAATATATATTTTTTTTTTATTATTTCTTAGATTGGTATTTTTAAGTTATTTAAGAAAATGGGCGAAAATTGACCCCCCCTAATAAACTACTGGACCGATTCAGTTGAAATGTGGTGCACATAATGTAAATTTGTGACCCAAAGACGGAAGTAAAATGAAGGTAAATGAATAAATTTAAAAAAAATGGGGCCACTTATGGAAGATAAATGAGACATTAAAAAAAGGGTTTTGTGAACTACATCGCGTAAAATATCAAATGAAAGAGCATTTTATGATAATATTAAATATATTTTTCTAAATTTTTTAAGTTGGTGTTTTTGAAGTTAATTTTGAAAATAAATAATAAAAATACCCTTATCTCCGAAACCACTAAACCCAAACTTTTGAAAAATATACAGTTAAAAGTTCTTTACCTATAGATTACAGGAAAACCTATTAGAAGATAAAAAATAAAAGGGTGTAGTAATGCTAATTACTGCTTCATTAATCAACCAATTTTTTTAGTTGTTTTCAGGAAAAGATTTCTTTTTAGTGCTCTTTGTTGATTCGTTTAAAATATTGTACAAAATCAAACAGTCAAGTCATTGATTGAGCACGTACAGCTGCTACGCCAAGACTGTTGATCTGTTCAACGTGCAATCCTTTTTTACCCTCCGTACTTACATAATAAGGTGAATAGAAGTGAAAGGTGTTACGATTGCAGATGGTCGCTAAACGTATTGTTTCACAAAGAAAATTCAAATGTGTACATTTTCTGTCAGTGGAACACAAAACGTGTAGTTTTCCAAGTTACCGCTCGCGTAAAATACTATTTGATTGTATTTTTGAGAACGTCCTGTCAGCGATAAGTAATATTGATTTACGCAGAAATATCATAAATTTGTCTATAGTTCCCTAGAATTTCAACTTAACCAAAATAAACAGGCACGTGCCGTAACGGGCCACGTCCAGTGTAGAGTTCCGTAGTCAGTACCTACTTGTTTTATGTAACTAACAACTGCCTAACTTTAGGTCTGAATTCAGTCCATGATACTGAACAACTTTCACCAAGGAACAAACGAAATACATAAATTATTTTTGATCTCTTACACACAAGATTTGGCAAAATGTAATATTTATGGAATATATGTATGGAATATGTAAGGACGAATCACACTAATTAAGCTAGCCCCAAAGTAGGTTTTAGACTTGTATTATGGAATACTAACTCAATGATACTATATTTTATGATAAAAACATACATAGATAAACACCCAAGACCCAGGGCAATTTGAAAAAGACCATTTTCTAACTTGCCCTGGCTGGGCCTCGAACCCAGAACCTCCGGATTAGTGGTCTAGCGTGTTAACAATTACGCCACGGAGGTCGAATGGAAAGCAAACATTTTCTTTTATATTTAATTACTAGCTGACCCGGCGAACTTTGTTTCGCCCGTTCCCGTTCCTTTTCCCATATTTTCTCACCGTTTAAACCTTCCCTAGACTACGACAAACATTTCAAGACCAAAATTAGCCAAATCGGTTCAGCCGTTCTCAAGTTTTAAGCAGACTAACGAACAGCAATTCATTTTTATTTATATAGATGTGTTCCTTAGGAAAAGTTGTTCAGTATCATGAACTGAATCCACCTTAAATTAGTTTATGTACAGGGAGACGTTATATACTGGGTGGCGCAAAAGTACTGGCACTAAAGAAAATACTTTTATTTTTTTTATATGACATTTTCTGTCATTCTGTTGTTGAAAATTGTGTAGTGAACAAATGTAAAATACACTGAAAATAAACATGGACCGTTTTACTCCCCAAGAACGTGGAATAATTGTGTCAATGTTCTTACGGAATAATTCATCAGTGATAAGAACACAACGTGAATTTCGTCGACGATTTCACCACCGTCCGGCACCGATTGGTCGCACAATTCGACGCTTTGCCACACGCCTTGAAGCAACTGGCTCAACATTGGATAGACCTAAGTCTGGGAGACCAAGAACAGGCCGTTCAGCTGAAAATATCGATGCTGTGCGCGAAGATGTGGAAGAGTGTCCAGAAACATCAACGAGGCGACGTGCCACGCAATTGGGCATTTCCAGACGGACCCTGCAGCGTATTTTGGTGAAAGACTTAAAGATGTTCCCGTATAAAACTCAAATGACTCATCAGCTGCTGCCTGCTGACCACCGAGCTCGTCTAGATTACTGCCAGCGCGTCATAAACCTCAACCTTGAAGAGGATGATTTTCCTTCAAAATTGGTTATGAGTGACGAAGCGCATTTCCATCTCTCAGGGCATGTCAATAAGCAGAATACTCGGTTCTGGGGCACTGATAATCCGCGCATTATTCAAGAAACACCTCTACACCCACTAAAAGTTACTGTATGGTGTGGCATCTGTGTTGACAGAGTGATCGGACCCTATTTTTTCGAAGACGCTGGAGGCAATGCGATAACTGTCACTGGAGAACGCTACAGAACCATGTTACGAGAGTTTTTGATACCCAGTTTGGACGAATTGGGGCTGGAGCACATCTGGTTTCAACAAGACGGCGCTACGGCACACACAGCGCGCGACACTATGGACTTAGTGAGGGACGCTTTTCCAGGCCGAGTTATCTCTCGTTTTGGCGATTTGCCTTGGCCTGCAAGATCACCCGATCTGACCAGTCCAGACTTCTTTCTTTGGGGTTTTTTGAAATCTCGGGTGTATGTGAACAAGCCACAGACTCTCGCAGCTCTAAAAGAAAACATTCGTCAAGAAATAACGAACATATCGCAGGAAGTGTTACGGCAAGTTATGCAAAATGTCATAAATAGGGCTCAAATGTGTATCAACTCTGGAGGTCACCATTTAAAAGACATCATCTTTAAATCCTAATGGTACGAAATTTAATGGCACAAATATACATTTAAAAAAACCTAAATCTAGTTTTCTAATTTAGAAAAAATGTTATAGCTGAACCAAATAGGGTCTTTACTTTTGCGCCACCCAGTACGTACTACTGCCGTGAATTTTTTTAAGTGTCCATATACAACCGTTTAACTGACAGAGAGGGGAGACACATGATTCTAACAAAAATTTGCAATCAAAAACCAAATATTTCACAAACGGATTGCTAAAACGAAAAAGGGTGTTCATAATCTTACAATATTTTTGAAAGACCTATTCAACGAAGACTCACAACACACATTTTTTTTTCAAGTTTTTATTACCACATATCCATGCCCATGCCTAATTACAGCTTTCTAGTACTAATAGTCTATGAGTAAAACTGGGGACAGACAGACAGACAGACATGATGGATCTATAAGGGTTTCTTGTTTACTACGGAACCCTAAAAAGCTGCGTGAAACAAAACAGATTCTCTATTCTAAGGGTTCTTTGTCATTTGCGCTTTAACAAATTTCAAAATACAAGTAATCAAAACCACTTGTGCAAATATTTCGCTCCACTTCGCATACGATAAATTCAAAAATTGATGGATGAATGACCGTGCTTTTACAGGTTAGGCAACTTCTAGCTTGGTCACAGTTAGGATGGGTGACCGTGCTTTCAATCTTAATGTTGTCCAAGTCAAATGTTGAGATTCTTATGAATAAATTTCAGTTTTCTCTACCTACATAACTTGGCAGCTATTTAAATTTCAATTGTTTTGTCGGAATTTGAACTTGGCATTTTTACATTTATGTTTTTGATGGGGTAAAATAAACACCCAAGAACCAGGACAAATTAAAAAAGGCCATTTACCAACTTGCCCTGGCTGGGAATCGAACCCAGAACCTCCGAGTGACGGACTAGCGTGTTAAGGAATCGCCACGGAGGTCGACTAATAAATTGAAAAAGTAATAAATTTTACGCAAGATTTGAATACCTATAACTTGGATTTTTTAGAAAGTGCTATATGAATTTCACATATATTTAAACTCGCTTTTTAAATAAACGTCTTGCATTCACGCACACTACTGTATTTTCGACTTTACTTTTTCTACTGATAGCCTGTCTACTAAAGTGTTAAGTACATTATAATGACGTCTGCCAAGGCCTTAATTCAGAAATAATAATTCAAACAAAATAATTATTTGATTTGATTGTTTTGAAAATTTTAATAAGTATCGCGGACTGGAAGTCTTGACGAAAAGAAAAAAGTAAGCTGTATACTAATTCTACGTTACAATTTATGATAACCTACATCATTGTCCCGTTTACACATTATTAACTCTATGCAACGTCATCTTGACATTTTTATCCCCCTAGCGGGAAAATTTTGCATATTTCAGAGCCAAATCCGACCACGTGGCTTTGTGCATACCGTCCTTAATACTGTAATAACATTTGTTAATCAGAAAACGGAATAATTTATGTTTGAACATTTTAACAGTAGGAGGCATCTCCACTTAACTCCACCGACAAGAGCAAGCTCGTTAAAGAAGGAGAAATACATTTTAAAATTTAATTGTTTAATTTAATTTGGGAGTTGACAAAAAATGTCGGAGCCATACCCAATATACTTTTTGTGACTAGAGCTGGTTTACATTTTTGTGTGCTAACATTATTTATATATTTCTTTTGCATTTTATTTATCATTTTACGTGTATCTGACAACCTTAATGTTGGGTATCCAGGTCACTAATATAGTTTTAAATTGTGATTTGTATGTTGGCAACACTAGATGGCAATAAACCAGTTAGCTTCCGAGACCTGTCTTTGATTGACGTACCTACGGCGTTCCTAAATGTCACACTTAAAAACAATTGGGGATTATTTTTTACAAAAATGGCAATTTTGTAGATATACAGACATGGTAAGTATAGTTAGACTTTTGAACTATTGAACACAACTTTCCCAGGATTTGTTTGTTTTTTTTGTGCTTTAAATAATAATTTCCTATCAGAAAATAATTCAATAACGTAATATAGGCGATACAAGACAATGATAAGCAGTTAAAAGAAATTGTTACATGAACCCCTCCTTCCAAAATTTTTTATGCCAAGGACCCAATGTTTCTTTTTAATAAATAATGGAAATAAGGGTGAAGTTAAGAATGTAAAAAATATCGTATTTGAGCCATTTCGAAAAAGTCATAAAACTTTTTTGTTACTTACTCGTAACTTTCTTGTCTGAACAACTTTTTTATGCGTTAATGCGTTAAACTTGGAGGAGTCAGGAGTGTGAAGGAAAGGCAGACTCGTAATGTTTCCAGCTCACAGACTAGTGCCACTAGAAATTGTTTTTTCTATTGCATCATAGCGATGTCCTTTAGTAGGAACGAGGAGTATATTTCAAGGTTAACTAGTGAAGCCAGTAAGAATAAATACACTAGTGGCTCTGTAAGCTATAAACCTCGCGACTTACCCCCAACCCTTAGAAGTTTATAGGATAAAGAAGTTGTTCGGACACAAAAGTTCCGTTTTAATAAGGGTTTGTTACCCTAAAAGTTGCGTCTTAATAAGGGTAACAAAAAAGCAAAATAAATACATAATACTGACGATAGACAGTGGTGAGGTTGGCAAGCGCCCAAACCGCCCAATGCTGGCACTGCGGCGTGTGGTGCGCGTGCAGCAGGTTGAGGATGGGCTCGAACGAGCGGTAGTTGATGTTGCGCTCCGCATTGATGTCCCAGCGTTGCACGGCGGCCGCCACCCGCGCCAGCACCGCGTCCCGCGCCGGCTCGTCCACCGTCCACGCCTCGGGCCCGTCGGACGCCATGTGCGCTAACACGCCGGCCGCGTTGTAGCTCACCTACAACAAACATTCACTCTTGCTTGATGAGCTTGGTGGCCCGGTAGATTTTATAAGGTATTCGAAATAGTTCATATAAAGTATTTATTTATTTTACTCTTTATTGCACACAAATAAACAAATGTATGAGAAACAAAAAATCTAAATAAATTTTAGCATACACAAGGCGGCCTTATCGCACAGCAATCTCTTCCATTATTTGTATTAATTATTTCGATCAAAGTATTTGTATGTATTACGAGATCGTATATCGGTAGTTATTGTTGGTACTATTTAGCTTTTTTGCGCCGTACAATATTTTTTTTTCTCTGTTTACCACCCCTAATAAACCAGTGCCGATAATTTTTTAAACCAAAAAAAATATATTAGAATGAAACCCATTGGAAAAGGAAGAGAATATTACAAATATGAGAGGAAAAATAAATTACGGGCGATCTGAGGTCGGGGGGTGGGTTTCAAGGGTAAAAAACTCCATCGATTATGATCGAAAAACTCGATTTCCAGCAAAACTACAGGTCCTATAGAAAAAAGTGAAATCGCAAAGTTGTAGGTAATAAAAAGATCTACAACTTTTGTATGTACTTTTTATTCACATAACCTCAAAATTTATGTGAAAAATTAAATAAACCAAGGTTTTGGTTTTTTATTTTTATCTTTTACATTTTCTTTTTTTTTTCCTCGAAATTTGGTGAAAACTTTATTTTTTACCCTTTAAACCTCACCCCCACCCCACGACCTCAGTTCGCCCGTAATTTATTTTTCCTCTCATTTTTGTAATATTCTTTTCCTTTTCTAATGGGTTTCATCTTACTATATTTTTTTTTTACTTTTTACCATTTAAAAGGCTTCTGCACTGGTCTATAAGGTTGACTAGGACAAAATGCTTTTAGCATTAAGTCCGCTATTTGTTAAATAGTAGATTATGCTATATGCCTTTACCCCTTTGGTAAAGGCGCTACTTTGAATCCTGAATGAAGAGAGGGATTCATGTATTATATTGTAGATAAAACTATTAACATACATCGTGTAGCACATTATTCTTTTTATCTCTCAAATGAGAAAAAATTGCCGTGACATCATGTGAAATTTAAATGCGCTGTATCGTAGTAAATTTTTGTTTCTCAGAGAAAAGAAAAATACGTGTACAATATTATTTCACAATCCGATGGGCCAATAATAATTTTCCCAGTCGTCATGCCTATTGCGTTATAAGGTCCAAAAGGTCTCAGTTCAGTTCACTCACTCTTAATAAACTAAATTATTATTTAATCAGCAAAGAATTACATTTATCACAAACGCTAGTTTAAGGTAAATACTAGCTACAAAAGCTATCGTTATATTTGTACTTTAAACCTCATTATCTAAAATAAATCGCAGCCACTTTTCAAAAGTTGGCTTGTAGGTGCATATATTGCAGCAATCGTAGAAAAAAAGATGATTTAAGTTGTGAAATCACCTCAATGCCATCGCTAGAAGAATCGAGCAAGTCATAGAAGACCCCCAGGAACACCCGGTCCATAAGTTGCGGGCGCAGAGCAGCCACCTCCGCGACGTTTCCCAGCAAGCCCATCATGTTGCGCAATAACTCCTCTTTGTCCGGGAAACTCTACAAGAAAAGAAAAAAAAACAGAAAATTAAGGCTCCACAAGAACGAAAGTGCTGCCCTCATTATAGATGCACGATCTTATCAAAAACTAAGTCAAAAAAAAATATCGTAATTAAATGTTCTATATCTATACAGGGGTTCTTTAAAAACACCGGCAACATTTTTGGAGCATGTTAAGTCCATGATACTTAACTACATTCCATAAAAACAATTATCGAAAAACGAAATTAAAAATTCGGCTTCCCATAAAAATCAGCGCTAAAAAAATTATGTTTAGATTATGGTAAAATAAAACAAGGTATTCTCTTCCCGTGACAGCTGGTTACCTGATTGGCCCAAGAATACGTCATCAGTTGAGTTGAGTGTTGCCACTGTGTGTATTAACCAATTATTCAATATATATGTTGCAGTCAAAACTCTTAACCAGTCAAAAGTACTATTGACTAGCAAAATCAGTCAAAAGTAGTTTTGACCGTATGCTTTAGTCAATAATACTTTTGACTAAAATAACAGTTAAAAGTACTTTTGCCCAATGGAGCTGGTTAAAAGTACTTTTGACTAAATGATTCCGTCAAAAGTCGTTTTGACTGGTTTTATCTGTCAAAACTCTTAAAAAGTTAAGGTGGTCGATAAAAATAACGACAAACGCACATATAAACTTTTATATTACTCATTATTAGTGGAGAACGTGCTGATATTAGAACAAAAATGAGTGACTACGAAAAGAAAGAACGCTTTTTGCAAAGAATTTAAGCGATAGAAGATATGAAAGATAGTCATTTTAATGTTATGACAAAAGAAAAGAAAAAGAAGACACCATTACAGTATAGTAGACTAAAACGCTTTAACATCATTGAATTTTGTGGTATAAAAAAAATTGTTACAAACAAAGAACCTGTAAAATATTTTTTGCCGGCTGAGGAAATCTACGACATTATTGATGCTGCTCATATTTCTATAGGGCGATAGACTTAAGAATGAAACGGCAAAAAAGTACGCTAATGTTACAAAAGAAATGATTACTATATATTTATCAATATCAATGAAAAGCAAGAAAAGGAGTGGTCTGGTTTCGAAACCGATCCTGCACACTAAAATGAACAGCCGCTGCCAAGTCGATTTTATCGACATGCAGTCGCAAGAAGATCGCGGCCATAAATTTATTATAGTTTATCAGGATCATTTGACTAAATTTGTAATTTTGCGACCACTGACATCAAAAAGGGCTACTGAAGTTGCATATCAATTAATAGATATTTTTTTGACCTTTGGAGCACCATGTATTTTGCACTCAGATAATGGCAGAGAGTTTGTTAACTCAGTTATAAAAGAATTAACATCATATTGGCCGAAACTAAAACTAGTAACTGGGAAACCACGTCATAGCCAAAGTCAAGGTTCCGTGAAACGGGCTGATCAAGATGTTGAAAAAATGCTAGCATCTTGGAGGGAAGACAATAAAACCACTAACTGGTCGAATGGACTTAAATTTGTTCAATTCATGAAGAACAGAGCATTTCACTCAGGGATAAAGCAGTCTTCGTATCAAGCTATGTTTGGAACGGAACCTAAAGTGGGGCTAACAACATCTAATCTACCTTTGGAAATTATTAGTGGATTGCATAATGAAGAAGACTTGCAAGTTGCAATCACAAAACTTCGATGATAATGAAGAGAAACAAGACAAACAAGAAAAAATTGAAACAAAAAAATAAGAAGAAAACAAAGAACAAGGAGAAAACAAAAAACAAGAAAAAATATTTGAACACAACAGAAACGAATTAATGATATTGGAAGCAAGAGAAAAAGCGCATTTGAATTTAGTAAAACAAGCAAAGAGAACGAAAACAGCATGCGATCAATCTCATCCACCACTGAAATTCGGAGACAATGTGACCATACCAATCCCAAAAGTAGACAAAGGAAAGGCAGGAAGAAATATTTGAACACAACAGAAACGAATTAATGATATTGGAAACAAGAGAAAAAGCGCATTTGAATTTAGTAAAACAAGCAAAGATAATGGAAACAGCAAGCGATCAATCTCATCCACCACTGAAAGTCGGAGACAATGTGACCATACCAATCCCAAAAGTAGACAAAGGAAAGGCAGGAAGAAATATTTGAACACAACAGAAACGAATTAATGATATTGGAAACAAGAGAAAAAGCGCATTTGAATTTAGTAAAACAAGCAAAGATAATGGAAACAGCAAGCGATCAATCTCATCCACCACTGAAAGTCGGAGACAATGTGACCATACCAATCCCAAAAGTAGACAAAGGAAAGGCAGGAAGAAATATTTGAACAAAACAGAAACGAATTAATGATATTGGAAGCAATAGAAAAAGCGCATTTGAATTTATTAAAACAAGCAAAGAGAATGAAAACAGCAAGCGATCAATCTTATCCACCACTGAAAGTCGGAGACAATGTGACCATACCAATCCCAGACGTAGACTAAGGAAAGGCAGAACTTCGTAATTTAATTGGATTTGTATTAGAAGTCACTTGTGAGCAGTTATACAGGATTGGGACAAAGAGTGGGATTTTGGAGAAATTGTACTGCAGGTACCTACTAATTCAAATTTAATGTGCGTCTACTTAGTGAATTTGTAAATATAAATGAATTTGTGTGTGTGTGTGCGCGCGTGTATGCGTGTGCACGTCTGTGTGCATGTATTTGTCTGTAGGTTTTAACCTGTTTTTAACATTTTATTTTCTAGCTCCGAATTTGATGACTGCAAAGAAAAATTTATCCGGCAGGATGAGGTGCCCAACGTAATAATCACATTACGAACAGCTGCAAAGAACGCTGCTATCGGAACAGGACAAGGTTATGCATGCATGATGTGTATGTTCTACGGGCTGTAAAAACAATAAATGTTTATGCAATACCTCTTTTTAAATTTATTCATTTACGTTTTACTTCCGTCTTTGGATCACTAACTTACATATGTGTACCATATTTTAACTCAATCGGTCAATATGTATATGTACCTCGAGGCAAGCCAGGAAGAATTTCATGCCGCGGTTGTCGAGGAATCGCTGGCAGTTCTGGGGCGTCTCGTCGGTGACGTTCCACATGGTGGACCAAGCCACTTCCAGCACGTCGTCGCACACACGTCGTTCCAAGCGGTCTTCAATCAGATTGAGCATTTTCTGAAAAAAAACCAAACAGTACTTGAAATTAGAATTTTAGTCTCTCAATATAGCGCTTTGCCGGTCGACAAACGTGACCGGCAGCTATGCTGCATCTGAACCCAGGTGCGCTTTCTGGCTTAGGCTTGAAATTGCGCTAAGCGGAGACCCGCGACGGGTTCAGTCCGTCTCTGTCACAAACTCTGCGTGCGACGGAGACACGTGACCCGCGACGGTTTCAGCTATATCTATCGCATGGTTTGTGACACAGACGGATTGCAACCGTCGCGGGCGTCCGCTTGACGTAGTTTCAAGCCTTATTCTTTCCCAAAGATGATATGCATGTTAGTGGACGACACTTAATGTGTGAAAGATCGTGCGAAGTGGAGAAAAACAGCTGGAAGCAATAAAACTACATATGGATTTACGTTTATGACTGCCTCCGTGGTCCAGTGGTCAAAGCGTTTGCCTTGTGATCCGGAGGTTGTGGGTTTTGTGAAAAAATGTTTCAAGTCTGGTTAGGATATTGCAGGCTTGCTTGAAGGCACGTAAAGCTGTTGGTCCCGAACGCCATCTAGCGTTTGTACCTATCCTAGGATTGGTTCTGGTCTACCCTTTGGGTTGCGGAAGTCAGACCGCAGTCGCTCTGTGTAAAAACCAGTAACCTCGCCATATCACCTAGGTAAGGTAGCGGACCCCGGGCTCTGAAGCGTCACCGCTGACGTGCAACCGGGAATACGCTTGGATGATGATCATGGATTTACGTTTATGTACTCTTATGTGATGTAGCCTTATGGGACGCTCGATGTTTTGATATTATCCGTCCGTTTTATGATCTAAGATGATCATATCTTCCAGATATTGTCAGAACTTCATTATATTAGGTTTTGTATCAAAATACTCCGGTAACGCGTCATGCGCATGGCACTGCGGTATTGTATGTAGTAATTGATGATGGTCTCTTTGGGGATCAACTTATTTTTGTTAGTTAATGGAACGCTAATAAATGCGGTTCACCATTTTTAGGGCGTTACAAACAAGTTTTGGTTCCTGTATGATGGCTCAAAAGGATTCGTATCATTCATACATTTTCAAGTTATAAATATTTGTAATCTCCTTGCCAACGTCTTGCTTTGTTTGTTGTTGTTTTATGTATGTATGTATTGTGTCGTGTGTAAACCTTTAAGATATAGGTTTTTATGTACGAGTATAGCAAGTATTATGACGAGATATATTTAAATTATTAAATACTGTTATTTTAAAGAAAAGCTACCGATACTAGCGTTTCGGAACGACTACTGCTGAGAAGAAACGCCGAAAGTAACTTATTAAGATAGTATTGGTCACCTAACGCCAGAAGCGCTTTGTCATTTAGTTAAATTAAGAAGTCATCATGTTTTCAAGTCACGTAATTCCACAGATACTACCGCATCCCGTTTATAGCGGGAAGCTATCGATTTATCGATAACGTATAGTCGCGAATCTGTTTGCCACCACTAACCTCATATTCTATTTTCAATCTGCCGCCCACGGCTACGGCCACGTTAAATTTGCGACGGTCGCTTCGAGCTAGTTCGGATACAAGGTTACTTAGTCGGAAAGGTTATATCCGTTTACTCCTATATTAGTAGCTATATGGTAGTACCGGGCCCAAAGAGAGTCAAATACGCAGAATATAAAAAATCATGCTAATAAGTCTACTTTGAGATTACAAAAAAAACTAGATAACTAAACTATATAAATTAATACAGTATGAATTAATTACAAACAATGTTTTAAGAAAATGCGTAGATTGGTTTTCGATTGCCATGAAATTATATCTATACTAATATTATAAAGCGGAAGAGTTTGTTTGTTTGTTTGTTTAAACGCGCTAATCTCAGGAACTAATGGTCCGATTTGAAAAATTCTTTTTTTGTTGGGTAGTCCATTTATAGAGGAAGGCTTTAGGCTATATAACATTACGTTCCGACAACCACGCGAACGAAGTCGCGGGCACAGCTAGTTATTTATAGATTAATTAGGAACATAGCTCTTAATAACCCGACTACGGGAATATCTTACTGAAAAATATGTTTATCCTAATTATCCAAGCATAGCATGGAGTAACAGTTAGTAGTATATATATTTCTGAAGTTTACTAATTAAACCTCTTTATTTGATACTCTAAAGTGCCCTAGGGGGTATGATTCCATTTATTTTATATTTTAGTTCTTGGCTTTTGGTTTCGCCGTAGGTCGGTAAAAACTAAGGTGAGAAAAATTCATTATAAATATTGTAAATGATTTACTCTCATAGTATATAGTCGGTCGATCAGGTTTCGTTCAATATTCATATGCCTAAGCATTGCTTTTGTTTAATTCGCGCATGTATGAAGTAAAAAACAAATATAGAAATGTTACGTGACGTGCAGTGTAAGGACATCAATAGATGAATGCATCCATTTTCTATTAAATTTTAGATATAGTTTATAAGGGTACGAATTTAATTTCGCTGTGCTTGGTTAACAAAACAAAGCCGCTTATAAAACAATTAAAGTAACTGATATTGTGTTTATAAACGAATTACAAAACAGTTGCAAAAGTACAATGAAATGTCTGAATGGAACTGAATATATTAATACAATATCTATATTCTATAATATTTATATTCGCGTATATCTATCTATTTACTACTTCTAAACAACTAAATGGCTTTTGATATTCATATATCATTTCGAAAAAGGCTTTCGCGTTGATACATGCCGGGCGTAACAAGGTCATCATCATACATAACCCAAAACATATTAAAGTCGCTTTGCATACATAAACATAATACATAATAAAAAGGTATATTTTCTTGTACACTTGTGTGTGAAAGTATACATAAGTTAACGACTTTGAAAAATGTACCAGGTAATTCAAGCTTACTATACAGGCTGACTTTTTATCCACCTGCAAAATTTTTGGAGCAAGTTCAGTCCATGATACTGAACTACTTTCTATAAAAAATTTGATTAAAAATCGATAAAAATGTTTCGTCTTCCCATACAAAATCCGTTTGGCTGAGCGCTGATTTGTATGGGGGGACGAAAAATTTTAATCGGTTTTTAATCACTTTTTTATAGAAAGTTGTTTAGTATCATGGACTGAACTTGCTCCAAAAATTTAGTAGGTGGATAAAAAGTCAGCCTGTTTAATACACTATTACGATACGAGTACATTCATCCATGCTATTGGGACAAAAAAAAAATTAACAAAATATCAGATGCTTCTTCTCCCAAGCAATCATTAAAGTCGTTTAAGGATAGCATTAATCTAAGAATCCCTAATATGCAATGGGCTAGCAACCGCCGTCACAAAGTCGCTATTTCGGATTCTTATTTTCCATCTTAGGGCCAGTTAACACCGAAACGCGACGCAATGCGCCGTGGCGAGCGCTTTTAAAGCAATATGGAACTTGTTTTCAACATCATCATATCAGTATATATCACTGCTGGACATAGGCCTCCCCCAAGGATAACAATTAAGTTTTTACAATTTTTTTTTGTTTTCAACAAAAAAACATATTAATTTCAGTTCCGCGGGCTCTCACTGAAATACGAGTAGGATCTTTTTCTGTAATAAACAAGCTCTATATTTCTTTAAAAGTGCGCGTCTCGTCGTGGCTCGGTGTAAGCTGACTTTAATGATCACAAACTTGCTTAGCAAACTTTAACTTTGGGTTGTGAGACATTTCTTTTCATCTACCTCGTAAGGTTGTATGAATAATACATGTATGTACATACACTCGTCCTGGTATTACTCATGGCAGACTTGCATCTCGGATCTCGGCTAGACAACGTTACCAAACTCATCACTTAGGTTTGTCATGGTCATGTTTCGATTCCAATCGAGGGAATGGGCGAAAATACGAATCAAGTTGATTGATAGGCGATGCGGCAGCAACCCATCACTATTTTGATGCCCTGTTTCCACCTTCACGCCTTCCATAACGCTAAATGTGGCCATAGGGCTAACGGCTGTCTACTCTGTCTACCCCGTTAGAATACATGATAGTGTATTAGTATCAATTAGTGATGTGCCGTTCCCGGGAACGTTACGTATTATTGGATAAATGTATTTGTGTTATAACCATATCAAGATATTTCCATTTTTTGGGAACATTCCCGGGAACGTTCCCGGAAATCTGGGGAACGGGAACGGCACATCACTAATATCAATACGTTTTGATTTGAAGCGTCAAGTTGCCTAATGGAAGTTAATTGGATAGCCCGTTATACCAACAATGTACACTGCAGTCCTATCAATGAATCAGTCATCTTCGATCACACCTAATACAGTAAGGTTATTTATTACCATAATAATTATATTTTAAGACATATCAACATTTATCATGGGTATATTCTTACCCTGAGTAGATAAAGGACGTACTTGAAGAATTTCATAAATTGATGTTTGGTAAATATCTTGTTCTGAAAATCGCATTCCATACATAAATTCTCAGGCCTACTAAATGCACTTTTATTTCTGCCTACAGCGATCAGGACACAAACGTGTATTTAACTATTGTTTATATTTTATATACAATGTGAGTATCATGGATGAACAATCCATAATTTCCTACATACAATGTACTAATTCATCTACTTTTTACAACGTACTGGGCAAAAGCCTCGTACATTTCATTCCGTGCATCTTAATTTTTCATAATTCCTATTGAAGCCGCCTCTTTTCACGGAGCTACTTCTTCGTTCTCATGGATGTTTGCAGTACGTATTGAGTTGATAATAAAATAACTAATGAATAAGGCATACTATGCATATACCTATGTATTGTTATTTCTGAATTATTACAAAACATGAAAACAAATTAGGTACCTACCTATGCCATGCGTTTTTACTTTGGGAAAATTAGGGTCAGTTCAGACAGAGAGGAAAAATGCTCGCGCGGGCTCGAGCTTCCTCTAGCCGCAATTCACACCGAGAGCAAAAATGCGCTTCGAGACGGTGCGTCATCGAAAGAATGCTCGAGACCGCGCGAGGACGCGCGCGCCAAAGCGAGCCGACGCGGGGAAATTCGCCGGGGTTGCGAATACATACGAATATCCCCGTCAATACACGCAAACTACACTGAAAGCACAGGCGGTTATCCGCGAGCACGAGAGAACTTGCACGCGCGGTTTCGGGCGTGCTCAAGGCCTCCCGGGCGGGCGCGAGAACGTGCGCGCGACCGAGTCGCGAGCATGCGCTAGACGACGCTTGAAGTCTCCGCCGATATTAATACAATTTTATACTTCAAGCAATGGTTGTAATTTTAATGGAACTAGTAAATTCCGCGAGCATTTTTGATCTCTGTCTGAACTAACCCTTGTACAAAAACGCGGCAACAGGAAAAATTTAAGACATTGTCATTTGTTGACAGTTCACTTTTTTTTATTCGTGCATCAGTAACTCGTGAAATGAACACCTGATTAATGTTTCGAAATCTAATCTTGCCACTGATGTGTAAATTCCAAAAATATTTTTCTCTTTGAGAATCGAACCCACAACACCTAAGCTAGGATGCTAAACCGTCTTATACTTGTAATATTGGTCTACAATATAGTGGCCATTCAGATAAAGTATCGCTAAAGATGCAAAGATTAGATTTGTGTTTTTCATATCACCATTGGCTACGAGTTCAAAGAATTTATTACAATTATAATAAGTGTCATGCATGACATAAGTACTTTTTTCAGGCTATGGTCCTGATTAATATCAGGTATTATTTGTAAAAAAAGTCATTCTTACTAAAAAAAATATTACAATCACGAAGTCTCTTAAATTTTCGAAAAATATGTAATAATTATTATTACTTTCAAAAATTTAAGGGCCGGGATGATGTAAGGAATCGAACGATACCTCATCAACCAAATCTGTTCAGGGATTTCGAAGTTAAGGCGGAAAATATACATATACATGTTTCATAAAAAACTTTAACTTCTGTTTTGGGGAAATCGTGTGTAAAAACATAAATATTAATACAATGCAAACAATCGCACAAGCAGAAAATGCAGAATCGATAAAGTTTGTTTACTGACGCACGTATTCGCTATCAGTTTCTCAGCAAAAATACCCAATTTCCAAGATATTATTGTAATAGAAGTGTTTTCTATATCTGACAATTGATAATGAAATTAAATATATATCTACAACAAAAAAAATTGGCGAAGGCAAATATCTATGTCATTAAAACTTACTTTGTAATGGATAAACTGGAGAAAACAAGGGTTGGATTCAGTTTTTGTTTAACTTGCACCATATATGTTGCCTGGAAGAGATTGCTGTGCGATAAGGTCGCCTTTTGTATGCTAAAATTAATCTTTATTATTTGTGTCTAATTTATTAAATTGTGTGCAATAAAGAGTAAAATAAATAAATATGTAGCAGTTGGATTGTATAATCCGCTGTTAGACTAAACCGCTAGCAAATTGGCTATACAGCTCGGTACTATAAAACAGCTGCACATCGTTATACATGTTTGTAAAATTGGACCCACTTGTCAATTTCCGATAGAGATGCAATTTTGTTTGCAAATGTAAATAAGATGCAATATTATTATGACAAGAAGCTTATCTGATAATGGCTTCACAATAAAAGCTTGAACAAAAATTGTGATTTTCTTTTTTCAAACAAGATATAGTTTCAGAAAAAAAACCGACTACGGAAAAATTCATACTGAAAACACTGAAAAGTACATTTATCCAGTCAATGCAAGCAAAGCAGGGAGCAACAGCTCATAATGTATATATTTTTGTAATAAGCTTTGTAAGTCCTTTCATTTGATACTCTACAAGGTATTCATTCGATTTATTTTATTTTTTTCATTTCATTACTTTATGGATTTTATTAATAGGGCGCGTGGACTGTTTGTGTCACAATAAAGTAAAAAAAAGGTACCTAATTTGTCAATGTATCATGGATATCTTTGAAGATACGAAGGAACAGATTAACATACATACTAAATACATAGCTCTCCTTTTGGCTTCGCCGTAGACGGGTAAAAACTTGTAATGTCTTATCTCCACTCCACCCCCATTATTATTGAAATGTTTCAAATACACCGATTGCGGTTACATTTGTATTTATAATTATTTGTTTTCACATTCGCTAGGCTAGTTAAATAAAAAATTATCACACATCCTTTGTGATATTGTATTTAACAGTTTCATATACCTAGTACCTTCAGTTAATCGATTTGATTGTGTGATATTATTATTCCCCATAACGACATGTTGTAAAACTCGAACACTATCTTTTTTCTTGTTTATTATGCAAAGTGGTGAAATGCAGTTCACCGCCTCACGCTCACGCTGACTTTTTTTAATTTTATTTTTTTGTTTTTTTTTTACTCATCAGAATAACAGCACGGCTTATAAGGAAAGAAAATTAACAAAAATGCTTCCATGCTAGTCCAGGAGAAAAGAAAAAACTTAGAATGTACCAGCTGCTTTTCTTTCGAGGCAGATCCTAGAAACTGATCCGAGGGACAGGCGAAAATGAAAATCATTTTAGTAGGCGATTCGGCTAGTAACCCATCACTATTTTGATTCCTATTTCACCTCTCCTCTCGCCCTCCATTGACACCAAAAGTGGCCTTTGAGTTTTGAGGGATAGAGACGTGATATGAAGTATGTCATCATCATTCACAGCCTTAAACAGGCCTCTCTCAATGAATGCCATTTACCACGGTCCTGAGCTACTCTCATCCACATTCGACCCGCGAACTTTCTGATGTGGTCTACCCATTTTGCTAACTGACGACCCACGCTGCGCTTACCATTAATGAGCCACCACTCTGTTAATATTTTGCTCCACCTGCCATCATCACCACGTCTTACTAGGTGTCTTTCCCAACTCCATTTGAGTTCTGTAATGTATCTATGTAAAAAAACAAACTTACTCCAATGGCGCCGTTGTTGCCGAGGAAGCGTTTCTGCGTGCCGTCGACTTGGCAGGCGAGAGAGTTCAACAAGTAGATAGCGATGCGCTGTACAAAGCCCTCCAAGTTCACGTCGGCTACGCCGCTCAGTAAAATTTGAACTACACGTTCGTATTCAAACAACTGAAAAAACATGTCTTATGAATACTGTGAATTTGATGAAGGAGAATCAGTTGATTAGCTTTAAAGAATAGGTACTCATTATTTTGGTTTTTAAACCTTATGAGCTTGAACACTTTTAATACTAGATGCTTCTTCTACATTGATTGCATTTGATCCTAACAGATTAAAACAGAGGATGGCAAAGCAATGCCTACAGACATAGATAGATACAATCTTTATTCACTTAAAGGTCACATAATGTATGGTACACGAATCAAGCATATAATGATTTTAAAATCCCAGTAAGTTTATTAGTAATAGTATTAGTGCAATAGTGTACCATAAGATTTGACCTACATAGCGAAAAAGTCCTGACTCAGCATGATGTCACAGTTGTGCGTGACTGATAATTCTACCAAAACCAAGGGTGAGGTCGGAGAAACGATATAAAGGTATTAATTACATACTTGAAACTTTAAAACTATTGAAGTATTTCAATATTAGATCATAAATAGATTAGTTTTAAATAAAATATATACATGTTTATGAGTACCGTTACTTACTACAGACCTACTGTATTAGATGTCAGATGATTTTTCAGATATTTATTCCATAGTCGATAATTATTGCTATATATACAAAAGATGCAGGCGTATATCAGTTAACTCATCCAATCGAATCTAATAATCGTACACATGTATCTATATAGACTGATTAACCGTCCAATAATTTAAAAACTAATTTTATAGAAACAGACCAAGAAAAAAAATCTAACACCTAAGTCCACATCTTACGTATCACAGATCATATAGTTCTACTATATAATCTTCAATCACCAAAACTAAAGTCGAAGACGTAGGTAAACGAATCAGGCGGCTAAGGTGGGAATGGGCGGGACACTTTGCTAATAAGAAGATGGTCGATGATAAGATAACAGACCAGTAGGGAAACCACCAACCCGTTAATCGGATGACATTGTAAGGGTGACGGGAAAGCACTGGATGAGACTGGCACACAACCGTAGAAAATGGCGCGGAAAAAGGGAGGCCTATGCTCAACAGTGGGTTGATGTGCGCTGAGAAAAGAAGAAAGAAGACGAATACAATCATAGTTGTACTACACACATTCATGGTTCTAAATAAATTTTCTTCCAGGTACCTAAATGGCAAGCGCCTGGCTTGCCGTATAGCCAGACGACTTTTCTTTTTATGACTTTCTATTGTGTTTATGATGTAGAGGATATGAAATTAATTCATATAAGCAGAAATATCAAAAGATGCCATCAGGATATTATCAAAAAGATTTATTTGAAGTTGGATTTAGGGTTAAAAAAAACAGGTTTAAAAAATATAAATTATAAATTTGGTTTAATAACAAACTTACCACATCTGTTGGGATCTTGAACTGGCATAAAGTGAGGCATCCATTTCGCATCATCGTGTCATCACCAAGATGAGCTTCCATGCCATCCAAAAGTGCAGTAATGATTCTCCGCTTCAACTTTATACCAATACGATTCTTTTCTTTGCCCTTTACTATGTAGAATAATGTGGCACTATGGAGGAATAAGAATTTCATTTAAGATATGAGATGAACATTTGCCTCCATCGGCTGTGCTTAAACATTGCCAAGTTTTAAGAATCAGGTAAAGTCGCATTATTTTTTGTCTTTACAGTAACTTATCTCTACTCATTATGATGTTAGAACTTTTTTCTTTTGTATTGTATGTATCTATGTTTTTCTTATTCTGGTAATAGATTCAAACCAACTTCAACAGCTGCACGACCGCAAACCGCGGGCTGCTTGCCGCCCGAGCAACGCCCAAAAATCTAGTATAAACATATATAAATTTACAAAATATTTAACAGAATAAGAAAAACAGAGATAATATTATACATATAAATCCTGAGCTGATTGAGTTTAACTTGCCTTATATGATAAAATAATGCAAAAAATAAATTATAATTACCTGCCAGAGATTTGAATATGTTTCTCTAAGACATGTTGATCCATAGCATCCAAGACAACGCTGAGAGCTCGACCGACATACGCATTGTTTTCATAGCGGAACAAGTAGTAGAGATCATTGAGTACACGCGCCAGCATTGCTGGTCTTTCCATATAAGCAATTGCTGCAGTCAGAATTTGCTCTTCATTTGCATCTCCTGAGATCTTTAAGAAAAACAATAACGAAATTCAGTCATACTATGCCCAATCTATCCCCTAATATGTGACCTTGTAACAGGTTTGACCTGATCGGTTGCTTAGAACTCAACTTGAATGATAGTAGTGGTCGGATAATCGGGTGCTTATTTGCCAAACTTCACGCAAGTACATAACACTGCATTGATACACCCACCAACCGGATAATAATATCAGGGAGAAATGGAAATTCTTGGGGTGAAAATGTATTTATTGTTTCTCCACGGCAAGAGGACAACCCTCTCTGTACTACCAGAGCCAATATTAACCAGAACAGTCAGAGGATTTGACCTACACTCCCTACGTCGGCCAGATGGGTTGGAGAGGTCTCATTGATGTTCATAAGCTTTGTTTAGCTTGTGTTTTCTAAGTCGCCTTCTAAGACATCCACGGAAGACTTGGAGTGGTCCTATTTTACTCTGCCAGGAACCACACGGCTCCCTCAGTAAATATAGGCTAATAAATAAATAATGGTTTATTTAGACGCTAGATACCATCTAGTTGTAGACAGGGTTGGGCAGTATTTGAATTACTTGTACCTAATTAAAACATGTGAAGTTTAGGCAAATGAGCACCTGATTATCCAAACACTAACTAATAATAAGTAACTCAATGTTGACCACCGTTTTTTCCAAAATCCATAGTTACAAAATACTCAGAGTGTGAGCAAGACAATAATACCCAAGCCATTTGCAATTAATTTGATTAGATTTACAATACTGCTTTAACCCTTTCACCCGCGAGACTACTATCTCTATATCAGTTGTCTGCTCTCAGCCACCAGACATAGTGAATCGAAAATAAATACCTACAACAAATAGGGATCTGCATAACTTAAGTTTTTAGAAGTCGATAATAATGATATGATGATAGTGTGCAAGGTGATTATGGCAAATCACTTTGGCAGTGAGAATAGGTCAACAGTGAAGACATTATAGGCTGTTCATTCAAATATATTTGCACTTGTGCGTGTTTGATCAACCCATCGATTTATATCTCACAACTATCTAAACATATGATAAACACTGAATGCAGGCCACTTTAAACTGGTAGATATGGAAACCTATCGAGGAGGCCTATGTCCAGCAGTGGAAATCATGCGGTTTATGTTGATGATATATCATCATCCGAGCATGTTCCCGGTTGCATCCTCAGAGGTAACGATTCAAAGTCCGGGGTCCACTACCTAACCTAGGTAATTTGACAAGGTTTACTGGTTTTTACACAGAGCGACTGCCGACTTACCTTGCAACCCAAAAGGCAAGACCAGAACTTGAATGATAATCTATAATAACCTAATAAATTCTTATTAACTCCCCATGAGACTAGAAATCAGTACATTTTTATGACGTGAGGAGCGGTCGTCTTTATCCCACGTGGAGCAGGGGGAACTACCAACATTAGTTTCTAAATTGACGACCTCCGTGGCGTAATGATTAATACGCTAGACCACTAATCCGGAGGTTCTGGGTTCGATCCCCAGCTAGGGCAAGTTGGAAAATGACCTTTTTCAAATTGTCCTGGGTCTTGGGTGTTTATCTATACATGTATTTATCATAAAATATAGTATCGTTGAGTTAGTATCCCATAACACAAGTTTAAAACCTACTTTGGGGCTAGCTTAATCAGTGTGATTTGTCCCTATATATTTATTATTTATTTATTTATTATTTATCTAGACTATGGATGGGAACCATCAATTCTGTCAATGTCATTTTAATAGTTTATTTACTTATTTTCACAGAAACTAGAAATTATCTAATCGAAATCCCCCCTAGTTACGCCAAGTGAACTGAAGCCTCGGAAAAAAATAGATAAAAAAAGGAATTAAATAAAATACACACAAATATTAGTAGTAAAATAATAAATAAATATAATAAATATATAAGGACAAATCACACTGATTGACTTAAATTATTTATTAACAATTTTTGTATTGGTTTATGGTTATGAAGTCAATATGAGGATAAATATTTTAATTAATGTCTAATTAATTAATTTTGTAGTGGTAGTATCTATCATAGTATTTTTCCGCAGATTTTCAGTCATTGGTTAAAGTGAGAACGTTAAGCTTTACTACGCACATTTGCGAAAAACGGCCACTTTTGGCTAATGTGCGTAGTAAAGCTTAACGTTCTCATTATAAACTGTAAACAGCAGTTCATAAAATACTTTGAAGGGTTATCTAGGACTTGGTAGTAGCAAAATTTTAAATGATGTCTCCGTTTTCTTTGAAATGATTTATTTAAAATGGGGGCAGCACTGGACCCCGGAAAATTTAGGTACGGCCTTAATACAAAATTTTAAAAATATTAATAAATTCATTTAACTTTGCATACCTATTATTTTTAATTCTTCTAATTATGAGATTAAAGTGTATCACATCGGAAATGATTACTCAACTACCTTTTCATCTATTTAATTTTCCTTTTAACAGAATACCATAATGAAATTAAAAAAAAAAATTGGTTGTCTGTAAAGTCGGTTTACGGACGGTAGTTTGACGTGACAACGTCAAACATTCCGAACTGAGCCGATCGCTCGAGCCGATCATGCCTCTCTCTCGTTCATGCCGCGCTCTCGCTTGCGGAACGCAACAATGACGTCATCTTTTTTGTGCATGCAGCCTGTAGTATCGAGTTATTAGACGTTGTCACGTCAAAAACATTTAATGAGCAGTAGTTTTCGGTCAGAAACATATGATGCTGGTGAAATGGGCACGAAGATGTTTGTCGGATTAATTTGATGTTGGTGGTTAACGGGTTTACAGTACCAAATAATTTATTTTTGACCCACCAAAATACCCAATTGGTGACATTAAGATAGAATTTATTAAATAAAGCAAGCAGGTTGTATGTTTAATTTTTACAAACAGTGTACCTATGCTAATGCTTTTTACTCACCACTTTTGCTGGAATATCATGCCTTTTGCAGGCACCATGGAGAGTTCCATATAATCCAAGGAATTCTAATGGTCTATTCACGCGACTCACTAGACCCGGTATGTCACATCGTTCCTGAGTTTCAGACTTCCCTGCACTATCTTTAGCCGTTGCAACTGCGGCTGCACCAGATCCAGCTAAGTTGGTTCCAGAAATATCCAAAGATTCCAACAGTGGCAAACTTGTTACTAATTTGGACAACACATCATTGGGATAAAAATATTTTCCATGCCTGTCATTAGACTGTGATATGTCCAAGTGTCGCAAAGAACTCAAGCTGGCTATCCAATCTATCACAATATCTTTTGACCAGTGGACACTATGCAGTATAAGCGATTTCAAATTCTTTAATTCTGTTAGTGCCCATATGGAACCCGCAGATGCACACTCCGACAAGTCAAGATGTGTCAAATGAGTAAGCGGCTTTAGGAGGAGCAAGGGAAATATAGCAACACCTCGACGTTGAATCGTCAGCCGGCGTAAATTCGGAGCATTGATTATGTAGCCCCTTTGCCTAAATAAATTTTCATCTTGTGGTATAACTGATGTTGAGGGCCCAAATTTCAGGGAGACTAGATTTTCACTGTTGCTATTGATTATATCTAAAGAAGCCGATGACAAGTACTCGCATTGCACTAAGTCTACCTCGTAAGGCTTATGTGCCATGAAGCAGTGAAGGCCTTCATCTGTGATTCGAGAATTCCTCAACTTTAGCGAGTCCAGTCGCGTTCGCGTGCGATCTCGGAAGAGATTTGCTATGCTGTCACTCACACGGGAACTCTTTTGATACGCCTTCAGGAATTTTTCACATATTTCAGCGGGTAGGATTACGTCGTCTTTGAGTTTACGATTTTTGTTAGAAGGGTCCAATTTAGTAATTGTATTTAGATTTTCGACAATGTAAGACATACATATGTCGAACAAGGAATCTGGACTACTATCATACAGCGAAAATACTTCTTGTTCCGTCATGATGCTGAATCGCGCACTGATTTATTATGTTCAAGATGTACAAAATAGAAAGGCTTTCAATGACACCATTTCTTAAATTTTAATTTCACGTTCACAACAAAATACTTTTAGCACAAATAGGAACACTTCACAGGATTATTGATCATCGTTCTTTGAAATGAAGTTGAAAATCATTGCTAAATACTACACAAAATATGTAGAAATTCAACAAACGACGACGTCTCTTCTTCGCACAATGCACAGACTCACCCACTCACACAGGCTTCGGTAGATAGACATGGCTCACATTGCACACAAGTACACACCGCAACTAAAATCATTTTTTATTTTGTTGGTGAACAAGAAATGGTGTCGAGCAGCTACGGAAATTCGGAACAAGGATCAAAAAGAATATTCTACGTTTCCTAAGGATATATATTATATATTCCCTTCTTGATTCGTATCCAATAAAGATGCTAGCGCCACTAGGACCGTGACGAAAACTTTACTCTACCTATTTCGTTCAGAAACAGGTATAAACGAGTACATTCTAGAAAATTGTTATTTGTTGACGTTGTCATGTCGGGAGTATCGTATTATTATTTTCCGGAATTGACAACCAAGTCAAAAATCAAATTTTTTAAAACCATTTTTTGTTAGAGCGGTTGTCCACTGCTCCGAATTCGATTCATATTCAAATCAAATCCAAAACGAGAAAAATTCGGACGGAAAATTCTTGAGTAGCGTCTGTGCACTGCAGCCGAATCCGAATCAAATTCGTGAATTTCGAGGCCACCGATTTTGTTAGTGCACCGCCAGACTTTGATTAGAGAGGCCGCATTCACTATGTGTCCTGCATTTAACCGCCGTCAGTTGCTGGCACTATTATTATACTAATTATTTATTTACCCCAACCGTTGTATGGAAACATACGAATTGACACGTCTCAGTTTACATTTTTTGCTGGAAAATGTTTGTAGACCTAATTATATGTTAAACTAAGCAATCAGACATCAAACGCGATGTCAACATATGGACACCCTCATACATATTATAGAGAGAATTCTTTTTGACTGCTTATTTGAAGGCCATAACTACTGATGTCGAGGTTCGTCCCGGAACAAAAGATATTCGTATTGACGAGTTTTTCAATCCCCCATCAACTTTTTATAACATTTCCCACAAATTTGTATGTCGGGTATTTACCCCAATCTACCCGTTGTATGGGAACATACGAATTGACATGTCTATGTTTACATTTTTTACTGGCAAATATATTTTTAACCTAGTTATATTTTAAAATATGCAAATAGACATCAAATGAGATTATATCTGTATATTTAATATGGCTAATTTAGTTATGGCTATTTGATATATATTAATTTATTTATACATAAGATAACCTTTTTATACATTTCTACAGATAATTAGAGGACTCGTACTAATTTATTTGGGTTCCGTATCCAAAGGGTGCAAACGGGACCCTATTACTGTGACTCCGCTGTCTGTCCGTCTGTCCGTCTGTCTGTCCGTCTGTCACAGGACTCTATCTCTTGAACCGTAATAGCTAGACACTTGAAATTTTCACGGATTATGTATTACTGTAGCCGCTAATAAAGTTAAAAATTCAAAATTCAAAAAAAATATTCAAAATTTAAAATATCTTTATTATCATAGGATATTTATAATATCTCTTAATAATAGTCACTTTGTTTTGTTTTGCACAAATGTTGACGTCAAATCGTTACTTACAGCTAAGTTTACGCCGCTTCCTAGTAAAGGGGGTAGTCAAAGAAGAAACGTGTTTCTTCAGCGTTTTAAAACATTGTACGATGGTACGGAACCCTTCATGTACGAGTCCGACTCGCACTTGCCCGATTATTAATAAATATTTCAATCTACCCACCAAACGGGTAGATACGGGTATTTACCCGGTGCATATTGGGTATATATCCAAGCGTGGGTTTACATACCCGGGTATATGCCCATCTCTAGTGACAACGTCCGGTGTTTGTAAGGGGGCGTCCATAAATTACGTGAGATGTTTAAGGGGGGGAGGGGCACGAGTCAAATCTAATTTAATCTTACGTTGGAGAGAGGGGGCAAAAGTCTCGGCAAATATCACGTAATTTTTTTTCTGATTGAAACAAAAAAAAATATGCTATTTTGGTCCATTTAATCCAGATTGTACATGCTTAAGATTTAATCTTAAGCGTAATCGTAATACGATTAAGATCATCCACTAATTCGTTCGAAAGAAAATAATTTCATTCATACTTCGACATTATACATCTACTGACTGGTCAAACCACCATATTTGTTTTATACCAAATAGCTCAATTTAATCTGAATTTACGGTACAGTGTAGCCCGCCTGTCTATTGTTAAATTTTTATTACACTTATAATTAAACTCTCAGCAATATTGATTACTAGTCTTAACTAGTCGTAAATAAAAGCACGAAGCAATTTTTTTTTCTTTTTACAACAACAATCCAACGCGTTTACGTAAGAAACCCACATTTTGAAAAATCTCACGTGAGGTTGGGGTATGGGGGAGGGGTTGAATAAAATCTCACGACATCTCACCTGGGGGGGAGGGAGGGACAGAAAATAATAAAAAAAACACCTCACGTAATTTATGGACGCCCCCTAACCAATATTACCTACTTAAATAAAGGTCATTAATTATCTATAATATCAAACTATCAATAGTACACAGATACACTATCATGTCTTTATGCCTAACGGGGTAGACAGAGCCAAGGGCGTTTACCGCCCAGGCCACTTTTAGCGTAATGGTGGGCATGAAGGTGGAAAAGGGAAATCATAATAGTGATGGGTTGCTAACCGCATCGCCTATTCATATGATTCAGATTCTCGCCCATTCCCTCAATCGGCTTTTACGATCTGCACGGGAAGAGAAGCAGCTGGTACATTCTATGTTTTTTTCTTTTCTCCCAGACCAGAAAAGAAGAACTATAAATAGTATCGATTGTTATAGCAATAGCAGAAACATTATCAATAACGCTGTCGATATTATACTTTTAGGAAAGCCAGAAGTAAAATGAAAATACTCGAAACTACTACAAAATATTTTTAATGACCGAAAAGTCAATACAAATAAAATAAGAGCACAACGCAATACGTCCTACGAATCCCGAACGCGGTCCCTCATTGCTTATCCAACGTAGAGCCGCCAGTCGCCTCCCTCGCACCAGTCCCCGCACCCAGAAACAATGGTTATTTCTTCTTACTTCTAACACGGCCTCTCCTGACGAGAGAACGCTCTCGTTCTCTCTCTCGTTCTGATGTGATACGTAGACTTCTCAAATATCAATTAATTTCCAGCTGTACCAGGCACCTGGTCATCTTGAGCTTCTGATCTAAGCTCATCTTGCGCAGATTCATGATCTTCTTGGTCTGCGTCTGCGGAACAAAGAACTCTGTCACGAGTTCAGAAATACACCAACCTATTAGTTTTTGTGAGGTCTGCTCACAAAAATAAATGTCAATCTTAAAATTTAACCATACAATGAATCATTACTTAAATGAGGTCTGCTCATGTCTCCTCGTGTGGATGAGGTCTGCTCATATAGACGAGGTCTGCTCGTATAGACGAGGTCTGCTCCTATAGACGAGGTCTGCTCGTATAGACGAGGTCTGCTCGAATAGAAGAGGTCTGCTCCTACAGACGAGGTCTGCTCGTATAGACGAGATCTGCTCGAATAGAAGAGGTCTGCTCCTATAGACGAGGTCTGCTCGTATAGATCAGATGAGGTCTGCTCATCTCACATACACATAAATGAAAATCTTAAGTTTTATACACATAAACGAGGTCTGCTCGTAATCTCAAATGTCAAGATCTACTCATATTAAACAAGAACTACTCGCAAAAATCAAAATATCATATTGAGGTCTGCTCAAACACGACAAATAACAAAAATACTATGGAGCTCACTTTCAAAGAAAGCAGTACACGTTTCTGGAGTCCACTCTCCCTTCCACAGCACCATAAACTCTGCCGCAGCTTGAGTAGTCTTCCCATAAAAACCAGCTACCAACAGTAACTCGTATCTCCCCTGAGGCAAAACTTTAACAATGCGGTAAGGTCCGCGCATGCCAGAATCGAGTTTGCCTGAAGATTGTGCCTTTTTTATTACAAAAACCAAGGAATTCACTTCAAAAGTGTGAGGTGGCCTCCTCTTCTCGTTGACATAAGCGTATTGTTGCTTTTGGTTTTGCCTTAACCGTTCCGAAACCCTTTGTTTGGTCATTTCACGTAAAGCTTCTCGATTTGGTTTTGAACCATCTATTGCCACGTCACGGACAAGATTGCGGATCAACGGTGTTGCAGTATCCACACCAATGAGTAAGTTTAAAGGCGAACATTGAGTAATGAGTAGTCTTGTGTTTGGATATATTTAACACAAGCTGTTATCTCCATAATACACTGGACCACTCTTCCTGTCGATAATTAGAGTTGATACGAATCATATTCAGCAATGTCCGACAATAACGTTCGACTTGTCCATTGGACTGGTGCATCTCAGGCGTGATAAGATGAACTTCGCTGCCAAGCTCGTTCGCCCAAGCAAGCAAGAATTCGGTGCTTTGAAACATTCGGCCACGATCAGCCACAATCAATTTAAGCGATCCAAAAAGTGATATAGCATTCAGAAAATGGCGCTTCAACTCGCTCGCATCCTGCCTTATCATAGGATACAGAAGACAGAACTTTGAAAAAGCGTCGACAATTATAAGAACATAACGATGTCCATTAGATTCTGGAAGAGGACCTAAAGCGTCCGCGTGTATGGTTTCAAATGGACGGTCAGGTTTCTGCCATGAATGAATTGGCTGAAAAGGAGCACGTGGCAACTTTTTTTGAGACATACATATAATGCATTGTGTAATATACTTTTGAACAAATGGCCTTAAGCCGGGAAACCAAAAGTGTTTCATTATGAGATCAAGGGTTTTGTCAACTCCATGGTGATCATGCTCATCATGGAAAACACGAAGCAAACTAAGGCGATGACCTTTAGGGATAAAACATAGAAGACGAGGCTGTTCACCAATTGACTTATAGTTGTAATAAAGGAGGTCATTTTTTGTAACATATTGATTGGAATCTAACTTGCCCTCTTTTAGTTGTTCAATGAGATTTTGTGTCTCTTCATCTGCAGCTTGTGCTATTTGTGCCCAGTTTATTTCATTTCTTTATTAGCACACAAAACAGATAACAACCATATTTTGGTAAGTACATTAAGGTTTTTATGTGTTGTTCTTGATTGTTTTCCATGAATATGTATGCCTAAAAAGTCTATTAACAAATCATTAATAGGAGCGCTAACATTATTTTTTATAGAGGTAAAATATTAAAAGAGAAAGAGAAATTATAAACATGAAAAAGACAGAAAACATTAATTAATTCGTTTGCTTGGTGAGGTGAATGATTATTTGCCGCCGGAACTTGTGCAATGAGTGGTTGTAAATATCTATGTCTCTATTGGAGACCAGGATTTCATTATATTGGCGACACATTCTAACAATGGGATTATAATATGAAGTGTTGTTGCAATAAACTTGTAGACTAAATGCATTGTAATTTCGATTTCTAGATCTAAACCTGGTATTAAAGTTAATTGCAGAAAGAAGAGTAGGAGATTCCAGGAGGCAGTGAATAATTTTATAGAGAAGTACTAAGTTGATATAGTCTCGACGTGTACTAAGAGGAGTTACCTTAAAATACTCCAGACGCTCTCTGTAGGAGCAAAGCGTCCGACCCATACCACATCTATAACTAAGAACCTTTAAGCAGCGCTTTTGAATTGCTTCGATTCTATTAGTGTGAACGTTATAGAAAGGAGACCAGATAGCTGAGTTGTACTCAAGTATGCTGCGTATCAATGAGAAAAATAGATGGAGAAAACTATCGGTCTTCTTAAAGTCCCTAGTTAACCTGCAGATGAAACCGAGCAAACCCGAGCAACGCCCAATAATATAGTCATAGTGGTTATGAAAAGATAACTTGCTATCAAATAAAACACCAAGATCCCTAGCAACTTGTTTGCGATCTAGTGTTTCACCATCCAAGGTGTAGTTATAAGTAATTATATTTGATTTCCTAGTAAAAGTCATAGCAAAACATTTGTCAATATTTAACTGCATGCAGTTTTCATGACACCAGTCTAACAGCTTGGTCAGATCAGATTGAAGCCTCAAAGCATCATCCGTATTCTCAACAATGGAATAAATTTTTAGGTCATCAGCATATAGAAGACAAGGGCAAGAAAGATTCTCGATTAGATCGTTTATAAAAATAACGAATAAGTTTCTAGGATTTTGTACCTGAACCAAATTTACTGGGTTCCGACTTAACACTTTCACTGCTGAATAGTCGGCATGAGTCATGGAAGTACCTTTGCGGTATTCAAGAGAAAAATTAAAATCTTGTAAGTAAATCCACCATCTTGCTACTCTCGGCATTAAATCTTTCTTTTTTTGTGTTAACTTAAGGGCATTACAATCAGTTACTACAGTGAAAGGCACCCCGACAAGATAATGCCTAAAATTTTGCAAGGCCTTGACTACGGCCAAGGTCTCCAGTTCATAAGAGTGGTATTTTGGTTCAGCACCCTGAGTTAATCTACTGAAATAAGCTACGACACGCTTATAAACTGAATTATGAATTTGCAGTAGAACAGCGCCATAACCGATCGCACTAGCATCGGTATGGACCTCAATTGGTAGAGTTGGATCATAAATTGCAAGAACAGGTTCACTGGTCAGGTGTTCGAATATATTTTTCCTTGCAGTTTCCTACTCTGTTCCCCACTCAAAAGGGACACCTTTTTTTGTAAGATGCGCTATGCAGGCTATTTTTGAAGCAAACCCAGCTATATATTTTCGAAAATACCCTGCTAAACCCAGAAATTGACGTACTTGTTTCACATTTTTAGGTACAGGAGCTTCAGCAAGTGCCTTTACTTTGAAAGGACTCGGTCGTACTTGACCCTCACTAATTGAACGACCCAAATATTCTATTTTAGTGGATAGGAATGAACATTTTTTTAAGTTTATAGAAAATCCAGCTTCAGTCAATATTTGCAGTACTTTTCGCAAAGTTTCAAACCCTTCATTAACTGAATTACTTAATATAAGCACGTCGTCGATATAAACAAGGACTTTACCAGATTCAATGAGGTTGTGGAGAGTTTTTGATATTATACGCTGATATACAACGGGAGCGTTAGCCAAACCATATGGCATTTTCAAATATTCATAATGACCTTCCGGGGTAACAAAGCCGGTTTTTGGAATTGAGTCTTTTTCCATTGGAATCTGATAAAATCCCGTCGCCATGTCAAGGCTCGTAAAGAATTTATGACGTCCTAAACGATCTATATGATCATCTATTAATGGCAAAGGAAAACGGTCCTTGAAAGTAATTTCATTCAGTTTTCGAAAATCGACACACATCCGATCCTTACCGTCTTTTTTCTTGACTAAAAGTATAGGGCTAGAATACTCTGACTCAGACTCTTGTATAATACCATTATCTAATAAATCTTTTATGATCTCACGAACACGTAATACTTCGGCTTGTGAAAGTCGGTATGGTCTGTAATTAATAGGTACGTTGCTGTTGAGTTTGATAGACATACACCCTGTTTTAACAGTTGAGCTGGCTGTCCCCATAATGAAAAAATCAGAAAATTCTTCAATAATAGCCAACAATTTATCATAATCAATTTCAGTAAGATTTGTGTTTATCAATGACCGTCTATCAAACTCGACTGTCAGAACGCTAGCAGGTTCATCAACGTTACGTGTGATAAGCTGTTGTTCGCTAGTACGAATATACGTAATATCTTTACGGTTTAAAACATCTGTGCCTATTATAACTGGGGTGTTCATATATTCTGCTGCTATCACAAATAAATCGACTTCTAAAGTTAGATCATTGAATTCAATTGGCAAAGTAACATAAGAAGTAGACTCTATCTCTTGACTTCCGATTCCTTTCAAGATACGAAATGCAGGTTTACGAGGATTATCAAAATGTTTCATCAAAGCAGATGAAATAAGAGAAATAGTTGAACCACTGTCAATCAAAATATCAACTGGTACGCCCTGTATTACCGCAACAATAACATCACTTTTACGATTACTCTTCATTTCGTTGCAGAAATTGACATTATTTTTATTTCGAGATTCAGATCTTATTTTCGCAAAACAAGTTTCCACTTTATGTCCAAGCTTTTTACAAAAAGAACACGAATCTGCTTTAGTTTGAGTAGGAGTAATCTGGGCGTTAGATGTCGGAGTAATAGGGGAAGAACTACTAACATTATTAGAGCTGACTTTAAATCTCTTGTGACAATTAGCAAGTACATGACCCGGTAATCCACAAGAAAAGCATTTCTTTCCTTCAAATCGACGTTTTCTAATTATATCAGAAGGCTTAGCTTTATAACTATCATGTCGATTATAGGACGACTGGTTTGTTTTGCTTTTAGAAGTAGTGGAATCAAGTTTAACATAAATTAAAAAAAAAATTACCAAATCATTCGGCATTAGGTTCGCATTAGTTGCAGCCGCTCGAATTTGAGGATCAGTAATACCGCGAATAACTATTGCCGATATTAATTCATCACTTAAGCCTACTACAATTCGTAAACGAAGTAACGACCGACGCGCATAATCAGCATACGTGGGGCAATTATCAGAGTTTTCTTAAGTGTTAGGTCTTCATAACGTCGAACAATATATTAGCTACGTCAACCTTTTTTGGACAAAGAGGTTTAAATTCTTTTTTAAAGTTGGTCCAACTACGATCATTTGTGACCCATTCATTGAACCATGTCCGAGCATCCCCCTTTAAACAATTACCGATTCGGGAAAGACATTCATTGTCATTCCAATTGTTAATTACTTTCGCGCGATCAACCTCGCGACACCAAACATCAATGCCGTGTAAACTTGGGTCAAAATTAGAAATATAAAACGGCTGATTAGATCTAACGGCAGTGTTGAGCGAACGTTATGCGGTGCCAAAAGCATCGCTCAGTGTTTGTTCAGATAATGTACTATTCGCGGGTTGCACTTGGGACGACCGGTCCGCAGAGTATGTGACTACTTTATCATTATCACAAACTATTGATTGGTTACACTGACGCTGACGTGTTAAATCAGGGGGTGGTGTGCCCGGTGGGGTATCACCTTCCTTTCCCATACGAATATTTGTATCAACGCTTGAAATATTTAGAGGCGGCGTACGAGATATATTTTTTTCACTGTCGCCTTCTAAAGTATTTAATCGTGTTAGAATAACGCCTAACATTTCGCGTACCGAGTCTGTGCTACAAGATCTACGAATGCTACGAGCTCTACGAGGCGTAAACGGTGATCGTAGCATATGACGTGTACATTTCCGATCTCGACTAGTGGAATGCTCCTGCGGTCGGGTTCTTCCCCGCGACCGCGAGCTCGGATTACCCGGCATGACGTTATCGCGTCTCGCGCTCTCACGCTCGAAATGTAAACAAAAGTCCAAAGTTTACGGTACTAATACACAAAAGAACAAAGAATTGCACAACATCTAACTAACAATAAATATGTGCACTAAACTGTTTTATCACGTCTATTCACGTATTTTTAACGCAACCGACACAGTCCACAATCCAGAATAGTTGCTAACACTACGAGACATAAATGTTCTCTTACTACATGAAAGCATTAACACACATCACTTTTAAAGTCACCGTGTTTGTACTACAACTTAATCGCACTATAATCAGTCACTTAATTCACGTGTTAGAATGCCTAAAACTAATATCTTAACGGATAGCTTAGAGCGTACTATGGCCGTGAGTTTTCGTCATCCCACTTCTGATTTTAGGAAAGCCAGAAGTAAAATGAAAATACTCGAAACTACTACAAAATATTTTTAATGACCGAAAAGTCAATACAAATAAAATAAGAGCACAACGCAATACGTCCTACGAATCCCGAACGCGGTCCCTCATTGCTTATCCAACGTAGAGCCGCCAGTCGTCTCCCTCGCACCAGTCCCCGCACCCAGGAACAATGGTTATTTCTTCTTACTTCTAACAATACATTAATTTCTATATTTTCGGCAACACTATCGGGCGAGACGGGACAGTGGGCGGGGCGTGCAACGTGTGCTTCCCTCCCCGTACCTCACCCGAAATTCGAATATGAATCGAATTCGAGTGGGTGCACAGCCGTACCACAGGCCGTACGTACAATTTCTACGGCGGCCAATTCGAGTCGGTTTTGATCCGAAATAAAAACGACCCGAAGTGAGAATTCTTGGTTTGAATACGAATCGGATTTGAACCGTTTACGACTAAGTGCACAAGCGTCCATACAATCACTAGGCAGGCCAATTTGAGTCAGAATCGGATTTGATTTGAATATGATTCGGATTCGAAACAATGCACAAGCGTCCTTAGAGTTTGGCCACCGAAACGTGATACTGAGTTTTTATTTTGCACGCCTCATAAGCGAAGCGCATGAGGTAGTCCGTAGTGCTCTACTCTCGCCTTACAAAAATCAAGTGATTTTTTTAACTAAATGTAGTAGAGACACATTTAGTTATTTCTATCGCACTTGTACAATAATATTTACACATAAATGTCAAGGAAAAACACTAGTTTCAACACTTATGACATTTTTAAAAGACATTTTGCCTTTTATATAAATAAAAACAATGTTTAAGGCGAAGATATAGGCAACTGGCCTTGAAGTGTGAAATAAATTGTTAACTCGTAAATATGGTGATAATTTCCATATTGCTCTACGTCATGCACTAGATAGCCCTTTAAATTATTTTATGAACTGCCGTTGAAACTATTATTGGTGATCCGTCTAGCTTTAAAACTTGCCGTGGCCACTTTTGGCGGAGGCAAGTTTTAAAGCTAGACGGACTAATGTAAATAATTTCAACGGTGGTTCATAAAATAATTTAAAGGGCTATCTAGTGCATGACGAAGAGCAATATGGAAATTATCTCCATATTTACGAGTTAACAATTTATTTCAAATGAGGGCGCCACTTCAAGGTCATTTGCCTATACCTTCTCCTAAAATCATTTTGTGGACGTCCGTGTGTCTGTATGTATGAAAACTGGCGTGGTCACGATAACTCCCGAAAAACTTATCTGATCAAGTCCATTTTTTTATACGCTTCAGTATTATTCAAAACTAAGTCCTTTCGAAGATCACGGTCTAATTCAATGTAGTTTAATCGTAATTATTATTATAAAAATACAGGTGACATATTAAAAATAATTTTGGATGTGAGGTTTGTTGAAAGAGTTAATACCTATGTATGATGAGTACGAATGTGTAACTGGCAAGTAAGAAAAGAAGTAAAAAGAAATTTGAATAAAGAATGTTGTGATTTTGTTTGTTTTATTAAATATGAAAGACGAATAAATGTAAAAGAAGCGATAACTTAGTTAATATTTTATTTAATTTGCATTAACTAATTGAGAATGAAAAGAACAATCAGTGGTAACACTTTTCTTGACATTCGTGACGTAGTCTTGTGTCTTTTTCTTGTTTTTGCTTAGTTTTTTTGAGATTTCTCAAAATCTACCGGTCCGAATCGGTTTAAATTCACAGGAAATCTGAGTTGTATAGAACTTTTTGGAAAGCTACTTGTTTGGTTCCGATCGGTTTAGTTGTTCAAGAGTTATAAGCGGGTCACATACACACCCACACACACACATACGGATAGGGTGCATGACACTTGCACGTGAGTGGTCAGGGAAGATTCCTGAGACCTTTAAACGTGTTAGAGTGCTATTGGAGTGCTATTTTTCAACGAGGGAATCAACGAAATACAAAACTTGGAATTTATCAACTCATTTTCTCTTTAAAAAGGTACCTATTTGCTCTTTTAGTGGTCAAGACAAGACCACTCGTTCAAATCCTTCGCGTACGGTACGACCGATTTAAAAATGCGCCTTTTTGGAAACGCTCGCGACAATCATTCTTTATGTGACTCCCTATTTCAAAAATAGCACTCCTGACCAAATAAAGACTGACAACTTTGCTTGACATGTGCTCGGAATGTAGCGCCATCTATTGGCGTCATAAAAAACGTTTTTTTTTCTCAGAAAAGCCCTCATTAGGAATAAGCACTCTTGATAGTATGGATGTAGATAAAAAAAATCTTTTAAGCTCATCAGGTAGACTATTAAAAATATTTTATTCGTATTTATTCTTTTTTCTGATTAGCAAATAATTACAAAGATACATCGCATTTAAATTGCGCATGACGTCACGATCAAGTACAATTGTTACTACTCTGTCAAGAAAGAACCGGGAAAAGATCAACAATACACAAAATTTTAACTCTTCATCCAAATTTATTTATCACCTTCAAAGTATGCTCCTTCAGAAGCGATACACTTACGCGAACGAATAATCCAATCATCAAAACATTTTTTAAACGCTTTTTCCGGAATTGAGTTCAGTTCTCGCCGTGAATTGTCCTTAGCTACTCTTGTGCGATTGAGTTTTTGGAGAAAATTTAGGTCTTTTGGGAGTTTTGGGGCTAGCCGAGCGACAACATGTTTCATACCCAAGTGATTATTTAAAACGGTACGGAGATAGGATCGATTCGTGAGATACAGAAAATTCGACGGCTATCTCCCTCAATGTTGAATGAGGATTTTCAGTCACTATTCTGTTCTGAGCTGACTATTTTCCTCTAGTTGTAAACTCCTCACAGTGTTAGTAATGTCACTCATGCTGCCATTGTCATCAGCTTTATCTCTCATTCTCTCTAAAATTAAAAACACAAATAAAATACTTATATATTTCCCAATACAATCGGAAAATAACCTCTAACGTAAAAAAAACCACTGTTTCAAAGTAACGCCAATAATAAAACCGCAATTTAACAAATAATATTTTAAATCCAATGAAATACGTCTTCTGTAAATAAATAACTATAGAATGAGTTTGTATTCAAGACTACTCTATGACCGAACCTCGTTGCGTGTTGCCTTGACGACTGTTTTGTTGATATTGTAACTTGTTAATCTATTAAAATATTTATTGAATATATGTAGAATGTGTATTTAACACAAACTGTATATACAAACTATTCACCAAATATCAAAATCATTGCAGTAGGTACACTAACCTGTCACAGCCGTTATTTCATGGAAATATCGTTCTTTCTCGTGATTGCAAAAGCTAGTTCTTCCTGTTTCGCTTTAAATTTACACACCATTGTATAAATTAACTTCCTCGCTGAACTTTTGATAGGTTTCGACATTATAACACAAGATAACCGTTTATTATTCCAAAAATTGACACAATATGACAGCCGACGTACTATGGTTTGACAAGTGTTGTGTATTGCCATATAAAGAATTCTGTTTCAAGGTCAATATCACGTTTCGGTGGCCAGACTCTATTAATAAGTTAAGCGCGGGAAACTTGTTTGATGCAGAATTGCGGATGCAGTATATGCGTTGGAGGCTTATAGAGTAGAGACTGTAAGTAAGTCCTAATATTGTATTGTTGACTATATTTGAAGTGAAAACTTCTTCAGGTGCGTTGGGCATTTTATAAAATGAGAAAAAACCATTGATCTCACGACACTGTTACCTACCGTCCAAAACCACCTTGTTCAAGTTTTTACTTCTGTCGGTCAGCACTTATTTATTTATTTATTTAACTTTATACACAAATACAAGTGTAATGGCGGACTTAAAGCCTAAGGCCTTATCTACCAGTCAACCAACCGGGTGAAGCACTTCCGGAGTGCCACTGTTTTAGTACCTATAAAGCGTAACTATGTACCGTAACGGTTAAATATTCTTTGATATTAACCCAACCATCGACATTATTTAGTAAATTAGTGCACACTATGTAGTTGAGTGCCCCCGCCAAGACGTGCCATACTTACAAAAATATGGGTCGGAAAAAAGTTTTTCATCACAAGCAAGACCCTGTTTCAAGGCTGAACCGATTTTCATCAAACATGGATAGTAACCACTGCAAGGGGACTTGCTTTCACGTAAAAAACCGCATCGAAATCGGTCCATCAGTTCGAGCGCTACGATGCCAGTGCCACAGACAGACAGACAGACCGACATTAGCGTCAAACTTATATCACCCCTCTTTTTTGTCGGGGGTTAAGGTGACGTGGGTTCACAATTTGCAATACCGTGCGTGTTTTTGAAAAATCACTGTTTTTAAACTACTACAGTTTATTCTTTAAAAAAAATACATAAAAATCTTAAGGATTTTCTACAGACACCCACAATAGCCAAAATACGATTGAGCATTTTTGGCTTGATAGAAAAAAATCACAAACATATCTCTAAATTTGTCTAAATTTGCCTTTATAATACATATTACTATTTTATACAATCACCTTTATATATGAAAATTATACCAAAAAATTTACTATCTAAATATCTATCCGTTTGGCTACAAAAAAAATATAAATACAATACAAAAAAAAACCACATTGAAATATTCGTCGATAGAGAAGAAAGGCCCGGAGCCGTGCTCGACGATATTTCGCAGTGTTTTATTTATTATTCTTTTAATATTATACGAGTACATATTTATATTTTTTTTTTGTAGCCAAAACGGATAGATATTTAGATAATACATTTTTTGGTATAATTTTCATATAAAAAAGTGATCGTATAAAAAAGTAATATGTATTATAAAGGTAAATTTAGGCAAATCAGAGGTAGTTTTGTGATTTTTAGGGTTCCGTAGTCCACAAGGAACCCTTATAGTTTCGTCATGTCCGTCTGTCTGTCTGTCTATCCGGGCTCGTACTCCGCCGCTACTGCACCAATTGTCACGAAAATTGGTGGAGAGATAGATATTGAAGTTCCAAAAAATGCTTTTTAAAATTATGAAAAATGATTTTTTTTCAGCCCCCTCCCATACAACAAAAAGTGAATTTAAAAAATTTAATTGGACTAACCCCAACATGTGGGGTATCGTTGAAAAGGTCTTTTAAAATGCAACAAAAATTGCTTTGAAACTATGAAGATCAAACCCCCCAGTCTTGAGATAATCTAATACAAAGTTAAAATTTGCGGTGTCCCCCCACCGTTCACCGTAACTTTTGAAATATTACTAAAATAATTCTGAAAAAAATGTGGTATATACCTCAAAGTATGTACTTTCAATTAAAACCATAGCGGTCTCGGTATCATAGATAGTTATTTTTTAATACATCATAAATCGTAAACCGCAATTTACCTTTAGAACTTTTATATTATGTTACTTGCTGCTACGGAACCCTTCATGGGCGAGTCCGACTCGCACTTGGCCGCCTTTTTTTTCTATCAAGCCAAAAATGCTTAATCGTGTTTTGGCTATTGTGGGTGTCTGTAGAAAATTCTTAAGATTTTTATGTAATTTTTTTGTGGAATAAACTGTAGTAGTTTAATAACAGTGATTTTTCAAAAACACGCACAGTATTGCAAATAGGCGGTTATTAACGACAAAATCAAAATCAAATATTTATTCAGTAATTAGGCCTTTGCAGGCACTTTTACACGTCAATAATTATAGTTTACATTACGTGTAATGTTTTTTTATATCTAAATTATTTTTTTTCTTTGTTCTGTGTGCATCAAAATCCTTGGTACTTTTCGCAGACCTAGATTTTTTTTGGAATTCGGATAAGTAGGTAATGTGGAAGAGAAATTGAAAAATACTTTGGACATTTGAACTTCCTCTCTTTTTGTACTGCTAAATGATCACGCATAGCTTAAGCTAGCAAAATAAAAGAGATCAAAGTGACGTGCGTGTGGCAACTTTCGGATGAGTACGAGGGGTTAAAGTAGGTATAAGTATATATGCTGGGCTTATATGGTGCATCAAGAAAATTGGATATTTCAAATCGATTACTGTTAATTTTTAAGTTGTCTTACCTTGGAAAGATGGTATCGTACTGCATTACTTACCGATTGTGATACAACAAAAGAAAATAATCTTAATAAATACACTTTTCACAGGTAATTTTGCCAGACTCGTCCATTAACTATTTATCTATTGTAATGATAAATAATATAATTATTTATTTATTTATTTATAATTCATGGCTGGAAAGGATACTGGAGTTGTATAAAGGTGACCAACTTTAAGATCCTTTCTGAGCACTTGTATGAGATAGTGGATCACAGCCCTCTGTCAACCAGGTGGTGGAGATAGTACCTCAGATCCGTCAGACATTGATGGATTGAGCGAGGCATCATCCAGGGTGACAGACATACCATAGGCATAATGGACTCACAGGTTTTGCCTTGCCCTGAATCCTCATAGCACTTTCCTGAAGGACTCAGGACTGGGCTACCGGCTCCGAAGATGGTTTTTGTTTATGTTTTTGTGTTTCAAGCAGTAACGTTCATGCGATTGCTTTTTAAATGTTTGAATGGATACACATTGTCTGATAGGTGGTGGTATGTTATTCCAACATTTAGTCGCCTGGTATCGGAAGCTGCCTCTAAAAGCAGCCGTTTTATGACGATGGCCTAATAACGGTGGCCGACATGTCCTAGCATTACGTCCATTATAAAACCTGAGTTTCGAAAAGAGGTACCTACTCCAGTTTCCCTACCCTTTCTACGTGATTCCATATTAAGCATATCGGCATTATTTAAATACGGAGTGATATGGCTACGTGGAAGGACATTAAAGCAAAACCGACAACATGCGTTCTGGATTCGTTGGATGAGGCGCTGTGTCCTCCACAACAAACGCGGACCATATACAATGTAACCGTAATTAAGTCGTGACAAGACAAGTGCTTCACATAGTCTAATACGTACCTTTTCAGTAAACGAATTTCGAATTTTGTATAGGATATTTCGTATACGGAAGAAGCAGTTCTTTTAACAACATTTTGCACATGAGTCTCAAACCGAAGTTCACTGTCCAAAACAATACCCAAGTTTTTGGCATCTGAAACCCTATCAATCACCTTGCCAAGCATTGTTATTGTCGGGTTTTCATTCGTGATTTTTTCAACCTGTGCCCGAGACCCAAGGATCATAGTATTGGATTTCTTTTTGAAGAGGTGCTTCAATAGATATGTTCTCGCAACTGGCGTGAGAGTGAGTTATGTTAGGTATACGATAACAACAAAAACTCATTCTCTTCTCGATTACATATAAGCAGATTATTAGCCGTTATTAATAGCCCCAGTAACTATTGACCAGTCACCGACAGATCTCAAGGAAAGCAACATCAAAATCTTACATGTAGCATGTAGCACATAATGATACTTTTTTATGGCAGTCACATATTACTTGTATACACCGATGAGTCTAAAAAAGTTGTTTGTTGTTATGTTGGAGTAGGAGTCATCATCATCAGGGCTTTTTTTGTCTCCACTGCAGGAGCACGGCCCTCTTTGTACTACCAGAGCTATATATTAGCCAGAGCAGCCAGAGGATTTGGCCTACACTGTCCACACTGGCCAGACACCCGTCACAGTCACAGAAGAGGTCTCATTGATGTTTATAAGCTTTGTTTAGCTTGTGTTTCCTAAGTCGCCTTCTATGACATCACGGGAAGACTTAGAGTGGTCCTATTCTACTCTGCCGAGAACCACTCGGCTAAGGCGATTCCCCCACTGGAAACGCGCCCCGCCGCGGGTCGGCAGTTTCCGCGCACGGCGACGACGGAAGCGCAGATCTGCCCAAAGAGTAAAATAATTTGACGGCCTCGCGCCAAATATTCACTTCAGCCGATCGTTGTGGAGAATGGATACCGAACTCATTCAAGAAAACATCTTGAATGAGTGCCGTAGAGTTTTTTTTTCTTTGTCCTATATACATAAAAACACGCGCGGTACTGCGGAGCAATTTGTTGCCGTGCGGCTAGCATAGCGCCGCTCGGCATAGTCTGCGCGGGGAGACTGGCAGAATCAGGCGCCGCGCCGGTGCGTTTTCAGTGGGTTGGACCAGGCGTGCGTTGCAGTAGGATCACCGCCTAAGAGTCGGAGTAGGTGTCTATCATCCTTAAGGCCATACCTAAATTTTCCGGGGTCCAGTGCTGCCCCCATTTAAAATAAATCGTTTCAAAGAAAACGGAGACATTATTTAAAATTTTGCTACTATCAAATCCTAGATAACCCTTCAAAGTATTTTATGAACTACTGTTTAAAGTTTATAATGAGAACGTTAAGCTTTACTACGCACATTTGCCAAAAGTGGCCGTTTTTCGCAAATGTGCGTAGTAAAGCTTATAGCTTAACGTTCTCACTCAAGTTCATACTTTGGAGGGTTATCTAGGATTTGATATTAGCAAAATTTAAAATAATGTCTCCGTTTTCTTTGAAATGATTTATTTTAAATGGGGGCTGCCCAGCACTGGACCCCGGAAAATTTAGGTACGGCCTTAATACAATATTGTCTACGGCTAGCGGTCGAAATTCGAAATGACCTATCGGACAATCGTATGGAAACAAGGCGTACTGTCGGCGATCCGTGGAAAAGACAAATGTCGGAAAACGGTTCAACAATCATCTAGAAAAATAAAATTCCATCTCAATAAGGAATATGCATGTAACAATCTGGCTCATATTTTTATTTTACAATTTCTATTAATACGTTACCACGCCTAGTTAATATTTTTCTTTTTGACTCTTATTTGGATTAAAAATAAATTATTGAAAATATGCAAATATTGCGCGGGAACTTTTGACAAACAAAAGGGAAATGACGGCAAAGTTCACAAAAAGGAAATGACAAATTTGGGTGCGTTAGGTAGGACTGTCCGTCCATGTAGTTTGACTATCGATGACATTCGAAATGTATGTACTTTTATATAGAGGTTTAGCAAACATCACTGGCTGATAATATTACCCAAAAAAGAAAAACATGCGTTGACAGCTTCTGTCTCTAGCGGATATTGCAGACTTTGACGTCATATTTAAAAATGGCGTGTTTTAGTTGTTATAATCTACTTGCTATTTTTAATATTTATTTTCTACACCATATACACGTTTTTCGGCACCGATTTTTTTTTGCGGCTATTTCTCGACGAGGGCTATCGATATAAAATATAAAAAAATGCATGCATACTCACTCAGGGTTATTAACTTTTTAAGCTAAGTAAAGCTTTAGAATATACGTCTAACAAAATATACTGAAACTAATTTAAGGGTAGATTCAGTCCATGATACTGAACAACATTCCCCAAGGAACATATATCGAATTATGAAAAAGCTTTCCATAGAAACTTGGATCAGCTGATCGGTCAACTTGTATGGAAGGCAAAAAAAATTTTTTCATCTCATCTATTCGAAAAACGATGATTTTATCCCAAATATTTGGAGCTAAAGTCACTGTTAATTCTCTAGACACAATAAAGTAAAAAGTAAATTCCCAAGGCGTTAAAACACATTTGAAAACCGAACACTAATGTAGAATCAAAAATAATATTGGCAGTCAGCTAAAAAAATAAGAATTTAGTTTTAAAATTATATATGTAAAATATAGGCAAGATACAGATACACTATCACGTCTTTATTCCTAACGGGCAGGGTAAAAAGAATATGTTAATACAGGCACTGGTAGGACTCTCCATTGATTCAGAGTAACATATATACCTACTACTACTACAAACGAAACAATTTATCTGTACACACGTCGATGTGTGAGTTTTATACTTAGGGTCGCACCGCAGAATTAATTTAATACTTACCTACTAACGAGTTCGACATATTTACGATTATATCTTTCCATACCGGAAGATTTGCGAACACTATGACGTAAAAAATATTCTGTTTTATATGTATTAAATGTTACAGAAAAGCCGGAAACAGCTACATAATATCACTTCACAAATATTTTTCATTATGTCCATTGTCCATTTCACCATTAGTTCACTTAACTGATTATTACTGAGTCATTTATAATGTAACGCACTAATTTCACTTATTCACTATTGTAATATAGTAATTTGCATATTCGGCGCAAAACTATACGGTAATGATATGAATAAATTCAATAAAAATAAACAAATGTTTATCACGCTTGATGATGATGACAAATTGACACGCACAGCATGTCAAGTTGTCATTGTCAACAATGGCATTTAGCTCTATAACCCGCGTAAATCTAGTTGGCATCTGCGTGTATGTGATAACCTGTGAGCGAGGAGCCTATGTAACATTACCGGATTGCTTATTAGCAATCCGGTAATGTTACAATCTCGCTCTTGTGTATCTCCCGCCAATGCGAGAGAGCGAGAAGGGTATATAATCAAGATGGTTGCTGGGTAATAACGTGAAATTATATTGTTGCTTTGCTTACCTGTTTTCATCATTTGGAAATGTATGAAATATACGTTCTTTAGAGTATTAGGTGGATAAACAATTATTATACGCGCACCTTCTCACCATGATGGTTACTATTGGTTGACAGTTCTCAAGACAACACACGTCGCGTATTGCGTGCGGCTAGTAATTAAACCCTGGTGGAAAGGTGCGGGGACGCCAATTTGCGGGAGACGGTGTGAGAGACCATTCTGTTTGACTCTTATGTATTCTGTGATACAGGCAAGGGCGTCGTAATTTTTTAAAATTGGAATACAACACGTTTTACGTGGATGACTGTAGCTGTAGGTGAAAATGTTTTGGTTCTCTTGCTTCAAAATAATAATTTATTAAAAACCAATAAAAACGCGCCATTGTTGTCTTTGATTTAAATAGTAATTTTATTAAGGAACTACTAGGTTATTTTACAACTATTTTAAATGTGACTAATTTCTTGATGAGGCCGATAGTAAATAAATATGAAGTTTACGTATGATATACATATTTAAATATATAAAGAATTAACACACGAGGAAAAAGTAATGAAACGATTGTAATGACTGGAAAATGTATTTGATGTGGTGGTCCTAGAAAAATATGTTTATAGTACTTCTTCAGTGAAAACGCCACCAAATAAAGGTTAGTAACTGACTGTTAAACTCTGATAAGGTATATGTAGGTATTGTACTTTCGTTATAGGTTTTTTGTCATAGGTAATACGGTTTCTCGTACGGTAATAGTTTTATCTCGGGCGATATACATGAATCTTTCGCTTCACTCAGGATTCCACCGTAGAATCCCCCGCTACGCTCGTGATTCTATTGTGGCATCCTTCGTTTCGCTCTGGATTCAAAGTAGCGCCCTCGCGTTAAAATTATTACCTTTACGCCTTGTAGCACAATCTACTATTTCATATTTCGAATGTTCCTTGGATAAAGTAGTTTTAGTATCATGGACTGAATTCACCCTTGAAATAGCTTCAGTATATCTTGTTAGACACTGTATATTGTTTGCCCGCAGCGTTGCCGCGTGGATTTAGTAAGTCGAGTAATCGAGTTCAACAAGTACCTAAGTAATTATTAAAAATTCAAAAAACTCGACTGCCTAATACAACATGTGCAAGATTATATGTTGTTTTTTTTAGCATTTCTCACTCCAAATTTCATCTAAACATATAAGTTATATGTATATACAGGGTTACTGGTATCTAACGCATAACCTTTTTGGTGCAAGTTCAGTCTATGATACTGAACTACTTCAAAAAAAAAACGTCTTTCCATACAAAATCCATTTGGCTGAGTGCTAACTGATATGTATTGGTAGCCGAATTTTTTTTTCGTTTTTCTATATTGGTTTTTATAGAAAGTAGTTCAGTATCATGGACTGAACTTGCACCAAAAAGGTTATGCGTTAGATACCAGTAACCCTGTAATCCTTATATAATATCCTTTTTTTTGAAATCTAACTCAATAGGTTTTGAATTAAAAAAATAATTAAAGATGGTATTTGGCTCAAAAATCCGCTTTTTGTATTTATTTTAATTTTTGGTATAGTTACCATGTGTCACTCTCACAATTTAGACGAATTTAAGGACACCTCTCAAACTAAAGTCTATCAAGCCGTTTAGGCTGCAGAGCGTGCCAAAGAAATTTACATACAAACAAACATACACTCGAAAAACATAACTCTCCTTCTGGCGCAGTCGGGGAAAGAATGGCCTCCACTCAGGCGCCGCGACGCGGCGGCGGCGGCGGCCGCTTTCCTCCGTGCTACGAAAAATTCTACGCACGCATGCGTAGCACTTGTCGTAGCATGGCACTATTCAGCTATTAACTCCCGACGCAGATAGAAGAATGTTTTAAGGCCGTACCTAAATTTTCCGGGGTCCAGTGCTGCCCCCATTTAAAATAAATAATTTCAAAGAAAACGGAGACATTATTTAAAATTTTGAAACTACCAAGTCCTAGATAACCCTTCAAAGTATTTTATGAACTACTGTTTACAGTTTAAAGTGAGAACGTTAAGCTTTACTACGCACATTTGCGAAAAACGGCCACTTTTAGCAAATCCTATAAAAATTTGGAAGGCAGAATCACCAAAAAACCACCAAGATTCGTCTAATGTACTGCTTTGTCTTTCTAATTTTCCTATATAGAGCTGAAACTGGTACATTAAGACTGAATGAGCGGAGGAAAATCGATGGCCCAAATATCTTTATAAAAAAAACACGTAGGTAGTTCTGAACGAAGACTAACCCCCGTATTCATAAAAAATCTGCACTCCTTTCAATCAGTTTTATAGTACAATGCGCTGATTCTGCCAAATTTATTAAAATCCTGCTTCTCTTAAAATTGGTAGCAATTATAGCGAGACGCACCGTTGGCCGGCGCGTTTCAACAGCGCGTGCTTGACCGGCGGACCGCTGTAAAAAGAGTTTTAGTTATCACGCGTTTCGTTGCAATGTACAGTCAAGTGCAAAATTCCATTTAATCTCTTCTTCTTGCTTTCCACATTATTCACTCAAATTATATGTATGAGTGAATTGTGTGGTTTCCACATAATTCAGTACAGTTATGTATAGTCGTCGTCATGGGCACAAACATAATATGATAATAACAGGATAAGTTATTTATTTTTATGGAAAAGAAAGCAACAGCGACGTAATAGAAGATTGCAAATTGGACCTTTTAAGACTGTAGTCTTCGACCGTGGAGATTTTTGATTGAACACCCGAATCTTTATTTTCTATCAACACATACGCATTGCGCTGTATTGTACATGGAGATGAATTTAGACGAATTCAGAAGCGCAGCGAGCGGTCTGCTTTATCAGCGTTTTCGTCCTGATATTTATTTGAGAATTTCGGAGAACTTTAAATTTTTCTATCTTTTTACAAAAGACAAATAATTTTTATTTATTTATTGTACGTGTTTTAGCATGAATTAATCTTCATAAAAGTATGTGTATTTTATATTTTTTAACGCAGTCGTATGCGCCAGAAATCCGACGACGTATTCGCTGATATTTTCTTCAAATTTTAACGTTTTTAACTAAGTTTTAGAATGAATTAAAAAAAAATTATTAAAATCTTCTCATTCACTTTTTAGGGTTCCGTAACCAAAGGGTGCAAACGGGACCCTATTACTGTGACTCCGCTGTCTGTCCGTCTGTCCGTCTGTCTGTCCGTCTGTCTGTCTGTCTGTCTGTCAGTCACAGGGCTCTATCTCTTAAACCGTAATAGCTAGACACTTGAAATTTTCACCGATTATGTATTACTGTGGCGGCTATAACAATAAATAACTAAAAATAAAAAAAAGTTAAAAATTAAAGGGCGTCGTAATACAAGAAACGTGGTTTTTTTCAGCGTTTTTAACTTGATCTTTATAATGGCATTAACTAGATACTTGAAATTTTCACCAATTATGTATTACTATGACCACAATAACAACAAATACTAAAAATAAAATAAAGTTGAAATTCCAATTAGAGTTGATTAAAGGGGGTCGGCATACAAGAAACGTGTTTCTTCAGCGTTTTAAAACATTGTACGGTGGTACGGAACCCTTCATGTACGAATCCGACTCGCACTTGCCTTTTATTAGGATTTTCCTTTGTCTTTATTTTTCTGCAATTTATACACAACTTCATGTTTTAAATTCCGTGTAAACAACAATGACATGAACGTCGCACACCGCAAAAAATCGAAACACGTCTCAGGTTATTTGGAATTAAACAAACTATTACAATAAAAATCAATAAATTGTCTCATTCACTTTTTTTATACTTAAATAAACTTCAATTTAACATATCTTGACATATTGTTACTAAGATAGTTTGGCTCCAATCAGCTCCGAAAAAGCAGTCAAAATCATTAAAAAGAAGGACCGGGCCCTTAATGCCACAAGCAGGGCTTGTTATTATACTTACTGTACTTATATTATATATTATACTAAATTTGCACTAACAGTAACGTTAAATAACGTTATTTTCATACAGGTATTATTGGTAACGTTATAAGGGGTATAGATAATACAGTTATAAAACGTTATAATAACGTTATCAATTAACGATATAAGTAACGATACTTTTTTAATACTTGTAAAATATTATATGAATATTATACAAGTGTATTACATCGCGCTAGGAATCACGAGGTAGCACAGACTATCACGACATCCGTGTAGCTCTAGTAGCCTACTAGACAAATTCTCATTAATTTATTCTGTCAAATATCGAAAAGAAATACATTCTTAACAATACCTTTTACCGTTAATATTATTGGTAACGTTCTCTGATTAATCGGTAAATGGTTGTAATAATACCGTTACCCAGCATAACGTTATCTTTGCTGATCGTGTTAACGCCGTTGACAGAATTAACCTTACCAGATTTTTAACGGTATTTCAAGCCCTGGCCACAAGGTTACTGAAAGGTGCCTTTGTAACATCGTTCTCCGATTTACGAGAAGATAGTTAGGTACAGGTTTTATAATTATTTTCGCCTTTCGTCAAGATCTTTTGACGAATTACTATACAAATTGGAAAGTACTTTACTGCGATCTAGTGTGATGTAAATCGTATCCCCATATCACCACCCGAAAAAAGTCTCACAAACATCTTAGCCGAACTTGGTCGATCAGTATCGATAAAATCATTACATCATTACTCATTACCCGACTACGGCAAAGCCCACGGAAGAGTAATGATTTTAGCAGTCTATGTATATATGTATGTGAATATCCTTGTGTGTTCCACCGTAGCATCCGAACTGCCTATCCAGTTTTCACAAATGAGATGTCAATCGATCTGTCATTACTCATTATCGTCTGGGTGACATAGGCTACATTTTGTATGTATACAATAAATATGATGAATGTTACAAAAAAAACGGTAGGCCTCAAAAAAAATTTTTTTTGCTTCTGTAACGAGTAGGATATCAAATGAAAGGTCTGAATAAGTAAATTTCAAAAATGTAAATATTGTTAGCCGTAACTAGCTGCAGAGTTTGCATTAATTGGATAATTTAAACTTTTCAGTAGGAAAGAATTTTCTCGTAGTCGGGTATTAGTTTTTTCAACGTATATCTTGTTTTAACTCTACTTGACTGTACGCAACAGCGCGTCTGACCGGTGTCACTCTGAAACACTAGCTGCCAGCAGAGGAGTTCTGACAGCGCGCGATTCGGCAGCGCTGTCCAACGGCGCGCGCTTCACAAACGGCGCATTAGAACGACGTGATTATGAAACGGTAGCTACTGTCTAGTCACTAGACAGTAGCAGCCGTCCAGACGCGCGCTTACAATTACACTAGACTCTAGTGTAATTGTAAGCGCGCGCGTCTGAACGGCGCTGTTCAAACGCGTGACTCTGAAACCAGCCTATGACTCATTAAGGAAGACAAATTTTATTTGAATATGACAGCAAATGTTTTAGTTTTGTTGTTAAATCACTAAACCGTTTTAAAATATAATTTAATTATAGCTATACTTATATCTGTGGTTTAGCTGTGCAAGCTCATAGTTTAATGTATCCTTCATCATAATCATGATGTTGACTGGGTCAGAAAAGTATTATTCTAATTAGTTCATAAGTTAGATTATCCAAAAATAATGTACCCATATTTTTTAGTTATCAAAAAAGTAAAAATTCACAAAGGTACAGAATTACAGTACAGAGTATCTAAGTTCCAGAGTGTGGGCTTGTGACGTCATCGTTGTGTAAAAATCGTACGAATCCGTGACGTCATGCGAAATTTAAATGCACTGTATCTTTTCATTTATTTTTTCTCATAGAAAAGAAAAATATGTGTACAATATTTTTTAATACGCTAACTGATGGGCCAAAAACGAATTTTCTCTCATCATGCAATGTTTCCATAGGTCAAACGTACCTTAGTCAGACAAAAGGTCGAACGTAACTTACCTTAGTCAGACAAAAGGTCGAACGTAACTTACCTTAGTCAGACAAAAGGTCGAACGTAACTTACTTTAGTCAGACAAAAGGTCGAACGTAACTTACCTTAGTCAGACAAAAGGTCGAACGTAACTTACCTTAGTCAGACAAAAGTCCTTGTAACATAAAAAAATACAGATTCGACAAAAATAAATCTAAGGTGTAACTGGTCTAAATACTTAAAAAAAGTTCTAGTATCTTGATTTATCCTAGGTATAGGTTTTTGTCCACAATAGGCAACCTTCTACCGAACTGTACACAATAAAGGTACAAATTGCACAAGATAAAACTGGTATCGTGCTTAAAAAACCAAATATTTAAACTAACTACCTGCCTTCTTGACACATTCAAAGGTTAGACCGGAAATTCCTTGTATACATTTGCAAACGATGTAGAACTCGTATACAAATCTTAAAGACCTGTGCACAGGTACACAATAGGTATGCTACTACTATTCAATATCATAATCCTTACGGCGGCGTAGTAAGACCGATTTGGCACAATGCGAAACAAATCTTCATAAAATATTATTTATTGGAAACAACAACCAACTACATTCTTATGTGTACTTACATTGACAACTAAAGCTACAAACAACGATCTAGTACAGGTATCGGTCGTCGGGGTTTATTGTGAGGCTATAATATCAGTACCTACTCAGTTATGAACTTGGTAAATCAAAGATGTCAGCATAAGATTAATAAAATATAAAGTTATATTTTTTATTTATCTTACGACAAAAAATATTTGCTTCCAGTCAATTACACTAAAGGAATAAGACAACAAAAAAAGTCCATTCGCACAGACGGGCAGGAAACGGAATAGGGATGTGGACTGGGCCAGAAAAGTAGAAATTATTTTATTTAGACAGTTAGTAAGATTATCCAAATAATATAGATATTAATATGGAATCATATTCTTTGGTTTATCAAATTAGTAAAAATTAACAACGATACTGAGCCTCGAAGTTCCGGAAGAAGACCTAACGTTTTCTGACGTCACTGCCTTGTAAAAATTGTCCGAAACTATGACGTCATGTGAAATTTAAATGCACTGTATCTTCGTCATTTTTTGTTAGTCAGTAAAGAGAAAAATACGTGTACAATATATTTTTTTTTTTAATAATTTACCTGAGGGGCCATAAATATTTTTTCATCTCATCAATTCGAAAAAAGTTTTTATGCTTAAATAGTAGGACTCAATTTACTTGTAGTCCCACGGGGTTAAAAGGTATAAAAATAAAAACTTAGGATGAAAAAGTTTTAAAAACTGAATACCATCTGAATCCATCCATAGGTACCATCTAAACTATATAAAATAAAACAGGCAGTAAAAAAAAATAGTTTTAAAATCAATAAAACATTGGCACACGCACGTATGTCGTCATTTTTAAAATTTGGAATAGGTACATATCGTCATCAACACGTTTTACAAGGATAAATGTAGGTCAGCATTTTTAGGTTCTTAAGGGCCATTTTTATACAGGAAAATGCAATGGCTTATTGGATGTCTTGTCATTGGCTCCGTGTGAATGGAGACAATCCCATGCAATGGATTGTCCTCAGGACAATGATCAGGATAATCCAATAAAATAGGACGACTTCAAATTTTCGTAAAAAAATATATTTGGCGTCAACATATATGATCGAATATATTTTACTTGATCATACCTAATGTTGAACGCGAAAATTTAAATTATGCTTAGTTCTCATAGCAATTTTACGACTATCCATTTTAAAAGCGTCTGTATCTGACGGCGTTTAATAAAAAATGCCGCATTTATTGGCCTACGTGTAAACAGCATCGCATTTTCTATTGGATTGTCCCGGCTTGGCCTCGTTTAAATGACCCTTAACTATTGAAAAAAAATATAAATAAAAACGAACAATTGTTGTCTTTGATTCAATCAACAGGTTATTTTGCAGTGGTAAAATGTGTAAATGTGACTAATTTCTTAAAAATATAGCCGTTATGTTAATACTCAGAATATAAATTTATATTCTGAGTGTAAGGACCACTCACAATGAAATAAAGTAATATTACTTTTGTGTCATGTCATGAAACGATTCAAATGAGTAGAAAATGTATAATAAATTGGTGCTCCTCGAAAAATGTTTACTTTATAATAGTGAAAAAGATAATACCCGAGTGATCAAGCTTTGCTCGATGAAAAACCAAGAAGAGAGGTTCTCCCAAAATATAACGTAGCGAAATCGATTTTTCATTGCCGGAACCCCGTCATACAAAATTTTATCGAAGTCTTTGGAGTGGTTTCCGAGATCCTCATTATACATATGTTTATTAAAATTGCTCGTTTAAAGTAATAGCGGATAAGTTTAATTCTGGACTACGGGTTAATTCTGATCCAAAAGTACTTTTATCCAATTATTGCGATGCAAGTACCCGGATAAAATACATATATTTCAAATGTGCTAATGAAGCCTTTTAATTTGATATCCGACGCGGTGTGATTCGACTTATTTTATTTTGTCAAGGTACCATGATATCATAGAAGATTCGAGGCAACAGATGAACATACATGCATACATAGCGGAAAAACACATAACCCTCCTTTTGGCTTCGTCGTAGTCGGGTAAAAACGACACCAAATAAAAGTTAATAACTGCCTGTTTAACTCTTTTTAGATATATATAGATATTTTACTTTTCTTTATAAATATTTACCATTTTCTCAAAGATGGAGATGAAAAAAAATTAGAATGTGCTATTCGGAGTACGTAGGTACGTCTCTCGTATTTAAAACTGCAGGCGATACACTGAAATCCCTCCCTACACTCACGTGTCAACCATAAAATTAAATATGCCACGCTCGTGATTCTGACGGGAATCCTTCGTTTCGCTCTGGATTTAAAGTAGCGCCCTTGCCTTAAAAACCTTTCCGCCTAGTAGCACAATCTACGATTACAGTCCACATGATATTATCATTTAAAACAAGTTTAAGTAGTTAAGTAGGTATATTACAACAGCAAAGTTTTTTCCATTGTAATCTAAGTACTTTTTTGCAGTACATGTTAAATTGACACTTCTATTATTATAACAAAGATTTTTCTCAATATAGTATAAGCAAATACTTAGGTACGTTTCCAAACAAACTACATGAACTGACACAAATTCAGTTTGTAGCTACAGATAAATAAAGATATTAGTAACATTAATCCACAATTTAAATTACTGTATTAAAATCTATCTCCTTAACTAAATAGCAATTCTTTTATATAAGTTACATTTAGGCACATGTTTTATAAACATCTCACAGCAATTTCACTTTGTATTTCGTTTTGTTCCACCTAAACTCTGCGCTTGAATGTACTCTCTCATATTTGGTAAAAAGAATTTCACTTCAATATTCAATACTCATCCATTGGTTGCAATGCAATTACTAATAACGCACGAGACTCTACGTTATAGAAAAACAATTCTCAAATGAATCGGATGCATTTAAGGTACTAATGAGAGACTTTATACCTATGTACAACAACGCAAACCTAAATATAATAGGAAATCGAATATGCTAAAGAAATTTATGCACCCAACCGAATGTGAAGACACTGCCGTACAATCTAGAAAGGCAGAATATTTTCTAAGAAAAACACTCAGTTCGATAACGCCGGCTCGTCCGACGACCTACTTTGTCTCACTGTGGCGCCGCGTTCAAGTCTCGCAAGCGCAGGTGGTCTGCTAGAGGATGAGCCTGCTCGACTACAGTTTTTTCGTCAGGCCATTTCACTACCACGTTAGTGCTCTCGGGTGGCAGCGTAACCGGGGGCTCCACTAGGATGGGCAGCCCGTCCTCCGGCAGTATGTGGCCGATGATGGCGCCGACGCGCCGGTACATCAGTTGAGACTCCGGTGGCACCAGCTCGCGCTCGGCGGCCTCATGCATCAATGACGCCTGCAGCCCGGCCCCCACGTGAGCTACCACAATCAAGGGTTGCTCCTGCTGTGGCACTATATCATTCAGAGCCCTCATGTTCAGCACGGGCGCATTAGTTTGTGTCGCCACGCAAGTCGACTGCCCACTAACGCGGGCATTCAGATTTTCAAGCTCTCTTATCAAGTCAAATAAGCCCTCGCTGCACAGTACTGGATTATCTGCAATAAAAAAAACTTTATGTAGCAGCAATATAATTATAATGTATATGTCTAATACTAGGTCATATCATGCATTTACCACGATTGTACAGACGGTTAATCAGATACCTGTGCCACCGCGCGCTTCGCGCACTACGTGAGGGCACAGGTATCTTATCATTCATCTGTACCTAGTCTTTTTTCATCAGTTACAAATACCAAATAGAATTCGCAAACACACGCAACAACATAATGAGACCTACTTTGTTTTACCATCAGACCATACTTCGCATTTGCATTATATGAATGTAACATCGCTTTGCAAACTACATGAAATACTTATGTGAAGTTATGAGTTTTTGCTAGGAACTAATGAAATAAGATGCATGTTTTTTTTTATAATATTCAAATTTAACTTGACTCTAAATAATAACAGGACTTCATAGTTGAAATAATAACTTAAATCAGATTTCTTCTTAACGTACCTTGAAGATAAATCTTTAAAATGCTGGGTACGCCATTGATAGTGCACCGTGATTTAGTCACCAGGTCATAGTTCACGGATTGAATGTAATTATAGGACAGGTCAGCTAAACAAAGCGACGGCAGTCCGTGGAAATCCTTGTCAAGAACAGTGATGTTGTTGTGGTGTGCAATCAGCTCCTCTAACGCGGGCAAAAATGTCTGCAAGTAAATCAAAATATCGAATTTAGTCACAAACAATCCCAACGCTTATTTGAACATTAATATTTTAAAGACCTGCGCACAACCATGCTGTATCCGGGTAGTGGCCGATCTGGTCAGATTTGTATGATAGGTCGGACCACGAGATATTTTTTTCTGTCACTTTTTAAAATATACTTATACTCGTATATAATACGTATTCTCAACTGCCTCCGTGGTCCAGTGGTCAAGGCGCTTGCTTTGTGATCCGGAGGTCGTGGGTTCAAATCCCACTGGGAAGCATACTTTGTTAAAAGTTGTTTCCAGTCTGGTTAGGACATTGCAGGCTTGAATCACCTGATTATCCGAAAAGAAAGATGATTCCGTGCTTCAAAAGGCGCGCAAAGCTGTGGGTCCCGAACTTCATCTTGCGTTTGTTCAAACTTTTCCTAGGATTGGTTCTGGTCTGCGCTTTTGATTGCGGAGGTCAGACGGCAATCGCTCTGTGTAAAAACCAGTAACCTCGTCAAATCACCTAGGGTAGGTGGCGGATCCCGGGCTCTGAAGCGTGACCGCTAAGGATGCTACCGGGAATACGCTCGGATGATAATGATATAATACGTATTCGCCGACAGATCGCCTATATTTTTACTAAACTCCGGATGCAACTCGGCATGCCTAAGGCCTGAACCTGTTTGCATGGGTCTTCAAAATATTGACACAAAACTCGCAAACAGAGTTGGAATCTAAGGTAAACTTTATCAAGTTGGGCACGGATTTTGAGAAGATAAAAACTCTAGAATACTCGTATTCATGCATGTGTGAGACTTGAAAATCGAGTATTAAAATCAAACCTAGTTTAACATTGATGAAAAGCATATATAACATCGTTTAAAAGTTTAAAAAAATGAATATTCGCATCGCTAAATTGTGGTCAATGTTTGATTGAACTTATAATCGTACATTCGCATAGCTTTTAAAGTTTGTTAAAAGTTAGTAGAGTTTACAATCCAGAAATCTAGGCTCAGCAAGACAAACCTTTGAAGTTTCTTCCAATGATGTGATATGGTTGTACGATACATCCAGCAGTTTTAGATCTTCGAGACCGATTAAATCATCAGGCGATATTTGCTGAATTTGATTATTACTAAGGTTTAATCTCAACAGCCCATGGAGTCCCATCAAAGCTCCTCCTAAATTCTTGAGATGATTATGGTCCAATCGCAATTCCAGTACACGGGTCTCGATGTGTACAAGATTCTGCAGAAAAGAGTCAAATTAATATAGGTATAGGCAGGAAAAACGCACAATATTGAGAGTATTTAGATATTTACCTCCATTTTCCCCGTGATAAGGCTTATTTTATTATGTGAGAGATCAATAACTGATAACCTTTTTAACCCTTTGATTTCTTGTAAAGAAAACTCGGTTAAGAAATTATGCGTTAAATTTAAATATCTTAGAGATTTTAAACTTCTCAGAGAGCCATTCAACATTTTCAAATGGTTGTAAGCTATGTCTAGATCCAATAATTTTTCTGCTTCAGCAAATTCATCCTCAGCTAGCTGCAAAAAGTTAAAATCATTCTATGAACATGTAGTCTATAAACAAAAACTCTAGTTCCGTTTAGAAAGTTAAGTATATTATCCGTCCATCTCTTAGAGATGTTAAAATCCTTTCTCTCTTTTATTAAACATTTGTAACTATAGTAAACATCAAATCAAAACCCCACAAAAAGTGAATTTGGTGTATATGTTACCGGCCAAACCCGATTTCAGGACAAACTAGTTTGGCCTAGGCTAAACTACTTCTCCCTATACATGATAGGATTAACTGGTATAGCCTAGACCAAACTAGTTCGTTCCAAGCCTAAGATAAACGAGTTTAGGCTAGCCCAAACTAGTTGATCCTGATACAAATACGCACAATTCAGGATAAACTAGTAAGACCTAGTCTAAACTCATTTAGCCTTTTCGAAAGAATAGTTTTTAAGGTATAATTATTGTTTCCTAAACATAAATAAACATTCTCTATCTAAATAAATAATTTCATAAAAAGCACTTTAATATTTTTTATAAATGATTGTTTGTTTTAAAAACACTTCATTATTTGTTATAATATGATTGTTTGTATTACCAATAATCCAGTTTTAACGACGAATCATTATCGTTTTAATAAAAATTATTATTTTTCCAATTACAGAGCATTTTATTTATTTCATCTATACGATATATAAGCCATACCAGTTTATTCTGGAATGTTCGTTTTTATATCAGGATCAACTTGTTTGGCCTAGCCTGACCTGGTTTATCCTATCGGGCTTAGGACAAACTAAATTGGTCTAGGCTAAACTAGTTTGTCCTGAAATCGGGTTTGGGCGGTAACATACACACCAAATATATATATATATATATTATAATATTAAAAATGCGTTTTCCAAAGTAGAAACCACTGTTAAGTTACGGATGCGTAGAAATAATTAGTTAGCATAGCTAAAAATATAACTTACACTTTCGATTTTATTGAATGAAAGACTGACTCTCATCAGTTTCCTGGATTTCTGCAACGCTCCGTCCAGAGATTTAATATTATTGTCATAGAAATACAGAGATTCTAGCGATGGCATCTGTTTCAAATCTTTTGGCAAATTTTGCAATTCATTGTGTGCCGCATGTATAAGTGTTATTTTTTTGGCTTTCTAAAACAGAAAGAATAATAAAATAAACGTGAAAAAAACTTCGCAAAGTAGTAACTTATGTAAGTAGATATGTATTATAACTAGTTATATACTTACAATTGGTAGCTCGTTATCTATTGATTTTAAATTGTTAGCATTGATGAAAATCCATTCCAAATCGTCCAAATCCCTGAGAGCGCCATTTAAGGTATTTAGCTTATTAATACCGAAATGGACATGTCGCAGGGCTTTCGGCACAGCACCCTTTTCAATCTTGGCGATTTGGTTATCGGCTACCAATAAATGTTCAATTTCCTGTATATCCTGAAACATTAAAATTAAACGTGCTTATCTATCAATTTATTAAAAACATAATAGAAGGAAAAATAGAAGCAAGAAAAGGAAAGGGAAGACCAAGAAGAGCATTTACAGATCAAGTGAAGGAGAAAGTTGACGCCGTGTCGTATAGGGAGGTCAAAAGGATGGCTCAAGAGAGGGAGACATGGAAACTACTCCACCGACAAGGCCATAGTTCTTAAACTATAGATAGATAAATCTACATATTGACCATAACCGATATCAGACCAAAAGGTTATTTAGGTATGTTTACTATGGTACCTATTTATTAACTAATCAATTAATTCATATGTTACTTACAAAGTAGTGTATAATTATACTTATTATTTACTAGCTAGTACCATCCTAACTTTATAAAGGTATAAATCTTACCTTGAAGTCGTCCACAGTCAGTTTTGTAATTTTGTTCCGGCACATGTCGAGGGTCTTGACGTGCGGCAGATGTCGCAAGACGTGCCGAGGCATCTCCATCAGAGAGTTGTCTGCCAGGCTGAAGTAGTCGACCAGATCAAGCCTCGTAAATACACTTTCTTTCAGATCGCTGAAAACAACAAAAACAAATATAATTCAAAAAAAGTCTGAATGGTCGCCCGAGGAGACTATAACATTATGGCTACAAGTGACGACGAGTAGTTAAGGTGAAGGTATAGGCAAATGGCCTTTAAGTGGCACCCTCATTTGAAATAAATTGTTAACTCGTAAATATGGAGATAATTTCCATATTGCTCTTCTTCATGCACTAGATAGCCCTTTAAATTATCACCATATATACGAGTTAACAATTTATTTCACACTTCAAGGCCATTTGCCTATATCTTCACCCTAACACTAGAGATCTTTGCCAGTTCGTTGTGTTTATTATGTGTGTAGGGGACCGACACTGGTGTCTAATTTTTCAATAGGTAGGTATTTGATACAGCTTGATGACAGCCAGGACCAACTGTTTTACGCCTATCGAATCAAGGAGGAATATTTAATGCCACTTGTGATCACTAAAAACCAAAGCAGACCACGCCTAGGAAGGACTGCTTCACATGCGTATTACTACGAGTGAATACTACCGTACCGGGCCATCGAGCAGTTACTTTACAGTTAATTTTCATGATATGGCAAATACCCGCTGATCACATAATGATGTGGTCTACCCAGATCTATGAAAAATCAGCGTTTAACGATATGAAAATCTAAACGCATGGCTACTTCATGATATGGTCAAACATTAGTGATCAGATCGTAAAATAGTTACATTATCCACCGCTTAGTTACTTCTGTGATCCACCGTTAGAGGCGCTGACATTATTTTTAATGCATCTTGGCAGCGAACAATTATTCTAATAAAAAGGTAATATTATTGTGCAAATTGAGGATAAATATGAATTTAAATGTCGTTAAGACACAAAACTAATTGAATTTTATGAAAGTCACACATCACAAAAAACCTTAGAGTTCGAGATGTATTTCACAGGTTAGTAGATTTCAATCTTAAATAGTAACTTTTATTTAGTGGTCCCTTTAAAATTCTAATTATAGGAAAATATTAACATTTCCTTCTTTATTAAAATTTTATATAAACCTTTATAAGCCCTACATTTATGGTATGGCCAAATGTTAATGATTGACATATTGTCATCAAACGTTGACGAGGTAAACGATATGGCCAGTTTTAACTGGCCACATCATGAAATACGACGATTTCATGAAAAGGTCGACCACATTATAAAAATAGAAATACTAGATTTGCAACTTGTTTATGTAAGCAAGTAGGTAAAGTACTCGTATATCGCCGTGAGTTTTCATTTCACTATGTCCGTTTGCCGCTCCATCTATTTATACCGCACTGGAATATGCTACTTTCCATCAATTATTTTACTTTGTGTATAAGATTTCAACGTCCAACGCAATTCGAACTGGTACGGTCATGTCTTGCGTAAACCAAACACAAGCAAATGTATAGCCATGCTAACTCCGCCAGGCCCTGAAAGACGTGGTAGACGCAAAAAAATTACGGCTTGATGTCGTCAAGAATGATATGCGTGCCAATGGTTTGTTTGTTTTACAACCAAGGATGCTCAAGACCGCCAAGCTACGTGGGAAACAAATGTTTAGCCATGCCGCCCCCTTCAGGCCCCGAAAGACATGGTAGACCCAAGAAATGCTGGCTTGATGTCGTCAAGGATATTATATGCGCGTCAATGGTCTTCTAACCAAGGATGTACAAGACCGCCAAGTTACGTGGGAAACAAATGTTTAGCCACGCCCTCTCCGCTAGGCCCCGAAAGACATGGTAGACCTAAGAAATGCTGGCTTGATGTCGTCAAGTATATGATATGCGCGCCAATGGTCTTACAACTAAGGATGCTCAAGACCGCCAAGTTACGTGGGAAACCAATTTATAGCCACACCCTCTCCGCTAGGCCCCGAAAGACGTGGTAGATCCAAGAAATGTCGGCTTGATGTCGTCAAGGATGAAATGCCCACCAATGGTCCTACAACCGAGGATGCTTAGCGAAATAGAGAAAATAGTACCCAGCGGACAGCCTTTCGGCTGCGCAGCGGAGGCCTTTGAATGCACTAATTAGCTCGTTGAAATCTTTAGTTCATCTATACTCGTATTAAGAAATGCAGAACAAACGAAAATTAGGTGAATGGTTGTTATCAGTTATTTACCCGTAAGTACATAAGATAAAATATCTGTGGTCTTGAAAAAGCGACTCAGTATGTTAATGTGGTACACATTAACTTTTTCTATGAGACCAAGGCTAGTTTCGCAAAAAAATAATGATATTCACGTACAATTTATGCGGTAACACTTTTTTATGAGAAACTTATAAAGAGGGTTGTTAATTTTGACTTTTTGTCGTCTGTACGAGCATGAATACGAAAAAATATTTCCATCCATGGTTACACCTTGATTGATTGATGGACCGATCACCTGATGAGTTTGTCAAAAAATATATAAGTAGGTTAGTTACTACCTGCAGGCCTTTCCATAATTTCTTGTGGAAAGTTTTTCAATAGGTCTGTATGTGCGTATTTACTAGTAGGTATCTTTAGTTACTTGTGCACGTACTAGTAATGCGTATTTAGTTATGATACGAGTAGCTACATGTTATCTAGTATTGTAACATTAACAAAGGTACATTTTCAACAAATTAAGATAGTGGCATCCGTCTCAATAAATATTATTATTATAGGGATTATTAGGTATATCATCTCATTCTATTCTGTTATATTAATAAATTTTTATAATAGATGCATTTGGGGAGGGTTGAATCATGAGGTCTCTGTTTAACACAGACATTTTTTGAGAGCAGCCGTGACCAACATCTTTACCCCCTGCTTATTTATAAATAAAAAGCAATATTTAAAAAATGAACATGAATCATATATAATTCATGTGTCAGGGCAAAGCCTTCCAAAGCACTATGTGTGTGTGTGTTGTGATCATCAATCCAAGTTTCAGTTTTTGCACTATTTCATCATATAGCACCACCAGGTTGACTGGTAGAAAAAGCCAACGACCTAAGTCCGCCTGTTACAACTAAATAAATAAAAAATTTACAACGCCCGAACGTACAAATGAGCTTCTTTAATATAAGTACCTATATGTTTTTGCCAAGAAAGCTACGATAAAACTGTTGTGAATTTTGTTCTATGCGATATTTCTCGTACAGGTAGGTATTATAACATCGACATATGACACACCGTATCTACGTACTTTACCTAATCGTATCTAAATATATCAACTCAAGCAATAATACAAAGATCTAAGTCATGCTATATATTTATTAAGACCCTGATCTCCAAAAGTACTGAGCCTAAAATTTTGAAAAAAAAATACAAAATTTTGTTTATTGCTTGTAGATAAAAGGAAAACCTATAAGAATTCTATCAATTGAATACCACAATTGAATAAAAACATTTGAATTTGGCATTGTACGGAACCCTCCACGCGAGTTTAACTCGCACTTGGCTTGTTTATTTATATATTTTAATACATCTTTAATTTATACTTACGAATGAGTTTATATAATTGCCAACAAAAACGCTCGGGTAACGAAAAAAAGAAAAAGAATTGCCAAAATACCTCTGAATGCGACTGTACGAACAACGGTTTAGGTTTATGACGTTCAATAAAGAAATGTCATCGATATGTATGAAACCGCCGCTTTTTAGTAGTCATTCGAATTTGGTCGGGTTTATCAGCCCTTGTTTCCAGGTTTTATTTTTTGATTATATCTTTATATATACGAAACATTCCTTGCTGAAAATTCGCAATGCGTTATTCGACTATAAGCATTAATGTTTGGTTCATACCAGCCACAGACCTACCACTACTAGACTTGCAACGATATTGCTAGAAAGAGACTGTCAAATACAGTACAACGTGAGTGTGAAAGAAACGCTGATATGTTTTTTGTCTCTATCGGCGTGGCAGCTATAAGCTGGCCTACTGTCAAAATCTGGGCCAAACAAACCACAAAACGATCGAAGAAAGTTATTAATTTTAGGGATTTTATCTTGATTTTATCATTTAAAAGGTGATTTAGGGTTTTATTTGAGCTTATTATAAGTAAGTAAGCCTAGTGTGTTCTGTGACGTGTGCAAAATATGGATGGAGGCAACAATCAAACATAGAAAGAGATGCACTAAAGTGGCCACGCACTATGCAAGTCTAGTAGTGGTAGGTCTGTGATACCAGCACTTCTAGAGTTGACCCGTTTTCTTGTTTGTGAACGTCAAAGTTACGATAGGATATTTTTGACTTTTTGTAATATTATTTAATAACTGATGTACCTATACTTTCAACTTTTTTTTATGGAGATAATAGGCGTCGAGCTGGACTGAATACAGTTTTCAGTGAGCTTATACATTTTTTAATTTCAGCGATGCGAATTTTTTTCGTGTTTTCAAAAAAAGCGCAATTACTCGAAAATATAGGTACTTTCTTAAATGTAATTATTTGTGCGATAAGACCTAATCAAGAGCTACTCATGTAAATTTATTCTACATGCGCACATGTAACAGTTCTAGAACATCACGATTTTGCAAAACGTTACTCCAGCAGGAAACTCAATATCTTGAAAACCTGAACCGGCACAAATTCCATATTCGCCGCACATTCTTCTACATATATAAGCTATTAGCCTATGCCCATTGTTTCTCCCTCCGGTCAGAAGTTTAGAATTATCCTGCTAGAACAACGTTACCCTAGCAGGAATCTTTTTTTCCGTTTTTTTCCAAAACGACAACCCCCACAAATTATTTATACCGGGCACATTTACAGCATATTGGGCACTAATTTATTAATTCCACTCATATCTCTCGAGGAGCTACTTTCTTGTTAGAGTAACGCACTCTTTAAAGCTCTTGTCGGTGGAATACTTTTTGGTTTACCACTCGTTTGCTGCTTGAATGTCATGTGTAAATTACTTTTTTACGTTCCCTGATAAGGTAAGTTTTATCACTATACTTACGTTGTCGTCGACTCTGGGTGCACTCAGGGTAAAAATAATTCTTGAGACAAATATAACTTTTTATCTATCTCATAATTACACGAGACCCTATTAATTGCATCAAATAATAATTTTATTTATAACTTTTCTTTCCCCGTTTTTGATAACATGTAGTATCTATGATTTAATTTAATTAATTTAATTTATGTAATTTTTTATTATTTGCTAATCAGGAAAAAGAAAAAATACTTACATATATTTACTAGTACCTATGAAGAATGTTTGTACTTATTTGTCTTAGTTTACATCAATAGTAAGCGTGTATTGGTTTGGATCTTAAAAAAATATTTGAAAGTGGAATATGTGCATTTCACACTCGATAAAATTGAAGCTCGTAGAAACAACAACATTTTTGGCAAAATTAATGATTATATAATCTACTGGTTTTAGGATAGGAAAGTATCAAATAGTTTCAACATACGACTAAGTTCTTTCATTTACAGTTCAACAAGGTTTTTGGTGCGATGAAACTAAAAATATCTTTTACTTAGGTGCAGCTCATAAAATACTAATCCGGTAGTAAAATATACTAGGTAAATTTTATGATACCTATCTGATGTAATAAACGGAAATTTTATCATTTTCTATCAATGATTTTCTCTTCTATAAAAAAGGTTAATATTATTGTAAATACACGTACAATAAAGTAGAGTCTTGCTCTTTACTACGTTTTTGAGTCGTGAATCCACTGTCAGAACGGAGATACATAAATAGGTATTTTCTGAAGACTTTATTTCTCATACTAGACTATTTCTACTGTAATTGTTGTATTGACAATAGTATTTCAAATTCAATCTCACATATCTTTCCAAAAAACGGTTTTTCAAACATGATTTAAATTAGGTTTAGAAAAAAAGAGTTTCACTTAATTTTGCAATCTAAAATTTACTCTTTTACATAATTGTTAAGAAAGTAGCCTCCATCAAAATATTTAAAATTACTAAATTTCAAGTTTTCAAAATAGATTTCCGCACTTTGACGTAATCATGAAAAAACAAAACCAGGTTGATAAACAACATACAAAAGTCTACTAGAAACACCGATCTGATTTCACGCATACACATTATAAAAAAAATATTTAAATTTTTGAGGCCCTGTGTATATTTTTACAAGCTTTTATTTAGCTTGCAATGTATGTATGTAACTATGTTTGTTTGGGTGGGATCTTGCAACGCAATTTTGAAGCAGATATCTTCAACTGATTGAGCTGAAATTTACGCGCATATGTATATCGCGTGACAATGCAATATTATGATGACCTGGAGCTAATCTGATGATGGAGCTGGAAGATAGCCATAGGAACTCTGTAATAAAACGACGGAACCCCATCGAGTTTGGGCTTATTCGTTTTGTATTCACAAGACATTTTGACTTATAATAAAAGCTTGTACAAAGTATGAATTTTTTTATAAAAACTTATTTATTACAGTTCATAAAATCAAATTAATAAAATTTACTTAAAGTAAGTAAGCATGTTTATATTAAAGCCTGAAAAAAATATGAGAGATTAAGAGTGTAAAGGTTGAGATTGCGTTGAGAACCTTGTGAAGTTTTAAATTAAAATGGGGATTGAGACCACTGGTCACGTGCTCCCCTCGCCGACGCGCCTTTGTCATCATCACGCGTTATTAAGAATGGAATTCATCATATCTCCCTATTGTACTTTGCAATATGAGTACTTACATAGTGCAATTTTGCTCTGATAAGTTTGGCAGTATTGAGCAAAATCTATGACAAGTTAATCACAGGTAGCGCTCTGGACGGACCTCACACCAGGGCCTGGCGAGCCCTGGTGTGAGGAGGCCAAAAAATTTATCACATTTAGGGCGACGCCTGCGTAACAATCGAGGCGATCCTCGCTCCGGAGCATACCTGACGCAACACATTGCCCTCGCCATTCAGCGTGGCAATGCGGCTGGCGTTATGGGTACTTTTGAGCCCGGTATGCTCCGAGGTGGGCTCTTCGATTAGCATTATATTTAATATTTTTATTATTATTCCTTCTTCTGTTTTGTTTTCTTTGTTTGTTGTTTGTAATATTAGTTTTAGATTTAATTTATTATTGTTATATTTAGTTTAATTATAATTAATAAATTGGTAAATATTAAAATATATTAAAATAACAGTTAAGTAACAACAAAAATCGATATTCCTATAAAAATTGCCTAAGCGGCTGTACACTATCGTATAGAAATAGCGAAAAAGAAAAGACAGGTAGTAGAGTTGTCTCTTGAATAGATAAATAATTATTAGTGCTTACACACCTCCTTCAGCTTGCTATAACACTTCGGATGGAACCCATAGAAAAAGCCTCGTGGGTCGGGTGGAGTTCAACGATGGCTGATCCGTGCGTCAACTTGTGAACGGTTGCTGCCAGGGGGACTGGTCAGCTCAGCATCTCTTTTTATTCCTTATTACGTTATTTATGTTTGTTCACTCGTGCGCAAGCTTTACCTGTTATAATGTGTTAGCATTGTGTTATATATGATAAACTGTAAACTGACAGATATATGACAAAGCCTATTTGGCGAGTAGGCGACCAATACTGTCTTTATACATTTCTTAAAGCTTTTCTTCTCAACAGTGGTTTCCTTAAAATAGTAATGTATATCAGACTTCCAGACAAGCCTGCAGAGGCCTAAAAACTATATAATCATTTGAATTTTAAATTTATGAATAGCACAAACGCATCTTTGCCTTCTTCATCTTCGTTCCTGGTTGCATCCTCGGCTGTGCTGTTTCGGAGCCAGGGGTGCACTTTTCTTTGACTTCTTTTAACAATACACTTGATAAAATAAAGTCACTGAAGCGAAAATCTGTTTGAAAAACGGGACGAGGGTATCTTTTATAGTACCGAAAGGTTTTCTTATTGAATATGTCATGTACTCGTAGTATATGTTGAGCGGTTGACTCTGGCTACGGTGGGAGATCTATATACCATCGAATGTCCTTGACACTCGTACTGCCTAATAGGTCAATCTTCGCTGATGAGCTTGATTCTAATCCAACCATGCGACCCAAATAAATTTGCTACGGATATATACCACATACCATTTATAGGCACAGCAGTGAAGAAGACAGTTGACAACCAAATACAGACTAAGTTAGCCAATCTGGCCAGCACAAAAATGGCAGAAGGAATTTCAAAGCACGAGCAAGCTTTAAGTGGAGGAAGTGTGATGCCCTATCGCCAGAGAAGTAGGACACTTCTCTTTCTTATCAGTAAGTTTCCTATCAGCAAAATTTTTCCTTTAGGTCATTCCTAAAAGGCTAGCGACGATAGATTACAACCATTCGAATAAAGTGGATTTCCACTGACATTTGTCTGGTGACAGTTTTCCTGGAATACCTACTGTCACAGGCGTACCGAACATAGATACTTTGCGGTATTTTAAAAGTCCTGGTAACTCCTCCCGTTACTACAGCATCTCCTGAGAGGACGTTCTCTAGTTTGAGAAGGTTAAAGTCCTATCTGAGAAACACCATTCTCAGGAAAGACTGAACGAATTGATATTATTGTAATACCAATAGTAATGGCTATAGTAAGATAATGGAGCTGGTAGCTACCTCGTGAAGGGAATCAGGAATATTGACTATCTATTGCCTTTATTACAAAGAATAACCTAAGAATTTTTTTTTCAATATGAGAGTTACATTCCTATAAACCAAAAAGAAGTAGTTAATATATTTGCTTAAAAGATAAAAGTTTATGTAAGCTGCAGTTTACTTATACTGTTACCTTTTGGGCAAATAGGTTATTTTTGTAACATAGGTGATAGATAGTCAATACCATTGACATGCATGTTATATTTTGGGGAAGAAAAAGCGGGAAAGCGCACCCCGGGCTCCGAAGCAGCACAGCTTAGGATGCAACCGGAAACGCGCTTAGACGAAGAAGAAGGCGAAAGATAGTCACTTTTCCTGATTCCAAGTTCCGGTATTTGGGGCCTACCCCAAATACCGGATCTTGTAATTGGAACAAATATAATTATTAAGTAAAATCCTTTTTTTTACATGGACCGTAACCCTGCAATACATGCCTGGGTACGCCTTCGCCTAATATTATGTACAGACCACATAGCATATCTGCTGTCGTGCCAAGAAAAGACGATCTGAAGAAAGCGATCAAAAAAAGCTAATGGTCTAAATTTGGGAAGGGATAAGAAGACTAAGGCTAAGTATGTGTGGTTTTATAGTGAAATACAATTTGTTACTCGTACGTTAGTATATTGTTATGGACATGCATCAAGCTAGTTGTAGTGCATGTGAGTGACGCGAGTTTAGTAAACACTAATGTGAGCGGGTCAACGATCCAGCGGGTTATCAGGCAGGGGCGGCGCCAAACGGTCGCATTCGCATGGTCACCCGGCGCGGTACCGCGTCGTGGCCGCGGTCGCCGATCGCCTTCATACCGACGCGACGGTGTCTTGGTGGACATTAATTACTTTCCCGTGTTCCATTCTAAAAAGCCCATATTCTAAACTAAATAGCATTGCTATCATTGTAACGTATTTCGCCTAAGCAACAAGGCGAAATACGTGATACGCGTTCGCAGACGAGGCATGTAGAGCCACGGAATAGAGATGTTGTTCTGTGTGCAGAGCAGCCTGTGAGTGCAGTAGGTACTGCCACAGATTTTGTGAAATAGCTTTCTATCACAGTGAGGTAAACAATAGATTCTTATAAATTGTTTGTAAGTCAATCACCTAAGGAATTTTCTAATATTCAATGTTTAAATCGCGATTTTACATTATCTTGATTTTACGCAACTCTACATTTCAACTCTACTTTTATCTATGTGAGTAGTAGTTAGTTAGGTACACATAGCTGGACACGGCCATTAAAGAAAAATAACTCCCGCTTAAATACATCCTCGTCGCCCGTATCGACACTTTACTCTGCCAATCTAGAAACACTTTTCGGCAATGGCACTATGAATGGTAGCTTTAGAATTTAATCACAGGGTGGCGGGTGGGTGGTAGGTAGAATCATCAATAAAATAGACTTAATATCGCTTACCGCTTCCGAACATAAACAGCTTTACTCGACTCTTTTCATTTCCATATCGATGATGGTGGTACTCACAATACTATTAATTAATATTAATAATATATTAATTAATTAACTATTAATATTGTAATTAAGTAATTAATTAATATTAATAGTATATTGTTCCACTCGGCATTTAAACATTCGGTCTATGGTGTCTATGCACCAAATAAAATTAACTCTATAAATCCCTATGTCAACGTCGTACATCGTAGCATTTTGCTGGCTCCATATTCTCTACGATCTCCAAAGGTATCATTCATTCATTAAATAAATCTCATATTTCAGTTTAATGTTGTTAGATTTACTACCTATTTTTTAACCCCAGACGAAAAAGAGGGTTGTTAAAAGTTTGACGTGTCTGTGTGTCTGTCTGTGGCGTCGTAGCTCTTAAGGCCCCGTCAGTTCAGAGGCAAGAAAACTGTAAGTGTTTTTGAAATATCACTGTAATTTAACTGCTACAGTTTATTCTTTAAAAATTTTACTAATGAATCTTAAGGCTTTTCTACAGACATCCACAATATCCAAAACACGATTAAGCATTTTTGGCCTCGATAGAAAAAAATCATCACAAATGCTCAATCGTGTTTTGGATATTGTGGGTATCTGTAGAAAATCCATAAGATTCTTATGTAAATTTTTTGAGGAATAAACTGTAGTACTTTAATTACAGAGATTTTTCAAAAACTCGCACAGTATTGCAGGCTCTGAACCCATCTCGCCTTAATCCGTCAACTCCGGAAAAACTAGACACAATAGTTATACAATGGACGCCCGGTCGGATTCGACCGATAGGTGGTTGACGGGGGGCCCCGGTCCTTATTTTTAGTGATTTTGACTGCTTTTTCGAAACTGATTAGAGCCAAACTAACTTAGTAACAATATGTTAAGATATGTTAAATTGAAGTTTATTTAAGTATTAAAAAAGAGAATGAGACAATTTATTGATTTTCATTGTAATAGTTTGTTTAATTCCAAATAACCTGAGACGTGTTTAAATTTTTTCGGTACGCGACGTTCATGTCAATGTTGTTTACACGGAATTTAAAACATGAAGTTGTATATAAATTACAGAGAAATAAAGATAAAAGAAAATACTAAAAAGTGAATGAGAAGATTTTAGTAATTTTTTTTATTCATTTAAAAACTTAGTTAAAAAGGTTAATTTTTGAAGAAAATATAAGCGAATACATCGTCGGATTTCTTGTGCATACGACTGAGTTAAAAAAATACACATATATAAAGATTGATTCATGCTTAAACACGTACAAAAAATAAATAAAATTAATTGAGATGGTTCCCAACTATGTTTGACGGAAATCGGTTCAGCTGTTCAAAAGTTATTGGGAGTGAACGCTTGAAAGTCGGGGGCTTTTTAATTTGTCTATATAGCAAAAGTGGCAAATAAACTTGTTTAGCTAAATTTTTGGCAATGATTTCTTTCGTCTGTCCTGGCAACAAGTACGAAGGGAAAAGGTTTAATTTTTACTGAACTTTTGTGTTACTTTTAACAATAATGACAAAACTAAACAAGTATGATATCTATACTAATATTCTAAAGAGGAAAGATTTGATTGTTTGCATTGAATAGGCTCCGAAACTACTGGACCGATTTAAAAAATTATTTCACCATTGGAAAGCTACACTATCCCCGAGTGACATAGGCTATGTGTGTACCACGGGCGAAGCCGAGCTGGACTGCTAGTTAAAAATAAAATAATCTTTAAAATAAAAATTTGCACATTACATTTTAAGTACTTCTGTATATTAGATGCAGTATTAAGTACAAAGTGTAATTGTTGGAACCGCTGGTGTTCGTTCAGATAGTAGAGTTCATTGCAAAGTGGAGATATGTGACGGTAAGCCATTATCTTTTCACACCTAATAAGATGATGCAAATGATTTATTACTTTTTTTACTTTTGTTTCTAAAAAGCTGTAGGTAGTAGGTACTTATTATTTGATATGATATCTCACTACTAATTACTAATGAGTAAATAACATTACTTTAATTACTTTGTTATTCTTTTCATTCTAGAAAGCATGGGGCGCCGATCAAGGCTTCGTATTAAAGTTTGTATTACTGAAAACAGAGTAAAAATACATACTTACGAATGTGAAGATACTAATAACAATAATTTCCTATATATCTTAGTGGTATGCAATTATTATATTATTATTTACTTAGTCCTTGCGTTGGGTAGGGACATAAATTTAGGCACGAGCTATAGATATCTGTATCTTGAAGGGAGTTAAAAAGATGCTAAAGATTTAAAAACAATAAGTACTGCTTCTACGATTTTAGATTTGACATTTTTAAAAAAATATGTATGTAAATTGATTTCTTAGAATCTAATATGTAGTAACAGTAAAATGAGTAAGCAGAGTTCGCTGCTCGTCGGGTCGAACGATTCATAATTGACGTTCTCGCTTGGGCCAAAGGGTAATTAAATTACAAAACGGGACCAGCAAATACAATTAAACGAAGAGCGCTAGGCTCGGCCCGAACCAGAGCGATGTTCCACAATCACCGAGGTGTCTTCTTTAAATAACGCACACAGTATTCCATAGACCTAGATTTTTTGATGCAGAATTCGTAAAGACTTAAATCTTCACTAATAACCACAAAACTAAAATTGTTAGCATTATTCCCGCAACCTGACGGTATAAGACATACTTATTTCTAAAAAGCTTTACTGTTTTGAGAATGTTTTAGTCTATTTCCAATATTTGTTGAAAAACATATATTTTTTCTGTATATAGGAAGGTACTATTTATATTTCCATATCTTTCTACATATCTGTAGTATACTCGTACCTAATTACTTCACACTTATTGATTCCACGAAGAGATCCTATAACCTTAACTCTTTTGGGGTAGACAGTACTTCGTAGGATTAGTGAGATTACAAGGTTGCTGGCCTGTCATGTCTAGAATTTTTTTTGAAATCTATGCCTATCTTTTAATCGACTTCTACAATCTCTTGTCACAGGCGGGATAAGTAACTGGTACATTCTACTTTTAAGGTACCTTAGTACTTAAATAAAAAAACAAATGTGAGGCGATAATACTGGCATTGTGAATCATGCCCATGCATAGAGATATGTAGAGTAGGTACGTTAGTACGAATGTTATCATTTGACCAATTGGGAGTTACGAGTACTATGTTGTAGTCGAAGCCTTAGCCTAGTTGCATATTGATATTGGCCCTCACTGCCAATGTTGCCAATTATTCAATAACAGGGTGCCGATATTAGTGTTCTTCAAGACTGATATTCGTATATTATTTCGTATATTTTGGAAACAGTGTAAATACTCGTATAACTTTGTGTAACTTACACTCGCAGAGGTAGGAATTATGATTGTGTACCTATAGGTACATAGAAGGGAAGCTTCTATTGAAACAAGCAAAAAATAAACGGGCAATTGCGAGTCGAACTCGTACATGGAGGGTTCCGTACCTCCGTAGAATGTTTTAAAACGCTGAAGAAACACGTTTCTTGTATGAGGACCCCCTTCAATTTTTAACTTTATCTTATTTTATTATTTATTGTTATAGTGGTTAGAGTAATAAATAATCGATAAAAATTTTAAGTATCTAGTTAATGCCATTATAAAGATCTAGTTAAAAACGCTGAAAAAACACGTTGTTTGTATGACGACCCCCTTTTATTTTTAACTTTTTTTATTTTTAGTATTTTTTTGTTATAGCGGCTATAATAATGCATAATCGGTAAAAATTTCAAGTGTCTAGCTATTACGGTTCAATAGATAGAGCCCTGTGACAGACGGACAGACAACGGAGTCTCATTAATAGGGTCCCGTTTGGGTACGGAACCCTAAAAATGAGACCAATTTAAAAGTAATGTTTTCAATAAACAACGTGTAGACATGGCGAAGACAACACGTTGTCTATGGAAAACATTACTCGATCCCAGAGCTAGTAATGTACCTATACCTCCAATATCTGTGACAATCCCCTGTGCGGCGGACAACACATGCAGATTCACGCACACTAATGCAGCAGATTTTTGGTCTCGCCTTTTTCCCCCTGATTTCCAGTCTTTTAGTTGTCTTTGCTTACACACTGAAACTCGATTATTATGGTACCATTGGTCTTAGCAAAATTTGTACAAGTGTCCTACCAACATATTTCCTCGCCTATTTTCGATTGCATTTTTTAATTGTCTCTATTTACCTACTCTGTCTAGGACTTCTGTATTAGTAATCCTGACCTTCCATTTAGTTTTTTCCATCCTTCTCCAATACCACATCTTAATATATATATAAGCGAAAGTTTGTATGGATATGTGTATGATTGTTTGTCGAGCTATCACGCCAAACGAGACGCCGAAACTATTAACATATGGGTACTTTTTATCCCAAAAAAAATGTGAGGTTCACATGGGATTGACAAATACCCTTTGATAACGCGGATATCGCTGCGCGTAAGCCAACAGCTAGTATAATATAGGAGTGATAGGTAAAACTATATTTAATAAATCACAATAGTACATTACAATACTAGTGCGTTATGGTGGTTATAACACACTAACGGCTGGATTTCAGCCCGAGGCGAAGGCGAGGGCGTAATAGAGCCGAGTGTGTTTAACCAATACACGTACGTATATCGTTTGACGTTTTTCAACACACTTGCGAGGAAAAATACCTAATAAACAGACTTTTTTTATTTTAAATAAACTCAACCATACTGGCTGGCCCTGCGCGACGGGCCAATTTTTAAAAAAGAACAATTTGAAGCATATAAATAGCAAATAGTGCTGTTATAGAATAGAACTTCGCTTTTTGCTTTTACAACACACGCGTGTTTTATTAGCTGATTTGCTTTATACAGGCTGACTTTTTATTCACCTGCTAAATTTTTGGAGCAAGTTTAGTCCATAATACTGAACTACTTTCTATAAAAGAAGTTATTAGAAATCGATAAAAATTTTTCGTCCTCCCATACAAAATCCATTTGGCTGAGCGCTGATTAGTATGGGATGATGAAATTTTTTTATCGATTTTAAATAGTTTTTTTATGGAAAGTAGTTCAGTATCATGGACTGGACTTGGTCCAAAAAAATTTCAGGTGGATAAAAAATCAGCCTGTATATCTAAAACCGGTGAAATCCGGCAAGATCCACTTTACAAGCAAGTGTGTTGGAAACTATTTTTTCGTTTTAGTGCCCCGTGTTTTTCATGGAGCAAATCTCGGTCGCCCAAAATCTTCTTCGTCTAAGTGCGTTCCCGGTTGCATCCTCTGTGCGGCTTCGGAGCCTGGGGGGCGCTTTCCAGTTTTTCTTCTCCAAATACAACATGCATGTCAATGGTCACCCAAGGATGCCAAAGACCTTGCAAAATGAAGAAGAAATAGCCGGAACAGATTAATTGATTTGGCTTCCGGCCGCCTGCCTGACGTCAACCCTCTTTGGGAATGTAGGTTTTTTTCTAATAACATATAGTTACTGACATTTAGATACGATAACTACTCAAATACCATTATTATGTTAAACGCAACTTAATACCTAAGATTAATATAATTTGTACTAATAGAATTAAATTATTATTATGGTATTTGTATTTTTTCTCAGCCGAGACTGGTATATAAATAATAGACACGGGCCATGGCCAAGTGGCTATCGTTAAGGGAGACTATTTATATTTTGGATATCAATCTGTCTATCAGTTAGATTTATATTGTTGACATAATGGTCAGTGGTATCCAGAAACTTCCTGACTATTCGGCAAGGGTTCAGAATAGCAGCTTTCCGCATGTTAATATATGTCGATGATTTTATTATTATTATTAATCCATTTAATTAATTCAAGTTATACTTCTCAACCAGTTTGCTAATGGATTTTACTTTATTTGTTAACTATTTTAAAATTTACATTTAATTGTATCCTAGCAAATAGCTAGGATACAATGTAATACAAAAATATTGTATTTAGAAAAATAATATGCATGTTATTGATTTTATTTGTATAGACTACACCTACATAAATAAATGTACTTATTCGTAAATAGCTATTTTTGCCTGTGATGCATACCTATACATATTAAAAGAACAGATACAAAAAAAACTGTTTATCAAATATAGGTGCGGCAGTAGAGTTTTTTTTTTCACGTGCAAGGATATTTTAACGCCAAGAGCCTTGCTTTCAGGACTGACTCTATTTCGTTTTAATTAAACAGTCTAATTACTTATTTTTAAGGTCCGTACCCAAAGAGTGCCAACGGGGCCTTATTACTAAGACTCCGCTGTCTATCCGTCTGCCCGTCCGTCTGTCACAGGGCTCTATCTTTTAAACCATAATAGCTAGACACTTGAAATTTTTACCGATTATGTGTTACTGTGCACTAATTGTGTGTTACTGTGGCCGCAATAACAACGAACAAATACTAAAAATAATATAAATTTAAAAATTAAAGGGTGTCATTATACAAGAAACGTGTTTTTTCAGCGGCTTAAAACATTGTATACCTCCGTACAATGTTTTAAGCCGCTGAAAAAACACGTTTCTTGTATAATGACACCCGTTTCTCGGAACCCTTCATGTACAAGTCTGACTCGCACTTGACCTTTTTTTTTGTTCATAACCTGTCAACTGCTAGAACCCAACAATAGATCATTAAAATTCTCATTTAAAATAAATGTTAGGCCCTAGATAGCCCTTTAAATTATTTTATGAACTGCCGTTGAAAGTTACATTAGTCCATCTAGCTTTAAAACTTGCCTCTGCCAAAAGTGGCCACTTTTGGCAAAAGCCAGTTTAAAAACTAGACGAATCACCAATAATAGTTTCAACGGCAGTTCATAAAATAATTAAAAAAGGGCTATCTAGTGCCTAACATTAAGAAATATGGAAATTTTCACCATATTTACGACTTAACAATTTATTTCAAATGCCACTTCTGTTTGGTATTCACTCCGTTAAATCTTCCGCTTTATTAACGTTTAGTACAATTCCTTTTACTAACAGATTAGCGATTTACGAAGTTAACTAATTGATCAACGGTGCCCAGCTATGCTTATCAAGTCATGAACACTAATCTAAGATCCCATAAAAACAAAAAACCTATCATACTACGAGTATTTTCAAAAAACGAAAAAAATCTGAAACAAGAATAATTACGTTTTTTTTTTAATAATCGCTTTTTGTGAAACTATTGTCATAGGTATTAAACTTATTTTATTATATTGTTTGCCTTAGCCCTCAGTGTAGTAATGGAAATATATACTTCTGATCATAACAATCGAGTGCAATTTGTTAACATACCATTAATGGGTAAATACAGTAAATACAACACGACCAATATGATATCATTCAATTTTATACTGCTTTAGATTAGAACCGACCTCCGATAACCCTGGGCAAACTATCGAACGCCGCCGTCTCCTAGATGCCATGCTCACTCGATCTGCAGAGTTCACTAACAAACAAAATGTACTACACTACACACACAGCACAAGGATGCCGATGATGATCAACTGAAAACTATAATAAGTAATGTTGATGAAGTATAAAAAGACGAGGTCGCCCGAAGGACATAGGTACCTACTTGAATGTAGAAGTGATTAATGCTGATATGAAAGACAAGAAAGCTATTTTATATTTTTATTTAGGTAATACATAGGTAAAGCGTTACTGTTATTGACCAAGCAAGCGAAGCGACTCAGTTTCGAGATTAGCCAAAAATGCTTTGGCCGTCTGTCTGTCTGTTCTCGCCTACTGGTCGCATTTCTCAACCGATTCTAGTGAAATTTTGTTAGCAGGTTAGAGGGGCTATGTCGAATTGCCGAGTAGTTAGAAAAGTGTATTTATAATACGGTCAAGATATTTCACATAATTAAATTAAAATAACCCTCAGTAGTGAAGAATACACATAGTTGAGGAAAATTCTTACGTTTACAGATATTGCACCTCAAAGTGAACACATTATATTCGTGTACAGAATAATTAGTTTGACTAAATCTCTGAGGACCAATTGAGTAGTCAATAAAGGTCGAGCACACAGGTCAGGGGCAACTAATTGGATATTATGAGGACCAAAATGATCGGAAAATAATTCGGTTTGGACGTTACCCGTCATAAAACAGATACAAGGAACGCGGACCCGTGTCCACGTTCTTCGTGTTTGCATTTATATTAATTGTAGTTATGACGCTGATAAGAAATATTTCAATAATAAACCCATTCCGAAGGGAAATTTACTGAGAAACGGTTGTGATCGTCTGCAGATAAAGTTTAATTACTGACGACGGTGATAATTGCGGGCAGTACATAGTTCCGCTTTGTCCGAGTGTGTCGAGGCACACTTTCGGAGTCGTAGAATTCAGCGGACAATCAGCCCTGGTGGCGGTGCCGCCCACTGCCCCGATAGTGGGCCTATCCCCATCGCTGTAGCGGCTCTCTTATCACGGACCTGTTGTTTTCTCATTCAACTTACTCATTGTTTTGATGTACATATGATCACAGTTTTAAAATATTATTGCAACATATTCGGGCCACAACAAAGAGCTAACACTCAATGTTTCTGTACTACTTATTCACGTATGCACACATCAGAAAAATCGCAAATTTGGAAGACTAGACTACTGTCTAGCATAAAATACTTCTGAAAGACTTGCCTTAGGTTGTCGAAGTTAAGTTTCAGTCTTGTAATGGAAAGGCCAAGCTCCCGAAAGCTGTGATCTTCGAAGTCCGGCAACTTAGAGTAGGATATATCCAAACCGATTTTTGTCTCAGGACTAAATTTATTAGTGAGAGCCCGGGCAATTTCTTCATAAGCAGTGATTCTTTGGCAAACGACTAAAATGGCCCCAGTGCCGGCTTCCTCTCTTCTGCAGGTACACGGTGAGATTTCCCTCCGCATAGCACAGTGGAGACTGGCGCCAGCTCCCAGTTGTCCGGCCAGGGCGCAGAGGAGCGCGGCGGCGAGCACATGCACGTGCGCAACCATCGTGTGAACCGTTCGGGGCTGATCGCGCTACTGGCGCAGACCCAGCACGCCGCACTCACTCGCCCTAACGCGACGCGGGTGCTCTGCGTCGCACTCCTACGTAACCCGCACACGCACCACCCTCCAGTCGGCTCGCGATCGCGTCTGAACTTTACATTTTTATGTTCTGATGTGACACTAATACTATCCGCTTCTCACATTTACCCGACTTTTTAATCAGTATAAAGTATTAACAACGCTAGTCGTATCATATTGCGTAAACAATGCATTGATGACTTTTACCGATGACGCATCTCTACTTCTTATACTTATCACCTATTTCTTTAAACGAGCAATTCTTGATTATATATTTATACACTAGTGGCTCTGTGAGCTGTAAACCTAACGACTCACCCCCAGCAAAAAATTGCGTCATAATAAAAATAACAAAAAGTTTTATGATATATTTGAAATAATTTTTTTCGAGAAATATAAGGCTAATTTTTGTCCAGTCTCGAAACTGAGACGCTTCCTTAGCTCGGTCAACAATTACGGATGTGAGGGATAAAAAATCGATCTAGCTAAGTTTTATTTTTATAGAACCTCCTATGCTCCGTGTTTTTAATCGAGCGAAGCTCGGTCACCCAGATTCTATTTATAATACCTAAGTACTACGTATTCTCGATAATGAATAAAATAATAACATATGTAAGTAGGTACAACAATGTATTTTTATTATTGGACAACTTTTCACCAACAGGTCTCTTTAAGTCACCGCTGCAGGAGCACGACCCTCTTTGTACTACCAGAGCGCCACATATATGACACAGCAGTCAGAGGATTCGGCCTACACTCTCCACGCTGGCCAGACGGGTTGAAGAGGTCTCACTGATGTTTATGAGCTTTGTTTAGCTTGTGTTTCCTAAGTCGCCTTCTACGACATCCACGGGAAGACTTCATCATCATCATCAGGTCTTTTTTAACCTCCACTGCAGGAGCACGACCCTCTCTGTACTACCAGAGCAATATATCAGCTAGAGCAGTCAGAGGATTTGGCCTACACTCTCCACGCTGCGCTGGCCAGACGGGTTGGAGAGGCCTCACTGATGTTTATAAGCTTTGTTCAGCTTGTGTTTCCTAAGTCGCCTTTTACGACATCCACGGGAAGACTTGGAGGAGTCCTATTCTACTCTGCCGGGAACCACACGGCTTAGGACAGCTTATAATTCAATATTTTTACACGATCTAACTTAAAAATAATACTTCAGTTTGAGTTGTACATTCAAATTATGAAAACGGTAATATAGAGGTAATATGACTAGCATTTAAACTATCAGCTAAATAAAGAGGTTTTGATCAGCCACAAAATGTATTCTTCTTTCTAGTGGTCAGCAAAAATGAAAATTTGATATTATAGCAAATTAAATTATGTTTACAGCAATATTAATAATAGAGCAGTAAATCGTGATCTAATTTTTTTTAAATGACAAGCTTTTAAATTTATTTTATTTATGCTAATGGTCACTGTAGGTACAACTATAACCTTACTTACTTTCTGTGACTAATTTGGGGAAGCTAAATATGTCGCTTTCGTCCCTTGATCAACGCTCGATCGCTCTTGTGATGGTCACTGTACAGTACAACCATAACCGAACATACCTTTTCTGTGACTAGACTAGACTGTGACCAGTAAAATGAAACGATTCCTTACAACAGTGAATGGTAATAAGAACATCTACCCCTCAATTATGCAATACAGAAATAAGTATTTAACATTATACAGAAAGGTAATAAGAAAAGCAAAAAAATAGCGATACAGGAAAAATTTGAGAAATACAGTAATATTTCTAAAGAAGTATGGAACATTATAAATAAACACCGAAATAAAAAGTCTAGGGTTCACCAAAATCTTGCCTTAAAAATAAATAAAAATATTGTAGAAGATACAGAAAGAGTGGTGGAAATATTTGCAGATTTGTTTAACCAGAGCACAATCCCTGGGAATTTCAATAATGCTATAAATTATCTAAAACAACACACAGAAGAGGTTATAGATGACATGTCTCTAGAACCCACAACACCAAAAGAAATAGTAAAAACAGTAAGGAAAATGCCTCCTAAAACTTCTTGTGGTTATGATGAAATACCAATAACAGTAATAAAAGATAATATAGATATTTTGGCAGAACCTTTAAGTATCTTCTTTAATAAATGTATGAAAGCGGGAATATTTCCGGACCAACTGAAAATCGCAAAAATCATACCCATACATAAAAAAGGCTCAAAGCAAGATCCAAGTATGTATAGACAAATATCTCTACTCACAACAATATCCAAAATTTTTGAAAAACTTCTTAAAAGTCGCCTGGTAAACCACCTGAGCAGAAACGGAGCACTCAACCCTAGACAATTTGGATATCAGACCAATGTTAGCACGCAAGATGCAATCGACACACTCATTCACGACGCAGTTACACTAATCAATGAGAAAAAAAAGTTGCTGGTTCCTTCTTGGACCTCAAATCTGCTTTTGATACACTCAATCAAAAATTGATTAAAGACAAATTAGAACATTATGAAGTAAGAGGCAAGGCATTGCAGCTCTTCAGATCATATCTATTGAACCGAAAATATTTGTAGAAATAAAGAATTTGGATAATAATGGCAATATAATTTCAATAAGATCAAAGATGAGAACTATTAAAGTAGGCGTACCTTAAGGATCAATACTAAATAAATAAATATATAAGGACAAATCACACTGATTAAGCTAGCCCCAAAGTAAGTTTTAAACTTTTGTTATGGGATACTAACTCAACGACACTATATTTTATGATAAATACATAGATAAATATATAGATAAACACCCAATACCCAGGACAATTTGAAAAAGGCCATTTTCCAACTTGCCCTATTAAATAAATACTAGGACCAATACTTTTTGTTATATTTGTAAATGATTTAATTAATTACATGACAATTAAAATTCCCGATGTAAAATTGACAATATTTGCTGATGACACTAATACCATAGTATCTGCAGACAATGTATCAACGCTTAACAATAAACTTAAATTGACATTAAATTCATTCCATGACTGGTTTCATGCAAATAGTCTTAAAAACAACACAAAAAAAACCTGTGTTATGTTACTCCAGACAAATGCCAGATAAGACGATACAATAGAGAGTACAGTTTTTGGGAATATATATAGACAGCTTTTTAAATTAGAAGCGAGAATTGGACGACATAGCAAAAAATAAGTACGGCTTGTTATGTTCTCAAAAGTTTGCGAGAAGAAGTGGGCATCCAACAATTAAAATTAGTTTATTTGGCCTTAGTAGAGTCCAAACTTCGGTATAGTATTATATTCTGGGGCAGGAGTTATGAATACAACATTCAGAAAGCATTTGTCTCCCAGAAATCGGCAATAAGGACTATGGTACGTATTTCGCAACAGGCATCATGCAGGAAATATTTTAAGGAACTTAACATCCTAACTGTCCCTAGCTTATACATCTTGGTGCTGCTGACACACTTAGCCAAGCATAGAAAAGAATTTGAAAATAATGAGCAAAGGAAACAAAGAGAAAAAAAAACCTAACCTAACCTAACCATCAAATTTTTGTTCCCGAATATCTTTCCAGTGTTTTGTTGTGTTCTCTGCTCCTACATAATATAGTGCCCGTGCGAGTCGGACTCGTACATGAGGGGTTCCATACCTCCGTACAACGTTTTGAAACGCTAAAAAAACACGTTTCTTGTATGACGACTCCCTTTAATTTTTAACTTTAACAAGACGGAAAGATCTGGTGACAGAAAATAAACCTGACTTAAATATTATGAAACAAAATCCACACTATCAATCGATTAAATTATTTAACAAGTTGCCATTACAGTTATAAGTCCTATTGTATAAACACACAACACAAAAATGTTATTATTCAGTAAACGAATATTTGACATGATGAATATTTGACATTGTTATTTATACTGTAATTTTATTGAATTTGACAAATATACTTAGATTATTAGGTTTTAATTCTGTGACTAATTTGGGGAAGCTAAATAGGTCGCTAGCAAATCAAATCGTTACAATATTTTACGTACGAGTAGGTTAATTAATATGATCATGTTTAAATCTGTGCTCTTATTTTATCATGTTTGAAAATTTGTAAGTAGTTTTAAATAAGTTTATAAGTAACAACATTTCAACACAATGTATATGTCGCAGTTGAATGGTATAATCCGCTAATTCAGTAAACCTCTAGCTGTTTGGCATTACAGCTCGGTGTTGTAAAACAGCGAACCCTAATACGGGGGTTAGAATGATCGACTTGTATTCATCCATGTGGCTAGAGAAGTTGTTGAACAGTTCTATCTAAAGAAATTATATACAATGTAGAATGCCTACGAAGTGGCAATGGCGAGCGAGCGAAGCGAGCGTGCCGCGGCAGCGGCCGGCATGTGCTAGGAATGTTCTATTCATTTTACAAGGTTAGCACAAACCGATAGGTTAGGTTAGAACTGCGACCAACACACGCACGAGCCGAGCGAGCGAAGCGAGCGTGCTGTGGTAGCGGCCGGCGAGTGCTAGAAAAGGGTTATCCATTTTACTAGGTTAGGGCAAAACTATAGGAATAAAAATCGTGGAAGTCTGGGAAATGAAATTCGATGTCAAAAAAATCTGTATTCTAATAGACACCCAGTTATATTGAATTATGGTAACCCTACAACAAATCCTTATCATGCATGTGTCACATTTGGATTGTTTAACGGTCAAACAGCGGATTACCGCTACTGTTTCACAAAACCGCTAGCCGTTTGGAAACGTGGTTGGCGGTTTGAATTAATGTAACACGTAGCGCAATCTTAGACAATCCAGCTGAACGATATTCGGCTGTTTAAAAAAACCGAGCTGTAATGCCAAACAACTAGAAGTTTCGTGAATTAGCGGTTTATACCATCCAACTACGACATATACAAACAAAGAAACTGAACAACTTTTGTTCAATAACTTTCACGAAACAAAAAAAAATTAATTACATACAAACTGATCAGCTGATCGAGTCAATTTAAATAAAAATCCGAATATTTTTTTTGGGTTTCGTAAAAGTTGTTGAACAAAAGTTGTTCAGTGTCATGGGCTGAGGTAATCTGAGAGGTTTTGCGTTATTTAATTAACACGATGTATAGGCACATACTTGGAAGTATTATACTTAATCGAACCTTATTAAATAAAGACAAAAGAAATATGAGAAATTATGCCAAACACGTAATGCGGTTATCTACTTACAGAAACAAGTAATTCATTATTATTCTTTCTAGTTCTATAACTAAATAATTGTATATTTTAATTGAAGACTGAAAAAGTAACAAATATTACTATCACAAAAAAAACCGATATTAAAATTAAAAAGGACCGTGAAATTTAATGAAAGCCGTAATGGTTATGGCAATTTAAATAAATATATCTGAGTACAGATACCTATAACTTACTCGTAAGTAAAATATTGTGTGAGGTCACCAGGGTGTTTCCAAAATTTGGAGTTTCTCGAAATAACATCTGAGATGAACATTATACGCGTCGTCGCCATTATCAACAGGCCAAGTTTATATTGATAAAGATGAACTTATTATCTCAAGTAAGTATTAATTTTCTGTGACATGATAAATAACAAAACTTTCTTTGAAACTATTTTTGTCAGAATGCTAACATTATAATTTTATTAATTGTGTCATGTCGCATATTTAATCAATAAATATCACTACATAGTAGATATGAGCGCTGCGCCGGCGCGCCAGCGTCGCCGTGACTTAGCGACAGCGCGCCGCCGCCGAGCAAAACACGCGGCGCGCCGCCGTCGCGACGTGTACAAAGTAGTACCACAGAATAAGTACCAGTACTCACGTAATAAAGTCTCACTTACCAAAGAAATTCAAAGAAATATCTACTCAATGTGGTTAACGATATGGTTTAATTTTGTTTACGTCAGTACTTAGCACTTTTTCGTTTAGATACCTAGACATCCATTGCAGGCCAATTTCATCCTTATTACTCTGGACAAACGATTCGTATAACTGATTTAGCACTCCGAGGGGCCGCTGCGCTCTTAGTAATAATGTAGATATATTTTGGATACCTAAACGGGGAGTGACACAAGCACGGACACAGGCCTGATAGTGCAAACCAGTCTATCGCCACTCGACCGACCAAACCGCGTCTGCTCTGCGCGAGCTCAGTCGAGTTGCTATTGATGCTAGTTTTTATCTTTAGAAATGTGATTTATTTCTGTTAAAAAAATATTAAAATTTAAGAACAAGTAATTGTGAGGAGTCGGTCGATCTCATTAAAATGACTGATGCTAGTTCGTTTTTATCATTAAAAATGTGATTGAAGTGATGTAAATAAGCAATTTTCACAAATATGCCTTCTTTTCCTTTATTAAAATATATCGTGTTCTTTAGTATTAACAATATGGTATTTTTTCTTTATTATTAAAAAATGGTCCCCTCTCCCCCCCTCCATAAAAATGTACACCGCGCCGGGGCGCCGCCGCCGCCATGTTAATTTTTAGACCACGCCGCCCCAGCGCCGCCGCCGCCGTGGAATTGGCCATCGGCGTTCATATCTACTACATAGTATAAAACAAAGTCGCTTCCCGCTGTCTGTCTGTCCCTATGTATGCTTAGATCTTTAAAACTTTGATGATTTTGATGCGGTTTTTTTGTAATAGATAGAGTGATTCATGAGGAAGGTTTATATGTATTATACACACCTGTGCGAAGCCGGGGGCGGGCCGCTTGTATTACATTAAAAAAAAAGGTGCAGTTGAATCCAAAATTCTGAATTTAATAAATTAATACATATCTATTTATACTTCTTTTTCTTTTTATTGAATCACGGTTATAAGAAAAGTAGTCCAATACAAGTTTTTGGGTAATTTAAATTTATACTATATTTGGATATTTATTGTTTATTTATAGATATAATCCATCTTGGTTAGGAAGAAACTACACATTTTAGAGAGCGATTCATGATATGATGTTCAAGTACATAAATCCTTGAATTCACCTTGAATACATTTTACTAATATTAAATGCGCAGTCATTTCACTTTATAATTTTAAATAGATTTTTAATTTAAGTACATTTTTGTTACATATATCTATTTACCTATTTAAGTTATCATATATGAGGGCATAAATATCTTGTACCTACCAAAAACTGTATAATCAACTGTGTATAAAATGTAACTAGTTATAATTTAAATTGTAAAATAAAATAAAAATCATTCCATTTTCAAGCAACTAATCGTTTATTCATAGAATATACATACGATTGTATTTGATTAAATTATCCAATTGAAATGTTAAAATCTATTTTGATATCTCATCATCATCATCATCATCCCAGCCCTTCTTCCGCCCACTGCTGAGCATAGGCCTCTCTTCGTCGACGCCACCCATCTCGGTATTGTGCTGCTCTCATCCAGCATTTTGATATCTAATTGAGATCAATTGCTAATATCTAATTAGTGTCCGACCGAAACTGATTTTTACGACCGAAACCGAAACCGAAAACTAATTTCGGCAACGGCCTCAGTTTCGGCCGAAACTGAAACTTCCATACAAGGATCATGTTTTGAGAGAAAAAATAAAGAAAACGTTATTATAAATGTAACTTATTAAATTACTAACTATTCTTATGCTATATCACGTGATAAAACTTACCAAATTCAAAATAATACACACGAAAACTCACAACAAATAAAACGAACTGCAACACAAGCCAGTCACGACATGATTGGGCACGTGGACGCGACAAAATGTCTTCGTCTTTTCACGCTTGGATGGAATTTACTGCGCCAAACATGACCGAGCACAGCGCGAGAACTCCCGAATGCAGTTTCGGTTTCGGTCGTAGTTTCGGCAGGTTTACCGCCGAAACCGAAACTAAACCGAAACCCGTTTTTATGCCGAAACTCGACCAAAACCGAAACCAAAAATTCGGTTAGACACTATATCTAATAGAGCTAAAATATTGATGACCTACTTGTAAAACTCCCATAGCAATTTCCTCGTGCACATAATGAAATAAGTAGTATAAGTATGTTATGTTATGCCTAATATCATATGTTCTACAACTTATCTTTCTATTATATGTATTTACAGACATACACTGTAAAGTAAAGGGAAGGCATTCAAACTATACCGGTCTATATTTACAAAACCTAAAGCTTTGATTTTATGTTTATACTACCAGTATTAGTATCTATTCTGTGATACTACTCATCTTTGTTCATCATCGTCATCCATTAGGAAAATCGTTTGTAACCCTAGAATTCTTTCCATAAAACGATAGCAAAGGTGCATAAAATATTATAGTAGGCGGTGACTCGTGATCCGTGGTAGACAATACGTTTAAGAAATCGAATGAGATAATATCTTCCTTTGAAGTCGACTGCCGAGCGTTGTATTGTGATGTGACGATCCAACTTATTTACGATCTTTTTACCTTGAAAATGTGTAAATATGTTTTTTTTTCCATTAGGTACCTACTCGTAATCATTAGGTAGGACACTCTAATTCTACGGCAGCGCTTATGCCACTTTCATCGTTTTAAGTATATTTTTACTTCAGCTGGGATACTAATACTCAACCCTTGGTCTGTGACTCAACCAGACAATAAAAATAACAATGATTTTACGTCCACAAAAAAGTGTCCCTAAAAGGGTTTTAAAATCGCGTATTACCCACAGTATGGCTGTCGGTCGAAGCAAATTGGCAGAATAAAAATAGGTCCGTGAGAGTATCACTCTTGTTTTCTCTTCCTTGGTATGGACTTATTAGTAAATTTATAATCCTCTGACTGACCTAGTGATTTCAGTTTTGTAAGAACTCATGATTGCGTGATCCCAGATGCTTTGTGAAATCTATAGTATAAAAGTATAAAGTACATAAGTGATGGGCGGCGGGAAGAAATTCGGGGAGGGTAAAATAGGAAGGAAAGGTAAAAATGAATAAATTCCCATTTATACCGGGTATTTTTTATAAATACCGGGAACAAATTGGTTTTGTAAATTTTCCTACAATATTACTATCACATTTTAATTCAGCAGTTATCTTTAGTTACATATCGTTAGGAAATAAAATAAAATAATAATTTTTGTTAAAATCACGTATGTATATTAAAGAATTAATAATTTTAATCACAGCTTTATAGTACGTAAGTAGTCTATACTAATATTATAAAGAGGAAATATTTGTACCTATTTTTGTATGTTTGTATGTTTGTAATGAATAGGCTCAAAAAGTACTGGGCCGATTTAAAAAATTCTTTCACCGTTGGAAAGCTACACTATCCCCGAGTGACATAGGCTATGTGTGTACCACGGGCGAAGCCGGGGTGGACTGCTAGTATCACATAAAGTACAAACAAATAAATGTACACAGTATCCTGTATCACTAAGTAAGCACGACTCTGATCTAATATAACATTGGTTTGATACAGATGCATTATCACTTCTTTATTCCTAATAGGGTAGACAGAGCCTGGGTCCATTAGACATTTGTTTATACGTATTTTTAATAAAATTTGCTCATGATGTACCTTATAAAAATATTACGACATACTCGTAAGTTTTAACTATTAATATAATCTGCAGTGCGTATAACTAGAGCCGAGCATATACCCGGATATTTAACCACGATTGGGAATACCCAAGCGTGGTCAAATACGGGTAATAAATACCCCTATCTACCAGTTTGAGTGGGCAGATTGGGATATTTATTAATAAATGAGTGCGAGTCGTTATCATAGGTTATCATCTTTTGTATAAATAAATGAATATATCTCAAATAATAATTGACAAAGAGTAAAATCACTAAAATATCCAAATTAAATAAGTATACAAATACAATCTCATTTGATGTCTGTTTGCTTATTTTGATTAAAATTTTTGCCTGTAAATTCGTATGTTCCCATACAATTGGTAAATTGGGGTAAATACCCGGCATGCTATTTTGTGGGAAATGTTATACAAAAATTATGAGGGTTCGAAGAACTCGTCAATACGAATATTTTTTATTTTGGGACCATCTCCGAAATCAGTAGTTTTGGCTCTTTGATGAACAGTCAAAAAATCTACTCTTCATATATATGAGGCATTTCATTTGATTACATTGTATTGACATTGCATTTAATGTGTGTTTTTTTTATTTTAACATATAATTAAGTCTAAAAACATTTGCCAGCCAAAAATTATTCCCATAGAACGGTTAGATTCGGGTAAATACCAGGCATGCTATTTTGTGAGATATATTATAACATGTTAATGGGGTTTCAAATAACTCGTCAATACGAATGACTATCTTTTGTTTTAGGACTTTAATGAGCAGTCAAAAAAACCTATTCTACACTAGGTAATGTAGGAGTGTGATCATAATGTTGACATCACGTTTGATATCTATTTACTATGTCTTTGTTAAACATATAATTAGGTCTACAAACATTTTCCAGCCAAACACGTAAACTTAGATTTGTCAAGCCGTATGTTCCCATACAACGGGTAGATTCGGGTAAATACCAGACATGCTAATTTGTGGGAATCATCCGTGTGGTTCCGGGTTAGAATAGGACCACTCCATCTCTTCCTGTGGATGTCGTAAGAGGCGACTAAAGGACTAAGCACAAACATCTAGTGCTACAATTGCATCCCCACGAAGGGCGGCGGCCGGTTGTAAAACTTTTCGCACAAATACATTCCCAAAGAGGGTTGACGTCAGGCAAGCGGCCTGTCGTGAAACTATAGCCAAATTATTTAAACTGTTCCGGCTATTTCTTCTCCATTTTGCAAGGTCTTGGCATCCTTGGGTGACAGTTACCATGCATGTTATATTTGGAGAAGAAAAAGCGGGAAAGCGCACCCCGGGCTTCGAAGCTGCACAGCTGAGGATGCAACCGGGAACACGCTTAGATGAAAAAGAAGATGCTAATTTGTGGGAAATAATATAACAAGTTGATGGGGGATCTAAGAACTCGTCAATACAAATATCTTTTGTTACGGAACGAACCTCGAAATCAGTACTTTAGGCTCTTGGATGAGCAGTCAAAAAAATCTACTCTCCATATATGGTATGTATGAGGGTGCTCATATATTGACATCGCGTTAGATGTATGTTTGCTTATTTTAACATATAATTAGGTCTACAAACATTTTCCAGGCAAAAATTTACACTCAGACCTGTCAATTAGTATGTTCCCATACAACGGGTAGATTCGGGTAAATACCTGGTATGCTAATTTGTAGGAGATATTATAAGAAGTTGATGGAGCTTCAAAGAACTCGTCAATACGAATACCAACCCCGAAACAGTAGTTTTGGCTCTCGGATGAGCAGCCAGCTTTATACTAATGTAGGAGTGTGATCATATGTTGACATCGCGTTTGATGTCTGTTTGCTTATTTTAACATATCATTAGGTGTAAAAATATTTTCCAGCAAAAAATATAAACTTAGACCTGTCAATTCGTTTGTTCCCATACAACGGGTAGATTCGGGTAAATACCCGGCATGCTAATTTGTGGGAATTGCTATACCAGGTTGATAGGAGATCGAAGAACTCGTCAATACGAATATCTTTTCTTCCGGGACAAAGCATGAAATCAGTAGTTTTGGCCTTCAAATGAACAGTCAAAAATACTCCTCTACATTACTTACGAGGTTGCTCATACATATGTCGACATCGCAAAAAATGTCTTTTCACTTATTTTAATATATAATTTCGTCTTTGCACACCTCCCAGCAAAAAAAAATATAATAAATCAAAGAAGCCTACTTTCAATGTATGTTATGTATGACGTTTTCATATACTTTAACGTCGCATTTGACGTACCTGCATTTTAAACATATTAGATTATTACCTAAATTACATAAAATTATATTTTTTTAATTTCTGGCAGTGAATAAAAAAGGTTCCAATTTCTTTCCGGAAGAAATGAAAATTGGGTGGGTAAAAATGGGTAAAAATGGGAATATTTCCAGAAGCCGGGTTTTTACCGGGAAGGCGCCCATCTCTATCTGTTTAGGACATGTACCGAGTACCGAAATACCTTTTAGGCTGCAGAGTTAAAGGATCGAAACTGACACGACTGCCTTACAGGTAAGGATGCGTCGTACTGGAAAAATACTCAATTATGTCACAGAATAAATAATACTAACGTACAGAAGTCTCACTCCGTAAAGAAATTCAAAGAAATATCTACTCAATGTGGCTAGCGATATGATTTAATTTAGCTCACGTCAGAACTCAGCGCCTTTTCGTATAGACACCTAGACATCAATTGCAAGCCAATTTCATTCTTATTACTCTGGACAAACGATTCGTATAACTGAATTTACCACCCGGTGGGGCCGCCTGCGCGCTTAGTAATAATGTAGGTACATTTTCGATACCTAAACGGGGAGTAACACAGGCCTGGTTATGTCGAACATATACTCGTAATGTAAACGCATCTTCCTAAAAATAGCTAAATCAATTTCATTGAGACATAAAATTCGACTATCGACCCGGATGCCAAACTAGTTCCAGGTGTACATGGAATGCCTAAAATATACACATGTCTTTACAATTTTATAAACATGCTTTATCATTATAGTAGTAACAAACAGATACTCTTTAGTAAGTATTAATAAAAATAGTAAAAAAGAGTACGTACAATGCGTATAGCGCAAATAGAACTTAATAGCAGACATATCACATTATCAGTATTAGCTATATGATCATAAGTTAGTTAACTGTTTTAAATAGAATTTAAAAATGATACATTGTTAGGTTTTTATTAAAGTGTACTAAGTAGTTTGTTTTTATTCTTGATTGGCCACTTACCTACGAAAGGAAACTTAAAAGTAAAGATATCTTATTTTACGACCTCCGTGGCGTATTTGTTATCACGCTAGTCCGTCACTCGATTTCAATCCCCGGCCAGGACCAGTTGGAAAACAGCCTTTTTCAAATTGTCTTGGGTGTTTATCTTTATATATAGGTATATTACTTAAAACATATAGTATCGTTGAGTCAGTATCCCATAACACAGGTTTAAACAGTGTGATTTCTTCCTATCTATTTATTTATTTGTGTATGTAAACTTGTCGAGCGAAAACGTAGCCAACCCTCTTGGAGAATTAGCGGAGCGCCAATAGTACGCGATTTTGCAACAAGACAAATCAGATAATTTTTTCTTAACGTCAAAAACAAACATTTTCTAAAGGATTTGTATGAAATATCGATTTATGACGTCATAGTTCCTTGGAGTCAAATAAGGCTCTTCTATCTAAAATCACGTTCAAAGTGGATGTGATCAATGACAAGACAAGTGGCATTATTTTGTGACGTGGAGTGATCCTATTCTATCCCGGAACCACACGGGTACAACTTCTATTTGTATATTTATATGATATGATATGCTAATAATCATTGCGGCTGTGGACCGTGTGGAAGACTAGAAGTAGGTATAATATGAAGACAAACATAAAACAAGTTTCAACTCTGATCCCATAACGAGTTGAAGTTGGTAAATCTACATAAACGAATTAATTAATTTCTGTCTAAGCCTATTTATATAAACTCTAAAAAGCGGCCAAGTGCGAGTCGGACTCACCCATAAAGGGCTCCGTAGCAGCAAGTAATATTTTACGATTTGTGACGTATTAAAAAAAACTATTACTAAATCTCGTTCAAACCAATGTTTGGTGGAAGTCTGCATGTACATGAAAATATATCATGTACATTACGTACATGATATATTTTTTTTGAGTTTTATCATTCTCTTATTTTAGGAGTTACAGGTACCAACATTTTACCACTTTGGAAGTGTCTCTCGCGCAAATTATTCAGTTTAGAAAATTTTTTTGTTTTTTTTTCTATTTTTGTGTGAAAATCTTAATGTGGTTCACAGAATACATCTACTTACCAAGTTTTAACAGTATAGTTGTTATAGTTTCGAAAAAAAGTGGCTGTGACAGACATGACGAATCTATGGGTTCCGTTATTTCCATTTGGCTACGGAACCCTAAAAAGTAAAGCAAAATTACAATCTAGGTACTTTTTTTCACGTCTATTGATATAAGTTATCAGAAGAACTATGAGGTAGGTACCTATCTCTTTTTCCTTACTTATGAGATAATTGTTTTGTAAAGCACGAAACTATAATAAATATTCATCATTTACACAATACATTAATTTCGGATACGTAAAAGCAAGTACCTTTAGATCTCTGCAAATACATAGGCTCTCTCGTCCATACAGTATTTTGTTGCTCTACTGGTGTGACGTCTAGTTGCGCTACTAAACTTCAGAGAAACTAGGAAAAAAGAAGTCAGTACTCTTATTTTACGAGCCAATAAATATTTTTGATATAAGTTGAACGAGCCACGCTACCGGCAAAACTCTGTTTTGCTAGTAGCATGAATGGGCCGGCTCGTCCGGGGAAGTACCACACTCTCACTGAAAATCGACGTCTGAGTAGTAGCTTCACCGCTTCTATGCTTCGTTCGGTGAGTGAGAGAGCCGGAGCCCCCCCCCCCCCCCCCTGCCCCTATAATGGCAGCGGAATTGAAAAGAAATCAAGATGAGGCTTCGGCAACCCCACATGCACTTCACGTCCACCTGTGCAATATCAGGGGTATTCACTCTAACCTCAACTCTGTCCACTACCATCTTGAGACAGAAAAGCCGGCCTTATTCTTTTTGACGGAAACCCAGATATCGCCTCCAGCGGATACGTCATACCTTCATTACCCCGGCTACAAAATTGAGCAATTTGTGCCACACGCTGGTGTATGCGTATTTGTCAGGGACGATGTCTGTGTTCGCCGTCTGTGCAATATTGAAGGTAAAGACCTGTCAACTCTTTGGCTTCGTATAGATTGCGACGACCACCCACGTGTCTATGCATGCCTCTACAGGTCTCATAGCGGTGATGCCGAAACTGACCGACTTATGGAGCATATTGGTACGGCGACAGATTACGTGCTGCAGCAAATTCCATCTGCTGAAATAGTTATTCTTGGCGACTTTAATGCTCACCATAAAGAATGGCTCCATTAGGAGAAAACCGATCACGCGGGTGAATCTGTTTTTGCCTTTGCCACGGCTTACAATCTAACACAGATGGTTTCAGATGTAACACGCATACCAGATGTGGAAGGCCACACGCCTTCACGGCTTGATCTCCTGCTGACTTCTCATCCAGATGGCATCAAAGTCTCTGTGAGTGCCCCTCTGGGCTCATCAGACCACTGCCTAATCCGGAGCATAGCTCCACTTACACGCCAATCGCAGCCTCGTTTTATAGGTTGTCGTCGCGTTTTGCATTTTAAGTCAGCAGATTGGGATGGGATGCGGGCTTTCTTTTCATCCTACCCCTGGGGCAAAGTTTGCTTCTCGCTTCAGGATGCTACTGCCGTCGCCGACTCTGTTGCTGAAGTGGTGCTGCAGGGAATGGAACTATTCGTTCCAAGTTCTGTTGTGCCTGTTGGCGGCAAGTCTCAGCCTTGTTTTGACCGTTCTTGCAAAAAGGCGTATTCCATCAAGTGTATCCACTTTGGATGACGGGGAGAATTTACCACCGAATATCCCACGATGTGGGAGTACTATGCCAGATATTCGGTTTACACAAAAAATTGTTCGTCAAACACTCTTCTCCCTCGATGTTCACAAGTCCAATGGGCCTGATGGTATCCCTGCCATTGTGCTCAAAACCTGTGCTCCTGAGTTGGCTCCGGTCTTGACGCGTCTTTTTCGACACTCTTATTCTACAGGCGTTGTCCCGTCAGCATGGAAGACTGCGATAGTCCACCCGATACCCAAAAAAGGGGATCGCTCTGATCCTGGCAATTACAGGCCTATTGCCATTACCTCCTTACTCTCCAAAATAATGGAGTCCATTATTAACCGCCAGCTCCTCCTGTATCTCGAAGAGCACCAGCTTATAAGCGATCGCCAGTATGGTTTTCGTCAAGGACGGTTTGCTGGCGATCTTCTGGTATACCTGTCCCATAAATGGGCGGAATCGGTTGAGAGTAAGGGGGAGGCCTTGGGGGCTGGCCTGGACATGGCGAAAGCCTTCGATCGGGTTTGGCACAAGGCACTTCTGTCAAAACTTCCGTCTTTCGGGTTGCCTGAGAGATTGTGCCAATGGATTACCAGTTTCCTCACAGGGCGTAGCATCAAAGTCGTTGTTGACGGTTCATGCTCTGAATGTAAGCCCGTGAATGCTGGTGTCCCACAGGGCTCTGTTCTGTCTCCTACGCTTTTTCTTCTGCAGATCAATGATATGCTGCAATCCAGCAGCACTCATTGCTATGCGGATGATACCACGGTAGACACTTTTTATTCCGGCCAAGCCAATATTTCTCGGGCAAGCGTCTCTGAGTGTCGAACAAAACTTGTTTCTGATATCGAAACTTCATTGAACCAAGTTTCAGATTGGGGTCTATCCAACTTAGTCCAATTTAACCCCAATAAAACACAAGTTTGTGCGTTCACCGCTAAAAAAAGTCCCTTTGTCGTATCTCCCTCGTTTCAGGGCGCTTCCTTCGATATACAACCGAGGATCGGAATTCTCGGCGTCGAGATTTCAAGCGACGTTCAATTTCGCGGTCATCTAAATGACAAGTCTAAGTTGGCTTCTAAAAAAATTGGTATCTTCGGTAGAGCAAGGCGATACTTCACATCGGCACATCGCCTTCAGCTGTATAAGGCACAAGTTAGGCCGCATATGGAATATTGTTCCCATCTCTGGGCCGGGGCACCTAAATACCAACTTCTTCCTTTTGACTGTATTCAAAATCGCGCAACTCGTATAATCGATGATGAGACTCTCGTCAGCCGTCTCGATCCTCTGGCTCTACGTAGGGATGTTGCATCCTTGTGCATTTTTTATCGCATTTATCATGGGGAATGTTCTGAAGAATTGTTCGACCTAATACCTGCTGCAAAATTTCACCACTACACCACCCGCCTGAAATTAAAATACCATCCACACCACCTGGATAGTTGGCAATCAACCACCGTACGTTTTAAAAGGAACTTCCTGCCACGAACGACCGAACTGTGGAATCAACTTCCTGCAGCGGTGTTCCCGAACCGATACGACATTGAAACCTTCAAAAAACGAGTCTATATCTTCCTAAAAGGCCGGTAACGCTCTTGTTACACCCCTGGTGTTGCAGTTGTCCATGGACAGAGTGATCACTTACCATCAGGTGACCCGCTTGTTCGTTTGCCGCCCCATAACATAAAAAAAATAAAAAAAAAACTGATAGAAGTTTGTAGAAAAGTTTGTTTGCTACCGTTACGAAGATTTCATAGGCAATTTTTTATTGTGTGTGAAATAAAACGGCCAAGCATCACGTTTTGAATAAAATGTAGAGCATGTGAAGTTAGGCTTGGTAAAGTAAGGGCGCATAGATCAAGTATCTTGGCACTTTTTCATAGATTTTGATTAAGGTGTAGTGTAGAGCTTGTAGGTTTAGAGCGTGTAGTCTTTAGAGCTTGGCTTTATACGAGATCTGATAACTTTTTCACAGGGTATGCTATGTAGACTCGTCTTGGCATCATTTTTACATGAAAATGTTTTTGGTGGGATTCAGTTATACGAATCGTTTATCCAGAGTAATAAGGCTGAAATTGGTCTGCAATGGATGTCTAGGTATCTAAACGAAAAGGTGCTGAGTTCTGACCTAAACCATATCGCTAACCACATTGAGTAGATATTTCTTTGAATTTCTTTGCTAAGTGAAACTTCTGTAAGGAGTACTAGTATCCTATTCTGTGACATTACTTACTGTCTTCTGTGCTACAGGTTAATAAAAAAAACAGTGGCGCTCCAAGAGTGCCTTTTTTTATTCAAGGACTCAGCGAAACACAAAACGTGTAGTTTTCCAAATCACCACTCGCGTTCCAACGCATTGCATTGTACTTTTGAAATCGGCCTGTCAGCCATAAGTAATATAGTGTTACGCAGAAAATATCATAAATTTGTCAATGATTTTCTAAACATTTCTACAAAAATAAAAAAGCAGCGTGAAACGAAACTGATTCTCCATGGAACGTTTATTTGACATTTGTACGCTACTAATGTCAAAATTACGAGTGGTCAAGAAAGACCACTCGTTGCAAATCCTTCGCACGATCAATTCAAAAATGCACCCGTTTGGAAACACTAGCGCAAATCATTCGTAATGTGACTCCCTGAATGAAAAATAGCACTCAGAAGCAGGAGTGCCGACTGAAGTGAAAACTTGAACAGGGTCGTGTCAGTTACACGGTAACAGTGTCGCCAGTTCAGCGGTTTTTTCCCATCTCAAAAAATGCCTAACGCGCCTAAATTAAGAAGTGATCACTTAAAAAAATTGTTGAAAAAGCGAGGGAAGCATTGCAGTAGCATTCCTTAGTGATCTATGACTTAATATTATAACATGACTAAATACAAATCGCAATAGTTGTTGTTTTGTTATTTTTATCGCAAAGTTTGTTTTGCAAGACACACCCACCCACAGAAAAACATATTTATTAGACTTCAAGTTGCTTCCGGTTTATGTGTTATAAAAATGAAGAAACATACATACATCTCATATATCAAAATCAACCCGAAAAGACATAAAAGGTTTACTGGTCTATTGTGAAATATACAGAATTATACAAAAAAAGGGGAAGAAGAAGAAAGCCAATGCATTGCACACTTACACGGGACAAATCAAGGTTAAAATGAGCGCAGTGTCGTATCAAGTCAAGAGACTGGCGGAAAATCGAAAAGACTGGAAGAAACTCTACCGATTACAGTGTCGCTCTTGAATTTATATTTAAAAGTAGACCTTCACAGACCAAAAAATGTAGGATCAATAAGATATATTATGAACTAGCTGTGCCCGCGACTTCGTTCGCGTGGTTGTCGGAACGTTCTGTTATATAGCCTAAAGCCTTCCTCTATAAATGGACTACCCAACAAAAAAAGAATTTTTCAAATCGGACCATTAGTTCCTGAGATTAGCGCGTTTAAACAAACAAACAAACAAACTCTTCCGCTTTATAATATTAGTATAGATGTGTTATATGGTATTTTACTAGAAGATCTAATTATTTATACGTCGATTAGGCGTTTTAAATAACTAGATTACAGGGCGGCTAAAGCGGTAAATCTTTCCAGATTTTACTAAAATACGTACGGTCTGTACTGCGTAGGTATTTCTCGGTTGTACCTACACTCACTATGCCGATACAATCAATAAGTATTATTGATAAGAATTTAAGTAGGTATTTATTTATATCATATATATGTTATATATGTATATATGTTATATATGTATATATAATAATGTATATATTTATATAACAACGACAGGCTAGAAAATATAAAATAAAAAAATTTCGGCACCCCTTTTATAGGCGGATCGGAAGATTTTTACGTATTTCGCCAATTTTTCCTTTGGGAATGTAATCAGAATCATAGACTGAACTTGCTCTTAATGGTTTTTCCACTCTGGATAAGTGTTTCCATCTACAATAAAAAATAGATACCAAGTCGCCTGCCATCAGCAGGCAAGCTTCCCAAGAGGCTGGCGGCATTTCCACGTTGCCATTGACCGAAGTTGCGCCCCAGAGACGTCGATCATACGTGCGGAGATCTCCCTGAGCACTTGACGAGCTAAATTAATAATTTAGGTTTAATAATAATCAAGTTGGTTGAATTATCAATACCATCATTGAAAACTGTTTTTACATAAAATATGGAAATGAGATCATCGTCATCGCGAAGCAACATTTTATGGCACCGAAATATTTTTCTTTAAAGTTAAGTATAAAGCTTCCACAAGCCATAAGTCATAACCGGATTCAGAGAACTTGCCTAAGTTTATTCAGAACTCATTTAAATATAAAAACCATGCAAATGAACTAAAGGTCATGTCATTAATATAAAAATCATATGCCCGGACCGGACGCTTACCCATTTGTCGATACTTACGCATTTATTATTATATAAACATAACCAACATAATTATGCAGATTTAAAGAAGTCCAAATGACCTTACCACAGAACCTTAGGTACACTGTATTTACCACTAGGAATAATTAAATATAACTTACTTGATATAACTTAATTCTGAAACTTCATAAGATATTTTCAATTCAAACAAGTATTGACAAAATATGTATATAATATGTAGGTATAAAATTTTGAAACTATACGACGCTCAAGGAAACTAATTGAAGTTTCCCGTGACCAGTGGGCTAACCTATATCTAGGTCAGAAAATAAGCATTGCCATACAACGTGCCCGGCCTTTTTTATTTCTAAATATTAGTAGTTAGTGTAGTGAGTAGTGTTTTTATCTTTATTTTAAGAAATTTAAATAGAAATTTAAATTTTGTTTATTTTTATTTTACGTTGCTGTAAATAAACAAAATTTTGAATATACTGTAAAATAAATTGTCTTAAAAAATTGTAATTGGAAATTAAAACTGAAAGGCAGATTTTAGTAGATAATGGAAAAATCTGGTAATCTAGAAAGTAGTTTTAGGAATCTTTCGGTTAGAAACTCAGCGTTTCAAAAAAAGATAGAGCTCTGGAATATGCATGCATGCATACAATACCCACTTAAATTTTTAGCGTAAAGAATATTGTTCTCTACCTATGTACCTACTACTACGAAATATATAGATAAGTAGGGGTTAAGTACCCCCGTGTGGTTCCGAGTCAGAATAGGACTACTTTATCTGTTCCTGTGGATGTCGTAAGAGGCGAATAAAGGATAAGGCTGCGTTGCCACTAGAGATGTGCGAGGGAAATGTGTCGTGCGAGGATGTGTAGCTGTGCTGAGAAAATGTGTGGGGGTTTCCACCAAAACTGTGCGAGGAAAGTATATCGTACGAGGATGTGTAGCCGAGCTGTGAAAATGCGCTTTATATGCGGTGCGAGCCGTGTGAGGTTGTGTTGCGAAGCTGTCAAATGTGTCGACGGGGGGTGCAATGTAGTGGGAGCGGAGCGACTCGCATTTCTCGCAACACATTCCTCGCAAAACATCCCTTGCAACAGTCGCAACGCCGCAACACATTCCACACACACATCTCTCGCTTCGCATGTTTTGTACGTAAACAAACCTCGCTCCGCTAAGCCATTTCCACCAGAGCTGTGCTGAGCGAGGTAAAGTAAATAAAGCGTTTCTATTGGTTTTTGAAAAACACATCCCTCGCTACGCGTCCTCGCACATCTCTGGTGGAAACGCAGCCTAAGTCCTGTATTCGCACATACATCTTGTGCTGCAATTGTATTTCCAAGGAGGGTTAACGTCAGGTGGCGGCCGGTTGTAAAACTTTTCACGTAAATACATTCGCAAAGAGGGTTGACGTCAGGCGGTCAGCCGGTCGTAAAATTACAGCCTAATCATTTTAACTGTTCTGAGCAAACCATAAAGTACATAAGATAACAACAATACAATTTAAGAATCATTTATGGGTCCTACCGGGCACAGCAGGTTAGAGAAGAGGAGGTCGCACTCAAACTTTTTTTTGTTTTAACTATTCGACTATTTTAAATTAGTTATATGTTATTACTACCTTTATATTTGGTATATTAAACATTTTTGGACATTCAATTCATAGACATTAAAATTTGAAGTTATGCATTTAGTACGTATTGAATTTAGATTTACCTTTATAACTTACATTAATTATTACTATTTAGTTTCATATTCACACATATGTTCTAAATTTATTTTAATCATAAAATACAATCATTTATTTATTTAAAACATTCAGAGTAAATTATTATATTATTATATTTTATTAGTTAATTTATTTACATAGTTAATTTATTTTTATTAATATTTAATTGATTTAATTTTAATAAGATCTATTTAATATTATTTTATTATGAAATTATTATAAAATAAACTGGTTATATATTTTAACTATGCAGGTTATATTTACTTATAGTTTATCTTTTAGGAATCCTGTTATATCGTAAGAGGCTTTGTTTATAAGAAATTGTTTTAATTTTTTTAAATAATTTTTTATCATTTTTATGGTTCCGTACAAAAAATTAAAAAAACGGAACCCTTATAGGATCACTCGTGCGTCTGTCTGTCCGTCCGTCTGTCACAGCCGATTTGCTCCGAATCTACGGGACCGAATCAGGTGAAATTTGGTAGAATGTTGTAATCCTATGACCCAAACACATATGTACAAAGTAAATAAATATTTTTAAAATAAGGGTCATTTTCGAGGGACAAATTAGGAAATTAAAAAAAAAGTTTTGCAAACTTTACTGTGTCATATATCAAATAAAAGGGCTTGTTATGAGGATCTCAAATATATTTTTGTTATTATTGTAAAATAAATAGTTTTGATTCATGAAATTATTCATGAAAGAAGACGAAAATTGACCATTCCCCCCCCCCCCCCCTCTGATCTTTGAAACTACTGAGCCTAAAATTTTGAAAAAAATACAAAATATAGTTCATTGCTTGTAGATTACAGGAAAACCTATAATAGTTCAATGAATTGTACGGAACCCTCTCCACGCGAGTTTAACTCGCACTTGGCCGGTTTATTTCTTCTGTTAGTTAACTTACCAAGAAATGTTATCCAAACTTTTAATTAATCCAGTCCCCAGTCCCGTGTTGTGTATCACGTTGTACAATATACCTAATATACAGGCTTATTTTTTATCCACCTGCAAAATTTATGGAGCAAGTTCAGTCCATGATACTGAACTACTTTCTATAAAAAACGTTATTAAAAATCAATAAAAAAAATTTGTCCTCCCGTACAATGCAGCGATTAGCCAAACAGATTTAGTATGGGTGGACGAATTTTTTTTATTGATTTTTACTTTAACTTTTTTAAAGAAAGTAGTTCAGTATCATGGACTGAACTTGCTTCAATAATTTAGCAGGTGGATAAAAAATCAGCCTGTATAAATTTGACCCGATGTTCATAGATGAAATGAAATATAATGATGTCATAGATGTTAATCCGGTGATGGAATCGAAAGGCGGTGGCTTACCGGGATTTACAATCAACTGTTATTAACACATATAAGTTAATGCAAAAATGAAGTTTTGAGAAAAATACGTATCTACTTAACTTATTTTAGCTAATTTCTCTGACACAGTTTCGGTTTTTTGGATTAGATACAAAAGCTTTGCAACATTTAGGTCTATTCAAGATTAGAGAAATGGTTGATTGGCTCGGGAATTGACAGACAGATAACATGCAAATATAATGTTGCTTGCAGTTCAAAGTTATTTACTTGCCTTAGGCACATTGCCGTTTAGTATTTGTAATACATGAGTAGAACTCTAAGTGTTTTTGATACAGGCGACACGGTATAATTTACTTTTTGATTTTTTCCGTAAGCCAGTCCTACCCTGAGGTTTAATTGTTCTGGGCTGGAACCCGTTGGTACAGCTTTGTGGAACATGGGCGGAGATACAGCCAGGCGGCGGCGTGCCATCTCTATTTGGTATAAAAGAGGCTGGGACGCGCCTCGCGCGACACTTGCCGCATCGCTTGTTTCCGAGGCCGCTGGAGCGACGACGGCGACACATCTCCAATATGCACAGCCTCCTGGTACGTAAATTTGTACTATTCTGAAAGAAATTAGCAACAACTTCCTGAGAAAAATACGCTTATACATATTACCTTTATAATAATGTCCTCAGAATTTAAATCACAACTGTAGCAGTTTGGATTCTGCAAACAAAACGCTAATTTTAAATAAGAATTGTTATTTTATTGTAATAAGTTGCCACCACCAGTTAGTTACTCAATTCCTGTAGGAAAGTCTAAGTAACTATTTTATAAAATTTAGAAATTATTTACAGCAATTGCTTATATGAAAGTAGTAAATGGTTTCAGATGTGATAAGAAAGAATAAGTTAAAAGCTAAATTTTTATAAAGGGATAGGTAGAACAAGTCAGACGCGGATAGTATTTTTTTCATAAAACTGTTCGAGTCAAGATTGTGATTGTAGACCTACCAAGTCAAACTAGTAAGGAACGTTATGGGAATGTTAGTCAATAGACCTTTGTAACGATGCTGCATGTCATGTTTAGGCTGCATGCTGCTGTCCACCTCATTACTCAAACATCTTATCATGTCCACCTTTTTAGAAACGTAGTTTCAATAATTTCATTTTCAAATCCTTGGCACATCCCTTGTCATCATCTTCACTCATTCCACTTACATATCTCCTAAAGACACAGGAGAACTACCTATAATATAAGTTATTTTTATATTTCATATTTTAAATTATAATTTTATTAGTTTTACAATATAACTTTTTGGCTGTGGTAGTACAGAGAAGGTCGTGCTCCTGTAGTGGAGACTTAAAAAAAGGCCTGATGATGTTGATGATGAATTTTATAAAAGTGCTATAAATAATCAGTGAAATTAAGAAATAAAGAGTTCTCATTGTTTCTCTGCTGAGCAATCTCCACATCTTCCTGTATACACACTGTTTATCTTATGTGGGACTCATCTACCTAAGCTGGGAGGTGAGATCATCCGGTAGTGCTACCTGGTATTTATTTCCTACCACTGTTTCTTTTGTTTTCTGCAGAATACTTTTTATTTAGCTTTTCATATATGATAAGGATATGTCAAGTGCTTTTGGGACTTAAATAGAGAGAGAGGGCCTGATTTAATTTCTAGGGCCAACTGAAATATACTCGTAACGACAACTGCCAATTACGTGATTACGAGTACCTATCTACTTCGTTTGCTTTGCACTTAGATTAGGTACTCAATCGATACTTTTACAATTTATTTCTAAAATTCCTTGCTGAGCGAATTATCATAAATATGTATTTACCTTTCATTTTCATTACAAATATACTTACACGTCATGAAAATGATCGCATTAAGTAATTTAAGAGTACGAAGAACTTTAATGAACCGAGGTGTTTTTGTGGCTACTAAAAAGCCATTTGTAGAACATCATTATCAGTCCTTTGTTTTGGTAAACAGTTATAACATTAATTCTATTTTAGTGACTAAGAACTGACAGTATTTACCCCATTAACATCATTAACATGTCTGGTCTAAAGAAGTATTTATTATAATCCCTTGACCGTCTAATACTGTGATGACCGTTGCGTCATTAATAGTCGCCTGCTAACAATTATGAACTTGAACTTTCGCATATTTAAGTTGTAGGTGTACCATGTTATGCGGCTGCATAATTTACTTAGATTCGGCGCATTATACTTAATTATATGTATAAATAATAATGTGTTCATAGATTAAAATGTATTATAGCCCCTTTGTTATTATCACTTGATGTTACTATGCTGGTCTTGCTTGGAGCAAAGAAAAGATATGTATCCTCACCCGCGCAGATTGTAAAAATCGATCTATTATATTAATTAGCTCTTAACCTGGGCATCCTTCTTAATGGACTAGGAACCTGTTCTATTTCTGGTTCTCGTTTTCCATCTCATCCACCATCTTGCTGTCTACCCTGTGCGGAATAAAGACCCGATATATATATATATATATATACTATCTACTACTAGTATATATATATATATATATATATCTGTTGTACCAGCATGCTAAATACCTCTACGAAATTTGAAAGAGACAACTTAATAACTTATCCCATATCCCATTATTATCTTTACTAAGACTTATCTCAAGTAGGAGGGATCTCTTTAAGTCAATCTTGGGTAGTTTCCTAGGTCAAAAATAAATTATTTGGTACGGTAAGAGAATAAAACGTCACAAAATAATGTCATTTGTAATTGATCACATCCATTTTGAACGTGATTTTAGATTTATTAATGCAGAAAAACGGATATTAAGAGCGCTTTATGACTCCAAAATACTATGACGTCACAGTCCGATATTCCATACAAATCTCATAGAAAATGTCTGTCATCATGTCTGATTTGACTTGTTGAAAACTAGCGGATTGTATAAACATCCGTTTTTGGTCAGTCATAACTATGTCTACCAAGCAAAGTGTTAGGTATTGGATTTAAATACGTATCTCCAGGTATTTAGCTAACTGAAAATAAATCGCACGTGCAATAAACACGGACATTCAAAAGGACCAAACTTAGTTACAATGTTATTGCTATAGTGAACAGAATAATTAAAGCATTAGAGGACAAACTACCTTTGCTTTGTTTTTTAATTTTCGTGTTTTAATTCGATCAAGTCATAAATGTATCTCAAAAATAAACTTCATTATAAAAACACGTGGAGCAACCCCATAGCTACTATTCTGTTACATAGGTCATTATGTTCTTTAAAGTGCGCAAGCCTAAAAACAAGTGACTCCAGTTGGTAACGGAAACCAAACAAACAATATCTGAATATTTCCCATTACATAACATTTTGGTGACTGTGCGATAGCCTTGCTTTGCATGGCACTTGTAGGCGCTCTGACCGGTTGTGGGCTCTTGTTGCCATCTCCATAATTTTCACAAGAACCAAGGTACCCGGTAATCAACGACGAAACAGATTAAGTACTCTAATAATATTAATAAATCCACAAAAAAGGTTGAACTAATTAAATAATAAGTGCGTCCTGATTTTTTTTCATTTGCGTTTAATTATTTACTTTTTTTATTTAAGTACATAAATTTAGTATAAAGTAAATACATAAATACGAAAAACAGCCACTTTCGGCAAATGTGCGTAGTAAAGCTAAACGTTCTCATTAAAAACTGTAAACAGTAGTTCATAAAATACTTTGAAGGGTTATCTAGGACTTGGTAGTAGCAAAATTTTAAATAATGTCTTCGTTTTCTTTGAAATTATTTATTTTAAATGGGGCAGCACTGGACCCCGGAAAATTCAGGTACGGCCTTAATTAACTAACGCAAATCCTCTCAGAACCTCAGCCCATGAAACTGAACAACTTTTGTTCTACAACTTTCACGAAACCCAAATGGAAACCCATGGAAGAGTGGTTTATTATTGTCGAATTGCGAGTAGCTATTGGATTTAGATAGTTTACCTTCTTTTTTTACACTTTTATGATCCATCCAACTAAAAAAATAATTTTAATATTAGCTCCCACAAAAACCAGCCAAATTAACGAAGTAGTTACTTTTTAACACAAGAAATGTTGTATAAGAGTGATGTTTGTTTTTATTTCTCTGGAATCACCAGCTGTACGTCCAGCGCTGCAGATGCGCCTTCGATGATGTTGGCTTAATTTTTCAAATCACTATTAATAAGTAATCCTTTATCTGTGCTAGATAAGTAATTCCTAAAAAAAAGATAAATGATTCATTACGGGGTTCAAGGAGTCACAGGTCGACGATTGTTGCTCTTGGAAAACAGATAAGCTTCCAGAGAAATGAAATCTTTAAGCATTTATAAAAAAAGATGATATACTACAGTATTCCGTTGGGTCGTCATTCCGGTCACAACAGCAGTTGCATCAATACATTCACGAAGGCATCGGCTATTGGTATAATCATCCGCATTTTTATATAAGAATGTCGTGCATTCACCATAAATTGTATTGAAGTTTGGACAGTTCAAGTTCATCGCACTCGCTGCTGAGCCAAAGTCTAGCGCAGGCGCTGGCGGGTGTTGCGCAACTCACGGTCTTCCGAACTGGACGAACCTACCGACACCTAGGGTTGCCGCCTTCCTCCCAAATCGGTCGCACAATAATAGGTCTGTAAAAGATAACCATATAGAATATATGACTCTATCTCCCACATTTCTATAGATTGTGAGAGTTGTGAGTGAATACTTCACTATTCTTCCTATTCAGTAGAGCTTCAAATCGTGCACCCAGTTGCTCTCACCATGAGATTCTTAAAATTTTGCGAGTGATTTTTTTTTTACACAGGGATTATGACGAAAATCTCCCCGTATCTGCCAAGTCCGAAGTCACTACTCACTTTTCGTATGTAGGTATACTAATACTAACACATAATACAAATCTAAGTACATACCTATACGAGTTGACTTATTTGTCAAGATATTTATTTAAAAGGCAAAAAAACGAGGTAAATCCCCTGGAAAGACACGCTAGTTTTCCGAAACATGAGGAAGTCAAGATAAAGTGCCGCTATCACACCCAGGATCCGCTCTAGTCCGTCCACGTTGATTTAACTGGTGGGAATGGTGGGTGGGATACGGAGAGAAGGCAGCCCTACCTACACCACGTGTGGGCGTCGGCCTTGCCCTTACGCTTTCTTTTCTTACACCTATCAAACAACACCTGTCATTATACACGATTAGTTAAATGGTATTTAATAGATATGTAGATGTTATTGAAAATATTTCATACAACTAGGTATATTTAAAAATATAAAAAATACCCCCGAATGATTTTGAACACTGCTACTGTTGCCTAGGTTAATAAAATTAATGAAATTAAGCACCTTTAGATTATAATCTGGTTTCTTAGTAGGTATAATTTATTTGTGCCAACATATTTATCGGGTCAACATTGAATGACTGAGAAATCCATTTGCCGCACATTCCTTTTTGTTCCAAGTCAGACCGAAGGCGGAGCTCGTCGGATATTGCGCCATATCTCGTGCATATAACAGCAAGTAGATCTAATTTCACTGGAGCGCGTTCTGGTATTGCAACATTTCGTGGTATTGACGGTCAACGATCTTGAAGCACAGCGCCGGCTTCCTAATCCGGACTGGCGAAGTGGCTGCGCTAATCTTTGTTTCCTATTTTTTTTGCTAGCCTCCTCAATTACATATAGTAATACACTATCACGTCTTTATTCCTAACTAGCAGTCCACCCCGGCTTCGCCCGTGGTACACACATAGCCTATGTCACTCGGGAATAGTGTAGCTTTCCAACGGTGAAAGAATTTTTTAAATCGTCCCAGTACTTTTTGAGCCTATTCATTACAAACATACAAAAATAGGTACAAATCTTTCCTCTTTATAATATTAGTATAGATGGGGCAGACAGAGCATGTTGGGTCTTGCAGCTCTAAGCAGACAGAGCCCAGGGCCGCAAGACACAAAGGCCACTTTTAAATAGTAATGGGTTGCTAGCCGCATCGCCTATTGATATGATTCGCATTTTCGCCCATTCCCTCGATCGCCTTTCACAATCTGCGCGGGATGAGAAGCAGCTGGTACATTCTAAGTTTTTACTTTTCTCCCAGACCAGCATGAAAGAGATTACATATTGAAGCAAAAAACGTTACCTATACTATACCTAACCAAAGAGGTTTCAAATACCTATAACTTGTATGACCATGAGCGTGGATGACATAACATACAGTGATGATGTACGAGTACCTTAATAAATCATGATTACCTTCGGTAAGGCAGAGATATTGGTAGAACGTACATAAGGTACATTACATTACTCTTTGCAATAAAGACAGCAGCTATACCTAGTACATTTTAATTTTATTTTCAGGTACTGGTGTTAGCGGTAGGCTTGACTGCAGCAGACGTTGGGCTCGGTTACAATTACAAGCCGCCGTCCTTTGCATCCTTCGGAGTTCCATCCTACGGAGTTCCATCTTACCAAGCAAGTGCAAGTTCCGGTCAATACAATATAGGTTACAACAACGCCAATGGCCTAAATTATAAAGTAACCGGACAAAACGGATACCAAGGAGCAAGCTTGGGCTTGCAGAATGCTGCCAACAACGTGTATCAAGGTAATGGAGGATTCCAAACCTTCAAACCGGCAATTGTAAAAGGCGACGCTGTGGGAGCAAATTCTGGTTTCCAAAACGCATATCAAGGCATCTACAATGGTGGCAATATTTACAGAGAGACAGCACATTACCAAGGTGAAAGTGTAGGCAGCTATGCTAGTCTGCACGGTTCCAACAAAGGTCAAAATTACCAAAATGTCTATCAAGTGGCATCTCAACCACCACAAATATTCAAACATTTCTATGTCCATGCTGCCCCCGAAGATGAAGAACCACCCAAGCCTCGCTCACCAATAGTGTTGCCTCCACCACAAAAACACTATAAAATTATTTTTATTAAAGCACCAGCTCAGGCTGCCTCCTCGCCTCAAATTATACCTGTTCCACAACAAAACGAAGAGAAAACAATTGTTTACGTCCTTGTTAACAAACCTGAAGATGCTAAAGATATTGTTTTACCCAAAATAGAACAGAAACCACCAGCAAAACCAGAAGTTTTCTTTATCAAATACAATAACAAAGATGGATCTCAAGCTGTAATTGATAATATTGTAAAAGATTACAATAAAGGACAGTCTGTTAGTTTCACAGACGTCAATGCGGGTGTCCCGCCTCCTCCTGCTCTCTTGTTAGGAACTTATGGTGTACCGAGCGCTCAAGGGGTCAGCAGTGTGAATGTAGGGTCGTCAAGCTCGCAGAACGTTGCTGGTTCTGGATTTATTGCATCGAATACAGAGTCTCAGGGTGATTCCGGGTATGTATCAAAACCTTTGGGCTTGGGTGTCTCCGGAAATTCAGATGGAACATTAGCTTCTACCATTGTTGGGACTGGAGCCACTGCTACATCTAGCGTGGACAATGGATACAGCAGTGCTTTAAGTGGTACAGGATTCAACAGCGCTTCAAGCAGCACTGGGTATAACGGTGCTTCTGATGGAGCTGGATACAACAGTGCCACCAGTAGTACTGGCTTCAATAGTGCATCTAGCAGTACCGGACTTCAAGGTGCTAGCGGCACAGCCTTCAATGGCGTGTCTGGAGGCTCTGGATACAACAGCGCTCCTGGAAGCAACGAGTATAGCAGCTCTAGTGGAATATCTTCAACAGGCGCCGTCAGCTCCGTTACAGACTCTGAGTACAATGGCAGTACGATTTCTACTAGTCAGGGTGTACCACACGAAACCTACGGCATTCCTAAATTCAGGGTATAGTAAAATAAATTGCCTACTATTAATGATTAAGAAGTGTTCAATAGTATCATAATGAAGTACCTTTTTAAGAATACTAATAAACCAACAGTATTTTGTTTTAACACTCCTGAAGCCTCCATATCTTATCGTCAACTTCACATCCTCATCCTTAAACTGAACTTAATCTTTTTCAAAGATATATTTTATACATGTCCAACGTATACTCCGCTTGCCGACACGAAACGTTAAGGCCGTACCTGAATTTTCCGAGGTCCAGTGCTGCCCCCATTTAAAATAAATCATTTCAAAGAAAACGGAGACATCATTTAAAATTTTGCAACTATCAAGTCCTAGATAATCCTTCAAAGTATTTTATGAACTACTGTTTACAGTTTATAATGAGAACGTTAAGCTTTACTACGCACATTTGCCATAAGTGGCCGTTTTTGGACTTGGTAGTTGCAAATTTTTCAATGATGTCATCGTTTTCTTTGAATTTATTTTAAATCGGGGCAGCACTAGACCCCGGAAAATTCAGGTACGGCTATTATTATAAGTACTTAATTATTTTATTTGAAAAAGTAAAAATTCACACAAAACTTTTCTAAAGATATTTTTATGCAAAAACAGAAAATAAAATGAAAGCCGCATCCAAGTATTTCTCGTACCTAGGTACTTAGATTAAGGTGAAGGTATAGGCAAATGACCTTGAAGTGGCGCCCTCATTTGAAATAAATTGTTAACTCGTAGTTATGGAGATAATTTCCATATTGCTCTTCGTCATGCACTAGATAGCCCTTTAAATTATTTTATGAACCACCGTTGAAAGTATTTACATTAGTCCGTCTAACTTTAAAACTTGCCTCCGCCAAAAGTGGCCACGGCAAGTTTTAAAGCTAGACGGATCACCAATAATAGTTTCAACGGCAGTTCATAAAATAATTTAAAGGGCTATCTAGTGCACGACGAAGAGCAATATGGAAATTATCACCATATTTACGAGTTAACAATTTATTTGACACTTCAAGGCCATTTGCCTATACCTTCACCTTAACAAGCACAGTGGTAAGCTTACTAAGCTAAATCCCAAATTATCATATACCTAGGTAGGTAAGTAATACATTATGATATTGTTTCTAAACAATTGATTGCATATTGTGTAGGGTATATGCTCGTTTAGTAAAGATTCCTTTTATAAGTAGAGCTGCATCTGGTTTTCGGACGAGACTTCACAAAATCATATCTACGCAAAACAAATCATTTGTATCTGAACCGCATGTACCTACCTAATTGTAGTTGGCGTATTATTATTGGTATTTTAATAGCAGGCCCATCCGCATAACTCCATGACGTACGTCGTAAGATAACGTTATCTTGATTTATCGAGTTACGAGCTTTCAATTGTGCGAACCAGAACATAATTCTTCAGTGTTTAATTTAGTCGGTAATGCGATGGTGCCGATATTATTTCATTCATGATGTGCATTGTTTATGAATGGAATGTCTCTATTTTGGGGTAGTGGCGCGTGATAGTTTAATACCGCACATTACGCGTTGATTGAGGAGTGTGTATTCATGAATGCACTTATGAGAAGCTCGCGAGGAATGGCACGCTGAGGCCGCCAGGCGCGGCGCCTGCGACGGCGCCACTCGCCTCGCCCGCCGATTATTATCGTATGAACACTGCTAACTGACGCTTATTATACAGAAATATATTTCTACCAGTGTCCATTTTTGGAGCAAATTTATTGAAGAAGTTGAAAAGTGTCAATTAAAAAATCCACTCTCATACATTGAAACGAACGGCTCAAAACATCAATTGATTGGACAAATGAAACTGTCTCTGAAAAAAAGTAGCATCTCTTTATATCACACTAGCTGTGCCCGCGACTTCGTTCGCGTGGTTGTCGGAACGTTATGTTACATAGCCTAAAGCCTTCCTCTATAAATGGACTACCCAACAAAAAAAGAATTTTTCAAATCGGACCATTAGTTCCTGAGATTAGCGCGTTTAAACAAACAAACAAACAAACTCTTCCGCTTTATAATATTAGTATAGATGAGCTAAAGCCCACAGCCAAAGTAATAATATTGTCAATGGCCACAGCCCACAGATCTACTCGTATATTAAGTTGCTATATTCCCTAAGGATAGTTATTCAGTACTAATAATAAGCTTCCTATTTTGTTACACCAAATATCCAAATAAGTATGAGCCAATGCCAAAAGTTTCTAGACAAACAGATCTTATTTCATTGACCATCAAACCGTACTATGAGTAGGTATAGAGCCTGATGTTGGTAATTATAATTATAGTAATTTAAATTTATTTAAACAATAAAAACATGTAGACAGCTCGGGTTTGTAAAAAGTAAGGAATAACAACGTTAGGTATGCTTACCTACATCTATCAAACATATATAACCTTACGTACTTATATCCCTAGTTCTTCTTCTTCTTCATCCTAGCGCGTTCTCGGTTGCATCCTCAGCTGTGCTGCTTCAGAGCCCGGGGTGCGCTTTCCCGCTTGTTCTCCTCCAAATGTTACATGCATGTCAATGGTCACCCAAGGATGCCAAAGACCTTGCGTTGGAGGAGAAATAGCCGGAAGAGTTAAAAGATTTAGCTATCGTCAACCCTCTTTGGGAATGCAATTGTAGCACGAGATGTTTGTGCTTATTCCTTTAGTCGCCTTTTACGACATCCACAGCAAGAGATGGAGTGGTCCTATTCTAACCCGAAACAACACGGGGGTACTAAAAAGGGATTTAGTACGATCACGTACGTACGTACGATAGGTAGATAAGTAGGGACGTATCTACCTATTTCTATTCGTGTTGTTCTACATAACAATACTCAGCAATTTCTTATCTAAAACTATACCTATGTGTAAGCAATAAAAAAATAATATATTTTTTATTATTTACCATGGATATAAAAATATTGTTCTATGCTGGACTATTGCTTCAACAAAGTTCGGTGTGCCAAATACAATCATTAGTGCGGTTGACATGCGTCGGATGTGAACCCACGCCCACTGAGTGCTGCATTGGAAGCACCTTAGCACCTAACTTCGTTCTAACTTCAGCTTATTGTGCTGCATCGTGTCAGTCGGTAGAGAAATATAACCAAACGTCTGTCATCATCAAATCCTTTGTACATCCAAGGTATAAAAATAACAGTCTAGGAAATTTATTACTGCCAATATTTGACGTAGGCCTAGTGTACGTAAAGACGAGCCACGTAAAAACTTTAAAATTAAACTTTATTCAATTAAGAGCAGCCTTTGGCAAAAAAGCTCTGCTTCCAGTTTTTCACGATCGAAAACCGCGTGCTTTGTTCACTGTGATTCAATACTGCGAAAAATATCAATATCAAAAAGATGCATATATATGTTTAGAAAATTCGGAAAATATAACAAAAACAAACTGCAATGAATTGCAAGGGGTTCCCTTGCTGCTGGATGGCAGTATTATTGGTATTACAGGAACATTAAATCTAAGATGTCCTGATTCACAGATAATGTTCACTGCAATTGGCCCAGCCATCCCCTGGATAAGTTACGTTATAAGAAGTCATAGCGATGCGAGTTTTCGAAGACAAGGAAAGTTTATATTTTTTTACAAATCATCGACAACGTCACCGCAAATGAACCATTTAAGACTATTTATTGTGAAATTACAACAACAGTTATATGTATCGACTACGACGTCCAAGAAAACAAAAGTGCTAAGATTAACTAGCATACATTCAAACATAACTACAGTAAATATTACAGGATCAGTATCCACACCCGTTGCTAATTCGTCGTTAGTTACAAATGTAACTATTAGTGCCACAGTTTCGTCTGCTTTGAAAGCAAGCACTGGAAATACGTCATCATCAATGTCTACACGCAAAAAGAATATAAATACTAAATATTGTGCTACACGCACTAAATCGCGCCCTAAATCACGTACTAAAGCACGCACTAAATCACGCCCTAAATCACGCACTAAATCACGCACTAAATCACGCACTACATCACGTACTGCATCACGCGCTACATCACGTCTAACATCACGCGCTTCATCACGCACTACGTTACGCACTACATCACGCACTACATCACGCACTGCATCACGCACTACATCACGCACTACATCACGCACTACACCACGCACTACATCACGCACTTTATCACGCACTACATCACGCAGTTCTTCAAACACAAATTCACGCACTGGTATTATGGATTGGTTCAATAAAACACTTAGTGAAAAATTAAGCAATGGAACACCATCAGCACTTGTTCTAACGCCACCTTCGATAATCACGACAAAATTCATTGACCTTACTTGAAATATTTTATATACTTAGATAATAAATAACTATTATGTATCTGTTTATATTATTTTAGAATTGTATTAAATGAGCATGATTATAACGCCGGCGCCAGACATAGCTTCACTTGTTTGAACACTTGTTAGATTGACATGTGTGGCACGAGAAGAGACTTTAAATAAGTGTTCAAAGTTTGAACTTTGATTTGCACTTTGCCATGTGGTGTCGGTTTTTTAGTGCACATCAAAGCGTTCAAAGTCAAATGTGTTCAAATGTTTGCGTAGCCTGCCAGACTCGCGCAAAGTCCATTTGCATGAGCGTTGTTGAGCGGAACGAAACGGTTTTGAATGTATTGAAATAATAATTAAAATTCATTTAATATAATTATACCTTGTTCTATTACAATACATTTCACACACCCATTCTCGCCTTCTTCTCGGACGTTTCCTTTTTTGTTGCATACGTAAAAAATAGAGACACATTTAGTTAAAAAAATCACTTGATTTTTGTAAGGCGAGAGTAGAGCACTACCTCATGCGCTTCGCTTATGAGGCGTGCAATAATTACTTACTCTGAGTTTGTACTTACGAGTATGTACGGACATTTTCAACTACCTACCACTTGCTTCCGGTAAAGGAAAAGATCGTGAGGAAACCTGCACGCTAGTTCACTAGCAGATACGTAATAATTACTGTTGGCACTACATTCTCAAAAGAGAGCTGATTGCAGAGGCAGTGGATTGTATATAGAGGGTTGACGTCGGGCCGGTTATAAAACCATTTTCAGATCGTTTTAATTAATCCGGCTTGTTAACTATTGAAATGCTACAACACAGACCAAGAATCAAGATAGTTTATAAGATAAGCAGGTATATACAGATCTGTGTGCAATATGTTTAGAGAAGAAAGAGCCGAAAAGTGTACCCAGTCCAGACTAATCCTGGCTGGGCTCTAAAAGCACTAGTAGGTACAGATAATAACAAACTATCGATAGTATTTTTGCTCGTAAATAAAAAAACTATTGATTGTATTAGTATCGATAGCAAATTTGCAATAGTATCGCGGTTAAGAAGGCGCCTGATGCTGATAATCTAAATTTAGCCCCCACTTCCACGCACACAAATTTACTCTAGTCGAAGCGAGACAGCGAGCCATGCGGGGGAGAGACGAATCGCGGCGGGTCAAGGCTGGTTTACGCGTTTCTGGTTTTTGAGGTATTCTTCGTTTACAAATAATATTTAAGAGTTATTTTAAAAAATAAAACATATGATGCTGCCTTATGGTTATTTAATACAATTATAATCCAAAGTTACAATGGCTAATTTATTGTATTTCTTGAATACTAGCCGTTTTAGTATAGTTTGGAGGTGATTTGGAAGCAACTTCGCAATTTTTTTCTAGCGATAAATTTGTTTTTGATATATATACTGACTAGAGTTAGTCCTGAACTTTGCCTAATTTTTATTTCAAAGTGAATATTTAGTTAATATTGACAATATTTAAGATCGCTCTAAGTACTATCAGGGTCATATGTAGTACATGTCATGTTTTAACAGTAATGTGATTAAACTATCTATAAGAGGCCAATGTATTTTTTTATATAAGTAAGTACATATTGTGCACCACCACACCATACACCAACCTGTGCTAGTGCTACTGTTTTAAAAGAAACAACGTCTTTCAAACAATAACTATTGCAAATTGGTAGACTTGACTATCGCTAGTGTATTATTGTGAAGAAAATCAATATTATCGATGTTATTGATACTACTTTCTTGCTTTAACTATCAACACTACTAATAATGCTACCAGGACCTAGCTAAGCTGAGAAAAACTTCGGGTGTAACTCTGGATCAAATACATTAGGTACCTAAATCCACTTACCAAGAATACATCTTTAAGTATGACATTTATGACACACAGCTTGTTGCTGTGTGCTGAACTACTGACTGCTGACTGCAGTAGTACTAACTACTGGTATGTCTCCATCATCATCATCATCATCCAAGCGTGTTCCCGGTTGCATTGCATCCTCAGCGGTAACTCTTCAGAGTCCGGGGTCCATACCATACCACTAAGTAGGTAATAGTAAAATTCAATGAGTGAAGTATAAAAAAAAATGTTTTTTGATGAGATGTGTGAACGATAAATAACATTCACGCACGCTTTGCGCTGTTGACACCATTTAGGTATTTTTTTTGGGAGCTCTAAGTGCTGCAGTGGCAAAAAACTAAACTAACTTGGCTGAGTCTCGGTCAGTCATCTTCTGTACTGTGATTCTAGATTAATTAACTTAGCTGACTAGACGTCTAGTCGGCTGGCTAATTTAACCAAATGGCTGCGTGCATGTGAAATAAACAGATATTTTAGACCGAGGGCAGCTAAGCCAAGGCACAGAAGACAGTAAGAGTATATGGCCAGGGTCTAGCCAAGGTGTAGAATTAGTTAAAAGCTCAAGTTAGTATTTACTTGACAGAAATTACCTACCTTATTTCTCAATGAAAACAGAGAGGAGTACTCTATTCATCTATCATTGAAATAAGATGATATCGACTCGGTCGGTATCATTGCTGACCACTGGCTGCATACGCTTTTACTTCATTGCTATATTTTGTGAGTACATAAATTGCTTCGCTTCACTTTGACATTTGACAGCGAAGTTTGACAGGATTTACTTTGTCGAATTGTCACTCAATCAATTGTCATTGTCGGTACCTCTATCTATTTTGATAAATATTGCATTTAAATTATTTTGGTGCGTGTTTCACCTGAGTTATCAAAGGAATTGGAATTTGAGATTAAATAACAAGAGGTAACAGTGTTAATTTTGTAAGAGAAATAATTAAAAAACGTATAACATCAAGAAATACAGTTATTTTTGCAAAGGTGTTACGTGGTTACTATTAATTTAATTGTGCTTAGCTATTATTTCACAATCATGACCACGGCGGCCGGAGGAACGTATAATTTCAAGGTAGTCCTTTTGGGCGAGGGCTGTGTCGGAAAGACATCTTTGTTGCTTCGATATATCGAAGACAAATTCAACGACAAACATATAACTACGCTTCAGGTATGTTATCTACAACTCCAACATTGATAAAAATAATATTACAGTTTATCCTTTGTTCCCTTCCTCTCTCCCCTCTCCTTATAAATTTTCTCTTTGCCTTTGTGTTTTTTTTTTAATATTTGAAATACACAAGAATGTAATTATGTATACCTATGTATTCTTGTAGAATATGTGTTCCACAAAACAAATCAAAAGACATGTCCATTTATTGTTACAGGCAACCTTTTTAAACAAAAAGTTAAACATAAATGGCAAACGCATCAACCTGTCCATTTGGGATACAGCTGGGCAAGAAAAATTTCATGCATTAGGCCCTATTTACTACAGGAATTCTAATGGGGCCATACTTGTTTACGACATTACTGATGAAGACTCTTTTGGAAAGGTGATAGTTGTTGTATGATACAAGGGTCGATTCAAAAGTTCCCAGCATCGCATAGTTAACATATTATATGTATTTTATTAAATTGCCTTCAACAAATATGTATGTGTGCAAAGTTTCAAGTGGTTACGACCATCTTTTTTTTATAATTATTTATCTAAGGAGTCATGAGAGTTTCTTATTATGGAGAAATATAACAGCAAGAAGTCATCAAATGCCTACATAAGAAGGTATTAACTCAAAGCGAATTAATTACTCAATAGTCAATAATTTAGTTTTCACAAGGTGTCAATTGATGGGTGCCAATATGTTCAGAGGACAATTTGGAAGAAGTCTTGACTTAACGATAAATATGTTGTAAAATAAAAAAAAATTTTTGTTCGATAAGAATTGTATGAATGTTCAGGCTGCGAACTTTTCAATCCTCTATGGTACAAAGAAAATGACATTCTTAATTGATGAATATAATATTTATTCTTTTCTAGGTAAAAAACTGGGTAAAAGAATTAAAGAAAATGCTGGGTGCAGATATAGTTCTTTTTATAGCAGGAAATAAAATAGATTTAGAACATGAGCGAACAGTCTCCTTGGAAGAAGCAGAAAGGTTAGTTGTTAATTAAATAAATAAATAAAATCCCTGTAAATACTTTCACTCCCCAATCTTGTATTATATTATTAAACATACATAGCTGATCCGATTTTGATTAAATATAGCTAAGGACATAAATGCACAATTAAGTCACCCTAAGAAAACTAAGTCAAAATCGCTTCGACAATTTGGGAGATACAATGCCACAGATAGACACACAAGTAGAGAGATCATATGAACCTTTTTTTTATTATGGAGATTGAAAACATACTTTTTATCTACTAATCTGATTATGTATATATTATACATGAATAAAAATATTATGTAAATATTGTGAACACTAAAAGTTCATAAACTATCGCGTGAGATTGTAAACTCTTGATAAATTGTGAACTGTATGGTACTGCTCACAATATAACGTAATTAATGGATGACCCCTTTTCAATTATTAAGACGTAGGACACAGATGGACCAATGAGGGATGGTTTACAATTTTACGAGCAATAAAATGGGACAGATTTTGAACCTTGCCTGTAGTGGAGATTTGTTCACAATTTAATGGTTTCCCATGGATAGATTATTAACTGTCGAAATTAATCTATATCTATACTAATATTATAAAGAGGTAAGATTTGTACCTATTTTTGTATGTTTGTATGTTTGTAATGAATAGGCTCAAAAAGTACTGGACCGATTTAAAAAATTCTTTTACCGTTGGAAAGCTACACTATTCCCGAGTGACATAGGCTATGTGTGTACCACGGGCGAAGCCGGGGTGGACTGCTAGTATTTTATATTGTGAGCAGTATGATGTTCACAATTTAGTGACAATTGATAATCTCGCGCGTTAGTTTATAAACTATCAGTGTTCAGAATCATATGGTGATATGCATATTGTATGGCATATGAAACTATACATACAATTTTTAAATACCTGATTATTTTTTTCAGCTATGCTAATATGGTCGGTGCAAAACATTTTTACACATCTGCAAAATTAAACCAAGGTGTAGAAGACCTTTTTCTGGATTTGACCCAAGAGATGGTGGAACGGTTTGAAAAAAATGCTCAGACTGATACCAACAGGTCGTCTCGGGTGCTGGTTGTTGATGACGAGACTCCTGTGCAGTCAACTTGTTGCTCTGGTTCAAGGAATAACTAAATTTGTAATGGTTATGCTATTTGGTACACTGAGGCTTACAAACAAATGTTGGACTATAACTGAGTAAGTATAATATGATTCGGGTTTATACCGAGTTCAATAGAACTAATTCAGATGTTACTTGTGGAAGTCAAAAATCATTATTCTTAGGTGTACCAAGATATTTTATTTAACTACTAAATAAACCAATGTTCTTTTTAAATGCATTGATGTACAATTTGATGTGGAATTTAGTAGTGAACAAAGTCTATAACATCCTTACTGCCTTGGGTTGGATATACAACGTGGTAGGGACATACTCGTAATAAATCGAACCACGCTCTATACTAGATCATTAAAGTATGAAATTAAAATAACAGCCTAAAAACAAAAAAAATGACTTTTCCATACAAAAGTGTGCCGCCTGGACGATTTGTATGGGCATGTCGAATTTTTTATTTGTTTTTTGCCTTTTATTTTAGTTTCATTATACTTTAGTGATCTAGTAAAGCCCGTGGTACGATTTATTACGGGTAGGTATGTCCCTTCCACTTTGTATATGATGTAAAAGTTTATTCACTGAAATAAACTTCCTTCAAGTCTCATAAAAATGCTGCTAAATAATTTTAAAATATTAGTATACATATACTAATATTTTAACATTTTACTCGTACAGGTGTCTGGCGGCAGATTTGTTTTGAAATGCGATTATTTAAAAAAGGAACAAACGGTGGGGGTTGGGTAGCGTCATTTAAATGACGGATCGTTAGTCATGATCACAAATGAACAAATTATTGTTTATCTCGGATGTCGCTAAGGTTCCTATCCTACCGAAGGCAAAGCTGGACGACTTGCAGACTCCTGTCAAGTCGCCGACTCTAATTGTCTGTCAGCTGATTGACAATGTTTGCCGTTGTAGAAGCCGACCCCGGTGCTATCTACGATATCGTCCGCTCTCCTAGCATTTCCGCTGTTTTTTTAGTGACATCCACGTCACCTGCGGCCTGCGTCAACCTATTCCTCCTAAAAAATATAATATTTTCAGGAGGGATAGGGTGTCAGTATCGACACTTCGCTTTATTCAAAAATGTGTTTTTCAGCGGTGAATTAATTCCGCCCGGACAGCTGGGTTTATCTTATTCGTCCCCAGTGAGAACGTCCAGTGGGGACTGGAGACAAATGGGACAATTTTTAGTTTTGTGTTTTAATTGTCACCATTGCGTCGTCCCAGCTGGGGACGAATGGGAATGACAATTATTTCACAGTCTTCAGGTACGGTTCTGACAGACATTCATTAAAATTTCCATTTGTCCCCAGTGGTGACGAATAGGAATTTTCGTATTTTGATTGCATTCGTCACCACTAGAGGCAAATGGGAATTTTAATGGAAGTCTGTCCGAACTGTAAAAAAATAGTCATTAACGTTCGTCCCCAGTGGGAACGTCCCCACTGGGGACGAATGTGATATACCCGGACAGCTCCGACGCCAGCACTTCCTTATTAGTTATTATACGCCCGCTGTTCCACAGCCATTTGGCATGTGGCAACGCAAACAATCTGCTTGTTCGAGGCAGAAAAAACCAAGCTCTTGCTGCCTCTATTGCCCTCTCCTCGCTATTAATATACGCCGCGTAATTCCAAATGTTAAAGTTAACACTTTCTTGGATTCTTTGTCAAAAACCAATAAAAACAAAAATAAGAAGCAAAAGAAATAACAAGAAGTAAAATCCGCATCTTAATTCTAAGAATATTTATATTAAAATGATACATTTTGTAATTTATTTTTTATTTAATAATAAAAAGATAAAACTGCCGCCAGACAACCTGCATGATAATTATAAAATGTTACTCCATCTGAGGCAGTTGGGAAATAACTTAAGTACCTATGTGAAATTTATAATAAAGAATTGCCTTAGACTAGTTAATGAAATTGTAATATACGTCTTTCAAGCATGTTAAAAATACCATGGAAATAGCAGTTACAGCAGTCATTAATGTTCTGTGTTATTACTATCTTTCAGAAATATTAAATCAACTACTTAAAAGAAAAATATCATTATGGATTATGTACCACAACATATTTTTTTTATCAGCCTGTACTGTCCCAGTGTCCCACTGCTGGGCAAGCCCTCCCCTCTTGTACGCCATTGATCTCTATCTTGCGCGATCGAATTCCAGGTCTTGTCTTATGATTATTAATTCATCATCATGTTCGTACTCGTACTTCATCATTCTCGTACTACACAATGATCTGGATGTATTTAGTGATTCAATAAATGTATTTATGGACAATTTATTCCCATTTCTCAATTCTATTAATTATTTTGATTAACTATGACATATTAGTATTAGTAATCATTGACTTTTTTTTTCCAATTTCATATGCATGACGATTTTTACCTTTTATTATTTTTTTCCACACTGTTATTTGATTGTGTATGTTTCTATGTAATTTGACCCTATTGACAAATGATTCTTTAATTTTATTGTATTTTTTGACTACTGTACAGATGCTTTGGTGAATAACTGTCAATCTGTATGTGATTTATGAATAAATAATAAATAATCATCAACAGCTTTCAGGTACCCACTGCTGGGCATAAGCCTTACTTAGGATAAAATAATCAAAATATAGAAACAGCAAATGGCGTATCTTTGTTTTCGGTTAACTAAATTCGTGCGCCTTTGACAAATGCTTAAGTTGCTATTACACAGACTAGTTTATCTTGTGCGATTAGATGTGCATTGCCTGCCTTGTAATGAACAATCTGAACGTCATCTTTTAAAACAAGCAAACTACATAAAAACAGACCATAAGAAGTCTGGTGTAATAACGACTTTAAGAATGATTTCATTAACATATTTCGTTTTTAAGTATTAAAACTAGTTTCATTATGAATCATTACATTAGAATTAATACTAGAATACATGCTATGCCATTAGCTATAACTTTTGAATGTTAATGTTGTAAAATTATGTTGAAATTGGTAGCTTTATTTATTTATTGAAGATGACTTGAGTGTTGACTCAAACTTTTAAATATCAGCCAATTTACTATCACTTCACTTTCTGGGTTGGACGGAATGAAGTGAAATGTTGCCTGTAAAGGTGAAATATATATTTTTAAACAACTTGTTACGATTTTACAAATAGGTATTTTCATGTCTTATATTTATCACTAGATATTTTAAATTCATATCAAACTAATAACCAACTAGCACTTGTAAAATGTTTGTAAAATGAATTATGTAACTAATCAGTCGTAATTATTTATTATTATTTGTATGTGTTCTTACATTTACAAGCAAATACTTATACTTATTTAGTTTCTTATAAAATGTGTAAAAAGTTATATAAGTATTGGTAGGTTATTTCTATATATACCAGTGGTGATAAGTGGGACACACAATGATTCTCAAACTATCACCAATGGCTCCATACGGTCACTGTATGGGAATAATCCGTTAAAACAAATTGGATTGGATATTATAACGACGTTAATAAAGGTGGCTTTTTGTATATATTTTAAATGACGCAATTTAAAAAAGAATACTTTTATTGAGAGCGTGGCGTCTTTTGCCGTAGTCAATAGTCGTAATATTTAATAAGTTTATATTTTATCGACATGTTAACACGCTTGTGCCTAAATCAGCTGTATTAGTCAATGGGATAAAGAAAGGATAATCATTTTATTTTTCACTAGGTAGATACAATATAAATAGGTACGTATTTGTAAATGTATTCTGGAATATGTTTATTCAACATTCATGTTTTAAACGCATGTTTTATTTGACTATTTATTCAATTGTTATGAATCATTTATTTGCTGCAACTGCAATTAAAAGCTTAAAAAAGAACTAAATTTAAATCCAAGGCTGTGAGTGGTGGATATGCATAAGTTAGATTTCCTATATACAAGACCTAGCTCTAGGCCTGCAAGATAACTGTAATTTAAAAAATCGTCAGCAATAGCAGGCCTGTGTCACTCCCCGTTTAGGTATCGAAAATGTACCTGCATTGCCCCTCCGGGTGGTAAATTCAGTTATACGTATCGTTTGTCCAGAGTAATAAGAATGAAATTTGCTTGCAATGGATGTCTAGGTATCTAAACGAAAAGGTGCTGAGTTCTGACGTGAGCTAAATTAAACCATATCGCTAGCCACATTTAGTAGATATATTTCTTTGAATTTCTTTGCTGAGTGAGACTTCTGTACGTTAGTATTAGTATTTATTCTGTGGCAATAGGCATAATGACTGAAAAGATAATTTTGGCCCATCTGTTAGATTATTAAAAATATTGTACACATTTTTTTATTTCATCTGAGAAACAATAAATGAAGATACAGCGCATTTAAGAATCCCCTTACCCTAGACTTTCCCATACAAACTTAGTCTACGTTTTATTTTGAAACGACATGTCAGATTTCGGTAAAAAATTATAAATTTAAAGAAATTGCATATAAGTATCGAGTTGGTTTTCACGATCAAAATATGAACTTGAAAGAAAATATAAGGGTGTAAAACCTTTCCGTACTAATGGTCAAAAATGATATAATACACTATATTCTCTTTCAAGTTCATATTTTGACTGTGAAAACCAATTATAACCCTACCCTAGATATATGCAATTTCTTTAAAGTTACAAGTTTTTACCTAAATCTGATATGTCATTTTAAAATAAAACGTAGACTTCGTTTGTATGGGAAGCTCCGATACTGTCTAGGGTAAGGCGACTCTTAAGTTTCGCATGACGTCATGAGTACGAATCCATGACATCATGTGATTTTTACACAGCGTTGACGTCACAAGCCCCCACTCTGAAACTTAGATACTCTGGATCTTTGTAAATTTTTACTTTTTTGATAAACTGAAAAATATAGTTACATTATTTTTGAATAAAATCTAACGGTCTAATTAGAATAATAGTTTTCTGACCCAGTCATCATCCCTATTCCTAGAGTACAGTATGACCACTGGCTTGTAGTTCGCTGACGACTCTGGGTATTGTATTCGCTGCCGCCAACTACGTATTTGCGTTAAAATAAGGTGGTTCTGCCGTATTACATTACTTACAAAATTTAATGTCTTGTTTTAATCAATAATTTTTATTTAATCGGTATTTATATTTTGGCTTTTCTTGGTAAAACTACTACTAGAACCATATATCAGCCAGAGCAGTCAAAGGATTTGTTGTACACTCTCCACGTTGGGCAGACGGGTTGTAGAGGTATCATTGATGTGTTTATAGCTAAGCTTTATTTCGCTTGTGTTTCCTAAGTCGCCTTCTATGACATCCACGGGAAGACTTGGAGTGGTCTTATTCTACTCTGCTGGGAACCAAAAGGCTAAAAGTGGAAAATTCACGAATTTGTGGTAAATAACGAAGATTAGAGATGTAAAATGACTGAATCTAACCAACCACTAACTACCTATTTATGAGAGAAGGTTCAAGCTCTTTGATTTAAGACCTGTCATTTATTGTCAAATTGACTCAAACATTAACTTCTAAATTCTAATATTTTAATTTAAATAACAGTACCAGGTAAGAGAGTGCTGCATGGAAAAATATCCCTTGTCATAATGATTTGAATTTTAAAACAGCATAACATAACTTACGTTTGTAAAAATTTTAATAAATCATTTCAATCTAAATCAACCTTTTTGTTTTCAACTTTAAAAGTTGCCTTTTAAAAAGACTAATCAATCACAAAAAAGAAAAACAAATATGTATTACTAAAATTAAAATAACCGATTTTGACAGTTAAATGACAGTTTTTTACCAATTTGACCGTAAAGACAGTCAATTTCAGTCATTTTTAACTCTAATTGTGAAGGTACCTACATTTATTATTGCTCTACCATTTTAATTTTATTTTCGTAAGATAGCTTGTCTTATTATTTTATTTATTTAAGGCCGTACCTGAATGTTCCGGGGTCCAGTGCTGCCCCCATTTAAAATAAATCATTTCAAAGAAAACGGAGACATCATTTAAAATTTTGCAACTATCAAGTCCTGGATAATTCTTCAAACTATTTTATGAACTACTGTTTACAGTTTATAATGAGAACGTTAAGCTTTACTACGCACATTAGCCAAAAGTGGCCGTTTTTCGCAAATGTGCGTAGTAAAGCTTAACGTTCTCACTTTTAACTGTAAACAGTAGTTCATAAAATACTTTGAAGGGTTATCTAGGACTTGGTAGTTGCAAAATTTAAAATAATGTCTTTGTTTTCTTTGAAATTATTTATTTTAAATGGGGGCAGCACTGGACCCCGGAAAATTTAGGTACGGCCTTAAGCACAAACATCTCGTGCTACAATTGTATTCCCAAGTAGGATTAACTTCGGGCGGCGGCTGGTTGTAAAACTTTTCGCCCAAATACATTTCCAAAGAAGGTTGACGTCAGGCATTCGGCCGGCGCAAAACTATAGCCAAATCTTAAAACTCTTCCGGCTATTTCTTCTCCAACACACGGTCTTTGGCATCCTTGGGTGACCATTGACAATGTAATATTTGGAGAAGAAAAAGCGGGAAAGCGCACCCCGGGCTCCGAAGCAGCACAGCTGAGGATGCAACCTGGAATGCGCTTGGATGAAGAAGAAGAAGCTTGTCTTATTATTATCAGTATAATATACAGGGTGTAATAAAATATACTGAAACTGTTTTAAGGCTGAATGCAGTCCGTGATAATGAATAACTTTTTTCAAAGAACATATTATATCGAATTATGAAGTATTTTTTTTGGCAACCTCGTATGAAGTTGACCGGTCAGCTGAATCCCATTTTAGATGTAAAGCATTTTTTTAAATATTTAGATTATATATTCCTTAGGAAAAGTTGTTCAGTATCGTTGACTAAATCTACCCTTAAAATAGTTTCAGTGTAATTTGTTGATATTATCTTACAGGTTTATATTGTTATTGGTTTTCTGCTGGATCCTCGCTTTCTTTATAATTACAATGCTAAATAATTAAGCTTGTGGCTCTTCTGTTCTATAATATTAATTACTTTGTTTTGAAGAATTATATAGATATGGAGCAAATGTTAGACGAGGCTAACCCTGTAAATTTGAAAAATAAGATTTATTATATTTATACAAGTAGACAAAAAGAGCAGTCCTTTGCCCAACATTGGGACAAAAGGCAAAAAAAATGAAGTTGGGTTTAAAAATAAAACAATAACCATCAATATTAATCATTTCTATTGACAACTAACTACAAGTCAACAAATTCATAACGGTCAATAATAATTTATACCTAAGTATTTTTAACGATTTTAACAAAATAGTTACTTCACCATTATGTTCGATAAATGAACAAATTTACTGTGCAGTGCTGTTTTCTCTATTTTTCTTTTATTGGACGCACGCTAGTCCGTCCAATAAAAGATACATGCTAATGTATCGTTTTAATAAAGGTCTATGACGATAAATTGTTTTCTTTTGCCAAGCTACACATAACAATATTTCCCAACTAGACGGCACACATGCATACATAAATCTTTACATTTTAAACAGTAAATATTTTGAATACATGTTTCAAAATGTTAATTCGACATTATACAAAAGTATATGTTCTTACACTATAGCCGCACCACACCTGATTAATTAATGATTTGGTAACATTATTATAATGTTCAATAAATTGTAAATACTTGAAGTACATATTATTATGAAGTTAGTTAAAACAGTTACCGTTGTACTTTTGGTAGCATCAAATTTTAACGTATACTTAAATTATGAGTTATTAAAACAAAATGCAAAAATGCAGGCATGGTGGTAAAACACGCCACCGCCGCCACCGCCACCAATGCTATTTAGAAGCCCGATGCACTATACAACACTTAATTTCAAGTTCAACCATCAGTTTTTTATTTTCTGAGAAAGCCGTCTTAAAGTTTTCATATCATAATCACTTAGTACAACGAACTTTTGTAATTTAGTCACTTTAAGATCATACATGAATTTTCCGTTAGTTGTATCACAGTTGGTTACTTGTTTATTTCTGGGAGTTGTGCTTGCATGTGACTGTGGCCCTGGTTCATTGCTACTCAAAGCACAGTGTCACTTTTCAGTCTCAATCTCCTTTGCAGACATCTTTTTTTTGGATTTGGGTTTTAAAGATTTCTCTCCATCAGAGCTAGGTAACTCGGTGATAGTTGCCTTTGGTTTATCATCATCCAGTTTATCTAATGGGGGCAAATCTATTAGGTAAGGCATCATACTGCGGGATTTTTCTTCAGTTGACAGCCACTCCATCTATAAAAAGAAATAAAAACTCCATTTATTTATGACTCCTGTAGGTGGATAAGAACTTTATCACGCATAGAAAATAGGTTTTCGAGGGCTGTACGCACAGAGTCAGCAGTTCCAAAGCTATCAATAGCTTATTTACAGTACCTGAGCGACCGAGCTTTGCTCAATAAAAAAACACTAGAAAAATGAGATTCTATAAAAAATTATCCTAACTAGATCGTTTTTTCTCACCTAAATTTTCCTACATACCAATTTCATCAAAATCATTGAAGCCGTTTCAAATATCGTAGAATTGCCTATTTAAAGTAATAGGTGATATAATACATATTGTTACGAAACTGGGGTTCGAATTTGGAGAGAAACGCCAAACTTCGTATGAGGGATTTATTCACTACGGAACCCTAAGATGACACGTGAAGATGGTCTTCCAAACGTCCAAGGTCCAAGTCGTGTAGCAGCTGAGGTCCAGTTATATCGCCAAGGTAGTCGCAGGTACTTCCACTTGTCGCACTAAGGTAGGTTTCCTTCGCTTCGAAGTGATCGCTTTGATAGCTCGTATTGAACTGCCGTGGCGCACCCAACGTTCCCTATTTATATGCGCCATCGAATAGGTCCACATTAATCTCGAATATTCTACATAGTCGACGAATGTGTTTCGAAGCATCCAGGCGCCGGGTATGTATGTGAGTGTAACATGGTTAAGCAACTCTAGACTTTATGTCACAAGACATATGGGCCAATTTGGCTTGCACCATTCTATCGTAGTATTCGTTCGCGAATATTGTTCGGGAAGATTCTATCTCGTTCGCGACACTGCCCCCTTCTTAGAGGCGCTCGTCCCGAGCGTCACTATTGCTGCCATGGTAACGTGCCAAACGGTCTATGTGTATCACTCTGATATCTATCGTCACTCACTCGCTTGACTACCCTGTTTGGAGCTTCCCATCTCGCCCGATTCTGACGTCTAACTAATGCTTCATTGATGTCGGCTCTTACGTCGTTCGAGGTTGAACTGATGATGTCTTTACCAGTTCGCCAGCTGTAAGAATTCCTAGCGTGGCACCTGTCCGTCCTCTCGTCGAACTTGCGTTTTCCTTGTTTCGCCTCGTGCAATCTATTCCAACGTTCACGCAAGAGTTTCGATCTTCGCCAATTAGCCTCATTAGAATTCTTGTCAAAATTCTCTCCACGAAATGAGGTATCATGTCCCAATGTCACTTCGTCGAGCAATTCTTTTAACTTCGTTATTTTATCCATAAGATCGTCTTTCTTTGTACAACTAAGCTGCAGATGGCCCCTTTCCCCACATCTGTAACACAAGGGCCCTGTTGAAATAATCTTCTTCGACGGAGTTTTCAGAACCTTTGTTTCCATTATAGATTCTTGCTGGCTGTGCACTTGTGTGTCCTGTCGCAGTGCTTCAATTTCCAGAGCATGTGCCAACGCGTCTCTGAGCGACGTATGATGTCTCATGCTTACAGCAACCCTTACTTCCTTATCTCGGATTCCATCCACAAAGAATGCTAAGATTTTACTATCTACCATTCTGGAATCCACCTAAGCATAGGCTTTGCGCACTAGTTTCTCAATTTCTAGTGCCCACTCCTGTAATCCTTCTTCAGGGCGTTGAACTCTGTCACGCAGCTGTTCCCGAAACACGTATTCCAAGTGCCGTTCCCCGTACCTAGTTTCAAGTGCCTCTATCAATTCTTCAAAGGTGCTGCCTGAGCCTGGCAGTACCTCCAGTACCGACAGAGCTGAACCCTTCAAGGCAACGGTGAGAGCGGCCAGCCTTTGTTCATTCGTCCACCCATAAGCAGCAGCCACAATTTGGAATTGCTTTTTGTACACAACCCACGATGTTGTACCATCATAAGGTGGCACTTTGACTTTTAGTCCCTGAACTTGACCTCCGGATGTACTTGGAATGGTTTTCGCTTCCATAGTCTCAAGCTGCAGAACTTTTCTTTCCAAACTTGCCATTCGTTTTTCAACCCTATTCTCCAGATCGGTTATACGATTTTCCACAACGTCTACATCATGACGGATCCGCTCCACTGCTTTATTGAGTTTGCAGACATTCCCCAAAACTATTTGCTGGTCCTCACTCAAGCGTGAAAATCGTAAATTTTGTGTCTCTTCTATGCGTTGAAGTCGTTTTGTGCTTGCATTTTGTGCCTCTTTTTGTTCCTGCCGCATTTCTTGTAACATCTGCATTAAATAGTTTAAATCCATTGATGCCTCTAATGCACGCGGCACTGTTTGGTGGGCGTGGTCAGTGGGCGTGGCCTGGCCAAGGTGGGCGGGGCCAGTGGGCGTGGCTTGAGGTCCGGTGGGCGTGGCTTGAGGTCCGGTGGGCGTGGCTTGACGTCCGGTGGGCGGAGCCTGATGATCGGTGGGCGTGGCCTCAGAGTCAGTGGGCGTGGCTTGTGGCCCGGTGGGCGGGGCCTGATGATCGGTGGGCGTGGCCTCAGGGTCAGTGGGCGTGGCTTGAGGTTCAGTAGGCGTGGCCTGAGCCACGCCCCCTTGAGCCTCCATGGCACGCTGGGCCCTGGTCCTGACACCTTCCCTGGTGGTATCCTCTTCTTCCCTCGGGAAAACTGGCATCTCCAAATCCCACTTCTGACACCAAATGTTACGAAACTGGGGTTCGAATTTGGAGAGAAACGCCAAACTTCGTATGAGGGATTTATTCACTACGGAACCCTAAGATGACACGTGAAGATGGTCTTCCAAACGTCCAAGGTCCAAGTCGTGTAGCAGCTGAGGTCCAGTTATATCGCCAAGGTAGTCGCAGGTACTTCCACTTGTCGCACTAAGGTAGGTTTCCTTCGCTTCGAAGTGATCGCTTTGATAGCTCGTATTGAACTGCCGTGGCGCACCCAACGTTCCCTATTTATATGCGCCATCGAATAGGTCCACATTAATCTCGAATATTCTACATAGTCGACGAATGTGTTTCGAAGCATCCAGGCGCCGGGTATGTATGTGAGTGTAACATGGTTAAGCAACTCTAGACTTTATGTCACAAGACATATGGGCCAATTTGGCTTGCACCATTCTATCGTAGTATTCGTTCGCGAATATTGTTCGGGAAGATTCTATCTCGTTCGCGACAATATTATATACAAATATGGGTTAATAATATACCTGTATGTTGCATGGTGACTTGCAATAAATCTGAATTTATATTATTACATATAAATATATATTAGATGTACCTTTTGGCGGTGATCAATGACAGCATCATCACAGATGTCGATGCACATCTGCTCAGTGAGGCGGCCGTCGTCCGAGGCGTAGGCCGCGGCTTGCCACGCGACGCCCAGCTTCGACAGCGCACGCCCCGACATGCCCGCTGTGCGCTCTGCGAGTTTGGTACATAGGGCGCCGTAGTCGAATTGATCGACGCTCAATCGCCTGCAATGTCAGATAACGACATTAGACTATGTATCAATAATTATTAAAAAAGAACAAACCAAAAATTCGACTGCGCGTGATGCAAGTAATTCTCATATTTAAAAGTATTAGTGATACTTTTAAAAATTCAGGGATTGCTTAGGCCCGCTACTCACCAGCCAGGTCTGCAGTTCCGTGTTGGGGTAGGTATATCAAGAGAGGTATGTAACAAGTTTTCAGCTCGCCTCAAATACCTACCCAAAAATTGGTACCAGCTCTCGATCTATAGAGGCGGTCGAGTATAACGCTACTGAATATGATTGAGGTGATATTTTTTACAGCAAAATTATAAACAAAAAAGATTTAACATTCGTCTTCACGCAAAGACGTAAAAAGTTTTAGGGAAATTAAAATTGATATAAAATATAAAGTACTATTTATTCATCAATGATAGTGGAAGGATACTAGTATAGAAAGTATTGCACTGAAAGCCTCCTGTATTGCTCAAAAAGATAAATGCTTAACTTACATTATCATCATCATCAACTGGTCTTTTTAGTTTCCACTGCAAAAGCACGACCCTCCCTGTACTACCAGAGCCATATATACAGAGCAGTCAGAGGATTTGGCCTACACTCTCCACGCTGGCCAGACGGGTTGGAGAGGCCTCATTGATGTTTATGAGCTTTGTTTAGCTTGTGTTTCCTAAGTCGCCTTCTACGACATGCACGGGAAGACTACTCTGCCGGGAACCATAAAACTATACAACTATAAAGATGCAATATTACCTCTTTCCTTCTGAAGCAGGTTGTAAAACAAATTTATCGAAATATAGCCGAATGAGTCGCTCCCGTTCATCAAATCCAGGCAGTCCAAACTCAATCATTTTATCGAGACGGTCATTGATAGCGGAGTCGAATTGCTGCGGTGTGTTGGAGGCCAGCACCAACATGATGCGGTTGCTCTGGTCCGAAGTGCGGTAAAGGAAAGCATTTAGAGCTGCTCTCAAATCCTCACTAATACGCTCTGATGAACGCTTTCTCAAAAATGCATCAGCCTCGTCGATAAACAAAAGGACGCCTGAAAAAGTAATAACCCTTCAGATTGCTGCTTATGCATTTAATTCAGTGTTTCTGTTAAGACTGTTTAAGTAATTCCAACACTACAAAGTTTAAAATGTTACAGGAATATCTTGAAGCTAAGTTAGTTATTCACAATAAATCAATAGCAGGAATTTTATATATTATTTTCGAATAATAAAATTTATTAGATACCTTTTCTGCTAGTATTAGCCCAGTCGAACACTTTGTGAATAGCTGCCACTGCGTCTTTTCCCATAGGAGCAACATCACCGCCTGTCAAGATCGCGTACTCCATTCCAGAATGTTTGGCAAGTTTCTAAAAGAAATTTAATACTGTTTAAACGTAGCTAAAAGCAAAGAACTACCGCGTCTTATTACTAAATTTTATTTAAAAATCTGCAGTCATAAATGAGCAGTATTTCTGTTGAATTATCTTCCAATGGCGCAGATTCATATTTTATTTATTAATTAACTTGATCACTTATTGATATATACCTACTCAAAATTTACAAAACAACTACTTTTATGCATAAATAGTATGCACTCACCTTTGAAAACAATGTTTTACCAGTACCAGGGGGTCCATACATGAGAAGATTCCGGTAAAAGCCCTTGTTGATGCGTGTGTTCTTAGTCGCGATCGCAATATCTCGAAGCCTTCGTTCCAGCGTGGGTGCGAGGACCACACCGGACAGTGCGTCCGAAGGTTTCCTGAAGCTTGCTATTGCTTTAGATACCGTCAGTATAGGGTGCTTCACTGCTTCTAACAATGAGAATCTTGAAGTCTCATTCACTAAGGTGGGTTTACCTATAAAAATATTTTGATATAAGTAAAATATTAGCAGTTTGTATTCTATTCATCATCATCATATCAGCCACAGGAAGTCCACTGCTGGACATAGGCCTTCGCCGATGATTTCAAGTCAAAAGTCAAAAATTTTTATTCAATGTAGGATAAATATATCACTTATTGGAGGTCATTATCTTTAATTATTTTTAGTGCAAAAGCTACCGATACTAGTTTCGCAACGACCACTGCTGAGCAAAAATGCCGAAAGAAACTCATTTACACAGTATTAGTCGCCTACGCGCCAGAAGGGCTTTGTCAGTTTACAAAGATATTATGCCTAATACAATGTTATCACAATATAACATGTACAGCTTAAGAGCAGCGAACGAGTGCCAAAGTAACACTGAGTAGTCCGAGCTGACCAGTCCCTACTGGCGGCACCCGTTCACGAGTTGACGCATGGATCAGCCATCGCTGAACTCAACCATAAATTTTTCAAAACGACCGATTAGAAGTGCCCTGCATCCAGCGTTTTCCTGAACCTTGCTAAGGTCATCCGGCTCCCAGAAAGAACAATTCTCCTTATCGGCTCTATTAAAATTTGACTGCCTCTGTGGCCTACAATAAATAATAGACGTATAATAATAAAGTAGACGGAGAAGGCGTCTACCTGCCTTGTCCGTCTACCGGCGTCCGGAGGTCGTGGTTTCAAATGCCACTGGGAAGCATACTTTGTGAAAAGTTGTTTCCAGTCTGGTTTAGGATATTGCAGGCTTGAATCCACCTGATTATCCGAAAAGAAAGATGATTCCATGCTTCGGAAGGCACGTAAAGCTGTTGGTCCCGAACGCCATCTAGCGTTTGTACCTATCCTAGGATTTGTTCTGATCTACCCTTTGGGTTGCGGAGGTCAGACGGCAGTCACTCTGTGCAAAACCAGTAATCTCGTCAAATGACCTAGGTTAAGTAGCGGACCCCGGGCTCTAAAGCGTAACCGCTGACGATGCAACCGGGAATACGCTCGGATTATGATATGGCTCTATTAAAATTAAGAAAGTATCTTACCAATCCGAGCTTCTATGAATCGTGCAGTAACGGACGTTGCTCCTTTAGCAGTGTACACTCCAAGAGCTAAGAGAGACAAACCGCCAGCTGCCGCTAACGTCTTGTCCCAGTCAGTCACGAGAGCATTCAGACCTGTGCCGATGACACTCCCAGCAGTCCTATTATCATTCTAATGTTATACAGGCTGAGTAGTACCCGTGTGGTTCCGGGTTAGAAAAGGACCACTCCATCTCTTGCTGTGGATGTCGTAAGAGGCGACTAAAGGATTAAGCACAAGCATCACGTGCTACAATTTCATTCCCAAAGAGGGTTAACGTCGGGCGGCGGCCGGTTGTAAAACTTTTCGCACAAATACATTTCCAAAGAGGGTTGATGTCAGGCAGGCGGCCAGTCGTAAAACTAATGCCAAATCATTTAAACTGTTCCGGCTATTTCTTTTCCATTTTGCAAAGTCTTTGGCATCCTTGGGTGACCATTGACATGTAGGTATGTTATATTTGGAGAAGAAAAAGCGGGAAAGCGCACCCCGGGCTCCAGCTGAAGATGCAACCGGGAATGCGCTTAGACGAAGAAGAAGAGTTGTTAGCTTGTTGAGTACTTCTCAAATCTTTACATATCAAACATTCAGTTTTTGTATATGCCTCACCAAAACCGTTGAGCTATGATGAAAATATTGCTTGGTTTTTATGGAAAAGTGGCATGTTACACAAGATTTCCCAAGATACCTACTTTATACTTTCCAAGATAGTTGTTCTGTTCTCTGCTGCTTTTAATCTGATTTGCTCAAGAGTGATGTCCCGGTTCTCCCGCTCCGCTTTGGCCCTAGCTTTAGCTTCTGCTTCAATTGTCTTCAATTTATTCTTCTCTCGAAGTTCCATTTCATGTTCAATAGTTGCTCTTCGTAGAGCCTCCTGCTTTGCTACACTTTCCTCTTGTCTGTCAACAATAAGGTAACATAAGTATGTTGCAAAAAAATCTCAATTCCATTTTCCAAAGTACTAGCAAGCAAGATAGATAGATAGATAGATAGATATTAATTTATTCCTTAGAATATGGTGATACAATGGTGTTACAGAATTGTGTGTGTGCTACATACTCTGCCTATAAGGCGTAGGAATATTTAGTTAAATTAAGATTAAGATTTAATTATTATTATTTTTTAAATTAATTATACCTATTTATGTTCACAGTCATATTACATGTCAAAGCGTTTAATATACAATTTAGCTGTCATTTAAATATTTCTTCGGTAGTATAATAACATTTATCTAGCAGCCAATTAAATAAAGTTGATTTAAATGCACTCTCTCTATTAATTTCTCTAATTTCCCTCGGTAATGCATTGAACACTTTGATTGCCATACAATAGACATTGTTACCGTAGAGTTGCAGTCTCTGTGCTGGGATATACAGTTTGGTTGGGTTTCTACTGCTCTTCTTTTTTAAAACAGTGTCGTTCAGAGGGAAAAGATGCGGATATCTTTTTACAAATAAGCATATTTCGAAAATGTAGAGACATGGAAGAGGTAGAATCTTCGACTTTTTGAACAGTGGTTTACAGTGTTCTAGGTGGTCTACTCATGTAATATTCGTATGCATTTTTTTTGTAACGTAAATGCTTTAATCATTTCGACCGAGTTGCCCCAGATAATTAAACCATACCGTAGTACCGATGCCACGTATCCGTGGTATGCCAGAAGAGCAGTTTCTTGAGAGGATGTCGTCTTTAATCTACGTAGAACATATACAAATCTGTCCAGTTTCTCACAAACATTATTAATATGTTCCTTCCAATTAAGATTTTTATCTATTATTATACCTAAAAATGAACTGTGGTCAACTTGTTTTATCTTGTCGCAATAATATGTCGCATTAATTTGTATTGTACTATTATTGTAAGGATGAAAATTAATTACTTTTGTTTTATCTACATTAATATTTAGTTTATTTCGTTTTAACCAAATCTGCCTCCTTATCACAGTTTTTCATTTATGTTAATGTTGTTCACCGTTCCACATACTCGTACACAACTATGCCTATGCATAGCCTATGTACAATTATGTAAGATGGCATAAAAGCTATTACAGCCATAACATTTTCACGAATATAAATAAAGATTTTTTTACAAAAAAAAATCTTTAATTTAATAAAAAGTTTCATTATTTAATTTGAGTACTTTAGTACTGCATCTTAAATGCCTAAAAACCCTATAAAAAACAACCGGTACATACACTAAAAAGTTAGAAATTTACATTGCCCAAACAGATGCTAAACAATGAGATTGCGTTCACATTTGGTACAGGACTCCGAAATCTGAATCCCTCCATAAAAAAGCTTATGAAATATGTGTATCACTCGGGAGAAAGTGATTCCCAACTTGTGTAGTTTAGTAAAAACTAAAATATTTGTCCTTTTTTACTGTTTATCTTGATAAAACCTACCCTTATTGAGTTCAATGCCGAATAAGAAATCTTTCGTTGAACACAATCTTTTTCTTTCTAAAACATGTGTCAATAGTGATATCAGGTTTTAATCTGAAGTTAATGAATAATGCTAGTGTTAACATAGCAACCTGCACACGAATGGCATAAATCTGTGAATATAAACTGCATAATATAGAGGTCAATGGATTGGGAAAAATATTAAACAGGAAAAAACATGGCACTGATTATGCTGTCTATTTATAAAACCTATCAAATGACTGTGAACTGAGTAGGGATTTTTGCTTATAACTTACTTTTTTAATATTTCTTCTTGACTTCTTTGCTGCTGAACCAGCTGCTCTTCATATCTTTTCTTGGCAAGTTGGTCTTGATATTGAGCCCGCATTTGATGTTGTTTTGTTTCTTCCTATATTGACACAATCAAAATATTAGCAAATAAACATTTTAAAGATAAGCAAGCATTATTATTTACCAGACAAAAAAGTAGATAGTAAATCAAATCATGACTCAGGCCAGAAGAGTTATGGTTTACAGCTACATAAACTAAGGTTTTTGTAAACTTACCACTCTTATAAATTCACTACCTTAAAATTATGTGTAAATTCACCACCTGTTATTTGTTTTAGTAAATTTACCTATTAATAGCAAATTCTTACATAAAATAAATTCATAGTAATAATTGTAGTTAGCCGTGTGGTTCCCGGCAGAGTAGAATAGGACCACTCCAAGTCTTCCCGTGGATGTCGTAGAAGGCGACTTAGGAAACAAGCTCAACAAAGCTTATAAACATCAGTGAGACAGAGTGTAGGATAAATCCTCTTTACTGCTGTGGCAATATATGGCTCTGGTAGTACAGAGAGGTTCGTGCTCCTGCAGTGGAGACTAAAAAAGACCTGATGATGATTGTGATGAAAATTTATAGAAATAATTCACCATATAAGAAGTTTTCATATAGACACTAAACAGCAACAAATATCAAACATTGAATGGCGTTAAATAACTATTATTTTTTATATTTTCTTCAATATTTAAATGTATGGTATTTATAATTAAAGTGGTGGGTTTACTAGTTGGTCACTTTACAACAACCTGATTGAAGCACACCAAAAGGCCTAAAACAATAATTTACATGATTTGTAAAATAGCTTATGGAATTAATTAAAGATTCAACATTGTCCGAAGTGTTTTTGTAATATCCAAGTAAATTCAATGTATTTATATGTTATATTTTATAACATTATTTTCTTCGTCTTTTTCTCCAGTATGAGGTTCACAATTATGTTATGAAATCTTATTACTTGTAAGTATACAAGTGATACTTACAAGTAATAAGATTTCATAACATAATGCATACAAATTAATCACATTTATATTCCATATAGGGTGGTAACATCTGCCTTTGAGTACAAACAACTGCCTTTGGTCTGATGGCCCACACCCATATATAATACTCACCATATTTAGCATGATAGTAGTTTCTTTCAGTACCCAGATGGTTTTTTCAGAATGCTTGCCTTAACTGTAAGGACAGTCAGTTCTAGTTTTGGTTAACAAAAATGCCTATAGCTCAGATTGGTTGGGTGGATTGATCGGGATGAAAAACAGTTTCACTGACAGACCACTCGGCCGCCATTTTTATTTAAAAAATAAAGTTTTACCTGTAATGTTTTACGCCTCTCTTCATAGTCAACTTTCTTCTGCTCCACTTTGGACTGCTCTATGGCGGCTTCATATTCCTTGATCTTTGCCATCTGTTCCTGCTGTTTTGTACCTTCTTGTAGTTTGCTAAGTTCCAAAGCTTCCTTGGCATGTCCTATGAGTTAAATAGTACATATTAAGAATGGTGAAAGGGTTTTTTTATGTTTTAGGAATTTGCTGATTATAACTATGTAATGTGAAGCTTTCTGTATTACTGAGGTGATAATGTGAGCTGTGTGCACAATTTTATGTCAGCCCCTGGCCAAGAAGTGTCATTTTCCAGACAACACCAGTTGCTGCCCAGGTAGGCGAAAAATTATTTACTTGCATTACTTTAGCTGTGTGTATGAATGTGTATGTTGTGCACAATTGATGATACAAAATATGCACACAATGCACTTCTGTCAGACTTGGTCACTCATTCTGTTTTCATACTTTGGAGACCATTTACTATTTTGTATGGGCTAGACTGGATGTTTGAGCACTAAATAAACAAGCTTAGGAATTCTACATGTTTAATCACGAGTGCTCATGAAGTGAGAAATTGGTACCTGTTGTATCATAATAGGTCTTTGGAGGTCATTAAGGGGAAAAGTAAGGAGTTGTTAGGACATCGAGAAACACACATTTCTGTACATTCGGGATTTGGATTTTATTCCTGTCAGGTTTCACAAATACATGCTTGTAATAAGAACAAAAACGGTTCATAAAAAATAAATCCAATCAAAGTTAGCTGGTTTTACATTCGCCATTATACTCATGAAGCTTGCTTCAGCTACAATAGTCGTTTAAATTTGCATAATACCTAACGCCTAACTATTATAGTCACGGTAACTATCACGATGTCTGATATAGGTTATGCGGTCGCTTATGCAATACCAAGCAATGTGACTGATAACAAACTACATTTAATGACTTACTTGATCTTTCCAGTTCCTTAGCTGCTTGAGCCGCTCGCTCCAAGGCACTTGAATCAAAGCGATAAGCTTCCATTGCTTTCTTTTCAGCTTTTGAAAGGTTAGCCGAGGGTGCGGCGGCACCCTCGTTCCCTTGAGGCGGATCATCAGAGGGAGGTTGAGGTGGTTTCGTACTATAGCCAAATAACCACGACATAATAATAATGTCTTTTAATTCATCAAATTATAAACGATATCAAAATGTAAAACAATTAGTGCCGATGCCGATATTTAAAACACTTCAATTCAAAATTCAACTCGACTTCAAATTAATCAAGTGACAAGAGAGTCTGCACTGCAAAGATGGCATATGACTTTGACAGTTTGACTTAACTGTCAGTGTTGCAGCAAGCACTCTTCATCTCTAAAGTTACGGATCTGAAATATTTAATAGCACTATAGTCTGACCACGACCGCAGTACCGCGCCTGCGGTATGTGAGCGGCGAGACAGGGGTTGTCTATGTCAGACGCACATGAGATAGAATATCCAAAGATGGGTCGTCGTGCGTGCTTTATCTTGAGATGTCAAGGCTGTCGTTTTCAAAGTGGCCTAATATTTTAGGGAAAGAAAAGCAGACAGATAGTTACGAATAAAAAAGTGATTTTCGAAACATTTTATTTTTCCAATAAGTAATTAATTATATTTTTATTGGATTTTTTATTTGTGTTTATAAAATCGTATTGAACCATATTAAGAATTGGATATAATATGTATACAGCGTCAAAATATTGTACTTCGATATCTTAAGATCTATCCGACAGTATGAATCTCTTGTGAGTCCATGATCCCCCTGCCTCCCCGCGCAACCTCAGGCGCAGTACAGCGGTGGTGGTCAGACTATACCGAATGCTTTTTAAACTGTGCTATGAAATGCAATGCAATGCATATTATCTTAACAAGAATATATTTTATGTGTAAAGTTATTCCACAAGAATGGCATTATTCAATAGTTAGTAGTTACCTATCATTGCAATAACAAACTTTGAATTATGAATGCATAATGGCAACACTGCCATGGGCATTGCCCCACAATCCAAAATGCCCACCTCCCCCAACCCAAACTTGCTATGGCCCTAACGCCCGAAACTAACACTACATTACACTTGCTAGCTTGCCACCAAAGCCCAAGCTATGGGTATTCAGCTATGCTTTAGGCGCTATAGCTATACAGGTTGCATTTGAAATTACTGGCATTAATTTAACTTGTGTTTCATTTAAAGGTTAGTTGTAGGCAATACTGCAATTAATGCAGTAATTAAAAAGTATCAAAAAGTAAAAAATAAACAAACTATCAAAACTTCACGCGTTGCGCTCGCGAGAGTGCTGTGTGACCCCGGCGCTGGTAGGTACACTCACCAGATGTGGCCTGTGGCGGGTTGCGTGGATAAGGTTTATAGTCGAGGGGGAAAGGCGATCAACTTCCCGCCACTTCAGAGCGAACTAGAAGTTTGGCGCGACCTGACGGTATTTTTCCCACTATTTACCGATAAACAGATAACGTTACCAATGATATTGGCGGTAAAAGGTATTGTTAACACTGTATTTCTTTACGATATTTGACAGAATAAATTGATGAGAGTTTGTCTAGTAAGCTACTAGAGCTATTTTTACAAAGTGGAAGGGACATACCTGTAATAAATTGAACCACGGTCTATACTAGATCACTTAAATATAATGAAATTAAAATAAGAGTAAAAAAACAAAAATAAATTCGACATTCCCATACAAATCGCCCGGGCGGCCGCACACTTTTGTATGGAAATGCCGAAATTTTTTTTTGTTCTTTGGCTGTGATTTTAATTTCATTATACTATAATGATCTAGTATAGACCGCGGTTCGATTTATTACGGGTATGTCCCTTCCACGTTATATAATATTTTACAAGTATCGAAAAAAAGTTTCGTTACATCGTTAATTGATAACGTTATAAACTGTATTATCGATACCCCTTATAACGTTACTACTAAAATAACGTTATTTAAGGTTACTTTTAGTGTGAATTTGGTATCGTTGACAAGCCCTGCCTGACAGTTTATATTGAAGTCTATTTCAGACTACGCTACGCTTTATAGGAGTTCACACACGGCAGCTATACTGTATATTAATGTACATTACATTCCGGAATGTATATCTTTATATTATCTTTACGTATCACACACACAACAGTATCTTTCCCTTAATTCCATTCAGTAGCGGCTTTAGGGTAGGGCGCGGTTGGGCGACCGCCCAGGGCGCCAGATACAAAGGGGCGACAGGGGGCGTTTTTGGGCAAGGGGAGGTCACAGGTAATAATAAATATATAAATAGCGGCTGGTTAATGGCGGCAAGTCCTAGACTCTTATTTGTATGCACCCCCCCCCCTCCCTCTTTTCGTTTACAATGGGGCGGCAAATTTGAAGAATCCTATTTCGTACTTGCACCCCACCTTCCCCTGGCGCTGGTAGAGCTAAAACCGGCACTGATTGCATTGGTAAACGTCCCGATTGACGCACTTTGCAGGTGCTAAGGTGTTATACAGCGTGTTCTTATTTTTAATGTTATAAAATAACTATGAACCTGTCAAGTTACTTACTATTAGATTTACTAGACTGAGAATGTTCAAAAATGAATATCCTTTTCAAAGAGAGATATACGGAAATGTATTGAGATGTATCAAAATATAAATGTATTATTTTCGTATCGCTCTGTATCTTTATGATAGGAAGATGTAAAAATGTTCATTATAGCTGTCGTGTGTGGTCTCCTTGACGATTTTTATGGAAAGATGTAATGAGATGTATCGTGCTATAATGTACATCTTTATATTATAGCTGCCGTGTGTGAATTCCTTAATGGACCGTTTACTCAAAGCCACCCTACGCATGATCGAAATCAATCAATTATTGTAAATAGAGTGCCTCCGTGGTATACAATATAAGATTGTCATCATCATTATCCGAGCGTATTCCCGGTTGCATCGTCAACGGTTAGCATCAAAGCCCGCGCGGGGTCGGCTACCTAACCTAGCTCATGTGACGAGGTTACTGGTTTTTACACAGAGCGACTGCCGTCTGACCGCCGCAACCCAAAGGGTAGACCAGAACCAATCCTAGGATAGGTATAAACGCTAGAAGGCGTTCGGGACCAACAGCTTTACGTGTGTTCCTAAGCACAGAATCATCTTTCTTTTCAAGCCTGCAATATCCTAACCAGACTGGAAACAACTTTTCACAAAGTATGCTTCGCAGTGGAATTTGAACCCACGACCTCCGGATCACAAGGCAGACGCCTTGACCACTAGACCACGGAGGCAGTCTTCTTCAAATCATATAAAATTGTATATTAGTATAAATGTCCTTATTGCCCGCCGCCCTGGCTTTGCACGGGTATGTAACGAAATTTGGATCTTGTCGTCCTAGGCCCTGTTAACTCCGTTAGGAATAAAGACGTGATAGTGTAGTAGTACATGTGCCGTGTGGTTTCCGGCCTAGAATAGGACCACTCCATCTCTTCCTGTGGATGTCGTAAGAGACGACTAAAGGACTAAGCACGAACATCTTGTGCTACATCTGCATTCCCAAGGTAGTACATGTTTATGTAGTTTACATGTTATTGTAAACCACATTCAAATCAGCCCAAAAGTTCCAAGATTATCAACTACAGGCAGACAGCTAGATATATGAGCAAGATTTGACAAACCGATCGCTATGGACAGTAACATGAAATATTATGAAGTGGAACAAATCTAAACAAGAAAAATTTTTTTGTTATGAACATACATAAATACTTTATTTAAACTGTTAAGTAAATACTCAGTAGGTACATAAAGCATTAAAATAATATGAAATAGTGAACATTTTGCTGAGTTCGTAAGAATGTAGTTCAGCAGCATGTACTGAACGTAAACCCTTAGTTTTAATAATTTTATTTTGATTGTTTTGTTTATTTAACGCCGAAAATGCAAGCACTCAAAGGTCTTCGCCCATTACAAAAACTCGACGCCAACGCTACTCAGACTCGACTCACAGTAATGGAATGTGAGTTTTATATCGTATTTCTAACGGTAGAATTTCCAAAATTTAATTGAAAGATCTCAACTACGCATGGTCCCTACTTTTGCCAGTAATTGGCGGTAATGGGCGAAGGCCTTGCATTTGACACCGCATACATAGTTTCTTTCTTTCGTACTTGTAAAATTAACCTATAAAAATGTGATGCTTGTGGACTAAAAATAAACAACTGTTACGTTTCTAAGACGTAAAAAATTCCTTCTCACCGTTTATACAAATGTGGTGCTTTCTTTTCTTTAGATTGTGATTTTCTGTAATGTATGTATTTGAAAACATAGGTACTTATTATGTTTTGCAATAATTCATGTTAAACATAGGTACGGGTACTGTCAGACAAACTAAAAAAAAACATTACTTATTATACTAAAAATATACTAAAAGTACAAAAAATGCAGAATTAAGGACATCCAAAAACAATTCATTGAGGAAATACCACGCTATACGTACAGGATCACAGGAATAATGACTTATTACTCGATTGCGCCGGAAGGATTTTTGGATATTTTCAATGCAGTCTGCTTTTTTGTTTTTTAATAATGATTTGCTTTGATTACATAGGTATATAATGAGAGTATAAAAGGGTACATTTAAGTAACTGATCCCAATTTCTACGGCAAAATAAATTTTACTCTCGTATTGCGACATTATGGAAAGTTATTCAGCCTGTTATTTTCTCCAGCCGATCACTATACTTATTAATATTTAAAAAAAATCTTGTTTATTTGCTTTTGTAGAATCAGGATTTTACAAACAATCGGTGTTATTGGTATTGACCAAATGTGACCTTAGAAACTAGCTTTAGTATATGTTTTAAACCATAATACATTTGAGAGAAATCGCATGAATAGGCGAATAAGTGCCATGTTGTTATAAAATCGATTAGCAGGAATTAAAAGTCGGCGAAAGCTCCACTGTTAAATAATTCGCTCTCTCTCATACAAGAGTAAAATGGACATACATAATTAACATAACATAGACTAGACATACATTAATACATGTAAGTCATTGCATTCATATTCTCTTATGAACTATGACACTATATAAACAAAATATATAAAATATGGCGATTACATAAAATATTCATTATGATTAGGTATAGTTTATTTTATTAACAACGGTCTGACTCACTTGATCTTAGATAGAGAACATTATGAAAATAAATTAAAAATATCCTGCATGTGAGCCATTCTGTACGCCTTCATGAGTAAGGAATTCACTTTATTGCATGTGAGCCATTCTGTACGCCTTCATGAGTAAGGAATTCACTTTATTAACACCTAAAAAATTTAAATGAAAAAATTCTCCTAAGGCAATGTAATACATAGACAATAATTAATACATATTATATTATACAGACACAAAAATCATAATTCTACGAACTGGTAACATGTTTTCCCTACGTATTTATAATGATATTTCCAATATATGAGTGTAGATAATATTTACAGCAGCTGTAAATAGAAACCATCTATGGCATGATTTTATTAATATGTTTATACCAATAAATATTACATAAGTACTATATACTTCTACTATTTTATTTTGTGATAGAGACAAGATTAATCTAGGAGTTTGAAAGTAATGTTTGGCTAATAAACTAAAGCGATCATACAGGACAGCCATCTAACTAGTTTACTACAATTTATATTAAATAGAAATCACGTGACAGTGTTTTTGTTCTGCATACTGATTCAGGGTCGACACAAAAAGAAAAGAATTTGAAAGTTTGATTCATAAAATAGTGATTGTAAAGCCATTTATACGCCTTAACAATCTCTTTAGCTCTGTCTGATCAGGCTGCCTAAGGCGGTGATCCCACTGCACCGCGCACCGTCGCGGAGCGCGGAGCGGCAGATTTTAACATTGTATGCAAGTATTTCAGTTTGTATAGAAAACACGCCTAGCCCTACACACTAAAAACGCGGCAGATTCCGCGCACCGCGGCGGGGCGCGTTGCCAGTGGGTGAATCGCCTAAGTAATAATAGTATATATTTTATAAAAAAGTCAATGTCATAATAATTAACTGGTATTTCTGCGTATGGATGAATGAATGAATCTACTACTCAAAATCAACTAGTAGGATGACATGATGATGAGGTAATAAGAGGGCTAAACAAATTATTATCTCAAAGATAAAGACTTTCTAGAACTGAATGGAAATATTATTTTGTAAATACAAATGTACATCAAATCTTTTTTGAACCTGCATCAACATCTAACTACACATTGATACGGTAGTTTAAAAAGTCGTTATTTTAGGCCAACTAGCCTTGCTCTGAGACTCGTTTCCTGGCGGAAACGAGTTGCTACAAGAGACAGAATCTAGACTACGACCGGTAAAATTTATCAGTTATTTATCAGTTCAAAATTACAAAAAGGAATTGAAATTTTCATTTTCGGTATAACATAATATCTAGTTTAAAGGACCAGCATTGTCGCTTCTGAGCTGCCTTGTATATTAAGCTAATAGTTTTAAATAAATTAAGTATTAAAAAATTGTAAAAATAAAAACAAGTATAAAAATATGCACATATAAAATGGAAGCATGGATTTAAAGGTCATAATAAATGAATTCAAAATTATTTGGCTGCTTCCATAAAACCAAATCATGTTCACCACAGATGTTTACAATGTTTGATTAAGAATAAGTTTTAATTTTATATTTACCTTATACAGTGGCAGTAATAATTTGATGAGATTCTGTGGGTACCTATGTCTTAATAACATTTAAATGCTTAAATAAATATGTATAAAATAACAAAGAAATATTGGGGTTACTTATGCATTTGAGATTTTTGGTATGTAGTGGCAGAAATGTCTGGAAGACCTGCTGTTATTTAGTAGCAAGTGGTTAATAATATCTAGTGAAGCAAGAACATCAGTACCAGATCATTTTTTGTTTTTACATGTTTATACTTATTTATATTACAACAAAAATATGAAGAGTAGTTTTAATACTTGTTTGTTCATCGTCGGTAGCGGCCTAAATATGTTCCACAGTGTGGGCATTTGTGATGGACATCCATGCAGCTGTCTATGCAGCAGGGGATGAGACAGCAGCCACAGAAGCATCTGAAACAAGAAAAATCATATATCAAGAAGCCTGCCACTGAATCCGCTTTTAACTTGCAGTTCCTCTGTCTCTATCAATCATATTTCAAGTACTTTACCATTTGGCATGAAAACGGAATAAACATCTGAACATATACATACATCCATACTAACTTTAGCTTTCATAATATTAGTAGGATTAAGTAAACTATCCTTGTTGACAACCTTTTTATAGAATATTTTAAAACATTTTTTGAGTCTAATTAACAAATGTGATGATATCCTTTTGCAAGATAGTAAAGAATCAAATGAGATTCTGTTGCAGGATGAATTAATATTTTTTTTAATAACTAAATAAATATACAGGGATAAATCACACAATAAGGAATATGCATGTAATACCAATCCGGCTCATATTTTTATTTTACAATTTCTATTAATACGTTAACAGGCCTAGTTAATTATTTTTCTTATTGACTCTTATTTGGATTAGAAATAAATTATTGAAAATATGCAAATATTGCGTGGGAACTTTTGACAAACAGAAGGGAAATGACGACAAAGTTCACAAAAGGGAAATGACAAGTTCGGGTGTGTCCGGTAGGACTGTCCGTCCATGTAGTTTGACTATCGATGACATTCGAAATGTATGTACTTTTATATAGAGGTTTAACAAACATCACTGGCTGATAATATCGAAAGTACCCAAAAAAGAAAAACATGCGTTGACAGCTTCTGTCTCTAGCGGATATTGCAGACTTTGACGTCATATTTTAAAATGGCGTGTTTTAGTTGTTATAATCTACTTGCTATTTTCAATACTTATTTTCTACACCATATACATGTTTTTCGGCACTGATTTATTTTTTGCGGCTATTTCTCGACGAGGACTATCGAATATATATATAAAAAAAATACATGCATACTCTCTATTGAGCTAGCCCCAAAGTAAGTTTAAACTTGTGTTATGGGATTCTAACTCAACAATACTATATTTTATAATAAATACATATAATAGACCGGGTTGGAAAAAGGCCATTTTCCAACTTGCCCTGGCTGAACCCAGAACCTCCGGAGTGGCGGACTGGCATGTTAACCACCCTAACTAATGATTTTTTTGCTTTATCCATATGCCACTATTGCCACTATTATAATACTCATATGCTCAGCAAGTGTTAAATGGTTATTAATGGGCTTTTCAAGATTTTCCATCTAAAGCAGCACATAAAAGGAATTCTATAATGCACTTACCCAAGTACAAATATGATAGCGCCTGAGATGTATGCAATGAGTCCTGGCTTTGTTTTCGTTGCAGTGTCTATTTCAGCATGGCAACTGGGACAGATCATGTGCGTGGGGTGTGGCCCTACAGGTACTACTGTAGTCACTATTGCAGGCCCAGAAGCTGTAACATTGATTTTATGTTTTAATCATTATTCCCTTATCTACTTATGCTGAGTAAATACTATCGTTTTTGTTTTTTTTGAAATGTTAAAGGTTTACTTAGAAAATGTTTGTAAGTGTACTTTATCAGATCACTAAATAAAGAATTTTCAATACTATTCTATAATTTTATTTTAAATTATATGTAGAATAGGGTAGGTGGGTACTGGGTCAAAACAAATTATTTAGTACTGTTATACGAATAAAACGTCACGAAATAGTGCCACTTGTCATTGATCTTATCAATTTTTATCAACATGATTTTAGATTTATTAATGCGGACAAACTGATATTAAGACTCCACAAAACTATAACATCACGGTTCTGATTCTCATACAAACCTCATAGAAAATGTGTTTGTTTTTGATGTTTAGAAAAAAGTATCTGAGTTGACTTGTTGTCATCTAGCGGATTAAAGTTGTTACCTTGTTCATCTTAAATAATTTACCTAAATATTTGTACACACTTGTGAAACAAAACTTGATTTTTCTCAGAAGTGACTTCTAGTTTGCATAACTATGTCTAATTATATTTGAACATATAACAAATCTCATGAATTCATGTTTGAGTAAAGACATATATGTATTGGTATCTCAAGGTATTATTAAATTATACTTACAAGGATGATACTGTGGCGTGTAAGGACTAGAGGGACCGACCCCGCCAACAGCTTGCGAGTAGCTCGGGGGAGCTGCGGGTGGCGGCTGCACGGTGTGGCCTAAGCCCCATTGGTATGGAGGAGGATTACCGTTTTTCTCCATTTCTCACCTAGATAACAAAAATTCAAAGTAAACACAAGATCGACAGTAAGCGCAACAATGTATCTGCAAATCAGTGATGCAATACAATCTTGAAGCTATTTTTAGACATGATTCCACCCACCAATATAACGCAGATGGTCAACCGCACGTCTCACGCGTCTATTTACACGATCCTCAGGTGGTTTCAGTAATTTTTATCGTGTATGTAATTTCACCAACATTAAACACTTAGAACCTTTAATAAAACGAAGTATATATATTTATGCGCACTAAATAAAGATTTAGGTAATACATATAAATCAATGGAACTCTTGCTTTGCCTTTTAGGTGAAAAATCGAAAACGTTTTGTTGACCTTCTGTTTTTTTTTCTATTATTGTCAGTGTTGCCATTACAAGTTTCCTATGTCCTTCTAGATGACTGCACATGTTCATGAGTTCATGCACATTAATCGACAGACGGCAACTTTTGTTCTGATTCAAATTTCAAACCCCCTGACCAGACCTGACGGCCCTCCCACTGAGTAAGGTGGGTGAGTGAGTGAGAGTGAGACACTAGAGAAATATAAATATAAATAATAATACTGAGATGAGATATATGAAAGTTCTACGGACACCAGGGACACCGGACAGGCAGGGCCGCAGGACAGGCAGGATGATAAAATTGTTTTGATCTAAAAAGGACGTCCATAACTCGAGAAAGCTCGCAAGTATGCACATTGGATCATAGGATTCATAGGGCTACGAAATCTGAGAAGTCATTCGCAGAACTTCCAGATCAATGTGAAGTAATGCCAGGCATGTGTCACTCACTCCCCGTTTAGGTATCCAAAATGCACCTCCATTATTACAATGCGCGCAGGCGGCCCCTCCGGGTGGTAAAGTAGAATGGGCGCCACGTACCCAGAGCTGTAACACTTTTTAACCTATATGAATAAAAAGCTAATAATATGTACTTTCGTATGTTTTTACCGAACTGATCTACGACGTGCAAGACAAAAGTTATGAGACTTTAAAATTGCAATATTTAACTAATTATTTATTTTTATAGGTTTGGGGCTTTGGGGCTTCTGTTTTTTAATGGGCATTCTTAAATAGTTTAAAATGGATAAAAGCAATCTTTTAATTGTAAGAAACATATTTAGTATTTCAATTTATCTAATAATTGAAAATACATTGTCTATGTCACTGACACAGATAATGGTGATAATGGTTTGCTTTTCTGACCGTGTCGCCTGAATATCAAAGTACCGCTTCCCTAGATGGTGCCGCTCATCTTTTCATTAGTTTCCGCAAATCCACTTGACACGTTGTTATCTCACTACCACAACATAAGTAACAATATGATTTATGACCGCCTTGACCGACCTTATCATTATTAACACCTATTCAATAATTTCAACAAAACCAATTCAATGCAGGTACTTGCTTATCTTAACCAACCTTATAATTCCTAGAAATACTACAATAAAGATTTGCCGCTTACCTAAGCTAGATATGTGAATGAATATTATCAACACAAGAGGGGATGAATTATTTTTACCCTTTGCACGCACTCCTTCGTTTAGCGTAGGCGTGTTTACTTGTGTGGTTTCTGTGATTTCTTTAATACCTAACAGTTTGGCTTACTTTTTGGACTCTGATATTTGCTTTGTGTTTGGACTGTGAATAACGATCGAATACCTCGAAGAATACCTTGGCGTGTTTATTAGACTCTGTGATCTGTATTTGATCGTTAAATATGGCTACACATTGTGTTACCTGTGGGCGCTCTTTAGCGCGTCAGTGAGTGAGACACAGTTTAACTCGTGAGCCACTAGAGGCTAACGCTGCCTTTGCTGCGTATGTTTTGGAGCATCTCATATTAGCATTGGTAAGTTAATTTTGCATTATTTTTTTCTATCCAATAAAGTACATTCATGATTAAGTTACATCATGAGAATTTAGTGTAGCATATCTTTTTAATCTGATCCCACTTATGTAGAATAAAAAAGTAAAAAAATAACACCTTTTACTCTTAAGCTTATTTACAGCACTTATCTTGAACTTGTGTTTTGAATGAAACCTCTTGTGCGGTGTTTTATTGTTAGAATTGATTTATTATGAAAGAGTTAGTTAATATGTGAATTAACTTAAAATATTTCTTGCTAGGCCAATGAAAACGAGCTTCAAGAAATGTGTAATCGAGCTGGGTTGCAGCTTGTCGCACCGTTGATCATTCTGTGGAAGAACCTCCAGCCGCACCAGTTGAACAAGAAGCCGTGACAATGATAATTGGCGACTATAAGCGATCGTCAAATACAGCAAGGCGATGCATGTTCTCCAATTGCAACTTGACTACACTACATCAAATTCCAATATCTTTAAGACGCCATTTATTAGTAAGTTGCAAGTTTTATATTTGCCCTAACTCACGTTTGTGTGATGAACATTTATTTAATCATAAATGGGATGAACTATTGATTATGCCAGCACTGACTGATTTCACTGCAGAGCATATTTTGGACATGTTTAACATATTTCAAGATGCTGTTCTAAAGTCATCTTTAGATTTTGAAGATATAGAAAACATTGATCCGAACGAATTACATTTCTGGACTGGAGTGAATCACGAACAATTTAATATAATATTAAACGAAACACCATCTTTACGTGCAGCCCCTAAACCTGAAATGACATTGGGGGTTTATTTAACAAAAATAAGAACCGGAGAACCGAATGCTCGTCTTGCTAGTATGTTTAAAATAAGTCGTCGACAATTAGAGCGTTAATTAATTGCTCGAGACAGTCTAATCAGTTTGTTCCAAAGCATCTTGGTTTCGATCATATAAGTAGAGAAGAAGTTATTGCGTGCAATTTAACGTTCCCTACAGGAATATTCTGTGGTGAAGGAGCTAATAAAGCTATAGTTATAGCAGATGGTACTTACTTGTATATTCGAAAGAGTGCTAACTTCTTATTTCAAAAGGAAACTTACAGTTTGCACAAGTTCCGAAACTTACTCAAACCATTTTTAATAGTTTGTTCTGATGGATACATAATTAAAGTAACAGGACCTCATGCAGCCACTACGAATGACGCATCTATTATGCGTCACCATAAAAACTCTAAAGATTTACCTCTAACATGGTTTTTTGAACCTAATGATATTTTTATTTTGGATAGGGGATTTAGAGACGCGATAAATGATTTAGAAAGCTATATCGTGCATATGCCAACTTCAAAGGCAAGAAACGATTATCAGCTTACCACTGTCCAAGCCAATCATTCTAGAATGGTTACAATTGTTCGCTGGGTGGTGGAAGTCATAAATGGTCGTTTCAAAAGAGATTTTAAAATATTTAAACACGAGTATTTTAACAGAGCATGCCCTCACATGTTTAAAGATTTTCGAATAGCCGCAGCTTTGATTAATGCCTTTAAAAGTCCTATTCAACTTGCCCAAGAAATGTTAAACATAATAAATGAAAAGAAGCATTTACTAAACCATTTAGCAGACTATGTGGAAAGTCACAATTTAAACAGACAAAGAGTCACATTCGCGAGAATGACGTCACAATCAATACCCCGATCTCCAATTTTAAATGAGGTGGATCTTAAATTTTTTGCTTTAGGTTCTTACCAATTAAAACTAGCACGTTTCTATTGCAAAGAGCATATGCGACAAACAAAAGGTGTTTATACCATTGATTTAACTAATGGTGTAGTAGCGTAAGAAATACTGGGAGAAAATGAGTTCCTGCTGCGGGGCCGAATACAATCGAGACATGTACGAACTAAAATATATTATACTTATATTATTTATAATGCTGTAACAAATGGAAGACTGGGTATCATCCAATATTATTGCACATGTCTCACAGGACGCCGTACACTTGGAACATGCGCTCATGTAATGAGCATTGTATGGTATTTAGGTTTTGGAAAATATGAAGAATTAAGAGGCCCCGCAGATTTTTTAGATAATATTATAATAGACGATTAACACTTTTAAAAATTGTAAATTAATTTTATCTTTTTTTAATTTTAATTTTTTTAATTGTTAATATGATGGTTAATACTGAAGTTCTATTATAATATATTTTTATCAAGAAAATGTGTTTTACTTACTTATATTCTCTTAAAACTCCTAAGAATCTCAGTACTGTAAAAAAATATTTTTTAATATTTATCATTTTGTAACTCAGCCCCTACATCGAACTGAGTTTTGATATTTTAGATTTAGATATATAATATAATAAGGAATATATACATGGCACTCATAACATGTTACAGTCTGGGTACGCAGTCCATACATTAGCGCCCATTCTCCTTTAGTTATATGAATCGTTTGTCTAGAGTAATAAGTATGAAATTGGCTTGCAATGGATGTCTAGGTATCTTTACGAAATGGTGCTGAGTTCTGACATGACGTGAGCTAAATTAAACCATATCGCTAGCCACATTGAGTAGATATTTCTTTGCTGAGTGAGACTTCTGTACGTTAGTATTATTTATTCTGTGGTAATGCCCATTAAGGCCGTACCTAAATTTTCCAGGGTCTAGTGCTGCCCCCATTTTAAATAAATCATTTCAAAGAAAACGGAGACATCATTTAAAACTTTGCTACTACCAAGTCCTAGATAACCCTTCAAAGTATTTTATGAACTACTGTTTACAGTTTATAATGAGAACGTTAAACTTTACTACGCACATTAGCCAAAAGTGGCCATTTTTCGCAAATGTGCGTAGTAAAGCTTAACGTTCTAACTTTAAACTGTAAACTACAGTTCATAAAATACTTCAAAGGGTTATCTAGCACTTGATAGTAGCAAAATTTTAAATATTGTCTCCGTTTTCTTTGAAATGATTTATTTTAAATGGGGGCAGCACTGGACTCGGAAAATTTAGGTATGGCCTTAACCATTACCGTAGCACAGAGTTAAGGGATTTATTGTTCTGAGCCATAGCATTATTATATCCCATATCTCTGCCGTAGCATTACCCAAAGAGCTTGGTTGGAATGCTGATTATCTCTGTAGAGCTAGCAACACCATCTGACAAGCGAGTGTGATTGTCAATGTCAGTAGTTTTTAGTTTTGTCAACTTTTGTCTTGCCTGTCAGTGTCAGTGTCATTAGTTCAGGTATGCGCGAATAATCCTGTTGTATTTTGTTTCATGAAATTTTGGTATTGTTTGGTATTTAGCAATTGTTTATCTGAAAGTTTCGAGGATTATTGTTTTATTAACAAAAACAACAAACGTTTTGGTATTTTTCCTTACTTTAAGTGTAAAATTGATACATGACCTAATACGTCGATGATTCATTCATATATTTTCCTTAGCATCTAAGATGTCTTCACCACGCCCAAAATCGCCTCGTACTCCAGTTTTGCCCAAAAAGGACGAGAAAGAAGAATCCATATGGGACAAACTTGGTACCATTGGGCGTAAGAAACGCATAAAAGAAGGTGCGTTGAGTATTTATAACATTATAATAACATTTGGCTTCGTTTTTGTGTGGGAAGTGTCGTATTACTTCACCTGTGACCTACAAACAAACACATGGTGCTCAATAGTCATCCATATGGGTAATATGAAAGTTTATGCTTTTGGTAATTTGGTTTACAGTTCAGGAAGTGCAGGCTGAGGGCAAGCATGCCATAGACTCTCCTGGAAGTCCGACAGCGCCTGAAGTTCCTCCAGAAGAATACAGCTTATGTAAGTCAATGTTGCGTAAAATAATAATTATTCATCATTATTTCAAAAAATATTGTGGGATACAAAAGGCTACTAGCCTTCTGCATCCTACAATATTTTATAAATAAACATTAGTACCACTTGTTAGTAGTACTTATCAATGTCAAACTTAATCAAGGTTGGCATGTTTAGCTTGTAAGCCCACATAGAGTAATAGGCTACTATAATGTGACATGCCTAACACAAGTTGGAGTTGAAAGCTGCGTTGGTGTAGACATTATGTTTATTTTATTTTATTTATTATAGACGAGCAGCTAAGAGCTGATATGTCTATTTCACACAGTGCTGAGAGTCCATAAAGTCTTTCATTGTTCATATATTTATTAACAACACTTGATTTGTCCTTAACCACTTGTTGAGTCTATTTGTAAATGCATTTATGGAAGGCGCAGTGACCATTGCTTCTGGTAGTCTATTCCAATTATTGACCACTCTGTTACTAAGAAAGTGAAAATGTGCAGCTTTGGTTTTATTCGCTTTACGAGTACTGTGGTAGCAGTGTTTTCGTGATGGCTTTGTGTCTTGTCTCATGTTTTAGATGGTATGCAAGTCAGGTAAGTCATAGCTGAGAGTCAGGATCTTAAATGTCTCAATTAATTAATGAATGTTATCTTTGCTTTTAGTAGGGGAGCCCATGATGCTAAATGGGGATTTACTCGAGCACTGGGGAGACCTTTTGAATTTTGAAGACAAGATGATAAGAAGAATATAAGGTCATATAATGTGTTCCTTTTTACCAGTGGGGGAAGCGTCTACAGGTTTTCAAAAGAACAAATACTGAAGCGTGTGTGTCAGATCATTATACATACGATTTTGCTTGATTTTCTAGTCGTGCTTGCCCAAAATCTAATGAAAATTTGGAGGGGTATTCTTAATCTGCTGATTCGAAAAGCTTTTTAAATAAAATCTATTCAAACCGTCCGATTAAAAAAAAAATGTTTTTTTTGTAAATGCTTTTATTTTGAGACCAAAGTACTAGTCAAGACAAATCAGATGAGCTCAAACATGATAGGTTTTCGTTGTTTCATTACTGAGTTCCTATGGACCTCACAGCCCCACCATCAGTTTACAAATACAGAAAGACGAACATGTTTATCTGACTCAGACACTCGAGTAAATCCCAAAGTCCCCTCTTGGGCTCCCCTACTATTTGTTCCAAATTTGCACAGAACCATTGCTCTGAAACTCCATACATTTAGAGAAAAATTATCATGCATAGATACAGTTTTCGTACACACTGTCTGTGTGTTAGTAAAAGGTAGGGCTACTGTAGATAATATTGACGACACTTTTTACCCAACTGTCTTATGCTGTTTGTCATAATTGTATGGCAGTTATCAAGCGATCAGATAAACCTTATTTTATGTCTCTCCATATTATACCAAGTGGCGGGACATTCTTGCAGGACGTGATGAGCTTCCATTCTGAATGCTAGTACTTGTATAAATTCTATAGCAGAACTATCACAGTAATTTTTTATTGTACTGTATATTTATAATACCAATTTATCCTGTTGTTGTGTTAATAAAGAGGAAAATATGGTTTGGTGTTCTAGGTATTTCCTGGTTTTGGAATAAGAATTAATGAGGTCACCCAACATTTCATAAATAAAGCCTGCATTAGTGATACTTTTACACAAAAAATTATATTCTCTAAAGAGTTCAAATAAATTGAATATTATTTTATTAGTGCAACTACAATGGATACCTTTGATTCAGTAACAGAAATCAATGCAATTGTAGGGGATCTAAATAGTAAAAAATAATATTTGCAGTATATTAATTCGTAATTGTCAGTACACAGTACCTACGTAAAATATTGATTTTCAGTGGAAAATGAAGAAAGGGCAATTATTGATGTCAAGTCCCTTGAAGACCCCAAAGTGAAGGAGCTGAAGCAAGTTCTTATAGACTGGATCAACGATGAGCTGGCGATGCAGAGGATTATTGTTAAGGACATTGAAGAGGATCTTTATGACGGGCAAGTCCTGCAAAAGCTCTTGGAAAAGTTGACAAAAACGAAACTGGATGTACCAGAGGTTACTCAGTCAGAAGAAGGCCAGCGTCAAAAATTGACAGTGGTGCTAAGAGCTGTAAACAAGGTATATTATATTTATATATAATATAAATATAGTTGTTTGATCCCCTTGTACCCCAAATTGTACCTTTAAATGTTTTGGAAAGTATATGTTAAGCAAAAGCTATTAATAGAGACAGGATTATATGCCATTGCACTGGTTTCTAGTAATTACTAAATAAATAAATGGCAGATTTTACGTCAGATTCCTTTGGAAAGCCTGAAAAATCTCCCACACATGTCAACTGAACACTAAGGACGCTTGTGCACTGCACCGAATCCAATTCATATTCAAATCAAATCCGATTCTGACTCAAATTGGCCTTCCTAGTGATTGTATGGACGCTTGTGCACTTAGTCGTAAACGGTTCAAATTCGATTCGTATTCAAACCAAGAATTCTCACTTCGGGTCGTTTTGATTTACGGGGAGGGAAGCACACGTTGCACGCCCCGCCCACTGCCCCGTCTTGCCCGATAGTGTTGCCGAAAATATTGAAATTAATGTATACTTAATATCGACAGTGTTATTTATTGATGTTTCTGCTATTGCAATAACAATCGATACTATTGCTATTTCTTTTTTGTTGGTCTGGGAGAAAAGAAAAAAACATAGATTTTACCAGCTGCTTCTCTTCCCGTGCAGATCGTAAAAGCCGATCGAGGGAATGGGCGAGAATCTGAATCATATGAATGGGCGATGCGGTTAGAAAGGCAACACTTTTATGATTTCCCTTTTCCACCTTCATGCCCACCATTACGTTAAAAGTGGCCTGGGCTTTACCGCCCTAGGCTCTGTCTACCCCGTTAGGGATAAAAACGTGATAGTGTATCTGAGTACTATTGATAGTTTGATATTATAGATAATTAATGACCTTAATTTAAGTAGGTAATATTGGTTACGAACACCGGACGATGTCACTAGAGATAGGCATATACCGGGTAAATACCCGTATCTACCCGTTTGGTGGGTAGATTGAAATATTTATTAATAAATGAGTGCGAGTCCTCTAATTATCTGTAGAAATGTATAAAAAGGTTATCTTATGTATAAATTAATTATTATATATCAAATATTTAATGAAAAAGATTAAAATCACTAAATTAGCCATATTAAATACAGATATAATCTCATTTGATGTCTATTTGCTTATTTCAGCATATTACTAGGTTAAAAATATATTTGCCAGCAAAAAATGTAAACTTAGACATGTCAATTCGTATGTTCCCATACAACGAGTAGATTGGAGTAAATACCCGGCATGCTAATTTGTGGGAAATGTTATACAAAGTTGATGGGGGATTAAATAACTCGTCAATACGAATATCTTTTGTTCGGGGACGAACCCCGAAATCAGTAGTTTTGGCCTTCAAATGAGCAGTCAAAAAGAATTCTCTCTATAATATGTATAAGGGTGTTTATATGTTGACATCGCGTTTGATGTCTGATTGCTTAGTTTAACATATAATTAGGTCTACAAATATTTGCCAGCAAAAAACGTAAACTTAGACGTGTCAATTCATATGTTCCCATATAACGGGTAGATTGGGGTAAATAAATAATAAGTATAATAATAGTGCCAGCAACTGACGCCGGTAAATGCAGGACACATAGTGAATGCGGCCTCTCTAATCAAAGTCTGGCAGTGCACTAACGAAATCGGTGGCCTCGAAATTCACGAATTTGATTCGGATTCGGGTGCAGTGCACAGACGCTACTCAGGAATTTTCCGTCCGATTTTTTCTCGTTTTGGATTTGATTTGAATATGAATCGGATTCGGTGCAGTGCACAACCGGTCTAACACTAATTGCTTTAAAGGCAAACAAAACTACCCTTAGTTAGATACTAAGAGTATTTTTGTTTGATTTCTTTGCTTACAAAAATAAGAAATTTAGTACACATATTACTATTAACTTAACAGTTAATTAAATGAAATCAATATTTTTACTTTTACTAATGACTTTACAGCCATCGACTTCTAAATCGAGCTTCTTGTAAATCCAGTTTTAGTAAATTACAATAATAACTACCTCATCCTAGGTACTGTTTGGGTCGACGAAACCTGCCCAAAAATGGAATGTGGACTCGATTCATTCTAAGAACATTGTGTCTATATTACATTTGCTGGTGGCATTAGCTCGTCACTTCCGCGCCCCCATCCGTCTGCCCGAAAATGTGAGAGTCACAGTAGTAGTTGTGAAGAAGGAATCCAGCAATCAGAGCATGCCACTCTCACACAGGTATTCAGCCGTCTAATAGCCGTTAGCATGTTTACAGAATCGCGTCCTAATCTGCTTGGATAAATAATAGATAAACTTGCTTACAGGAGTTATATGGAGGACATAACTACCACTTATGATGACCTTGGCATGAAATGTGAGAGGGATGCCTTTGATGCTCTCTTTGATCATGCACCTGATAAGTTACAAGTAGTCAAAAAGGTAAGTATTTACTTCTTCATTTATATTATTAAAACTAACATGTAATTTGACGACCTCGCGTATTGGTTAACACGCTAGTCCGTCAGTCGGGATGTTCTGGGTCCCCCCGATCTCCAGCCAGGACGTTGAAAAATGGCCTTTTTCAAATTGTCTTGGGTCTTTGTCTATATATGTATGTATATATATTATAAAATATAGTATCGTTAAGTTAGTATATCCCATTACACAAGTTTAACCCTTTCACCGCAAGACTTTATATCAGTTGTCGTGCTCCCAGCGCGAGGAATTGGGAATATCCATAGTTTTTGGTCGGATAAATCCGACGCTCGCGAAATGGGCACAAAAATGTTGGTCGGAATAATCCGACGATCACGGTTAAAGCGTTGAAAACTTACGGGGCTATCACATGTGTCCCTATAATTTATATTAATTAAAATAAAAAAAAATACATGAGTGATAAATTGATAAAAGTATCGTAGTTTTTACTCGTGTTTCGTGATCTCTGAATATAAAATACTAGCAGTCCACCCCGGCTTCGCCCGTGGTACACACATAGCCTATGTCACTCGGGGATAGTGTAGCTTTCCAACGGTGAAAGAATTTTTTAAATTGGCCCAGTACTTTTTGAGCCTATTCATTACAAACATACAAAAATAGGTACAAATCTTTCCTCTTTATAATATTAGTGTAGATACGTAAATAGTAATTACTTTAGAGCTGATTCTGTGTGCTTTGTTCTTAAGCATATAAAAAAAGACAAGAAAAAGGTTTTTATTGAGACTTGGTACTTTTGTAACTATCTAATCTATACATTAATATTGAATTTCTTTTTCAGTCCCTGATAACCTTTGTTAACAAGCATTTGAGCAAGGTGTATTTGGAAGTGTCAGATTTGGATACCCAATTCCACGATGGAGTCTACCTCTGTCTCCTGATGGGTTTACTTGAAGGATTTTTCGTTCCTCTCTACGATTTCCATCTAACGCCACAAAACTTCGATCAGAAAGTTCATAATGTATCTTTCGCTTTTGAACTTATGCAAGATGTTGGACTTGCAAAGCCGAAAGCTAGGCCTGAAGGTATTCTTTTTGTTGTAAACTTTTTACCTACACCCATGCTATAAATCCTTTATAAAAGTTTCTAAAACAGCTTTTGCCAACATTAAAACAACCAGTGTCATGGTAGTAACCATAATATCATCCAAACGAATATAAAAATGTTGTTGTACTAAATTTACTTAGGGTTTGCGGATAGTCTTTGATACATATGGGTTTATGGGTATGTACTGTTACAACCCAATTTAAGGAACAATCTTTTTAACTCGTACTAAACATTGACATATATTACTAGCGTAATCATTGGTACTAAACCAATAGAAAACGCGAAATGTGTTGTGCGTTATTCAATTTGTATTTTCTTGATTCAAAAGTTGGCCCCATATAAAGAAAATAAGTTACCTACTTGAAGCCTTCAGTTGCATAAAGTCCACTATATCAAAATTTCCACTGTATCAAAACAACCTCCGTATCGAAATTATTACAGTATAGGACAAAACGTCGTAAATGTGGCATGTTTTACCACTTACAATGGGTTTCATTTTAAAGCAACTAGTTTTTATTACCTTCTTGCTTAGATTTATATGTAAGTATTATTATATTTTTCTACTATAAATTTATACATATAATTTTATATTTATTACTTTCAGATATTGTCAATCTGGATCTGAAATCAACACTCCGAGTACTCTACAATTTGTTTACTAAGTACAAAAATATGCCATGAATGTAAAAATATTTATGTTGCTAATAAATTTTGTGTTCATTTGTTAATGTAGATTAAAATATATTTTATTAATCAAATCAAATGTTTACTACCATGATTAAATGTATTATTGTGCCTTATTTGCTAACAGAGTAAAAATAACTAACACAAATCTGCGTTTTATTTAAAGGAGCAATTCCTGTAGTACGAGCCCAGAAGTGGATTTTGGGATTTACTCGAGCGCGTCGGATAAACATCATGTCATGTCAGGATTACAGTACAATATAACGATATCATAAAGTTAATCTGATGATGGAGCCGGAAGGTGGCCGTAAGAACTCGGTAATGAAACGGCGAAAACCTTTTATTTAATTTGTAGGTACTTGGTCTCACAATAAAAATTTATTTTTTACTGTAACAATACAATTTTTTATTGTGAGACCAATGTTTGATTTTTATATTTATTTAAAACTATCGAATATCCCTGCAAATAATCGATAGATTTTGGGCAAGCACTACTAGGGAGGACATCAAGCTGACCGCCTTAATAATTATATGACACGCGCGCTTGAGTATATCGTATAAATAAAATGTTAAAACCTGTAATGTAAGCGCGTTAAGCTTTAGTTTGCATTTTTGCGAAAAACGGCCACTTTTGGCAAAAACCCAAACTAAAGCTTAATGTTCTCACTTTAAACTGTAAACAGTGGTTCATAAAATAGTTTGAAGGGTTATTTAGGTTTTAGTAGCTTAAAATTTTAAATGATATCTCCGTTTTCTTACAAATAATTTATTTCAAATGGGGGCAGCACTGGACACCGTGTATCGTCTTAAGGTGAAGGTATAGGCAAATGGCCTTGAAGTGGCGCCCTAATTTGAAATAAATTGTTAACTCGTAAATATGGATATAATTTCCATATTGCTCTTCGTCATGCACTAGATAGCCCTTAAAATTATTTTATGAATCACCGTTGAAAGTATTTACATTAGTCCGTCTAGCTTTAAAAATTGCCTCCGCCAAAAGTGGCTACGGCAAGTTTTAAAGCTTGACGGATCACCAATAATAGTTTCAACGGCAGTTCATAAAATAATTTTAAGGGTACCTACTACCTAGTGCATGACGAAGAGCAATATGGAAATTATCGCCATATTTACGAGTTAACAATTTATTTCACACTTCAAGGCCATTTGCCTATATCTTCACCTTAACAAACCTCCAACGCTCGCCGCGTGAAAAATAAACCTATGTAGATAGATAGGTTTAAAAACAGTATATAGTAATTGTCTTGAATTTTCAATATCAGGTCTAGGCCGGTTTTATTTGACATAGGTACCTAACTATTTATAACTTTTTACTGGTTTGACGAAGACATAAAAAAAAATCAATGCAGAGTCATTTATTTACTAAAATATTTGATATTACAGATTGATTCAATTATTACAAAAATGTGCATGCCTACAGAATCACCACATAAGAAATACATTTATTCCATATTGTTTGCTTTTTTTCAAAATGTTACAAGACATTATTAGTGCACTATTGTATGCCTAGTCAAAAGGAAGAGCCAATATAAAACATTTTTATCTTTAAACTTTAAGCCCAAAAACGAATACTGCCGCCATCATAAAATATATCGGAAGTCGGTCTACAAGTTTACTACTACAGGATTAGGTTAGCTAGGTTCCTAAAATCTACTTACAGAATAAAATTTTTCTTATGTGGCGTCGTCGTCCTGAACGCATTTACATAAAAATAACCAATATGTATATAAAATTCGTTACAGGGCTTAATAATTGCTCAAATTCATTTCAGCTACTGAGTATGATACCCGATAATAGTCTACAACTGGTTCTCCGAAATATAAGTACATGAATAATCTTTACCTAATTAATAAATCACGATTTTATTGGCTACGCAATGAATACCTACAAACTAAAAAACACGTGATTGCCAGTGTACCATTATTAAATATTCAACAAAATACTGAAAATAAGTTATTGTGTTGCTTGGTACATGAGAACGGATTTTATCATTTAGGTATTGCACGATATAAAACTTATATTATTTAAGTATTTTATAATATCGATATAAGTAATAACAAAAAATAAAATTGCAAGCCACATTCAAATTTGTAATAACGCAAATACAAAACATACTTATTAAACTTCGAGCATTTTCTCTAGTCATGTTTATTGTAATTGTAACAGATTATAATACTAACACAATAATTAAATTAAACCTTAACATGTTCATAACTATTTCAAATCAAAGTTCAATACGTGAGGGTCATAGCACAAATTGCCAATTTTCTCTGTTTGTATTGTTTATATTATGGGTACTGAACTTCATATAATACCATTATAAAGACCTTATAATTTACTACAACGTTCTACACAAAATATATTAGATTTTATAAAATTAAAGTTATAGCTGCCATTTCACTAAATTTACAGAATTCAGGCAACGAAGGTACCTAATACTAGAAATATTAAAAAGTAAGCCACTAAAATTGCTTCTAACATAGTAAATTTTTGCACAAGTTTTTTTTAATGTTTGTTACGTGAATTTATGTGCAGGCTCTATTCGGTGTCACTTGTGAACAGAAAGACACACAATTACATTTTACCACCAAAGTAATGGAGTGGTTTCACTGACAAGATAGCCAAGATGTAAAAAACCCAAAGTATTTTAATTTAAAACAATTTTAAAACATAAATGATGTTATTTTCATTTCATTTATTCATTAAAGAAAAAGATTAATAAAATACATTGTGTCTGTAATTAGGTACTAACTATTTTACACATACATATTGAATCATTTACAAACACAACGTGGAAGGAACATCACAACAGATGACTAAAGTATATTGAAATTAAAATAACAGTCAAAAGAACAAAAAAAAATTCGACACTCCCATACAAATCGACCAGGCAACCACACACTTTTGTATGAAAATGCCAAAAATTGTTTTTGTTTTTTGGCTGTTATTTTAATTTTATTATACTATAATGGCCTATTATAGACCGTGGTTTGATTTATTACGGGTATGTCCCTTCCACGTTGTATGTTCTTTAGGAAAAGTTGTTTAGTATAATGGACTGAATTTAGCTTTAAAATAGTTTCAGTATTTTGTTAGACTGTGTATAGTGATTCATTCATTCATTTCAAAACAGTTGAGTGCATGATTTTTATTATGGTTTATTTTTGGCACAGTCTGTCTCGAATTCTCGATTAAAAGCCAATACAAATAGTCATAAAGTCCGCTGCTGGACTAAATGCCTCTTATAATAAAGGGATTCTATTGCACAATAATTAAGATTTCCTAAATTTAATGTGAGTATTAAATGCAAAATAAGTAATGTGAAAAATACCCATTATGCACGATGAACTAGCTTTTATTCTAATTATTTTTTATGTAGTGAAATTACGCGTGTTGTGTATAAAAAAAGTATGGTCGGCTTAGATATTTCAAGAACTAGATGGTATTTATTGCTCTTATTAATTATTTTATTCAATTTCGAATTGTAACGGTGTAAAAAAGTACAGTGATTCTATTTTCTTAATGTCTCTCGGAAAACTTCGTGCTTCGACTGGACCACAGAATACATAAGAGTTCAAAACTGGACGCTCATTCGACTTAGAAGCATATTAGATTTGTTATTATTGTTTTTACTTATTATTATTACAAATATTGCACCATACCATAATACATTTTATTACGAGTAGTAAAACTCCCGAACTACTATTCTCCATTTGGTTAGGTATTTAAATAAATGTAAACAATCTTGACAATGTCTTTTTAAAAATATGCACTTTATAAATCATATTAATCATTTTATAAATTACATTATTAATTAATTAATTTGTAATGTGCACACATAGTTAAAGTGTATATTTTGATAAAGACACGTCAAAATTTGTTTACATTCATTGAATGTTGCCAATTTTTTGAATGTAAGTATTTCATCAAATTTTGTCCTAATACTTTATTTTATACTAATTGCAAAAAAAGAGAAATTTAGTTGCATGTCGAACATCCTTTTTAGGGTTCCGTACCCGAAGGGTGCAAACGGGACCCTATTACTGAGACTTCGCTGTCTGTCCGTCTGTCACAGGCCCGAAAAGGCCAGGGAAATTTTCACCGATTATGTATTACTGTGGCCGCTATAACAATAAATACTAAAAATAAAAAAAGTTGAAAATTAAAGGGGTCGTCATACAAAAAACGTGTTTTTTCAGCGTTTTTAACTCGATCTGTCACAGGGCTCTATCTCTTGAACCGTAATGGGTAGACACCTGAATTTTTTTTAGGTGATTATGTATTACTATGACCACTACAACAACAAATACTAAAAATAAGATAAAGTTAATAATAATTAAAGGGGGTCGTCATACAAGAAACGTGTTTCTACAGCGTTTTAAAACATTGTACGGTGGTACGGAACCCTTAATTTAGGAGTCCGACTCGCACTTGCCCGTTTATTGTGAAATTAATTTTCGTATACTATTACGTATATATTGAAAAGGAGAAAATCCCAAATAAAATATAATAAATGCGAAAGTGAGTTTGTATATTTGTTTGTTTGTAACCTCTTCACGCTTTATCTATTGACCCAATCTACTTGAAAATTTTCAAGACTTAAAGCTTATTCCTCAAACGTGCATTTTTAATATTGTTTAAGTAGCGAAGCACAACCCGCCAATAAGTACATTATTCATAAAGAAGAAGTGTTGTGTAGTGTCACGTCTCGATGTAAACCGACCCTTGATAGATAAAAACCTATTAATATAAAGGCGACGTTCTGAAGTAGCCATAATTAATTAATTGAACCGGTTGACTTACGTGATAAAGTCGGAAAAGGTCGACCAGGTTCGATCGATTTAGACGATCATCTTCAGGGCGAGTGTCTGAAGTAGCGTTACTTGTGATCTGGCCTGAGTCTAAGATGACCAATGCCTTGAAGCAAGCTAACAATTATAAAATAACGTAACTACACTTAAAGTATTAGAATGCAGTTGTTTAAAAAATATTTGAAAATCATCAGACATCATTACGTACGATACGATAGAAACTGTCTGTACTCCATAAAAAAAATCATTTAAACCATTTGATGGAAGCGATTTGAATATAAGCTTAGGTAATTAAAAAAATTTAAGCCATTAAAAAATACTTTTGTGTCATTGATTAGAACATTGATAATATGTATTATATTCATATATTGTTTATATATGGCCTATACTATGTACCCTCACAATTAGCTTTTTAAAAAAAAACTTCTCACCGGACACGCCACGCCACGTCGCATTGCAATTTTTCTAGATGTGTTTGTCGCAGTTGAATGGTATAATCTGCTAATTCACTAAACCTCTAGCTGTTTGGCATTACAGCTCGGTTTCGTAAAACAGCGTTAAATAACTGACACCTCATACGCAGAATGGCATAAGCGATTTGTATTCATCAATGCCGCGGCGCAAGACGTAAGATTGTAGATTTAGTTCAAAATTCTTTACAGCGTTCCGAGAGTAAGCTGTTTACATCGAGAGATATCGGAGACATCGTTTATGATTTAGGACTGCAAATGGTTAGAAAAAAAATTAAGTAGATCTTCAGCTTGGTTCCCATACAGTTATTTCGAGTTTCGACGCCCGCCTTTCGGCAAGATGGAGAATTTACGTGAATCAAATGAAGGCCAAGAGAAACCGCTACGCCGCCATTGACATTATTATGTCGCGTTAACAAACTTTTCTGTATCCACTTGCGTCGAACTTCGTATCATTCTTTATTGGTATTCTATGGTGTTGGAGCCTAGATTATATAGTAAGAAGTTTAATTGAGGTTTTATTTTAATGCCCCGTCATAAATGTGTTTGTTTATAACATGCCTGCAAATAACCTATTCAGCGGTCAACAATCCAGCTGTTTAACAAACCCGAGCTGTAATGCCAAACAGCCAGAGGTTAAGTGAATTAGCGGTTTATACCATCCAACTGCGACATGTTCATAACATTTGCGCACTTTTTTCTGAAACGACAGGATCGTGTGCAGAATTGTAACCATTTGTAAAATTACCTTTGTTACTCGTATTTTATTATTTGTAACTATCGCTGATGTACAATAAAACTTTTTAAATAAATAAATAGATAGATAAAGTGCAAAAGCGGCGCAGCGCGTGTTGTCAGTGTGCCGCCAGTCAGGTTTTATCATATATTTAAAACATTAATACTTAAATCTTAAATTATAGTTAACAAAATGGAATGTTCAAGTTATATTTTATTTCAGTGTAAATAATACTAATTAAAATTTTAAAGTGAATGCGACTCTAATGCTTACATACTGGTTAGGGACAGACATAGCCAATCAAAGGCAAGATAAATACAGAACGATTAAAAATTAATCAAAACAAATGATCGATCTGTTGAGATCAAGTCGATCTTAGATCGACATGATCATACAAACCATATATGGTTGGCATGAGTCTATAAGAAAATAAATATTATTTCATCTGAAAATATTTATCATCTACGAAGCGATTGACTTTTTTCTAGAAAGGATAATTGAATATTAGCTATGCATATTATTAATTAACACTACCACGTGTGTCTCAACTACAACCATAATTATGAAAGATATGAAACTCAGTGCGTAGATGTAGTAATTGGCATCACGAGTTACTGTTTCGTATAGGTATGTATGTATTACCATAATTTATTATGGAATAATATTATATTATATTACTAGGGAATAATACAAAATATATATGCTCACTCACATTCAACGCACTATGCGTATCTAGCTAGACTACTTATACTAAATAATAATAAATAAGCCACAAATCCTTGGTATACCATTCATAAATATGTATTCCTTTTATAGATTTTGCTGAATAGTGACAACAAAAGATGGTGTTATAAACGTAGTTAAGAAATAAACTATTTTTCGTATCCCAGGTCCAAAAAGTGGTGTTTTGTGCCCGCTTTGCGTGCGTAAAAACTGAAAAAAGCCACATCTTGTACAGGGGCAGACGAAAAATTACATACACTCTTAGGGCGATTACGAAGAAAGCCTCGGATCACATATTTAGCAAATATGTGGCAATTTTTAGGGCTCCGTACCTCAAAAGGACTATTTTGTAAATAAATATCAATTCATATGTGAAGTATGGAGCCCTCGGTGAGCGAGTTTTACTCGCACTTGTCTGATTTTGTTTCATTAGGGTTTTTTATACATTTTTTTAATACTTGTTCATGTAAAACTTCCACCTCACTAATAAGTAGCAGTCGAATAAGAGTTGTCAAATAGCAAAGTTGAATTAAGAGAGATTGATATTTATGTTTATCAGGTTGGTGGTTGTATCAACGCTGTGTTATGTTATGTACCCGCGTGAAGTTTAGGCAAATAAGCGCCCGATTATCCGACCACTACAAATAAGGTATACCGGCTTATAATTAAAAGTTGTTACTTTCATGGGAAAACAGATATTTTGAATTTGATTACAGAAGGCATGAACAACCGAAAGTCACCAAACACCACATGTGCTAAGATTACTAATTGGGTAAAATAATCACAGTAAATCTCATGCTAATATATTTTGGTTGTAATTTCTGCAAATATCAATAAAAAAGCCTAATCAATATATGTATAATTAAACATTACTTAGTAGATAATTGCTATGTAGCATAGATGAAAAAATTACATACTTGAAAACTACAGTTAATTTTAATATTAATCCCGTCAATTAAACTTCATTCTCTAATTAATGGTTTCTTACGATGATTAAAAATAAATTCGTGGAAATGACGAGCCGCAGCGGTATCAAGCGGATCTCACACCCTGTCAAACCAATCCACAGAGAGGCTACTCACAGACTACACACTGTCTTTAAATTGATAGTTGAACTCACATTAGTACGAAAATGTGTAAATGAGCGCGTGCTTTAATGATGCAGTGTAAGTATGAGCTTAGTCATCCACCGAAGTTTTCTTAATATGCACTAATTTCAGAGGACTATTCACCGGTTCAAAAGTGTTTAGTGTGCGAGGTATGTTACAGTTAATACTGAAAATTTAAAATTCTTCTAAAGAGCAAGGCATTACTTTGAAATTGACTGTCCATAATGCCAAATGACATACGAGTATATGCAGAAACTATAAGGATCATGACATTGAAAAACGTTTTCCAAGAACTATAATGAATTTATCAGTTGGTCGAAGATTTTTATGGAGCCAAAATTTTACTAAGGATTTATTTATTTCTCCTTGGGGAGCCTTCAGTATTTACCTTTAGAATATTTTCAGTAGCCACAATTTTGTTAGACCTAAACGTATGTATACTGTCTTATGCCTACCTTTGTAATGCGTAGTTTAAAACAATAGGGATGACGACTGGGTCAGAAAAGTTAATACTTTTGTAATTAGTCCGTCTTGCAGATTATCTAAAAATAATGGACACATATTTTTCGTTTGTCAAAAAAGTAAAAATTTACATAGATACAGAGCATCTCAATTCCAGAGTGGGGGCTTGTGACTTTCTGCTAGATAAAAATCGTACCTAGCCGTGACGTCATGCGAAATTCAAATGAGAATGTATGTATCTTTGTCAATTTCTGTTTCTCAGAGAAAAGAAAAAATAAGTGTACTTACAATATTTTTTAATAATCTAACCGATGGGCCAAAAATATTCTTCCAGTCGTCATGCCTATCGAATCCCAGAATTATTTCTTATGTACATACATTATTTTCAAAAAACAGAATAGGCTACTTGCAAAAAGCCTATTGTAAAGTACGCTTATTTAGTTACACTTGTAGTCGGCTAGTATTTCAAGCCAGGATAGTAAGATAGCGTAACTAAGACAGCAAATAGTCTATTAGTAGTTAGGATTGTCCTACAATTTCTCAGTAAATTTCATTATTGACATGAGATCCGTATGGACAGCAATGAATGCAGTTTGATTGCTTTTCATTCGTTTTTAAATATTTTTTTAACGTATTCGTCGATTTCTATTATATAACTACCTCCAAACGATATTTACTTTTAAGTTAAGGCCGTACCTAAATTTTTCGGGGTCCAGTGCTGCCCTCATTTAAAGTAAATCATTTCAAAGAAAACAGAGACATTATTTAAAATTTGGCAGTAGCAAAATTTTAAATGATGCCTCCGTTTTCTTTAAAATTATTTATTTTAAATGGGGGCAGCACTGGACCCCGGAAACACCCCGGACACACCCGGAAAATTCAGGTACGGCCTTAATAATAAAATAGATACCTAAGCTTACCTATTGCTCGTATAAAAGTGACATTGTATTAACGTTACGACTCGCTAAAACAAAACGAAAATATTATTATTATACACTTTTAAACATTAACCTTACATGCGACCTTACCTGTATTACATTAACCAGGATGTATGTACTTCAAAATTGACCTAGTAAACGGATGTGTCATGATATAAAAACGATACCGTGAGGATAGTCAGTGTGCTGAATTTGGAATATTCGCTGCGTGGTTGTTCGCTACGTAGTTTTGCGCGGCGTCGTGGGCAGGTCCAGCGAGGCGGAGGACTCGCGGCGGAAGATCAGCTTCAACTTATCGTCTTCTTCCAAGTCTTCCTCGACAGAGATGGCGCGGCTCAGCTCGGTGTGGCCTAGCGCGCGTGCCCTCCATGCTTCTAGCCTCATGACCTATCCAACATTTCAATCATGCATATCAATATTTCGTTTTCCAAAAAATAGACTACTTTACTTTAGTTGACCACAAATAATGATATGTCAAAATTCTTACATAATTATATACAGCTATCTGCCGTATACGAATACATCATCTTGCTTTATTGCCTCGAGCAGCAGGTATAGACACCTATCGATAATGTCTATATTTTAAATTTCGGGGTAAATATGTAATACCTTGCGAGGTACTCCCTAAATTTCCCGGCATTTTACGATTTATGACGTATTAAAACAAACTACTTACTAGATCTCGTTCAAATCAATTTTCGGTGGAAGTTTGCATGGTAATTGTACATAATTTTTTTTTAGTTTTATCATTCTCTTATTTCAGAGGTTACGGGGGGGGGGGGGAGGGACGGACCACATTTTACCACTTTGGAAGTGTCTCTCGCGCAAACTATTCCGTTTAGAAAAATGATATTAAAAATCTCAATATCATTTTTGAAGACCTATCCATAGATATCCCACATGTATGGGTTTGATGAAAAAAAATTCTTTCGAGTTTCAGTTCTTAGTATGGGGAACCCCCAAAATTCATTGTTTTTTTCTTCTATTTTTGTGTGAAACTCTTAATGCGGTTCACAGAATACATCTACTTACCAAGTTTCAACAGTATAGCTCTTATAGTTTCGGAAAAAAGTGGCTGTGACATACGGCAGACAGACATGACGAATCTATAAGGCTTCCGTTTTTTGCCATTTGGCTAGGGAACCCTAAAAATATGTCACTGACAAATGGCAGTTGTCTATATCTATCACAATTTACGACCAGCATGATCAATAATAGCGATAGAAAATGGCCGGTTTACATGGATGCAACGTGCGCCGTGTTATCCTCTATTAAGTCGATCTATCCACAAATTTCTATTACCAGATACAATCAAATTTACTGAAAAGTTCAAAGCGATGCGACACTCAGATGATTAACTGTGCACTGTGAAATTTAGCAAAAACAAATTAAAAATTGATTCATGCAGATGCGGGGTGAGATAGGACAATAGTACACGGATATAAATATTAGTAGATACATGCACTTATCCAATCTAAAATGCAGCTAATGTCAACCTTCCCGAAAACAGTTGCATAGACGACAATAGGTCGTGAGTCGCTGTGCCACACTTACGTATATTTTTACACGTGTAAAAATAGTTATTCAATAGTTTTCGGTCAGGGTTATAAATCAGGTTTTACAGAAAACAAACTAGCTGATATTTAATTACAGAAGCATGCAAGACTAAAAATAGTTAAACGGGGCATATATTAGCATTTATTCCGTTGTTTACATGGCGATAGTATACATTATAATACGTATGGTACAAACAATAAGTTAAAAATATAAAACCTAATTGTACATATTTATACCGATAAATTTTAACAAATTGATTAGTGGAATAAAACATAACCTAAGCATTATGTTTCATAAAAAAGCTATAGAATTGCTTATTTGCCAATCAATACACGTACACAAAATGCTATTTAATATTATGCTTTACAACAGATTACTCCATAATAGCAGTAAAGTGATGTTTTAACAATATGTGAAACTTGACAATGTAATTCGATCCTTTGCAAATAAAGTCACGCATCATGCCGTCATGGCATTAATTTATTCAGTAATTACGGCCACCTCATGCTCTGAATAAGCGGTAGTGCCCGCCACAAGTGAATTATAAGCAAAAGGGGGCTGTCGTTAGTAGGCGCGAATGAGCGCGTCGCGAGCAGGCCGCTCGTTTGATAGCCTTGCAAAAATGATGGGAGCGCACAGCTCAATAACAAAATTGACAATTATTAAGTTATAGAAGTATTCAAAGTCAAATAGTGTATATGTTGAATTTTTATTATCTCATGTGATGGAGTAGTCCGATGTACGCATAACAGACACTGATCTAAGTGATATGCAGAACTTACTCGACCCATTTCCAGGGCTCAGTGTCCGGAGTGGTGATTGGTGTGGGAAACTGTACAGTGCCAAATATAACTCATCAGAAAGTGGAGGCGATTACAAATATTATTCCATATAACATAAAAGGACATCCTATTTTATTACTTTAATTTAACTAACTAACAAATCCTATACAATGATACAGAAAGTCAGCTTTGAGCCTTTATTTTCTAGTTAAAAGTATGGAATAAAACTAGGGATGTTTTTTAAATTATCTGATTTAGTCCCACATTTAAAAGACCTTAGTTTATTTATACTGATAAATAATTTTAACAATGAAAAAGAAAAAAGTCAATTTCCAAAAAAACTTCACCCTATTATTTAGTAGACATATAAACGAAGAATGTTTTGAGTTAAGTTTCTCTATTAAAACAACAAAATATATGTATCAAACCGCGATAATGATTTTGAAACAAATAAAGGATCTTGCACACTGGCTGTAGTCCAAGACCACTAGCTGAGGTTAGAAGTTCTGTTCATGTAACTATGCGCATTTGTTCAAAGTGACTCTAGTTGAGCAAGCTGGTGCTAGTGCTCTAACTTCCACTCCAATGGTGTTGGTCTTGGGCATCCTATTGCACAAGTCCTCTGAAGCGTTTGGTGTAACAATGACGTGAAGCATCGACAGTGGTCACACTGTGCGCTTTATCAAAACATGTAACGAGGCACCGCTCGTGACGAATGTTAGTGGTGTGCATTCATAGAAGAAGTCCAAGTGGCAACACACGCATAAATAACTCCAACGACAGCAGTGTTATATAATTTAATAATTTAATCACAAGTGAATGTAATTTCAATGCCAATATTTTTAAACTGGACAATAGAAATCGCTAGATCTACGTTATTTAATTATTAATGTTTACAGGATCTAATTGTTGAATTTGTTTTCAGGTTAATCGAGGTAAAAAAACATCGTTTTAACATTTTTTTAGGAGTTCTTGATGGTCACTACTGCTTTATGCTGCCGCTTTGACTATTATTTATGTACAATGTATATGTTACGTGACAAAGCGGAGTATAACATAACAGCGTTATGTCTTTGTTAGAGAAGCTAAGCTAGGCGCGATATGTTAGCACGATTAGTTTTTAGATTTCTTCATGATTTTACATGTACGAATTTATGTGACGAAATCGTTGCCGTCATGTAAATTGGAATATTCGATGGCGTACTTTCTCACAAATGAGATATATTTTATAAACATACAAATCTAGGGGTGTCTGTTTAGTGAAATTATGTTATAAAAATGATTAGTTGCCTAGGAATCTGATGAGCTGCTATGACCGCTATACTGTGTATATACGTTCCATAGCAGTTCGTACAGTCATCTGAACTTAAACTTCTGTCTTATGGTATTCGACTATAGGTATGGCATACAGTCAGAACCATATAACTAATCGAGATTCTTATTATAAGTATCAAAAAATAAAAATTACTAGGCTAAAATGTCAACAATGTTATGATTTTATTTCTTTAATATTTAATAAAAATAATAATAAGTTTTTATTTACCCAAAGTGGGTAAATAAAATCTTGCAGTCCTACGATAATCATGTTAAATCTGTCATTTAATTTATGTACATAGGCCGTGTTCGGTATTCTTGATTGAGTGCAGGCCTTACCTCTGCCTTGAGTTCGGCGACCTGTTCCTGCAGTTCCCGCACTCGGTCCGAGTCATCCATGTTATTGCTTCTCAATTCACCCTCCGTCGCCATCACCTCGTTCTAAACGAAACACACTTTTAATTATCCCTTATAGCTTGTCAACGGGACCATAGGCCCAATTTTAACAGTTTAACTATTGTTTTCTTTTATTTGTCAGGTTTGTCTGCGGACAGTATACAATGTGTAACTGATATTAGCGTCATAAATCGAACCTATAGACAATATCATAACAGTAAAAAAAAAATTGACATTTCCATACAAATGGCCCAGGTGGCTGCACACTTTTGCATAAAATTGCCGGTTAAACACACATAGTTAGTACCTTTAATTTATATTCTGACACTTCGGTTTCCAACTCTGCTATCCTTTGTGCGTCCTCCATGTTTCTAATGTTAGCCTGCATCGACTCGTATTTAGCCTGTAAAAAGTCATGTTGCTTTTTTTAGTTTAACCTATTCTATCCCACTCCTGGGATATGTATGTTGGTACATGTTGCTAAAAATGACAAATTAATATGAAAAATAAAGTGCAGAATAAACAAGTGTCCATTTAGGGTGTGGCGATACAAGTATCGGATGATTCGAAAGATTTAGAGCGCAGGGCATGGTTAAGTGACGCCTTTATTTAAAATAAATAAGGTGACAAATAAATTTATGCTAACCATTAGGCATAAAATAGAGCAATTATAAATGTGGCAATTTGGAAATAGACACCGAAACTAACGATGTTACTCCTTGTTTAAAAAATAACGTATCATACGTGGGGCGCACTATAAGTTTCCGGAATGAATATGAAAAAAAACCGGCCAAGTGCGAGTCGGACTCGCGCACCGAGGGTTCCGTAAAATATATTATGTGATGTAACTAAAAATTTATGGTTTTCGTAATTTTTCCTTTATCTATGCTATAAGACGTTGCTTCGTACCAAATTTCAAGATTCTGAGTTCACGGGAAGCACCCTGTAGGTTTTGATTCCCTTGCAAGTGTCGAAAATTTGCGGCATAAACGGCTGTATCTTTTGATTGCGTTGGCTTAGAAGTTTGATTTTTTCACAGCTTCAAGGGACAGTAGACCTGAGTAATTGATATAAATTTCAGCTTCATACCTCCACGCGTTCCTGAGAAAAAGGGTCTTGACAGACGGACGGACGGACGGACAGACGGACAACAAAGTGATCCTATAAGGGTTCCGTTTTTTCCTTTTGAGGTACGGAACCCTAAAAATACTATTAAAGGTACAAAATTAATTTATTGTTTTTTAAAATAATCTCCCTTGGCGTCTATGCACTTTTTCATTCGATGAAACCAGTTTTGAAAACTTTTGTGCCACTCCTCTGTGGTGACCTCTGAAACGTGTTTTTCATACTCCTCGACAGCCTCTTCTGGTGATGAAAATCGTGGACCGCGTAATTGGTTCTTAATTTTTGGGAACAGGAAAAAGTCACAAGGTGCCAGGGTATGCAGGATGACTCATGAGTTCTACATTTTTCGCCTTCAAAAAGTCGTTTGTCTGTCTGGCCGTGTGAGAACTAGCATTGTCATGGTGCAGGATGATACAGCGTTTACGGTTATTTTTACGGAGTTCGTCAATAACTTCCGGCAAACAAATGGTCGTGTACCAGTCACTATTCACTGTACGACGATTCTCTAAAGCAACAGTAGCCACGTGTCCAGTTTTATTAAAAAAAGAAGCAATCATTCGCTTAGATGCACTTTTCACGCGTGCCACTTTGGTTGGTTTCGGCTCATCTTGAAAGACCCATACGCTCGATTGCTGCTTTGTTTTGGGATCGTAGCAATAAATCCATGTTTCGTCACCTGTTACTATGTCCCACACCATATTTGACGCACCTTCGTTGAATCTGGTAAGCATGGCACTGCACCAAGTGACGCGGTCCGTTTTTTGAGCCTCGGTCAAGTTGTGTGGGATCCACCGCGAGCACAGCTTTCTCACACCCAAATGTTTGTGTAGGATTAATTGTATTTGACTCATGCCTATTTCTAAGGATGCGCGAATTTCATGGTAGGTCACATGTCTGTCTGTTTCAATCATACGGCGCACAGCATTGATGTTTTTGTTGGTCACAGCGGTGGACGGCCGACCATCGCGAGATCGCATTGTATAAACAATATTTAAAAATTTATTGCAACATTTGAAAATAGAACTCTTTGGCTGTAGAATGCATCTGACTGTCTTTTGTTTTTACCTTGTGGCGCCATTTAAAAAATTGTGTGTCTGCATCAACATGGATTTAACTCGGGAAAATTTTCGTAGTATGATTTTCTACGATTTTAAGTGTAATTTGACAGCTCAACAGAGCATCGCTCGGCTTGAAACAGCTTTTGGCAATGAAGCACCATGCAAGACAACTGTTTATAGCTGGTTTGCAGAATTCAAGCGTGGTCGTATCAATCTCAGTGACGAATCTCGCGATGGTCGGCCGTCCACCGCTGTGACCAACATAAGTAAGTGGCCAGTTCCGGAAACTTACAGTGCGCCCTATGTATATGACACGCGCGCTCATTGGTCAAGTCAAATAGAGCGCGCTTCCCCGGCTACCTGTTACACACTTTCATCGCATTTCACGAAATCACTCCCACAGATTGCAGGAAAGCGAGCAAGAGGAAAGAGGACTGTTATTTTAGTCTTTCAGATTTGATTATTTAAGATTCATCATCATTATCATCCGAGTCCCGGTCCGTATTCCCGGTTTCATTCTCAGCAGTTACGTTTCAGAGCCCGGGGTCCGCTACCTAACCTAGGGGATTCGATGAGGTTACTGGTTTTTACACAGAGCGACGGCCGTCTGACCTCCGCAACCCAAAGGGTAGACGCAGGTTCGCTAGAATCAATCCTAGGATAGTTATAACAAACGCTAGATGGCATTTGGGACGCCACGGAATCATCTTTCTTTTCGGATAATCAGGTGATCCAGGCCTACAATATCCTAACCAGTCTGGAAACAACTTTTCACAGAGTATGCTTAACTAAACTTACTTTGGGGCTAGCTTAATCAGTGTGATTTGTCCTTATATATTTATTTATTTCTATTTTATGCTTCCCAGTGGGAACCCACGACCTCCGGATCACATGGCAAACGCCTCGACCACTGGACGACGGTGGCAGTCTAAGAAATTCGAAATTATTTAAGATTATAAATGTTAATATAGAGAGTACATGGAATATATTTTCCTTTTGCTATAAATATGTTAACAGTGGCGGCGCAAGATAAAATTTTTATGTGGGCGAGATAGTTCTGTGAGACCCTTTGGCTAGTAAAAAAATTCGCTTTAAGATGCGAGGCGTCATAAAAAAAAAGTTATCCGCTACACATGCGAGGCCCTGCAAGATCGCGAGGCCGCGGGCGGTGGCCCACACCGACCACGCCTTTCGCCGTCTCTGTATGTTAAGAGTAAAATAGTAAAAGAAGACTATGCCCTAACAGGGCCCATGATGACTTTCATCTATTCGCTGGGTATGTTCATGTGCATTGTAATAAATAGATAAAAGATGTAACACATCAATAAATATGTCCTGTGGTAGTGAGTGCGGCCGTACCTTGCTCTCGAGATCGGTGTACTTGTGCTGGAACTCGCGCTGGCGCGCCTGAAGCCCGCGCTCGCGCTGCATGGCGGCATCCAACGCTTCGCGCAGCTGGCGGGCTTCCTCATCCTGCCGGCGCAGCTGGTTCGTCGACACCTGCACTTGCGTTTCTAGTTCCATCACCTATATAACAATATTCATACATACATAAATCATAGCCGTACACAGACACAGAACTCTTTTTCGTCGGGGGTTAAAAATTAGTGGAATGACGCTAAAAAATAGAAGTGTTTTATAGCTGAGTTGTTCGAAAAGATAAAGCTGACCTTGAGCCTCAATTCCTTTAGTTCGGAGAGAGCTTCTAGTTCCCTCATCTTAGTGGACATGAGTTCTTCGTCTAGCTTTTGCATGTCAGCGGAGCGGCCTTCCCAGGCGCGCAGCAGCTTCTTGGGCGTGGCCATGATGTCGGACACCACGGTGGACTGCACCGGTGGGGCTGGCGCTTCTTGTCTGTGTTCCTGAACAATGAGCCAACGTGTTTACAGGTATATCGATATCGTTGCTCTAATCCTTATAAATGTATTATACAACGTGTAAAAAAAGGGGGTATCAACCCGAAAGGGAGTCAACGTACTAATCAATGTGAACAACTTTTACTATGGGACCATCCCTAATCGCAAAAAAAAAAATCTGCAGCTCCATAAAAAATTAAATACCTACCGTGCCAAAATGTATGAAGCTGCAGATATTTTTTTCGCGATATCAGGGATGGTCCCATAATAAAAGTTGTTCACATTGGTTAGTACCTTAACTCCCATTCGGTTTGATACCCCCTTTTTGTTACACGTTGTACAGGCTGTTTTTTTACCACCTGTCAAATTTTTGGAGCAAGTTCAGTCAAATTTTATAAATAAACTTAAATAAACATAGCCTGAATAATACATTAATAAGCATTAGAGCAACAATTGTAATACTGTAACGATATCAATAAACCGAACTAATTAGGCTAAAAACTTAAATCTTAAGCCAAATAAGCGTAGCATAGCAATCGTCTGCTTTCAAATCTAAAATTGAATTTTTTTTTTTTACTTTTAATTTTATGCGTTGTAATGTACGGTCAAGTGCAAAAATCCATTTATAGCAAAAATTTTCAATCACTTATTCTTGGCTATATATACGTATGAGTGAATTATGTGTAACCCACACAATTAGCTATGAAAGGACTTTTGCAAGTGACCGCCCATAAAGCTATGGTGTAACTTATTGCTTTTATACCTTAAATTTTTATAGGGTTTTTTAGGCATTCAAGATTCAAGAATTCGAAGAAGATTCAAGGTGACGCAAGCCTAGTACGTGTTATAGGAATATCAAATAGTGGCGAGATTCGGCGTGTAGGGTTGAACACGTGATGGCTCAGTTGGTTAGAGCATGGTCGTATTGAGACTGGGTTATAGACTTTAAGTCCTGCTCACGTGGAATTTTTTTACCATTTCTTATTTCATTATTTAATTTGAGTTCATACTATATACCTGCAAATGCCTCTGCCAAGTCTCGGAAAGCTCAGTTACTCGCTGTCGGAGTTCCTTGAGCGATAGGTTAGCCTCGGCCTCCCGCAACTTTACGGCAATCAGTTCGTCCTAGAATAGAGGAGCAACATTAGTTGTACATGGTGGCATTTGAACCTAGGTGGGGTACAGCAGCGTACCGAGACCCCCGGGATTTGGGGTTTCAACCCCCTCCGGAAATAAAGAAATTTTGCGGTCTTTTAAAAATTTTGGCACCACTTCCCGTTACTACGGCAACTCCCCGACTTCAATTCACGACGATTGGCCTTAATATCCACTATAACATTTCTATAAACCCGGAAGACGTTATTGAATAAAAAAAGATTAAGTAAGCAGTATTAAAAATTTTGGGCGGGCACTGTTATTGTAAGTATAACAAAAATAATTACTTAGTAACATTTTAGTGTTTCTTTTACATGGACCGAACCCCCGAAGAACACGAAGCCTGGGTAGGATCACTAAGTAAAATCCTAGGACCAACCTTCCCGTCCCCGTCCCCGAAAAAAAGGCTTGCAGTGCTTTTTTTCATTTAGGCTCCAGCGAAACACAAAACGTGTAGTTTTCCAACTGACCGCTTGCGTTCCGACGCATTTTTGAGTCCATCGTGTCAGCGATAAGTAATATTGTGTTACGCAGAAAATATCACAAATTTGTCAATGGTTTTCTAAACATTTCAACAAAAATAAAAAAGCAGCGTGAAACGGAACTTATTCTCACTGGAACGTTTCTTTGATATTTGTACGTTAAAATGTCAAAATTATGAGTGGTCAATACCACTCGTTGCGAATCCTTCGCATACCATCAATTAAAAAATGCGCCCGTTTGAAAACACTCGCGCAAATCATTCGTAATGTGACTCCCTGAATGAAAAATAGCGCTCCTGGATACGCTTATAGTGTGCGTGCGTGTACCTGTAGGTGCGCGACGTTGTTGTCGACGCGTTGCCGGCGCAGGCTCTTGTTCTCGCTCTCCAGCTCCGAGATGCGCGCGGTAAGCTCCCGCTCGGCCGCCTCGCGCTCCGCCGCGTGCAGGCGCGCGCGCACCAACTCCCGCTGCAGACAGCGCGCCAGCTCCTCTCCTTTCGCACCGCTGCCGCTCTCCACGCCCTCCAGGGACGACTGTCTCGAGTTGTTCTATTCAGAACACAATACCACACAAATTAATAAGAGTATTTCATACAGTATGCCTGGTCGTTACAGGACCTCAACGAGGCAAATGATCGGCCGGTCACTGTTAATAAAAAAAGTTAATTTTTATATAGCCAACCGACTCGAAATAAGAAGATACAAAAAGGAATCTCCTAAGATCCCGCGCAACATGCGTCCCCGTTCCCCGTCTCCACACCTCTCCCCCGTTCTTTTTCTGCCGTGCACACGTCAATGGGTGTGTGTTCGCCTGCTCGCGCCCTTCAACAAGGCGAGAACGGAGGAGAGGTGCGTGGACGGGGAATGGGGACACATATTGCAAGGGACCTTAGGAGATTCCGTTTGTATGTATTACTCTTACTGTATTCTGTGCCTATACTGTCCCACTGCTGGGCAAAGGCCCACCTTTTGTACGCCACAGATCTCTATCATGCGCGATCAACTTCCAGGCGTGTCGAAAAGCGCTAGATCATCACACCACTTTAACAAGACTTTAAATACTGCTTATTTCGGTTGACTGGTAAATAAAGCCTATGGCTTTAAATCCGCCTGTTACATTTGTAACAGCTGTGGTATAGGCACAGAAGACAGTAAGAGTATACAGAACGGAATCTTGTAAGGTACACGCAATATGCGTCCCCGTTCCCCGTCCCCGCACCTCTCCCCCGTTCTTGTGCGGCCGCGTGCGCCGTGCAGTGTGTCCTCTCTCGCCCTGAGACAAAGCTTGAACGGGGGAGAGGTGCGGGGACGGGAAACGGAGACGCATATTGCGCGGGACCTTAGGAGATTCCGTTCTGTATACTCTTACTGTCTTCTGTGGTATATATAGGCTAATAAAAAAGTCTAGATATTACCTCAGCGATGGTCATCTCCAGCGAGCGTATCTCGTCCTGTGCGACGGCCAGCCGCTGCTGCGCGTCGACGTTGGCTCGCCTCAAAGCCTGCACCTCCCGTTCGAGAGCAAAGGCCTCTTCCTCTCCCTCGGCGCGGTCCACCTGCCCCCTCAGCAATCGCTCGGCGAGCGACGAGCTTTCCTTCTCCAGGAGTTCCACCCGCTGCTTGAGCAGACGATTCTCTTGGCGAAGACACTGTGACGTCACATATAGTTGTAGGATGTGAGGTTTGTCAAAAGAGTTTATAATGTAAGATGAGTATGAATGTATAACTGGCACGTAAGAAAGGAAGTAAGAAGTAATTTGAATGTAAAAAGTGTAATGTTGTTTGAGAAGAAAGGATAAAGATAGAAGACTAGTAAGACGACAACGATATATAGAAGATTTATTTTAATAATATAAGAAGTACAGATCCTTCCGTGGTTTCTCTCAGCCCCAATCCCACATATATATGTAATTTTATTTTTACTATTAACTGCACACACACACAAGACCCACAGGCTAGTAAAAAAAAAACTCTTTAATTATCACTTATTAAACTTTGCATTTCCAGTATCTTACCCTAGTAAATTATTTTACCTTCAAAAGTAATTAATAAGATAATAAATTATTTTGTATTTTTTGTTTTGTTTCTATTTGTACATAGTATATTATTACTCTAGTTTGTATTATACCTAATACATTTATTTTTGACTTTTGACGTAATAAAAGTCGTAAAACGAAGACTAATTTATTTAATAACAGTTAACATTGCAACACACGTGTATACTTACTCTGAGCACTGCGATATCACCCTGTTCTTTCGTCTTGATCACAGTGTATTCTTTCTCTAATTTCTTCATCTTCTTTGGATTCACCTTGATGCTATATGCAAGGTTCATGAACGCGTCCTGGTCGGCTTCCGCTTTCGCTGGCAGCTCTTTCTGAATGTACTGTAAAGCGAAAGTTAGGCTTAATCGCATATGCTATAATTTTATTATCAACGGTTAGGCCTATAGCTGTAGTCTTTGAGTTGAAAAGATTAGTCCGTCAACACAGCCGATAGTCTCCTTTAGATGGACAATTCCACAAACGAGAATATCAACTATACACAAGTACACAACACGTACCAACCTGATATGTGCAAAATATACCAGTACGCCCAAAGTTAGTGATTTGACTTATTTTTCTATGTCCCCTGGGTGGGGCAGAAGACCGCTACTGATGGTATTCCATCCCGTTCTGTCTTAAGCGCGCTACGCGCTTCACTTTGCACCAAGACAGCCCGATTGTCTTCACCTCTGCCGCCAGGTTGGCTTTGATAGACCACGCGGCGTCTCCAAATAATTTTAATCGTTCCATCGCAAGTTCTTCGACATCAACTTTTAGAAGAAAATGCCGAAAAGAGTACCGGGGATCTCAAGTAGAACACACTAAAATGAAGAAGAGGCCATACGAGCTTTAGACTATGTCTCATTAAAGTAGGTAAATAATGAAAATATACTTACTTTAAGAATGTTCTCCATGTCAAGCGAGAGCAAATCATTTTTGCCAAGCGTCAACATAGCGAGGGCCACCTTGAATACAATTTCGATGCCCTCGGACAGGAACACATCCATGATGCGGCAGGCGAGAGGGAGCGAGAGGGTCGTTGTGAACAGAGTCAGAAACCAGCTGCTTGCGTATATCGACGTGCTGAAGCTCTGGAATATTTGGATTTCAGATATGTTAAATAAAGTACTATGGGCATTATATTGATTTTTTAAGGAATACATAAGAGGAATCACAAGTCAATCAAAGTAGAATCTGTTCCGCATCCTTGATGGACAATATTTAAAAAATCCTTCGCAATACAGCTCATATAGAAAAATGCAGAAAATTACATTATGTTTTAAAACGCACTTAGTGAAAGTGATAACCCAAGGTAGATACAGAAACCCGATAGGTGAAGCACATATTGGAAGTTGCTCGAGTAGATGATTGTAATTCACAATTACCTGAGCTTGAAAGTGGCCATGTAAGTCTGGGAGAAGCTCTTGCACCAGGTTTTCTAGTTGGAACATACAGAGGCCCAGCTCCGCCATGCTCGGTTTGAACATGTCGCGCATTCGATGCTGCTGCATGATCTTCACTAACACGGCAAACGCTTCCTCTTCAGGCATCTGAAATATTACTCAAATTATACCTTACTTTGCACCAGCGGAACTTTCTATCAAAAAACAAAAAAACACGCACACTTGTATGGAAATGTAGAAATTTAATTTTGGGTGTTATTTAAATTTTAATTATACTATAATGATCTAGTACAGTAAGTTTGGCGCATACTCCACCGACAAGAGCAACTAAGCTCTTAAATAAGAAGAAGAAGAAGATCTAGTATAGCCCGTGGTTCAATTTATTACGGGTATGTCCCTTCCTCTTTGTATATACTAAAATAGCTATAAGACCGGTAGAGGATATGAAGGAAACAATCAATTTAAACGAATAGAAGACTAATGCACTATACAATAAAAATATTGCACCTTTAAAACGAGTTGTATCACTGAATAAGGCCACAGGGGCGAGACACGACAGTGCGACTGACACACAGTATTTGTAAACGTATATCGTCCAGAATTATAACAACATACTTAAGCAAGTCTTATGAGTTGTAACAAACTAACAGGAAGTATAAAAAACAATTGTACAAACACTGAAAAATTATATTAACATAATAAAGGCCATATTTTAGAATAGTAAGTAGTTTACTGTCTAATTTACTATTTATACAATTGTTGACCTGGTTAAAAAAGAAAGTACTCAGAATAAAGCATTAAATGATTTTTCGTAACTAAGCAAGGCAAGGGTGAGTTATCAAAAAATGCTTTTATGCATCATTATCCGAGCTTATTCCCGGTTGCATCTTCAGTGGTTATGCTTCAGAGCCCGGGGTCCGCTATCCTAGGTGATTTGACGAGGTAAATGCAACCCAAAGGGTAGACCAGAGCCAATCCTAGGATAGGTACAAACGGTAGGTGGCGTTTGGGACCCACCGCCTTACGTGCCTTCCGAAGCACGGAATCATCTTTCTTTTCGGATAATCAGGTGATTCAAGCCTGCAATATCCTAACAAGACTGGAATCATTTTTTTACAAAGTATGCTTCCCAGTGGGATTTGAACCCACGACCTCCGGATCACAAGGCGAACGCTGGACCACGAAGGCAGCCAAAAATGGTTTTATGAATATAAAAACATACGAACAATATAGAGATAATGTTAGTGTGTTACCTGCATTAACAGTAAGCCCACGATGAAGCCGCTACCCTGACAGTATCCAACTTCTCTGTCGTGCAGTGAGTAAGCCTTCATGACATTGAAAAGAGACTCCTGGCCGAGACCATCCTTCTCTTTGAAGAACTCGTGTTCCGGGTACGTGCGTGCGATGTCGCGTCGAATTACCTTCTCGCAAGCCGATTTCGCCTATTATATTAAATATTATTATTATATAAAAAAAAAATATATATATTGTGAAATTGAGCTTGACCTACCACGTTATTTCTACCAATAGGTCTACCAGGAACTTCTTTTGACTACTAATAGAGACATATCAGTTGATTGTGGCGTAACAGTTGCGTTAAGGGGAATTTTTATCTTGATAGCCTTTCTAGAGATTCTTTTGGGGATGTGATTAGGATATGTTAATTGATTTGAGCCGTGTGGGTTCTGGCTTAGTAAAGGACCACTCCATCTCTTCCTGTGTCATGTCGTCGAGGCAACTAAATGACTTAGCACAACTTCTCGTGCTTCAACTGCATTTCCAAGGAGGGTTGACGTCGGAAAACTATAGCCAAAACGTTGAAACTGTTCTGGATATTTCTTCTCGATCTTGCATGGTCTTTGGCATCCTTGGATGACTATTAACATGGATAGGTATTATACTTGGAGCAGAAAAAGCGGGAAAGTACACCCCGGGCTCCGAAGCAGCACAGTTGCTGAGGATACAACCGGGAACACGCTAAGATGAAGAGTAGGATATGTTAAAACTGGTCTTAGGGTGCGTTATATTTCTTTTTCAAAATAATTTTTAAATTTGTTTCGAATTGTAAATATAGCAAGACTTTTTTGTTTTGTGACAAAACAAAACGAGGGCGTCCACTGCCTGAGAGTGTAATATCTTCAATTAAATACAGCGACAAAGTGATAGAACTTTAAAGAGAAATGAAAGCATCAAACACTCGTCATCAAAACGGTAATCACCTTTATATAAGACGCATACAGTTTCTTTTCTGGGGAAGAGTCGATTCCGGCCAATAATTGCCAAACAATGCCTCTGAAGTGAACCGGTACGCCCTGCCGCAGCAGGTCCCGCACGAACTGATTGCGGCGTTTCCACTCCGTCTCCCAGTTGCTGACGATTCGCCCCCACAAACCCCACAAATCTTCTTCGCCATTGCTCCCACTGACACGCGCCTCCGGTTCATGACTTGAACTTGTTGCTATCGAATGAAACAATTTTTTTAGACAGAGGTTTTCCAGTATTTTGGGATATTTTAATGAATATGGACGTAGTACTCTTTAGAAAAGATGAAGTATGTTGTCACTTGCCCAAACCCAGTCTCGTAGATCAACGATCGAGTATGTTGAATAGGTTCCAGCAAGATGAGGATCTTAGAAATTATAAGGAAAAGTCTAATTTAGGCTAGATTACGCGGCATAAGAATTCAAATATGTTACAAAACTTTCTCATACCTACCTACTTTGTTAGACTGTTACGGTGGCGATTTACGGCGAACCGCTCTAAATATTAAAACGGCTTTTAATATAAATACCGTTAGAAAATAAACTGGAGTAATTATAAGAATAAATTAAGCTATATTTACATACTCAATGAAAGATTTTCCAGAACACTCGAAACGTAAAACTCAAATACACTTTTTGCGTATACAAAATCGTTTGGTTCATCCATTTCATCTTCTAACTCATGACAGTATGACTAAGAACAACATACGGTCTATGACATCACCGTTTCGTGTTCACTGATAAGAGATAAAAATACACAGGTCTTTTTTCAGTGACAGATTACAATTTTTTTAATTATTTACTAAGCAAGAAAGGTAAATCTACATTTCTGTTTTAACTAATACCTGTTTTTTTTTTTTAAATAAATCTGCTACAGAAATTATATCCGCGTAACTATAGATAGAATGCCGTAAGTAGGTTTCGCGTACCTAAACACGGCGTAAGAAAACAGTAGCGTCTTCATCTGATACGATAAGCATGTTTATTATTGCCTCTCTCTTTTCTGTTAGCCACATTCAGCCGCGGGAGGATTGTCTGTGATTGTGCATGTGTGTTTTCAATGCATCGCGGAATGTGTGCGTTCGACTTGCTTCCCGTTGTTTTTATTGCAACCGAATGCAGTTCTTTTTATTATACTTAGCTGTTACACGGATGTTTCCGTACAGTGCATGCGCCCTGGTATGTGCGTTGCTTTATTAACGCGGATTTAAGCGATGTTCTAACTATTGATGCTTTTTCATAGTAAACCTAGTAGGTATATAGAGCTCCTGTCAAAATACATTAAAATTATTTTATGGACAGATTAAAAACATGATAGAAAGCAACTTTGACATATGTATAGCGAACAATAAAAAGAAATTGGTCTTACACACCAGTTTAGCGATCAGATGTAGGTATACATGCGGTACATACATATTGTACTACAATGATACGTAATAAATCACTAAACCCTTTGCGTTGAACGCTAATCACGCAATTCGTTAGAATTGCAGCAGTGGCTTTATTTTTCTCTATTTGTATGTAGGTACATATTTACAAATTGACGAGAGTATAGACATTAATAAATCGGGCAAGTGCGAGTCGGACTTAAAAACGCTAAAAAAACACGTTTCTTGTATGACGACCAACTTTAATTTTAAATTTTATCTTCTTTACTTATAGTATTAGTCATGCATAATCAAGTATCTAGTTAATGTCATTACAAAGATCGAGTTAAAAACGCTGAAAAAACACGTTTCTTGTATGACGACCCCCTTTAATTTGTAACTTTTCCTATTTTTAGTATTTGTTGTTATATCGGCCACAGTAATACATGATCGGTGAAAATTTCAAGTGTCTTAGCTATTACAGTTCAAGAGATAGACTCCTTTGACAGACTGACAGACAGCGGAATCTCAGTAATAGGGTCCCGTTTGCACGCTTTGGGTACGGGACCCTAAAAACTGATAACAAATATCGGATCTTTTTCCACATGGTTTCTGTAGGTTCGGTGTAAAATGTCAGTAATTATTAAACTTCTTTACAGAAAATGTTTAATCTCGCTACAATCCCGAAAGTACTCGTATAAAACTTACCGGATGCAAGGGATATTTGCGAGGTGTCTGAACTTTTGCGGCTGTGTACATTGGTCAGACAAGCGCTCTTGGCATCCGCCTCGATCCGCCGGTTTTCTTCCTCCAGCTTGGCAAGTAACACCCGGGCGGGCGACGGGATGATTTCACACTCTTCGCGGCAGTCTGTACACATAGCAAAAATGTTAAACGCAGTTTGTCATGTAAGCACTGAACTCGGATTACTGCCCCCTCACCTCAACTATGAATAGTGGTTTTCAATATTTTACAAATTTATCAACGTAACGATCACAACGTATAAATTCGCGTGTATGTATATAATATTGTTATATAAAAATACTCTATACATTTACATATACCCATCTATAAACCATTAAAGTTAGTCATTGCCTGGGAGAGACGTAATATGTGTAATAACGCCGCCGTCACATAATAACAGCTATGTCGAGGCAAAGACTTATACGTAGTTTACTTATTCAACTTTACTTTTCCTAACACTGAACATGTTATAACAGCCAAATACGTTTTTAGGCTTCCTGTTGTGATACTTAACTGACTAAAAACAAACCATCTTTTTGTTTGTAAAGCTTGAAGTTAGTACAACCAAGAAATACTTTTTCAAACGTCAGGCTCACAAATCAAAAACTCAAGAGCCACGTTCAGAGTCGAGTTCTAAAGTTGCACTACATGCAAACTTTATTTTCCATAATTTCACATGTTTACTACCCATTTTAAACAATTTTCAACTTTATTTACTTACGAAATTTTAAAACAAGTAATTATTAAAAAAACAAAATACCCGACTGACAACATATAAGTTTTTTAATCCTAGTATAAAATCCTTTAATTTGATACCCCACACGATAGGTTCGAAGACACATAATTTGGCGCGAAAAAATTATTTCAATTTTTGATATATGAGTACCCAGTGTCACTCTCAAAGTTAGGAAAAATGTAAAGACACCTCTAAAGCTTAAATCCATCAAGCCGTTTAGGCTGTAGAGCGTGCCAAAAAAATTTACATACAAACATACATATGTACATACATACACACATACATACACTCGAAAAATATAAACCTCCTTCTAGCGCTGTCGGGTACATTAAGTAGACGGCTGTACTCGTAACTGAAGCAAAAAAAAAAACAAAAAACAAAGCTAACTTAGCCGTAAAAGTTTTCTTTTAAAGTTTAATACAATCCAGATTTTTTTAACATAATTTTAGAGGGGGAGGGGTGAGGGAGGGGGACGCTTAACTTGAACAAGAATTAGTTAAAAAAAGTTGCCATTGAAAAACCTCAATATTTGAAATACATATCTAACGATACCCTCAATAAGGGTTAGACGCGCAAAAATATTGTATCGCCCCTATACAATATTTTTGCGCGTCTAACCCTTATTGAGGGTTATACCGTATTAAACCGTATTTAAAAAAAAAAACATTTATGTTTGCTCACTTTGTACGTAATATACATGTCGTGGCCGGATCACAGAATAGATCATTCCATGATGTGGCCTTTTCATGATATGGTTGTATATGTCATATATGATTGGGAAAATACCAGCTGCCCGAATCATAATGTGGTCTGGCCAGATCAATGAATAATCAGCGTGTCAAGGCTATGAAAAGCTAAACGCACGCCTACTCCATGCTACAAACATTAGTGATCACGTCGTTAAAGAATTACATTCTACCGTTACTGGCACTGATATTGTTTTATTTTGTGATGTCTCATGGCAGTCGACAATTATTCTGATAAAAAGCTAATAATTTTATTATATAATAATAATAATGTGTCACTTGAGTATAAAAATGAAGTAAAATGTTGTTACGACACAAAACTGCTTGAATTTTATAAAAGTCACTCATAAAACGAGAGCTACGTAAAAAATGGCTTGAGAGTTTGGAACGTATTTCACAGGTTGGTTGGTAGATTTCAATATCGAATACTGTTATTTAGTGGTCCTTAAATGTCTTGTTTATGTATTGTTGACCACCAAGCTTACTTGACTAGATTAATCAATATCAGTATTTTTTACATTTTTGTTATAAAGGATTAACCTGTTGTATTTTTATAGATTTTTATTAGATTAAAATATTTTCAGTTTTATGTTGACAATTCGAATTGCAAGTCAGTTGCAACTTTTTGTACTTGTATATTTAAAATTTTCTTGTAAATAAGTTTCCCTTTCCTTCTTCTTCATTAGGATTTTTAATAAACCTTTGATGTCATGAAAACCCTTCATTAATTATATGAACAAACGTTCATTGACATTCATTAAACGTTGACGATTAAACGATATAGTCAGTTTTAGCTGGCAATATCATAAAATACAACCATTTCATGAAATGGTCGGCCACATTATAAATTGATTAATTCTAAGATCTAGTCACGACATATATACCCATGCAAAATTACAGCTGTCTAGTAACAGTTTCTGAGTTAAACCGACAAACGGACATAGCGAAACTATAAGAGTTCCTTGTATGGACTACGTAACTCTAATAACAAAGCGGCCAAGTGCGAGTCGGACTCGCCCATGAAGGGTTCCGTAGCAGCAAGTAACATAATATAAAAGTTCTAAAGGTAAATTGCGGTTTACGATTTATGACGTATTAAAAAATATCTATACCGAGACCGCTATAGTTTTAATTGAAAGTACATACTAAGTACCACATTTTTTTCAGAATTATTTTAGTAATATTTCAAAAGTTACGGTGGGGGGATACCTCAAATTTTAACTTTGTATTAGATTATCTCAAGACTGGGGGGTTTGATCTACATAGTTTCAAAGCAGTTTTTGTTGCATTTTAATAGACCTATTCAACGATACCCCACACGTTGGGGTTAGTCCAATTTAATTTTTTAAATTCACTTTTCGTTTTATGGGGGGCTGAAAAAATATCATTTTTTCATAATTTTGAAAAACCAACTTTTGGAACTTCAATATCTATCTCTCCACCAATTTTCGTGACAATCGGTGCAGTAGCGGCGGAGTTCGAGCCCGGACGAAAAGACAGACGGACGGACATGACGAAACTATAAGGGTTCCTTGTGGACTACGGAACCCTAAAAACGGTCTATGTCCCTTGAGTATAGGAAAAAATTTTTTTATACATACTATTTTTATCGATTCAGATATGGGCTAACAAAAAATATAATATTCAGGAAAAATATTTCGTTAGGATAAAGGGTAGGTTAGGTAGTAGAGTTATGTAGGTATTAGAAACTGCAGAATTGATTATAATTGAGCTATGAAGGAACCTTGTTAATTGCTATTTGCGTGACTACTATTAATTATACTGTATGAATTTTATAACTTTGTACGCAGCTATACTTATTAGTAAATTAATTCGATAACGTATGGTAGATTGAAAATTTTGATATACGAATATTGTATATTTTATGCAATATCTGGATACGAAAAACACATTTTCCTCGTTTATAATTAAAATAACAAAAACCTTATAACAAACAGTATACGAGAAATCGGGCGACACAGGAATATTGTTCGCTATAATGAAACTTTTGCACTAATATTTTAAGTTGGAACGAACCTTATTTACGATATGCCAGATCTTAAAATTTATGAATTTAATTATTTATTTTGAGGACCAACTATTATTACATTGCCATCAGACATTCTCATTTTCTAAATTAACATAACTCTCAACCACTAACCGAGATACTAGAACACGATCAGTTTTATTATATATAAAACATGGACTAACTTGATTACGAGGTTTAAACCACGGTCAACCCAAATCAAGTTGATATTGATAGTATGAAAAAGATAGTGGCGTTTAACTACGAATAGATGTCAACTTGTTGGATAATGGTTTTAACCAAGTATTGTAATAATAATAAGGCTCTCAATAAATCCAGATCATTAAAAAAAGCGTTAGTACTTATCTAATGTGTATATGCAAATCGGTGAGTTTTTAGTATACTAATGTTACTAGCAAAGGTTATGCTACAGGCTCAATGTACTAGCATAACATTTTATGGGTGACGTTGCAAGCTATTAAGTGCATTAGTAATGTTATCAGTGAAACCAACAAACCGTCCAAGGATGAAACAGGCGATTCTGTATTACTAGCGATCGGTGTCCCTGGGGTGGCGCTGGGGGCGACCGGCGCTTCTCTCGCTTCGGACTCCACCTTCATGGTGAGTCAGGTGCTGCCATATAGGACGCCTCCTCTCCGCGCGCCTCTCTGCACCAGATACGCGCAGTCACCACATCAACTCTAACACGGGTACCAACGACAAACTGCTCCTACCATTTGAATTATAACTCTAACCTATTGCATAAAATTTTACATTTTCCGAACCTTTATTTGTAAGCTTTGTTGTATTTTTAAGTATTGACAGGTTTACGAACTAACTTACAAATAAAGTTGAAATTACATTTACTTTGGTTGCATAATAAGTAAGTTGATACTGTTCTGTAAGTGAGGCAAGGCTCATATTATAAAATATAATTAATAATACACCAGCGCTGTTTCCAAGGTTACCGTTCTATTCTCATTCTTCAGGAGTAGATAGAGCTGCACCACATAACCATACATGCACACATTATGGATACGAATGATTAGTCATTGATGATTTAAGTCACAACACACTCACGATTGTTTATTCCTCGTGTGATGGGTTAACAGTAACCTAAGAATGGAGCGAATATAGTTTGAACATTGTTTTGATGGAACACCGCGGTCGCGTAGGTGAAAGTCAGTAGAACGAGCCGCACGTTCAGCGGTCATCCGCCCTCTAAGCATGAAGGCCGTCCGTCACATTACATAGCGTGCCGCAGCCGCTGCTGGTTCGCAGTACGAACATTGGCCGGCGGACACATACGGCCGCAGATACGCGCACAGTGAGCACACGCACGAGTCACACGAACACGGCACGTAACTCCTACTTCCTATGCCCGATTGCCTACTACCACATTGCTCATGCCATGCTATTAGATAATTATTGACACTACTTCTGATTAGTTGTAATAAAGTAGACAAAAAACCTAAACCAAAAACCTAATATTTCTTTGTCAATGTAAGTATAATATTTTGTATAGCCATATGAGTACATTGTAACTATAGAGTTAACATTGATTTCAAAAGTTTTCGTTCGACAATAGAAAGAAATGTTAGACATAGAAAGAATGTTTTCTATTGTCTAACATTTATATTATAATACTCAATGTAATCAGAATCATGATAAACCTGTTACAACAATTGTAAGCATATTCAGATATTTTTCTTTCTATACATGAGGTAGTCGTCATATTGAAATATACTCGTACAACTTTAGATATTTGTAGAGATGGAACTCTACAAATATCTAACGTCAAACCTTTTTGATGAAAAATTAAAGCCGGTCGGTAAAAAAATCAGGCCGGTTATTTTTTTAATAGGTAATTATTTTGTAACTTTTTAAAATCGATATACTATCTCAAAGAGGCCGTAAAATGGTTGGTATTAAAATCTCTAAAATGGGGTGTTTGGAACATTTAACTAATTTATCCCATTATAATTTAATTAATTGTACAACCAGTTATCTCGTACTTTTAGTATACAGAGTGGAAGGGACATACCCGTAATGAATCGAACCACGGTCTATACCAGATCATTATAGTATAATGAAATTAAAATAACAGACAAATAACAAAAAAAAAATTTGCCTTTCCATACAAGCGTGCAGCCGCCCGGGCGATTTGTATGGAAATGTCGAATTTTTTTTTGATCTTTCGACTGTTTTTTTTAATTTCATTATACATAAGTGATCTAGTATAACCCGTGGTTCGATTTATTACGGGTACGTCCCTTCCACGTTGTATAATAACTAAAGAGGTTCAAAAAAAGTATCGTTATAACACCTACAATTTAATTTAGTCCGAGCTAGGTCAATAAACCTCAAGGGTGTGACAGTTGACGGGCGTAGTAGGGTGACTGGGCGACTGCCGACCTAGACTCGATACTAGATCAATATCTGGTCATTAATGGCTGCTATGTACCTACATATATTTTAGTCTTGATTACAAATACATAAATACAATCTGCCTACCCCTGTGGGAAACAGGCGTGATAGTATGTATGTATGTACAAATACATGATTTATACTTTATAAGAGATATCAGGGGTTGTATGTAGCAAGTATGAGGGTCAAAAATAAATTATTTTGTAATGATACGAGAATAAAACGACACAAAGTAATGTCACTTGTTATTCATCATATCCATTTTGAACGTGATTTTAGATTTTTTAATGCCCAAAAACTGATATTAAGAGCGCTATTTGACTACAAGAAACTATGACGGCACGCCATGCGTTTTTCATAGAAATCCTATAGAAAATATTTTAGACGTTTAGAAAATAAATATCTGTTTTGACTTGATGGCAACTAGCGGATTAAAGCGAACATCTTATTCATTCTTATTATTGAAACACATAATTTACTGTCGCTTTCTAAGTAAATTTCTATTCAATACCTATAGATTTATTGTCATACCCTACAAAGGGTAGAAAATTCTTATACCTGTGTAAATTGTAAAAAAATACATTTTTAATTTTGTAAATCAGAATTAGTATTAAAATTTTTGTTTTAAATTAAATATATTATAAACTGTAAGATATTATTCTAAATTTATTTTTATAGACAAAAAAGACAAGAATCTTATATGCATCTAATTTGTAGATAGAAGTGAAAAGCACTTAAGGAGCTTTGATAGTGTGAGGTTGAAGTGTTGACATTAGTGGCGGTAAACAAATCAAGTTACTAAGTTGGCGCGGCTCGAGTTCTTTTGTAAGGATAATCGACCGAACTTCGATTTACCACAATATTATAAGGATGTAGAGTAGAATGGGCTTCGTAATAGTCGGTTCATGAAATATAGCATAAAATGTAGAGTGACAATATAACAGAGCCTGATTCCCACATAAAATATTCTGAAGTCTCGCTTTGGGCTTCGTAGCCACACTGGCCATTATATTTTGCGGTATGAATTAATGAATGAATGAAAAACTCTTTATTGCACCTAAAAATAAATAATAATTAACAAAAAACAAATTGTAAATATATATACATAGGTACAATGGGCGGTCTTATCGCTGACAGCGATCTCTTCCAGACAACCAGTGGATGGAGAGAAATTATATTATAAACACATTTCTATAATTACATTTATAAAAAGGTTTCACTACCTAGATAGTGTTAACTGTAATGATTTATATTACCAATCATTACAGTTATCAGAACTACATTAATAAGAAGTTATAGAAAGGTTTTACTAACATTATACATAGGTAGTAACTTTTTGCATCATTTATAAAATTATACTTGCAAACATTTTGAGATCTGACCTACAAACAGACCGAAATCGAAAAAATATTAAGTACGGCTGCTACACGAGGCTTCGTATTTGCCAACCACGCTACCGCAAAATGAAATGGCCAGTGTGGCTACGAAGCCCAAAGCGAGACTCGAGAATATTTTATGTGGGTATTATTTGAACTCCTGAAATCAACGGCAAGGATATTCCCCAAGAGAGTAAATCATGAGATACAATATGTGCACTGAATGCTGGTGTCGCATGAAATATACAAGTAGTAGTTTGGAGGGTCCCTCGGGATTTCAATTCACGTGTATAGTATAGTTGTATAATGAACGTTCACGAACTCAACTAGAGCCAAGAATGACTAGACAAGACCTGACTACGATTGCCAGATGCAATGATTGAAATACCATTAATACTAAATAATAATCAAAGACGTCTCATAGTTTAGTTTGAAGAAAAAGAAAATTACAACATCGAAAATTTACTAGAGTAACTAAAGGATTTGACATTTGCAAGCAATTATTAAAAATTAACAAATTAACCGCCCATAACAAGAAGACAACCCGCAACATTTTACCTTTTTTTTGTCACTGTCAACTTCATTTGTGTGAATAATGGTTTAAACTAAGTCTTAAAGTTAGTCTGCGTTTCATATACATACATATAAGATGGTAATTGCTTTCGAAATAACATTGATTATATCGGACTTCGATATATGATCGAAGATATCGGAATATCGAATTTCGCAGTACCATGTACCACGACATAACCATGCAACATCGAAGAAATCACTTTATTTGTTGTCTGTTCATCGCAGTAACGTCATGTACTCGATTATACGAAGACATTTTTAATAAGAACCATATTAAAAAAATAATAATCTGAGAATATTTTTAAAAGGAGTTTAATTTCCTTGCCTGAAATAAATCTAATACAAGTAGTAGCGTGTGTTCGCTAAAAAATACGGCGATTGGTGATCAAGAGATTTCCTTTGGCTGAGTTGATCCTTACGACTCAAATATAGATTTTAGAAGAGGAGCCATCTTGAATTTTTGTGCAGTGGGGGGTTATGACGCAATCAATTTTTTGTTACGAACAAAAATTTTCTTTTTCTAAAACTAGTCGTGTGGTGCATCAAATGAAAGGGCTTTATAAGCTAATTCTAAAAATATCCTACATCATTACATCTTAGTCACCTGTTTTCTGAAAAAACAAAAAAAAAATTCAAAACATGCCAAGTTCCTGCAGGTAGAAAACGGCTGAATGAATTTTTATAAAACATACGCAAAATTTATACAGTAACGCCACTATGTCAGTCCGAGTACAGGAGCAGTGCACGAGGGCTATTCCACTGCAAAGAAGTGTGAGACAGGGAGACGTTATATCTCCGAAACTGTTCACCGCTGCACTGGAAGATGCCTTCAAGCTCTTGGAATGGAAAGGACTTGGCATCAACATCAATGGCGAGTATATCACTTACCTTCGATTCGCCGACGATATAGTTGTCATGGCAGAATCCATGGAGGACTTAAGTACTATGCTCGGAGACCTTAATAGAGTTTCCCAACAGGTGGGCCTTAAAATGAACATGGTCAAAACGAAAGTAATGTCGAATGTCAATGTTGTGCCCATACCTGTTTCTGTTGGGAGCTCCACCCTCGAAGTTGTAGACCAGTATACCTACCTGGGTCAATCGATCCAGGCAGGAAGTTCCAGCTTCGAGAAAGAGGTCTTTCGACGAATCCGACTCGGCTGGGCAGCGTTCGGGAAGTTACGCAGTGTCTTCTCGTCCAAAATACCTCAGTGCCTCAAGACGAAAGTTTATAATCAATGTGTGTTACCAGTGATGACTTATGGCTCCGAAACGTGGTCCCTTACTATGGGTCTCATAAGAAGGCTCAAGGTAGCTCAACGCGCTATGGAGAGGGCTATGCTTGGTGTTTCTCTACGTGATCGAATCAGAAATGAGGAAATTCGTAGGAGAACAAGAGTCACGGACATAGCCCAGCGGATTAGCTTGTTGAAGTGGCAGTGGGCGGGACACATAGCGCGACGAACCGATGGCGATTGAGGCAAAAAGGTTCTCGAATGGCGACCACGTACTGGCAAGCGAAGCGTAGGACACCCACCCACAAGGTGGTCAGACGCCTGACCAAGATCGCTGGAAAGCGCTGGATGCAGGCCGCTCTAGATCGGTCATTTTGGAAAACCTTGGGAGAGGCCTATGTCCAGCAGTTGACGTTATGCGGCTGAAATGATGATACGCAAAATGAATTGAGATATACTCATATCTAACGACATGGAAGCAATTTTTAGAATTTTAACATATACTATTTTTTGTTATTTTTTTTTGGTCCCCAGATCCATGAGTTAGTATTTTTCTTATAAACTTATATGTATAATCGCCAAGTGTCATTTATCGCATTGGAACACGAAAAGAGGAAAAGGGGAGGGGGACCACACCCCTCTCACCCTACCACCATACCCACACCTCATATTCACGCAGCTTTGGAACAAAGCGTTACTTGTTAGTGCGTACTATAAAAGCTACTCAAACTGATAAGAAGGCGCAGTAAAGGGTGAGAGGGGTGTGCCCCCCTTCCTTTTCCCCTTTTTCATGTTCCAGTACACTTTGCGACTTTACATATAAGTTAATAACAAAAAATACTAACTCGTGGAACTGGGGACCAAAAAAAATATAGAAAAATATTAAATGTTAAAATTTTCAAAATTGCTTCCATGACGTTAGATATGAGTATATTTAAATTCATTTAGCGTAGGTATGTTTTATAAAAAAATATTCAGCCGATTTCTACCTGCAGGAGCCCAAACTTGGTATGTTTTGAAAATGTTTTTTGTTTTTTCAGAAAACAGGTGACTGAAATGTATGTAATGATGTAGTATATTTTTAGAATCAGCTCATAAAGCCCTTTCATTTGATATCCAACACTAGTTAAAAAAAATATAATTTAATCCATACAAAAAATTTATTACGTCATAACCCCCTACTGCACAAAAATTCAAGGTGGCTCCCCTTCTTAAAATGGTCTTAGGGTTCACCCTGCCAAAGGAAACCTTTTGATCACCAAACGCCGTATATTGGGTTTTTATGTCGTGAACATACGCTACTACGAGTATGATAAAAACCTTTAATCTTAACCTCATCAACAGAAAAAATACAATATTTTCGGATAATCCATGTTATGTTAATTCTTGTAACACTTACACTCTGTAACTGCCTATGTCGATTTGATAAAAAATTGTTAGGGTGTTTCGTACGATGTGCGCTAAAGCTCCTACATTAACAATGCTACTGTCTAATGCAGGCAAAAATCTCTAAGCAGAATCAGCAACATTTTGTTTCCATTTAAGGTAAGTATTTAAATTGGTGCGTAAATGAATCTTGAATGAAAAATAAATACAGGTACGTTGATCTTTCAAATCAAAAAGGCAATATAAAACATACATACGTTATGTGTTCATCGTAAACGACAGCACTGGTGATTGCCAAATAAATTTCGGGTATTTACTCGTATTTTAAAAAGTTCACGTTGATAACTAAAATGAATATGTATTAAGCCTCCGTTTATTAGTTCAACTCCAAGAGCACCAGAACTAATAGCCATTCCGATGTGTAACGACTTAATATCCAATGTTGATTAAAAAAAATATTCCAATGGTACTCCCACACTGCTGTTTAAAAATGTTTACAAACATTTTCTGACAAAATGCATAATAACAAAAATAAAATACTATTACTAACATAAATTATTATAAATATAAATAATTATACTTATAACAACCAATAATAAAATAATAAGTTATACAATACATAACAATAATAAATATTTACTATTATAGTAAACATTTAAACAGCAGTGCAGTGTGGGAGCACCATAGTATATGCAAAAAAATAACTAAAATATAATCCATGTTCATGACAGCCCATTGACTATAGGTAGGGGCTACCTCACTATTGCTTAATAATGAGAACTTAAAAAAATAAATTCAAATTCCTAAATAATCTAAATTATTATGATCAAGTACAATTGAACTAATAGTGTGGAGGATAACACCGTATCATCAGTGTACATTCGTTGACAATGACCAGTTGTGAATTCATAAAAGGCTTACGTTAAAACATTCCAAAAACAATAATGCATTACGTAGTCATAGATGACTGAGCATCGATTTTTTTTAATATTAATATTTACCTTTAATAAATGGAAAGGCTGATGTGGGTAGCACTGGTCCAAACATTAACTGAAAGAAAAAAATGAAAACTATTTACACTGACGACTTTTAAAAGAAAAACCGGTCAAGTGCGAGTCGGACTCGTACATTAAGGGTTACCTCCGTACAATGTTTTTAAACGCTGAAAAAAAAACATGTTTCTTGTATGACGACGACGCGCTTTAATTTTAACTGTATATTATTTTTTGTACCTATTTGTTGTTAAAGCGGCCACAGTAATAAATAATAAGTGAAAAGTGTCTTGCTATAACGGTTATAGAGCCTGTGACAGACGGACGGACCGACGGATAAACGGACTGACAGCGGAGTCTCAGTAATAGGGTCCCGTTGGCACCCTTTGGGTACGGAACCCTAAAAAAGGTATTTTTTGCTTTATCTCATAATTTTAAAATATTAATTATATGTTAGTTATTAATTATTATAAACATACAGTCTGTCATAATCTGTCAATCTTACATATTTAGTTATAATCTGTCGTCATTACATACTTACTTAATACATTACATACGAGTACATACGTAATACATTAACAATGCACACACAGATTGCAGACTTTAGTGCCTAAAATACTAGTTTCCTTTATGGACCAAGAGCCGTAGAGGTGCCAGACTTTCTTTATTTTCTTACTAATAATTTGTGTGCGATTAAGTAGTGTTAGTATGTCCTTTCAGTTAACGCATACGCGCTAGTTTGAAAACAGAGCCGATTTAATGGTACAAGGGCCCAAACTCACCGCTTTTAAAGCCTCAGGGTTGCTTTTATACGTATTACTCTGTCAACTATATTAATACTTTTTCTAAAAACCTGCAATCGGACGGACGAAACATTTTGTCAGACGCACATTCTGTAAAACACGTGTACATGTATCTGGCAAAATGTTTGGCAAGTCCGATCGGTCCGGCTGCTTACAGAAAGTATTTAAATACTTGCCAGAGTAACATATTAAAATCTGCCTTGAGATTTAAAGAGAAGTAAGTTTCGGCCCTGTTTTCAAACTAGCGAGTACGCGCAAACTGAAACTACATGCAAAACTACTATCGCACACAAATGTTAGTGAGAAAATAAGGAAGGTCTGTCACCTCTACGGCTCTTGGTCTATAAAGGGAACTGTAGTGTTTTAGGCACTAAAGTCTGCAATCTGTGTAAGCATTGTTAATGTATTATGTAATGACGACAGATTATAACTAAATATGTAAGAATGACAGATTATGACAGACTGGATGAGGAAGGTCTGGCACCTCTACGGCTCTTGGTCTATTAGTTATATAAAACATTACTAATATACATTTCTGTGAGGCCGCAATGACGAAAGTTAGATGAAATGGATATAATAATTCCTTTATTAAAGTCGTTACCTCGAGGCTCTTCGTTCTAAGAAATTTGTAGCAAATAAATGAAAGATTAGAATGAGTTAATTATGGACTTCGCTTCAAAAGCGTCCACATTTTTTAGATTTAAAAAAGAGAGAATTAATTTTTTATGTATGTTCCTCAATATCTTCTCCGTTTTTAATCGATTTAGAAGCTTATTTTTTTTATACAATTCCCATTATTATCAGGTGAACATCTGATTATGGAATCCTCGAGAAAACGAGGGAACTCTTCAAACATTCTATACACAGAAATAATGAATTTGATGTGTTTGTCAATAATTCGAGTATTTGCACTTAGAAAGTGTGTTTTGGTAAATTGAAACTGATGAAGAAGACTAGACCAAACGAAATTCAAGTCGATTTTTTGTTTAAAATTATATCTGAAAGCCTTATTAAATAAACCGGCCAAGTGCGAGTTAAACTCGCGTGGAGAGGGTTCCGTACAATTGATTGAATTCTTATAGGTTTTCCTGTTATCTACAACAAGCAATGAACTATATTTTGTATTTTTTTTAAAATTTTAGGCTATGTAGTTTCGGAGATCAGGGAAGGGAATGGTCAATTTTCATCTTCTTTCATGAATAAAATCAAAACTATTCATTTTACAATAATAACAAAATATATTTGAGAGCCTCATAACGAGCCCTTTCATTTGATATATGACACAGTAAGGTTCGAGAAACTTTTTTTTTTAATTTACTTATTAGTTCCCCGAAAATTACCCTTATTTTAAAAAAATATTCATTTACTTTGCACATATGTGTTTGGGTCATAGGATTACACCATCCTACCAAATTCACCTGATTCGGTCTAGTAGATTCAGAGCAAATTGGCTGTGACAGACGGACGGACAGACAGTCGCACGAGTGATCCTATAAGGGTTCCGTTTTTTTAATTTTTTGTACGGTACCCTAAAAACAAAAAAATCGCATATTTCTTAAATAATTTAAAATATACCAATCTAAAAACATAAAAAAATATAAGAACTTTTTTTAAATTGTCATAATAAGCACACGATAAATTCCTCTTTTTTTAAATTTATTTATTAACGTTCTATGTCTTTGAGTCATTGACTTAGAGGTACATATGTATACCAAATTTCAATGCAATCAGTCCAATAGTTTCGTAGCAAATTGGCTGTGACAGACAAGTGAAAGATTCTTTGAGTGTACCGTTTTAACCTTTTAAGGTACGGAACCCTAATAAGCGCCAAAAACATTGGTCATTAAAAAGAAAAAAAGAATGCAATAAATTGGCCTAACATATGTTATATGTTATGACATATAACACAATGTAACTCCTGATGCTATTTACTTCTAGTTACTATAAGACTAAATAATACGCCATGCAAACGTGATTTTAATAAAGATATTGACACCAAATACGTAACATTTATCGTCTGTGTTATTATAAAATATCAGCCTGTCCTCTTTAACACAAAGCCGCTTCATGAACGAGCTGAAGGGTCAGCACAGACTGAGCTTCAACATGCAGTCTTTCTCGATACTAAAAACCTTATGCACAAGCAAAACCTGTAAAAATCTTATCAGACATCTATTCTGAATGTTACGTTCATCATACATACCTACATACACATGTACTTGGCTAATTTTGAATGAGTTACTCAGCAATAACTGTTCGAGCATTTTGCAGCTCAGTCTGCGTTGACCCTAAATCATACGTGTTTTTTGTACACTTCGCAGAACAGGTACGGGCGCGCCACGTGGGTAGGCAACCGTGACTCATAGTCGACTCGACACCTCTTTCCATTCTCGACTTGTCAGTTTGACCATACTCGAACGGTTCACCTTGCTATCGCGCCGCCGTCTATATCAATGGTTACAAAATGGGACATTAGTAGATGTTATTCTAACGTTTAGGTAAGAGCGGACGAATCGCGTTTACGATCGATCTCCTAAGGTCGAGTGTCAAGGTTTGATCTGGGTAGGAGGAGAGGTCATGAATTGCTCGTAATTACCAAAATAAACATTATCGGTTTAATATTTTAGTTCTAAGCATCATTAATAAATTAATTTATAAAACTTAGTAAGCATTTATTGATGTCAAAAGTTACATTTGAGAGCGCTGACGCTTCTGGGTATGCCATCATTTTTGCGATATATGTAGATGTTAAGGAATAAAGAGAAGTGAATCGAATCAACAAACGAATATAAATTTGCATTGTTACTATACAGGCTGACTTTTAAACCACCAGCCAAATTTTTGGAGCAAGTTCAGTCCATGATACTGAATTACTTTCTATAAAAAAAAATATTAAAAATCGATAAAAATTTTTCGTCCTTCCATAGAAAATCCGTTTGACTGAGCGCTGATTTGTATGAAAAGGCAAATTTTTAATTAAGTTTTTCGTTAATTGTTTTTATTGAAAGTAGTTCAGTATCATGGACTGAACTTGCTCCAGAAATTTGGCTGGTGGTTTAAAAGTCAGCCTGTATATATGTAGAGATTTTTAAACCGTTAATGCATTTTATCTACAACCATGTTGTGAATACTCTGGATTTAACATATAGCACATTAATAATAAAATAAATTTAACAAAACAAAAAATATTTACTTCGGTAAAATAAAGATCTACATATCATTATCCTTGGCCGTATTCGGCTATGGTGACTGACTTAGTGTAGGTAGAGGTATAATACCTCTACATAGACCATTGAATATATATAAACTATGCACTATAAAATGAAATGATTTTTGTTTTGTTAACCCAAATCAGATGTAAAACAATTTACTGTAGAACTCGGGAAAGCAATCGCTGTTATTATTAGTTTTGTTAAAAATTATATTTGTCCTATTTTTATACGTACTTATTAATATTATTCATCCAATATCATTTTTTAGGGTTCCGTAGCCAAATGGCAAAAAACGGAACCCTTATGGATTCGTCATGTCTGACTGTCTGTCCGTCCGTATGTCACAGCCACTTTTTCCGAAACTATAAGAACTATACTGTTGAAACTTGGTAAGTAAATGTATTCTGTGAACCGCATGAAGATTTTCATACAAAAATAAAAAAAGAATGAATAAATTTTGAGGGTTTCCCATACTTAGAACTGAAACTCTTTTTTTCATAAAACCCATACGTGTGGGGTGTCTAGGATAGGTTTTCAAAAATGATATTGAGGTTTCTAATATCATTTTTTTCTAAACTGAATAGTTTGCGCGAAAGATACTTCCACAGTGGTAAAATGTGTGCCCCCCCCCCCCCTGTAACTTCTAAAATAAGAGAATGATAAAACAAAAATATATGATGTACATTACCATGCTAACTTCCACCGAAAATTGGTTTGAACGAGATCTAGTAAGTAGTTTTTTTTAATACGTCATAAATAGTAAACAGCAATTTACCTTTAGAACTTTTATATTATGTTACTTGCTGCTACGGGCCCCTTCATGAGCGAGTCCGACTCGCACTTGGCCGCTTTTTTATGTTAGATCGTGATATCATCTATTGACAGGGGCAATAAATACTTTATTCTGTATAAACAGGGAAAAGTACAATAAATATACACATTCGAGGTATTCCAATCCAAATAGTTATTGTGAAGTTTGTTTTATTCTTTATTTTACCTTTCATATATCGTACCTACTGTGATATATATTGTGAAGTATAAGAAGGAATATCATTTATAAGATTGGCGTCGCCATCCATATCACAAACTTATTGAGAACAAAGAACGTGACAATGTTGGAGGATCAATGTAAAATAATTATAAAGTGCAATCAATCAATTAGTATAAATTTGCTTTGTTCTTTGACGGACGTCCTTCCGATGTGATAGTCATTTAACAAAATGAAATATCCATTTTATATATAACCTGTTCTTATTTTCGATGCGGATTGATTAATATACAACGTGTATGAAATCGTCTAATTCTGAACTCATTTTATACGGTAAAAATGCTTTTTGTAGTCTTCAAATATGTAAGCTTAAGGCCTTGCGCTCCTACATTTTGAACTATGTCCTTTGCATCTTATATAATGAACACACATATTAAAGTATTTGAATATGTTTTTGGCATGCATTAGTATTAGAATGGCATTATATGTTACCTTACAAATTTGGAGATTTTTAACAAAACTCAAGTGTCATCTTTAACGGTGAATAGGATACTGATAGCTATTACGTTTATTTAGTCAATAAAAAACAAAGAATAAACAAATAAAGGAAAATATTTCAGATCTGCGACGCCTTTGAATTATTTTCGATGCGAAGTTTTTAAATCTTTAAATAGGTGGTATTAACCACTCAGTATCGCTCGCTCTGCAACACTGTCATTGTGACATTACATTCCGTTTTCAACGGTGTGTGTACCACTAAGCTTAATGCTCGAACTACGTCAAGCGGACGGCTCGGACGGGTTCAGTCCGTCTCTGTCACAAACTCTGCGTGCGACAGAGACACGCGATGGTTTCAGCTATCTCTATCGCACGTAGGGTTTGTGTGTGACAGAGGCGGACTGAACCCGTCCGGGGCGGTTGAGGCGCTTGATTTAGTTTCAAGACTTTATACAGGCTGACTTTTTAACCACCAGCCAAATTTTTGGAGCAAGTTTAGTCCATGATACTGAACTACTTTCCATAAAAACAATTAACGAAACACTAAAATAAAAATTCGCCTTCCCATACAAATCAGCGCTTAGCCAAACGGATTTTGTATGGAAAACGAAATTTTTTTATCGAATTTAAATAATTTTTTTATAGAAAGTAGTTCAGAATCATGGACTGAACTTGCTCCAAAAATTTGGCTGGTGGTTAAAAATCACCCTGTATAAGGTCACAACTAAGTTAGTGGACCTAAAATTATGGCGCCACTGTTTTATTCATTTTTATTCAACTGTGTTATCATGCCATGTTAAATTTATTTCCATTTTTTTGCAATATGGCAAGGTCCACTATCTAATTGGTTAACCTTTAGAACAGTTTAATAACACTGGTCAACAAGATTTTGCCACAAGCATACTTGCAGCGGTTTCTAATAGAATACTCATATAGTACACAAAACATGAATCTTGTTATAAAAAATGTGTAGGACGTCTAAGTTTTCAAATATATCACGTCAAAAATATTTTTTTTTTAATTTTTGTTAATTTTAAAATTATATCATTCATTCAATTAGCTCCTTTTCAATTTTCAAATATCAGTTTAACACTGTGCAAACTACAATTTTACAATACTTTTTACATCATTTCTAAATTATTTAATAAAATGGACTTATTAAAGATTTTGTGCGAGTCGGTATAACGGTATACAATACGCGCAGTACACAATGTATGGGAAATATTATAGTAATTTAAATTTTGTATAACTCCTTAAATAAAAATGGTATAATGGTAAACCAAATTTTGTTTTGATTTCGATGAGTGATTACAATATTTAATGTGGCAGAATTAAATAATCTGCACAGAAGCTATTTAATATAAATAATTGAAAATATCAGAAAATCGGATCTTTGATATAACATTATTCAAAATTCTGACGTCCTAGGAATAAAAGTAAATTATGTCCATATACACTTTACAAAGGAAGGAAAGGAAAACCAATGAGGAAGTATTAGAAATAGTAGGAGAGAAAAGAAGACTGCTGGGCGAAATAGAAAATAGGAGAGGGAAAATGATTGGTCACTTAATACGACATGACTCCTTATTTAAAAACATACTAGAAGGAAAGATAAAAGGTAGAAGAGGTCCAGGACGACCAAGAAAGAGCTATGTAGACCAACTGAAAGAAAAAGCAGGGGTCATGTCGTATCAAGCACTAAAAAGTAAGGCAGAGAACCGAGAAGTTTGGCGCATACTCCACCGACAAGAGCCACTAAGCTCTTAAATAAGAAGAAGAAGACACTTTACAAAAATCTATAAGAGACAATAAGGCTTATTCCAGTGACAAAAAAAATTAAAAATTTTGTCGATCAGTGTAATCTTCTACCTATCCAACTCAGTGAGACTACTCCAAATTGACCATCGTATAGTTGTCAGTGTCTAAAAATAGAAGTGCTGGTTTAGGTTTCTTTGACTGCACTGCAGCGGTCTTGGCCGTATTTAAAGGCCATAATTTAGAAAATATAAAATGTCAGAAAATGGACACAATAGCCAAGTAGTACAAAAGAGCTTCAGTTAGGTAAGTGGATATGACCATTTCGGTCAAACTGATTGCACAACAATGACGCGATGCCGCGATGGTCTCTCACGATCCAAATTATATGGAACTTTTATATGAGATGCAATGCAAAGTGCAAGCGTTTCGAATTTTTTATGTGATTTTAGTGTTTTAGATAAGTTTCCATAAAGTTAACATCGGTGTTTCGCTCCGGGCCAACACATCACAACGCTAGAGTACATCGACCCACATGCCGCCGTCCCGTTTCGATTCGCTAGCGGCCAGTAGCCCCGTCTCGTATAAGGCAATTTAAATTTTTACGTGTACGTACATATCTAGCTTTTTCTCTGTTAACAAATATTTCCGCACGTCTGCTACCGCTGCTAAGTCAGTTGAGCAACAATCACATTCAGGCTAGTTAAATAGGATTTTTTGTCGAGTAGGAATTTCGGTATCTATAAACCTACCTATGCTGGCTTGTTGCCCCATGTGAGATCTAGACGATGGTGGATGGAGTTTCATTGATAATTTCGACTTGTGTCGCAGTAGTAGACAACATTAGTTTGAAAGAATGTGGCATGTGACTTGGCGGCACGCACGACACGGTTTCAGAGTTTCATAAAAAAGCGGCCAAGTCGTCAAAGTCAAAGAGTCGGACTCGCCTATGAAGGGTTCCGTAGCAGCAAGTAACATAATATAAAAGTTCTGAAGGTAAATTGCGGTTTACGATTTATGACGTATTAAAAAAAACTACTTACTAGATCTCGTTCAAACCAATTTTCGGCGGAAGTTTGCATGGTAATTACATCATATATTGTTTTTTAGTTTTATCATTTTCTTATTTTAGAAGTTACTCTCGCGCAAACTATTCAGTTTATAAAAAAATGATATTAGAAACCTCAATATCATTTGTGAAGACCTATCCTTAGATAACGCAAAGGCACGGGCTTGATTAAAAAAAATTGAGTTTCAGTTCTAAGTATGGGGAGCCCCCAAAATTTGTTGTTTTTAATTTTTGGGTGAAAATCTTAATGCGGTTCACAAAATACATCTACTTACCAAATTTCAACAGTACAGTTCTTATAGTTTCGGAAATACGTGGCTGTGACATACGGACGGACAGACAGACAGACATGACAAATCCATAAGGGTTCCGTTTTTTGCCGTTTGGCTACGGAACCCTAAAACTTTGGAAAATCATGATTTTTGTACGGCTGCTAAATAAAATTATTATTTTTTGTAATATTACACCAGCCTATGGGAAAATTCTAGCTGAAATACATAGGTGGATGTTGAAATATTTCAAAAAGTGGAATATATTTCATTCCATTTTTTGAAATATTTCAACATCCACCTATGTATTTCAGCTAGAATTTTCCCATAGGCTGGTGTTAGTTCTATAAAATTATAAAAATAAGTAGGTAAGTAAAAATAAAAATATAAAATTAACAAAATAAACATAGGAAACCGTATGCAAAAGTAACATGCATAGTTTAATTAAAAGGTGTTGCGAATGAGCAATTTAAAATGAATACATTATCCAAAAAACGTGCGAGTTAAACTCGCGTGGAGAAGGTTCCGTACAATTGATTGAATTCTTATAGGTTTTCCTGTAATCTACAAGCAATTAACGATATTTCGTATTTTTTTCAAAATTTTAGGTTCAGTAGTTTCGGAGATCAGGGGGGGGGGGGGGGAATGGTCAATTTTCGTCGTCTTTAATGAATAAAATCAAAACTATTTATTTTATAAGTATAACAAAAATATATTTGAGACCCTCATAACGAGCCCTTTCATTTGATATATGATACAGTAAGGTTTGCACACCTTTTTTTTAAATTTCCTAATTTATCCATTATATATTTCAAATTACTTTTAGTCTAATCATGTCCATAACTAGAAGTAGATAAGTTTCCTGGAAGGTAGCTATCTCAAACAGTTAGGTTTGTATTATTATACTTTAACAGAGACCACAATGTTATGCTATCCTGGAAAAGTTTCATAACAAAGTTGCTACTTTGTTATGAAACCTTACCCAGGTTACACAGTTAGAGAAAAAGTTTATCGGTGATTTCGATCCTCCATGACTTTATAAAGGGACTCTGCACTTCAAGTACAGAAACGAAATAGGTAACAATATAACCATATTTGGTGGCCCTATTTCTAAATTCTCATTTTTGAATTGGTATAGTTGATGAATTGGCAACTATCTTGACATTCTCTTTGATAGATACTAATGTCAAAGGAACCCTCTAGTCTGCTCAATATTATTTTGTGATTTTTATTAAGTGAAATATGTTGCAAGCCAAGCAATATTGCTTAATTTTTCTTTTGCTAAGAATGGGCTGCACACCTCAACCAATGATTTTAAAAGAACGTAAAATAGTACTTCGTGACTTTCAAGGTAAGTGTGACTAACTAGTAGAAGTAGGTATATGTTTTATACTGAGTTCCTAGTTCAAGAATATCGATAATTGAATTTTTAACAAAAAAAACAACAGACTTCAATTTTTTTAAGGAGTTTCTTCCATTTCTCCAAAGTTCTTCATCATATCTTCACCAAATTAAAATGGGACCAACTTGGTAGTAAAGGCTTTCAAATAAAAAAAGAATCATCAAAATCGGTTCACAATTGGCGAAGATATCGCGTAACAAACATACATAAAAAAAAAACATACAGTTGAATTGATAACCTCCTCTTTTTTTAAAGTCAGTTAAAAAAAAACTGATGATGAAATTCCAGAAAAGGGCTACTTATTTATTACATAACTACTAAATTCTTCTTATATCACACATAAAATATATGCTTGTATTAGATAATTTAATACATTATATATAACTAGAAACAGGAAGTTGGAAAATTAATTCGCAAATGTATATAAACAAACAAGCAAAATACAAAAAGAAAATTCGCATGGCAAAAGTTTTAAGACGAATTAAATGCATATTATTTTTATTCTATATCCATATTATCCATCACTGAACACAAAATTAGGGACTGAGAAAGTAAGCATAATAAGAAATTAAAAAAATAATAATGTTGAAAAATATTACTATTCATAAAAAACTTCATAATGGACTTCCTGCGGCTGATTTATGATAAAAAAGTTAGTATAACAAACATGTACTTAAGTTGATCACTTTGTTAATATTGCACTATTGCTTCTAAACAGCCAATTACAAAATTTAAATAAGGAAAGCAATATTATACCAAGTTGACTAATTTAGGTCACCAGTTAAACCTATGATCTACATTTGAAACTGCTTAGACATCTCTTCTGATGAAATTAAAAATAACTAAATTAACAATTCGCATAGCTTTAAACAATAACAATGATTTTAAAGGTGTGTTTCACAGTTGAAACTAAAAATACAAAAATAGAACTGAAGTGCCTTTGTATAAAAGAAAAATAAATGACAAATCATAAAGATTTTTTTATAACCTATACTGAATCCTCCACTTAACTGCCCTTGTACAAGAATTTTGCTTTGTTATAAAATTGTTTAAAATAGTCAAACATGAGTTAAATACCAGAGTGTCAATGGGGCCATATCCCTAAGCGTGACATCCCTTTGTCTGTCAGATGGATGTATCTCATACATAATATGTAGAATATTAACAGGTGTTACAAGTGACCGTACTTCTTTACTTAAATAAAAAATAAAATAATCATTCTACTTCTGTCACTTTTACCTGTGTTACAAGTGACAGTGTTTTATTTCATATTATTTAAACAAAATCCTTCTATTTCCAGCAGTTTCACCAACTTTTAACACATGCACTTAAGAAATCTTTGAAACCAACAAAATTCTATTTCAAAATGGTTTCATCCATGCACACTTAAAATTTATAATAACCTTTATTAAAATAAAAGATTAAATTTGGCCTTACGCTGTCTTCTTTATAACAATGCAGATAGACCCAATATTTCAACAGTATACCTAATTCTACTGCAGTTATTACCTTGTTCAAACAAAAAAGTTGCATTTTCATCATCAGGTTTTTTTTAGTCCCCACTACAGGAGCACAACCCTCTGTACTACCACTCCAAGTCTTCCCGTGGATGTCATAAAAGGCGACTTACGAAACACAAGCTAAACAAAGCTTATAAACATCAATGAGATCTCTCCAACCCATCTGGACAGCATAGTGAAGGCTCTGGCTAATAATGCATAAGGGTACAAAATAGTGTTATATGACATTTTTGTAAATTTTTCTAAAAAACAAAAATTTGATTTTTTTAAGTTTTCGACCATCATATCTTCACCTTATTACGGAAAATTAAAAAAAAACAGAATCTACAATATAAATTCGGTACATTGGACCTGTTTACAAAATTTCACAATATTCCGTTGAGAAATGTGACCTGTAGGCGAGAACAACTACACATCTGGAATTTGGACACACAAAAGAATTTTTGCCGAAACTGAAACGGAGAAGCTTGGCTTGCTTGGTCAAAAACAAATCATACAAATAAAGTTAATTTGTGTGTTGTAAATTTTGTTTATTCCTGCGTTTCAAACATCTTTTTTTCACTTTATAATGTCACTTCAATGGTTACATGCAGTATCAGCCCTAGCTCTTGAAATAGGTACAAACAGGAACAGAATTTTCCCTATACACAACCCTCGTGTCCCATTTTGGCGATACTAACCATATGGTGCAAGGTGCTACTGCTCAATACCATATCAGTCTTGGGCTGGCTCTGGTTATGTGGGTTAAAAAAGTATATACTAGAGGGTTTCTTACTTAATACTAATAAATAATAATTACTTCAGAATGTTTTGTTTAGTTTAATTGACATGTTCAGAGATAATTCAGAAAAAAAATTACAATATTTTTTTTACACCAACATATAGGTAGGTAATTAGGTTACTATTATAAATATATTGGAAATCCTTGGGAGAACTATAGATGATGAGGTAGCATTTTAGAAAATAACTTTACTAAAATATTCAATAAGTATCTATGCATGTATAAATTTTAAGTAAACCACAGCAACAATAGCAGCAAATGAAGCTTTAGTGATTGAAAATGTTATAAAATGTATTTTCCTTCTGTTTATATTTATAACATTGACTAGGTATTCAGAGGCGAATGTATAAACTATTAGTAGGTAGTGTTAGCAAAAATAAGTAAATTACTTTCAATTTAATCGCGGTCTTGTTATTCTCACATTGTCGTGTATACTTATTTAATAATCACGAATGTACACAGTTGGTATGTAGTTTAGAATGGTATTGATTTCAAAAGGTATGTTGTAATTTTACCACGTTGCACAAATCTTTGGTACTTACATTTTGTAGTTCCAATACGCGTGGCAAGAACAATGACTCAAGTAGGCCTAATAATTGTCCACAATCACAAAGTATAAGCAATTACTGAATGTATAACAACAAAATAAAGGAACAGATCCGCCGCGCCCTGGCAATAAGCAATCAACTCAACCAACCAACTTTTATTTTATCACATCACCAAAGCACAGAGTAAATAAAAACATGACAGTAGAATAGTGCAGTGCCACCGAATTTTATAAAACAATAATCGAACATAATATATTATAAAGTAGGTAATAAAAAACTACAAATAAATTTTGATACAAATATGTTCATTGGTTATTTATGGCCATAGGATCACAAATTAGGTAGATATGTATAATAGGATAGGCATGAATTCTACCGTTATGAAATAAAGGAATTGACATTTTATGTGAAACACAAGACCACACTTTTCATTGAACGAGCGAATTTTAAATCTATAGAGTACAGTGCACAGTTTATGTATTCTGTGGTACAGTACAGAGCAGATTACTTTATAAAAAAGGGCATGAACTCATTATATTGGGCACCTATATTATATCAATATTGACGAGTATATCGCAAAACAACCTATATTTGATAAAATATGTTGCGTCACAAAACATATTTTAACAATTATAGGCTGACATAATATGCTTTAGCGTGTGTTATGTAATGGATCTATTGTAACTATGGGCGTGGGCGTTGCCATGTTTAATTTAGTTCCTATTTTTTCCGCAACATGGCGAGAACCAGTAACTTATAGGTGAACTTTATAATTACTATACATCGTTCCTTCAGTGCCCAATATTTAAAAAGGGTAAGGGCAAAACATGTTTTTAATCATCATCATCCATCATCATTTCAGCCGCATAGCGTCCACTGCTGGATGTTTCTAATGAAAAATATATATATTTTTTAATTTTATGAATACTTCTTAATGTATTTTATTTCAGTAATTTGTTTAGTTCTTTCAGTGCCCAATATTGTAAAGAGGGTAAGGGCAAAACATGTTTTCTATTGATTTTTTTTTAAATTTTTATTTGTACTTAATGTATTTTGATTCAGTAATTGTAATCAAATATTATTCCTTTTGCATTTTCATAAAGGTTAAAAGTTCAGTAATTGAATCTGGGCTTTGGACAAGGTTTCGTAAATCTGTTTGATGTAGCAAATTAGCAATACTGATAATGACATAACAATATAGGTAGTGTGCCTTCAGTGTATTGGCCTGCATAGATATGTCGTAGTTGGATGGTATAAACCGCTAATTCAGGAAACCTCTAGTTGTTTGGCATTACAGCTCGGTTTTGTTAAACAGCCGAATATCGTTCAGCTGGATTGTCTAAGATTGCGCACAACGTTCATTTAAACCACTAACCACGTTTCCAAAGGGCTAGCGGTTTTGTAAAACAGTAGCGGTAATCCGCTGTTTGACGAAATTGTTAAACAATCCAACTGTGACACATGCATGATAAGGATTTGGTGTAGGGTTACCATGATGAAATATAACTGGGTGTCTATTAGAATACAGATTTTTTCGACATCGAATTTCATTTCCCAGACAACTATTCCACGATTTTTATTGCTATAGGTTTGCCCTAACCTAGTAAAATGGAAAGAACTTTTCTAGCACTCGCCGGCCGCTGCCGCGGCACGCTCGCTCGGCTCGTACGTATGTTGGTCGCAGTTCTAACCTAACCTAACCTATAGGTTTGTGCTAACCTAGTAAAATGAATAGAACATTCCTAGCACTCGCCGGCCGCTGCCGTGCACGCACACTTCGCTCGCTCGCCATTGCCACTTCGTAGGCATTCTACATTGCAACTTTAGTACATTGTACATAATTTCTTGAGATAGAATTGTTCAACAACTTCTCTAGCCCCATGGATGAATACAAGTTGTTCATTCCATCCCGCGTATTAGGGTTCGCTGTTTTACAAAACCGAGCTGTAATGCCAAACACCTAGAGGTTTAGTGAATTGGCGGTTTATACCATCGATCTGCGACAGATATATTAGTTCACTAACTTAGTTGTCTAACCTTTAATATATTCAGTACTTGAAAACTTCCTTCATATTTTTAATTGGTACAAAAATCTACAATCAGAAAAAAGACACTCGATTGACATACATTACAAATGAGAACAACCCTACGGTTATTTTCGTTCGGAAATGGTTCTCTTTCTGTCTCTTTTTACAACACAACAGTCAATTTTATAGTTTCTCTATACGATAACAGATGGCGGTAGTTTCTTCGTATGACCACGGAATAGGATACATGACGTATAGAGCTCTCTAATTTATCATGCTCATTGGAAAATATTCTGTGAATTCTGTGAGCATCTGGTCACTGGAGATGCTGATGACATAATGAGGCTGAACCTAGAATTCTGGATAGAAGTGCTGACGATACCAACCATCACCTAAATCTTCATAGTACCTACCTAATAGACTCAAGCTAGACCCGAACAGTATAGTAGCATAATAGTTGATAAACTCGCGATCACCGATTTGGCTTAAGTAATAACTTCGAATTGAAAAATTCTTTTGGCTACATCGACACGCTATAAAGTTATCGTGAAACAAACCTATCTACATGTATTAGACCTAGAGTAATAGTTATAGTACCTACCAAGTTCGCTCGCTATTTTTACCCGACTACGGCGAAGCAAAAAGGCGGGTTATGATTTTTACTTAGGTAGCAAGTAGGTACCCAGGTACCTACCTATCTTCTTTTCGTGTCGATTTACCTACCTACTTATAGGTAGGTACCGAAATTTTTCGGGGTCCCATGCTGCCTCCATTTAAAGTATTTTAAAGTAAATCATTTCAAAGGAAACGGAGACATCTTTATGAATTTTGTTTCTACCAAGCCCTAGATAACCCTTTAAACTATTTTATGAACTACTGTTTACAGTGAGAACGTGAAGCTTTTCTTCGCACATTTGTGAAAAATGGCCACTTTTGGGAAGTGTGCGAAGAAAAGCTTCATGTTTTCACTTTTAACTGTAAACAGTTGTTCATAAAATAGTTTGAAGGGTTATCTAGGGCTTACTAGACCAAAATTTTAAATGATATCTCCGTTTCCTTTCAAATAATTTATTTCAAATTAGGGCAGCACTAAGCCCCCGCTGTACACCAAATGATTAAATGCCCACCTACCGCCACAAGAAACAGCGTCGTTTATTGGTATGAGTATTTAGCTTACTATTGTTATTTTTTTTGTAAAGTTTGTGAAATGAAAGCTTGTGCTGCTCTATAAATAGAGATTATTTTATGATAAATAATATAAGTCCTTTAGAGCCTATTTTATACGTGGGAGAAAAACGCCCACAAGGAAGACCGCAGATGCGTTGGTATGATGATATCAAAAGGACAACAGGATCGAAGTGGATATAGAAGTTGCTCAAGATCGAGATCGATGGCATTGTCTGGAGGAGGCCTTATTCCTTTATTCCTAACGACCCACTGAGCAAGCATAAGTTGCGTCCACATGACTATAAGTGAAAATCGGGTGGGTGTAAGTTACAAATGCAAAGGTGCAACGTTCTAGCAAGGTAATAGGTATAAGTAGTAAGTAGACCTATAAGTGGCCTTAACAGCCGTCCCAGTCATATTACGAGTAGATGCAATGTTGCTCATAAAGACCAGTTAAAACTTTCAGTAACTTTCATTTTGAATGTTACATAGACTTAATAGTAAGTAAGTAACTAGAGACTTATATGACACCAGTATAATTACAACGTATTGCTTGCGACCGGATAAGAAACTGGTGAACCATTCTATTGGTTTTGTGTTAAATCCATCCAGACGACTGTCTCAGTAATTTTCGAGAAGGAAAGGAAAGATTGGATGTTTATCGGACGCAAGTCTTTGTAGTCGTTAGGATGTTGAGATTATGGCTATACTGTACTGTACCTCTATGGCCAACTTTACGTCATCGATGTTTTGACTGTTAGAAAATGTTAGGGCCATGGCAAGGATCGATCTACCTGACCAACACACAAGATGTGCTATTAGGTAAAACTTACCTACTCGTCATAAAGTAATCTATTATTTACTTCATAGTAAGTAAATGAAGATAGAGTATGCCTGATTCGTCTCCTCCTGTGCAGGTCATTAGAAATCAAGGAAATTAATATGTTATTTTTGGACGACCATACATATCCTCGTTTCCTGTTTGCGCTAGGTACCTACATTCTGCATTAATTGATATATTTTGTTTTTTTTCGCTAAAAGTAGCCCGTGAATTTTGTTTCTAAAGGATCTTTCTGGTCTATTAGCGATCAAGCACTTGGCGCTATTATGAACGGTCAAAATTCTTGTTCAGACAGAGACCAAATTATTTTAATTAAGGTTTCCGCTCCATAGCAGACTTTGAACCGACGAGTTTTAAAATGGAGCCTCAAAGGAGATATTACTACTAAGTGATTGTTAATAGAATATTAATGAGGCAAGAGCAGAGTTTCATTGAGTAAACATACAAATTGTATATTTTACTCTTTTCAATTAACCTGTCAGACGTATTTTTTACTGTGTATTTCATGCAATTCATTTCTAACAAACCAATAAGTTATTGCTGGCGACGAATAAAAATTGTGCAATGATTATTTTCTGTCTAGGTATTCGTTGTAAGTGTATGCTATTACACTCCCGAAGTATTTGCGTTGTTAAGGTGAATATAGAAGCAAATGGCCTTGAAGTGGCGCCCTCATTTGAAACAAATTGTTAACTCGTAAATATGGAGATAATTTCCATATTGCTAATCGTCAGGCACTAGATAGCCCTTTAAATTATTTTATAAACTGCCGTTGAAACTATTATTGGTGATCCCTCTAGCTTTAAAACTTGCTCACCCAGATATGCCTTCTTTGTTGTTTGTTTTTCGTGTATGTAAGTGGCCAACAACCAACCAATCTGGCATAGCTTGACGACTTCCATACAATGACAGCCGGGACTAAAAGCGTGCCTTCCGAAGCACGGAGAAGAGATTTTTACTTATAGTAAAATCGAAAAATTTTTGTACCACTTGTGGTCACCCATCCAAGTACGGATCACGCCCGGGGTTGCTTAACTTGTGAAAACGCTAGCAATGCGTACTCCCACTGGGCCACCGAGCCTTCTTTGTGTCAGTTGTGTTCTTACTCCACGATGGAGACTTCATTCACTGGCCGTACAATAAAATGATTAGCGAAAAGAACTCATTTGATCAGTCTCAAATCATCGTACCTAGCTTTGCAAAATAACCAGCTAAGTATCTTCGAGAACGGAATAACACTCTGATCTGCGTGTGTCGCTTTGTTTGATTTTGTTTACTTTGATTTTGTTCACAGCTGGAGTACATAATAGGCCTCTCAATAAAAGGAGAATTGTCCATATATATCACCACGCCTGGCAGGTAGGTCGGTGATACGAGTAGCTGCTGGCCGTTCCCTGTTACCTGTGGTATCTCCTTAATCGTCTCTTACGACACCAGTAGGAGAGAATAGATATGTTGAAAAGTTGTAAACGTAGCGGAGTTTGGCGGCAGAAATGGTAAATAGTATTTGAAAAAACTGCTTTATGGGGTGCTGCATTTAAGTAAAACATTAGCATTTAAACTATTGATTTTGCGCCAACTGCACTAAGAGAGTTAATTAAAAGTTCAGTCAGATAGCTGTCCAAAATAGTGTACGAATAAATACTCGAGTTTAAAAGAGACTGCAATATTTTTTGACTCGCATTTTATTTTACCTACTTACGAAAATTTTTCCTTTATTTTATGTTGATTTAAGCTAGAGCTGCAAACAGCAGTAGTTTATTAGCCGGTTGGTTGTTAGTCTTTTAGGTAAGTAATAGGTAGGAATGGGACACTTTATGTTTTTAGAAACGGTCAGAAAAAGATTTCAAACGTAAGCACTCTTTGGCAGTCCAATGAGGTACGCTTGCTAATGATTTAAAATTTATCATAATCGTCTTTTACAGTGACAACTGATTTTAATTTAAGCACTATTCAGCGCAGATAAAAGTTGTTAAAAGATCGACTTACCACCTGATTGATTTAAAACTTTAGGCATAGCTATCACAACAAAAATAATTCAGGAAGGTTCTTGGTATACCACTTGATTTATTTTTGTTGGTAATAATAAATCGGTCAAGTGCGTGTCTGGCCATACTTAGTGTAGAGTTCCGAAGTTACACGTTACAACATAGAAACTTTTTTTACTAATTTCAAAAGTTAACAACTAAATTAGAGGGCCCGGGCTGAAGGCGCTTATGGCGGTATCCTTATAACGTGCGTGATGTGAACTAGGATATATAGTTAATTAATAAGCATTTTATATTTTGCTAATATAGCACATCACGTACTTAAACGGACGTGTAAATCTACTAGTGGTCGCTATAGCGCTATAAACCCGTTTATATAGCAATACTGATGACATAACTGGGTATAATATAGTGCACTTTAAGTGTATTGGCCTGCATCAATAATTTTTACAAAAACCGCCGGTTTCGTAAAGATGGGTATTATATAAACCGATTTTCAAAAAATCGGTGGCATGATTGTGATGGTGGCATATGGTTCATTTAATACCAAAGTAATTATATCACTATCGATAGTAGCATAATATGTATATCTTCTTCATCTAAGCGCGTTCCCAGTTGCATCCTCAGCTATGCTGCTTCGGGGTCTCTGGTGCGCTTTCCCGCTTGTTCTTATTCAAATATAACATACATGTTAATGGTCACCCATGTGAATTTGGGACCGTTCCCGGGAATGGCACATCATTATTCTCAGTATAATATCAAAGCTTACCTACGAATAATAATCCCTAGAAGCATAACTAATCCCGAAAAATCATTCCACGCGATATGTACCGCGGCGGGCGGGGCTTAAAATATGAACGGCGCGGCGCGACAGTTCGCTGTGATACTCGAGTCGTGCGGTTGCGTCGCAAAAAGTTTCCTTTGAGAATATTCCTGTGTTTTTGCGATAATTCATTAAAAATGCCGTCATATGCCGTGAAGTAGTGTAGAAGCTATACAGACCTGAAAAACACAGGACTCACCTTTCATAAACATATTATTAATCCATACTTGACATCCGTGGAAAGTGTTATGCAAAATGTACCTAAGCCACGCGTTGTACCTCACCGCTCGTTGCAGTGACCACCCCTACCCGATGACGAAGCGTGACCTTGTCGCGACCAATCGCATGCATATTTGTCTATGTGTGTGTTTGAGTGTTTCGTTGTTATTACTGTTTGTTTCCGTAAATGGAATCAGAATCGAAGCGGTGAATGTAGGAGTGTTACATTTTATTATTCGCAGTACAGTTACTATATTCATCGTTACTTTCGATTTTTTTTTACTTCGTAATGAGTCTATCAGTACTTTAAGTTATTGGAAAATAAATAACTTCAAAGGAAAACATTGATACTCTGCAATATCAATATCTTTCTCTAAAAAGTATTACGGATCTGCTGGTTGACCTCACAGGTAAACAAAAACATAATGGTCTTAATGAAGATAGGTCATTTGTACACTTATAATAATATGTTTGAATTAAGAATAAAACTCGCGTGCAAAGGGTTCCGTAAAATTGATTGAATTCTTACAGGTTTTCCTGTAATCTACAAGCAATGAACTATATTTTGTATATTTTTCAAAATTTTAGGCTCAGTAGTTTCGGAGATCAGGGGGTGGAATGGTCAATTTTCGTCTTCTTTTTAAAACAATTTAGTTTACAACAATAACATAAATATATTTAAGATTCTCATAACGAGCCCTTTTATTTGCCATATGACACAGTAAGGTTTGCAAAACTTTTTTTTTAAATTTTCTAATTTGTCCCCCAAAATGACACTTATTTAAAAAAATATTGATTTACTTTGCACATATGTATTTGGGTAAGATTACACCATCCTACCAAATTTCACCTGATTCGGTCCAGTAGATTCGGAGCAAATTGGCTGTGACAGACGGACGGACAGACAGACGCACGAGTGATCCTATAAGGGCTCCATTTTTTCATTTTTTGAACAACGTGAGATGAGATTTAGTATCACGGCATGCTACGCAAAATGCCACTTTGGAAGGACAATGAATTTCCACAAGTTCGCGACTAGTTAGCCCGCAACTGCCCGATAGTGTACGAAACTTTATTAATCCTCAAGTTTACAACGTGTAAATTAATTTTAGGTCCATCTCTAGTTTTCGATTGCTTCCGTTGTCGTATGAACTTGTTAAGAAACTTATTACTGAGACACTAGCACGTCTTTACGTATCTCTAACGGGGCAGAGGGAGCATTCCGCAAGCAGACAGAGCCCAGGGACTGCCTCCGTGGTCCAGTGGTTAAGGCGTCTGCCTTGTGATCCGGAGGTCATGAGTTCAAATCCCACTGGGAAGCATACTTTGTGAAAAGTTGTTTCCAGTCTGGTTAGGATATTGCAGGCTTGAATCACCTGATTATCCGAAAAGCAAGAGGATTTCATGCTTCGGAAGGCACGTATAAAGCTGTTGGTCCCGAACGCCATCTAGCGTTTGGACCTATCCCTAGGATTGGTTCTGGTCTACCCTTTGGGTTGCGGAGGTCAGATGGCAGTCGCTCTGTGTAAAAACCAGTAATCTCGTCGAATCAACTAGGGTAGGTAGCCGACCCCGGGCTCTAAAGCGTAAGCGACGATGCAACCGGGAATAACGCTCGGATGATGATGACAGAGCCCAGGGCCGCAAGACTCAAATGCCACTTTAAGTGTAATGGTGGGTGTACGTAAGGCGCAGGCTTCGGTTTTCACCTAGGCCTATGCCATACACCGAAGATGATGTTGATGTAAATGTTACTTGATGATGTTGGCTTGGAGACACAAGACCACGTCACGTTGAAACTGTTTATTGCTGATATGTATTATTACATGGTGTATTTTTTCCCACCCACAATAACTTATGGTGCTGAGACATGGACTTACAAAAGGCACTATGTACAAGATTGCAGTTGCACAGAGAGCCATGAAGCGAGTCATGCTCGGTATCAAAGTTCAAGACCGAGTTCTAAACGTAGAGATCCGACGTCGAACGAAAGTCCACGACGTGCTCTCTAGGGTTGCGACTCTAAAATGGAACTGGGCGGGACACCTGGCTCGAAGGAACGATGGTAGGTGGAGTAAGGCCGTCACCGAGTGGTATCCCAGAAATAGGAAACGTAATGTAAGACGTCCGGCGGCTAGGTGCGTCGACGATGTCAGGCAAGTTGCTGGCAAGAATTGGATTGCAATGGCCAGGGACAGATTAAGATGGCGCAGACAGAAGGAGGCTTATGCCCAACAGTGGGTCCCTGAAAGCTGACGATGATGATGATGATGATTACATGGTGTAGAGTTGGGTGTGACGTGATTTCTCGATCGCTGCTCGATGGTGTCTCTTTGATTGCTATTATCTAATATATAAAATTCTCGTGTCACAGTTTTCGTTGCCATACTCCTCCGAAACGGCTTGACCGATTTTGATGAAATTTTTTGTGCTTATCCGGTATCTATGAGAATCGGTCAACATCTATTTTTTATCCCCCTAAATGTTAGGGATAGTCCTTATATGGCAAAACAACGTTTGCCGGGTCAGCTAGTTAGATATAAAATGTAAAGTGAAAACAGCTGACACGCGACCTACATTGTATATAGCCGCCTGCAGCCGAAACGTGCGAGCATGGCTCGTACAGTGGGCGAGAAGGTGGAAAATGGAATCAAATAGTGATAATGCCAGTCGCATCGCCTTCGATTCGCATTTTCGCCCATTACCTCGATTGGCTTTTACGATCTGCGCGGGAAGACAAGCAGCTGTTACATTCAGATTTTATACTTTCCTCCCAGACTACCATGGAAGGAAATTATATAATGTAGGCCTTTATAATGCTTAAGTATAGATGGTTTGGATTTAGCTTTTCCTAAAGATCGTCTGGTAAAGAATACACTTACGATGATGTTAATATATTTTTGTATTTTGACTATAATTTTTGACTTTGAATGTACCTATGAGGTTTTAAAGAAATAAATTAAAACAACACACTTATGAACACATTTATAAACATAGAACAATCTGTTGTAAATACGCTGCTGATTTTATTGTGGTCTCCGTTAATAAAGGTGTATGAAGTTATGGAAAAATAATAATGACTAACTAGAACTCATTGTCCTCCTTGCTTATGGTATTTCTTGACAACAAGGAGCTGGATAACCTAGGTCTATTATCTTAGTTTCAATGATGTCATTTTTTTATAGTAAAATAACTTTCAGGCAACCGTACCTACTATCTACATACTAAGTTTTACATACACACTCATACACTAATGGGTTGTTCGGAATATGTAACGAATGCTTGTGGTACTTGCTTACTGTTACATAACCCTTACAGAATCGTCTCTAAAGTGCAATATACAATATAAGTACCTATAGCATTTTACAAGAAAGTACCTATTTATGGAAGATATTTGTTTCTACTAACTACTCGTACCATAAAATGTTGTACTCCGTGCGTTAAAAGCCGAAAGCAAATATAAATAACGGACAAGATAAAATACTTAAAAAGTAGTGCATAAATGGACGTAGCATAAAATCAAGGCAAAATTTTCCGGGCTTTTTCCAACGAAACTGAATGTGAGTACCTATTGTTTTGAGGAAAATTCGCGAACGCGGGTCAGTATAAACTGTAATACAGTCGAGTGAACTCGCGCTTATCGTAGCGAGAGCGAAGAGCGACTAAACTCTGATTTATATTCACTCAGCGAACTGGCTCCGCTTTCTGCACCTCAGCTGGCACTCCCGAGACCTAGGGCTGCCAAAAACCGCAGACAATTGCCACGTCAAGTTGCAAACATTTCGTCAGAATGAAACTTTCCACATTTGTAGGTACATATAAATTGTGTTTCTTCTCCACCTTTGTTAGCTAAACCAAATTGAATAATAAATGCTCGGATAGAATTTGTACTTCATTATTGTTAGTACCTACCCTACAGGTGCTCATGCAGGGTTGTAACCGCCGACCTCGACTAATTTGCGTGATATGGCTTAAATCTTCCAGCATAAAGTTTAAGCATTTATTCATTCTGAGCTCGTTACCTGCTTCATCGTTATCAAACACTTAGCCGAAAGTTGTATCGTTAGCGTACGCGTCTCTCCAGGTTAAATCCGCACAATCCTCCAGATGTAAATAAAAAACCAGGCATTGTTTACGTGACATTATTACGAAAATGTTACTCCACTCGGGACAATTATTAGATTTATGGCAACTTTAATGTACGTGTCTATTTTCCTTAGTATTTTTAAACCCCCGACAAAAAGAGGGGTGTTATAAATTGGACGCTAGTGTCGGTCTGTCTGTGGCATAGTAGCGCTCTAACAGATGGATCGATTTCGATGTGGCTTTTTTTTAATGAAAGCAAGTTTCTTTGCGGTAGTTCTTAGCTATTTTTGGTCAAAATCGGTTTAGCCGTTTAAAAGTTATTGGGGATATATAGATGTCGCTACGGATATCACTAGATGGCGTTCTTGACAGTCGGGTGGTTGTTAATTTGCCGAGTAAATAAACTTGTTACTTGTAGCTTCGTATATTTACGAGATAACTAATATCATCAAAGACCTATATATGCGAAATATAAATTATTAAAATACCTAACTACTGCTAAATACAATCATATTTGGTGATTTATCATATGATATTAAAAAATGTTGTTTCCAGCCAAATTAAAACCATATAACATAACATTATATGTTTTTACAAGTAATGATGTCTACCTTTACAATGTAAAAATCTCGTAGGTTGCAAGTGGGTGTAACATTCAATATAAGTACTTGGACGTACTTCGAAGAAATATATTTTCTAGAACAGAAAAATCTATTTTCTTTTTCTTATTGGATATTTGATACAACTTTGTTATGAAGTGAACGTAACAAGGCGTAACAGTTTGTTAACGATAATTCCGGTACTAGGTAGTACAACTATAGGTAAGTTATTTATTTATGCGCTAAGTACATAATATTTTTCATTGCTGTGAGAGTAAAATCGTCGTCATTATCTTGTGGAATTAAATACACATATCTTTGTAGGAATTGATAGTAGAGTGGTTTGCCAGGTGCCTAATTAAAGTATTGAATGATATTGAACTGAAAAGTCTATAAGAATGAAAATAAAGCTACTTATACATTTATTAGGGCATTAAGGCATGTTTTGCTTATTTTAAGACAGTTCAAACCTTCTATCTACGTCACATCTACTAAATATAATACGAAGAAAGCTTATGTTAAATTATTCTACACACTGAACATATCACAAGAAAAACTCCCAAGTCTCGTCGTATTTACTTCAAAAAAGCAGATTACCAAAGATTAAATTCCCCGGACGGAGTTGGATCAAGCCAGCTCTAGTTTGATCCGCGCCTTGTTTTTATTTCTTTGGGTTAGTTTAGTGTCTAGCTGTTGAAATGAGAAGAGGGAATTGAAGCAAGCTCTAGTGTATTCGTAAAATTTAATTTACTTTTTACAGCTGTACTAGCCTCGATTTGGGACCGGCTGTACTCAGCTTAACATAAACTTGACGTGGGCGACCTAAAGTAAAATAATTATAAGAAAATTACATACCTAGATTGCATGATTTATTAACGAAAATAGAGGGTACTAACTCATTTTATATGTCAATGTTTTTGCTCTGGGTAAATTAGAAATGGCGGTATGGAATTAAAACAATGGATTTAGGACGTATATGTCGGGCTTTCACACGCGTCAAATGGGATTCATTATAGCACGTCGGGATAACTTCATTTCAAAGGGGAAAAAGCATTGACCCTCCCTCCATGTGAACATCGGGAGTGGGCTAACGCGATGCTCGATTGGAATTTATAATATACGAAATAAATAAACCGTCGCTAGACAAAACTTAGTGCTATAAGTATAAATAAATGTATACGGACAAATAACACAGATTGAGCAAGGCCCCAAAGTAAGTTCGAGACTTGTGTTACGGCGGGATACTAAACTAACTCAACGATACTACTATATATCGCGAATTCGTGATACCAACATTGTGAGCATTGGGATGGGTGGAACTTAGAAAGTGGCCGGAGTTCCAAAGTTTTTTTTTATTTGTCAATGGAAGAACTATATAAAGTATACACTGTTATACATTTGAACAGAAAATCCAATATACGAGTAGTTCATACTTAATTGGGATTTTAAATGAAAATTTGATCAGGCGCTCGAGAAAAACAAAGAATAAGATTCCTTTTAGATACAAAACAGTAGGTAAACAAACAAAGTAAGCAATTTATTTTTCGTTCATATAATATTTTGTTAGTTATTGTAACGACAGGCACATGTCAAGTCGTCGCAGGAATATTCATTCTGTACCAGAGGTTCGATTTGATTCAGGGACACTTTTAGGACAAATTAAATATGCAAACCCGTAAAAATGATCTAAAAACTTTTTGTAATTCGCAGCTCGTTTAAATAAAAAATTCATTGGTAGCGATCCCGTTGATGTAGCGGTAGAGATAAAATTTCACAACTTTTATTCACATACATTTAATGTTTGTACTTTGTAGGTGTTGTTAATACTTTATCGTTAGATAATACTAGAGAAGCAGATATGCTTTTCTATGTCAACTATATCCTTGATATACTTAGGTAATAATTTTGAATTTAGCGCAGAATGGTAGTAAAGTCGAATGATGACGTCACATCGCTTTAACTTAAAAACGTCATTTGTAATTGAGATATTTTGCGTATTTGATTAGATGATTTATATAGATAGGGACATACACGTATTCCAATGCATCAATTGTTCATTTAGTACCTACTCCTTATTACTTCCAATATGAGACGATAACAAACCTTAGATAGTTTGTCCTAATTTAACGGTTGTACTATGTCTAAGTTTTAACAAGACACGTGGCGGGCGGCAAGTTTGATTGTTGAAATAAACACGAGTCCGCGCACCGCTCACTTTGTACGAGTAGTTTCAGGTTCAAGACTTTAGTCACAAATAAAGGAGTGGGCGTGGCTGAAAGTAGCATCAACAGCAAAATATTCGTCGGGCTTATGCAATCTAATAATCGCTAGCACAACAATATTTTATAATTAAATAGCAAACACAAACACATTTTTTGTGTGTGATCAAAGATGCACTAATTTGAAACGTGAACCTTAAATTTTTCTGAAAAAAAAAGTATCTTATGTGTTATTTCAAGCAATAAGTAGGGTGTCACTTATAAGGTAAAATTTTTTTGACATTGGAATTGTCTTTTCGTTCGCTCCAGTGTTTCCGAAAGGCCGTAACCGATTTCACGAAAAAGTTGGATCCCCTTATATCTCGGAGAGTTGTGAAGATATGATTTTCAATAAAGACTCAAAAGATGCGTATTTACAGGAGCTGTAAGGTGCAAAAAGAATTATTCGAGAAAAACAACAAAAAAGTTATGGCTGAAATAGTAATAACCAATTTTTGGCGTTTGATATTTCGGAAACGGAGAATTATATCAAAAATTTGAGAAAACCCTGGACAATTTAGTCAGCTACAATTTGAGTTTAAAACAAAGACTATCGGGTTAAGGGTTTGCCCTGTAGCCTAACCTTTAAAAAAGTCAAAATGTCAGAACGACATTTTTTCGAATTCCGTAGATTCATTTCCGACGTGCATCGAGCCCATTGGAAATGAATGAAGTCATGTGAGGCACGAAATCTGTGGTTTTTTTAAATTATTCAAACGCATACTCCTAACTTTTTTCGTTATATATAGACTAATACTTAAATATAAAATTTTGAAGAAGTCAATGTTTTATACGCATAGGTCCTAATGTTGTTTGTTGGGTAAAAATAAAATTTTACCTGATTCGGAGTACTGCAACCCGGGGCCAACTTGAGCAGAAACATGTACCATACAAATTACATAGAAGATGCTTCGCGTTATTCTAAGTTTTCCGGATATTAAATGCGTATATTGTTCTGCATTTCGGAGATGTCAGTGGAACGTAGAAGCGCATAAAAAAGTATTCTTGATTGGTTAGAAGTATCACCCTATAATGTCCAATGTCCTGAAATTCTTTTTTTCTTTCCTTTATTCACTTTTACATTTTAATCTTTGCTCCGTTGCTTGGGAAAGATGTCTGTGCATGGAGTGGGAAAAACTTTTTATGTGAGGCGCAAAATGATCGAGAAATCGTGATGCATTAAATTTCCTTAGATACGATTTCCCTTATGTACCGTGGGCCACATAGAAAAACTTTAATATTATACTATTGGTGGTAAACTTTTTTATGTGGCCCACTGTAGGTTTTAAAAAGTAGGTATTTATTTTCGTGCAAAAGATACTTGTGAATACTTTAATTATTCAACTGCACTTCAATAAATCCATATTGCAACTGGCAGTATGATACCTCGATACTTTATACCGCTCCAATAACAGTATTAAAAGCCATCGTAAAAATATTTATTTAGTTACCTAGATACGAGTTTCCATTCCATTTGACTCGAAAGTGGATACTATTGTGTGTAGTGTATGTGACCAGTAAACTATCTTTTTTTAGGCTTTTATTTATTTCTTTTCACCAGTTCCGTAGTGTGTGTCTGTAATTGAATCTTGCAAGCTTAATTAGACCTACTTCCTATTATTCGATTGAGAGGTACCAATGAACCTGATCTCATGATGGAGCCGGAAGGTAGCCATGGCATCTCTGTGACAATACAACTAACCCCACAGAGTTTCTGCTGGATTGGTTTGTCTTGAGAAGTACTTTACACCTAGATGATATCCAGGGTCTGATGATGAAGCCGGAAGGTGGCCATGGCATCTCTGTGACAAAACAACATTAACCCTCAGAGTTTGGGCTGGATTGATTTGTCATGAGAAGCACTTTACACTTAGATGATATCCAGGGTCTGATGATGAAGCCGGAAGGTGGCCATGGCATCTTTGTGACAAAACAACATAAACCCTCAGAGTTTGGGCTGGATTGATTTGTCATGAGAAGCACTTAACACTTAGATGATATCCAGGGTCTGATGATGAAGCCGGAAGGTGGCCATGACATCCCTGTGACAAAACAACATAACCCCACAGAGTTTGTGCCCAATTGATTAGTCTTGAGGAGCAGTTTAAACTTTGGTTTGTTTTTAAAAATATTTTTAAATAATTTACTTGTTTGAATTATTCAATCCTCAGTTCAATACGAGAAATATTCTTAAGACCAGAGTAGCTTAATCTACTGAAATATTAACACGCTGGCAAGATTAAATAATAGATTTTTTCAATCAGGTCTGAATCTTTTTGTACAAGTTAGTAGAACACTTGAAAGAAAATGTTTTAAGAAGCTACTGAAATTAAAATAACAACAAAAAACCAAAAAAAAGTCGGCATTTCCATAAGTGTGCAGCCGCTCGGGCCCGGGCGATTTGTATGGGAATGACGAATTTTTTTTTGGTTTTTAAACGCAAAATATAAAAAACAAAAAATATTAATAATAAGTAATCTGACAAACCTCAACCTTAACTTAAACTTAAACTAAACACCGAAATAATGTAGGTCTACTTAATACATAATGGTACTTTATAGAATCTTTAGTTTGATTACTCTCATATTTTTATGAATGGAATGAACGAGAATCTGAATCATTTCTATTGCCGGCTAGCAACCCATCACAGGTTTTAATTCGGTAAGTACTTACAATGGGAATCACTGCTGCCCGCTACTTAAATTTCCAAAATGCTTTATCTTACATCTTAATCGTGATCCTTATACTCGTACCTAGTACATGGTAATAATGACACTGAGATGTCTCTCTTGAAGCTCACGCACTAGAACACTGCTAACATTTGAAACTCTTGAACGCACACAATTTGGCTTAAGTCCGTACCTGAATTTTCCGGGGTCCAGTGCTGCCCCCATTTAAAATAAATCATTTCAAAGAAAACGGAGACATTATTCAAAATTTTGCAAATATCAAGTCCTAGATAACCCTTCAAAGTATTTTATGAACTACTGTTTACAGTTTAAAGTGAGAACGTTAAGCTTTACTACGCACATTTGCGAAAAACGGCAACTTTTAGCAAATGTGCGTAGTAAAGCTTAACGTTTTCATTATAAACTGTAAACAGTAGTACATAAAATACTTTGAAGGGTTATTTAGGACTTGGTAGTTGAAAATTTTAAATGATGTCTCCGTTTTCTTTGAAATGATTTATTTAAAATGGTGGCAGCACTGAACCCCGGAAAATTTAGGTACGGCCTTAATTTTCTATATTTCACAACACGCCGACGAAAACCACCAGATCTTTTTAGTTTTTTAATTCATCCATCTCTTTACGTTAAGCTTATTTTTACTTTAATTTTAATAAATTTAGTAATAAAAGAATAAAATATTCTTTAGAAAAACAGTTTCTAGAACTTAGTCTTGCAATCATCTGAAGTTTATCTACAAAATATTTTTTTACTTTGCAATTCTAAAATTACCCTTTAATTATACCATTGAGACTTGTGAGCCTTCAAATAATCTGAGTTGAGTAAAAAACAAATTTTAAGACTTAATTGTAGACACACTTAATACTAAATAGTTTTTAAAATACTTAACTAGGCTATTCTTAACTTGCTAAAGTAGCGGTAGCCTAAAATTATTTAGTTTTAAAGAATATAAAGACTTATTGGAATCTTTTTTAAATTAGCTAATTCTAATTTTAGATAAAGTTTAAATATGTAAGATTTAATCACTATTCTTGTTTGCTACTTGGGGATATAGAAGTTTTATAGACATCACTGGCTAATAATGTCGAACGTACCCAAAAAAGAATAACATGCGTTGACATCAGCTTCGGTTTCTGCTTATTAAACAATTGGAGTTATTCGCAGGAAGTCAAGGGGTTAGGTTAGGGTTTGCTTTAATTTATTTTGCAAATCGTTTCTAGTGTAGGTACTTTATAATGTGAAATTGGTGTATTTTGGGGTTATAAATGAACGCTCATGAACAATATGTGCAATAGTTAAAGTGGACACTTGGACAGTCATAGTACGGCTGCAGAGATATTTGTTAAGGTGAAGGTATAGGCAAATGGCCTTGAAGTGGCGCTCTAATTTGAAATAAATTGTTTACATAATTTCCATATTGCTCTTCGTCATGCACTAGATAGCCCTTTTAATTATTCTATGAACCACCGTTGAAAGTATTTACATTAGTCCGTCTAGCTTTGAAACTTGCCTCCGCCAAAAGTAGCCACGGCAAGTTTTAAAGCTAGAAGGATCACCAATAATAGTTTCAACGGCAGTTCATAAAATAATTTAAAGGGCTATCTAGTGCATGACGAAGAGCAATATGGAAATTATCACCATATTTACGAGTTAACAATTTATTTCACACTTCAAGGCCATTTGCCTATATCTTCACCTTAAGAGGACTGTGATGGCCGTCTTTATAAGCGCCGTCCGCAACTCAGTCGGCTATGAAACCCAGTGCACTCGTCGTCGTCGATTTGTCGCCAGAAGCACCTTTGAAGCAATCAAAGGCCTATACCAACCTTTGATTGGAATTATTTATTCATTTATTCCTTTGATTAGGAATAAAGAAGCAACAAAACTAAAGATATAGGCTCTAAATATCCAGGGCGGTAAAATAATTCTCACAAAAAAAAAATTAGACAATTCCGTTTTTACTCATTTCCCCAACCAAGGGCAATTTATTATTGCCTTCCCCGCCAAAAAAATACCCTTGAGTAAAAATTTACATTCTCTCAACAACTTGATAATGTAACAACTGAATGTAAACAGTTGCTCGAATTTACACCTATGTTGTATAAAACATTCGTACTTCTCAATCTATAATATGCCTCAATTACTTAATCCTCTAATTAAATAACGCATGTAGAGAAAATTTCGCAATGTCGACTTTTGTAATTGCCTGTGTTTATCTATCTATCACATGAGTTTCCTGACATCTTTGGACTTTGCTCGCGGCATTCAAAAGGAAATGCCTCAGTGTTATTGCAACTATCGCTTAAGTTTTGTATTCGGTTAAATTTATTTGGAATTTATTTTTCTTGAAACTTTTTTTACTGGAAAATTTATTTTATAATAACTTCATTTGTGTTAAAATAAACATGTTATGTACTTGGTGGCATTTAGTTTCTGAGATATACGCAGTTTTGTAAGGTTGGTCGAAAAAAAATGATTTCATGATTAGATATTAATTATAATATAAATAAATGTATGCATATAAATGTAATAAAAGCATGTGAATGACTTCATATAATGTTTCTAAGTACTCAAAATTTTTAATTAATTTAATTTTATATATTTTTTAAATTATGAAAATGCTTTTCATGGGTTCAGTTTTTGCAGTTTTAACTTCAAATGTATTATAAAAAATGTACCAGATTTTGAATATATTTTTAAATCCTTATTATTAATTGACTAAAAACTAGATCCTCTATGCTTGGACGACCTCATTTAATTTTTTAGTTGGGCTATCTAGTTATATTTTTTATTAATTTCATAATTTGTCACTTATAAATAAAATTATAGCACTCTCCAAAAAGTTACTCGTAGTTAGCTGCATTAGGCAGACTAAGCAACAATTTCCGTAGTCAGAGGTGTGAACAAAGCTAATTGCTTGCAAGAGGGGCTCCGAAAATAGGGGATTGCGGCTAGCACCTAGTTTCTATACCGTATGAGCGTCTTTGCTTTCTTCCTTATTCCTGAAACATTTAACATCACTTTAGAGCATCATTTCTTCCGAAAAAAATCTTTAGAACTAATCGTGTTGTAATGTTGGTGTCATTTTGTAGAATTAAAAAACGAGCATAATACCTATTGTCTTTGACTGAAAAAAATAATTAAGTTTATCTTTGTCGCATCTATTTTGTACAGCTCACAAGCAGGCATTTTGTATATAGCGCAATTAAGAACAATAAAATATAGATGCATCGAAAACAATAGCCACAATCTGATTGAAGCTACAATTGGATTGGGCTTGTGGCCGCAATATTATATATGCGATACTTTGCAAAGAATCCATTGAATATTCAACATTCACTACACATAGCAATGCATATTAGAATATATGATCACTGATACAGTAGCAATCACCCGTGTGGTTCCGGGTTAGAATAGGACCACTCCATCTCTTCCTGTGGATGTCGTAAGAGGCGACTAAAGGACTGAGCACAAACATCTCGTCTACAAATGCATTCCCAAAGAGGGTTGAACGTCAGGCAGGCGGCCGGTCGTAAAACTATAGCCAAATCATTTGAACTGTTCCGGCTATTTCTTCTCCATTTTGCAAGGTCTTTGGCATTCTTGGGTGACCATTGACATGCATGTTATATTTGGAGAAGAAAAAGCGGGAAAGCACACCTCAGGCTCCGAAGCAGCACAGCTGACGATGCAACCGGGAACGCGCTTAGATGAAAAAGAGGAGGACAGTAGCAAAGTAGTAAAAGTCCTTCCTTTATAAGCTTAAACTAACAAAATTTTAATTTTTAAGTCACTTAAAGTTTGGAAGTTACAGGGGTATCAAAAGTGCCTCGAATGGCTACGAGAAAGGTTTGCTATAGCTGCGCCTTTTGCTCGACTTAAAGGAGGCACTGCCGTGCTTTCCAGCTTGATCGACGAAAAAACCTTTGTAAGATTTTGTTACTTGGGTCAAATTTAATGTACCTACTCAATGTAATAGTTTTACTTTATTTAAAGAAGCAATAAAATGATTAGGCAGAGCGAAATTCGATGATGTGACTCAATGTAATAGTTTTACTTTATTTAAAGAAGCAATAAAATGATTAGGCAGAGCGAAATTCGATGATGTGACTCAATGTAATAGTTTTACTTTATTTAAAGAAGCAATAAAATGATTAGGCAGAGCGAAATTCGATGATGTGACTCAATGTAATAGTTTTACTTTATTTAAAGAAGCAATAAAATGATTAGGCAGAGCGAAATTCGATGATGTGACTCAATGTAATAGTTTTACTTTATTTAAAGAAGCAATAAAATGATTAGGCAGAGCGAAATTCGATGATGTGACTCAATGTAATAGTTTTACTTTATTTAAAGAAGCAATAAAATGATTAGGCAGAGCGGAATTCGATGATGTGACTCAATGTAATAGTTTTACTTTATTTAAAGAAGCAATAAAATGATTAGGCAGAGCGGAATTCGATGATGTGACTCAATGTAATAGTTTTACTTTATTTAAAGAAGCAATAAAATGATTAGGCAGAGCGAAATTCGATGATGTGACTCAATGTAATAGTTTTACTTTATTTAAAGAAGCAATAAAATGATTAGGCAGAGCGAAATTCGATGATGTGACTCAATGTAATAGTTTTACTTTATTTAAAGAAGCAATAAAATGATTAGGCAGAGCGGAATTCGATGATGTGACTCAATGTAATAGTTTTACTTTATTTAAAGAAGCAATAAAATGATTAGGCAGAGCGGAATTCGATGATGTGACTCAATGTAATAGTTTTACTTTATTTAAAGAAGCAATAAAATGATTAGGCAGAGCGAAATTCGATGATGTGACTCAATGTAATAGTTTTACTTTATTTAAAGAAGCAATAAAATGATTAGGCAGAGCGGAATTCGATGATGTGACTCAATGTAATAGTTTTACTTTATTTAAAGAAGCAATAAAATGATTAGGCAGAGCGAAATTCGATGATGTGACTCAATGTAATAGTTTTACTTTATTTAAAGAAGCAATAAAATGATTAGGCAGAGCGAAATTCGATGATGTGACTCAATGTAATAGTTTTACTTTATTTAAAGAAGCAATAAAATGATTAGGCAGAGCGAAATTCGATGATGTGACTCAATGTAATAGTTTTACTTTATTTAAAGAAGCAATAAAATGATTAGGCAGAGCGGAATTCGATGATGTGACTCAATGTAATAGTTTTACTTTATTTAAAGAAGCAATAAAATGATTAGGCAGAGCGGAATTCGATGATGTGACTCAATGTAATAGTTTTACTTTATTTAAAGAAGCAATAAAATGATTAGGCAGAGCGAAATTCGATGATGTGACTCAATGTAATAGTTTTACTTTATTTAAAGAAGCAATAAAATGATTAGGCAGAGCGGAATTCGATGATGTGACTCAATGTAATAGTTTTACTTTATTTAAAGAAGCAATAAAATGATTAGGCAGAGCGAAATTCGATGATGTGACTCAATGTAATAGTTTTACTTTATTTAAAGAAGCAATAAAATGATTAGGCAGAGCGGAATTCGATGATGTGACTCAATGTAATAGTTTTACTTTATTTAAAGAAGCAATAAAATGATTAGGCAGAGCGAAATTCGATGATGTGACTCAATGTAATAGTTTTACTTTATTTAAAGAAGCAATAAAAATGATTAGGCAGAGCGAAATTCGATGATGTGACTCAATGTAATAGTTTTACTTTATTTAAAGAAGCAATAAAATGATTAGGCAGAGCGGAATTCGATGATGTGACTCAATGTAATAGTTTTACTTTATTTAAAGAAGCAATAAAATGATTAGGCAGAGCGGAATTCGATGATGTGACTCAATGTAATAGTTTTACTTTATTTAAAGAAGCAATAAAATGATTAGGCAGAGCGAAATTCGATGATGTGACTCAATGTAATAGTTTTACTTTATTTAAAGAAGCAATAAAATGATTAGGCAGAGCGAAATTCGATGATGTGACTCAATGTAATAGTTTTACTTTATTTAAAGAAGCAATAAAATGATTAGGCAGAGCGGAATTCGATGATGTGACTCAATGTAATAGTTTTACTTTATTTAAAGAAGCAATAAAATGATTAGGCAGAGCGAAATTCGATGATGTGACTCAATGTAATAGTTTTACTTTATTTAAAGAAGCAATAAAATGATTAGGCAGAGCGAAATTCGATGATGTGACTCAATGTAATAGTTTTACTTTATTTAAAGAAGCAATAAAATGATTAGGCAGAGCGGAATTCGATGATGTGACTCAATGTAATAGTTTTACTTTATTTAAAGAAGCAATAAAATGATTAGGCAGAGCGGAATTCGATGATGTGACTCAATGTAATAGTTTTACTTTATTTAAAGAAGCAATAAAATGATTAGGCAGAGCGGAATTCGATGATGTGACTCAATGTAATAGTTTTACTTTATTTAAAGAAGCAATAAAATGATTAGGCAGAGCGGAATTCGATGATGTGACTCAATGTAATAGTTTTACTTTATTTAAAGAAGCAATAAAATGATTAGGCAGAGCGAAATTCGATGATGTGACTCAATGTAATAGTTTTACTTTATTTAAAGAAGCAATAAAATGATTAGGCAGAGCGAATTCGATGATGTGACTCAATGTAATAGTTTTACTTTATTTAAAGAAGCAATAAAATGATTAGGCAGAGCGAAATTCGATGATGTGACTCAATGTAATAGTTTTACTTTATTTAAAGAAGCAATAAAATGATTAGGCAGAGCGGAATTCGATGATGTGACTCAATGTAATAGTTTTACTTTATTTAAAGAAGCAATAAAATGATTAGGCAGAGCGAATTCGATGATGTGACTCAATGTAATAGTTTTACTTTATTTAAAGAAGCAATAAAATGATTAGGCAGAGCGGAATTCGATGATGTGACTCAATGTAATAGTTTTACTTTATTTAAAGAAGCAATAAAATGATTAGGCAGAGCGAAATTCGATGATGTGACTCAATGTAATAGTTTTACTTTATTTAAAGAAGCAATAAAATGATTAGGCAGAGCGAAATTCGATGATGTGACTCAATGTAATAGTTTTACTTTATTTAAAGAAGCAATAAAATGATTAGGCAGAGCGGAATTCGATGATGTGACTCAATGTAATAGTTTTACTTTATTTAAAGAAGCAATAAAATGATTAGGCAGAGCGGAATTCGATGATGTGACTCAATGTAATAGTTTTACTTTATTTAAAGAAGCAATAAAATGATTAGGCAGAGCGAAATTCGATGATGTGACTCAATGTAATAGTTTTACTTTATTTAAAGAAGCAATAAAATGATTAGGCAGAGCGAAATTCGATGATGTGACTCAATGTAATAGTTTTACTTTATTTAAAGAAGCAATAAAATGATTAGGCAGAGCGGAATTCGATGATGTGACTCAATGTAATAGTTTTACTTTATTTAAAGAAGCAATAAAATGATTAGGCAGAGCGAAATTCGATGATGTGACTCAATGTAATAGTTTTACTTTATTTAAAGAAGCAATAAAATGATTAGGCAGAGCGAAATTCGATGATGTGACTCAATGTAATAGTTTTACTTTATTTAAAGAAGCAATAAAATGATTAGGCAGAGCGGAATTCGATGATGTGACTCAATGTAATAGTTTTACTTTATTTAAAGAAGCAATAAAATGATTAGGCAGAGCGGAATTCGATGATGTGACTCAATGTAATAGTTTTACTTTATTTAAAGAAGCAATAAAATGATTAGGCAGAGCGGAATTCGATGATGTGACTCAATGTAATAGTTTTACTTTATTTAAAGAAGCAATAAAATGATTAGGCAGAGCGGAATTCGATGATGTGACTCAATGTAATAGTTTTACTTTATTTAAAGAAGCAATAAAATGATTAGGCAGAGCGGAATTCGATGATGTGACTCAATGTAATAGTTTTACTTTATTTAAAGAAGCAATAAAATGATTAGGCAGAGCGGAAATTCGATGATGTGACTCAATGTAATAGTTTTACTTTATTTAAAGAAGCAATAAAATGATTAGGCAGAGCGAAATTCGATGATGTGACTCAATGTAATAGTTTTACTTTATTTAAAGAAGCAATAAAATGATTAGGCAGAGCGGAATTCGATGATGTGACTCAATGTAATAGTTTTACTTTATTTAAAGAAGCAATAAAATGATTAGGCAGAGCGAAATTCGATGATGTGACTCAATGTAATAGTTTTACTTTATTTAAAGAAGCAATAAAATGATTAGGCAGAGCGAAATTCGATGATGTGACTCAATGTAATAGTTTTACTTTATTTAAAGAAGCAATAAAATGATTAGGCAGAGCGAAATTCGATGATGTGACTCAATGTAATAGTTTTACTTTATTTAAAGAAGCAATAAAATGATTAGGCAGAGCGGAATTCGATGATGTGACTCAATGTAATAGTTTTACTTTATTTAAAGAAGCAATAAAATGATTAGGCAGAGCGGAATTCGATGATGTGACTCAATGTAATAGTTTTACTTTATTTAAAGAAGCAATAAAATGATTAGGCAGAGCGGAATTCGATGATGTGACTCAATGTAATAGTTTTACTTTATTTAAAGAAGCAATAAAATGATTAGGCAGAGCGGAATTCGATGATGTGACTCAATGTAATAGTTTTACTTTATTTAAAGAAGCAATAAAATGATTAGGCAGAGCGGAATTCGATGATGTGACTCAATGTAATAGTTTTACTTTATTTAAAGAAGCAATAAAATGATTAGGCAGAGCGGAATTCGATGATGTGACTCAATGTAATAGTTTTACTTTATTTAAAGAAGCAATAAAATGATTAGGCAGAGCGGAATTCGATGATGTGACTCAATGTAATAGTTTTACTTTATTTAAAGAAGCAATAAAATGATTAGGCAGAGCGGAATTCGATGATGTGACTCAATGTAATAGTTTTACTTTATTTAAAGAAGCAATAAAATGATTAGGCAGAGCGGAATTCGATGATGTGACTCAATGTAATAGTTTTACTTTATTTAAAGAAGCAATAAAATGATTAGGCAGAGCGGAATTCGATGATGTGACTCAATGTAATAGTTTTACTTTATTTAAAGAAGCAATAAAATGATTAGGCAGAGCGAAATTCGATGATGTGACTCAATGTAATAGTTTTACTTTATTTAAAGAAGCAATAAAATGATTAGGCAGAGCGGAATTCGATGATGTGACTCAATGTAATAGTTTTACTTTATTTAAAGAAGCAATAAAATGATTAGGCAGAGCGAAATTCGATGATGTGACTCAATGTAATAGTTTTACTTTATTTAAAGAAGCAATAAAATGATTAGGCAGAGCGGAATTCGATGATGTGACTCAATGTAATAGTTTTACTTTATTTAAAGAAGCAATAAAATGATTAGGCAGAGCGGAATTCGATGATGTGACTCAATGTAATAGTTTTACTTTATTTAAAGAAGCAATAAAATGATTAGGCAGAGCGGAATTCGATGATGTGACTCAATGTAATAGTTTTACTTTATTTAAAGAAGCAATAAAATGATTAGGCAGAGCGGAATTCGATGATGTGACTCAATGTAATAGTTTTACTTTATTTAAAGAAGCAATAAAATGATTAGGCAGAGCGGAATTCGATGATGTGACTCAATGTAATAGTTTTACTTTATTTAAAGAAGCAATAAAATGATTAGGCAGAGCGGAATTCGATGATGTGACTCAATGTAATAGTTTTACTTTATTTAAAGAAGCAATAAAATGATTAGGCAGAGCGGAATTCGATGATGTGACTCAATGTAATAGTTTTACTTTATTTAAAGAAGCAATAAAATGATTAGGCAGAGCGGAATTCGATGATGTGACTCAATGTAATAGTTTTACTTTATTTAAAGAAGCAATAAAATGATTAGGCAGAGCGGAATTCGATGATGTGACTCAATGTAATAGTTTTACTTTATTTAAAGAAGCAATAAAATGATTAGGCAGAGCGGAATTCGATGATGTGACTCAATGTAATAGTTTTACTTTATTTAAAGAAGCAATAAAATGATTAGGCAGAGCGAAATTCGATGATGTGACTCAATGTAATAGTTTTACTTTATTTAAAGAAGCAATAAAATGATTAGGCAGAGCGGAATTCGATGATGTGACTCAATGTAATAGTTTTACTTTATTTAAAGAAGCAATAAAATGATTAGGCAGAGCGAAATTCGATGATGTGACTCAATGTAATAGTTTTACTTTATTTAAAGAAGCAATAAAATGATTAGGCAGAGCGAAATTCGATGATGTGACTCAATGTAATAGTTTTACTTTATTTAAAGAAGCAATAAAATGATTAGGCAGAGCGGAATTCGATGATGTGACTCAATGTAATAGTTTTACTTTATTTAAAGAAGCAATAAAATGATTAGGCAGAGCGGAATTCGATGATGTGACTCAATGTAATAGTTTTACTTTATTTAAAGAAGCAATAAAATGATTAGGCAGAGCGAAATTCGATGATGTGACTCAATGTAATAGTTTTACTTTAAGGCCCCGTCAAGGAAGACGGTGAGTAATTTTGAAAAATCACTGTAATTAAACTACTACAGTTTATTATCGCCGTATCGCCACACCCAAACTGGCTACATGTAGTACTGCACCGACATTTGTCATCTTATATTATGCAACATGTTAGCGTTGAATAAATGACTATGATTAGGATTCCTCAAAAATGTTACATAGGAATTTAAAGGCTTTTCTACAGACACCCACAATTTCCAAAACACGATTGAGCATTTTTGGCTAAATTTACCTTTATGTCTTATATTACTATTTTATACAATCACCTTTTTATATGAAAATTATACCAAAAAATTTATTATCTAAATATCTAGTCGATTTTGCTACAAAAAGAATATAAATATAATACAATAAAATACAATAAATAAAACACAGCGAAATATCGTCGCGCACGGCTCCGGGCCTTTGTCCGCTCTCGAAGTAGTATTTTTCACTGTGTTTTATTTATTATTATTTTGTATTATATTTATATATTTTTTTGTTTTTGTTATATACAATTTTACCCAAGTACGCTATATACCATCCATGTGGGTAACTAGATTTTATTATTAATAAAAAAAACTGGCCAAGTGCGTGTCGGGCCACGCGCAGTGTAGGGTTCCGTAGTTGTAAATGCCGAATTCGAGTTCACGCCTCACGGTTTAACGACTAAAAACGTCCAAAAAGTTAGACAACTATAACTTTTTAATTTACCCTATTTAGCTCTGATAGTTTTTCTTTTAACTCTCTTATATATATAAAAGTAATAATAATAATTTAACCTATTTAGCTCTGATAGTTTTTCTTTTAACTCCGTTATATTATATTGTAAACTTTTCCACGTGTCCATATAGCTGTTAGATGGCGGAAACTTGACTCAAACGAAAATTTGCAATCCAAATATTTCACAAACGGATTCCTAAATCGAAAAATGGTGTTCACAAACTCACAATATTTTTGAAAGACCTATTCAACGAATAAACTCTCTGACCCTTTAAGGAATACAACATTGCGCTTATAAACCAAAATTGTAGATGTTGCGAAAACAGCTACAAAATAAAAGTGGGACTGGGCAGGGCATGCAGTCAGGATGTCTCAATACCTATGGGCAAAAAAATAACGTGTGGCGACCTAAACAAATTCAAGTAAAATTGGCAACTAATAGCACAGAACGGAGAGCTATGGAGGGGAAAAGAGGCCTTTGCCCAGTACTGGGACATTGATGGCTATTAATTGACCGAGAGAGCGTTTCGAGATTAGCCAAAAACGCTTATGTCCACGTCAGTTTGTCGGTGTGTTCTCGCCTACAAGTCGCATTTATCAACCGATTCTTGTGAAATTTTATAAGCAGGTTTGATAATTATATAGTTTTATTTGTAAATTCAGTTCTTGTAATTTTTTCCAAATTGCGGAGATATTTCGAACTAAAATCATATTTCAGCCATTTCAAAAATTTTACATATATGTCATAAAACATTTTTTGTTACCCTTATTTAGACGAAACTTTTTGTCTGAACAACTTTTTTATCCGATAAACTTCAACGGGTTGGGGGTGAGTCGCGAGGTTTACATCTCACAGGGCCACTAGTAATAGGTAATAATATTCAACGAAAGCCTACATAATGGATTACCTTTTTTTTTATAAATTAAAACTTATATGTACCTCTAAGAACTAAAACCTAAAAAAAATTACAAATTATGTAATACCACTAAAATATTACCCCTCGGCAGCGTGGAATGGATTACAGATACAGATACACTATTACGTCTTTATCCCTAATGGGGCAGACAGAGCCTAAGGCAGTAAGACCTAGGCTACTTTTAGCGTAATGGTGGGCATGAAGGTAGAAAAGGTAAATCATAATAGTGATGGATGGTTAACCGCATCGCCTATTCATATGATTTAGATTGTCGCCCATTCCCTCGATCGGCTTTTATAATCTACAAAGATCTTTTTTCGTTTCTCTTAATGGATTAGTAAAAAATAAAATGGATTTCCACTTTACATGTATGGGAGCTACCCTTAAAATATTTTTCAAGATTTTATTTTAACACACTGTCGGCGTAAATTATATACTACCCTTGTCAAATTACAGCTTTCTAGTACTAATAGTCTCTGAGTAAAACCACGGACAGACAGATAGACAGACAAATATGGCGAAACTATAAGGATTCCTCGTTAACAACCTTAAAAATAGCTCGTTAAAAATAATCAAATATATAAATAAATAAATAATTACCATACAAAATTGTTGCTCTATTGCAAAACCCGATATATACGGACAAATCACACAGATTGAGCTAGCCCCAAAGTAAGTTCAAGACTGTTATGTTCAGTGCACTGAAATTATAAGAAGTTAGAAATAACAACAAATAAAACGCGAGGCACGGAAGTGGTTTCATACATTTTCATACTATAATTATAGCCGAATTAGCCGCAATGGTCGTAGCAACTTGTGACAAGCATAAAGCGCTAGCCCATAAGAATCCATTGATTACTTTAACTGATTCCTAAACTATACATTTAAAAAATCTTAGTTAACATAAAATTAAACAAATTAAAACAATCCCAAAAATTACTAATTTGGTAGTGTCACGAATTAACAATTGTCAAGGAACACAGAACGCACTATAAAAAATGTATTTAAATGGACTTATGATAGACTAGTATTCAATCACCAGCCTTACGGTATTAAGTAAAGCACCCCATACTGCACAGCCGTTCTTAGTCAAGCGAGGATTTAGAGGGACAATGACCGGAATATAGTCACAAAAATTTTGGAACTAGATGTTTTCGATGGCGAAATTGGTGTAAATTTTGTTATCATTTTTAAATGTTGATAATTTAATTTAAATTATTATTACTAGCGTTTGAAACAAACCTAACGGAGTTATACACTGTGTCGAAGTACAATACAATTACGTCATCATTCGGATCCAGATACACGATTACTCTGAAAATTAATTCGAATTTTTTTTATAGGCGAAAAGGTTTTCATGTTTTGTTTAAGTTATCATAAAAAGTATAAAAGTTGGGGTAAATTAGACATTGGCCGGCTTCTGTCGTCGGCGTGAAGTCGGTAATTAAGACCGAACGAGAGGGGAGTGGGGGGATTGTTGCGAAGGAGACTAGCGGAGGTGGGTAGGTCGATTTTCAATTTGCATTTGAATCGGCATCAGAGCCCGTGGGGCCCATGCCGTCAACAAAGGCCGCAGATTAATTTATATGCAATAGGAAACACGTTTAGTACACACATCAATTAGCTGGCACTAACAATTGCAATAAGTAAACGCCGGTAAGCTTTATACCTAAAACAACATACCTAATACAATGTTTGAACTAAGAATATACATAATTTACATCATTAAAATCATTCACGAACAAGATTTACTAATTGTCTAAAAAGACAGACTTTTTTAGTCAAAAAGTAGATCTTTCTCGTCAAAACCAAGGTACTTTCTCAGTAAAAGGTTCAAAACTAGAAGAGATTATCAGAAGAAGTACTTAGTTACTTTGTTGTATTTAAAAATCTTCTCCAGGAATACAAATAAAGAAGTTGGATCCATAATGATTGAAAAAGATATCAGTTGTATCAAAGCTGCTCTACAATCGAATAAATAAAGTAGTAAATATTTCCTTCGAAGGCAAGTTGAGCTCTGTGGACAAATCATAAAGCTGGCAGCATTGGCGCGTTATATACTCGTAACAATGCAATTTGCTTCAAAAGAAATTGCTAGTCTACTGAACATTTCGAATCTACGGGAAATTATTATTTCCTAAACACATCCTTCTATGCTTGCGGTATACATACATCTCTATGTCCAATCCGGTGTGAATATTCTCGTTTAATTAGCAACTACGGTACAGATTCATGTTATACATTTAGGTACTAGGTTACTTGTGTTGCGTTTGACAATGGCTTACCGAGGTATCCTACGGGAATAGACCAAATACGAGAAACTTCCGCTTATGATACGCATGAATTTACTTAGCGAATCCGGTTCTTAGTTATTAGGTATTATAAAGCTAAGATATTCGAAATTCAAGAACTGTTTATTTGATTTACATTTTTATGCCAGTAAAAAAAAAAAACATAATAAAGTAATTAGTCATGTTACCTATTGTGTTAGCTGTGTAAGTGGCAACGTTCTGGAGAAACAAAATTTAAAGTTTGAGCCAGCGACACGATAAGAAGAAGTATTTTTTATTTTTCATAAATATATTTTTATAAAAATGTGTGAAATATCATGAGCAGTATTAAGTAATTTGACTTAGATAAGACATAGATATAAGTTAAAAAGGTGACACTTTTATGATAAGGTATCTTATTTTTTATTTATTTATTTTATTTATTCAAACGTTATTGACCACAATGGTACAAAAGACAGACTTAATGAAAATGCGTTCTCTACCAGTCAGCTTTTAGGAAAAAGTGAAGCAAAATTTTCATGTATACTCACTAACTTTATTATTACATTAAATTTCAAAAAAAAATAATAAAGTTACAAGAATTGCAAAATCAAAGATTTATCCGAAACAAAATCATTTTCATATGTGACTTGTATTATTTCTGATAAAATAATTTCTAAATGAAAACCGACTTAATTGACCCCAGGATTAGTTAAATCATAAAATGCTTTGTTAGTCTTTCATCGCTAATCTAATTTCTTGCCCGAAATGGGAACTTCGGCTAGGAATACCCACTCCGCTGGTTATGTATGTGTCTAATTAGACCGTGAGCCAGACACACTCACAAAAGAGACATTTATTTCCACCGCTCCCGGCTAACTTTACTTTTTGCATACCGTAGCTAGCTTCTATGAATTAAAAATGATATTAAAACAATCCTTGGCAAAAACTTTCGCGATAATTTGTATTAAAAGCATATTTAATTGTCATTTTATGACACATTCTGAAGTGTTTCTTCTAGCTCCGTGCGACCAATCCGCTTCTCCGCTGCTCAAGAAGCTCAGGTGCGGAGCTATTGGTATTCAAAGCAGGTTTTAATCAAATCGCGGCAGCACTCCTTTCAATTTGCTCGTAACTATTGACTGCATTCCTTTTTGCTAAACTTCGTTTGAAGACTTCTTTCTGCTATAAATTGAACTTAACCGATTAAAGCTGCATAAAATCATAATTTGGTTGATTTATTTTTAAGCAAATGCTTCTATAGTAAAGCAAACTAAATGAAATTTAGTTTATAGGTATATTTAAAATATAATTTGGAACAATTTCCAGCACAAATTGCGTATATGTTATCTGGTCGTCACGGTTCGCCGAAGCCTTTGTTAGCGGTCTAGACGCAATCGAGATAATGTTACCAATAAAATAAATCATCACATTTGCTTTATGTTTTTTACAATAAACTGAGAAAAAAAAACAGTAGCACTCCGGGATTGTCGATAGAAGTGAAAACTTGAACAAGGTGATGTTAATAACAGTGTTGCGAGTTCAATAGTTTTTCCCATCTCAAAAAGTGCCTTAAGAAGTTTTCACTTCAATAACGTTGCAAATGATAAGAATTAGGTATTTTTATTTATTTTATATTTAAAAACTTTATTGTTCCAAAATAAAAATTTACTTCTAACAAATAGCGGACTTAATGCTAAGAGCATTGTCTCCCAGTCAACCACAAGGACAAACAGAGAAAAATAAAGAATTGTGCTGCGCAAAAAAGCTAAATACCTGTAGGTATTTAGCTTTTTACACAGCAATAACTACCGGTATAATACATACAAATATATACATACCTTATAAAATATGACTACATACATATAATAGTACTAGCTTTTCGGGCGCTGCGCGGGCTGCAAGCAGCCCGCGGTTTTTCGTGCAGCTGTTGAAGTTGGTTGGAATCTTATTTCCAGTTGAGAGAATAGGTAAGGTGCTAAAGTCAGTATAAAAAAAATAAAAACGTATACGGGCCGCCATCAAATTTTGTTTGCAGTTTTGAGTTCCGCAGGGTGCTTTACCCCAGCATACAAAGTTTCAGACCCCTTCGATGTTTCAGTAGGACGTTATGAACGAATAAAGTTAAAAAAATTAAGTTCTAGACGCCATCTTGGATTCCAAAAAAAAAAATCAGATTTGGATTCCGTGACGCAGAAAACTCTTGCATTTTGAATTTCAGTCAAATCGGAAGCAGTCGAGTATTGGCGGCCATCTTGGAAAATTAAAAAAAAAACGCTCAGCGCTTGGTGGGAGTGGCTCGGCCTACGGCCTCGCCACGCAGCTCGGCCTGCGGCCTCGCGGAGAGCTTAGTTTTCGGCCTTTGGCCTCTGGCTTCACTTAGTGACTTGGAGGGGGGGGTTCTGGGGGGAGGGGGGAGATCAATAGGGGCTCGGGCGTCACCCTCGGAACGCAGCTCGGCCTGCGGCCTCGCTTTCCGCTCGACCTACGGTCTCGCGGTACACACCCGGATATTGTCCTTGTATGGCGGCCATCTTGGATTTTGAAAAAAAACAAAAAACAAATGACAGTCGTCAAATTGCTTACAACCCCCTACATTTTGGAAAAAAAATCACACCCCTAACCCTAACCGTTTTTGCAGGCTGTATCTCGTCCACATTAAGATCTGATGATCTTCAAAATGTCAGATTTTTCTGATACTCACTGGAGCATCCTCTACACGACCATACATCAATCATTACCCCACCCACCCGGGAACAGGTCAAACAACTATGTCAATCAGTGAGTCAGTCAGTGGTAATGTAGGTTTATAATATACGAGTATATTACATACCTGTGATACATACCATTATACAGATATAATATTATGATTAATTTTGAGAACTAAATGATGATGTCTTTACTAAGAAAGTTCAAAAGGTGAGCGTGAGCTTTCCTCTTGTAAAGCATTCCAGAGACCTGAAGCTTGGTGGCAGAAAGTATTCGAAATAAAAAAAGAGGGATAAAGAATGGTCGTGTCTCATCAGAACGAAGTTGTCAAACTTGAGTGTCTAAAATTCAGGGTAGTCAGGGTTCCTAAGAATACCGAATTACCCGTCAGTATGGAAAATGGGATTTAGTTATATGTGATGTCTGATTGCTTATTTCTTATATAATTAGGTCTACAAACATTTTCCAGTTAATAATGTAAACATATTCCTACCTGTCAATGTGTTTGTTCCCAATACGACGGGCAGATTGGGGTAAACACCCGGCATACTATTTTAGGGGAATATTATTACGTAAGTTTATGGGGGGGGGGGGGGGGGGGGAGGGACTTGACATTACAAATTCTTCTGTTCCAGGGCCAAAAAGCTTTTGCGTTTGTACTTAGACATGTCATAATGTAGGTACATACCAATGTATGTTTAAATACCAACTTAGGTACTACTTTTACAAATTGACTAAATCTCGTAGTCGTTGCAATTTCTATCACAGAGTTCCTATGGCCGCCTTTCAAGCTCAATCTTCAGATCCTGGATACCATGTAAGGACAAGGTACTCGTCAAGACGAATCAAACGAGCCCAAATTCGATGGGGTTGCGTCATTTTATTACAGAATTCCTTTGGCCACCTTCCACTTTCATCATCAGACCCTGCATACCATCTAAGGACCAAAAACTCGTCGAGACGAATTAAACGTAGACTAATCGTCAATTCCTTTCTTTTTTAAAACTTCCCGCGCATTAGGTGAATATTTTGAATAATTTAATTCTAATTCAAATAAGAAAAAATATTAGCTAGGCGTAATAACGTTATAATAGAGATTGTATAATAAAAATATGAGCCGAATTGGTATTACCTACATGCATATTCCTTATTGCAACACTGTCTGCACTAATGCACATCGGTTGCATAATCTATGCAGTGTATAAGTTTATAATGCATGGAGGTAGTGTGACCTATGGTATCCGGCCTTTGGTGTCTCTGCCCTTCCCGCCTTACACCACTGTATGTACTCTCTAGAGTCAGTATCCACAGACACTGACCGATATAGAGAGTAGAGACTGATTAAAAGTTAATAAACAAGCGAATAAATATCTTCTGATATAGATAATGTCGATAAAATAGAATTGTATAAAATCTGTATCCACTGTTATCTTTACGACATCTTAACATAGTCGTATAATAATATGCCTATACGATCGGAAGCAAATCGCGTAACTTTAATTAAATAGACATTACGTCTGGACCCGTATTGAAGACTTGGGACACTTTGACAAATGTAAAGCACCATCATACGCTTAATCAAGCTAAGAGAGACACGATCTTCTGTTGTCTACTACTTTCGTTACAGTAAGTATGTACTTTATTTATTTATTTATTTACACTTTATTGTCCACACATACAAATGTAATAGTATAACAGGCGGACTTAATGCTAAAAGCATTCTCTAGCAGTCAAACCTGTGGGTTGATTGGGAGAGTTTATGTGGGTGTAACACATAATAAAAAATAACAATAAAAACTAAATAAAATTTTAAACTTAAAAATAAAATAAAATAAAAAGAAACGTACTAAATATAAATATTATAATAATACATATACCTACATATTAAATACATAAATACATACAAACGAGCAATAAATATATACATATCTATAAATACATATTATACAATCAAGTCTGTCTCATATTTCATTGAAAATGGATGTGTCTGAAAATTCTAATTTTAAAGGAGTCGTGGCTACTTGTACCTATGTAATTAGAGTTGGAGATTCTACTGTAGTACTGTAGGAATTAGTAATAGTTACAAAGTTACACGGATATTAAATAAAGTCCTGTAAAGTCTATTTATTTATACATATTATTCAAAGGGCCTATTTGTCAAAAACAGAAAACTACAGTTCACTTTTGATCCTTCTGTTATATTATGCTGATATCGCGTATTTGGACCATAAAGAAGTATTAGATAAACTGGAACGCCTGCAAAACGTCTGTCTGCATCAGATACGTCTTTGATATTCGAAAATACGATCATTTATATCGGAATGTTTTGGGAAACTTAACTGGTTACCTATCAGAAGCCGTCGTAACTACCTCATCCTTTCTCTTCTTTTCAATAATCTCTTCAATATTTCCTGTTCTAATTACCTTAATCAAATGTTTTCCTTTCGGCAAATTGACAGCCGTCTCCGCTTTGCTCACAATCTTTTTCTTAATATACCTCCTCATTATTTGCAGTCTTATTAAAAATCCTTGTCTGTGATAGCAGCATAATACCTATGAAATTCGCTCCCTTTGGGTACTAAAATGGCATCTTCCTTGGGTTCCATCAAAAACAAAATTTTGAACTCGTTTCAAGATTTCTGAGTTTCTCTGAGCTACCTATTTTCTTTTTCATGTTTTAAGTTTTTATTATATGTAGGTTTATGTATACTTATAGGTAAGTAAATTTATTTTTACTTGTACCCAGTCATGTCATAAGTTATGTCACAACTACTTTATTAAATAAGTTGTACGGCTTCTTATGTTAGTTTGATATTTATATTATGAAAAGAAAGATAATTAAAAGTACCTAGATCAAAATGTTATTAAAATGATTATACAAAATACCCTCCTTGATTTTTAAGACAGGCTCACAAACTTCGTGGACAGTCGTCGATCGCAGCACGCACAACGTCCATGAGGTATAGCCGTAGCTGCTTAAATCAGAGATACTTTAAGGGACTCCAAATTCTAGTGAGGTTTAGCGCAGACTTTCTCCTTCAAATGTTGCCATATTTTGTAATCCAACGGATTCAAGTCTGGGTTGTACTCGTAGATGCGAAAACAGTTCTTTATTACGGATGGTACTTCCATGTGTCCACATTATTGTGAGTATCTATATACTATTTGCTCGTCACCGGGAAATAAGCACTCAACTTTTTGTATTCTATTGAGATGTCACAAAGAACACATACCACCTACCAGTAAAAAATTCTAACGTAGAAAACGTAGCTATGAATCTGCTTGTGTTCTCTATGTCTATATTTGTCAACGGATAGAGAGTAGATGCAAATGATTTAATTATCATATCCAATAACGCTGACATGTGCTTGCCACGGAGAATTAAACAGTTTTCGAACTATCTAGGACTGTGGCATACTATAGAACTTGTGCGGCACAGTTCTTGCGAATATCGGGACGGAATGCCAAAAGTGTTTCAAATATAATCCACTTTTGATTTACCCGGAACAAGCAATTATTTTTGACTAGCTGTGCCCGCGACTTCGTTCGCGTGGTTGTCGGAACGTAATGTTATATAGCCTAAAGCCTTCCTCTATAAATGGACTACCCAACAAAAAAAGAATTTTTCAAATCGAACCATTAGTTCCTGAGATTAGCGCGTTTAAAAAAAAAAAAACACTTCCGCTTTATAATTTTAGTATAGATGTGTTTTTACTGTATAGTGATACAAAATTTTAAGGATAAGTTTTATATATATATAATATGGTCCTAAATAATTCCAAATCAAACGTTGAATTTATCTTTGTAGGTACTACAACTATTTTCAATTGAGTAGATGACTCGGTCAAAATCAATTATTTGGTACTTACTGTTATGAGAATAAAACGTCACAAAATAGTGTCATTGGTTATATCCATTTCAACATGTTTTTAGATTAATTAATGAAGAAAAACTGATTTTAGGGGTGCTATTTGACTTGAAAAAATTATGTCGTCACGGTTTTATTATTTGATTTTATTCATGGCAACAAACAGTCATGTACAGATATATAACATTATGTATAAGAAAAGTTTATATTATAGACCTAAACAGTGCCAGTTAAGAAAATAACAATAACGTAGGTACTTTTGAAAGAATCTACTGTACAACGTGATCACCGCCGCTAGTGACAAGAGGGCTGATTGTTTCTTTCTTCAACGAATTAGCATAGCTATTCAGAGAGGAAACGCCGCCAGCGTACTTGGCTCCATGCCGTAAATGCGTTAGTTTAATAATTGTAACCTAAATTGTATTTATTTCTTTTTTCATAATAAACATTTCCTTTGGCTAAAAAAATATTTTCAGAAGATCATAAAAATATATCACATCTCTACCAATGAGCGACTGAAAGTATCAAAATAATAATCAATTGGAAGCGAATGGGATAACTAGAGGTGGCTTTTAGAATAAATTCAATAACGTCGGTAAAAGGTTTTAAATGTAGCATTCTCAATAGGTAAACGAAACCTCGTCAGGGGAATCGTCTATCCCCAGTCGAGGTAGGAAGTTGTCGCTGTTCGTTCTCCTGTCGATTTCAGCTTAGGGCTCAAACACCGCAAAGCAGGCAAAGCGTCGGCGGCTGGCGACCTGGCACGGCTTCAGTTGTGGCGTGGCGCGTCTAGCGTGTGTGGTTTAATAATGAAATTGATGTTGAATCACTAATTGGGTACTTGACTACTACGCCATGGAAGACGTCGAATTGTTGTCCCGTAAAAAAAATTAATACAGTCAAGTACCCAATTGTGGCAAAAAAGAAGACATTGTTGCTATTTGGACCAAGAAGTTACAAGACTACTGACAAATAAATGATTTATGATTATGATTACTACTGTAACTAGTCAAAAAAAGAACAGAGCATGGGTAGATGTGTGTGAGTAATGTGTAACAGTGTTTCTTCATTGGAACACATTTTGTAACTGACTCCTGTACCACCACGACTGCTATAGATGTACCTACACGGCATGCTACAATTTTAAGCATCCCCACTTGTCGATGGGGGTATGTACGGTACGAGTGGGCTATGCCCGACGACGGCTATAGACGTCAACTTGTAGTGGACCAAGTGCTGCTCGTCTATTTAAGCCCTTTCTAAGAGATTCTTGATACATTCGCCGACTATACCCAGTTTAACATCCTTTGCAGTCGGTGAACGTGCAACGGGTCTTTAAGCTGGCTCATCCATAAATTCCCGATGTGTCCGCCATCTTCAATGTAAAAAGGCTCTTAAAACATCTTACTGTAATGACATTGTGCTGTACAAAATCTATTTTAAGATAAAGAACTGCCCTTTGTCACAACACAAACTATATAAGTAGTAGTTACATATGAGTTGAGAGACTTGTTGCAAAAGTGTTAAAATTTGTAGTATTTTAGAAGTGTTTGAATATTACTAACTTCTGTGGTCTTTTACGTCAATATTACATGTACCAAATTAGATTTGCAGCAAACTTCAAGCGACAGAAAGTTATGTGGCATCCTTCGAGTTTCAACTTCAAGATGAAGACTGCTCTTTTATAAGTAGGTAGGTATTTAGATTCATGAAAGAAAGTTTATTTTATTAGCCAGTTTTGTTGTATCATTCAATTATTATAGGATACAGATACATTATAACGTATTTATCCTTAGCGGGATAAACAGAGCCTATAGAGTACCTAACAACAGTACCCGGCAGACCCCAAAGGTCACTTCTATCTTTGCTATTTCAAATTGTGTGCTATTTTTTGAAGTGAAAACTTCTTTAGCGGCGTTGTGCACTCTTTTTTGTAATGGGTAAAAAATGTTAAACTCGCGTCAGGACACGTGCCCTGATCGAAAATTCGTAAGACGGATGGAGAATAGACAGCCGGCGCGGCGTAGGAGAGGAAGTATCCCCCTCTCTGTCTACGGCGCGGCGAAAATGTATGCCTGCGCCTGCTGTTTCGTTTAGCTGAGAGATAAACTTTTTAATGTTATATAAATTGTCATGTTTGTGTACGATAGCGCAATAAATAAATATTGTATTTTACCACATAAATGATAGTACTCTTATACTGATAATTAAAGCGGTTCGTGCAAAATTATTCCCTAACCATTCCAAAATATCAAAAATGCACAACGTTAATATTCAAGTTTTCACTTCTGCCGGCACTCCTGGAGTGCAACCCGTCGTTTTTTCTTTGGAGAATTTCAACAGTGTACCTTTATTTGATGCAGATGGTTGGTAGATTTCGTGTAATACATGAAACCTATGAATATTACAAATGTAAAAGTTATAAAAAACGAAGTAAGTTCAATCGTAAACGTAGAGATGCTAGGCAATTGGTAATTTGTTTGAAAATATCGATCAATTTTATCGACGTCCCCGAGCTTCATAATCATATCATCTTTGTACAAATAGATGTTTGTTGCAACGCTCGTGTCAGCCGCGAAAACTGTTCGCCCCGCCGCCGGTCACACGCACGGCATGACATGAGTAATCTCCTCTATGTTGCATGCTTACGGACCTTAATATGTAAGAAAAACGTCACAAAGAGCTCCCAATTCAAGTAACTCAAGGTACATTAGGAATAGTTGATATTTAATAATATTTTGGGCCCATATAAGATCTGAATCCGATTTTCTTATATTGCCCTATAATTTTGTTCAGAAATAGTATATGACCCAGTACGTGAGTACTGGTTCTTATTCCGTGATATCACTCTTTATTCAAAATATAATTTTTGTAGTAAATTAAAGCAATATAAGTTTGGTTATTATCGATTAAAAGAATACACCAAGGTTATGTTATGTTAGAACTGTGACCAACACAGCGCACAGCTAGGAAAGTTCTTTCCATTTTACTAGGTTAGGGCAGGCCTGTGTCACTACCCGTTTAGGTATCGAAATGTACCTACATTATTACTATGCGCGCAGGCGGCCCCTCAGGGTGGTAAATTAAGTTATACGAATCGTTTGTCCAGAGTCAAAAGGATGAAATTGGCTTGCAATGAATGTATAGGTATCTAAAAAAAAAGGTGCTGATGTGACGTACTGGCAACACTGGTGGGCGGCGTTTGGTATATAATATGACAGGCGCCGACTGACAGACTTCACTTCATTATCAGACCACACTGTGTAAGGACGTGCCCCGTTGCCAGTGTTACTTTACCTTGCCGTGACGTTGCAGTACGTCACAAGTGGCGACGATTGCAAGGTAAATTTTTTCTTAAAAAGAAAAAAAAGGAAAAGGAATGGCATTAGTGAAATAAAAGTCTACTTAGTGTATAATTATAGTCAGTGGTAGTTTTCGTAGAAAAATAACAATACAATTATTGAACTTTTGGTAAGTTATTACTTACCATATTGCTCAATTATCAAGTATTATTTTATTTAAGGCGTCGTTTGTGGTTTGAATTACGCACGCACGCTGATTTGCTAAAAAAATATGTTCAAATTTTAACAATTACCACGTCAGTAGTGTGAGGAAATCTTTATATATTCTAAACACTCGTTACGTGGTAGGATTAGTTTAATATAATTGTAAAAACAATATACAATAACAACAATAGCAGGAAAGTGAAACTTTGAATTTCGATGCTCTGGCTTAATTATAAAATTGTTTATTCCTTTACCTGAAATCAATAAGGTAGTCAAGGAACGACTACGGGATCTACCCCTATGAAGGTCGTAGTTGTTGACAAGGAAAGTGCTAGGATAAGTCCCAGTTTGCAAACTAGGATAAGTGTAAGCACTTTCCTTGTCAACAATGCTGCAGCATTTATAGACATAATAATCAATAGTAATTTTAAATCATTGGTACAACGAAAAATATTTTACCGTGGCACTGGATTTGTCATTGCTGTTTAACCAAACCAAAAGAATTATTTCCATTTCACAATACGTACATATTATCATTGGTATACTAGTGTACTCTTGGAACAGGTGCAAAAATGTGTGAGTTTATTACAATGCAACACTTGAAAACAGTGGATATTTTAGTATTAAAAACTTTCATAGTCTAATCACTACTTAGTTCTAGACATTTTTAATGTCAGGGAAAAGTAAACAAAAAGATATGGTTCACGTAAATTCTCATGTACCTATATAGTTCAGCATTATTGCGGCCTGATAATTTAAAAGTACATAGAGTGTTTCACACGTATATTTGCCACTACAAAATCACAATTACAATTGCGAATGTCATGTTAATTAACCAAAACGAAACTGTGATAATTATTAAATAGGAAATAATTTTTCCTATGTGCATTATAATATAGGTACAATGTGTATTATAATATTAGAAAATAACATGTGAACTGAACGTTAACAGTATCATCAAAAATATTTCCTACATTTTTGCAATAAAAAAAAGGTACCTAGTTCTAGTTATCCTCAAATGATTTTTATGTTTGGTTGTTTACATTATAACTATAGATAATATGGTAGCAGTGGAAAAATTGTGGAAATGAAATTATTTTACATAGGGGTTATAATGTAAAAAGTACTGGCTAATCGCTTAGCCAACACACTATTCCTAGCTAGCAGCATCTTTTAAATTGAATGAGTTCACAAAAATATAATGTTGTTGTCGAATTTAATTGCAGAAGTTATGATAAATAAATAGACAATCAGTTTTATTGGTACCAAAAGACACGCATTATACATTGAAAATACATAGAAAAGGAAAGAAACTTATCTAACGAGTGTTTTACTGAGATATTATATTATCTCGGTTACGCAGATATATGGTTATAATAAATACCATCTAGTAATATGGTGGATCTCGTGGTGCATGTCAGGATAATTGTAATTTTCCTGTAATGAAAAAACTAAAAATGTGAAATATTATATGAGTTCTAAACTACAGTTTAGAACCCGCGTGCCAAAGAAAATAATGGACATATTGTTTATTAGCAGATAATATCTTGGCCCCTATAATATTTTGAGTCTTAAGTCAAAAGACTAAGTCAAAATTCTTTGTTACACAATTATATGTAATAATATGGTATGTTCAATCAATCGTTCAACAAATTGGTCTTTTCGTGCAATAGCGGCATATATAAGTGAGGATTTCAAGTAAAACAGTTGAATATTAACCTTTACGATGTGGTGAAACTTAACAGTGTATTGAGAGTACGCCTCATATGTGACAATATATACCGAACAATAAAGGCATTCTGACAATCTGTCATTCAAACTGACAGTTGTTAACAGGCGGCCACCAAGTGCAGTTGTGCATGTGCAATATATATGATATGTATACAGTGCGAGTCAAGACGTACAGTCATCTTTTATTCGCATAATACAAGTGCTAAAACTGCAAATAGGTATGCATTTTCGTCATGTTATCTGGCAGCTTTATTTTAAAAAACCCTATAACACTAAGGAATTATTATTTAGGAGGTGAGATGTAAATATTAAATAATTTAAGAACAAATGCACCACCACCATGACCATGACAATAAATATTGTGAACGTTATTACATTTGGCCTCTGGTAGACGACTCCCGTGTACATACTTGCATTAATACGACATACATAAGCAAGTATTAACTAATATTTAGATTTTATTTTAATTTAAAAACAAAAAAAAGAATGGGTTTCGTTCTTACAATTAATTTTACAACATTAAATTGAATATATACATTTACTATGTCAGAACTTATTATGTACAAGATTTTATTAAGTACAAGAAATTTAAGAAACGAATTATGTCTTGCAATTTAGCTTGCGATTAATTTTGTACTTTAATGTAAATAAAAGTCTTGTACGAGTACTCCAATATTTAAAAAAGAATCACAAGTAGCAATTACTACTTTTATTCGAAATGTTAAAATATTTAGGTCATAATCTTATGGTATGGCCAGGCAACAGAGGTTACAAAAAAAAATTAAGTAAATCAAGAAATTGGTTAGTTCTAACAATATGGAAAATCAAACATTAGTAAACCATGAAATTGGTTGGTACTAACAATATGAGAAACAAGAATAGTTGTGAAAACAAAAAAAATATGTAATATAGAAACAGTTGCTAGTTTACTGAAAAATAAAAATAAAATAAATAAATGTATGTAAGTATTATAGAAAAAAAAATAGAAAATAGTTTTATACAAATACCTTCCCTTGGAATATTTAACATAAAGAACTGAGATTCTCATCAGCTAAAACAATGGGTTTAACTTGGTTTTGAGAGAAAATATCGATAAGCAGTAAACCGTAAAAGTAGATAAGTAGTAAGCGGTAGGTACTAAAAGTAAATTAATAGACTGATAACGTCAGTCGGTACTAAAAGTAAATTAGTAGACTGACATCGTCAGTCGGTACTAAAAGATTAATTAGTAGTCTGACAATGTCAGTTGATACTAGAAGTGATTAATTGTTAGTCTGACAATGTCAGTTGGTACTAGAAGTGATTAATTAGTAGTCTGACAATGTCAGTTGGTACTAGAAGTGATTAATTAGTAGTCTGACAATGTCAGTTTCTACTAGAAGTGATTAATTAGTAGTCTGACAACGTCAGTTGGTACTAGAAGTGATTAATTAGTAGTCTGACAATGTCAGTTGGTACGAGAAGTGATTAATTAGTAGGCTGACAATTACAGTTGGTACTAGAAGTGATAATTAGTAGTCTGACAATGTCAGTTGGTACTAGAAGTGATTAATTAGTAGTCTGACAATGTCAGTTGGTACTACGAGTAGAAGTAATTAATTAGTAGTCTGACAATGTCAGTTGATACTAGAAGTGATTAATTAGTAAACTGACAGTGTCAGTTGGTACTAGAAGTGATTAATTAGTAAACTGACTACGTCAGTTGGTACTGGAAGTGCATAATTAGTAAACTGACCACGTCAGTTGGTACTAAAAGTGAATTATTAGTAGAGTGGCAATGTCAGTTGGTACTAGAAGAAAATTAGTAGACTGACTACGTCAGTTGGTAATAGAAGTGATTAATTAGTAAACTGACCACGTCAGTTGGTACTGGAATTGCATAATTAATAAACTGACAACGTCAGTTGGTACTAAAAGTAAATAATTAGTAAACTAACTACGTCAGTTGGTATTAGAAATGAATAATTAGTAAACTGACAACGTCAGTTGTTCCTAAAAGTGAATATTTAGAAAACAGACAATGTCATTTGGTACTGAAGTTGATCAAGTAGTAAACTGACAAAATAAGTTGGTACTAAAAGTAATTATGTAGGTAGTAAACTGACAATGTCAGTTGGTCATAATAATAACAACTAAATATTGTTTTCAATTGCCAGAATATTACAAATAACGCCTTTACAAGAATAGGCTCATAAGTTGTGACACAGATCGTGTTATATGTTATGCAATCTGGTTCTAGTAACTAAACATTTTAAGGGTCTACAATTAATGAATAATATCCCAAGTAAAGAAAACAAAATTATAAATGAAGGACGTAAATTGTTTTATAGTTTTACGATGAAAACAGGAGTCGTAAAACAATCCAAACTATGACATACCGTAGACTGAGAATACAGTTGTAAAAACTGTATTACGTATTGAAATTACATAATTCAGGCCAACGACAGTTCGAGAAGGTCGTGTACTCACACATCAATATTATCAGTTATCAATCATAAACTCTGTTCAAATGTTTTGTATACTTAGTTCTATTTTATCAGAAACATACATAATTTACTAACATTCTAGCAATTCTGATAAGTGTGGTTGTTACAAACCAAACATAAAAAGAAAAGAAAAGAAGTAATATATCCTATATGTTATCAGTGTCTATCGGTAGTAAAGTTATGTCTACTGAATTTCTCTATGAGGTATCATAGAGAAATTCAAATAACTAACTTATATGACGACACTACTTGCACCTGGCAAACGCTATGTCAATCAACTCATCAACTCGTTCGCAAGCATTACATATTATTTTGTGATAACATTGTACATAGGGCGCACTGTAAGTTTCCGGAACTGGCCACTTACATAAACAATATTTAAAAATTTATTGCAACATTTGAAAATAGAACTCTTTGGCTGTAGAATGCAGTTTGTTTCATCTGACTGTCTTTTGTTTTTACCTTGTGGCGCCATTTAAAAAATTGTGTGTCTGCATCAACATGGATTTAACTCAGGAAAATTTTCGTAGTATGATTTTCTACGATTTTAAGTGTAATTTGACAGCTCAACAGAGCATCGCTCGGCTTGAAACAGCTTTTGGCAATGAAGCACCATGCAAGACAACTGTTTATAGCTGGTTTGCAGAATTCAAGCGTGGTCGTATCAATCTCAGTGTCGAATCTCGCGATGGTCGGCCGTCCACCGCTGTGACCAACAAAAACATCAATGCTGTGCGCCGTATGATTGAAACAGACAGGCATTTGACCTACCATGAAATTCGCGCATCCTTAGAAATAGGCATGAGTTAAATACAATTAATCCTACACAAACATTTGGGTGTGAGAAAGCTGTGCTCGCGGTGGATCCCACACAACTTGACCGAGGCTCAAAAAACGGACCGCGTCACTTGGTGCAGTACCATGCTTACCAGATTCAACGAAGGTGCGTCAAATTTGGTGTGGGACATAGTAACAGGTGACGAAACATGGATTTATTACTACAATCCCAAAACAAAGCAGCAATCGAGCGTATGGGTCTTTCAAGATGAGCCGAAACCAACCAAAGTGGCGCGCGTGAAAAGTGCATCTAAGCGGATGATTGCTTCTTTTTTTAATAAAACTGGACACGTGGCTACTGTTGCTTTAGAGAATCGTCGTACAGTGAATAGTGACTGGTACACGACCATTTGTTTGCCGGAAGTTATTGACGAACTCCGTAAAAATAACCGTAAACGCCGTATCATCCTGCACCACGACAATGCTAGTTCTCACACGGCCAGACAGACAAACGACTTTTTGAAGGCGAAAAATGTAGAACTCATGAGTCATCCTGCATACAGTCCCGACCTGGCACCTTGTGACTTTTTTCTGTTCCCAAAAATTAAGAACCAATTACGCGGTCAACGATTTTCATCACCAGAATAGGCTGTCGAGGAGTATGAAAAACACGTTTCAGAGGTCATCACAGAGGAGTGGCACAAAAGTTTTCAAAACTGGTTTCATCGAATGAAAAAGTGTAAAGACGCCAAGGGAGATTATTTTGAAAAACAATAAATTAATTTTGTACCTTTAATAGTATTTTTTCATATTCATTCCGGAAACTTATAGTGCGCCCCACGTATTAGGCATAATATCTTTGTAAACTGACAAAGCCCTTCTGGCGCGTAGGCGACCAATACTGTGTAAATGAGTTTCTTTCGGCGTTTCTTCTTAGCAGTGTTCGTTGCGAAACGCTAGTATCTGTAGCTTTTAAACAAAAAACAAAAAACTTAAGTAAATATTATTAAAATATAAATAAATATTACACGTAATGTACACTAAAATTATTGATGTGTAATAGTGCCTGCAAAGGCCTAATTACTGAATAAATATTTTATTTTGATTTTGATGAACGTTGCGGGCGCAGCATTCGGTGATATAATTGATGAAGTTCTTCTATATCACACTACAAGGCAGTTTTATTCCACACTCCACATGTTCAAACTTGATGAAAGATGTGCATATAATATAACTCATAACTACAAGCAGCTGATGAGATAGTATGATATGATATGTATAAATCAGTATATCATATCCATAATATAATTATTATTTGAATTTATAAATAATGTTACGAATGAACATGGCTATAAATTGTTACAAGCTATTTATTTGAATGTCGTATATATTATATCGGATAATACTCAACAGTAAAATTTTAAATTAATTAGACTATTTTCTTAAATAGAGTCTAATATTGACAATTTCTACTCAGTGTCACTCACTTGTTATTTTTGCAAATAACCCATGTCTTAATGAGCTTCTTTCGGTGTTTGTTCTCGGCGGTAGCCCTTCCTAAGCGCTGGTAGTTTGTGGCTCAAAAGAATTGTGATAGTAATAATGAGCAGGTACTAAATAGTAAATAATTTACAATCATAGTACATTTAATAATTGAAAAATAAACCTTGATTTTTCAGTGTATAAGACATTTTGTAAGATAATAAATTCTCTATAAAAAGGGAGAGGTGTGACGTACTGGCAGCACTGGTGGGCAGCGTTTGGTATATAATATGGCAGGCGTCGACTGACAGACTTCACTTCATTATCAGACCACACTGTTTATGGACGTGCCCCGTTGCCAGTGTTACTTTACCTTGCCGTGACGTTGCAGTACGTCACAGCTGAGTTCTGACGTAAGCTAAATTAAACCTTATCACTAACAACATTGAGTAGATTTTTCTTTGAATTTCTTTGCTGAGTGAGACTTCTGTACGGAGTATTAGTATCTATTCTGTAGTTAGGGCAAACTATAGGTTGCGTTATGTAAGAACTATGACCATCACACGCACACGCCAAGCGAGCGAAGCGAGCGTGCCGCGGTAGCGTCCAGCGAGTGTTAGGAAAGTTCCATCCATTTTACTAGATTAGGGCAAACCTATAGGTTAGGTTATGTAAGAACTGCGACCAACACACTTGAAACGTTTGGATCACAATCACATGATAAAATGTTTTTCTTGGTTATACGAGTACGAGTAAGTATTAGATATATTAACTAAACATATTGAAAATAAATATATTTGATTTTATTATGATATTATAAATTTCGAAAAAGTAAATTTTATATGTAACAAAAATCTACGATTTAAAATTCTTCATGATAAAATATATTCTAAATATTATTTTCTGTGTAACAAAAATCTATAAAAAATCTCGTCTGTCATGATTTGTTTAATTTTGCTTATAAAATTACAAACAAATACAAGCTTAAAATTCACATTCTTTAAAAATATCAATATAACATAAAATACACAAAAGGAAACAACCAAATATAAAATTATAATGCAAGAAAGGATACTTAATTTGACATGGATATTATATTATGGCCAGTTTGTTCAATCAGACTCATCGATGAAATCCGAATGAGAGCTCAATATGAAATAGAAAAAGAGTCTAACGATGTCTCATTATCCTGGTCTCATTAGATACGAGTAGCGAATAGCTGTTATCCGAACATGTCGCCAGTCAATAATATCTTATGCTTACGCGTGTCGTGTATGATGTATGTGAACATAGCAGAGTGCTACGGTAACGGGGTACAAAATAAAATCATATAAGAATATGATTATAAAGGAACATGTAATTTCATCGAAAAACTGCTAGGAAAGTTTTACGGGTTTAAGGACTATTAGATTGATAGACTTTAATAGACTGTTAGATTGAGAAGATAGTGGGATGTCGGTAGATTTTAATGGTTCTGTCAGATATAATCTCACCTACTACGGCCCATTGCTCATTCGATTTTATCAGTGGAAAAGGTTAAAAAGTAGATAGGTAGGTATATTAAGTACCTACCTATCTACTTTTTAACCTTTTCCTAAAATATTTGATTTTGTATACGTTAACATATCATTCTTTAAAAATTTGATTTGACTGTCGGCTACCGCAATAACCACAAAAACAAAAGATCTGCAAAATATCCTAATCTTTTAACAAGATTTATCTAAATACTTTTTATGTATTTGTTTTAGTATAAATACATATATACGAACAATCACACTGATTGAGCTAGGCTCAAAGTTAGTTTTTTAAGCCTGTGTTATGTTATGGGATACTAACTCAACGATACTATATTTAATAATAAATACATATATAGATAAACACCCATGACCTAGGACAATTTGAAAAAAGCCATTTTCCAACTTGTTCTAGCTGGGGATCGAACCCAGAACCTCCAGATTGGCGGACTAGCGTGTTGACACCACGGAGGTCGTCATAGTATGAATGACACTTTCACAGAATTAGAAAATATATATTCATCATGATCCGAGCGTATTCCCGTTTGCATCCGCAGCGGTAATACCTACACTTCAGAGCCCTGGGTCCGCTACCTAACCTAGGTGATTTGAAAAGGTTTGATTTGTTGAGAAAACTGGTTTTTACACTCCGCAACCCAAAAGGGCAGATGAGAACCAGTCCTAGGAAAGGTTTTAACAAACGCTAGATGGCGTTCGGACCCACAGCTTCTCTTGCCCTTCGAAGCACGGAATCATCTTTTTTTTAGATAATTAGGTGATTCAAGCCTGCAATACCCTAACCAGACTGGAAACATCTTTTTACAAATTAGGATTCCCAGTGGGATTTGAATCCAAGACCTCCGGATCACAAGGCAAACGCCTTAACTGCTGGACCACGGAGGCAGAATTTGAATGGGTATATTATTTGTCAATAAATATAAAACAATATACAGATGAATCATCATTCCATATGAAAGGAATAAAAACATACAATTACCACATACAGACCAATACAAACCTAATACAAACATACAGATTAAATAAAAATGCTTCTTTGATAACATTTGAGCCCGGGTACCGAGCTCTACCTTCGCTGTCAACAGATTTGTGACCGACGCTTTGACCGAAGTATCTACGCTAAGGGCCTACGAAGGCGCAAAATGTCACAGAATGGCGTTGATAAATGACGGCCTACTTTGGCAATTTTCCACTGTTACGGCGTCTACACGATTTGCTTTAATCTGTAAAAGAAATAATGTGACAAGGATGTGACAATTTGTATCATGTAAAACGAGTAACTCGAAATATTGTCTCTATTTTATGTTCCATAATACTGATAAACTCACTAAATCGCACGTTTTGTTCTATTAATGTGCGAGTATGTCACAACCACCGGCTCACAGAATATACTCGTAAAAACAGTGCAGTTGGATTCAGTTTTATTCCGGTCACAACATCGGATATTTGTCTACTTTGGCAAGCTTGAAATAAAATAAAAAAGAGTTTTTCAAACTATTGGTCTAAATAATACAAGAGTCGAGATGCGACTCTATAAGTGCATTGTTTCACCAGGGAGTTCAAATTAGTGAAGCTCTTCAATTTAAATGTTAGTTATTTTCGATTTTAGGATTGCAGACCGAGGGGAGTTGTCTGCTGGTGGATCGAGGGCTACGTATTTGATAACTTGCTAGCCGAAATCACATATCCGCGTAGTACTTATTCGTATTTTTACAATCTCTTTAAGCGACAGTTTATCGTACGTTATGCAATTAATGCAATACCTACACTACACACAATAATATTCGCAAATCTCACTTGAATATGTTCTCAAATATAACCGATATATCCAGATATGGAACGAACGCATATTCATGAGTCATGACGTTAAATGCCACTCCATTTAATTCAGATAAAAATAAAATTCTTTTTGCTATTTCATTCCAATATGATGATTCCAGGTATATTTTTATTTCATTCTTATACACTGGTTGGTCTAAAAAATGAGTATTTTGATTTAATTATAGATTTTAGAATTTTTATACAGGTCAATTGTTTCCAATTAGGTATTTGTTGCAGTTTTGAATATTCTGTTTTATTTCGGAGCTCTCGGAGCAAGCATAAATAATGTGTTTCAAATGACGGAGTCATTGCGAGGACTGGATCTTTGTTAACTAGTATGTATATAGTACTAGACAGTGACATGTGTATAGGCAGAAAAAAGAAAGTAATAAATCAGTAAGGTTTTTTTAAAGTATGTATGAATGTGTCACAGCCTAAATTGCGCAAAGGAAAATTACGTCGTGCACTGGAGGGCCGTGCACGAAACTTGGAATACTACTACTATATTAATGGATATATTAAAAATCAAACAGGAAGCTGCTGCTTCTGACTAACGGTCGAGATCTGCAGCTAAAGGACAGGATCACTTCGTTCATCCTTATCACGGCGAAAAATGCTAAGGTTTCATGAGTTAGATAATAGTCCGTCTGTCCATCCGTTTGAACGTGTTCTTTTTCAGCGTTTTTAAACATTGTACGGGGTACGGGACTGCATCTGTATGTCCGACTCGTATTTGACCGGTTTTATTTATATTTATCTAACTCATGAAAGAGAATGTAGTGTCTTTGAATTCCGTACTTTGGCTACGTTTCATTATTAACGTGATATTGATCTAGATATGTTTAAGTAGCTACTACTTTTACTTGTACTTTCTAAAATTACTCTGATCATCAAAGCAACTGACAAAAAAACTACCAAACAAAAAACATCACTCTTTATATACATCCACTCAGATAAAATCAATTATACGTATATTGTATTGAACCTAAGTCAACGTTACAAATGAGTTCGGAAAAGTATTGTAATTATCAATATGAACCAGCTTGGTTTGGTAGCTGGTACCTATTTGTTCACGAATCCCTTTATCGACTATTTGTTTGCTTTTCATTTATTGCAACTCCACACGGAATGGGTGTGCTGAAATAACCACCAATCTGTTATATACGCACGTCACGTTATGCTGTTTAGTTTTATCATGCTATCGCTATGTTTCTGAATAAAGGTGTAGTAAGTTGTTACAAGCGTAGGAACTGTCTACGAACAAGAAAAGTTATTGAATATACGGGTACAGTATTCGGTACCTATTTACCTATTTTCCTTAACACTTTTTTTTTGTTTTCCTCTTTGGAAAAATACACGCGTTGCATTTTTCAGCAGTGGAAGTGTTAAGAGGTAACCATTGCGAACAAAAAGGTAAATGCGACACTTGTTTGATTTTTGAAGTGAAAACTTCTTTAGCGGCGTTGTGCACTTTTTTAGTAATGGGTAAAAAATGTAAAACTCGCGTCAGGACACGTGTCCTGATCGAAAATTCGTAGGACGGAGCGGAGTTGGCACAAGGGGCCTAAGCGCCTTTGGGGTTTATGGCTCTTACGACCATTTTGTGTTTGTAGTGACAATAAAATAACAAAGGAGTTTTATTTTCTATTATGACATACAATAGACGGATATTTTCACTAGCATTGTCAAAAGATGAATAGTCCAGTTTGTTTATAAAGAGATCAGAATGACTTGAGCGTCTACAGTTCGAATACCACCGGAAGGTGTTCACTTTTTAGTTCAATGAATTTATTTTTATTTTACGACCGGTATTTTGAAGTTTTATTTTACAAGTTTTTGAAGTGAAAACTTCTTTAGCGGCGTTGTGCACTTTTTTTGTAATGGGTAAAAAATGTAAAACTCGCGTCAGGACACGTGTCCTGATCGAAAATTCGTAAGACCGATGGAGAGTAGATAGCCGGCGCGGCGTAGGAGAGGAAGTATCTACTCTCTTTCTACGGTGCGCCGAAAATGTATGCCTGCGCCTGCTGTTTCGTTTAGCTGAGAGATAAACTTTTTAATGTTATATAAATTGTCATGTTTGTGTACGATAGCGCAATAAATAAATATTGTATTTTACTACATAAATGATAGTACTTTTATACTAATAATTAAAGCAATTCGTGCAAAATTATTCCCTAACCATTCCAAAATATCAAAAATGCACAACGTTAATATTCAAGTTTTCACTTCTGCCGGCACTCCCGGAGTGCAACCCGTCCTTTTTTTTTAGCATACGAGAACCTTACATATTTAAATGTACCTTAAGGTGAGATGGGTTCACAACCAGCAAAACGGTATGTGTTTTTAAAAAAATCACTGTAATTAAACTACTTCAGTTTATTCCTCAAAAATGTTACATAATAATCTTAAGTCTTTTCTACAGACATCCACAATATCTAAAACACGATCGAGTATTTTTGACTCGATAGAAAAAAATCACAAACATACCTCTAAATTTGCCTAAATCAACCTTTATTGGACATATTACTACTTTATACAATCACCTTTTTATATGAAAATTATATCAAATGGTTGCGATCTTCTTCTTCTTTATCTTAGCGCGTAATCGGTCGCATCCTAAGCTCTGCTGCTTCGGAGGCGGGGATTCGCTTTCCCGCTGTTTCTTCTCCAAATATAATATGCATGTTAATGAAAAATATCCAAAATAATATTATAAATGATTTGGCTCCGAATGGTCTCGTTAAGTACCACTAAATAACAAATAGCTCAAAAATATATAGTTATTACTAACCACAATGAAATTTGTCACATATCGTTCGAATATTTTATTGAAAATTTAATGGATGTTTCAGTGGTTAATTGTAACTAGCAGAGCTTCAAATGAAACAAATTAACAGTGTGGTGGGTTTATTTCATCATAATTTCAATCAATGTTTTTGATTGTGACAGAACGCATTGACTGTTTATTCTAATATTTTAAAAGTACTTTGCCACTTTTTTTATATAAATAAATAAATATATAAGGACAAATCACATTTACTAGGTTACTTTGACTATTTATAATAAAGATGTAATATAATTAATTCAACATTATTAATTTCGTCTGAAATTTATAATTTCATATTATGAAAATGTCTAAACAATCTAAACAATTTTCCAGTAGATCAATGTATTTAAAGGGCATCTCGTTGACACTCAACTTTTCTTTCACGATATCCAAACACTCCTTAATTGGAACGTTAGTGAAAGGTGACTCCACGTCAAAACGTAAAGGTTGTAAAGGATTCCCGACATTTTATCCAAATGTTACAAGGTCTTACATTGGAACCGGACGAAGTGATGGTGAGTTTTGACGTGGAGTCACTTTTCACTAACCTTCCAATTCAAACAAAACAAAAATCCGAGCAGGACGCACATACTACCGAAAAGGAGACGCAAGCACCCGGATGTATGTAGGCAGCCGGCATACATGCCCTATGTCCGAGGAGTAACAGATAAGATCGGAACCATGTTGAGAGCGTATTCTATACCTACAGTATACACACCATGTAGTAAAGTAATCAACATGGTAGGCACTCCGAAGGATGTGCTGCCACTACAAACTCCAGGCGTCTATAAGGTGGATTGCAGCTGCGGTGCTTCCTATATAGGTCAAACGAAGCGGACTATAGCTGAGAGGATCAAGGAGCACATCGCCGCTGTAAAGAACCGACAAATCACCAAATCGGCCATTGCAGAACATCTACTCGAAGCAGGTGCTCATCACTGGATTAAATTTCATCGTACGCAAGTCCTCGCTGGCGATTGCCACTATCGCACTAGGATGGTACGTGAGGCGATTAAAATTAAGAAACATCCTAACAATTTCAACCGAGAAGATGGCCTTAAATTATCAGCAGTGTGGAATCCAGTGATTAACAAAACACAACCCCGGTTTGGTGCACAATCGGCTAACCACCAGAATACGGTTGCGTTACGGAATAGGGACACTGTGAGTGTAGTGTGTGACGGTACTTGGAGAATGAACAATATGACGGTGGACGAAGATCACACCGGGCAGGGGGAGGCGTAGGCGTCATCGCTGCTTCAGTCAAGCTGGGACCACGTTCGGTGAAACCCGAACGAAACGTCAGCAAAATAAATAAAAAAAGGTGCGTTTCGCGTTAATTCCCGTATGCATTAATTTAATTATAATATATGTATGTATAAATCAAATTCACAATTTCAATATGATATAGGGGATTGTTTTCAGTTTTCCAAATAAAATGGGAGAAAATTAGGATCCGTTTATATTTTACCTAGAACAAGTCAAAAAAGGCAAGAATGTTTTATTGAGAATTGCTTAAAGAGGGAAGAGTGCAGTGCTTCTTCCCTGAAAAGAATGAAATCAATTATTTAAGGACTGTATGCACAAAGCCACGTGGTCGGATTTGGCTCTGAAATATGCAAAATTTTCCCGCTAGGGGGATAAAAATGTCAAGATGAAGTTACATAGAGTTAATAATGTGTAAACGGGACAATAGATGTAGGTAATCATAAATTGTAACGTAGAAGCTTACTTGTTCTTTTCGTCAAGACTTCCAGTCCGCGATACTTATTAAAATTTTCAAATCAATCAAATCAAAGAATTATTTTGTTTGAATTATTATTTCTGAATTAAGGCGTTGGCAGACGTCATTATAATGTACTTAACACTTTAGTAGACAGGCTATCAGTAGAAAAAGGCTAAAGTCGAAAATACAGTAGTGTGCGTGAATGCAAGACGTTTATTTAAAAAGCGAGTTTAAATATATGTGAAATTCATATAGCACTTTCTAAAAAATCCAAGTTATAGTTATTCGAATCTTGCGAAAAATTTATTACTTTTTCAATTTATTAGTCGACCTCCGTGGCGATTCCTTAACACGCTAGTCCGTCACTCGGAGGTTCTGGGTTCGATTCCCAGCCAGGGCAAGTTGGTAAATGGCCTTTTTTAATTTGTCCTGGTTCTTGGGTGTTTATTTTATCCCATCAAAAACATAAATGTAAAAATGCCAAGTTCAAATTCCGACAAAACAATTGAAATTTAAATAGCTGCCAAGTTATGTAGGTAGAGAAAACTGAAATTTATTTATAAGAATCTAAACATTTGACTTGGACAACATTAAGATTGCAAGCACGGTCACCCATCCTAACTGTGACCAAGCTAGAAGTTGCTTAACCTGTAAAAGCACGGTCATTCATCCATCAATTTTTGAATTTATCGTATCCGAAGTGGAGCGAAATATTTGCACAAGTGGTTTTGATTACTCGTATTTTGAAATTTGTTAAAGCGCAAATGACAAAGAACCCTTAGAATAGAGAATCTTTTTAGTTTCACGCAGCTTTTTAGGGTTCCGTAGTTAACAAGAAAACCTTATAGTTTCGTCATGTCTGTCTGTCTATCTGTCCACAGTTTTACTCATAGACTATTAGTACTAGAAAGCTGTAATTGGGCATGGGCATGGATATGTGGTAATAAAAACTTGAAAAAAAAAATGTGTGGTGTGAGACATCGTTGAATAGGTCTTTCAAAGATATTGTAAGATTATGAACACCCTTTTTCGTTTTAGCAATCCGTTTGTGAAATATTTGGTTTTTGATTGCAAATTTTTGTTAGAATTATGTGTCCTCTCTCTGTCAGTTAAACGGTTATATATGGACACTTAAAAAAATTAACGGCAGTAGTATATAACGTCTCCCTGTACTAAAACAAATTTAAGGTGGATTCAGTTCATGATACTGAACAACTTTTCCTAAGGAACACATAATTAAATATGAAAAGAAAATGTTTGCTTTCCAGTCGACCTCCGTGGCGTAATTGTTAACACGCTAGACCGCTAATCCGGAGGTTCTGGGTTCGAGCCCCAGCCAGGGCAAGTTAGAAAATGGTCTTTTTCAAATTGTCCTGGGTCTTGGGTGTTTATCTATGTATTTATTTATCATAAAATAAAGTATCATTGAGTTAGTATCCCATAATACAAGTTTAATACTTACTTTGGGGCTAGCTTAATTAGTGTGATTTGTCCTTACATTACCATACATATATTACATAAATATTACATTTTGCCAAATCTTGTGTGTAAGAGATCAAAAATAATTTTTGTATTTCGTTTGTTCCTTGGTGAAAGTTGTTCAGTATCATGGACTGAATTCAGATCTAAAGTCAGGTAGTTGTTAGTTACATAAAACAAGTAGGTACTGACTACGGAACCCTACACTGCACGTGGCCCGTCACGGCACGTGGCCGGTTTATTTTGGTTAAGTTGAAATTTTAGGGAACCATAGACAAATTTATGATATTTCTGTGTAAATCAATATAACTTATCGCTGACATGACGTTCTCAAAAATACAATCAAATAGTATTTTACGCGAGCGGTGACTTGGAAAACTACACGTTTTGTGTTCCACTGACAGAAAATGTACACATTTGAATTTTCTTTGTGAAACAATACGTTTAGCGACCATCTGCAATCGTAACACCTTTCACTTCTATTCACCTTATTATGTAAGTACGGAGGGTAAAAAAGGATTGCACGTTGAACAGATCAACAATCTTGGCGTAGCAGCTGTACGTGCTCAATCAATGACTTGACTGTTTGATTTTGTACAATATTTTTAACGAATCAACAAAGAGCACTAAAAAGAAATCTTTTCCTGAAAACAGCTAAAAGAATTAGTTGATTAATGAAGCAGTAATTAGCATTATTGCACCCTTTTATTTTTTATCTTCTAATAGGTTTTCCTAAAATCTATAGGTAAAGAAATATTAACTGTATATTTTTCAAAAGATTGGGTTCAGTGGTTTCGGAGATAAGTGTATTTTTATTATTTATTTTCAAAAATAACTTCAAAAACACCAACTTAAAAAATATAGAAAAATATATTTAATATTATCATAAAATGCTCATTCATTTGATATTTTACGCGATATAGTTCACAAAACCCTTTTTTTAATGTCTCATTTATCTCCCATAAAGTGGCCCCATTTTTTATTTATTTATTCATTTACCTACATTTTACTTCCGTCTTTGGGTCACAAATTTTCATTATGTGCACCACATTTCAACTGAATCGGTCCAGTAGTTTAGTAGGGGGGGGGGGGTAAATTTTCGCCCATTTTCTTAAATAACTTAAAAATACCGATCTAAGAAATAATAAAAAATAAATATATTTAAAATTGTCATAAAAAGTTCTTTCATTTGATATGTCACACGATTTTGTTATTAAAACTTTTTTTTAATGTCTAATTTACCCACAATAAGTGGCCCCCTTTTTTAAATTTTATTTATTTACATTATACGTCTATCTTTAGGTCACTAAGTTACATAAGTGTAGGTACTAAATCTCAACTGAATCATTCTAATAGTTTCGTAGCAAATTGGCTGTGATTTACGGACAGACAGACAACCGAAACCCCAAAAACAGTAAAAACACCAAAAAAATCGGTTCCTATACAAATTTCCCGGGCGGCTGCACACTTTTGTATAAAAATGCAGATTTTTTTTTGTTTTTTGACTGTTGTTTTAATATCATTATACTATACTAGCAGTCCACCCCGGCTTCGCCCTTGGTACACACAAAGCCTATGTCACTCGGGGATAGTGTACATTTCCAACGGTGAAAGTTTTTTTTAAATCGGTCCAGTAGTTTCGGAGCCATGTAATGCAAACAAACAAACAACCAAATCTTTTCTCTTTATAATATTAGTGTAGATAAATAGCCTACTATAGCCTGCCTGCCAAGCCAAGTATAGATCTAGTATAGCCTGTGGTTCGATATATTACGCATAATGTCAATTCGTATTTTGATATACATTCATGGGGAAAAGTTGTTCAAAATTTCAGACTGAATCACCCCTCAAAATAATTGTAAAACCGTAATTAAACAGCACCTTTTATTACAAAAACAGTTAATATGATTCCGCGACCCGAGAAAGTTCCAATCCGATTTTCACCCTAATCGCCAATTAAAAAATATAGGTAATAAATCAAACCAAATTATTTTTTTCATTGACTTAATTTTCAATAAAATTTAAAAAAAAAATGTGCGATGCCGTATCTGCGATAGCATTACATCTTTACTTGAACGTCAACAAAATGTCAAAACTGAACCATAGTGTAGCAAAAGTATGACATAATTTGGCAGTTTGTACATAGTTTTTTATTGAAATATTTTAGACTGTAATGCAATTTTACGTAATTTGAAAATTGATTTTTTTGAAAAATTCGACACTGCCTCCTTCCTGAACGCCCGGCGGGCAACTGAATTTGTATGGAAGAATCATGGCCGCCATTTCAGAGATTTCTGTCAAAAACATTGCAAAACATCCAATTTTTAAATTTTTTTTTTTTATTATTGCGTGATTGCATTGTAGGCAAATATTAAGAAGAATGTTTCAAAATAGCCTTTATTTTTATAAAATATATGCAATCCCTTGTTAGAATATTTCTTTACGCAGAAAAACAAGCCAGTTTGTAGCAAGATTTTCTAAAATATTTCTTTCAGGTTTCTTTACAATTATCTTACTTTTTCTGAATGAAAATTTAAAAAATAACGATTTTCGTCTACTGGCTAGTCTATTCACCTATAACTAGGTATGTTTTTTTCTTAGTGGTCTTTTCTACTTAAGCCATAACTATTGCCCGCGCAAAGTGCGTTTTGCATGTTTTTGGGTAAATTCAATGCTTGTTTTTAGGAAAACTACAAAATATTTTAAAAAATCCTTTTTCCGTCTACTGTCCCAACTCTTCCTCTATCTATGTGTATACATTATTTGACTTAAATCAAACGCTTTCTGTACAAACTTGTTGCCCGCGCAAACCTAGTTTACATGGTTGCCGACCCTTAATGGACCAATGCAAGACGGAATGTTGTCGAAAATTTAGTCCTGCTAGGAAAATACCAGAGCATCACTGAAAAATTCAATCCCGATATTTTGCCAAGCTGTGAGTCCAAAATATGTACATAACGGACATTGTATTGAGCTCGACGAACATTTTTGCAAGTGCAAAAAACTGATTTTTCAGATGTCAGTGAGGTCTAGATACCAAAATTATTATGCAAAGACTTTCTCTTTTGTGTGGATGGTACTGCAAATAAAAAAAAACAATTGGTTTTTTAAGAAAATTTATCCATCAAACTAAAACGAATCTAAATAATGGTAAACTACTGTATTTCGGTGACGGTACTTTCAAGGTTCCGACCTTTCTATCAACATTATTATATTTATGTCGATATAGACAGTTGTAAAGATACCACAAATGTCGTGCCTATAATATTTATGTTGCTTCCAAACAAAACACAATCAACTTACGAGGTAATCAAATATCGTGCAATTTGGACATGTATTTTATTAGCACAGATCATTGCTTTTCAAATGGTATTCCTAACTGCCGAACTGACAGGGTGCTATTATCATTTTAATAAGGCAGTATGGTGAAAGCCTGTCAAATTGAATGTGACTCATACCTACTAAAGAGGGAAGAAAAAATAACAAGATTATTTGCCAACTTTCCACTGCTTCCTTCAACATATACCTATTCATAAAGTTAAGGCTAAAATTGCTGAGGAAGCACAACAAAAAGGATCTTATTGTATTTCACAATTTATTATGTTCATAAACAGTGGATTGTTAAATTGAAACCGGAGAAAATCAGCTGTTACAAACAAAGACACAGTAGTAGAGTAGGATGAAATAACAGTTTTCCTATATATGTTCGCATGCATTGCCTAAGAAGCCAAGTGACAGGAGTTAAAATATAAAAGCACGTTATTTGAGGGGCCAAACGTAGAAAGAATGACCGTATGTGTAATAAAAATTATAAAAGGGAAGTAAGAAAAATACTTTTTTGAAACGTGAAACGCATGACTTATTTTCGGGGACGGTTGCTAAAACCTCTAAAAAATTATACGACAAAATAACACATTTTTGTTTTCATTTACTTATAAAAAAGGTTTTATTTGTTATATTATTAAAAAAAAATATTTAAATTATATATTTGCTGCATCAGTGTACCTGTGTCCTTTTGACTATTTTAAATTTCAGACGTTTTACTAGTATTTAGTTCGTTTTACTTCCATGTCATTTATCCTACAAGGGCATTTTACTAGATTGCCCTTCTGATATGGAGCGCTATACTGCACCTATAAAAAATATTCAAATGTCGGAATTAGGTAGGGCTACATGAAATTCTCTGCCAGTCAACATTACCTATATGAGAATGTACATACTTTAAAATCAGGTCTGAAATCTTTAATTGTTGAGGTCCTAAAACCCTTAGTAAAGTGATGTGATTGAAATTAATACACATAAAGTGTTTGTACTAGAAATGTATTCTAAGATACAGGATGCATTCGTGACCTGAAGTAACAAGTCAAATATGGATGAAACTCTTTACCACAATGGCTCACATAAAGATGGTGGTAACAAGAAAAGGTAATTTAAGTACGTAAAGTACTTTTTATTCATCTAATAAATGGGAAATTATGAGCTAGAATAATAAACGGGCAAGTGCGAGTCGGACTCGTACATGAAGGGTTCCGTACCTCCGTACAATGTTTTAAAGCACTGAAGAAACACGTTTCTTGTATGACGACCCCCTTTAATTTTTAACTTTATCTTATTTTTATTATTTGTTGTTACAGTAGTCATAGTAACACATATTCGGTGAAAATTTCAAGTGTCTAGGTAATGCCATTATAAATATCTAGTTAAAAACGCTGAAAAAACACGTTTTTTGTATGACGACGCCCTTTAATTTTTTTTAAATTATTTGTGGTTATTGCGGCTACAGTAATACATAATCGGTGAAAATTTCAAGTGTCAAGCTATTACGGTTCATGAGATTGCGGCCTGTGACAGACGGACAGACAGAGGGACAGATAGACAGACGGACAGACAGCGGAGTCTCAGTAATAGGGTCCCGTTTGCACCCTTTGGGTACGGAACCCTAAAAAGTAAACTCAATTTAGATTGAAAACTTAGGGTCAGTAGAGTAAATAGAGTGATATGCACCATGATTTCAGCATATGAGTACATAGGTAACCTCAAAGAAACACAATGAATGGTATGCGCGCTTGCAGAAGTTCGCCCATTCAATTAACAAATTGACATCAGTGCATGAAACAACAGAGTACCCTTTTTTCTATTTTTTTGGAAGAGAGACATCCATTCCAGTTAGCTTTTCAAAATTCTCTCCAAAAAACTAACTTTAAATTAGATATAAATAATTATCTGGTGAGGTAAAAACGAGATGAGAGATGTACACACACAGTATCTCAAAGATAAAAAGCTGCTCATGACAAATGCATTAAATATTATAATGTTCGAATAGCTGAATTCCAGATAGGCGATGTTGTGTGGTTGTACAAATTAAATGACTATCCAATGCAGCAAATAAATTCATAGCTAAATTGGCATCAACATTTGTAAAAGCAATTATAGTCAAAAAAATATCAGATAATGTATTTAAATTAACCATTGTGTATGGTAAACCAATTAGGGTTTGGCAAGTCACTTTGATTGAGAAAAGGTAAAAAGAAATAAGAATATAATGGCGCCATTCATATATGGCTCCAAACTCAATAAGAAATGTATAAAATATAGTGAATAATAAACCACCAGATGGTTTAAACCATCTTTATACTCGTATATGTGTAGTGATTTCTTAAAAAGTAACTAAGAGCGGTAATGAATATATCTTAAAGCCAGAGAGTTGTAAAAGCTAGCCAAGCAAGCTAAAAGCTGGCGGAAAGTCTAAGTTATTTATTACATAGGTTGTCAAAAATAGAAGCACAGTGGGCCAACTACACTAAGCAAAGTTACAGCGACCTCCGTATCCTGTACAATAACGCATTCAGAGTGATAGTGGGGCTGCCCCGTTTCTGTAGCGCTTCGGGTATGTTTGCGTGGGCGCGCTCCGACTGCTTCCACACAACTATGCGCAAGCGAAGCGCTTCTGGTGCGCAGGGTACGGGCCAGCTCCAACGTCATCCTGCGTATGATTAGCGCTAGATTGGACTGTCCTTACCTGCGGCATTGCTGTGATAGACATATCACAGTAGCTATGCCGCAGAGAAGGTACTAAATGATATTAGGATTACTGATTGTGCTTCGTATATTTATTGAATTATGTAGATATTATTATTATTATTTAAATAATTTAATCTTTATGTGTCTAATTTAATTCAATTTAATGTTTTCTGATCAGTAATGACATGTTTTAAATTTTTTCTTAATATGGATCTTAGTTGTCCGAAATAAATTATTTTATTTTATTTTATAGAAAAAAAATATACCTTTACGGTTACGAAAGTGCGAGTCGGACTCGCGCACGAAAGGTTCCTTACCATTATCTATACAACATTAAACACCAAAAAAATCACGTTTGTTGTAGGGAGCCCCCCTTAAATATTTATTTTATTTAAATTTAATTATATATTTTTAAAGTAAATATTTAACTTAATATTCTGTGAATATTTGAACCGTCTACCTTTCGCCGTTATTAGTATCAAGCAAAAAACGGCAAAAAAGAACACGTTTTTTGTATGGGAGCCCCGCTAAAATATTTATTCTGTTTTTAGTATATGTTGTTATAGCGGCAACAGAAATACATCATCTGTGAAAATTTCAACTGTCTAGCTATCACGGTTTATCAGATACAGCCTGGTGATTAACGGACGGACAGACAGACAGTGGAGTCTTAGTAGTAGGGTCCCGTTTTTACTCTTTGGTTACGGAACCCTAAAAAGGAAATTTAGTTTATACTGATTTATACAGCTTATTTCAGATTTAATACAGTTTCAAAATGTCAAAGCAACTAATGCGCGAAAATCTTAGTAGCTTTTGAATTAAACGACAAAAACTGAGATAAGTCCGATTTGGGGTTTTTCAGGTATTATGTAAGGAGCACAACTTTTTTTTGCTTGCAAAATGTAGCTTCACACTCTCCTAAGGGGTCCAAATAACATACCAAAAATGCAGCTTTAGATCACGCTTTACATTAATATTACTATATTAAAATGTGACTATTTGAATAGAACGGACGATTTTTTTACATTTTATGAAATATATTCGATTTTATTTAAATGAAAAATTTTCAGTATACAAGTTTACCTAAGTTTTTATTTGTTTAATTAATCGATCTACCTCTTGAAACGGTATAAACATTTTCTGGATACTCCAGTCAACTCGACTCCTTTCGACAAATATTCTTTTACTGTGTATGCTGTTCGCCTCTGGAACGCTCTACCTCTATCCATTCGATACGCCAAAACGTTGAAAAACTTTAAAGCCCTTACTAAAAATTACTTTCTTACTTTTGTTTAGTTACTTATCTCTTTCTCCTACTATATCTTCCCTCTTCTGCTTAATTATCATGTACAGATTTATTTTATTTATTTATTTGTATGTATGTAATAAATTTATATCCATATTTTTTTATTATGCTATGTATATATAAATATATATGTTTATTTATAAACCTACATCTACTTATCTATTTATTTATGATGTTATATATTTTGTATATTTATTATACTTATGAATTTTAGCTGCGCCACCTGTTATCTTACTTTTACACTTCGTACTGTAAGAGATTGCTTCGGCGATAAGCCCGCCTTTTGTACCTTATATTATATATTGTCTTTTATATTTTGTATTTGTAAATGTTATTAGGTATAATAAAGATTTTTGTATTCTATTGTATTAAAATTGGTTTAGTAGTTTTTGCATTTATCCATTATAAACAAATACACAAACAATCAAATATTTGTTCTTTATAATATACATTAATCCAAAAAATACACTGTAAAAAAACATATATAAAACTTAAACTTGCGAAAGATTCAACCCAAGATCCACAAGGAATGTTTCTGTATTTAATTGAAAAAATACAGGGGTGTTTGAAAGGTACATGTATTTCCCGAAAGAACTTACAATGTACCAGCTTCTATCTTCCCGCGCAAATCGTCTAAGCCGTTTGAGAGAATAGACCTGAATAATGACACTCGTAGATGCATCTAGAAACTGTCACGATTTTGATTCCTATTCTCCAACTACAACAAATATCTAGTAGACATTTATACAAGAAAAAAGTGCATGATTTACTTTTTGAATCATTCAACAATTAGGAGAATTCATCGTTTCTTTCTGATCTTCAAATATATATATGTATGTATATGTATCTATATAATATGTTGTATGTATAAATATAGTATATTTATTTTATACGATATTTATGTATGATCATTTAAAAGTACTTATTATTTCTGGATTGTTTCTATCTATTTTAGACGCCAACTATTCTATCTGTTTCTCTTCTCCTAAAGGTTGACAGGGAGAGAATGCTTTAGCATTAAATCTACCTATTGTAGCTTTTGGCTCAATGAAATTAAATAAATAAATAAATAAACTACATGCTCACCGTCACACTAAGAGTGCCCTTTAGATTTGGAGCCCTAAGCTTTGTATACCCTGTTAGGCATAAAGTCGAGATATTGTATTGAAATCTTTCATTTATGAGCTGGGGAAGATCGAGTCACAAAAATTATTTTTATGTCATCATTAGAGAATTGGAAACCAGTCTCCGTCCGAGGTCAAACCTCCTTGAAAATAAAATTGTTGTATGAGATGTTTGCGCTTTGTCCTTTAGTAGCCTCTTATGACATCCACAGAAAGAGGTGGAGTGGTCCTGTTCTGATTAGACACAACACTGCTACTAGTAAGTATATTTTATCTCAAAAAAGACATTATTTGTGTTTTCTTATGTAAGTATTTAAGCTAGATTTTCTTACACCACGTAACTACTTAGCATCCAATAAGTCAAATAAGATATTTTTTTTTTAACAAAATTCTCTATGTAATCTGTATGAATTACTAAACTGTGACGTCATAGTTCTTGGGAGTCAAATAGCGTTCTAAATTTTAGTTTTTCTCAGAATTTTCTGCATTCGTAAATTTAAAATCACGTTGAAAATGGATGTGGTCAATGAATGACAAGTGACATTATTTTCGGATGTTTTATTATTCTCATAATAGTACCAAATACTTAAATTTTGACCCAGGATAAGCGATCTGCTTCTCTTTTTACTCAGATCTTCTTCTCTCCTTGCCATTTTCCTATACGGGGTAGGCCCCCCTAATACTTTTACGCCATTTTTGACGATTTTGCGCTATTTCTGGGCTTATGCCCAACGTCCTCATATCATTGGAGTTGGTTCGACTCCAGGTATGTAGTAGGTGGGCGTCCTTTTCCTCATGTGGTCTTCCTCCCAACGCATTACATGCCCGTACTCTTTCTACTCAGATCGTAAAAGCCTATTGAGGCAATGGACAACAATCTAAGTTTATGGTTTTAAAATAATCTGTGTCAAATTCCTTGTTTTACCTTTTTACCTTTACTTTTCGCTTATGATGTCATTGCTTTAAAGCTTCCTAACTAGGTTTCGTGGTGAAGACTAGACGAATTAGTTTCCTGATGAATAGTTAGTAAGCTTATCAACTTATTCAGCGCACGTCGTGCACCGATTGTCGATGTGAAGGTAAAGTTATAATTTTCAAAGTAGTTCTACAGATTAAGCTAGAACATGTAAGTTTCTTATTAATCGAATAGAGGAAAGGAGTCGTAAGTTAGGATTGTCAACTTCTAGAAATGTTTTCCTTTAAAGGCCAATGTACTGAAAATATTCTTATAAGTATGTACTTAAAAAGTCCATTTAACTGATATTTTCTCATTGTTTAAATATAATTTCAAATATATTATCCTTACCGTTCCGTCATCTAACACATAAATAAATATCCCCAGCTAACCCATAAATAACAACATAAGGTATTAAAAATATGTATATTTGTCTCTGTTTTTAATAATGTTGACCCGATCCTAGCTCAAAAGGGGAAACTCTGTGGCAAGTTATTTTTCTGAGATCGGAAAGTGCGCGGCATAAGCTAACCACAAGAGTCCATGTTAAAAAAGTCTGCATTGCGGATTACTAACAAATGTACTTTGAAATACGACACAGCGTTGAGTTAAGAAGATAAGGGGGATTCCACGACATTATCACGTAAGACATTTACATTATTTAGGTTTTGACACGAAGTTAAGAGAGGGTGAAATCTGCTGGCACTTATGATGTATGGTTGTGACTTTGGAAGCATACTCGTACATTATTATCTAAACTGTAGGACTAAAAAAGGTCTCTTATACAATAAAGATACTGTAACTCGTACGTATTGTTATGGCTTAGAATAAAGTTTATTTTTAGATACTTCCCATTTTATAAATAAACATAACGAGTGTCCAACTAAATCACGTTCGGCGCGCCCTGGTGAATCTCTTGCACGTGCATTGGCATTTGTATGTAATACCAATCCCGTTTATATTTTTATTTTACAATTTCTTGCATTAACACGCCTAGCTAATATATTTTTTTAATTAGCTCTTATTTGAATTAAAAATAAATTATTGAAAATATATTTTCAAATATTGCGCGGGATGCTCTATTGAGGCAAAGATGACTACGTACTGTGATTACAGCGTAAAAGGGCCCGAACAGAAACAGACACAGATTTCACTATTTTTTTATTTATCGAGATCCACGTTAGGTACATAGATATTTATATGACTATAAAAGCACATCGTCTGTGTGCGATTCCACACAATGACACCAACAGTACATCACCTACTTACACGTAAAACGCAGATATTTAAAATATCTATTAAAACAACTTTAGCCACTAACATGTAAGAACTTATAAGTATTGATTATAATGTACTTAAAGTCATTAAAAAGGTATTAAAATGTAAAAAAATACTAAATATAGTAACTCTAAATGAAAATCTCTTTTAAATAAATGTCTGACCTTTTAAACATTTCACTCGTCATCTGGGTAAACCAGACCTTAAAACCTAATAAATATTTACATTCAAAACTGCCAGCCCCGTTTGTAATGGCTTTAAGAGAAATAAAATTGCAGCTATCCAAAGTAATTTATGTGGCACGGTCGCGGCCAATTCGAGTCTATAAGGTTAAAATATAATACAAACCTAAGAACTGAGGCTGCCTGTCGCGCTACGCCGCCGCGCCGTTTTCCGACTGTGCTCGATTTAAATAATTTAAATAAACTGCCGTCATGCGTGGATGCCAAAGTGTCGTGTAAGCACGAGACAGTAAAGTATTTTATTTAACGGCCTAAGTATTGAGTTCGAATGGGAGACGAATATTATGTTGTGTTCAGTCGAAAGTAACTTATATTTGTAAAACTTTTATAGAAAAAATAAATATGTGTATGATTCACCTAGCCTAAATCGTCCCACTGCTGGACATGTATTTCTCCAACTTCAATTTTGTCACTATCCATTGCTTTTGCCGACCTATCAAGCTATAAACCGTCGAGGTATCATTTAAATGCATCATCATCGTCAGCTCCCTGTGTGGCCTTCTCCACTTTCCAATCACCTATTAGTCTCCAGCGGGCCCGCTTGTCGCCGGATATCTTTGACTTATCTGATCATTATTGTTCTTGCTCCGAGTTCAATGTATATAAATAAATCATCATCATCATCATATCAGCCACAGGAAGTCCACTGTTGGACATAGGCCTCCCCCAAGGATTTCCAAAACGACCGATCGGAAGCGGCCTGCATCCAGCGTTTTCCTGCAATATAAATAAATAATAACAAATAAATAAATATATAGAAACAAATCACACTGATTAAGCTAGCCCCAAAGTAAGTTTTAAACTTGTGTTAGGGGATACTGACTCAACGATAATATATTTTATGATAAATACATATATAGATAAACACCCAAGACCTGACATAACAAATAAGACATATATAAATGAGTGAAGTATTTAAATAGGAATTTACCCAGTATTCTAGCATCATCGTCAACAGATCCTTTTTAGTCTCCGTACACTACCAGAGCCATACCAGAGCAGCCAGAGGATTTGGCCTACACTCTCCACGCTGGCCAGACGGTTGGAAGGTTGGAGAGGTCTTATTGATGTTTATAATCTTTGTTGAACTTGTATTTCCTAAGTCGCCTTCTACGACATCCATGGGAAGACTTTGGGTCCTATTTTACTTTGCCGGGAACCACAAGACACTATTCTAGCATAAAAGCTCTAAATTAAAAGTCGACAGTAAAATGAGATTCTTGACTTTAGATGCATTTTGCTGCACGACACGTGACTTAATTGAGCAAACGTCGCAACTCAAATCTGGAATTGAGCACGTAGAAAGTGCATAATGCGAGAGTAATATTCAAAATTATAAATCACTAGCTTTTGCCCGCGGCTTCGCTCGCGTGTCCCACGGGAACATTACTTTTTCCGGGATGAAAGGTACACTATGTCCTTCTCAGTACTCCTAAGTATGTATGCGAATTTTCAAGAATATTGATTCAGTAGATAAAGCGTGAAGAGGTAACAAACAAACAAATAAACTAATAAACAAACAAATAAACAAACTCACTTTGTCATTTATAATATTAGTTGGGATTGGGATGCCACAAGTTACATTTTAATTCCTTCTACAAATATTTATTTAAATGTTGTTTTTGTTTTATTTTTTTAAATGGTGTTGCGCCCCAATAAGTAAATGTTGTCTATATTAGAAACTGAATTAGTGTTGGCTGAGAGGTCAGATAGCTCAAACAACAGTCGAATCTTACTCCACTTCAGCGGTACCTGCAGTGTTCTGTACTTTTAGAATCTGTTGAGAAGCCTCCCACTGAATTTGATGACCTAAAAAGATGAAAAAAACTATAACTAAATAGGGTATTGAACCACTTCGTATTAGATAATACTGTATGTACGTGTTTATTTTCGAATTTCTACAAATAAGCTATCCTCCAATAACGCAGGGTTCGGTGTAGTATTTTTTCCTCGCTTGAATTGAGCAAAATGGGTGATAAATCTCATTCGCAAAGGTTTATTTGTAGTCAGAATTTGAAATCGTGACTTCGGAAAGGTGAGGCGGTATTAGGTACTTTCCTGTCGAGAGAAACTTATCTATTTTTGCAATTTGCATAAGAATTAATAAAATACAATGTTTTTATTTTACTAAAATTCCAGACTTTATACTTTAAGAGCACAGAAATCACAGTATTTTAGACAGCAAAAATTAGCCAATCGAGCCGAAAATGAGTTTTAATTTATAAAATGTGTATTTAATTTAACATCTTCGCCTGGCCAGAACATGCGCGTCTGCCAAAAGTGGTGGATTACTCCTGATCGGGTAATCCACCCTTATGGCGGACGTGCTCCTTATAAAGACTTCTTTTGAAGGGGAGCTTAAATAAAATAATATAGCCTAACTTCTTCATTTTATTTCCTATAAGACATTATACAACACCCGGTATTCATATATTTTATTTTGAAACATGCAAGTATATATTGTTCAATAATAATTAGTTACACGTTTACAACTTACAACGCAATATTACCTCAGATCTATGTTGTTCAAGCGGCAAATGTGTTTTCCTAAACGAGGCGAGGCTCGCTCGCGTCATTCGCCTCTGCCTCAGTGGCTCACATAATTTGATATAACGTTAATCTTGTGCCCTGCTTTTTGCTATGTTGTCGGCGTATTAATAGCCAATGTAGAGCTTTCCATAAGTAATGCGGGTTTAGACAATACACAAGCCGCGTATAATTGGAACAATCAACAATCTAATAGAGCCGCGTGTGTGTCAGCCTTAATAGGCACTTGGAAATTTGATGAGACATAGGATGTTATACATATATAGCGTCGCCGAGCACAATACAAGCAAATAACAACGTGTTTCTATATAATTCATGACGTTTGCTGGTGATCACATATACATTTGTACTGATTTCATTAGCAGAGCTGGTCCCCGAATTCCAACCAAGCAATTATAATAATTGCGGACGCTATTGTGGCCAATCACACGAATTCCTGACATTGTTATTGTGCTGTATCTGGTTATACCAGAAATGAAATAAGGAGATGTATAAAATATTAATTAAATTTCAGTCAAATTAAAATATTAAATTCATAAATTACTTATATGATTGACAGAACATACAGAAATTCAAAAGAAATGTTTGCCCCGAAACAATCTTTGATATCAAATAGTAGGCATCATATTAATCTTTGTCCATGATGCCTTTCAAGTCCTTTTGAGTTGCTTTTCCATGCAGATAAGGCGATTATGATATTGTAGTATGTTAGAAAGGGGATTTATTTCTATAATATTCTCGAAATATTAGTCTTAAATTGCTTCGCATAGAGGAGGTATTATACCTCTATTGTCTGGTATCCCGCATGTGGCTCATACATGCGGCGAGCGTGAACAGTTATTTCATAGAAATTAATTTTAAGTTAGCAGTAATGTTTCAAATATTATTAAAAAAAACCTACAAATTCATTAATTCTGCAGTTTTCCTGTTTAAAACAATTGTGGTTCACGTTACTTGCATCATTGCGTCCCCACCTTTTAAATGCGTATAGTTTATAACAGAATAATAACAGACAAACACACGAACGTATAGTGACTGTAATTTTGAAATAGATATAGGGTCGCTTAGCCGGTAAGCGACCACCCTTCGGTTGGCGACCACTTGACGGACTTAGTGTCTTAAAATAATACAAGATAATACTATATTTCTAGAGATACGAGTAACACAAATAAAAAATAAATCTTACGTGTTTCTCAAATGATTATTTAATATGAATTAACACACTTTAAAACAAATGGTTTACCCTAGCACCAAAGAAAAATTGTTCAATTTGCGTGATGATTCAGCGATGTGTTATTGAGTAGTAAGTTAAAAAAAATAATAGCACGACGCTCGGCGCTTAATGGTAAGATTCATTAGTTATTTCATGTTGTATACACAAGTAAGATTTTTTTTAGTACAATCGTTAAGTTTTCATATTAATTTAGTAGTATTTTGCTATTTTTATAGTTTATTTTATAATAAAATCCAGTGATCGGAAAACCGAAGTGCATATTTGCAAAAATGTTGGATTGCGGCCACATGGTCGCAATCCGACGAATAAGTCATTATTTTGTTTTGCTTATTCTGATCCTAATGGTTCATATAGGACAGTAACAATTTAGGGTGTGGCATTTATAAAGTGTAAAGATGCAATTCTTTAGTAAGCGACCACCAGTTTTAAAGGAACTTTGTTTAAGGTGAAGATATAGGCAAATGGCCTTGAAGTGAGAAATAAATTGTTAACTCGTAAATATGGTGATAATTTCCATATTGCTCTTCGTCATGCACTAGATAGCCCTTTAAATTATTTTATGAACTGCCGTTGAAACTATTATTGGTGATCCGTCTAGCTTTAAAACTTGCCGGGGTCACTTTTGGCGGAGGCAAGTTTTAAAGCTAGACGGACTAATGTAAATACTTTCAACGGTGGTTCATAAAATAATTTAAAGGACTATCTAGTGCATGACGAAGAGTAATATGGAAATTATCTCCATATTTACGAGTTAACAATTTATTTCAAATGAGGGCGCCACTTCAAGGCCATTTGCCTATACCTCTGCCTTAATTCACCTACAAACAGTGACGCTAAATAGGCGGCCGTTAACCAACACAATTGAAATAAAGACGTTGGTTTACGGCCACCGCAATTTATTATGAGAAACAACGGCCGCAAACCGAAATAAGTATTTAAGTTATTGGGTATGCGACCACGTGTGATTTTAGATACCTGTACCTGTTAAAAATTTATAAAAAATAGACAATATTTTTTTAACATAAACTAGATGTGTAAGAAAATATTCTTTATTTGAAGGCAAAATAAAACATATATTTTGAATCAGTTATAAATGTTTTATTGGTATATTTTAAATATTTAAATAGTGGTCGCAAACCAGCTTACTGGTGGTCGTAAACGGAAAAAAGTGGTCGCCAACCGGCGAAATGACAATTTTTTTACTTTTTCAGTTTTTTATAATATTTAATGGGTAAGAGGATGTTGCAAACTCTTTTGCAATCTTTCAGTTTTTTATACCTATTTTGTTTTTCTATATATTTTGTTGTCAGTCACTCATGTCAGAAAGTAAAAAATACATTGCTTTTCCATACTCCAACATTCGATTGATTTCTAGTTTAATTTCACATAATATACAGTCTACGAATATATCTTATCATTCCATTACATATTTTGGTCAGTATTGTATTTTATGTTTTATATCGAAACTAGACTATACTTAATAAATGTCACGTTTAGGTAACATTTTCTTTTACTCATCTGAAGTGAGTAACTCAGCTAACTGATCGCTAACCGGCTTCCTTACCCTATATGGATTTATTGACGAAGTCTAATAATTACTATTTCCTTTTTGGCTAAGTCTAAGGTAAGGGTTTACGAAAGTGGTTTTTATAGTAAAATTTTCTTTAAACATTGTGTTAAAGTTAATTTCGCAATTACAAAGTACTCAGGGACCCGTAGTTGTAGCCGACTCACCCTGGTTAATTCCCAAACTTTCTCTATGTCTATAGTACGTGCTAACGCGCCTCTGTTTTATTTCTTTGCAAGAAATCGTTAGTTTGCTATTTCACAAATAGACAAGGGATTAATAAAGTTTATGGCAATTGCCTTTTTACTGCATAATGTTTTGGTAGTTATAAAATTAGAGTATTTTATGGTCGCGTGTCAAGGGAGTTTAGCCGTAGTGGTTACTATCTATGGCTGGTTTCAGAGTGACGCCGGCGAAACGCGCCGTTGGCCGGCGCGTTTCAATAGCGCGCGCTTGGCCGGCGGACCGCCGTGAAACGAGTTTTAGTATCGCGCGTTTCGTTGCAATGTACAGTCAAGTGCAAAATTCTATTTAATCGCTTCTTCTTGGCTTCCACATTATTCACTCAAATTAAATGTAATGAGTGAATTGTGTGGTGAGTGAATTTCCACATAATTCAGTACAGTTGTGTATAGTTGTCTTCATGGGCACAAACATAATATGATAATAACAGGATAAGCTATTTATTTTTTATGGAAAAGATTCCAACAGTAACGTAGTAGAAGATTGCAAATTGGTCCTTTTAATACCACAAGGTTACTGAGAGGCGCCTTTGTAACATCGTTCTTTATAATTATTTTCGCCTTTCGTCAAGATCTTTTGACGAATTACTATACAAATTGGAAAGTACTTTACTGCGATCTAGTGTGATGTAAATCGTATCCCCATATCACCACCCGAAAAAAGTCTCACAAACATCTTAGCCGAACTTGGTCAATCAGTATCGATAAAATCATTACTCATTACCCGACTACGGCAAAGCCCACGGAAGAGTAATGATTTTAGCAGTCTATGTACATATGTATGTGAATATCCATGTGTGTTCCACCGTAGCATCCGAACTGCCTATCCAGTTTTCACAAATAAGATCTCAATCGATCCGTCATTATAGTCCGGGTGACATAGGTCACATCTATACTTCTATACTAATATTATAAAGAGGAAAGATTTGTACCTATTTTTGTATGTTTGTATGTTTGTAATGAATAGGTTTAAAAAGTACTGGGCCGATTTAAAAAATTCTTTCACCGTTGGAAAGCTACACTATTTCCGAGTGACATAGGCTATGTGTGTACCACGGGCGAAGCCGGGGTGGACTGCTAGTAGGGTATAAAATAAATATGATGAATGTTACATTAAAAAACGGTAGTCTAAAAAAATATTTTTTTTTGCTTCGATAACGAGTGGGATATCAAATGAAAGATCTGAATAAGTAAATTTCAAAAATGTAAACATTGTTAGCCGTAAATAGCTGCAAAGTTTGCATTAATTGGATAATTTAAACTTACAGTAAGAATTTTCTCGTAGTCGGGTATTAGTTTTTTCAACGTATACCTTGTTTTAACTGTATTTGACTGTACGCAACAGCGCGTTTGGCCGGCGTCACTCTAAAACGCTAACTGCCAGCAGAGGAGTTCGGACAGCGCGCGCTTCGGCAGCGCTATCCAACGGCGCGCGCTTCACGAACGGCGCGTTTGAACGGCGCGGCGCGACTATGAAACGTTGGTTACTGTCTAGTGTAATTCCAAGCGCGGGCGTCTGGACGGCGCTGTTCAAACGCGTGACTCTGAAACCAGCCTATACCCTTATACATATACACATCACGGCGTCCTTTGTTTAATTATAGTCAAATAAGTAATTTTCCATATCGTTTGAGTCTCTACTGCTTATTAAAATCAATTAATAATTTATTTTTGAAATTTCAATAAACTTACGCAAAGTACCAATACAAGGATTTAGTTTAGGGAAATGTTGTATTATAAGTAAAAATGTACGAATTAAAATTCCTTGCTCGTGAATTTTCGCTTGCCCAGGGCAAGGTAAGGAGTTTACGATGGATCGGAAGATCGAGAGATCACATTTTGTGAGCATAATTTCCCAAAATACATATTTCGCAATTTATTCGGGCTTAGGAAAGGTGCCTGTTGATATAGGTCGATTAAATTGATTTGGAAGCCGTAATATTATTAGATTTCGATAACATCATCCGTATTTTTTGCTGAGTCGCAAACATATTGGTTGTATTTAATAAAAGTATATTTATTTTGTGGTATATATAGTTATTTTCTATGTTGAATGTAAAATCAAAAGTGAAATACTCAGAAAATAATTTACAAAAATATAATTACTAATTTAATATACATACAACTCAAAGAAAATTTTGTTAGGTAAGGGATTAATTATTACTAATTTCCCGAATTCCTACTGTTTTTTTCCTATACTTAGTTGTGGAATTTTAATGATTTTTTTTCAAAATCCTTAGTTGTGTTTAGGACTTTATAACATTGTTTAGAAATAACATATAACAAGATCTTAACGCACTGACTTTAGGCCACTTTCAAGCTTTACGAGAAATTGATTCAGATCTAAAAAAATATAAATTTTAAGCCAGTTTAGAATGTATACAGGCATTAGCGGCTTAGGTTATGATTTATCAATCAATTAATTAATCAATACGACTACGATTGAAAAATTACCATTGTAGCCACTACAGCATACGTCGCGCTGAAAATTCATTACCATATTTGGTCATCAACTTGCATCGCACGCGCTATTCGTCGACAACTCCAAATTAGGAAATATATCGGGACACGGGAGCAGTGTCGCACCGCGCCAGCCAATCAAAACGCAGGAACGAGAACATTACCTTATTTGGCTATCTGTTTGTCCCTAACCACTGTATATAAACCCGAATTTTGTAAATAAATTATTCATTCGACTATCAACTCAGGAGCATAGAACACGCATTATTATTTACCTCCAGCTAGGTACACGTACCCTACTACACACACCATCGTTAGCATTCATAAGCTACAGTGGTGACCCCGACGTGATACAGTGGTGACCGCCGACGACTCCGCGTGTCACGCGACACGTGGACCACCAGCTCCAGCGTCAACCAACGCGACGTCCTAAGCAAGTGATGTAGAAGCACTCACCGAGCCCACATCCTCCGCACCCACGTCCAGCTGCCACCGGAAGAAAATTCTGCCCGGCTGCGCGCCGTGCACCAGGAACTCGAGCTCATCTCTACGCAACCAGCGTTACTTTTATCGTGCACTTCATTTCACTGGCACTGTATGTACCAAGCACTACGATGTCCACGACCGTTCAAGAATATCAAGAGCTCGTCCAGAGTCTTCGAAAACTATCACAAGAAATCGCGCACCTTAAGAAAGTCAGATCCGCCACTTTGTCAAACACCGGGTACAGCCATCAACATCGTCAGTCGAGTCATCACCGTCCAGCACATTTTCATCACCGCTCACGAATCCCACTACCGCGTCCCACGTCACCTGCCCGTTCTACGACGACCTGCCACAAGGAAGCTAGAACTCTCGCATCGACAGACAACAGCGACGCCGCCGGAACATACCGCCTATTCGTCACTGATAAGAAGACAGGCTTATCATTCCTCGTCGATACCGGTGCAAATATTTCCGTCCTACCACGCAGAGCAGGCCAGCAATCGACGCCTCTACCTTTCAAGCTGTACGCCGCGAACAACACTACGATAAATACCTACGGAGAAAAAACGCTCGAACTCGACCTCAGCCTACGCCGTCCATACAAATGGAAATTCATAGTCGCCGACGTCTCAAAGCCTATCATCGGAGCCGACTTCCTCAAACACCACCAGCTCGTCGTAGACCTCACAAATCGAAGACTTGTTGATGGAATCACAAATCTCCAAATTCACGCTCCAGTCTGCGCCTCAAGCACTCCGACTATACGAAGTATCGACGTTCAACAGTCATACCACGACATACTAGCTGAATTTCCCGGCATCCCTCCCCTAACACCGACAAAAGTTAACCCGAAAACAGCTGTGGAGCACTACATTGAAACTCAAGGCCCACCAGTCTTCTGCCGCGCTCGCCCGATCCCGCCTCATCGCTATGAACAAGTACGAAAACTATTCGAAGATATGATGCAGCAAGGAATATGCCGCCCAAGCAAAAGCCCTTGGTCATTACCACTCCACATCGTATCTATGCCAGCAGCGAGCCGCCCGCATCGCACACGCCGCCCGCGCGATCCAGTTTACGCATCCCGGCCGCGCCTGATACAGCGCTACTTCCCGCCACAAGACAAACTCGCTCCGGAAGGAACATCAAGTTACCGGTACGCTTTCGCTAAGGAGGGAGTCCTGTAGCCACTACAGCATACGTCGCGCTGAAAATTCATTACCATATTTGGTCATCAACTTGCATCGCACGCGCTATTCGTCGACAACTCCAAATTAGGAAATATATCGGGACACGGGAGCAGTGTCGCACCGCGCCAGCCAATCAAAACGCAGGAACGAGAACATTACCGTATTTGGCTATCTGTTTGTCCCTAACCACTGTATATAAACCCGAATTTTGTAAATAAATTATTCATTCGACTATCAACTCAGGAGCATAGAACACGCATTATTATTTACCTCCAGCTAGGTACACGTACCCTACTACACACACCATCGTTAGCATTCATAAGCTACACCATAATATATTTTTAAAAACCTTGCATGAAAACCACTAACTTTTGACTAACTAACTTCTGCGAATATCATTAGCAACGTATTAAATGAACGGGCTAAGCTACGAATGACTTAGTTGCGTCTACGGCGTAGCCACTCGTAGCATACATGTCATACTTTGACGCCAACTTGACTCTATGTGTATGCCAATACATTTTTTTTTGTGGTTTCATATACTATCGAAAGAGAAGAGTGTACAACAACAAGTGTACAAGAGTGGCTCACTCCGGCTTGGCACATGTATTATACATGTAACCTTCTTGAAAAAAATATCTACATGTGAGGTTTTGTCTAAACCGCATCGAAATCAGCTGTAGTTATGCCTCGAGCGGCTTCATTTTAATATAAGTATGGATGTGAGTGTAACTACGAGTACTACGGTTTCAAGTGTATCAAATCGAAGAGTCGATTTTCTTAGCTAATACTTACTTGAATTGTGTATTCTTTTAAGGTGACGTGGGGTCACAATTTAAAAAACTGTGCGTGTTTTTGAAAAATCGCTGTTATTAAACTACTACAGTTTATTCCTCAAAAAATTTACATAAAAATCTTAAGGATTTTCTACAGACACCAACAATAGCCAAAATACGATTGTGCATTTTTGGCTCGATAGAAAAAAATCATACCTCTAAATTTGCCTAAATTTGCCTTTACTATACTTTACGTACTACTATTTGATACAATCACCTTTTTACATGAAAATTATACCAAAAAAATGAATTATCTAAATATCTATCCGTTTTGACTACAGAAAAAATTATAAATATAATACAAAAAAAATATATAAATAAAACACTGCGAAATATCGTCGAGCACGGCTCCGACTCTTCTTTCGCTCTCGACGAATATTTCACTGTGTTTTATTTATAATTTTTTTTGTATTATATTTATAATTTTTAAAAAACACGCACAGTATTGCAAATTGTGAACCCACGTTGCCTTAAGAAGTATCTCAACGAAAACTGTCGCCGATTCAATTAAAAGGCATGATATTTTGTTCTGACTGAAACAATATATTTTTTCTAACACCGTTGCTAAACAACCTAAACAACTTGGGTAGCCAGATCTGTCACCAACAAAAACTACTAACACAACTAAAACTAACAAAACTTATCACAATGGTGTATTTTCTGTCATGGATGGTATATTTTCTTTACATTAAATAAAATTTAAATCTACATAATAAAATTGAATTAAGTATATGTACGAGTAAGAATGATGAACAAGATGCACAGAAGATATTAAAAAGAGGATTGCTATTGCAGAAATACATTTAAGAGTAAAAAATACATAGGTATTTTGTTCTAGTATCAAATAAAGTTTACGTAAAAGATTTATCAAAACATTTGTATGGAGTATTTCTTTGTACGGGTGTGAAACGTGGATGATGACTAAAAAGGATAGAGATAGATCAGAAGCATATTTTGAAATGTGGTGCTGGAGGAGACTGCAAAAAATAAGTTGGACAGAAAAAGTTACAAACGAAAATGTATTAGAGAATGTGGGTGAGAAAAGGCAAATACTACAAATTATAGAAAATAGAAGAGAGAAAATGTCCGACCATCTACTGCGGCACGATGAGTTTTTTTAAATAATAATGGAAGGAAAAATAGAAGGAAAAAGAGGAGTAGGAAAACCCAGGAGAACGTTTTTCGATTAAATAAAGGAAAAATTCAACGTGAAAAATTATAAGGAGGTTAAGCAACCCAGCTGCCCAACCCCTTGTACAATAGTCGATCTAAATTCGGCTAATGACAGGGGAGTAAGTGTGGCCACACATTGTTCCACACTCATATATAATTTCAGCCATTCCGACTCGCTAAGAGGAAGAAGGACGTTAAGAACTTAGCGGAAGAAAGAGAGACATGGAAAGAACTCCACTGACAGGAGCCCAGCTCTTAAATATAAGAAGAAGACGAGTAAGAATAACAAAAATAGCAGAAGGTAACTTTTCAAATTATATATGCCAAGGCAATTAATATTTTAACACCTATAAAATATGACGCCTTACTTACATACTTTAATTTTATTTCAGAAACTCGGAAACACTTTATCAGGTCCTTTTACAATTGAACGTACAGTACATAAGTACTTGATATTATCAACAAAAATATTTGCTTTCCGAATAATATTAACATAAACTGTCCTCTTAATTGGTACTGTCATGGAATAGTATTCATCAAGCGATAATTGGAATATTATGATTAAAGCAACAATTGAATATCGATAACGATCATCCAATTAGCAAGTTGGATAGCAGTTAACCGTAACTTCCATCTTCCGAGCTACAATTTTGCATAATATTTCCAAGTGCTTCTTACGTAGCGATTCGCAATACTTACTCGTAATTTAGATACTACAAAGTCTCGAGAATCTTTTCAAAGATAAAATTTATAGCGGGACAGAAGGAGAGTATTAAATATAGATCATTTATTATAAGAATTTTCATTTTTTGTATACCCTTTTATTGTGAGACTAAAGGTCTTGCCAACACAAAACAAACAAGCCCAAACTCAAAGGGGTGCGTCGTTTAATTACGGAGTTCTTATGGCCACCTTCCAGCTTAATCATCAGACCCCAAATATCATCTAAGGACAAAGTACTCGTCAAGACGAATCTAACAAACCCAAACTCAATAATGTTCTATCGTTTCAGTACAGAATTACTATGGCCATCTTCCAGCTCCATCATCAGATCAGCTCCAAGTCATTATAATATTGCATTGGCACGCGATATACATATGAACGAAGCCGTGTGGTTCCCGCAGAGTAGAATAGGACCACTCCAAGTCTTTCTGTGGATGTCGTAGAAGGCGACTAAGGAAATACAAGCTAAACAAAGCTTATAAACATCAATGAGACCTCTCCAACCCGTCTGGCCAGCGTGGAGAGTGTAGGTCAAATCCACTGACTGCTCTGGCTAATATATGGCTTTGGCAGTACAGAGATAGTCATGCTCCTGCAGTGGAGACTAAAAAAGACCTGATCATCATAAATATGCACGCAAAATTTCAGCTTAATCAGTTAAAGATATCTGCTTAAAAATTGAGTTGCAAGATTCCACCTGAACAAACATAGTTACATACGTATATTGCAAGTTAAATAAAAGCTAGGAAAATGTAAAAAAATGGAGTAAAATTACATAAGACCTTAGCAAGTGCCTTTCATTGAGAGAGGTATCTTCTCAGCAGTGGCGCTTTGAATAAGCAGACAATAATGGTGTTGGCGGAAGATTATATTTATTCTACTTCGGCGCAATCTAATTACTCGTACAGCTTTACGTCTTTATCATTGTGACTTATGATAAATTTGTTTTTATTAACAATAAATGACTCTGTTTGATATCGGGAAGAGTCATCTTCTTATCGTAGTGTGTTCCCAGTTGTATCCTTTGATGTGCTGCTTCAGGAGCCCGGCGTTATTTCCAATTACAATTTTGGATATACGATCAAAAAATAATGTAATTTTATCAGGGGGTTCTTTAAACTCCACACGCTTGGCATCTTGTAGGTTTTACTCTCGAAAAGATAAGAAAAATGAAGAAAACATTAATGCAGCCAAGAAGCTATACATTGGGGTGTAATTTTCATGCAAACAGAATAATCATATGCAGCGTCGCTTTCCCTAATATAAATGATATTTATTCAACATTTTATGTGGCAATACTCGATCCGAAGGCCGAAGGTGTAGATCTACAACCATAAGGAAAACATTTGGGCAAACATTCACTACGTCAACATCCTCCATAAATAAAATTTTGTATCGGGTAATCCCATACTCACTCACTCTTGAGTTAAACAAATATACATTATAAGATGTCAGGCATCATAAAAATGTTATTTATCTATTGTTGTCGAGTCTGAACAAAGGAAAGTGAGTAGCTTTAGTTGCATTAAGGTACTACTCGTACCTGAGTAATGAGTTCTAGGAAGGCCTTTTAGTACGAGCAATTTTTAAATAAATAAATAATAAATAAATACGGACAAATCACACTGATTAAGCTAGCCCCAAAGTAAGTTTTTTTTAAACTTGTGTTATGAGATACTAACTTAACGATATTTTATGATAATACATATATAGATAAACACCCAAGACCCAGGACAATTTGAAAAAGGCCATTTTCCAACTTGCCCTGGCTGGGGATCGAACCCAGAACCTCCGGATTAGCGGTCTAGCGTGTTAACCATTACGCCACGGAGGTCGTCAAATTAAATTAAATATAAGATGTAATTTAAAAATAATGTTCATCATCATCATCATCATCAACAGCCTTCAAGTACCCACTGCTGGGCATAAGCCTCCTTTTGTCTGCGCCATCCTGCTCTATCACTGGCCATCGCCATCAAAATAATGTTAATAATATAAAAATATAAGTAGAGTAAATATGTACGTTATTTATTGTGTTTAATAGGTACGTGTCTTTTGGTCTTTACTTTTTTTAATTATTTTCAAATTCTAGCAAATTATTATCTCCTCGTTTCTATTTCTCTCTTCTTATTGCCATCACCTGGAACTTATGTGAGTGAGTGATCATAGGACTGAATGACGAAACATAGTAGGTAAGCAAGAAAGGTTTCTTGCGTACCTACTATATTTCGTCATTCAGTCCTGTGATCTGCAGCTTGGATAGCGTCGCTGACTGTGGTCGGGCCAACGCACGAGACTGCGTCCAAGATCTCTTTCCTTCTACTTTGACTGTAAACAGGAGTTTCTCAAGAGACGTGTCTCCACGTTTCCTAAATATATGTCCAAAGAACTCAAGTATTTTGTGTAGAGCTATTGTGGAGAGGCTGGTCTTTATTCCGAATTGTTTTAATGATAGATGCGTTTGTCAGACGTACTGTTCATGGAATCCGAAGCATTTTTATCCGGCGCTATTTCTCGAAATACTCGATTTGGGTGCAGTTTAATTTCTTTCAAAGTAAAAAAAAAAAATATTCAATGTAGGATATGTCACTTATTAGTGGCGTTGGCATTAGGCTTAGCCCGTTAACATGGCATTCTTGGACTAGTGACAAAAAACTGATAAAACATTCGCTCCAAATTTCTCTGCGTGAACTTTTACTCAATTTCTACATATAAGATTTTTCGATTAAATAAAAGAAAAAATAAATATGAAAACATATAAGAAGTATTGGAACTAAGCGGAAGAAAGAGAGACATGGAAAACACTCCACTGACAAGAGCTTACATTACAACTTTAACTATACGCAAGTATAATTAATATGCAATAAACGGGTTACACCACAAAGACAGTCAACTATTGGTCGACATGTTTCTCCTTCATCCGGAGGTCTTCTTTAGGTCTTCTTAAGACTTAAGATGCGCGCACGATGTCGTCCCGAGTCGCACTAATACGCAATCACGTGATAATACTGTGTGCCGACGTTATCTATGATGTTGGACAACTTTACTTTCAACAACGTCAATTTGGATGATCGACATGAAAAGGATCGAATACTCCGCTTTGCGTGTCATTTTGTCATCATTTAGCGCTTTCATTCGTTTTATTGGCCTAGGGCATTTAATTGTTTATATTGTTATCAAATAAACTGAGTATTTCGTGAAAGTGAAATATGTTGCCGCTTTGCAGATATTGTATGTTGTACGGCCGTTGACATGGCTCTTTCAGCTCGCATTTTGGTCTCTCGTATGTTTTATTTACATTTCCATTTTTATTTGAAAGGATAATTTTAGTTAACTAGAACAATCGATAAAAAAATCAAATGTAAGAAATATTGTAATCAAACATTATTTATCTGTTATTCATCAATGTTATTATTTTTTATATTCTGTTATTGTATTACTTACAAATGAATCGCCGAATTCCTCGCCAATCATGAAATCTCCAAAGTAGAAATTTGATTTTTACAATCAAGACAATTTGTACAATCTATTAATATGTACGCATTACTGGATTATGGTTTTATACGTTATTAGATTTACTTATTCTACGTCCTAATTTCTCTTTTTTCGCGCCTCTTGACGTCATTGCGAGATGATTTATTTACTGTGTCACGTTTTGAAGATATATAGTATGTACCGTACATACCTGGTGCTAATATGTTCTAAGCCTTTCTGAAATGTGTTCAGATTGCTTTACTGCTCATTTATATCCAGTATTGTTATTAGAATTCATTTAATGAAGCTATTATGTACCCAACGGCAAACGTTATCCAGTTTAATTATTTTTGAGTAATAAAGTCAATTGGCTCAAAAACAAAAATTCTCTTTCATTTCGCGTTTAACTTGTTGGTATGAAGTTAAAATTACTTTAGCAACACCGAATGAAAAATTTCCGTAGATATTAAAATATAACAAACAAGCCAGTTATAACAGGGATAATTATTTTAGCCTGGATCTGATGTTTGTTTCTGAGATTATGCTGTGTGGCTTTGGTGATTAGTGAAGGACTTAAAGCTGCTCCCTTATTGGCTTATCATGACTTATGAATATAAGTACATGTAAACACATGTAGGTACACGTTAGTATATGTTGTGCTTTATGTACGAGTATTATACGTCTTATGTCAGGATATACGAGTAGGTATAAGGTAAAACCCGGATAGTTGCCCTACTCTTTGAAATTACTTAATATCTCTTTGTACAAAAAGCAAGATTCTTTATTTGTAAAACGGGTAGGTACTTTGCTTTAATATCTTCAAATTTATGAAAGGCGATTTTGCAGACCTCTAAATTTTGGGCAACTATCCCATATAGGAGATAGTTGCCTAATCTATGTAAATTAAATTACGTTTAGGATAGATGCCCCGACGAGGAAAAGGACATTTATTCCGCAAAAACGTTGATCGCACCTAGCTGTCACATGCAATCGCACACAGACATGCAACACGGTCAACTTAGTTGTAGTTGCAGAGTCTCTCAAAAGATAAATAAAATAACATGTGTTTCATTCGCGAAACTAGAGTAATTGCAATTAAGGCAACTATACCCCCGGGGCGACTATCCGGGTTTTTTGTAAAAAGAAAATTACTAATTCCAGAAAGAAAATAAATGGTAGACAAACTAATTTGCTTATATATCCAGAGGTAATTACACAACGCGCAAAACGATTGCAATTTCTGTTAATTGCACCTGTAGACAATGTTTTTAGCCTAGTATTATAAACAAGCGTTTATTTTAAAATAAAAACAAGTGAATAATAGATTTGTAGGCACGTTAAGATAGTTAAATCTGTTTTTTTAGGTTATTGGATACTAAACTTAAACGTAGATTTGTCCTTAACGAGAAATCGAAAATATTGTAAAATATATAGTAGTAACGAGATAAATTGCTCGTAGAGTACAAAAACTTGATAACTGCGTGGGAATAATTAGCAATATATGCAGTGAATTTAGCGTACAAATGAAAACTCTGTAGCGGTACACGGGCCGATTCGTAGTTATTGGGTGGCTTCCTCAATCATGTTTTCGATTCTATGCCAATCTCATTTCGAGTTATAACTACTGTCTCGTAATTATAGGCCGCGTTTTCCGGTAATCAACTTGTTAAAAAAAAGTGTTTGTCTTTAGAAATAAATGTTTAAGTTTTAATTAAATTTAGAAGTTTTGCTTGTACTTCCACCTTGTTGTACCCTGTTTGAGACTGGCTCCATTAACCCCCTTCATTGTTTAGCTGTGGTCACCTTTTCATTGTATGAAATTGGGTCCCGGAGGAAAAGGAAGGCCAAGAAGGGCGTTCATGGATGAAGTAAAAGAAATGGCAGAAGTCGTGTTGTAAGCCAAATGCTTAACTTCCCTAAGTTAAGCATTTGGCTGAGGATCGGGAGACATGGAAAATACTCCACCGACAAGAACATAGTTCTTAAATATAGTGATGATGTAAAAGTTGTTCATATTGTTGAGTACGTTAACCCGCTTAGGACTTGACATATGAATAAGTATTTTCCGAGTAGCGCCGTAGTGGAGTGAAAGCTATCTTTAAGTGGGATTTTCCATTTATTGTTAAGCATACCTCGTACTCTCTGCCATATGGCAGAGAACTGCAAAATTTAGAGAAGCTTGGAAGAAGCTGGAGGAGGCCTTTGTGTCTGAAGACACGCAGACAATAATTGGCAACTAAAAGGCTTATAAATATAAATAAAAAAATACCTCGTACTCTTATACGTAATGTTATTGTCTCGAAATGCTTTGAACTTGTTTTGATAGATTAAATATTTCGCGTACTCTACTCGGGTACGAGTATGCAGGCAAATTTTTGCAATTCTCGCAAAATTTAAGGATTGGTTCTAATAGGTCTCATTTTGCATACCAACCTTACTTCGCGAATCACTAAACTTGATATTATTATTTTAAACTTGATATTATTACGAGTATTATATGATTCCCTGTAGTTAGATAGGTACTTGTAGTTATGTGAAACGGTTTGTCTCTAGGCTCAGTCTCAGTGAAACTTACAAAAAGATATTCACATTTACACAATCGATCAATACATAATAACCTAAAACTTCCATCGCGTAGCAAAGAACATAAAAACATTGACCTACATTGATCCTTGTAAAGCGTGTGGAGTACGATACATATGTAGGTATTCCAAATTTAAAACATGACGACGCCTGTGCCAATATTTTATTGATTTTAAAAGTAAATTCTTATTTTATTGCTGGACTTCCAACATTATTGAATAAAGATAATTTGTATTGTATAGTATTATTTTGGATTTAACTCTTATTCAGATCATAGCTGCAGTATGCAAAAGGCAGCCGAATGACTTGCGGTATTTGAACTCCCGAAGTTTTGTGTAACCGCCCTATGTAACCCGAACTAAGCCAACTTGACCTAGGGCGAAAACAAGCGGAGGGGTGAAAAAAAAATTTGGACAGGAGGGATGGTGTTAAAATTTAATTATTTAAACAGCGTACACACTTTCAGGTAACCGCTGTTTCAATCGGCTGCCTCACGACAATTTTTTTTTACCCCCCCCTGCCTATTTCCGCCCCAGGTCAAGTTGGCTCTGTTCGGGTTGCACAACACTTCGGGAGCTCAAATTCCGCGAGCCATCCGGCTGACTTTTGGATAATGCAACTACACGTCATTGCTTTAACTGTCTGGGATTCTTTATAGATTACTTTCGTGTTCAGTTTTAATTTTTTTTTCTTCCGGGAGAATCACCAGTAGTCCCAACTATTTTGGGATGAAGACATCGTTTTTCGAATAGATCAGACGAAAAAGCTCTTTTGTACCTCTTTCCTTTTATATGATTGATTGAAATGATTGATTATTATTTGTTGATTTGACATTAAGATTACTTAGTCTTACCAGAACATGAGATTCTGTGTTTTTTTGTGACTGGTGACCTTCTATTATCTACTTGGTAATTCAACAAATCTCCATTATAAGTACTCGAAGGACTATGACAGAGCTCGTAGCTGCTTACTTGCCGACTGTATTTCTTTATAGCATAAAATCTGAATCGTGTTTATTTCTATCTTATTGTTTAACATCTAATCTCTTTGAGAGTTTTTTATTTATTCTTTGAATAGTGGTTCTAAACTCTTAGACACTGACATTACTGGAATTTTCGTACTGGAAAAAAAATATCTTGCATAATATATAGAGGTATAGAAACAGTTTGTGATTATACAACTAAGTGAAACGTGCAGTTTTTTACGTACCTACCCATCAGATCTAAGTACTATAAAACGCTAACGGAAGGAGTAGTTGATACTATTGGGTGCACCTTTTGTATATAATTTATGTTATAAGTTTGAAATTGTGTGTTTTACTATTATTAAAATTGGTTGCCTGTAAAGTCGGTATACGGGCGAAAGTTTTACGTGACAACGACTTCACTCCACTTCACTCCAAACTTGACTTCCACTCGGGCATGGTTAGCCCGCCTAAGAGCGAGAGAGACAGACATAAAAAGTGAAAGGCACGCGTGCCTCTCACTCGCTCTCATTGTGAGCGCATAACGTGAGCGGAGCGTAACGCAGTTTCTTGAAGTGTCACCCGGCTAACCAATTTATAAGACGTTGTCACGTCAAAAATAGATAAATACTTATATGTAAGTACATACCTACTTACTTTAAGAAGATAATGAATCAACCAGAAGTTGACAAGTAAATTGATGTGCGGAGCGTCACCAGTACTTAGTCAAAGCGGAACACTTACTCCTGCATTCTACGAATATAAATTAATGAATCTACATATTGTGGACACTTTATGAATTACTAATAAATCAACTTGTGAAGTTTGACGTAACAAATAGAATGAAAATATTTTTTGTCTGTTAATATTATGTTTAATAGCAAAAAGTTTTCTCGAAAGATATAATAACAACATTGTTATCGCGACGTAGGCTGAATTGCGAAACTAGTGAAATTATCTCTGAAGTTTCAGTACGTAGCTCAAGTATTAATAAATCTTGAAGTTGAGGCCCATTTTGTGATAATTTATAATCTTGTTTCGCTTCGTGGTAAACATAGTCTAATCTCTCACCTGGACGGAATCCCTTACAATGCGCGTATCAAGTTACAACTTTTAGAGAGAATTGAAAAGCATTTCAATTACGAGCCAAGTCTCTTTATGAAACACCAAGTACCTAGTCAAGATTAAAACCGACAAAATTGAGCCATTCTAGAAAAAATGTTATTGCGTTTAGCCAGCACGTTACATAAGTAAACTTTTCTACAGCAACGGTTCTTCACGTTCTTTACTGTGTACTTCTCTTGATTGTTGCCATAAATGTGGATGTACATACATAAGTGGTAGTTACAATAATAATGTCCAATATTATAAGTGTCACACATTTTACCATTTTAGGTATTTTTTTTCCTATTTAAACTATATATTATTATTTCTTCTTTTGTTTTGGTTTCTGTTAATTTTAGTTTAGTTTACTTTTTAGGGTTCCGTACCCAAAGGGTGCAAACGGGTATTACTGTGACTACGCTGTCTGTCCGTCTGTCCGTCTGTCTGTCCGTCTGTCCGTCTGTCTGTCCGTCTGTCCGTCTGTCTATCTGTCCGTCTGTTACAGGGCTCTATCTATTGAACCGTAATAGCTAGACACTTGAAATTTTCACCGATTATGTATTACTGTGGCCGCTATAACACCAAATACTAAAAATAAAATAAAGTTAAAAAATTAAAGGGGCTCGTCATACAAGAAACGTGTTTCTTCAGAGTTTTAAAACATTGTACGGTGGTACGGAACCCTTCATGTACGAGTCCGATTCGCACTTGCCCGTTTATTTGTCTATTTATAGTTTAGTTTAATTTTTATTTTTTTTAGCATCAACTATATTTCTTTATTTTTAATTTATTGATTAATAGGCAAATCAAAATTATAAATATTTTATAAAAAAAAACTAAACTAAAAAGTGCAATAAAGTTATTCTACATTTTATTTTAATAGATATGGAAGCTTTCATTTAATTTTATTGTTTGTCAATTTTCAAATTATGAAATAACTATTATTATCTGTTAAATGTTCCTGCACTGAATTAGAATTTATCTAACTGAAATTAACGTAACGTCGTCTTGAATAATGTTAAAGGTAATTTTTTAAAGTCATTCGGCAGCTTGTTATAGATGTGAATTGCCATCGGATAACAGCTTTCAGAGTATAGGGCTGTATACATCTTGGGCAACACTAGTTCATTAGAGTATCTCCCACGGTAAGGAATTATAACTTCTTTTAAACAAATGTTCATGTGTATTTACTAAATGACATATTTCGTAGATGTAAATAGATGGTAGAGTTAACAAAGTCAAACTTCTTAGAAATGGGCTTACAGCTTGTTCTTTGCGCTATATGTATATTGCATGGTCTATATGCAATATAGCGCAAAGTTTTATGCAATTTTTTAGGAAAATAAACGCCTTGACAAAATCCACTGAATTTCCCCATACGAGTACTACAATCCAATAACGCAAAAGTGAAGCTACGTGTCCATGAATGCTGTTTTCGCGTCAATTTTTGACAAGTCGCCACTGAGCAAACGAAAAGCTATTTATTTTTGTACAAATATTTTATATGTGGGGTTTCCAAGTATTATTCATAATTTCATAAATTTCTGGGAGGAATCACAGAAAAAAATTTTCTATGATTCCCAGAAATTTTAATTTACTTGCTAATTGAGTTTTATTAGTAATTGAGTTATTATTTCTTTGATTATTAAATTATTTTCAATGTTCGTGTTATAGATTTTATTAATTATATTTATATAGGTATGCTTTGTTTCGGAAAAAAACATCTGATACTTTACCGAAAAATTGTTGCTATCACGTTCACCTTTTAGGAAGCTTAGTGTCCGGCGTAGAATAATGCCTTAAAGCTAGGGGCGAGCGGGTGTAACAGCAAGTGTGCGACGAAAGGGCGGATCGCGAGCGGGCGGCGCGGCGGGGCGCGAGGGTTGGCAGAGCCACCCTTGGACGAGGTTCGCCACTCGCCAGAGTCGGCGTCGGCAGTCTCTGCGGCGACCCAGCGCGCCGCTCACACGCCACTCGACTACTCGTAACGCGATACAGCTCTTGCTATGTTTACGCACAAACTTTATGCGGACGTTTAACTTAATTTTGTGCAAAATGAAAGAAAATTGGCGTGTTTGCAGCCCTACACGGCGATTCTGGAGGTCAGTGTTACTGTTGTTGAAAAATTATTTTTTGTCAAGTTGGTGTTTACTCTACTTCACCTTGCGCTCGGCTGTAGGCGAATATTTGTTTTTGTGTGAGCGATCGTTTTTACGCTGTGCGTTTACTGCTGAGTCCTTTTAAATATTCATACTTAATTAAAAGTACATACAAGTTTTAATTAAAATGAACACAAAAAAACATAAGAAAATTCTTATAACTTCAAATGTATTTGAGAAGTTTTAAAATGTTAGAACTGATTGTAAATTACTAAAAACACTCTTTGTACTATTATAATGTTGCTTTCATTATTTACGAGTAAAATATATGTAACTATAGATAAAAACTATAAGGACTTGAAGTAGTAGTAAGTATACTAAGTATAAAATGCCTATAGAATTCTTATTATAATTATTTTTGAAAGTACAATTACAAATAGCAATAGATAATGTTGTCACAGGCATTCTAGGCATGCCTGTGACAACATTATCTATTGCTAATAGAAAAAAATAATTAAAAAAAACTTTAAGTGTATTCGTGAGGTTAAATAGCTGTTGTACCAAAACATCGATTCGATTAAACCTTCACCCTAATATTGTTGAGACTCTTATTTTACTTTCTACTTAAGTATAACTATATTATAGATTTATTAACATTTTCGCAGATTAAATTCGCAAACATTGCAGAGTAATGTATTAGTTGTTAATAGTTCTTATTTTATATTGTCGCATTGGTGAAAACTGTAATGACATATTTTGTTTGTTGTAATAAATGAATAAATCTTGAAACAATTTACTGAGAAGAATAATTTAAGTATAGAAAAGATATATAGAAAAAAAAAATTGTCGCTATGTTTATCAGTAGCTTAAAGAGATGGTTGTGACGCAATTCGTCACTTTCGCAAATGGTCATCGCTCGAAAATTACTCACTTTCGCAAAAGGTCACTTTCTCAACTCGTTATTTTTGCAACTCGTCACTTTCGCATCTCATCACTTTTGCATTTTGTCATTTTCACAATATGTCACTTTCGCAACTGGTCATCAACATCTTTTTTACCACACCTCCGACGGCCAAAAGGCTCAACAAGCCTGTTTATGCGTGTGTATCTATCTGTGTACCTTACAAACCGATTAAATTATTTTTACACGACTGCTGAAAAAGGGTTATGTTTTTCACGCTTTCTTTTATGTATGTTTGTAAATTTATTTATCTCGTATCATCGAAACGGCTGTATGGATTTCCGTACTTAATAAGTATATTTTTAAGGACCCGTATCCAAAGGGTGTAACCAGTACCCTATTACTGAGACTCCGCTGTTTGTCTGTCCGTCCGTCTGTCACAGGGCTCTATCTCTTGAACCGTAATATTGTGGCCGCTATAACAACAAGGAATTATTAAAAAACGAAACACCCGACTGATAACATATAATTTGTATAATTTTTTGTAATCATTGTAAAAAATCCTTTAATTTGCTATCCCACTCGATAGATTTCAAATAAAAATAAATTTGGAAGACACATAATTTGGCGCGAAATTCCGCCATTTTGGATTATTAAAACTTTTGTTATACCCAGTGTCACTCTCAGAGTTAGGACAAATCTAACGACAAATTTGAGGGGTTAAACTAAAATCCATCAAGCCGTAGGCTGTAGAGTGTGCCAAAGAAATTTACATACATACACTCGAAAAACATAACCCCCTTCTGGCGCAGTCGGGTAAAAATAAGATAAAGTTAAAAATTAAAGGGGTTCGTCATACAAGAAACGTGTTTTATTTCAGCATTTTTAACTCGATCTTTATAATGGCGTATTAACTAGATACTTGAAATTTTCACAATAGTACATTATACACGCAGTGGAATTTCAGCTCGAGCCGAAGGCGACGGCGTAATGGAGCTGAGTGTGTTTAACCAATATACGCACATATATCGTACGAGGTTTTTCAACACACTTGCGAGGAAAAACACCTAATTAACTCACATTTTTGATTTTAAATAACTCAACCATAAAACTGAGATGCACAATGTAACTTTCGTGCCGTTTCACTGTTTTAAATCAGCACTACTGAACGGCGCCGCGCGGCATGCTAATTGGAAATTTGAAATAAAAAAACAATATGAAGCGATACAAATATTACAAATACGAAGCAATAAAAAAACGATACAAATATTAATATTGAAACAACGATGACGTTCGATGTCTGATTTATTCTTTTTCTTTGTCTTACCTTCACCTTATGTTATCTAAATATTTCGTTTACACACAACTGTCAAACTTTCTTACTGTCTCATTCATACTGGATTTAACATTAATTCTGCCCTTTTCTTTCGCAATAGCAAATCGTGAGTTATATTCTAATCTATTCTAAGTTATATTCTATATAACTTCACTATTTGCGTTTCTAACACGGGCGTTTTTTATGAGCTGCTTTATATATCTAAAACCGGTGAAATTACATCCACTTTACGAGCAAGGGTGTTGAAAAATATATATTGCTATAGCCACTATTACAACAAATAACAAAAATAAAATAAAGTTTAAAAAATTATTGATGAGTAGTTGCAAAAAAATTTTAAAAATAGTTGTTGATGACCAGTTGCGAAAGTGACATAATGCGAAAATGACAGTGCAAAAGTGACGAGTTGCAAAAATGAAGAGTTTTGAGAAGTGTAATTCTGCTAAAGTGACCAATTTCATAGCGATGACCATTTGCGAAACTGAAATTGCGTCACAACCATCAATGGGGGATTGGTATGAACCTATTACCAATGAACACTTTTATATTCACGGTATGAGCGGTTCACCTTTAATTTGTATACTTACTTACCGTAATAACAAAAATATACACGAAATTCATTAAAAGCAGATTTTTTTGCATTGTAATTCCTTTAAATAAATATAAATAATAAATATATACGGACAAATCACACAGATTAAGCTAGCCCCAAAGTAAGTTCGAGACTTGTGTTATGGGAAACCAACTCAACGATACTAGGTATATTTTATAACAAATACATATACACCGAGGTCGTTTTATGTATAACGTACAAGTACTTCTTTAAAAATTCTTTGTGTTTGAATAAAAGGCGCTAATGAAGAGCAAGGCACAGAACAAACCAATTGAAAATAAATCAATTCACGGAACCCGGATGAATCCAATCATACATATTGGATCGGACCTAATAAAAATATTTCCTGATCAGACACGGGATGCGTACACCAATATTATAGCTCAGCGCCTTACAGAAACATTTTCGGCATTATTATTAAATTGTCACAGCTCCAGTGTGCTCTGCTTATGACAAATTTCCAATTTGTTACTTTGACTTTCCGTCTTATAAAGTAGATCAAAGGTTAATTACAAAAGATTACAGTTGACAAGTGAATTAACATTGAAAATATCACCGAATCCGTGAAAAGAGATCTTGATTCAGCTTCTTAGTTGTTATAGACGAGACCTAAAGATAACATAACATTCGTACAGTACAGTACATACAGATAACACAGCTATTTTAAGTTTTTAATGAAATTAGTTTTGCGCTATAGACGCCTTTGCTAATAATTTAATATGAAGCTTAAGAAAACTCTGAAAGTTTCCTGCAAGTAACGTTAATTTTCTAAAAGGTTCGTTACCTGCTAGTAGGCAACAAGCTAATCGACGTTGGGGATGAATTTTAATAAACCAGTTTATGTACACAACAAACTCAAGTGGGATGGGTGGGCTTTTGGAAGTTTGTGTTACTCCGTATCACTGCCAAATTATTCGAAAAATTATGTAAATTATCCTATCATATCCAAACAGTAATAATTCGTTGAAGATGTGAGGCTATCAAGTGTTATAACTGCCATATTAATTCAGAAAAACACAAATGTCGGTTCTCATGTAAATTCATATAACATTTTCATTTTAATTTTAGGTTACTTAGTAAAAAAGATAAAAGGCAATCGTTACATTTACATTTACTTAAATAATAATAATTACTTGCGAATGTACGTTATTATTTATTAAATTTAAGCAATGTCAAAATAATGAGCCATGTGGCTTCCGGTCTAAAATAGATCCACTCCATCTCTACCTGTGGAAGTCGTAAGAGGCGACTAAAGGACTAAGCACAACCATCAAGTGCTTCAACTGCATTCCAAATAAAGGTTAACTCGGGCGGAGGCCGTTTGTTGAACTTTTCGCACAAATGCATTTCCAAAGAGGGTTATGTCAGGCAGGCAGCCGGTCATGAAACTATAGCAAAATCATTTAAACTATTTCGGCCATTTCTTCTCCACTTCGCAAGATCTTTGGCATTCTTGGGTTACCATTGACATTCTCATTATATTTGGAGAAGAAAAAGCGGGAACGCTCATAAGTAAAGAAAAAGAAGCTAAGTTAAAATAATAAAATATTATGACGTTGAACAGCTTCCCCGGTAAACATACTAAAAAAAAGGTGTAACTGATTACACATATTTCGGAAATATTTTTACTAACAAAACCAGTTTAACTTTTTAATTTTAAATATTTTTTTTAGTTAATAAGTATTGTATACTTACCTGTTACGCTCAATACCGAAATCACTTACCCTACCCAGAATCAGAGTTTCCCATACAAACGTAGTCTACATTTTATTTTGAAACGACATGTCAGATTTCGGTAAAAAATTTTAACTTTTAAGAAAATGCATATAGGTATCTAGGGTTATAATTGATTTTCACAGTCAAAATATGAACTTGAAAGAGAATATAGTGTTATATCATTTTTAACCATCAGTATGGAAGACTTTAACACCCTTATATATTTTTTCAAGTTTATATTTTGACTGTGAAAACCAATTATAACCCTAGATATAATATTATATATGCAATTTCTTTAAAGTTACAATTTTTTACCGAAATCAGACATGTCGTTTCAAAATAAGACGTAGACTACGTTTGTATGGGAAAGTCTAGGGTAACGGTATTCTTAAGTATGGCTACGCCGCACAGTGATTTGCGACAGGACAGGATCCTGCTAGTCATGAAGGCAAAAAGGGAAGAATGAAAACGTGACCTGGGTTATATCGCAAGCAATATATTATTTGGCAAGCTAACGAAATGAATAAAGCGAGTGTTGTCACGTGTTGTTGGATGGGTGACCTGACCATGCTTTCAAAGGTTAAGTAACTCTAGGCCTGGTCACTAATAGGATGTAAAGGCGTGGTCACGCTTTCACAGGTTAAGCAACCATGAGTGATTCAAACCTTGACCACACATCAACGTTTCGACCATCACTGGGCGCTCGCGATAGCGCTGGGCGTGGCCTTTGGGCTTTCAGCCTGGGCTCCGTCTGACCCGCTATGGAGAGGGACGTGATATTACGAAAATTGCTCCTGTAAGGATTTTGTCAATGAAGGCATCATCTATGCTAGATTTCAAAGTTGATAAAACTTCACTTCGGCTTGACATAGACTTGCTGAAATTATAATTTTTTAACGCAAACATAGTCTCCGGTAATGTTGGAGGGTAAAGGAGTTTAAAAAAAATCGTGTCGTGGCCCAATAACGCTCAGAACGCGTTGTCACGGGTTGTGGTCGTTTTGTGACTGCACAACGCGTAGTGAGCGTTTTGAGGCCACGACACGAATTTCCGCGTTGTGACTGTTTTACATTAGCCACAAGTGCCACAACGCGTTGTGGTGGCCTATTATTTCTTTCAATTAGCGATTTCGGTCTTTGGTCTTCGGTCAATATCGACGTAATGTATCTTTGGGGAACTGTTGGTACCTCGGGCTAAATCTGATCACAATTATGTAGATTTTAAATTTAATTACTTAGCACTTTGATAGATAAATAATATTTTGTTCTATATTTTGTTCTCTTTCAGTTTTTATAGAACTTTTTTTATATATGTACTTTTATCTGCTAAAATATATGTTATTAAACTGTATTTGGTAATGATTTCTTTGAGATTATTTACTTATAGAGATACACATACATACATAACCTCACAGATATCATTACCATTACATATAATTCAACGGATAGCTGTTGAATTATATGTTAGTAGACAGTATTAATTGGTAATGAACTGATGTTGGCCCTTCATAATTAACTCTATTAATTATAATTGAGTGTATTAGTTGCGGTGTTGATATGGTATTCGAGTTTGTGTATAGAGCTAGAGGGAACAAGCTTTTATGATGGCTAAAATAAATTAAAAACATTAACATAACATTTCTTGAGACAAATGAACCTTAATGTAGTAGCGAAATTACTTGATTAGATAAAATATCAAAATATCGTGTTTGCTCTGTAAATTGCGTTTTGTTATTACTAAACCATATAAATATAATATAAAATAAATAAATATAAATATATAGGGACAAATCACAATGATTAAGCTAGCCCCAAAGTAAGTTTTAAACTTGTGTTATGGGATACTAACTCAACGATACTATATTTTATGATAAATACATATATAGATAAACACCCATAATAGATATAATTTCAATGAAACGTTAGGGGTTAGTCTAAATACTCGCCATGAGCTGTAAAAATGGTAGCAATTAATTTTTGAACTGTAATTAAGGCATGATGTGCATTGAACTGAACCTTTATGAATTATTCGCCGGCAACAAATTATCTTGGTAGTGCAATGCTTGAACATTGTAACTTTTAAGTACTGCGTTTAGTTTCAGTTTATAGGGCAGGTAATATAGAATTACGTCGTCTGCATTACAAAAGTAGTAGTACGACATTGTTGCACTTCACTACGACAATGTTGTCAGCTCTGCCAGCATCCCATAGGTAGCCAGAACACGTCTTGTTTATTTATGTATTTTATTTATACACCGAACATTGTTGCTCTTAGACAATAAACAACAAAGGAATGTTCCTGTATCTTCATTTATACAAGTTGGGCACAAACTTACAACATTGAAACGTGCAACTTTTCAACAGGCGTAGCATAATTCTCGCAGTGTTTGATGTAGTTGGTAACTTTTTCCGAATAGTGTTTGTTAAAGACGCCGCATTGCTGGCAAAACGGTTATTATGTATCTATTCGCAGGCATTATTTGCTTTGCTTTCATACGTGAATTTCATTACGATTCTATCTAGGCGGTGCGATTTAATAAGTACAAAAAATTAATTGAATTTCATTATTTCTTACGTTTAGTTACCGGACAGTTTCCGAAAGACCTAAGAGCCAAATAGAACCCACCCACAAGGTGGTCAGACGATCTGACCAAGGTCGCTGATAAGCGCTGGACGCAGGCCGCTCTAGATCGGTCATTTTGGAAATCCTTGGAAGAGGCCTATGTCTAGCTGTAGATGTTATGCTGCTAAAATAATGAATGATGGGATTAATTTTTAATAAAATAAGTCACAAAAACAATGCCACAACAATAAAATATAATTCCAAAAGTTCGTGCGTAGTTGTGGCAAGCACGCATGGTTCATCTTGTATGCGCGGTCACCTCGAACGATGTAACTATGAACTATGCGCGACCGAGCCACGTACATAAACTTATTAGTTTACAGTTACACATAGCGTGCATACTATGATTGACTTTATCTTTATTTAGTTTATGTAAGGAAATAAAAAAACACCATCTTCATCCAAGCGTATTTCCGGTTGCATCGTCAGCGGTTACGCTTCAGAGCCCGGGGTCCGCTACCTAAACCTAGGTGATTCGACGAGGTTACTGGTGTTTTAAACAGAGCGACTGCCGTCTGACCTCCGCAACCCAAAGGGTAGACCAGAACCGATCCTAGGATAGGTGCAAACGCTAGATGGCGGGACCAACAGCTTTATGTGCCTTCCGAAGTAGGGAATCATCTTTCTTTTCGATAATCAGGTGATTCAAGCCTGCAATATCCTAACCAGACTGGAAACAACTTTTTACAAAGTATGCTTCCATACAGAGGGATTTAAACCCATGACCTTTGGATTACAAGGCAAACGCCTTGACCACTGGACTACGGAAGCAGTCAGGAAATGAAAAATACCGTATATAATTTCGGATGTTTTAGGTTTTTCATGATTGCACCATACTCGTAATTGTGAGAAACCATTAAACATCTTGACACTATAACTGTTTAACGTCTTTTTATAAATTGAATAGACTGTCCTGATGGTTTGCAGTAATCGGATTCCAAAATAACCCCGTGATTAATTTGTATGCAGAAAATTAAATAATCAAAATAGTTTAGAAAATAAAAATACTTTAAACCACAACATGGAGAAATAAGTTGAACACTCTAATTTGTCGTCCTCAGCTATTTTCGCGTCTGCTATTCAACTCTATCGAAAGCGGGTTGCGCAGAATCAATTCGGAATTTTTTTATTCGGTTTATTTTAAATGGCTTTATAGCGTCTGTCCCGGGTCCTGAACGAGAGTTTCTGTAAATGTAACAGTACTTGAAAGCGAGTCTATTTATCCTAACGAGATATGGCCTTAGACTGAAAGAAACCACAGTGTTTCACAGAAACCATAGTATTTACTCTAAAAACATAATTTTTGTGATTTTAACAACCATATGTATTGTATCTATCTTTATTTAAGAGATATGCTCTTGAATATACATAGATTATTATTAATATAGATGTATTACATTATATGTACAAAATATAAAAGGTAATTTTATTAATTAATTTATACCACATTATCTTAAATTCTTAAATCAAGCAATTAAACAAATATAATTTACAAAGACATAAATGGTACAGGCAGTTCTAGAACAACACTAGGCAGGAAGGTGGGAAGTAGGTATGTAGAGTAACTACAAAGACATATCATTGGCAAAAATGGCAGCCTGTGGCCAAACATGTAGATGCGAAGTTTATTGTTTTCTTGACCTACTTGGACTATATAAGAGGAAGCTGGGGGACGATTTTCTTCGATTTTTGTGTTAATAGGTCGTATTGGTATCCGATAGATAGAGAGGGGAGTAAATCTAAATTGTTTTCTTTCCCCGATCCATTGTCGTCTTATTCTATAGTTTTTTCCAAAAATGCAGAAATAGACGAAAGAGAAATAACCCTCATATGTATGTACTTACATTGTTTTTCTCTCCTCTCTTGATTTAATTTCCGTTAACATCAAAATATAATGACTGTTTTCACTACCTACTTAAAAAAGGATACACTGGTTCGCAATAACGTTTAGAATAAGTACCTTTTCAACCTTAAAGGGGTAAAATTAATAAGACTTAGTAATACTAGTAACAGCAAAGAGGGTTTTCTAAAACATTTGGACACCGTCTGGGCCCTATAAAACAAAATATTCTTGTTATGTGTGTTCTTTTATTAGATACATTGGGCCTAAGTGCATTTTAAGATATTTTACAAATGAACGTAAACATGTTCGTTTTTATATTGTTATATGTAGGAATAATGTAAATGTTTTGTTGCTTGGTACAAATAGAGAAAAAAAGACGTATATAATAAACGTCTATTCGCGTATTTTTACGCAGCGCACACAGAAATCGTTTACAAGATTGACATGAAGGAGTCGTTTGAAAGCGAATGAATGGAGTCGCCGTAGCTGCTAGTTATTGATAGGTACGCACCGTTCAAATCGCCCCGAATTCCTCTTGGCAATAAATTAATGAAGTTTGATTTCAGCAAAAAAAGGCATTCTTGTTATTATTGCCAATAAAATCCGTAGATTCGAGGTAAAAGTACATTAATTAAAGAAGTTAACAAATCAGTGCCTTATGATGTGATTGGCAACAAAATCGTCAACATATCCTCAATATGATCTAGAAATTAGAAATGAGCTGTCTCTTTGTGTCCATACCCAATTAGGTATTGCTTTGCGTTGGAAACATGAAAATATTATAACTAAGCGAACTGATTCCTGTGTAACTGACGAATCTACTTGTAAATGGCCTAGCAATTTGCGTCGTTTCCGGTCCGTTTCGATGGCACAGAAGTATGCAAATTGTTTGCGATGGCTAATTCCACGTTCCTGTCTTCCACGCTTCATCCTCATTATGTGGTAAACGGCTCTTGACCATGTAATGGATTCCGTTGAGATATGTGGCGCGAATTGCTTGAACGGTTTCTCAGAGTGGTTGGAAAGCGCCTCCTTTACAACTTTTTCTTTTTCACATTTGAAAATATAAATGTTCTATTATATTACTCATCTAATTAATTATTTTTTATCACAAGAAATTTGTAATTTTTGCTTTTATATTCACAACCCGACTAGCGCCACCAGCTGCTTTGTTCTCAGCCACAATGACTATGATCGAGGAACAAAAGCGGCCAAGTGCGAGTCGGACTCGCCCAAGAAGGGTTCCGTAGCAGGTACTTGCTGCTGCTACATTTTGCGATTTATGACGTATTAAAAAAAACTACTTACTAGATCTCGTTCAAACCAATCGATGAAAGTTTGCATGGTAATGTACATCATATATTTTTTTTAGTTTTATCATTCTCTTATTTTAGAAGTACAGGGGGGGGGGGGGACTAGCATTTTACCACTTTGGAAGTGTCTCTCGCGCAGACTATTCAGTTTAGAAAAAAATGATATAAGAAACTTCAATATCATTAGTGAAGACCTATCCATAGATACTTATAGATACAAATACACTTTGTTAAAAAAAATAAATTGATTTTGAGTTCTAAGTATGGGGGACCCCCAAAATTTATTGTATTTTGCTATATTTTTTTGTGAAAATCTTAATGCGGTTCAAAGAATACATCTACTTACCAAGTTTTAATAGTATAATTCTTATAGTTTCGGAAAAAAGTGGCTGTGACATACGGACGGAGAGACAGACAGACATGACGAATCTATAAGGGTTCCGTTTTTTTCCATTTGGCTACGAAACCTTAAAAATGGTTTCTCCGAGAGAATTGAGCTTCTGTGGTTAGGTTTTGACAATATATCTGGTTTCGTATGGGTGTAAACAAACCTCAAACATAGGCCGGAATCTTCTAAGGTACGCGCAATATGCGTCCCCGTTCCCCGTCCCCGCACCTCTCCCCCGTTTTCGCCTCGATGACTCACGTTGGCCGTCAAGAACCGGGCGGGGGAGAGGTGCGGGTGCGGGGAACGGGGACGCATATTGCGCGTACCTTAGGAGATTCCGTTCTGTTTACTCTTACTGTATTCTGTGCTTCAAACTTGTCATTTGAATGTAGCCGACATTCAAATGACGGTTTTGTCTGTGCCAGGCATGTGTCACTCGCCGATTAGGTATCGAAAATATACCTACATTACTTAGCGCGGCGTCCACTTGGAGTGGTAAATTCAGTTATACGAATCGTTTGTCAAGAGCAATAAGAATGAAATTAGCCTGCAATGGATGTCAAGGTATCTAAACAAAAAGGTGCTGAGTTCTGACGTGAGCTAAATTAAACTATATCGCTAACTACATTGAGCTATATCTTTGAATTTCTTTGCTGAGTGAGACTTCTGTACGTGAGTACTAGTTCTTATACTGTGTCTGTACTAATGGACGAATTCTACAACTTGTGTGAATTTTAGCTAATCACGGTAGACGGTAGACGTATAGTGCGAAACAAACAAAGAACAAGTACAAAGGGTGATAATCAAGTTAAGATGAAAAATATTGCTTAAAGGTATGTAAATCGTGCAACCATTGAAAATCACATAAGCTTAGTGTATTTAAAATACTTGCCAACATAGACTTCTTCCAAACGTGAACTGCTTCGGTTGGGAAGTTGTGAGGTAAGTTGCCGTGAAGATTGATACGGCTCGTATTTTTGCACACTTCCCCTATAATTAGGTTCCTGTGAGTTCCGTGTCACTGCCGTCGGCATGTGCATTAGCGTTTCTGTTCCCAATAGGGTATATTCATGTTAATTTTTTATTTTTTTAAACGATTCTATAAGTTATTATATAACCGGAAAAAAATATAACACTTACAGAATATTATTAAATAAGCTTAAAAAAATAATTAAAATTACTATTATTTTTGGACGACTATAAACGCGGTGCCATTTTGCGCTTTTTTCTGTGACGTCACCGTGCATTGTCAATGTCATAGATACACTTATATGTCAGTGTCAGTCAAGTGCAAATTACAAATTCAAAATATTATCAACAAAACAACGAAGTTTTGGATTCACAGTTTTATTTTATAAGTAATACTATCTAATTTGTGATTATAAGTGAGTGATTAAAGCTTTTAATATCAATTCATTACAAATGGAAGGGCGCACAAAATCTTATTATAAATATTGTATGGTTCCTATGTGCAAAAATAACATCGTAACTGCACCTGACAAAATATATTTTCATATGCCCAAAGATGCAAATGTAAGGAATCATTCCGCGTATTAGGGTTCGCTGTTTTACAAAACCGAGCTGTAATGCCAAACAGCTAGAGTTTTAGTAAATTAGCGGATTATACCATTCAACTGCAACTGTACATACCTATTGTGAACAAAAAATACATATTGTGAGCAAAATGAGTAGTGTCATCCTTTGCAAAACTACACAGTAGTATTGTAAGTACATACTTCAATTATTTATAATTTAATAGGTAGTAGACTAGCTGCCTGCTACTATAAGCTATAAGATAATGTACTACCTACCGTAATTAATTAAACAAATTGATATTATTTAAGAAAAAAAATACCCAAAATTCTCCAAGTTTTATTTTTTTTTCTCTAAAATTTCCCATTTTTACCCAGAATTGCGAAAAAAATACCCAATCTGGTAACACTGCAAATTACAAATGACTTATTGACAGTGACAGATAGTCTTCTTCTTTTTAATTTGTGATTGACAGCACAGACTATTTAGAAAATTAAGTTTGACAGTGTTTCGTGACGTCACGTGGCGTTTCGGAAATTTGCGAAGGAATTTTAAAAATACAGCTTTTAAATAATTAATTTCTCAATGGAAACACGTTAAATTGAAAAGATATATATATATGGGTATTTTTCTTTAGCAATGAAGTATACACATCATTTTTTTTGTTCGTTTCTGAATCACATGCATATTGTCTATTGTGTCAATGTTCTACTACGTGTACGAAATGTATCCTGGGGATCACACGACTAAACTAAATAATTGCTTTGACGCTATCATGATTTGTTTTTCCTACGATCCCACTATAAATATAACATTTATAACTTCTTATCTTAGTAAGGATAACTCATTTGTTCCAAATAAAAACGTAAACTACACCGTCATATTATTACTTATTCCTTACAGACAGATCGCATGATCCAAATACCACGCTAGCTTATAAGTTGGTATGATCTTACCTGAAATATAATGATCAATGCAAATTAATATCTCGAATTCCAGGTGATAAATAAATACAGAAATCAACACACAGATTAATAAATGCCACTGCACCGCCGCGCCGCTTACTCGGCGAACGGAATCCATGCGAACAACGAGATCACCGGCTCTTATATGACCAGAATTTAAAATATCAATGTTGAAAACTCATTTTCATTTTGCCAACTCTGAAGCTGATTAAATGGTCTACAAAAAGTTTAAGCTGCGTTGGCTAAAAGTGGACGTTTGACCCATATGATATACCTCTAGTATAAGATCATTGAATAATAAGCTCTCGGGTTCTATCTTCGATCAGATATGAAATCTTGAGACATGATCGTAGATAGAATCCGATTTTATCTAATAGTTTGTTCTCGGTTTTAGATACTTTAAGGATGGATGTTCATCAATACAAATGACTTTTATACATTTAAAAAAAAATTTAAATGATTAATTACACGGGCCGTTTTCTAAGTCCAGCTGACTTCTATTGCTTTAATTAAGAACATACTTTTATTTTAGTAGTATGCAGCTGTCGAAACACAATCGACTTATTGCTTTTTCTTTGTGGTTTGTCATTACATTTTTCATTTGAGATGTTTAAGTGCTCACGTATCTACGGTTACATATTGTACGTAGCTTACGCTCGCTCTTTACTATAAAATGAGAGAAGATAAAATACGAGCGTTATCTCGTGATCCTTGTTTCCACTCATTCAGTGCGTAAATTGCCTACGTGACCTAAAACCGTGTGGATGCAGCAAATTATGCCCGAAGGATACTTTTGCGGTTTTGTTCATATACAATTTATTCTAAGATTTTTTGTTCCAATGATTGCAAAGTTCACAGCGATAAATAATACGCAAGAGTTGATTTGATTTAGATGATGATTGTATTGAACAATTCCAATTAAGTAAGTATAAGTAAAACATCATTAATTTCTCCAAAAACTTATTGTTGGGTTGTGTGACAGTTCTCCAATGTTTCTGTCTTTGGATATGGTACATAATATTGCCAGTAAAACATGCAATTAGACGAACTAAGTTTCCTTAAAAATAATAATTGTATACCTATCTATACTTGTACACATTTTCAGAAAGTCTTTACAGTAAGACTATTCCACCGATCATTTGCCTGCCATTTTTAGTTAGTTAAGTAGAATTCTAAATAATTGAAGACTTTGTAAAACACTAAAGCGTTTTTAGAATATTATAATATAATATTTCATCTGAGAAGTAGCCATAATAGTTTTCAGCATAATGACTATTGAATATATAAATCAGATAAGTTTTTTAGACTCGAAACGATATTATGGCGAATTTTTTTTTTAAATTTAAAATAATTCGGTTTAAGTTACTTAAATTGATTAGGCTGCTAGACTTTATACTTTACTTTACTTTCAATTATTTTTGAGTTTGCCAAAAGAAGTGTCAGATAAGTCGTTAAAAAATTACCAAACCTAATCTGCAAGTCGCGTGCTCTATGCAGTATGTACTATGAGTATGCAGGGACATACTCCTAATACTCTACGTTAAATCACAGCGTAATAAAATACTACGTAAAATTGCATAGTTTTAATGACCAAATATAACTCGAGTTCAGGGAAATAGCCTACGCTTCATAAGCTTTTTATTGATTTTTTATAACCGGGTAGGAAATATCCAGTTCTGAGTGCATATCCGTTTCCCAAGCTAAACGGTATGTACAGCGGCGTGCACCTTATTGCTTTCTATCCGCAGACGGAAATCGACTACGATTTGAATATGATATTAAATTGCAACGTTATTTTACTACGTCAATACGTAGAATAAATATAGTATTGCATCGTCTTCTTTAAAATATACAACGTGACTTTTAACAGTCATTGTTCTCTATTACTTTAAGTATATCAATTTGTTATACTTTCTTACTCATGGACCATAATAGTTTTATTTCTTCAGAGCCTAAATCGAGTACTTACCCCAGAAATATTCATATTCTATTACCGCAATACTTTTCAATTTGTAATATTATAGACATATATTTCAATAAACAACTTACATCTTATCTTAAATATCAACAGGCAGAAGTAATACCATTCATAACTCAATCGCCTATTTCATACAAAATTCGATAATCTAAAAACGAATGGCCGAGCATTTTTCATTTTTAATCGTGCGAAATCTGGTTATATCTGTATCGATTGAAACGTTTGACATGACATTCCGCGGGGCCATTACACAGGCCCCAATAGTACGACCCTTCGCCGTTCAAACCCTAAAAATGACGATTAAAATGCGAGGGGTCGCAGAGCGGAGGGTAGACAGCATACAGCGCAAGTTTTTATGATAGTCACGCTGTCACGCAGCTGCACTTCTTTTTGTTAACACATATGAAAATAACAGTTTGCAAAACTAAACTTTCATTAACGTTTTTATTTCTTAAAAGTTATTTAAAAAAAAGTCTAAAGCACTTTTTAACAGATTTTTAAGAGTAGCGATTCTCTGGAGGGACAAAATATAGTGATTTTTCAGTTAGAAAACAGATTTTTTAAGCCAACAATTACTTAGGTACAAATTAATAACAATAAATAATCGATAAATTCAAATAGTTTGTGTCATGTTTGGTTGTAGTACCAAATAGGCAGTATGTAGGTACGTCATTGCATATACTAAGTATATTATTACTCTGAGAGCAATGCACCGGTATTCAATGACTGCGCGAGGCTGCTTGAGACAGTTTTTAAAAGTTCTGAGAGGTCGAGGGATTCCAGCACTTAATTGTTTAGTAGCGGAAATTGTCTCTGAGGACCACAGTTCGATTATCAAGCTTTCAACATATATTCAATTATGTATGAACGTTTAATAAATTGTCCGTTTCAAAGCTTCCAAACCATTTTTCACTCTTTGAAATTTGGCATTTGGTAAGTTCGGGTACAAATTATGATGAAATATTACGACCCCGTCATGCTAATCTGATGATAGAACCAGAATATAGGGACTAAACCTCCTTCCCGGAAAAGAGTATAGGAGTGTAGAATTTGTAAATTTAATTAAAATCCCTATTTAGCCGGTACTTACGAGTAATTAATAGATTTACATTGTATATATGTATTTTCTATACTAAGTCATGACGTAAACTTTTCTTAGTACCTATATCCACCGATTTTCATTAGCTTGCGGCGCCGGCTTAGTGTAGCTGTAGGCCGGCAGTTAATAAATAAATAATAACTAGGTAAGGGCAAATCACACTAATTGAGCAAGCCCCAAACTAAGTTTAAACTTTACTTAATACATACATAGATAAACAGCCAAGACCCAGGACAATTTAAAAAGTCCATTTTCCAAATTGCTTTGGCTGTGGATTGAACCCAGAATCTCCGGAGTGGCGGACTAGCGTGTTGACCATTACGCCACGGAGATCGTAATTCCCATTGTACTTGTAAAATATTATCATAGAACAAAAAAATGTAAGTAGAAATACAAAAGTAATAAATATTAAAATTCACAAATATACACAATATCCAAATTAAAAATTGTTTAACTTTTTCTCAAACTTAAAGACCTCTCTAACTTCGAAATTTCTGTACTTGACAGCAAGGTCTGAGAATTGGGAATAATTGGAATTGATGTTTGTATTTTGTGTTGTGCTACTGTTCAATATCCATGTTGTGTAAATGCTGTGTTATGTCATGGCAAAAACATACAGGGTACGGGAGGGTAATATGGTCAATCGGTTAATATGGTCACTTTCTCTTCAAAAGTACAAGGAATAAAAGATAAGGTAAGTTCATCGTTCTTCGTGAGTCTAAAGAAGTTCTGACTTTGATAATTTAAAAAAAATCTGTCCAAGATATTAGCGCGAGCTATTTTTATATGTCTGTTGAAATTTCCAATTTCCAAAGCAAATTGAAGAAGCAAAAAGGCAAGCCCAGGGTTGGCTTGGCTTATTCTTCTACACTTACACACTACACTCCGTCTTCGGCATCCTTGACTTTGGATCGAATAAATTTAAAATAGAAATACTTACCTATTTAAGAGTTAGAGCGCGATACGTGGGCAAGCAACCATTGAACAGGTGGCTAAAGCAGCTGACTAAGCTGCCTGGATTTAGTTTTATTAAGTAGGACTCCTAGTAAGCACGATCATACGTGCAAACAAGCAAGCAATTGTAGTAAGTAACATTAAAAATCTCAGAAGATAGATCATAAACAAATAAATCAACACACACAGTGGCACGTGTACTTTTTAACCAACGCCATTCTAATAGCTAAAAATGACGGGCCTACTACAAAATGACTCACTTTTGTTACCGGTTACTGTGATTCGTAATTCAGGAAAATATATAATAAATTTTACATATTTTGAGGTGACATTATGATTGTAACATAAATCAGAAGGAAAGTGTCTGATATTTTTAAGGAAAGCTGACAAGTACCAACTTGGAAAATCATGGAGTAAATATATTTTCATCATGGTTTCTGTTGAGTTTAATTTGTTGATATTTTGTATATTTTTTGTGTCGTTTTAGCCGAGGGGAGATAGACAAAAAAGAATTAGAGAGTGAGTAGGAAAGAAAAACATTTAAAAGCTATATTGAAGGCGGTAGTATTATTATTGCGTCTTAAAATCTATTAGAACTTTTAAGCTATATATTGCTAAAATGGGTTGGATAAGACTTGCTATGGTTACAAAAACACTGTAGTAGTATAAAAAGACTCGCGAAATTGGGATATCCCATCACACCAAGAACAAGAAGAAAAAAAGGCAAATGACCATATTTTGGTACGTGCCGAAAATATGGTCATTTCCCATTTTTAAAGTTATATTTTTTCAGTGTTCCTAGTTGGTAAAGATTTTTTAACCTTAAATATTATAGTAATAATAAACGTATGTAACAATTATGAAACATCATTGTTCTCCTCATAGTTTTTGAGATATTAGCCTCAAAGCTTTTTACGCAGACCATTTTTCCCTGTACCTTATGATATGAACGAAAATATCCTTAAAATGGTGCTTAAATTATACTGCATATAATGATGTTATAATGTTGAATGTAAGGTTATATCGTAATGATCTAAATAATCAGTTAGTGATATTCGGTTTCAAGGTAGAAAATTGTTCTATACACAGGTCAAATTAGGTTAATGATAAACAAGATATTGTTACAATGGATAAGGGAGACTTCAACAGAGTTTAACTGAAAATGTTAATAATATCATAATTCTGTAAAAAAGTTACAAACAAAAATAAATGGTATAAATAAAAAGTATTTATCCCAAATAAATTTTAAATATTAACAGATATGTATCTTTTGTATCTCTGTCCCCTCGTACTTCTAATAAAATGGCTATAGGTAATCGAAATTTCGAAGAAATATTTACGACTGTTTTAACGCTATTATCAACCAAAACAACAATATCCGAAAATGTTTTTTATCGGCCTGTAAGACCTTAATTGGGGCGGCTGGCCCTGGACTGGAAAATTTGTTTCGAATACGAATATCAAATTAGCTTGAGATTTTTAGAATTCATTCCACAAAAAAGGAAAAAAGGTGCCTCGCGGGATCACTCGTTTGTCATACCACTCATAACTTTCGAACCGTTTGACGTGGAGACATAAAATTTGAACCCCGGCGTGGTATTGCCAACCCGCAACTGCGAGCGACTGTGAATAAACTTCTTTTGAAAAAAACACGTTTATTGGTTTTCCGAAAATAATTGAAATTATATTTGGCATCCGAAACTAAATTCTGTTAATTTATTTTAATTTTCTTTCGTTTTGCCATGAGATAAAAACATTTAAGTAGGTATGTATTTGGCAGGTCAGGTAGCTACTTCTGTACGGTCTGTGGTACGGTAGAGAGACTGTTGCCACACATAATATGAAGACGAACAAATTAGCAATAGCTTATCACATTAATAATTAAATCTATCTATCTATATTTAAGAGCTATGCTCTTGTCGGTGGAGTATGAATTCTCTTCCATTTGTCTCTCTCATCTGCCAGTTGTTTTACTTCGCTGTACGACACGACGTTATTTTATTAAGGCCGTACGTAATTTAGGTACAGCCTTAACCTGTTATTTTATTATGTTGACGACCTCCGTGGCGTAATGGTTAACACGCTAGACCGCTAATCCGGAGGTTCTGGGTTCGATCCCCAGCCAGGGCAAGTCGGAAAATGGCCTTTTTCAAATTTTCCTGGGTCTTGGGTGTTTATCTATATATCTACATCTACACTAATATTATAAAGAGGAAAGATTTGTACCTATTTTTGTATGTTTGTATGTTTGTAATGAATAGGCTCAAAAAGTACTGGGCCGATTTAAAAAATTCTTTCACCGTTGGAAAGCTACACTATTCCCGAGTGACATAGGCTATGTGTGTACCACGGGCGAAGCCGGGGTGGACTGCTAGTGTATTTATATTGATATTACATAGAATATAATATCGTTAAGTTAGTATCCTATAACACAAGTTTAAAAAACTTACTTTGGGGCTAGCTTAATCAGTGTGATTTGTACCTGTATATTTATTTATTTTTATTTATTTAAGTATTTATATTACCTTATCCTTTATTTTTTCATGTAGCTATGCCTCGGTCTTCCTGGTCTTCTTTTCCCTTTTATCTTTCCTTCCATTATGGTCTTTCTGAAATTGTCATGTCGTAGCAGATGACCCAACATCTTTCCTCGTCTATTCTCTATTATATCCAGAATGCACTTTTTCTCTCCTACTCTTTTCAGGACCTCCTCGTCCTAGAGTAATTTGTAATTTTTTTTCTTATATAATAATGAAATATGGCTAAAATAAGATACAGATACACTATCACGTCTTTATCCCTAGGGGGGACAGACAGACAGAGCCTAGGGCGGTAAGATCCAGGCCACTTTTAGCGTGATGGTGGGCTTGAAGGTGGAAAAAGGAAATCGTAATAGTGATGGGTTGCTAACTTCATCTCCCTCTCATCTCCCTTATTTATTTATTTAATTTCATTGAGCCAAAAGCTACAATAGGTAGACTTAATGCTAAAGCATTCTCTCCCTGTCAACCTTTAGGAGAAGAGAAACAGATAGAATAGTTGGCGTCTAAAATAGATAGAAACAATCCAGAAATAATAAGTACTTTTAAATGATCATACATAAATATCGTATAAAATAAATATACTATATTTATACATACAACATACTATATAGATACATATACATACATATATACATATATATATGTATATATGTATATACATATATACATATATACATACATACACCCCTCATCTTAGCGTATTCCCAGTTGCATCATCAGCCATAATGCTGCGAAGCCCGGGGTTCACTTTCCGGCTTCTCCTTCTCCACTTCGCACATCGACATAAATATTACGTACGTAAGTACATGTATCTCGCTGACTTCACACGGTTTTTAGCATCCTTCCCACGTAACTTGCCGGTTTCCGCAAGACATAACCGTACTGTAAGCGACTCCCTTGCAGTTTGTCTGCTATGTCATGGACATGAAGGCTACCGCGAATGCGGGAGTTTCTCACGCGATCTCTCTGTGATACTCTGCATGTCCAGCGCAACATTTGCATCTCCGTGACACGCAGTTCCTGCTTGTGCCGCTCAAGCAAATGCCAAGTTTCACTGCCATATAAAAGGACAGGTCTAATGATGGATTTATAGACCTGTCTCTTCAACCTAACCAGCATTTTGGGGTCACAAATGATACCTGTAATTGATAATGATTCAGATTCTCGCCCATTCCCTCGATCGGCTTTTACGATCTGCGCAGGAAGAGAAGCAGCTGGTACATTCCATGATTTTTTTCTTTTCTCCTAGACCAGAAAGGAAGAGAAAAGGCTAAATAAGGTTATTACTTTTTATAAGCAAAATTATAACACAATATTCGGCACGAACGTGGATGTTATACGGCTGGAATGATGATGATGATAATTCGCCCCGGACTCGACCTTTTGGCTAATGATTCTACGAAAATTATAAACGTTAATCTACTTACCACTTAATATCTCAAGATAAGATAACTTTTAATTCCAGAGTCGGAATTATAAATTAAAGTACCTTGTACAGAAGATTAGCCGAAAAGGGTATTTAAATTAATACCAAACTCATTACTGTCAACATTTAAAGTTAAAAAATAGTTTGGAAAATCCAAAAGTGCACGCCTCATTATCTCACTTTTCACAATTAAATTGATTTTGATTGTTTTATTGCTAACTTAAAACGAAGAAAAGTATGTGTCGGCTTTGACGCACGACTGGAGATTATTTTTAACTTTTATTTTTAACTTCCCGCTGAGAAAATTGAAAATTTTCAAAATTCGGGACGTTATTAGTTTCACCCCGTTTTTGAAAAGTCGAGTTTTTATCAGATCTCGACGTTTAAAGGTCTCAGGAATCTTCCCTGACCACTCACGAGCAAGTGTCATGCACCCTATCCGTATGTGTGTGTGGGTGTGTATGTGACCCGCTTATAACTCTTGAACAACTAAACCGATCGGAACCAAACAAGTAGCTTTCCAAAGAGTTCTATACAACTCAGATGTCCTGTGAATTTAAACCGATTCGGCCCGGTGGTTTTGAGAAATCTCAAAAAAACTAAGCAAAAACAAGAAAAAGACACAAGACTACGTCACAAATGTCAAGAAAAGTGTAACCACTGATTGTTCTTTTCATTCTCAATTAGTTAATGCAAATTAAATAAAATATTAACTAACTTATCGCTTCTTTTACATTTATTCGTCTTTCAAATTTAATAAAACAAACAAAATCACAACATTCTTTATTCAAATTTCTTTTGCACGCCTCATAAGCGAAGCGCATGAGGTAGTGTTCTACTCTCGCCTTACAAAAATCAAGTGATTTTTTTAACTAAATGTGTCTCTATTTATTTTCTATCGCACTTGTACAATAATATTTACACATAAATGTCAAGGAAAAACACTAGTTTTTAACACTTATGACATTTTTAAAAGACATTTTGCCTTTTAAATAAATAAAAACAATGTTTAATAAAACCATTTTGTGGACGTCCGTGTGTCTGTATGTATGGAAACTGGCGTGGTCACGATAACTCCCGAAAAACTTATCTGATCAAGTCCATTTTTTTTATACGCTTCAGTATTATCCAAAACTAAGTCTTTTCGAAGATCACGGTCTAATTTAATGTAGTTTAGTTATAGCGAGCAGCAAAAAAATTCAAATAGTCGCGCGTGAGCTCGCCATTTTGTTACAAACCAAAATCTTACTGTCAAAAACAAATCAGGGTGACAGAACTTGAGCTGCTCTTCGCGCACGCGTAGATCATCAGGGTGTAGGCAAAGAAGTTTGCAATGGGTCCTCCTTCACCGTGCCCGCTATATCTTTCTCAGCGGGAAGTTAAAAATAAAACTTAAAAATAATCTCCAGTCGTGCGTTAAAGCCGACACATACTTTTCTTCGTTTTAATTTAGCAATAAAACAATCAAAATCAATTTAATTGTGAAAAATGAGATTATGAGGCGTACACTTTTGGATTTTCCAAACTATTTACTTCTTTTCTTACTTGCCAGTTACACATTCGTACTCATCATACATAGGTATTAACTCTTTCAACAAACCTCACATCCAAAATTATTTTTAATATGTCACCTGTATTTTTATAATAATAATTAAGATTAAACTACATTGAATTAGACCGTGATCTTCGAAAGGACTTAGTTTTGGATAATACTGAAGCGTATAAAAAAAAATGGACTTGATCAGATAAGTTTTTCGGGAGTTATCGTGACCACGCCAGTTTCCATACATACAGACACACGGACGTCCACAAAATGATTTTATTAAACATTGTTTTTATTTATTTAAAAGGCAAAATGTCTTTTAAAAATGTCATAAGTGTTAAAACTAGTGTTTTTCCTTGACATTTATGTGTAAATATTATTGTACAAGTGCGATAGAAAATAAATAGATACACATTTAGTTAAAAAAATCACTTGATTTTTGTAAGGCGAGAGTAGAGCACTACCTCATGCGCTTCGCTTATGAGGCGTGCAATAAATAAATAAGAAAAATTACATATTTTAAGAAAGTAGAGTTTTATTAAGATTAACTCCTATGTCAACAAATAAATTCGTATTTATTCATAATTCCTTTGGGTGTAGCAACCTAACTCACGAATATTGAAAGATCGCTTACCCAACAACCCTAATAAAATGATTCTATTTTGTGTATTTAAATGATGGTAAATTAAAACGCTTGTGGCATGAACGCAAAATACTGTTTTAACTCGAAGTAAAAAGCTATCGCCAATCATTAATGAGCCTCATACTTTATGCCAAGGCGTGTCAGTTTAAAGAGTTAAAATATCTTGAAAATTGTGCAAAAGGTAAAGTACAGAGTACTGTAGCTAGGTGATACTTACTTACGAACTACTCTAAAACTTTCCAACTCATATCAACGCCACAAGGGTGTAAGTAGGAAGCAACTACATTATACGCTGTTACTAGTCAACCGTGCGCTTTCCTTCTGGACATAAGTATAAAATCTTGAGTGGACTTAGAGCGATTCAGGGAATTTAGCTCTGTGAATCCTAAAATAAAATACGGAGATTCCTAGCGAGTAACATAAAAAGTAATTGATTCGGGAATTTGTAATGTGACATGGAATCCTTAGGTATTTAGTTAGAAAAATTATTTGTATACTTCATTGTGACATGTGTATACAATAAATTTTCCATCCATTCATAGCAGCCTCTATGTTATCCTTTTCAGGACATAGGCCTCCTCCATATCATTCCATTTGTGTCTCTCCCTTGCCACTTGCATCCATTTGCTTGCGGCCTGCGTGACGCTTAATATCGTCTACCCAACGCATTGCTGGGTGTCCTCTACCTCGCTTATTGGCCCATGGTCGCCACTCCATTACCCTTCTGGTCCATCGAGCTGCGTCCATTCTCGCTATGTGTCCTGCCCACTTCCATTTCTGTCTTTTTATTGTATCAACAACGTCCCTGACTTTGGTCCTCCTTCGAATCAGCTCGTTTCGTATATGATCGAGCAATGTTATTCCTAACATTGCTCTCTCCATTGCCCACTGAGCAAGGTTTTTTTTCAGATTTCATTGTCAAGGTAGTCGTTTCCATTCCATAGGTGAATACTGGCAGGACACATTGGTCAAAAACTTTACTTTTCAGCTTTTGTGGGATGGTCCTTGATCGGAGAATCTGCTTATTTGCTCCGAAACGCCTGCTGTATACGCCCGTCGACCTCTGCGGTTTGATTTTGCAGGCCTAAGGTTAGCTTGTGTCCTAGATAGATGTAATGGTCGACGACTTCAACAGGCATCTGATGGAATACTGCCTCAGGGTGGTTTGTCATAATTTTGGTCATTGAGGTGTTCATTTTTAAACCTATTTTGGCAGACTCTTTTTGTAATTCGTCGATCATAACCTTCATATCGTCAATGTTATCGGACACGAGGACAATGTCATCTGCGAACCTTAGGTTGTTCAACCTTTCTCCATTTATAATCAGCCCTTTATCTTTCCATTCTAGTTTTCGGAATACGTTTTCTAGAGCCGCGGTAAACAATTTAGGTGATATGGTATCACCCTGGCGGACTCCACGTTCAAGTTGGAATGGTTCGGTCAATTTGTGCAGTCGTACCGAAGATGTGCTATTTTTCTGTAGGTGTTTGAGAAGTTTTATATACCTTTCATCAATTCTGCAGTCCGCGAGAGATTTTTCAACTGCCCAGCATTCTACAGAATCAAAAGCTTTCTCGTAGTCGACAAAGGTTACAACAAGTGGAATTCGGTACTCGTGGCCCTTTTCAATCTCGGTCTTCAGTGTTTGCAGATGATCGTTTGTTCCGAATCCGAACGCTCGTAATATGATCTCGTTAAGTTCAGAAGTTGTTCTCTATTGGACACTACCTCGTTTTTGTCATTAAACAACTGAAATATTTCCTTTCTACCTTGACTGAGTTTTGTTTGGAGAACCCTTTTGTTTGTGTTGAGTTCTAACGCCCTGATGATTGTTTTCTCCTGGTAGTTTTGAAGATCTTCTTTCGTGTTCTTAGGAATTTCGCGTTGCAGCTCTTGGTAGATATGTCCATTTTTAATATTGTTCGCTCTTAACTGTCTCCTCTTTTGCACCAGTTATAGCGTTACTTTAGACAGTTTTTGAGGTTTTGTATTAATGACAGTACTCGGCGTGATCTCTTTTAGGGCATTAGTCATTGCACCGGTGATATGTTCGTGTAGCTCAATAACAATAAATTTTACTGCTTTATAATATTGTGAATTGGTCAAGGGTACTTATTTGTAATTTATTTGTAGACAATGCTGATATTCATTAATGCTGTATCTCCTTTGGGTTCACGGGTCTTCACCCACGTCCTTTGGAAGGCTTGAGGGATACAGATTCAATGCTGTATTATTATTATACTATATATACGAGACTAGACCGTAAAATTCCCGTGTCCTCTACAAAGTAACCTTTGTAGAGGACACGGGAATTTTACGGTCTAGTCTCGTAACTACAACACATGTCCTCAGCTATACTTACTTTCATATGAAGTATAAACTATAGACGTGGATCAAATTGCCAACGATGTTATAAGTCACATTATTTACCAATAAGTGTACAAGTATATAATAATTGAATAGCATTAGCTAATTTTGTCTTAAATAGACTAAATGTATCGCCATTTTATAATATAAATGCAGGCATCATGATATTCAAGATTTGCAAAAAGCACACTTGTTTGTAATCACTATCATTACCTACATGCTTTTATGAATGAACGAGTACAAGGTAATGAGTGACGGGCGATGTAGCGAGAGCATTGCATTAAATGGAATTGATACATTGCCTTTTTGCTACAATGTGTACTGAATTGAGATATTTAGGTGCTTTCAAATATTCGTTTCGGAGTATAAGTTCGGAATCTACCAACGTCCAATACAAGTAGATTTATTAAAGGGATATAGTTTTTTTTAAATATATATACGGACAAATCACACAGATTGAGCTAGCCCCAAAGTAAGTTCGAGACTTGTGTTAAGGGATACTAACTCAACGATACTATATTTTATAACAAACAATCTGAAAAAGATCATTTTCCATTTTGACCTGACCGGGAATCGAACCCGGGACCTCCGGTGTGACAGCCTGGCATGATGACCACTAGGCCACAGTGGTCGTCGAGAGAGAGGCGAGAGCATGGCATTAAATGGAATTAATACATTGCCTTTTTGCTACAATGTGTACTGAACTGAGATATTTAGGTGCTTTTCAAATATTCGTTTCGGAGTATAAGTTCGGAATCTACCAACATCCAATACAAGTAGATTTATTAAAGAGATAAAGATGATTCTTAAAAACTTCTTTTACACGGGTTTGTATTCTGAGTGCAAATAGAATGCTTCGGCAAATAGTCTGTTCAGAGTTTTCAAACTGATCATCATAATTTTCTATTCGGATCAATTTTACTCCAGACACCATTCGAATATTGGAAGACAATTTCTTCTGCTTCCTAATTATGTCAGAGCAGTTTGGGTTGTGACGATCTTCGTCCTTCAAACTGCGGATTATTATTATTATTTGTACGATTTATGGTTTCTCTATTCCAGCAGCATGGTAAAAGCAGTGAATATGAAGGTAAATAGCTCCAATTATAACACCGTAACAAACAAGGTATCTGAATAATGTGTTTATTTTTTCATTAAGTACATATGTACATTACAAAAAATCATAAATAATATGTTCAGACTTATGTACGTCATGATTATTATCGGCTTTGTTTTGTTTTGTTTTGTTTTTTCGTGTGTGTAAGTGGCCATCCGCTTTGTAATTATGGTTATGTGAATTGAGGCAACAAAGATGATGCCGGATAAATACCTAAAAAGCAAGTTAACTTTATAAACAATACGATAGCATTTTTATTTTAAGATATTAAATATGAGTTTGTATAAAAAATACTGTTATCACCACTATAACAAAATATTATATTTTAATGAGCGAAGTAGAAAATAGTGATGAGGCGTGGGGTTGGAAATTAAATGGGGAAAAGCAAACAAATGGACACTTTAGTGTTATTCTTCCTTTAAATAGAGTATTAGGATACACTGACGATTATCATTATTGACTGTAGATATGAACTTATAACACAGAAGTAGTTCTGTTTTAAATTGCGTGACTACCATGGCTATAGACATATCCAATAATATGGGTATAGAAATACAAAAGTTACAATGGCGACTACCTGATATAAAAGTTTCTGATCGTCAAAGACTGTTACTATTGATACATTTGGAAAAAGATCGTCCTATTCAAATAGCATTAAGGAATTAGGATTTGTATGAATATCCCTTATTACCTAAAACAACAATAAATTCGTGGTCTGTGAAAACAGCTTCTCATTTGGAAAACCCAAGGTTTGTTTTTTAATTTGGAATGCAAACTAAAAGAAAAAATATTTCAATCAACAGTACAATTCTGTCTTTGATTACAATAAAGTTACTAATGTTAAATTGTTTTTAAATTCCCAATACTTAATTTTAAATGTATGTTTATTATTGTCGTATTATGATTTTGGTAGAGATCCCCTGAAAGCTTAAATTGTTAATATTTCAAGAGAAAACTCCGCTTTTTATTATCGATTGTTGAAGACCGAACGATTCGCTAAAGAGTGGAGTCGTCTTTTTGAGTATAAACCTCTAAGCAATATTGTAATCAAGATATCATGAATGAAGGAAATCAATTTATAAGTCAAGTACATATATTGTTATTATAACCTCCATATCCGTTTTATAATTTAACAAAAACAAAACGATCGCAAGTAGTATGGATTGAGAAAAATAAAGAAATTTTATGGAATTAAAGTTTTGTGCCGTACATTAACTAAGTATACAGTAAAAAACATATATTTAAAAAAAATATGTATGTATTCTAAAGTTACCTATTGAAAAAAGCTATGGTTAAAAGATATGCTAGATACCAATAAAATGTTTACTTTACAGAAGCTCGGCTATCTTAATTTTGAGACTTTGCTTGATAAATATTATTCAGATATTCAAATTTGTATATATGTAAATGTGCAATTCTGTTTGCATAAATGGTGTAAGGAAAATCATGATAAGATTAAAATAAATGTTTAAACATTAATAAATGTTTAACAAATGCGTTATTTTTTCATTACCATTCAAACTTATAAATGAATAGAAAACTGTTTTTATTACTTATTCAATTAAATATCACGATAGAAAAGGAGTTAGGAATTTATTATTGGAGGTACCTATAAGTTGTGATGGCTTTACATATTGAAGACCCAGTGAATGTCACTACAATTAGTGGTAAAGGTAGGTTCTTTGGTATGAATAATATGCAATAAAATGCCATATTACCTCTTCGTAGATGAAACAACCAAATCGTCCAGAATAATATAATTATTATGGGGCTTATTTTACAAGCTCAAGTAAGTAATAAGAATTTATAACTAACAGATTTAGTAGAAATAATACAAAATAGTTACTACCTAAGTACGATTATCTTTTCTTTTTCATCATGGTCACCTTAGCCGAATAACGTTCACTGCTGGACATAGGCCTCTCCCAGGGTTTTCCAAAATGACCGATCTAGAGCGGCCTGCGTCCAGCGCTTTCCAGCGACCTCAGTCAGATCTTTTCTTTTTAACTACTTGGATCGAGAAACATTCGATACCCATACAATATATTTATTCAATCAATTTTAAACCGATGAGGTTGAAAGGTGATAGTTTTAAAACCCAGATCTGGATTTAGCTGTATAGTTAAAGGAGAAAATTTGATATTTAGTTTTCGAGTGCAAAAGATGAAAAGAATACAATACTTACTTAGAATACATTTAAAAAAGTAAGGTTAATCCGATTTGAATAATAAATAATATCCAAGTCAGCTTGTTAAAAAGAGAGGATTAGAGAAACTGCATAAAATTAGAACTGATCTTTAGATGAATAGACAAGTCAGGTTGAAAGAGAGGATTAGGGATACTGCAAGAAATTAGCTTGAACTGGTCTCTAGATGAATACAAAAGTGAGGTTGAAAAGAGAGTATTAGGGACTGAATGGTTCGATTCAACTGAATGGTTGGATCCACGTTTCCTAACAGATAAGTATTATATTAGTAGTCATACTTACCGTGTATATTGTGCTGGTTGGTCGATATGATTTTAATAACATATTCGAAACTAAAAATTTATATATAACGGAAACATGTATACCACAATCTTAGAAATACTAGTTTGAACATTTTATCTACAAAATATTATTACTATCCAAAATGTCGGTAACAAATTGAAAGGAGCGTGCGTATCGAACGTGTGGCTTGTTGTATAGGTACATACAAGGTACCTGGTGCTAGTTCAGCAAATTAGTCGATATTGGACATATTCGTAAAACGCCCCGTATTTATGTAAACGAATTTAAGAAATTTCAAGTATTATGATGATATCAAGACATCTAAAGCCAGTAATTGAGGAAAGCTGAGAATCATAAAAACATTATATTCCGAGCAAATCTCTTTGACTTGTATTTTTGAGTAATGAATATATCATCATCATCATATCAGCCACAGGAAGTCCACTGCTGGACATAGGCCTCCCCTCTTATTTTAGAAGTTACAGGGGGGGGGGGACGACACCAACATTTTACCACTTTGGAAGTGTCTATCGCGCAAACTATTCAGTTTAGAAAAAAAATATATTAGAAACCTTAATATCATTTTTGAAGACCTTATACATAGATACCCACACGAATGAGTTTGATAAAAAAAAAAATTTGAGTTTCAGTTCTTAGTATGGGGAACCCCCAAAATTTATTGTTTTTTTTCTATTTTTGTTTGAAAATCTCAATGCGGTTCACAGAATACATTTAGGTACTTAACTTACCAAGTTTCAACAGTATAAGTAGTTCTTATAGTTTCGGAAAAAAGTGGCTGTGACATACGGACGGACAGACAGACATGACGAATCTATAAGGGTTCCGTTTTTTGCCAATTGGCTACGGAACCCTAAAAAATGTCTGATGAATAAAAGATGTGTCCATGTCTTTAACGAATGTACCTAGTTTTAAAATGATTGAATTGTACTATTATTTGGCCACTAATAAATAGATTTAACCATCTGATTCTGGTTGTATGATGCTAAAGGCAAAATAAAAATAAACTACAAAGTCCACATTACATAGAGGTTTAGTTTAGGATACTTGCTTAATAAAAAAATTGCAGTTGCAAGCTCTTCTTAGTCTTTTTTATTAGAGAATTTATTACTTTGAACAAAGCATTTTCATGTGGGTCATTTAGCGAATAGGACGAATATTGTCCAGCGAGCCTTGGACCACGCACTGTCATCGCCGAGCCTAGGTTTGCGGTCTCAATCCACGTCGGCATGCGAGTGATTTAATGACGCAGCATCACCCCACTAAATGGACGACAACACTCGCCGAGGACCAAATAGGATAAGTAAGCATCAAACCCAGAATACGTAACAAGACTACATATCGTAACGTTACCTAATTCTTGGGCACTACCACTAAATAAGTTCGTACTGTGCGCACAAATGGGACATGAAGTCGTTTTAATGTAGCTATAACAGTGTCACTTGTGGCGGAATAATAACCCGAAGAGACGAGAATCTTTTATGGACAACAAACAAAATAACATTTGTGGCCGGTGCGTCACTATTCTTTAGTTAATAGATGTTTTGGTGAAATGGATTCGTATTTTAAAATGAAATTCGAAATTCGATAGGTACTCGAAGTTTACTGAACTAACTTCTGTTTAATAGAGTACGGGATATTTAGTGGCCGTTATTCCACAATCGCTAATCGCTAATTACCGTTGTTGTAACCCTATCGGAAATATTTTTTCTTGCAGTGGCTTCTCGTAGCGAGTTTGCGAGACTTGGAAAAAGAAAAAAATATTACTTTTAAACGTTGAACCGCGGTCCGCACACTTTTGCCTTTCATTTTCAGGACTCACTGCACAGAGTAGAAACATGAATTAGGAGCTTCTTAACTTACCGACCTATTTTAATTATTAAATGGATCCCGGCCTTGGTTTCCTGAGCAAATACTGCCTTCTGTTAAATTGAGTGGTTAATATTGACAGCCTTATTGATTTAACATGGCATGGTTAGACTTTGCAAATTATGTTGAGCTTGAGTGTATATAAAACATTAATTAAAAGTATTATGTTAAATATTAAATATTTGTAACAGATTATGATCACTACAAAATTAACTTTTATAGGTGAGATCTCTGTATTGTGCTTACTGATTGAAGCAGTAAGTACAAATTTAACCAACGAATCCAAATACCTAACCATAAAATATGTAAGTGTGCTAAACAAAGACATCTCAAAACTTTTCTGACAGCCGCAATACAAAAAATGATAATCTTAATCCTTGTTTTACCCATCTTGAAAAATATGATATTTTAAATTTTCACGTCGGATAACATTAAAAGCGTTTCCATTTGCGCGAATGATTTCCTTTTCTGGTTAAACGAAATAATGTACCTACAAGAAAAATTGTCAGTGTATCTCTACACAGGCAGAGACACGTAATAATGTGGGTACGATTTCCCATTTGTAAAGAAAGAGGGGAATAAAAGAACCGTTCCGTATCCCGCGCCGTGCTAATGCTCGCCGCGTGGCCAACTACACAAAGAGTAAGCAGTGCTTACGTAGCGGGCCGCGCCCGTTATGCAATACACCTTAATATAAAACGGTGTTCTCAAAATCACTTTTACATCATGTTAAAGTGGTTTGTTTCACGCTGAAAATGGCAGGATAATCGAGTAGACACGGTAAATTGCTTTTCACTCACCTGATGATAGCAGTAGGACCGCTCCATCTCGGCATCGTTAGGTAGCTCGTTTAAGAGGCACTGTTGAGAATCATGTCAATCCTTTATGGCTAGTAAGCAAAAGTGGAGTAGATACAATATTGATAGTTAAGAGGTTGAAGATAAGTGGCTTATGGGTTGGGTTGGCATCTTGAATTTGCTCTAGCTCTCTAGAGCAAATGCAAGATGGCATATATGAAGGTTTATAATTCTTTCATCAATTTATTGTAAAATGGTTTAGTTGTTTTAATATTAACAACACATGTTTTCTGTAGGTATTTTTTTTAAAGTAAAGGCGTCACAGAATATTTTTTATAATAATAAATACTAGCTGACGTCTGCGGCTACACACGCAGTGCCTACACTGGGGAATATGTCAAAAATTCGTGTGCATCAGAATGACTGACCAAAATCACGGATCACTTTTAAAGTATAACTGAAATTCAATACCTATTTGATACTATTTGATACCTTTGTTTAAATATTTGGTACCTAAATAATAATTGAGTAAATAAATTTAAAAAGTGGACAGTGATTCTGACGTCTAAATGGCTGCCCACATTTCGGATTTCCACGAAAGGGCTTCGAAATTTCAATTTGCCTTTACTAAACTTCACTACCTATTTAGTACCTAAACATATCTTTATTTCACATTTTTAGGGCAAAGAACAAACATTTTATCAGATTTTATTTGTTTACTATGGTTAACTAATAACAGAAGGTAGTGTCTGTCTAGTTTTTTCTTTTTATATTTCAATATAAATTATCTTTAATTTAAATCGTATAATAATACCTCTTTACAATAAGAGTGTTTGACGTGACTGTGTGTGTGTGTCTGTCTGTGTCGCCGTAGCTCTTAAACAGATGATCCAATTTGGATGCGGCTTTTTTATTTATTCTCAAGCCGGTTTTGATGTGGTTCTTGGATATGTCTCATCAAAATAGGTTCAAACGTTTAATTTTCCGGGGTTGAGTATAGTATAGAGGCAATAAAACTACTTAAACTTAAAAAGGCTATATTTATGTATGTGTAGTTTTCCTCTATTCGCATGTACCAGTATCTATAAATTATGAATTACACAAATTATTGGGGAAATTGTTATGCGGTACTTAATTTTAAAAATATTTTTGGTAAAGTTAAAGCCTTACAGGTTTAAATCTTTTCGATCAGCGTTTAAACTCGATTCTTACCGAGTTGAGCTATCCGTTGAGTCGTAACTGAGAGGATTTGGATGTCTTTGTTAGTTGAGCGGCGCTTCAGATAACTCTTTGACACCGCGTTATCCCTTACTTCATGAACAGCAGTTTAAGGAAATAAATTTTCTTACGGGTCTACGCACTTTTTCACACTTCACGCAGGCTACAGATGTTTAAAGAAAAATTCAATCTTTAAACTAAAAATCTTTCCCCATGGAATTTCCATGGCTTCCATGCAATTATTTATTTCGTATGAAAAATACTACATTTATTCATAAGATAACTAAAAATAACAACATTAAACTCAAATACTATGTTTTGCCTTTGGGAAAAATTGCTCTGAGTCAGGGACAAAATCTATCATTGAAATTTGTTAGTGTTGTTTTGTTAGACCTCTATTTAAATTCAATGCAATGCCTGCAAAAGACCACAATAAAAATAACGACAAATATTTTTGGATAGTGACAGACGTAGTAAATTGTTGTTTTAAAGACATACAAGATATGGTTGGGGCCAACAAACAACAGGAGTATAAAAGGAAGAAAGCGACAAAAGAAAGAGGATTGTAATGATAGTACATAGTAAAAGACAGTCTAGGCTCACGGAAAAATGCGCGATTGGTTTGGCTAAAGAACCCTGACGAATTACAATTTACTTTAAGAAATTTTTCAGACACTATGTCTCTAAACAGTAGTTATTAATAGTAAATTAAAGGAGGCGTTAATTAACTTTTATTTTGGTTGTATGAATGTAAAACAGAAAATAACGTTGCGGACTGTTGTCCTTCCGACCCTCGAGATTCCGTCCGAAGGCCCTTCCCAATCCGCTTATATTACAGCGGGTAAAACATGTCGCGACCGAGTTAACATGTACGCAGAGAAGGCGCCTCCTGAAATACTAAACCAGCTTAAAAGCTCTGCGTATAAAGTTTACCTACCGGCCGCGTTGGAACAACGAACCTTTATCGTGTTTGATTCACACATAAAACGCTCCTGTTTTGTAATAAATTGAGAAAAACATAAGGTTATTTTTATATATCATAACATAACTGCCGCCCACGGTTTTACTTACATCCTCAGAGGAAAAGCTACGATTTTTTTGAAAATATAAAGACCTATTAAACGATTTTTGTACCACGTTTGAATTTTTTATATTTATTTTTTACGTATCAGATCTTTATAATAAATAGTATTAGTTTGTACCAAAGATTATCCAAATAAGTATGTCAAATAATAGATAGTTTAAAGTAACTTTACTGATTGTAAAGTAAATAAAATGTATTTAATTAATTATTCGTGATCAAAGAATGGTGTCAGCTAATATAACAAAGAAGTCAAAGAATATTAAACATATTACCTATTGGTCCGGAAAATCCTTGTTGTGCATAATTTCGTTATTAATTAACATCTTCACCCGATTTGAAATTTTGTGGCAAGACAAGTAAATATTGTCAATATTTAGAATTGTTAATTGGCTCATCCTCAACAGATATTTGATTGTGTTACAAGTAAAATTGCGTAGGCGTTAACTACTTATATTACGGAGCTATAGAGTACATATACTACTCCACCGACAAGAACGTAGTTCTTAAATTATAAATAGATAGACGAGTATATAGTTACTAGTTACATACCTACGTCAATTTTATCTTTATTTACTTGGCGGCTTTTGTTCGCTGCTTTTCCGGGTTGTATCGTATATTATATAATTCTATAGGTATATTCAATTTATTTCCTGCAAGTAGTATCGTACCCGTTTGTATGGCTTTGGTGTTAAAAGTAAATGTCTTTGAAAATAGCAAAATTTTATAAATACAATATTTAGTCGTTTAACAAACCCAGAACAGACTTATGTGCTGTTAGGTATCTGAGAAAAAGAAAGACATAGAACGTTTTGCTTCTATTCCCATGAAAATCGACAGAACGGTTTAATATAATGTAATCCTATACTAAAAAATCATCGTGGAATAAAGACGACATTAATGTTCATGGTCTGTTTCTTTATTTTATGTTAGTAGTGTACTACATCATTAATCATTTATTACGAATTTATTGATACTATTTGAGTTAATCAAGCAATTCAAGTAATTTATTCAATAGCAATTGAATACATGGGTCGGGGTTAATTAAAGGCTAGGCCTTTGATCTCTAAACATGATTTTAATAGAGAATCGATGTCTCAAGTAGTACTTGACAGACAGATGCCAAGGCAATCCGAATATAAATATACATTTGCGTCACGTCCACTTGGATCGAGTTGCTCGATTGCGGTTAACATGTGGTCGCGGCTATAGGCGATGGATATAACAAAGGTTTTACCTTTGTCTTATATCTAACTAGGAGAGACCCACCCTGTCTGTACTTGGGCTTAGATCATTTAGTATTTAGTAGTATTTATTTATTTTTCAAACAGCAGTCTTTACAGGCCTCCCGACCCATCGCGACATGCTTGTCTTACCACCAATTATAACAAATTATCCTCAAAGATATCCTTGTGACATACGATAAGATATCATGTACCAAAACTTTACAGAAAAAAATCCCTTTATAGCAAAAACTGTATCAATATCCATTTACTGCTTTAGAAGATATCTACAGATACCTACTGATCTTTGATTATATACTCCCTAGAAAGAGCGCGGCAACGAAATTTGCGTCCAAAAAAATATCAGCCAACTGTTGGACTCTAAGTCACCCCCCGCCGCTCAGTGTCCAATTTGACGCGCGACAAGCACGTATTACTCACTGGATTTCGGGTGTTACGAGTACATAGTGCCTTAAAATGACTAGTTGCGTGATAAAAGTTTGCCGAAATTATAAAGGACGATTAGCTACAACCCAAAAAGTTAGCTACTATCGGTAAGTAATCTAAATTCTTGAAACAAATATTGCGTCTAATAAAATTAAACATTTTACAAACGCTATCTTGACAGATTTTTAATGTTGCTAGTGTTTCATTGCAAAAAATTCCCAAAAAAAGTAATACAATGGGGGGTCATACATAACTAAATAAAATAATTGGACAAGCTTTTTCATTATCACAAGTTTTTATTTATCTTGCCTTGTTAGTCAAATCTTTCAATCTAAATTTGACCCATTACCCAGTGTCCGATTGAGCTGAAATTTGGGATACACCTTTAGTTCTGATGACAATGCAAATACATATAATCAGTATTGTTATTTATTCAAAATGGCTTCGCAACAAAATGGCGGATTACATATTTTAGCACAATCCACCTGATATGGATATCAAATGAAGGGAATTGAAGAGTAAAGTAAAAGTCAAAAATAAAATTATAATTAAAAAAAACTTATTGGATTGGCTATTTCAGAATACCTCTCGATCCTATAATATGGGATGGGATAATATGGGGTGAATATTGTACTATATATATAATACTGTCCTTAGTTTTGAAGATTTGACCCATACTATCTAAGCTTGTAATGATAAGAATCGTTTAATTAAGGTTATAATAAATATTTCTTTTTTACTATCCATTCTTTCATTTACTGTTTCATAATAATAAACAAATACTTTAGAGAGTGCCTCGACTGACACTGGCAAAGGCTGCCAGCGAAAGTATACAGGGTAAACAAAATGTACTGAAACTATTTTAACGAAGAATTCAGCCCATGATACTTAACAACTTTCCCCAAGGAACATATATCTAAACATGAAAAATATTTTTAGCCCTCCCATATTAGTTGACCGATCAGCTGATCTGAGTTTTTATGGAAAGCTAAAAATAATTTTTCATATTTCGATATAATTAAGTTCCTTGGGGAAAGTTGTTCAGTGTCATGGACTACTCGTAAACCCGACATTTAAATTGTTTCAGTATATTTTGTTAGAACCTGTATATACAAGGACTTTTCATCGGCTTTGGACCTGAAGGCCAGTTCATAGGGATCGTTAGTAAGACCTAGTTAGCTAGTCAAAATAAAAATTCAGAAACAAAAAATGTTGACTAAAACTCGAAAGTAAAAAAACGTGAGATCAATTAGTAGTGTAACAGAGTCATTCGCCGCGCGAGTACCTATCATCTATACATGTATCGAGTACCTCTTCGTATAAAAGACGCGTAACTACGTGGTCTCGATCGAAAATCATTTTCGCAACTTTTTATTTTATGTCGTACACAAATTTGGATTACGTATATTTTATTTACTATACGACATTTTTTTTACTAAAGCTAATGAAAAGTCAGCGTGTATACGAGTATACAGGGTCTAACAAAATATACTGAAACTATTTTAATGGTGGATTCAGTCCATGATACTGAACAACTTTCCCCAAGGAACATATATCGAAATATGAAAAATAATTTTTAACCTCCCATACAAGTTGACCGATCAGCTGATCCGAGTTTGTAGGGAAAGCCAAAAATTATTTTTCATATTTCGACATATGTTCCTTTGGGAAAGTTGTTTAGTATTATGAACTGAATTCACCCTTTTAATAGTTTCAGTATATTTTGTTAGACGTTATACACATACCATAATAGCATGTGCATAAACATTTTGCAGGCATACTCAGTACAGCACACACAGTACACCAATCGAATAAAAACAATACGTTTAAAAAATACTTTCTTTGTGAATTTTCATGCTATATTTAAAGAACAGATTACCGCAGAAAATAAATAAACATGATGGCCTACTTACCGAAAAAGGTCCTTTTCGTTTATGATAATATAAAAATCAAGAGCACGCTAATAGATTTCCAAGGTCAGCAGGATTTAAAATGCTTCTGTATAATGGTTTAATATAATTTCAGCATTCATTTTTTGTTAAGCGGAGTGGTGATTATCTGGTTATATTGAGTCTAGAAAAGCCAACCCGACCGTTGACACGTTTTATGACCTTCGTTATAGTTATTTTACGAGGAAGTAAAAAGGTTATGGGTAAACCTATTTTTTTAGGGCAAATGTTGTAAGTGTAGTACGGGCACAGTACCTTTGCCACAGTGTTTTGGATTTGTGTTAAAAAGAAATAGTGGATCATTTTAATTTTACTTATTTTAAATTTTAACGCTTGATGATAACTTAATTTATACTATCTACTCGTAAATCTTTATTATCTATACGAATAACATAAAGAGAAAAATATTTATTTGTGTGTTCATATGCATATTTTTTTGTAACGGATAAACTCATAAACTACTGATCCGATTTAAAAAAAATATTGTACTAAGCTACGTTATCAGCGAGCCTTTTTTAGATAAATATAGGCTCTATTTAATCTTTCAAAAATTAGAGATTTACGAAAATTAAAATGATGTAACTAAAATAACTATTCGCGAAGATTATTTTGCAAAAAAACATCTAACAATCATGCGCTTAAAAATATCCGCCAAGTGGCAATACGACGTTATAATGCCCTTTATTTACATGTTCTTGTAAGTATTTAAAATTTGGTATCCGGGACCGAATGCATAATTTTAAATATGTATAACAAATTAATTTATCATAATGATATTTATACTAAAGGGTATTTTAGGCATAAATGTTTTAGTCATAATTGTTAACTCATAACTATATTAGGTATTATATAACTGTGTCTATTATGATTATAATGTGTATGCGTATTTAGTTTTAGGACTCATAATATTAAGCATATTATTATTCCTAAAACTAAATACGCATAATTGTTTTAAATACTAATCATCATGTCGTATGGCATGTTACTGCATGAATCCTAAATACTAATGGCAGGTTTTTTAACAAGTCTATACCTGCCGGGGTTAAACTATATAATACTAATAACTATAAACATACATTGAGTTATTTAAATAAAGAAATTCTAATCAATATCAAGTAAATTTACGGTCTAGTTTAGATTTTCATAAAAAACATCATATTGGAGGCATAAGGGTGGCCCAAGGGCCATAATTCCGCACCTAAACCTATTGCTAGACTATGTTACATTTTTTTACCACAGAATACATAAATGAAACATATACCTCCTGCATGTTTCCATACGTAACCTAACATTTCGTAAGTTTAATACCTAAAACACTTATTTATCCCTTATTCACGACAGCGTCAGCGTATGCGCTGTAGAGAGTGCCTCGAGTGGCCGAAATACAAACCACTCCCATCTTTGGGAACCTCCGCAGCCCACATCTGTCATTCGATCATCTACACAATAAGCTTATATATTTTGTAGCAAAATTCCATCTACATATTTTTTACAGACATTTTTGTTTCCGAATTTTGATTATAGCCCCCCGAAAAAAAGTTATTCTAATTTTTGTCGGAAAAATCATCCAAGATTTTTTTATTTTTTCGAAATTTCTCAAAAACTTACCTGTTTATTTTCAAAAAATAAACGCTATATGATAGATATCTGCGCTCTGCACATTTTGACACCTCTCCCATAGAGATATTTCTAATTTAGACCGATCTACTGCCATGTCGCACTTTTGGCTGAACATCGATCACATAAACAATTTCAATGTTAAAAACGGGCGGTATGAGGGTGGTCCAAGGGCTACCCTGCTGCACTTTTAAATATGTCAAATAAGTATTATGCCTAACACTTTATGCAAATAAAATTGTGAGTTATAAAATTATTTAGAAGATCCTTAAAATTTGTCTATATGTATCACCGTCTGTGAAGCGCACCCTAAAAATAAGAGTTATTGCTGGATAACTGTTTATATCCAATAAGTATCATTGGAAAAACGGTTTTATAGTAAAAACTTATAGTATAAAATATTTCAATATATGAAGAGATGTTTTTCTTGACTGATAGATAAGTGTTCAGTATTGAATTCGTTTTAAAGGCCAGGAATAGAAAAATGGTTGGTATACTTAATAGACCGGCAAGTTATTGCAAGAATCTGAACTGAAACAATCAAGCAGGGTATTACAATTGTTAGATAGGTGCTTAAATAGCATAATTAAAGTAAAACCATTGTTTCAAAAAGCTTAATTATAAATAAGCTCTATGAAACAATATGAAAGTATTTCATGTATGATTTAACTTCATTTCTTATAATAGCTATTTATTTGTTTGGTACTTGTCTTCCTAACATAATTATACATCTGTAATTCTGCATGATTTTGAAATACATAAGACTTGACATTTCATCCATAAGGTCGAATATTTTGGGTTGACAATAAGTACTTTTTTATATCTGAATCGAAATACAGATAAAGCTGTAATGTATGTTATCAAGGAAATATTATGCTGACCAGACGGAAACCTGTAGGACATGTATTCCATGATGTATGTGTTTTACTGTTTTAGTCAGTAATAATTTGTATCTAGCTTCTTATTTATTGTCACACTTGAAGCTTTTGTGTAAATGAAATAAAAGAACATTTTCTCAAAAATGTTGGCAGCCAGCCAACGAGTGAGGGAGAAAACATACTTGTAGCATGAAATTGAAGCTGAGTATACTATTATTTTTGTACAAAATATGAAAGTTTGACAAAAATTTTGTACGTTTACATCTACATTTTTATAGCGTGTTTAAACATGTGTGTGTGACATATACTTGAAGGTGTTACTCAGCCTGGCATTATGAACAACATTTGCTAGCAACCAATGCTAGGATCACGATTATTATTATGAAAATGTAACATGTTCAAAGTACTTTATTTAGAGTTTCACTAACTGATCTGACTGATGTGTTTAGATTCGTTGGTCCAGTTCCTAACAAATTCCATTTTCTAAGATATCTCTTTGTTTTATATTCATCAGCTTCGCCTACCTGTTCATGGCTTAAATTAAATTACATCAAGGTGTTTTTCTATTTCCACGTTCAGAGTTTTCCTCGAAACATTTTTCCTAACGCACAATAAGCATCAATATAATCGACAGACTATATTTTATGCCACGTGGAAATCACGAAATCGGAAGCGTAGTAGAAATACGTCATTTCAAATATTCTGCATAGTGCGTAAGTATAAATTAGGAGTTCTTCGTACATTTCATAACTATAGTGATCATTATAATTCATACTTTGTATAAGTTATTTATATTGCTAATACGAGTAGTGTATACGAGTATCTACCAGTATGTTGATAGTACTTAATGGAATAAGTTAAAGAAGTAATTTGAATGTATGTATATTATGAGTAAGACATAAGATGATAACGATTTTAAGAATAGGTATTTATTTAAGGTGTCGGTCCTTATTTTAGCGATTTTGACTTTTTTTTAGAGCTGATTAGAGCCAAACTAAATTAGTAACAATATGTTCAGATATTTTAAATTAAAGTTTATTTAAAAAAGTGGTCGAGACAATTTATTGATTTTCATTGTAATAGTTTGTTTAATTCCAAATAACCTGAGACGTGTTTAAATTTTTTGTGGTGCGCTACGTTCATGTCTTTGTTGTTTACACGGAATTACAAACATGAAATTGCGTATAAATTACAGAGAAATAAAGACAAAGAAAAATCCTAAAAAGTAGCAGAAGAGTTTTTAGTACTGTTTTTTTTTTTTAATTCAAAGAAAAACTTAGTTAAAAAGGTTAAACTGAAGAAAATATAAGCGAATAAGTCGTCGGATTTCTTGCGCATACGACTGAGATAAAAAATACACATATATGAAGTGAACCTTTTAAAGTAATCTTGGTAGTCCGTCTAGTTTTAAAACGGGTTTCAAAAGTGGCCACTTTTGGCGAAAACTCGTTTTAAAACTAGACGGACTATTAGTAATAATTCCAAAGGTTATTCATAAAATAATTTGAAGGTCTTTTTAGACATTGATACAAATCAAATTTTTAAATATCACCATATTTAGTTTTAAACAATTGATTTCAAATGAGGGCGCCACTTATGCTACTATTTCACCTTAAACACGTACAATAAACAAAAAAAAATTTTCTTTGTAAAAAGATTGAAAAATTTAAACTTCGAAATTCTCTGTAAAAATAAATATGGGAACGCAAACGCTGATAAGGTAGACCGCGCGCTGCGCTTCTGAATTCGCCTAAATTCGTCTCCAGGGTGCATGTCCAATACAGCGCAATGCGTATGTGTAGATAGAAAATATAGATTCGGGTGTTCAATTAAAAATTCCCACGGTCGAAGACCGCAGTCTTAAGTACTATACGATGTTTATGATCTTTTCTTCTGTGGAAACGTGTCACAAAAGGAAAAAAGATGGTTAGTCTTCTTCTAAAGACCTAATTTTCAAACAAACACTCATAGAACCTTTAAATCTCATGCCGTCTAATTGAAAACATCCTATACAAGGATGGCACGAGATTCAAAAATTTCATAACTTATAGTGCGTTTGAGAAAGTATTTGGCAGTTAACCCATTTAATTTTCCTTTGGCTAGGGGTTCGAGACTTAAGGCCGTACTTGAATTTTTCGGTGTCCAGTGCTGCCCCCATTTAAAATAAATCATTTCAAAGAAAACGGAGACATTATTTAAAATTTTGCGACTACCAAATCCTAGATAACCCTTCAAAGTGTTTTATGAACTACTGTTTACAGTTTAAAGTGAGAACGTTAAGCTTTACTACGCACATTTGCCAAAAGTGGCCGTTTTTCGCAAATGTGCGAAGTAAAGCTTAACGTTCTCACTTTAAACTGTAAACAGTCGTTCATAATATACTTTGAAGGGTTATCTAGGAATTGATAGTTGCAAGTTAAATGATGTCTCCGTTTTCTTTGAAATGATATATTTTAAATGGGGGCAGCACTGGACCCCGGAAAATTTAGGTACGGCCTTAAGTGTGAGGCAGCGGCTTGACCTTATATCGTGAAAATAGTATGCGTAAATTTCTTTTCATATTTACCCGACTGTCCCAGAAGGAGATTTTCGGCAGTGCGCTCTTTAAATACGAGTATGATGTGAATTTGTTTTGTGACCACAATACATGTTGTAGAGTTTCGCGGGTTTGAATGTTTGGGGCGTTAGGTATTCATCCCCCAGATAAATATCTATCACCGCAGGCCGCTAGCAAGTACAGTAAACAAAGGCAAAGTCGTACAATACTTTTGTCAAAGCCACTCGACGCACTTTAGTCACCCCTGTAACTTACTTGTACCCACAAGTACAAGCTAGAAACCTAAATTTTCAACGATCAAAAGAACGAATAATACCTAGTTAAAATCCCAAACATACAATATTTAATACATATACTTTAGGAACATCACCAGTCAACGTTTTACGAAAGCAATAGTGGAATAAGGGCAAAAGGTATTTAATACACACATATTACTATATTATTACGTTGTAAAAAATGTATTTATCAAAACTTCTAGTTGAAAAATCTGAGTAGGTCTCTGGTGACCTTTCAAAGTATATTTACGTTTATTTAGCAGCTGTATTATACCTTGATTAGTACTGATTAATTAGGGTGTTCAGTTAAAACGCGTGGAAAAACGACTCGGTCTCAATGTGCTGGAATTTTGACGGTGACCTCCATTTTTATAGCACCAAAACACGTACAGTGTTTTGATATACTCATAGGTTAGAGAACTGTGTAGAAAATTATAAATATGAATAATAATACTTGGCACTGTAAAAATCCAACTGATCTACTTTTACAACCAGCTTTTACAACTTTGTTTTATCACCCAAAGAGCTTTAGCTTTTTTTTTTGTTTAGACATCATATAAACGTTGAGGCAAAATCACGCTAACATTAGGTATCTACTTGTAACTACTTTTGTCAAATGGTGGACCGTTTATCAAAAGTATGTTTTTACATTGGTGTGTACCATAAAGTTTGACAAATACATACCTAAATATTACACTTTACACCCGCTTTTTACAGAATTCATCATCGTTTTTCTAATTATAAGATATATATAGTAGATAGTCAAACGTTAAATATCAAATTTTGTATACTAGGTTTTGGTTTAAATAAAATTATAGCTTTATTTTATGTTTTATAATAAGGTCGATACACAAAAATTTAATTGTTTCTTTTTAAAATATTTAACCTTTAAGTACCGAACTGCAGTTATGGCTATAATAGTTTTTTTTTTTTTCAAAATATTTAAATACCTATGTAAAACAATTTAGCCAGCTTACAATTTGCAAAAGCATAGAAGCAGATATACGAGTATTTTTTCATTAATCGCAAAAGCCAGTTACAAATGGGTGCTTTTTATTTTTATTGCCAATATCCAACTTTTTGGCGCTTGAGCCGCTTAAAAACAATTAATTCGCCCGTTGATATATGTATATGGTGTTACTTTGATACCGTTTTTATTCTGAACCTTTTTGTTATTCAAACGTTTGCATTAATTTAATCGTTGGTGATCTCATTCGGGAGAAGTTGTAATTTAATGGTGATGGTACAAGTATATTGCCGAGTTGAAGCAGATATTGGCGAACCGTGGCTAGCAAAAGGGTCCCGGTTGGGCGCGTAATCTTTTCTCCATGAACCAAATCCTACCCTATTACCCTCAATGGTATTCTTATTACCGAGCGCCGACGACCTGCGCCGTCCGCCCTCACACACGCATCAATACCAACTTTTATTCCATTTAAAATCTCTTTTTGAATATCAATAGGCCTTCTTACAAATGCGTGAGTCGTTCGCGGCTTTACCGAGTTCGAATTACGACATTCCTTAAACGCCATTCATGCGCACTCATGGGAATATACATTGTGTACGCGTGTTATCAATTGAGATATTCGTAATTTTTTATACATTTGATTGTTACAACTTTCTTCAATATAACTTTTTGTTGATCTTTTTCCTAGACGTCATAGTATTTTTTACGAGGTCGGCTGCTTTATTGGGAAAGTTTGTAAGCTAGTTTGAAGGCAGCGATCGTAAAAACTATTGGATCGATTTTGATACAAGTAAGTTTTGTTAAGCAGATAATACGTGACCCTAATCATGTTCCTTCCTCTAAATGTGAGACACGACTTCTCTCGATTCTTTCAAACTCCTTTATTGTTTCCCCGATAAATATATTATACCTGGTGAGTCCTGGTGGATGAATATGTATAGTCTATTATAAGATCTTTTGTTTTGATATTGGACATCTATCTACATGAAAATAAAATGCCATAAAATAAAATGAAGTTTCCACGCAACCTCTTTGTTGCTGCGAGTGTTAAATAAAAAGAAAAATAAATTTGACAGTCGCTGTTGACAGATTACGAATGTCGTGATATATTTGTTCTGAGAAAAAATATTGTTAATATTTATAATATTTACTTATTCTTTGTGTGCCAAAAATATAACTTAACTAACATTTAAATTCTCTTTCCTTCTTTCACCTTCTGACTATTTTATATCTTATATCGGAATCCTACTTTTCCTATACTGGTGACCTCTCATTAAAACATTATAGAGAAGGAATTCGAGGATGCAAAAGATGATGGTGCGCGACAAATAAGGTGCTTTTTCACTGGTTCCGAGTCGGAAGAAAAAAGTAATGGACGATATTCCCGTGCCGGTGTTTACAAGGTATCTGTACGTGTTCTACCTTTCTGGCTAGAACCTGAAATATGGTTTGCCCAAGTAGAAGGTCAATTTTCTATTTCTGGCATAACAAGCGACTTGACCAAGTTTAATTACGTAATTAGTCTGCTGGATAATAAGTACTCACGTGAGGTCAAAGACATTATCATCAGACCCCCAGCCACCGACAAGTACGAAAAGTTAAAGGCTGAGCTCATTAAGCGTTTGACTGCGTCCAACGAGAATAAGCTTAAACAGTTGCACGAAGAACTTAGAGACCGTAAGCCGTCACAATTCCATCGGTACATCAAGGGACTGGCTGGACAGAATGTTCCGGACGATTTTTAAAGACTATCTGGAGAAGTCGTCTTCCTCATGGTATCTAGACTGTGCTGGCAGGACAACAAGCCACAGCTCATCTGAACGATCTGGCAGACCTTGCTGATCGTGTGAATGACTTGGCAACTTCGTTGCCAAAGGTCGCCTCTATGTCCCAGCCTGGCCCGAGCCCCGAGGTTCTTGAGCTCAGGAGAGAAGTAGCTGAACTTCGGAGGAGTCTACAAGATATGAGGACAGGAACTCAGCAGCGGTCCTCTCGGCGCTCTAACCGAAGCAGATCCCGATCGAGTTAACGGTCACAGTCCAACTATCGCAAGTTTTCGCTCTGCTGGTACGGAGAAAGGGCAGGCACTGCATTCTGCCCTGTAACTATAAGGCGGAAAACACCAAGGGCAGTCGGTAATGGCGACTGACGATTGCCCATCTTCACCTGCTGGTCGCTTGTTTGTAACTGACCGATCTTCAAAGCTGGGAAGGCGTCTGCGTCTTCCCCCGACCGGGGGAAGACGCAGACGTCTTCCCCCGGTCGGCTGTGCGTGATTGTCGAGCTCGAACAGATTTTAATCTTTGTGCTGCCGATGGCTCAGATATTGCAACCTATGGTTTTATTCACTTTAGTTTAGATTGTGGTTTACGTAGAATATATAGTTGGCGTTTTGTAGTTGCTGATGTAACTAGAACAATCATTGGCGTAGATTTTCTAAATTTTTACAGTTTGATTGTTGATGTAAGTACGTAACAAAAAATAAATTGATAATACCACTTCAATATTTTCTATGGCCACTATAGCAGATTTAAAAAATATCTTTTCTGTTAAACTCTTGACTGGCGATTCTCGTTATCACAAAATTCTCAATGACTTTCCTGAGATTACCCGACCAGCTGGTATAAATCGCACTATTCCACACAATACTGTTCACCACATTCGCACAACCCCAGGTCCTCCAATCTCTTGCTCTCCCCGCTGTTTAGCCCCAGATAAACTAAAGATAGCCCGTGAGAAGTTCCAGGCTATGTTGGCTAATGGTACAGCCCTTCTGAGAGCCCGTGGTCTTCTTTCTTGCACCTAGCGCCCAAAAAGGATAATGGGTAGCGCCCCTGCGGAGACTACCGTATGCTCAATGCTCGTACCGTACCGGACAGGTATCCGATCAGGCACATTCACGACTTTGCCCATAGTATTTCGGGTTATAAAATCTTTAGCACTCTTGATTTGACAAAGGCGTACAATCAAATACCTGTTCAGCCAGAAGACATTCAGAAGACTGCGATTACCACGCCTTTCGGCTTGTTTGAATTCCCACTTATGAACTTCGGTCTAAGAAACGCGGGTCGAACCTTTCAAAGATTTGTAGATGAGATGACCAGGGGACTGGATTTTGTCTACCGCTACTTAGGTGATTTTTTAATCTTTGGTAGAAGCGAGACAGAGCACGAAGAGCATCTCCGCATTGTCTTCCAGAGACTAAAAGACTACGGGATGCTTATTAACATGTCCAAGTGCGTCTTCGGAGCCACAGAGGTAACCTTTTTAGGGTACAATATCTCGGAACAAGGCACCAGACTACTATTAGAGATATTCCTCCTCCCGCTAACTTACGTCAGCTTAGAAGGTTTCTAGGCATGCTCAATTTGAGCAGAGAGCGTTGTTAAAGCGCTGCTATCATCCTGGATAGCTCGTTTTGGTTGCCCGACAGTCATTACGACTGACCGTGGGTGCCAGTTTGAGTCGGCATTATTTGAATGCCTGTCAAAAATATCTGGCTTTGAACACAAACGGACAGCATATCACCCGCCTTGCAACGGCCTTGTGGAACGTTTTCATCGGCAGCTAAAAGTAGCGATCGTTTGCCATGCTAATGACAGATAGACAGAGTTACTACCATGGGTATTGCTTGGCGTGAGAACAGCCTTCAAAGAAGATTTACAGGCATCATCGGCTTAACTGATTTATGGGGAGCCATTGAGACCGCCCGGCAAGTTCTTTGAGGCTAAAATCTCCACTACTACAGACGTGACAGAATTTACCGCCCGTCTTAGGAACATTGCTGAGCGTGTACGACCTGTACCTACCTCTCGTCACAATTCTTCCCAAAAAACATTAATTTATAAAGACCTGCCAATTAGTGATTATGTCTTTCTTCGCGATGACACTATACGTAGTTCGCTCCAGCTTGCCTACACTGGATCCCACAAGGTTATTAGTAGGGGAGATAAAATTTTCAAGATTCGACTCAATAATAAGGATGTTACCGTTTCAATTGATCGGCTCATACCAGCTTTTATTTTGTCTGACTCGATTCCATCTTCTGTTACACTCACACCATTACCCGGAAAAGACTATGTCACCCGTTCTGGGCAACGAGTGAATTTTCCAAACTTCTGTCGCTTCTATTGACGGTTTCTGGAGGGGGGTGATGTAGATGAAGTTTACACGCAACCTCTTTGTTGCTGCGCGTTTTAAATAAAAAGAAAAATAAATTTGACAGTCGCTGTTGACAGATTACGAATGTCGTGATATATTTGTTCTGAGAAAAAAAAATGTTTTTTATTTATAATATTTAATTATTCCTTGTGTGCCAAAAATATAACTTAATTAACATTTAAATTCTCTTTCCTTCTTTCACCTTCTGTCTATGTTATATCGGAACTCTACTTTTCCTATATATACCAATATATTTAGCATAATATAAATGCACTATTATTATCTGATAATTTGCTTAGTTTATCTACAAATTTTAAATTTTCCTTATTCATTGTTATATAAAATTACTTAAAAGTTTCAATACTTACCTGGCCCTTTTTTATTGATACACCAATTGATACTAACAACACTATGTTACCTATTTGCTTTTACAAATGGAACTGAAACAACACTATTAAAATAGTTTCTTTCAATTAGATTTTTAGGCATTCGTGGTTTTGATAAGCTGAGTGTTTTTGTTACTTTTTCTTACTTTAACTGTACTTATCTCAAATAAAATGTATATTCTTATATATCTATAAAATACGAAATCTCTCAAGATAAAACTAATACTTATTTGCAATTATACGCAAACCTCCTTCTTCTTTGCGTGTCGATGTTTTTTTTAAATCTATCGACACGCATATTTTCTAATTTCTAAATAAACTCCTGAATCAAAACAGATACATACACAAAACAATTACCTACACAGATCTTGGACAGTCAGAAGTACCTAGTAATGATAATTCAAGCTTTGGGTCTTCTGTGTCTATTGTGTCACTAACTGCACGTTATCTGAAAGGACGATCTTAATGGTATATAGAATTAATTCTATGAGCGTTCGTTCTTGAAACTTGTTTTGAATTAAAATAAATAAAAGGGTCTTTTAATCTAAAAACACGTCCTCAAGAATCTTTGAGCAGAAGGTTCTTTGCATTAAATCTTTTGTTCATAATTCTATATAATTTTTGAATATATTTATGGTATGAAACACGTGCGCATTTGCCTTTTAAAAACTAATTTCTAAAGTCACGGGCATGCGTCGTAGGTACCTTTTACGAGTCACTCGTACATTGCGATCTCGGTAGGCGACACAAAGTCGTTATGAAAACCCATTAGATTCCTATAGGTATAAACATGTAATCGTTTTTGTTGTCCCGCATATAGGGGTTGCATTTGGTGCTTTTATTTCCCCTTATAATAAATGTTATTTGCATAATAATATATTCTATAGACTGGACATTTCATGGACGACAGCCAGCTACCGCCGAGAGCTTGCTTGCGCAGGTTTAAAACCTTATAGAAGAATAAATGTATGACAAAATCGAATCAAATTAACAATAATATGTTAGGATTTATGATTATCTTTTATAACGTGTACTTTAAAAACGTTACCAAATTGATTTGTTTGTTTCATATTACTTATTTATTTGTGAGTCGCTATACTTCGCGTCTTTTGTACGCAGATTACTTAAACAGTTGGGGTTGAACGCACCCCTACTGCAGGCCTGGTTTGTACACAAAAGGGACTACTTTTTCGTCTGTCTATTCACAAGGCGCATTGTAACGCTGTAAGCGACGCAATAAAAGTTGACGTCAGCTCATTTTGTATAGGATAGGTAGATACGTAGTATTCTCAGTTTTGGTTTCTGACAAAAGGTATCTTCACACAAAATGGTCTGGAGGCACAAAGGATTCTAAAGAATAAAAATGTGTTAGTGTATGTGCTGACTGAATTCAGCTCAACTGAAGTTAGTTCTAACTCTCTGTAAAGAGTTTTTGTCGCCATTCTTCCTTAGAAAGAAAGATATATTACTACACGAATTTTAGTAATGTGTATAGGCAAGGAAAAATAAAACTTGTAATGGAAGATTAAATACCTAAATGTTTGTAATCTAGGAAACCCTTAAAAAACCTAAACAAATGAGTAATGAAATGATAAGCTACTAAATATTCAGTTATTTCTCATATGAAGATCACTTGAAGTTAGAAGGCGGTGCAATTGCAGCTGCACAATTATTGGTTTGTTTGTTTAGCGACCGCATACAACGAGGAAGTTCGCAGAGCAGATCGCTTTTGCAACTATTTGTGATATGTTCATCTAAAAATTAGTTTTCATCAACGAATTTAAAATAAGCATTTTACCTACCTTAAACGTAATCAGCACACGAGCAACAACATCCAGCGGAGCGAAGGTAAATTACTAAAAATCATCGACGCGTGACTGTCTGTACCTTATCGCACCCCTTGTCCTGGGGAAGACCGGGAAATCAATTTATACCGGCGTCACCGTTATGTAAAATAAAGGGATATATACAGGAGCTCCTACAAATGTGTTATGAAGATAAATAATAACGATAAAGCCCCTCGATTTGACCCTCGAAGAAGATTCTTTATATAACGTATTATCGCATTGTGTTCGAGTTGAACACAAAAAGACTATCCGCCAGCCTTTGTTACTTGGTAGAATCGAATCGTGCTTCTGGTGTGATGGTGATCAGGGTCTTTTCTAATAACGTGAACGAATGAAGCCTCAACTTTGTAGGGATGAGTACCGAATAACTTTAATAGACGTTAGTCCAACCACATATTACCAATAATAATATAATAATTAAAGTAAATACCTTTTAAGTTTTCTGTTTTTATCGAACCCAAAATAAAAAACTGAATTGTGACGTCAGAGATTATATATTTTTAGTCAGCATGTTTTTTTACATTACTTTGATGTGTCTAAAAAGGAATATAGGTAGTGACTAGCCGACGTTGGTGTTATATTATCAAAACAATTAATAAAGGTTCGGTAAACTAATTTGGCGTTACAGTTTGTTTGGGATTTGTACGGGAAGCGATACCCGTCAGTAGTATTACCGCTTCTACACGTCGTTTGTCTCGGCCTTTTGTTTGCCTCGATCCCTTTTTATTAAACTATAAAAATAATATAAATACAAATCTTTATTTTTAAGGCCAAATACGAAGAGAACTGAGAAGTAATTCTATGCGTTACAACATTTTTGTAGGTTTGTTCGGATACTTAACAAGGTGCCTTCTCAAATTTAAAAATAAATTAATATACCATTTAAAAAAATGATAAGAAATGATATCTAAAAATTATTTTTCTTCCAAAACTCTGAATATAAATTGAAGAAAAAATATTTTTACCCTAAAATATTAGTATTGTGATTCCGAAGCCTTCTTCATTTTCGATACAAAAAATTTAATTATTAAAATGATCCATAAAAACCGATAAAATCTATATACCGCGTCTTTCCGCGTTCATTCCCGTGATGCTTTGCTGATCGCCCCGCACCTCCTCCCCTCAGGGTTTGGGACGACAGGGATGCAAGTTGATACATACAAGATTTAGATGACGACTTGGTAACATACGAAAACTGAACATGTTTCCAATCACCTGCTTTGTTGATTATTTTATATATACTTACCTATTTCTCGATTTTTCATACATTATACGCGTAGAACGATATGTACCGTCAGTACGAAAGGCAGTTTATCCAAAAGTGCTGTGCGGCATTTTCGGTTGAAATTCATGCATGAATGGTCCTAGACAAAAATAGCGCTTTCGCATTTTTTTTCATACAGGACCGGGCAATGATAACTATTCACAAACTGGGCCAGTTTAAAATAATTGTTTCTGACAAGTTTAAAGTTTGTCCTTAAAGCTAACCTTCTTCGTACAGGTCGAATTCATGTCATTAAAAGGGTTTGTAGTGGGTTAAGTTCTATTTTTAACGTATTACTGATGTTATTTATTCAGGAAGTATTGTATAATTTTTTGAAATCATTCCGGTAACATAACCGAATAAATTTTGTTTTACATTTGCGTAGTTATTAACACATTCCCATTCATCAATCTAAGAAATAAAGTAAGGTATTATTATGTTGTGTATTATTATTTTTGATGCAAAAGTTGGTGTATTATTATTTTTGATACGATTACCCTTTTTGTGTTAAAAACTGTTAGAAACTTCGCATAGGTTAGTTTTATGTAAAAATTGGATGCCTAATATCATGGGTCTTCTCCGACGCAAGAGCTAAAAAAAAATTAAAAATTCTTACAAAGAATTCCTATATATCTTAGGTCCTGAATTAGATTGATGACAAAATTTCCTTATTAAGATATAGAATAATCAAAAGTAGGCATATTTGATGGATTACAAATTTAGGGTTGCTACACACTCATTCGGGCCGGCATTAATTGGCCCAGCCGGGTGGTAAAATAGAATATGCGTAGATGGATGTTCAGGGAAAACGGCTTGTTGTTCGACAAAAACTGCCGAACCGACAACGCCGGCCTAAATAAGTGTGCAGCAACCATAAAAAAACACCGAATAATTAAACCAGATGATATCGTTGTTAAAATTTATTACAGTAGTCAAAGGTTTTTTTGGAAAAAAAAAGCATCAACACGAGGTACAACTGCGAGGTTAAATTTTTTACATAGCCATTTAATAGATACCTAGGGAACCTAGGCAATTACAGTGAGGAACAAAGACGTTAGTGGGACAACCATATAACTATTTCAGGGCTCTACGAAGGGATTGCCCTAACCAAAAACGTCGTTTGTAACATGACAGAAAAGCCTTCAAGAAGTTTCTTGTTACTTTCTTTGTCATTTTCTTTTCCTTACACGATGCTTTTTGATATAAATACCTTACTTACTTCCTTCGGCGCTACAACCCTTTATTCTTGACCTCCACAATGATTTGTCGCCATTTCGGTTTGTCTCTGGCCTGTCTATTCCATGCTGTGTATTTTCCTATTTTCTTTAGGTCTTCTTCGACTCCATCTCTCCAGCGCTTCCTGGGTCTACCTCATGGTCTTTTTGTTGTGGCGTCCAGTTAGTTATTACTTTTACTGCCCTGCTGTCGTCCATCCTTTTGAGGGGTCCTGCCCATCTTATCTTTTGCGACTTGCAGTACCGCATAATCGTTTCTTGATGTATCAAATCATCAAGTTCGTGATTCATTCGGTGGCTGTACGATAGATTACCCTCTCGTATGGGACCAAATATTTGACGAAGGACTTTTCTTTCAAAAAGCGCTAATCTCTTTTCATTTTTTTGAGTCAGTGACCAGGTCTCGCAAGCATACGTCACAACACGATATAAATACCTACTATGTATTTTTTTAATATTTATTTTATATGTATATATACCGCAAGTCTGTCCCATTAGGTATTGTATTTTTTAACCCCCGACAAAAAAGAGGTTTAACGACGTTGTAACGTGTAAGTTTGACGCTAATGTCTGTCGGTCTGTCTGTCTGTGGCATCGTAGCGCTCGAACGGATGGATCGATTTCGATGCGATTTTTTCACGTGAAAGCAAGTTACCTTAGGGTGGTTCTTAGCTATGTTTGATGAAAATCGGTTCAGTCGTTTAAAACCTATTGAGAGTTAACGCTTAAAAATCAGGGCTTTCTCCAGTAAATAATAGATGGCGCTACGGATATCAAGTCGTATCGGTAATTCCGCTACTCATTAGTAGATGGCGTTCTTGACAGTCGGGGCTTTTTTTAATTTGCGTAGCAAAGAAAATTTACTTTTGCTTATAAGATAAAAGATAAAGTGGAAGATCCTGATATTTTGATTGCATTCACTATGATAAGCTTTTACAAAATTGGCTTTTACGTACCTTGACGCGAATTGAGTGTAATACCTTGCTAACGATTAAGTATACTTAATGAATTCTGTGGTGTAGCGCAACCACATACTCGTAAAAACAAAGTTAGCTACTGTTGTTTCCCAACTACGAGTATAAGCCCGTGATTTGCTCAAGTTGGCCTTCGACAAACACGAGCGACCGGCTGGAGCCATCACTAACCCTGCCACATATCGGTTCACAAAGCCGAGAGCCGCCTAGACATATTACATTTTTGTTGGGCTGTTCCGAAATCTGAGCATAAAATGCTCGTAAATCTTGCATTGCATTTTTCATGGTTGGTCAAGCTCGTAAAAAGATGACCTGGCTTTACGGTTTTTGTTGTAATCTTTGATGGATCTCTTATGTGCCAGTTCATTATGTTACCTTTGTAAATGTGTTTTGGTAGCTAAGCAAAAATTGACTAGAAATAAAAGCATTTCTTTTTACTTTGTTTGTATTTGTACTATATTTAAATTAATTTATATCAATTCTTCAACATAATTTTATTTAAAAAATAAAATTTTGCATATTCTGTTGTTGATTGCTCTATATTACTGCCACGCCGACCGTAAAAGTGGATCAAGAGACGGTCAAAGTTTGGAGATTGTTTCCACTGGTCAGTATTTCTGAATGTGATTACCACATGACGCCGTAGAGACTAATAATTGAAGAAACTGAAGTATCTCGCAAAGTGTGGCCTTAAGACTTTACAGGTCAAAGGTCTCTGTCTCTTCTGTAAGGGATAAACGACGTGATTTTATTTTTAGAGCAGGAAGTAGTAATAGGTACAGGGTGTAAACATATATTTTTACTCATCCGTCAATCTGAACAACTATTCATATTGTTCTTTATGCTTTTCTACTTAGGTATGCGGGAAGTCGTAAAAATCATATTTTTCGTATAAAATTGGTTAGCCGACCTGCCGATTGCGGTATGGGAAATTCGAGAATAGGAATCATAGGAAATGTTGTTCATATTGGTTGTCTAAACCACTTCCTTAAGTATAGGTTTGTTGGTGGTATATTTATACCCGGTATACTCTCAGACGCCCTGTTTAACTTTTAAACAATTAAAACAAGAATTTCACCTACAAAAGGAAGTAAAAAAATCTGTTCAGTAGGGCTTTATTGTTTAAGTACGAGTATTAATTAAAGTCAATTATTATAAAACATTTAATCACCTACTTGTTCTTAATTATAAACAATGCCAAATATTAATGTTATATTAGTTAATTTTTATCTCATCTATTCGAAAAGCGATGTTTTTTTTCCCTAAATAAAAGGACTCAAGTCACTTGAATACCGCGGGATAGAAAAGTGGAGGAAAAAAGCACAGAACTTTTTTAAACTACATAAAGAATGTAACCTACATAGAATTTAAAAAGATGGAAGTCCAGCAAAAAAATATAATTTTAAAATGAATAAAATATTGGAGCAATTTTTTAAAGAAAGTTTAGGCCCTGATGATGATCGTCATCAGCATCATGGCCTTAACTTGCTACAAAAAATCCTTCCTCCTTCGATTCCTTCGTTTCGCTCTGAAACACAATACAATTTAGAGGTACCTACAATAGGGTAACTATATAGTATGTATTCGCCCTAACTAGCGTATTTAAAAATGCTAAAAGTAAAAATGCACTTTTATACCCGTCATAACTCCTAAACAAAAAGTCCACTTGGAATAATTTAAACTGGGATCTACATTTAAATTTTTGATATTTTATTTAATGTACCCCACATTATCGTTTTTAAAGATAAAATGAAGCATATGTTAAGTTCTCGCTAAAATGGCTTTTTATAGGTGAAAGAATGTTAAAATTGGATTAGTAGTTTTTGAGTTTATCGATTAGAAACAATGTAAATAACTTTATTATAATATATAGTCAAGATTGTCTAATTATACTGTTGTATTTATACCTGTTATATTTAACTACTTACATATATTCATACTCCACATAAAAAGAGACAGAGCATAGCTCTTAAATATAGATAGATAGACATAATTTTCACTTTAGCATCCATCTTTAGCTTAAGGCGAAGTAAGAATTTATAATCATTCCTTCTGGGATATATAGGAGGAGCACTGCAAGGAATATTCATCAGATAACAGTTTTATGCATGAATAATGCAGCATACTTCACCTGCATAATAGGGCCCTCATACACGCAAACACTTCCCGCGCTTAAAGGGCCAGTAGGGCCAAATTTTCAATTAATATGTATTGTTTGTCGTCCCAGCAGACGGTACCGCTAACAATGATAAACCGGAAACCGGGTTATATTCTAAACATTTTATTATCGTAGTCCTAGTAAAGACCTGTTACGAGTACATAATAAACTTTATGCCAAGTTAAATCTAAAATCACATAATCAAGGCTGAAGATGTAACTTAAACTACAATTTATTAAAGAAAGTTACTTTTTATTTGCTGCCATAGATCAATGGAAAAAGGAAGGGGATGCTTTGGCCCAGCAGTGGGACACATCAAAAGGCTAGAAAAGAACTAAAGAAGACTATATGTTACCTATAGTATGTACCTACATAATCTTTTAGATTTTTAAATAAATAATTTAGACAACATTTCATGATTAGGTTTAGTTAAACGTGTTTTGTTTATACATAATTAGCTTAATTTGTATTTATTTTCTTTAATTTTTTTTCTACACTGTTTACTTTTTAATAGTTATAATTACAATTTCTTTACACTATTTTCAGTATCAACATTTAACGTTACTTCCTGATCCGTACATAAAAAATTGTAATTATCATAATAGATAATAACTGATTTCATTGCACTAAACATTTACTGTATTGTAGTTCATAAGCAACTTAAAATAAGCAAAGCCCTTTCATTACTTTGAAAGAATTTCCTATCTCGTGTGTAAAAGTCATGTGAAGAAGATAAGCAGAATAGCGTCGCGATAAAGGGGGTAACTTGAAAACCGCGGACGACGCTGCGGGCGAACCCTGCTTGCAAACAGTTTGAATTGTGAGAAATTCTCGCATGTATCCGAGGACGTGCTGCCACATACGAGCCAAAAGCGCAGAATACTTAATAGCTTATAGCCAGAACTCTTGAAGTTCAAGAGTTCGCATTGTTAGTAGTTAACAGACAACTATTAGAATTACCTACTAGCTCGTAAACAATAGTTTCAATGCCAAATACAGATTAATACGCCTTAACGCTTCCGGAGAAATTCAAGCGACTGAATCCGTGCTCAGCTATGACCGATTATACGGGTATTAGATTCAAATATAATATTATTAGATCTCGTATGGCGTAAAAACTAATAAAAGTTATAATAAATGGTTTAGATTAATGTGATTATTATTAAAGGTATATTTATAATAAATAACTACAAAATTCATGGCTGCCTGTGCATGTAATATGCATTTCATTTTATTCGGAAAACATATACAGTCACTATATCTTATTATGAAACTATTTAAATACTAATGTATTACTTAATAAGTCTATATGGACATTAGAAAAGTCCGAAATAAAGATTTTTATTTATTATTTAAAGACCATACATGTTACATATATAATAGTTCTTGCATACACAGATAGTTACTAACGTACTCTATTGCAAAGTTTCGCGTTTACGTGTAAATTAGCGTTTTTTTTACAACGAAGTTAAAACAAAATATACATGCGTACCTACACTGTACCAATCTGAGCATTCTTTCTGTGCTGTTTTGTAATAAAAGGGACAGAAGGACTTAAATTAAGAGTTTGCGAAATACACTCGATCAATGAACTGAACATCGAAAGAATTCTAAAACGACACACTGATGTTCGATTGGACTCTTAGTCGACGAACTGATAATCGGATGAACTTTAAACGAGACACTTCACTTCGACTAATCTAAAACGAAAAACGTAACTTGAAATTCCATTGATTGCAATTTAAAACTTTTTATTTAGTTTCACCTGCCACGTTGTCTGTAATCAAATCTTGCAAGCTAAATTACTGATATACTTATGTAAGTTGGGTGACAATGCAATTTTATGGTAGTTATGGTGGTTAAGCCTCATCATGAGATCAGGTCCTACGGACCTGATCTCATGATGAGGCTATGGAATCGGCGTGATAAAACATCATACTCGTAACCTCACCGAGTTTGAGCTCGATTGATACGTCTTGTGAAGCATTTTAAACTTTTTGAGAGTTCATTGTTTTAGATAAAAGTTTGTTTTTAAAATGTATTTTTTTAACATTTAGGTACCCTATTTGTTATTAATTTTAGGATAAAATTCTAAGTACCCAGATGCCCTGATCTTCTTTTTGTCGAGTGTGTAAGTGGCCAACACTGGTGTAATTTTTTCAAATTGCCTAAAGGCATCTGCCATACGAGTGGCTTGACGACTGCCATTCACCGATGTCAGTCTGGCTTAACACGCGTTCCAAAGCACGGAGGAGGTCGATACATTATTGTGCCACTTGCAGTAACCCATCCAGGGAAAGACCAGGTACGGGGTTCCTTAACTTGCGAGAACAATAATTATGCGTACTTCAACTGAGCCCCCGGGCTCTTCCACTTGAGCTGTGAGCTCGCGACTGTTCTACACCCCATATTTTGGCGAACCCTTGTCGGATTTTATCAATTATTTCATTCGCGTTGCACGCTTGATCAAATATTTTAAATTGAATATCAGTCATCCGATTGTTGTACGAGTATATCGGTTTGTTATAATTACATGTACCGCAGCTATTTACCATAAAGTGACAAAAAGAGGTAGGCCGAGCAGTGATTTTCCGACTTTATTGGTGAAGGGCACCGAGTTAGTACGTGCGGCAACGCCCCCGCACGCTCAGCGAGGATTCTACGTGATCCCATCATGCTAAAAAACACGCAGTTATTGTATAATGTCTAGGTACATACATGTTAATACAGGGAGAAAGGATACCTTCATAAACTGTTTATTCGTCTTATTACTTCGCACTTATTATCCAAACAAAAATAGGCTAGACATACCTACAGGGTTATTTGACATCCTCCATGGAGTAGTGGATAACATGCTAGTCCGCCACACCGGAAGTCCCGGGTTTGATCCCCCCGGTCAGGTCAAGATGGAAAATGATCTTTTCCAATTTACCTGGGTCTTGGATGTTTATATATAAACATCCATATTTAATCTTTCTTCTTTGCTCTTTATTTCTAAAAAAGTCAATACATAGGTCACATTACAAATTAATAAAATAATATATTTGTTATACAATATAGAATCGTTTAGTTAGTCTCGAACTTATTTAAGACTAGCTCAATCTGTGTGATTTGTTCCTATATATTTATTATTGTTTATTAGATGCTATCCTCTCAAGGGTTTGTAGGGAGTAGTATTTAGCATTGACTGGACCCTATGACAAAGTTAATCATTATCTAGTAAATCAATGATTTATGTAATTTTAGAGGCGATCGTTTTAAAAATTGTTTATCAATAAACACTTCTTTCTCACTAAATTTACGTATGTTACCTTGATGACGGTACAAATTCGCCAGATAACAAAAAAAGTCATAAATAACTTGTAAGTTTATTACTGTTCTAGTAAAAAGAAAACGGAAAAAGAATAAAAAAGCATTCTCGGATATTGCTATGTGCTACCTTTGACATCGCGATTTTTCCGTAATTATGCAACTCAGTCAGGGTTTTTATACCTCTTTAGACAGCTAATGAAATGTAGATGGTTTTCCTGTTGCATACATTTTATTTTTATTTTTTATTAGGGCTCTTGTTCCTAAATTTTTAAGGATTTGAACCATGTTAAGCGCTATAATGTATTTTTCACAGCGTAACATAATTTTCAATAATTTTATTCAGATTAGAAGTAATTTTTAAATAAATGTCTGAATATAAACATCAGCATTTTTTTAAAATAACCTACTTATGACGTTCTACGATTCTAATAAGTGAAAAATTTAAAAGAAATTAATGCTCCTCATAAAAAGTTTCTTAGTACTATTACGAGTACATTAGAATCGTAGAACGTCATAAGTATTTTTTCGTAGTGTGTCGGGTCATCGCTTTGTATTTTTATACATTAACTTGATATTTACTATCGGCCTAAATTTGTAAGAAATTGTTTATACATTTACCAATGCAAAATAACCTGAAAGTTCCCTAATTATTATTTGACTTGAAGACAACGATCGTATCATCGTAGCAAATAACTATAAATGCTGACCTACATTCATCTTTTTAAAACGTGTTGATGGCGATATGTATTCCAAATTTGTAAAATGACGACACTTGTTCCTGTGTTTTTTTTATTTTAATAATTTTTTTTTGTTGTTGCGGGACTGTCAATATTATTTTGGATTGTGTGTTCAGTTAAGTAGGTATCATTTTTTTTCCTCATTTTCACTTTTCAATCCTGCGGGATAAAAATGTTAGATGAGTATGAGTATGTGATATGAGCTATTTAAGGCTCGTTTATCGCTATAGTTATCGTTTTTCGAATAGATGAAACAAAAAATAATTTGGTAATTAGTTAGAAATTTTAATGGGCGCCTCGCTGGCATTCGTGTATACCTAAAGAACAAGGTTTATAACAACTATACATGTCAAGTTTTATCGTTTCAGTCAAAATATATGCTCTTTGGTAATAGTCTATTAATGAATAAGTTGGATTATTAAATGTCCCAGCGCTACTCGCAATCCTCAAGAATACGTAATAATAGTACGGAAAAGCTATAAACAAGATTTGCATATGCTTTATTACTTTAGATTTAATTATAGGATATTATATAATCGTACATGTAGGTATGTCGCTTTATTGTATTTTCTTTATTTACTTTTTTTTACTTGCTCCTCTTCGTTTTAGATTTATAAAATAGTAAATTTATATTTCCAGAAAATAAAAAGTGCAAGAACGAAAATGTTATAAAATTAGCGCAATTGCTTATAAACCAATAAAAATATTTATATTACATTAATTATATTATATCCTTTTCATTTTTGAGTCGTTGTGTTGTTTTGCTAGGCAAATAACGCTCCTTATATTCTTTTGCTAGTTTTATTTAAATGATTACATGTAAAAATATTATTTTTACAAAAAATAACAAAATATTATGAATTTAAACTACGTATCGAAAAAAGGAAACCCTTAACTGAGCTCTCGCACTTTAGTATAAATGCGGAAATAGGTTTCCTAACATAGCTGTAGTAGAAACTAACTGTACATTTACAATCAGAATCTGGAAGATGGCGTAAAATCCTGGCTACATAGGCATTATTTATTTAGAGTAGATAGCACCTACGCATACACGAGGACCTATATAGTCATAGTTTATATATCTATATGAACAAACGGCCCAAGGACAGATATTCCATCGACATACTTATTTACATAAAATAAGTATGTCGATGGAATATCTGTCCTTGGGGCTTAACTAGAGATATAATATTATAAACGAACTGTTAGGTAAATGCTTAAGGTTCACCTACGTGTAATATAAATAGATACATAAACGTCAATTTCCAATCATACCCAATATGACCAAGAAAAATATTTGAAAAATTCTAATTACCATTATAACAATTTGTTTTCTAAATATACTTTTTATACGCAACTCATTTAACGTCATTAAACAATAAAGAGAAAACGGTGATAATGGTTTGAAAATGATTAATATCTTGATAGGTAACAATGCTCTCGCTTAATATTTTAATGAGAAAAGTTAGGTTAATAAATTCATCAAAGTTTTTCGGGTTCCGTAGGTCGTCGCACTAAAACCGCAATCCATAACCTATTTGTCCTCTACCCATGTCAACAAAATATTACAAACTTAATAATTATGGCATGTATGGTTTCGAAAGTTTATCAAAAAGTTATTTAATTTATTACGATTTCCTGTAATCATGAACTGCTGTTGATACATACCAATCTCAAATATATTACAATACATATACGTATAATATAATAGGCTTAACAGTGCCCATATGCTATAATATGATATGGGCTATCCTATTTTTTAATCTAATTGAGTCATTTTCAATAAAAGTTGGTTGTACGGCCAACATTGACTATGATTTGTATATTTGTTTTCTTGTATAACCAACATTTTAGACATGCATTTGATAACATCAACTAAACTTCTTACAATGAACATAAGTAGTTGAGTACAGTACATATACCTTACATATCTTCTACTTTACACATTTTGTTTTAAAAATTAAAAAGACGGACATAGAAGTATTTATAAATAAAATTACATAGATATTTCTTAAACATATAGCAAACACAACATAAACAAAGCATGAACGAATTTATTTCAAAATAATTCAAACCCTCGTTCATAACAGAGTTTCAACAAATTTCAGTTATTATTATCTTGCAGAGCAGTTATTCAGTACTTATACAAAGTACGACTTGTATTAAGGAATCCAAAGAACAACGTGCAAGCAAGAACAATTTTCACTCGTTATCAATCCCTTTAAACACACAAATGAATAATTGCGTAGCAGCAGCATTAATTGCCATCTCGGAATTCCTAAAACTTTGCAAATATTCAACGACGTTGATTAGTTGCCTCTGTAGAAGTTTTCCTATTTGTAATTTTCAGACGACGAAAAGTCGTATCAAGAGATACAAGATGTTCGTATACGTAATGATCAAAGAGCTAAGCGTGCTTCTGAAATAGAGAGGTTCAATAAGTATTAATTAGTATTACCAGAGCAGAGCACATAAAGGTGTTTCCTATAATACTGGAGTAAGCTTCTTTGATGATACTTGTATGTTGACGATAGACATGTTAGTCTAATTGATGCATTCAGGCGTGTTTCAAGTATACACGTTCAATGTTGAACTTGTATCAGTGTAGGTATATGCGTATACAAGGATTTCAGCCTCCATTAATTGTGGAGTGACATAGACGGAAGCGCAATCACAGTTAAATGGGCCGTTAATGTATCAATACGTTGCGTTCCCGCCGTCTATGAAGTGGCACATTTGATATACGTATTTCCACTTGTGGACTGTGAACTTTGCTAGTCTCTTACAGAGTTTCTATGAAAGGGAAGGATCTTAAGACCCTATAACATAGATAAGGTGGTAATTGATTCGAATCCGCCAGTGCGTAAATTTATCGACGGACTGATAGCACTGTTTATTGATAGCCGAAGGTTAAGCTTCCAAGCGCTTAATCCGACGTATCTCAAATGCCGTGGTAACACATAATAATACACGACCACATTGTATTAATGGCTTGGCGGAAATTACCTAAGGATGCTAATCATTCGATACCGGAAAGTAATTTACGTACCATCAACCGCCTACTGCACCTTACCAAATCACGTTTGATATTATGTTATTTATCCCTATTAAATTAATGGCGCTTACATTTTACTTGTACTTATTTAAAGAAAAACTAATGGTATTTTTATAAATTAAAAGCATTCAATTAAAACAAAAAACTGAAAAGTAAATGACCAACCAACGATACTTCTTTGACTCATTGGATGTTAATAGACAGACAACCTATTTAGATTCAAATATAGTAATTGAAATGTGCAATATTGGTAAATGTATAAAAATAATTTAGTCAACTGTGTACATAATATTTTAAAGGAGTTCGAACTGTATTAAAAGTGATACGTAATATTTCCAAGTTTATTGAATCAAAGAATCCAAATGAACTAGGCCTTTGCAGGCATTTACGTTTACATGTACTATTTTAAGTATTCATTTTATTTATAAAAGTAAAACGCTACAAACTTGCATTTGGATGAAATAACGAACTCAGATTATGTATTTGTATGTATTGTCAGTTCAACTTGGCTGATTAGTATAAATGGTTATTGAGTTGTTTAGCAAGAGTGTTCTTACATTGCTGTCCTTTTAAATACCTGCTCCATATCCACGAGGCGTTGCCGGGCTTGGCCTCTCTAGCAATTTATTGGGAACTGTTCCACTGTGACATTGGGTGGGTCAACTAAGAGTTCACTTCTCTATACAAAGTAAGATATCTTCCATGCAAGACGTATATAGGTACTAAACTGTTGTTCTCGAATTGACATATTGTCCCAACTTCCCAACTAATATTATAAATGCGAAAGTGAGTTTGTATTTTTGTTTGTTTGTTAGGTACCTCTTCACGCTTCATCTACTGAACCAATCTTCTTGAAAATTCGCATACACATAGTTAGGAGTACTGAGAAGGACATACCTAGGGTACCTAGGTACATAGGGTACCTTTCATCCTGGAAAAAAGTAATGTTCCCTTGGGATACGCGACCGAAGCCGCGGGCAAAAGCTAGTTAACTATAAATTAACTATGAAACTGATATCTCTTGTATAATTTAATAGCAAGGCTGGTTCGGTACTAAGCACAATTAAAACAGGGGGATTATTGTCTTCTCCTAGTTTATTATGCAGGTCTATTTTCCATTCAAACTGCGTGATGGGGGGTTTTCCAGTTCCTTGACATAACAGTAGCCTTAACCCGTCTTAACTCTGTTATGTCTATTTGAAATCCTAAATTAGTATTTTTTGAGCGTTAGAGTTCAATTGTTATGAAATTTAACATAGTTTTAATCATAAATTAATTCATACTCACTTGGTTACTTAAATAATGTAATGATTTCAATAAATCGGAAATCCTGTTGAGAACTATTTTCACTCAATACGGGTTTCACTACTGTAACAACCTTAATTCAGCATTTTACGTTGCTTGGCGTCTATCGTCTTCGCTGGGATGTAGATACGACCGAAGATACAAATTCAATTCACTTGAAAAGAGATCGGAGCGTAGAGAGCGCCTTTATTTTAGTCGTTGAAACACACAAAAGCCTTGATTTAAGGTTTGTTTTACTACTCCATTATCTTGTATAGGTACATTATGGAGCTAAGAGTATCTATAGGTCTGTACGAGTACCAACATTTTGTGATACTTCAGTAAAGCTGTCTTGTCGGTGCTGTTGCTCTATACAAATATGGGCCGGTCTCGAGTGATAAACCATACCAAGCTCCAAGCCTCATTTCGCCTCTGCCTGGACAATTCAAATCTTAGAGAGCAAAGCCGCTAACCGCATTGTTGAGATGTCGAATAACACATTGTCTTTCTTCCCATATGTAAATCTAATTAATAATAATATTTTGTATATAATATTATGTAATAATAATAATTTTTTATCTTCAGCGAAATTATAATTTTTTTTATGCTTTATGCATGACTTAAGTCATGCATCAGGCAGTATGGAACATTCAATTTAAATAATTGTTAAGGCGAGATGGGTTCAGAGCCCGCAATACTGTGCCTGTTTTTGAAAAATTACTGTAATTAAAATACTACAGTTTATTACTCAAAAAATTTTCTTAGGAATCTTTAGGCTTTTTTACAGATACCCACAATATCCAAAACACGATTGAGCATTTTTGGCTCGATAGAAAAAAATTACAAACATACCTATAAATTTGCCTTAATTTACCTTTTAATATCACCTTTTTATATGAAAATTCTACCAAAAAATGTATAATCTAAATTACTAATTAATATCGCTACTCAAAAAATTATAAATATAATACAAAAAATTTATAAATATAAAAAACACTGCGAAATATCGTCGAGCACGGACGGCTCCGGGCCTTTTTTTGCTCTCGACCAATATTTCACTGTGTTTTATTTATTTATTTTTTTGTATTATATTTATATTTTTTGTAGCCAAAACGACTAGATATTTAGATAATATATTTTTTGGTATAATTTTCATATAAAAAGGTGATTGTATAAAATAGTAATATGTCTTATAAAGGTAAATTTAGGCAAATTTAGAGGTATGTTTGTGATGTTTTCTATCGAGTCAAAAATTCTCAATTGTGTTTTGAAAATTGTAGATATCTGGAGAAAAGCCTAATGATTTCTATGAAAATTTTTTGAGTAACTATAGTAGTTTATTTACAGTGATTTTTTAAAAACACTCACATATTCTTGGCTCTGAACTGACGGGGCCTTAATTACTTTATTGGGATCTACTTCGGTTAAAGAAAATAGAAGAGATAATTATTATATTTTGTTTTCCGAATTATTACAAGTTTTACTCTATAGATAAATTATTTTAGTATATTTTATTACGTCGTCATTTAGGTACTAAAAGTATAAAAACAGTAGTATTATGCAAACCAACCTAAATTGAACAATCGCTCGATGTTGCACATCTACAATCTAATTTGTCAGCAGGAGACATACACGCGAAATCAAATTACCAGTATATAGTTGATTGCAAGTTGCAGCTTGTGACGTATACCAGTACATATAACGATATAACTAATGTTCTTGTATACATAATACTGTTTACTTCTGTTATGTGCGCAAGTTATTTACCGCAAGGTACCTATTTACAGGGAATTCAGTCTATTTTACTTGTAAATGATATGATGATTTTGATTCTTACGTTCTCCAAAATACCATGAAAAAATAATAAAAAATACAGAACGACGGGTTGCACTCCGGGAGTGCCGGCAGAAGTAAAAATTTGAATATTAACGTTGTGCATTTTTGATATTTTGGAATGGTTAGGGAATAATTTTGCACGAATTGCTTTAATAATCAGTATAATAGTACTATCATTTATGTGGTAGAATACAATATTTATTTATTGCGCTATCGTTGACAAACATGACAATTTGTATTACATCAAAAAGTTTATCTCTCAGCTAAACGAAATAGCAGGCGCAGGCATACATTTTCGCCGCGCCGTAGAAAGAGAGGGGGATACTTCCTCTCCTACGCCGCGCCGGCTGTCTACTCTTCATCCGTCTTACGAATTTTCGATCAGGACACGTGTCCTGACACGAGTTTAACATTGTTTACCCATTACAAAAAAAGTGCACAACGCCGCTAAATGAAGTTTTCACTTCAAAAAAGCGGCCAAGTGCGAGTCGGACTCGCCCATGAAGGGTTCCGTGGCAGCAAGTAACATAATATAAAAGTTCTAAAGGTAAATTGCGGTTTACGATTTATGACGTATTAAAAATTAACTATCTATGATACCGAGACCGCTATAGGTTTAATTGCCAAATAACCACATTTTTTTCAGAATTATTTTAGTAATATTTCAAAAGTTACGGTGGGGGACACCTCAATTTTTAACTTTGTAGTAGATTATCTCAAGACTGGGGGTTTGATCTACATAGATTCAAAGCAGTTTTTGTTGCATTTTAAAAGACCTTTTCAACGATACCCCACACATTGGGGCTAGTCAAATTTAATTTTTTAAATTCACTTTTCGTTGTATGGGGGGCTGAAAAAAGGCATTATTTCACAATTTTAAAAACCAACTTGGAACTTCAATATTTATCTCTCCACCAATATTCGTAACAATCAGTGCAGTAGCGGCGGAGTACAAGCCCGGACGGACAGATAGACGGACGGACGGACGGACATGACGAAACTATAAGGGTTCCTTGTGGACTACGGAATCCTAAAAAGCAGACCTTACATCATTATCGGTCACTTTGTATGGGTTTTAGAAAAATATATTTGTCGTATAAAGCCGTACGTTTTTGATGGGAGCATGAGGCCTATGTCCAGCATCGGACTTCCTGTGGTAATGATAATAATGGACTAAAATAAGAATATATTTTTTTAAGTATTGTAGTGTTTGTTTTTGATTCAATAATATTTAGTATTTGTTTTCGATAAATACAAAATAAAAAATTGTAGACCTGTGTTAAATACAAATATAATTAGGTACGTAGTGGTATCATGGTAACGAAACGTATAAATTCAATTATAATATTAATGGAAATTCATGAGACCTACCTTCTCGTCAGAGTTGCAAATGAGCAATATATACTAGCATAAACTTTCAGAAGCTGCGTTGGCGAGAAACATGAAGATTACTCCTCTAATTTGTGAAGTGTATGCCAGGCTGTCACACCGGAGGTTCCGGGTTCGATCCCAAGTCATGTCAAGATGGAAAACGATCTTTTTGAGTTTGGCCTGGGTCTTGGATGTTAATCTATATATGTATTTGTTATAAAATATAGAATCGTTGAGTTACGAGTAGTATCCCATCCACACAAGTCTCGAACTTACTTTGGGGCTAGCTCAAACTGTGTAATTTGTCCGTATATATTTATTTATTTATTTAATCTACCTAGCTCTTTAGATTTCTAGAATTACATACAGGGACTTACATAATTGGATAGTTATAACTAGTGAACACAATTCAGTATAAATGCAGTCTTGTAATGGACAAGTGCCGTATATGACAGCACGGAGGAGCTAAAATATTTTTGTGCTACTTGTGGTCACTAATCCAAATGCGGACCACACCCGGGATGGCTTTACTTGCTAAAGCACTAGCAATGCTTACTTCCACTAAGCCACCGAGCTCTAGTTATGAAAAAAAAGACAAAAAAGATTTTATTAAAACATATTGTTAGAACAAAATTGACAAAATTGATTGTATGGTACACTGAAGATATTTAAAGATTATTCAAATATTCTATCCGAATTTACGATAGGGACGAATAAACACACTCATTGAGTTTCAAATGCTAAATTATATTAATTATGTTAGCTGTTTGTAAACGGACCTCAAACTCAGGCCAAGTTGTGGCGGCAAGCAAGCCAAATCAAGAAGTTGGGCTATCTATTTAACTTAATCTTACACTTTGAGCAACTAGGTTGCTCTTAATACATACAGGTGTCACAAATGTTTGTCAATATTAAAAAAACACCTTTAACTGATACGTCGTCACGATTACGAGAAAACTATTCTTCAATAGATAATAACACTATTAAAGAAAAATATAGTTAAAGATATATACTAGCATAGTTTCGTAAGTTCTGTACTATACTAATACTAAATGGACGTTTGTCTGAATAAATACGAGTACTTTAAAATTTTTCTGTTTTTTATTTTTTTTTATTTTTCTGTTCCGCAAAATTCTCAGCGTATTAGTCGTTAAACCTGTTCAATCTTCAGAAAAACAACAAAGTTGTCAACATTCGATATTGAATTCTTTGTTAGACAATTTATAAAGCAATTTGAAATGTAATGAAGAAAGTTGAGAAAATATACTGCAGCGTTTCTTAAAAGTTCAGTACACAGAAATTCTGTTTGTGATTAAATTGAAACAAATGTGTCGTGGGTCGTGGTATCTAATTTAATATGGATAATGTAGTCGATCAAGAGTGAGGACAGGCCTATCTCCAGCAGAAGGTTGCCGGAGGCCATCGTTGACTTATAGGTACTTGGTGCTCGGTACTCGGAGCTCGGTGGTCCGGGAAAACGCATTGCTAGCGCTTTCGCAAGTTAAGCAACACCAGGCGTGTTTTGCACTAGGATGGGTGACCAAAAACTTTCTTATTCTTCACTTCACGGCAAGTTCTTTCGTGCTGCGAAATTCTCAGCCGTTGGTCCCGACTGTCGTCAAGCTATATCAGAACCCTTTAGGCAGCTTGAAAAAATTGTGTGACACCAGTGTTGGCCGTTTATCACACACATAAACAAAAGGAACTTACTTGGTCTATGAGGATTCCTTCCAGTATGAAACTGCATTCTAAGTTTTAGATAAGTTTTAACGAGGTCTGTTATTCAGTTCTAGCTGTTTTTGATATAGATTATTTTTAATTAGATTTCTTGTTATGTTGTTTAAAAGTAGTACCTACCTAAGTATTTATTTCCGATGAATAAAAAGCAAAACACTTCGTTCTGTAAATCCTAGTATCTACTTATATTGGTTTCATTTATTTATAAATGGATTTCTTAAAATTCATTGAGGTGCAAAAGAATATTTAGAAATTTAACGTAATGAATCCCGCTTATTCGTCGCGTCAAAAAGCCTTTTGTTATCTGCGCGATATTTTTCAGGGGTTTGGATCCCGCTAACAAAGCGACGCGCATATTTCACAAGACTGTAATCTCGCTCCTAGTTCACAGGATTTAGGCAAGTTTTTTTACACTTTGCCGCGTTAATTCAACATGATTAATTCTGTCGCACCCGGCGGATCTCGTGGGGACAATTTTGGCATGTTTTGAGTAGGTTACTACTTACTGTGTTAGATAATTTTGAACTAAAATTATTTGTAAATATAACTTATCACGACATGAAATAATTACATTACTGAAGAGAGCGGTCAGGTTAATAATGTGCTCGTATTTTTATTCTACAGGGTATTAGTAGAATGTAGCTTCAATTATACGTACATAGGTATCTCTGAAATAAAAAATGTATACTCATTTAGTGAGTACCTACGTATTATTAAATTATTGTTAATTTTTACAACCAAGTTTAAATCTAAAGTTTAATCCACGTGTATTTTCTTATGTATTTACTTATGCTCGCTATTTTGTCAAAAACTAGAAACTTCGACTAATTTGGCAATTCTCTCAAGAACGTAGGTAAGGTTTTAGTGCCTGTAGGTACGTACAATGTATGTAGGTCGAAGACATTAAAGTCGGTTTATTTTTGTGAAGAAAAGCGAATTCTAGTCTAAGATTTTCTGAAACACTATTCGTCTTTATTGATGTGTTAAATAAAATTCTATTTTTTTCTTGTTTCAGAAATCCAATATGTCAGATATGGCTACTGGGATGTGCATCTGTCATCCTGGCGACTGGTAGTGAGGTGGCTGAGATGATTTGCCCTGATGAATGCACGTGTCGCACCACTTTCGGCGGGGAAGACGGCCCGACGCTGCGAGTGCTCTGCACCCGCGGTGGCATGCGCGCTGTGCCCATCGACTACCTCGACCGGAACGCACAGGTCCTCGTCATTGCTGCGCCTCCGGAAAAGCCTAACTTTCTCAACATCGGACCTATTTTCACTCAGCCTATACCCTTTGCCAATCTGCGAGAACTACACATTGTCAACTCAAATGTGCCCTCCATTGGTCAATACTCATTTTGGGGTCTACAAAACTTGAGACTGATAAATTTGACCCACAACAACTTAACCAGCATTGATGCAGACAATTTTAGAGGACTCATCAACCTAACCGATCTACATCTCAACTATAATAACATCGAGCAAACGCCCAGCGAAACTTTTAGGCATCTGACCGCGCTCAAGACTTTAAACTTATCAAACAATAAAATATCGACACTTGTTCCTAGACTATTTAGAATGCTGGCTAAACTCTTGAACTTAGATCTAAGTGACAATCCACTTGCCGATTTGAATCCAGAGGTTTTCAAAGATATACAGCACTTGAGAGTCTTTCGATGCAGGAGGTGTCTCTTAAGAAGAGTCAACACGCAAATATATCACTTAGTACCTCACTTGGAGGAATTAGATTTGGGTGAGAATCAGTTCAAATATTTAACATCAGATGAATTCATAAGTCTTAAAAAACTAAAGAAATTAAAATTAGATGGCAATCAACTGTCGGTAATAGTGGACAACATGTTTGGCAGGAACCGCGAGCTGCGAGTGCTATCGCTGGCACGCAATCGTCTCGCCCTCCTGGCGCCGGCAGCCCTCACCAATTTAACCGCCCTCGTGCATTTGGACATAAGTCATAATAAAATTGACAGGTTCCATTTACAAACCTTCGCCCCAGTAGTGGAGTCTTTAAAAACCATAAATTTCAGCGGTAATAACTTACCGCTCACTGAAATTGCTATTGTTCTTCAGATTTTGCCCGATATTCATGGTGTTGGCCTAGCTAACCTTTCCTTGGAAATTATACCACCAAATTTTTTCATTTATAATAAACACCTTGTAGGTTTAGATATATCATGGAACAAACTGTTGGAGTTTCCATACCAATTATTGACAAAAACTAAATTTTTGCAACATCTCGACATATCTCACAACAATTTACAAACTCTTTCGGAGCAAGATTTGCAAAGATTGGAAGCTATAGCCCAGATAAATCTGTCTAAAAACAAATGGTGGTGCGACCAGTGCTCTGCTGCAAACATGCTCGTTTACATGACAACCACTGTATTAAACGGCACTATAAGAAATTTAAAGTGTTATTCTCCTATGCGACTACGTGGTGTCAGTTTTTCCGATATGACATTCAGCCGGTTAGAGCAGTGTCCGAGTACTTACGAAGCTCAAATGAGTGTAATAGCTGGGCTGATGCTACTGTGTGTTGCGGTTTTGGCAGCTGTAGCAGGAGCGCTTTGTTGCACGCGGCGTCGCGCCGCACATTACTATACTAATGAGGAGAAGCGACGTGAACATGAACACGAGCACCCTGAAGAACTTTTGGGCCGTACTGAAATCGGTAACGTAGCTACTATCCATGCTCCCTATCACCTGGTGTCGAAAGGGAGCTAACAACGCGCCATGACGTCGGCTGCAGCGCCGCCGACGAGCCACCGCGCGGTGTGTATCGTGCTTGACTCTCCCCTCGACAGGCCGGTGCCGGCGCCTGCCTTGGCGGCTACGCGGCGCTACTTTCCACCGCCTCAACCACCATCTCTACCTCCGCCTCTCCTAGATTCGAATGATTTGTGATACGAATATGAATATGAAGATGATCTAGTTTAAGGCCAAAGAAATCAAAAAAAAACATTTATACCAAATCTATTAAAGACTATTCAGAAGTTGCGTAGTTGTATATTGAGATTAATTAGGCGAAGATTTCAAATTTATTAGTTATGAAGAAATATTTTTCTACAATTAAAGATTTTGTAAGTTTTATCAAAACTTTACTTGAGACGGGACTGTTAATATTTATGATGTAGTGTTATAGAAAAAAGTTTTAAGGTACACGTAGAACATATAAAAGATAAATAATTTATTGGAATGACTCTATAGGTTTGTTGGCAAATAACAACGCTTATATTTTGAAAAAATAATAAATGGTGATGATTTTGTATCGAGATAAATAACATCTCCAAGGAAAGTTTTAACTTAAAAACATACTGACATTCAAATTGAGAAGCTTCTCCTTTTTTAAAGTCGCTTAAAAATACGAGTATGAATAGACACTCGTACATATATATATACCAGCACCAAAAATAAGAATGGGTACATACTTTAAAGATGACACTGTAAGGGTTGGATCTCATCGATCAGCACGGAACTGCACTATCCTTTTCTATCGCTCCGAACAGTAATTTGCTAGAGTGAGAGAGAGCGACGGAACGCTGCAGCACGGCCGGTGCTGAAGCGTTCCGTCGCTCTCTCTCGCTCTAGCAAATGACGCTTCTGAGTGACAGAAAACGATAGCAGCATAGGAAAGTACTGTTCCGTGCTGATCGATGAGATCCAACGCTAATTGCATTTACTTAGAATAGTTTAAATAAATCTTTAAAATAAATGAGATTAATATTTAAAAAATATACGCTCAAACAAAATCTTAAAATAATATTCATTCAGTCCATAAGTATATAATTTTTTGGTACGTATTATTGCACAAGTAATTTGACTTACAATCGTTTGTAACATGCAAAACATAAATACCTATGGATTTGGTGATGTTATTTTTAAAATAAAGTTTGACTTATAAGGCAGAGTGCCAAAATTATTTTTAAATGTCAATACTAATGATAATATCACGTAAAAAGGTAAAAATAATATATCTTGTTATTTGATTACAATAGGTTGGCGACATAGTCGCTTTATATTCTACCTACTTGTAGATTTTTATATACGTAGGTAAAAGACGATGCAACATATTTAACAATAGCAATAGTTAACTAAATTAATCAGTATTCATCAATAACGAGTAGGACGTTCGGGAGCACTGTATCGGAAACGCATTCGTAATTAACTGGCAACTTTCTGTCGACTGCCTAGTCAGTACGAGTACATACTTTCAACAATTTCGTTAATGAGGCTATTTGACGATATATGCCGTCTGCAATATACCTTTATTTACTGTGAAACTTAATCTTAATGCAATTGCTCAAAATCGCAACAATTAATTATATTAGTATCTACTTGTGATGTATTTACATTTAGGGCCAATTGTGGTGTTTGAATGACAAATGTGGTTGAAGCAATCAACATTGATTGAGCTTTATTTGAATATTCATGAATATGTTTACATGTTTGTTTATAACTTTTTTATTAATCTATGTTTCATAAAAATATAGTTAAAATGTAATAAAGTAGAATCGATAAATATACTTAATTACATAGATGGAAACATTAGTTATAGAAAATAACGACAACTAACTAGTTAAAGTGAATAAAACTCTCACGGTAAAATTGATATCGGTTATTATAGAGTCCCACGCGACAAATGGATTTAGTACAGCAAACCCAGGCAGATGTGACTCAGATAAACATGCAATGAAAAATAAACGGATACCTAATATTTCCTCAATTAAAAAAAAGTGTAGATGGGCATGAAATGGTATGTACTAGAAACGAGCAAAATATTTTTCTAAGATATCGTACGTATTCTTTTAAGGACTGACGAAACAGATTCACTATTAAGGTAATGAATACGAGTATACTAGAAGCAAGTATCCTTAATAGCTGAAAATTGTTTACTTGTCATGGAATATAGTTAGCTGAGCAAGATTTGGAGTGTTATTCAATTTGTGTTTGTATTTATTTATTTATTTATTACAATTCATCGATATGTTTTGTTAAAAAAATATATATTTTATATATACATTAGTTTAGTTTACCTCGTCCTATTTTTTTCAAAGCATAGTGACACACGCATTTTGTCACATGCGTCAAACAAATTTCAGATTTATTTTATGTTAACTTGGCTTTGTTTTAAATACGATAGGACACCCTTTAGTAACTAAAGGTAAATACACTATAAAATAAGCAAATTAAATATAACTAACATAATTTAATGAGCTTAGTAGATAAGTTATTAATATATAATAACGTTCATACTTCTAAGTTCTTAGCAATTAACATCTTTAAGGTAAAAAAACACTTTCCTTCTGTTTTATCTTTATCTACCGATTTTATTGTTTACGAAACTTAACATGCAATAAAGTGATTAACTGATTTCTACTCGTATTAGGTACATCATATTTTTTTTATTTTATTTTTTTATCTTAACCGTGTAGTTTTTTAAATTTTTATATACATACATATCGTTCAGTCATCGTTGTTTGTGACATCTTATATTATTTATTGCTATTTAACGTGTATATTTAACTTTCCATAGCTGTGGATATCTATGTGTGGAGAAAATGAAATAAATAAATAACAAAAAAAATAATAGTCTAATAAACATAGCATTAGAAATCATATCTTTTAAACAATTTGTTAGTTTTGTAAGACTTTTGTTGATTATACCAACTGTGAAAACGGTTGTCACTGTAAGCAGAACACCAAAAAAGTAGCATATAAATAAATATATCCATATAACTGATAAAATATACGTGTACCTATATAATAACCAAAGTCATATTGTATAACGAGTATTTATATTAAAATGGATATTGTAATATTATATCCATCTTTAATAAAAATATTCGTAACTTACTCCTAACTTATAAGATACGGCCCGCGTTGTAAATAGACTGTATAATGATATTTTGAATGAGGAGACTTTAATTATTGATTTATAAAGCAAACATTCAGACGTTATTATTTTCGGCTCACTGCCATACTACTTACGATAACTTTATTATGATTAATTTACGGAGAACATCAAAAAGTGGTTATTTGCATACCTTACGGGAGTAACATAGTCACTGCGTAACAAAACCCTGTTTTAATAAATAAATAAAGAAAAAGAAACTTCAAAATTCTGGCTAAATAGTTAAAAGTACATTTTTAATTCTTTTACTAAAGGTATAATTGTGTATTTCGCTTTTTTTATTTATGTAGTTTTTGAAAATATTCGATGACTTCTAAAAACGGTGGTTTATTAGCTATGTATACTTAATCATATGTTCTTAGATAATTTATTAAATAAACAAGTAATTATTAAAAAAAAACAAAAAACCCGACTGCCAACATATAAGTTGTATTAGGTCCTTACATATGAAATTGCCGTTCAGTATCAAAAAAGTGAAACAAGTTTTTTTTAGTGAAATTATTATTTAATCAATCGAAGTATGCGCCGTTTTTATCGATACACTTCCGCCATTTTATAGGCAGATCATTGATACCTTTGGAAAAAAAATCCTGGGAGCGAGAGTCTATGAACGGTTTTAACTGCCTCATCAGATTTGAAATTTTTTCCTTGTAAAAAGTTATCCAAATTTTGAAAAAAGTGGTAATCGGTTGGGGCAAGATCTGGAGAGTATGGTGGGTGACGCAGAGGTTCCAGTCGCAGCTCCTCTAACTTGGCGATCGTTTGGTGTGCAGTGTGTGGTCTAGCGTTATCCTGAAGGAGCAGTGGGCTAGAGCAATTCATCAGTCTCGGTTGTTTAATGGCGAGCTTTTCCATCAATGTTTGCAATTGTTGGCAATACAAGTCTGCAGTAATCGTCTGGCCTGATCTCAAGAAGCTGTAGTGGATAACACCAGCACTGGTCCACCAAACACTAACCAGAATCTCCTTTTTGGTCAGTTTTCGCTTAGGGCAAGGTTTTGCCGGTTCTCCAGGGTCAAGCCATTGTGATGATCGCTTCCGATTGTCGTACAGGATCCATTTCTCATCATAAGTCACGATACGGTTCAAAATACCCTCATTATTGTGGCGATTAAGCAAAGAAACGCAGCAAGCAACGCGTGTTTGTTGGTTTGCTTCAGTCAATTCGTGCGGTACCCACTTTTGAGTTTTTTAATTTTTCCGATTTGGCGCAAGTGGATAAGTATCGTTTTGTCACTTACGCTGAAGGCTGCTGCTAATTCAGAAGTGGTTTGAGATGGATCCGCTTCCACTATCGCCTTCAATTCTTCATTATTCACTTGAGTATCAGGCCGTCCACGAGGCTCATTGTGTAAATCGAAATTTCCAGAACGGAAACGTTAAAACCAAAAACGCACCGTTCGTTCGTTAGCGGTGCCTGGTCCATACACGTCGTTAATTCTTCGAGTCGTTTCTGCAGCACTGGTGCCACGGTGTAACTCGTATTCGTAAATACCGCGAATTTTCAATTTGTCCATAGTTGTTGTTATAGCAATGTTGAAACTCAAACAAATGATGTTAAAACGAATGAAATACGAATTTTAAAACAATATTTTTCTGGCTTTATTTCGAAATAAATTTGAATTTGGAAGTCCTAATGAAACGCAAGATATTTGATTTTAAAGTTGCCAGTATTGAAAATCGGCAATTTCATATGTAAGGACCTAATATATATTTTTGTAATCCTTGTATCATATCCTTTAAATTGATACCCCACTTGATAGGTTTTGAATAAAAAAAATTTTTGAAGACACATAATTTGGCGCGAACCTCCGCCATTTTGGATTATTTTAATTTTTGATATACCCAGTGGCGCTCTCAGAGTTAGAACAAATCTAACGACACCTCTCAAGCTAAAATCCATCAAGCCGTTTAGGCTGTAGAGCGTGCCAAAGAAATTTACACACAAACACATACATACATACACTCGTTAAACATGACCCTCCTTCTGGCGCAGTTGGGTAAAAAGTTTTCGTTAAAAGACGCAGCGACGCAGTGACATCTCTACATCTTCTGATGTTCAATATTATTCTAACATCTAAATCTCCTCATTCAAAATACGAAGAAATGGAAAAATTGCAAGATTATAATATATACAAGTAATATAAAACTGAATGTTTTTATCAGCGTAATAATTTTATTTTGTGATAAAACTTTCATTTGGATCACGACATTAATTGAACCAATTTTTTTGGGGTTAATCTAGTTTTTAAAATCCATTACTACATAAGACTATACTACTAGAAAGGAGTTTTTAGTATGTATTTATTAAAAAAGGTTTTCTTTTCAAAGATTCTTGTATTAGGTACTTTATTTCGGTGGTTTTTGCACTGTTCAATGATCAGTTTATAAAGGATTAGGATAGGTTGCAACCATCGCATTCTTTGAGAGTACCTTTAATCAGTAGCCAACTTATACAAACTATTGGAGGCAAACCGACGAAAGGTAAGTTATATAGTAGGTAGGTTAAATAACTAGGGAAGAATGTATTAAAATTTAATTTTTGTTCTTATTTTGGTCTCCTTGTCTCTGCACCACCTTTTGGTTCACCGTTTACAATTTTTTAAATTAAGTTGATTAAATAAAATAATTAAAACAACGTCCTCTAAAAACCTATTTAAAACCCATTTAAAGAACGCAATTTTCTCTAAAATGCTTTTTACATTGGTTACTAGATGGCGTGGTTTTAATTATTTTGTTTAATCAACTTCTTTACAAAAATTGTAAATGGTCAACCGAAAGGTGGTGCACAGACAGGAGAAAAGTAGGAATAAAAATAAAATTTTAATACATTCTTAACTAGTAATTTAACCTACCTATATTACTTACCTTTTGCCGGTTTGCTAGTAATACGCATGATGACTGAAGAAATATTTTTGCCACGTCGGTTAGATTATTAAAAAATATTGTATACGTATTTTTTCTTTTCTCTGAGAAACAATAAATAACGAAGATACAGCGTATTTAAATTTCGCATGACGTCACGCTTTCGTACGATTTTTACACATCGGTGACGTCACAAGCCCCCACCCTGGAACTTTGACACACTGTATCTTTGTGAATTTTTTCTTTTTTGATAAACTGAAAAATATGGGTACATTATTTTTGGATAATCTAATTAACAGACTAATTAGAATAATACTTTTCTGACCCAGTCATCATCCCTATTTGTCTGAACAGTTGGTACTGATATGTATTTTGCCTACTTTACGTGCCCTCCAATAGTTTGTATGTCGTTGGGTATCTGTTACGTTAGTAATTATATTATCTTTGTTTTAGTCTATAATAACATTTTCTTTCAAACATTATAATTTTATGTCCGATATGTTATTTCAGTTTAGTCGTGATCGCAGTAAAAATTGTAACTAGCCAGCGCTCAATAGATTTACGTGTAAGCGGAAATATTCTATTTTTATTTTGTGCACCGACCTTTGATCAACATTTCGAAGAATTGTTAAAGGACGATGCTTTTTTAATTTTCTCTAACAAAACGTTGGTATTTTAAAAATAACTTTGATAGCTATCTTATTTTTTTCCTGTAGGTGTTTGGTAATACTTTTACAAATAAATTAAAATAAAATAGCCGTTTTACTTTTCACGTTCATATAATAAAAGATATATTTATATAAATAGTAATATATTTAAATAGTAAGGTATTTAGTTATATATTCATATTGACATATAGCAAAACATAAGAAATGTTTTTTTTTTCAATCTCAGAAGTTACCTATGTATAGACGATCCACGGATTGTTGTAGACCTTATTGTTTCATATCAATACCTTCTTCAAATTGTATCTTATTTATTATCCTAATTACAGATCAATTAAGTGTTATTATATTCAATCATTTTATTCAAAATATCCGCATGGTCCGCGCTTGTGATTCTGACTTAATATTTTTCTCTTTTTTAATAATATTATTTAAATATTTATATATATGTCGCAGTTGAATGGTATAATCCGCTAATTCACCAAACCTCTAGCTGTTTGGCATTACAGCTAGTTTTCGTAAGACAGCGTTAAATAACTGACACCGCATACGCAGAATGGCATAAACGATTTGTATTCATCAATGCCGCGGCGCAAGACGTAAGATTGTAGATTTAGTTCGGAATTCTCCACAGCATTCCGAGAGTAAGCTGTTTTCATCAAGAGATATCGGAGACATCGTTTATGATTTTGGACTGCAAATGGTGAGTAAAAGTAAAGCAGAAAAATTCAGCTTGGTTTCCATATAGTTATTTCGACGCCTGCCTTCCAGCAAGAAGGAGAACTTACGTGAATCAAATGAAGACCGAGAGAAACCGCTACGCCACTATTGCGATTATGTCGCGTTAACAAACTTTTCTGTATCCACTTGCATCGAACTTTGTATCATTCTTTATTGGTATTCTATGCTGTTGGAGACTAGATTACATAGTAAAAGTTGAATTGAGGTTTTATTTTAATGCTCAGTCATAAATCTGTTTGTTTTTAACATGCCTTGCAAATAACCTATTTTGTGGTTTAAACGTGGTTACCTGGTTTGTTAAACGTGACACATTGATAATCCAGCTGAACGATATTCAGCTGTTTAACAAAACCGAGCGGTAATGCCAAACAACTAGAGGTTTCGTGAATTAGCGGTTTATACCATCCAACTGCGACATTGATAAAATAGTTATGTCTAAATTTTTTTTTTTTAATTCTTGTGCAAGTTAAATACGAGTAATATGTATAATTGATTACGTGTTTTCTGTATTAACTTAGCATTTGTATTGAAAACTGAGATTTAAATTTGTTTATGGTAAGCAAAAATAAATGATATGAATTCATTGTAATTTTCAGAGTTGTGTTGATGTATTATGCAAATGATATCGGTACTTATTTAAAGTTTACATTTAGATTTTACTACATCTACAACGTTGGTATAAACATATTCTTTTTCTATTCTCACCATCATCATGATCATTACCATTCTGAGCATAGGTACCTACATCAACCCGCTGCTGGGCATAGGCCTCTCTTTTTTCGCGCCATTTTTTATGGTGCTGTGTTAGTCGCATCAACTGCTTTCCCGCCAACCTCATAAGTAACTAATGTTCTGTTCTGACCTAATGATCTGACTAACGAACTGGTGGTTTCCATATTCTTATTCTATTGTAAATATTTTATTGTTTATACCAAATAGGTTTTTTTACACTTAAGTGATACTCGTAAATTCAGTTAATAATTGATCTTTATTTTAATAAAAAAAGAGTAAATCGGATTTCAATTGAATTAAGTATTGTGATAAATAACATATCTGTTTTTATCTTTTAATTGTCGGTAATGTAAATAAATATTGCATTTAAGTATTGTCTGGTATATCATTTATTTTATATAACTGACTTGGAAATATGGTTTTTTTATTATGTATAGTTTACTAAGAATTGATTACAGCATTTATTACATGGTATCATAAAACAAGGCAGTATTATCTTTCCGTGATGGTCCAATACTATCTATATCAAGAATGTCACGATAAGTGTTACCTGCGACTGGTGTTCTTTTCAGTAAATTCAAGTACTGTCTCATTCAGTCAATTAATATAAAATAAATATTAACTACTTAACTATTTCATAAATCTTGTGATTCACCTGTTTAATTTTTAATAAATTTATAAATATATTACACAATTCGTTCATAATTGGTTTGTTAAGTTAAAAAAATGCAGTTATTCTTGGTAATTCAATCACACCCAGTGGCAACACTTCCAATGATGACATATTCTTGGGTTAATCATGTGACCAGCTATCACGGGAAGATAATACCTTGTTTTATTAAACCATGATTTAAGTCCCCTTGGGCCGCTAGTGGCATTTTATGCCTAATATGTATGCAATAAATGCCACTTTCTAGCCACAGGATTACGTAAATATATAAACCACGGACGGTGTTAAATAGTTTTTTAAACCGGATAACTATGTCACGCTCAGGCGCATATTTCTGCGATCTGAGATTTTATTACTTTACCGAACTTGGTGTAAATGTACCTACTTACTAATTATTGTATTTCACACTACCTACGTAAAATTTATTATTTTCATTAAATTTTCTTTTGCAAAATTGATTTTGTTTGAAATTGATATCCCATATACTCGCATCTCTCTCATCCTACCTGCATAGTAAGATATTTAATAAGACAGAAGACGAAGAAGAATTTAAGTATAGTTAAAAAAAATTCGTACAAATAGCGATAGGTACTACTCCGATATTGGTGATTTTCGAAAATGTTGTAGATAAATATATATACAGGCCAATTTCGGTATCATTCTACTCCCGATTGCCACTATCTACGTACGTACGTACGTAGGTTTTGAATTTTTTATGTTTCGGTTCCATTTATTTAAAAAAATATAGAAAAGTGGACGAAGTTAAATGTAAATAAAATCTAATGTATACCAAATTTGAAAAAAAAGACAAAGCGGACCAAGCTTTTATAACTTATTTGAGTAAGTTTTAGGGGAGGAAAACAGTTTTTACCCGTTAAAATCATTATACGAAAAATACCCTAAATCGTCTTGAAGTAACAATTATCTTTGTCGTGCGAGTCGGGTCTGGGAGCAGGGACCTTATAGTGAAGTGTATGGCTTTACGATTTAATTTTCGATTAGGGATGGGAAATAATTATCGATATCGAGAACAACAGGTACCGACAAATTCTGTTAAACTAACTCTCCAAAGGTATTGTTCGACTACGTTTGTATTAATCGAGCCGGAAAAATTCGACCAAGTTTGCATTGCAACGATTCTTATAACAAATATTTCCAGTTCATAGAGGGTAAAACACGAAAAGAAAATAACAAAAAATTCTTTACTCTCTGAGAGAAAATTTCCACAAAATCAGTTTATTGATTGATAGTCGAGACTGTCTCAATTATGTCAGAAGTATTAATTTTTTTGCTTTATTCATGAGAGCAAGATTATACTCGTACCAGAAACTTTAATACCCGAGCTTGTAAGCTTACATCTCACTGACATTTCAACTTCTTACACAACAGTAAATGGATTTTGACGGTTTCCTGAATGTTTCGAGAAACACGCTACAAGTAGGTATTCCTAAAATAAGTAAATTTGAATAGGATCATTTTCTATCGTGACCTTACTGGGGATCAAGTCAGATACCTTGTGGTATTGTGGCACTTAAGTACAATAATAATATTAATATCTAAATAATATAAAGAGGAATAAAACCTACATCAAGCGCAGTATGTGTCATCCAAGAGGCAGACAGGTCGATGGTGTAAGAAAAATCAAGGTTATGAACTGGAAACGTAAGACGCAAAATCGAGGAGGTTGACATGCATTGAGAGAAGCCTGCCGATGATGATTTCAAACATTCACTACAACTTTCTTGGCAATATTAAGATTAATAGACCCGTTTTTCATGGTGTTCCTATCGGCCTTTTTGTTTACATTCTGTATTTTTATATAGGATTGGTATCTAAGATTTCTTTCTTTACGATTTTTAAGCTATGTTATTCATAAAAATTCAGTGTACAAGTTATGAACTATACAAGTTGGTTGCGTGTTGCCCAGAATTGACTAGTTTTTAACTGAGTTGGCTCCGAAGCAACACTATGCTACCGAGAAATCGTTAAAAGATGAGAGCGGACGAGTAACACACAGTTCAACCTTAAAGAGTGGAACTCAGTATCACGTGTTACCAGAACTAAGTACAAACATGCGTTTCTTTTATGTTATTATGGTTCATGGTCACTCGTTATATGAATTGAAGCAAAATAAACAAAATTTAATCTTCAACTATAATATATAAAAATGTTAATATTAGATTCAATCGGTAGGAACGTAGAGTGTAGGTAGGTGCGAGTGCGAGTAATACGCGTTAGGAAGGCTATTAGCATAACGACCAGCTAACGACGACTCGGAGCACGTGACGAACCCTCGCATGATATACGTGTCAGGAAGTGTCACTATTCAATGAAACATAACAGATAATGGCCCGCAAATCCGTGCATTCGTGTTCTGTGCCACTGTTCCATTTTACGGGCATGAAATTATATTTATGACTTTAAAGTATTTAATAATAAAATTACGACAGATGTGAAATGCGTTAGAAACAAATACAGGCTGTTTGTATGTTATGTATGTCTTGTTGTGGAAGTTCCTAACACTGATGTTATCATTTCCAAGCTGTCTAAAGGCATCTGATCACTAGGACTGTATGATAAGTGCCGGGACCTATGGTCCTACCGAAGCACTTTGTAGCTCGAAATTTATGATGCCACTTGTGGTCACCAATTCAATTGTGGAAGACATCCAGGCTGCTTTAAGCTAATGATACGTACGCCTGCTGGGTCCTAGAGCTCCACGGATTCAAATCTGGACTGGTCTACTACGTTTGGGATACAAACGTAATATCTGTCAGATTCTACGCTGACTTTACTAACTGCCTAAGCTGGACAATGAGAGCTGCAAACCGGTTTATAGATATAGACTACCTACTTAGGTATTAAAAAAAAACTTATTAAAATGTCAAAACGATAAAATAATGGACATAAAAATTATATCACTTTGTAGGTAAACAAGGCATATACACATTATTTTGTTTGTTTCCCGTAGAATTGACCTAAGTTGCTACGGCTGCTTTGATCCGTGCAAATCTATTTCGATTCGTTAACTCTTATTACCTAGTTTCTTTTCAGTTTTGGGTACTACTTACCTGCTCTCCCAAGGACGCTTGCAATCCTTCGACAAAACATTCGTCGACATCGACCTTTTTTCCTTCAAGTACATTATTAGAGGAGTGCCATTAGATTATCTCGGAACCAGTGTCCACTGAACGGATTTTTATAAAACCTTTTTGAATGTGTTTTAACATTAAATACTAAAATGTATATTCAGTGTTAAAACACGTTTATCTTTTACCAAATTCAAGTCTTAAATTATCTATCAAAAGAAGATAATAATAAATCGTTTTAAAGTTAATACAAATTATTTGAATTTTCATGTTTTGTTTTTTACCACTTTCAATTACATATCATGTAGAAAAAGTCTTACAAACCTCAGCTACACTGTGCCTCCCCAGGGAATGTATATTGTATTAAATAAAAAAAAAACAAACGGCCATATCAAGCGTAAGACAATCCTTTTTACAATCGAATTGCACAATGTTATTCTAGAGAATGACTTGAAGAACTAATTATAAAAAGAATTTACTCAGAGTATTGTAGTCCGGTGATGGCTGTCAAGAAGAAAGACAGAATATCCTGTATGTGTGCAGATTATCAATTACTATTCAATAAAAAGAAAGGAGTACATACCCTTTCCTACTACATCTGATTGCTAAGTCAGTTTACTTCATTTACCAGTTAAAGAAAGCACAATAAAATATTTATCTTTTGAAGTTATTGAAAACATTTTTTCGAAGTGAAATCTTCTTTTTGTACGTGTTGGGCGCAAAACACCATTCTTCTTCTTATCGAGTCGAAATGGTTACACTGTAGCTTCAATTTCAAATCACCTGTGACCAGTATGTGGCCACTGCGATCCCTCTGTCGTTAGCTTTATTAAGGTCCTGACGTATGTCATGTCCGAGCTGCCCTACGTCATGTATATATATACATGACGTAGGGCAGCTCGGACATGACAAAAGGTGGTCCATCGACTGAATGGCACCGCAGTCGCAAAGGTTTTTATCAGCGTGACGCCACCTAACTCGGTTTTCCCGACACCTCCCAACACCAGCCCGGAGTCTATTGAGAGACTTCCAGACTGACCAGGGGAGGTCTCTACCCGGTGGGAGTTTTTCAGCAGGAGGGATATTTGACTCGTAACTTGACGTTTTTTTAATTAAAACACCATTGAACTCGCGAAACTGTTACCGACACCACTTTGTTCAAAATTTCACTTCTGTCGGCACTCCTGGAGTGCTAATTTTTTTTGTAGTGCCAAATACGTTGGACAAAGGTTAAAGCACATGAAAAATTATTTTGTGATGATATCTACATAAGTTTTTATGCCATTATTTATTGTTCCAGTCCTTATTTTTGAAGTTGAAAGCATGGAAGTTTGAAAAGATGATGATAAATAATTAAGAACATCACCTTTTGCCCGCCATCATTCTGGTTCCACGTCGACCATAATAAATTCATACTCCATCTTCCAAAGTTCTGCTGTAATTCTTATTTTTTTTTAATTTTCCGTCTAGTAGTTCTAGTTAGAAGCTATAGGTTTTACTTACCCACAGACCATGTTTTACCTATCTTCATTATCAGGGACATCTTGTTAAAAAATAAAAACAAGATAATTAAAAATTAATGTAAGTAGGTACTTAGTACTTATTTGCTCATTTTGAAGCGGGCAAATTATGCTAATATCAATACGTAAAAACATTGCAATTTAAATAAAAGTGTAAAAAAAGAAGCGGAAATATTTAAATATGCATAGGTAAAAATCTTGGAAAAATATACATTTTAATCTTTTTATTAGGCAGCCTCGCCATAATATTGTTGCGAATGCGAAGATGCGAAGCCACTAGAACATGTATATTTTTTAATGTAATATTTTGATTTCAAAAGTAGGTACCTACCTAAAGTCAATGTCAGCTTAGCTGTTGGCAATTTTATTAATTCGCCCGTGCGCGGACATGTGCGCAGAAAAAGTTAGCGCAGAGCCAGAGAGCGATATAATTTATCTGTGGTCCTACCTCAGATGTTGTGGACAGTGCGCTGAAACTATAAAGACCATAAATTTGGTATGGAGTTTGCGTCGTCTTTCATGGCGACCAAGATGGCGGCTATTACTATCTCATTCTCTCATTCGAGTTACTCTTTCGTTTAAAAAAAAAGCTGCTCGTTTCGTCATGTTGTCGTTCGTGTTCGCCATCTTGTTTTCTATCCTAACACTGTGAGAAGTTGAAAAGTTTATTTTTGCAATTAAATTCAGTAAATTAGTGATACAGTGGTGTAATTGTGTAAAAGTGACTTAACTCTATTAAATGCCTCCACTAAAAACTAAAAACTTTACAAATATGTGGTATTATAAACCAATCGAGTAGGTAACAAGAAAATAATATTTATGGCAAAATTTCCTTTGGATGAAGCACGATAAGCAAGCAGTGAAAAAGTAATAATATTTATGTTTTTATTTGCATTTTTATGTCGTTCAAAATCGTAATTAAATAGTTATAAAATTATTTTTGTATTATCTTTTAGTCCTTATTTATGTGTTTGTATAAGTAAAATATATATAATATATGCAAGACTAGGGAGGATCCATGCGTCATCCTGTAGTATCGATATCGATAAAAATATTGAATATAATTGTATCGATATCGATACAATCTGAATAAGCGTGAAGCTCTAACAAGTCACGTTTGACGTTTTTTTACTTAATTTTGGTATTGATAAGACCAGCAAGTGGAGTTCATTTTTTTTTATGGAGTCCCGTCTTTTAAAATGTAGTGATTATATTCTCTTTGGTTGTGGATGGCAGAACCGCGGGAAATAGAAAATAAATTTTTCTGACGATTGTGTCGAGATTTTACGAGAAGGTGAGTTAAAGAGATTTTTCGGCGGCGGTCTGTTGTTGGTCTATTGCGACAGAAAACCATTTCAAGCCCCTGGAATAGCCAGTACAAGCTACTGGATGGAGTCTTAGTAAAAGGCAGTTTTTACCCTTTGGATACGGAACCCTAAAAACAAACACAAAAAGTCAACGTTCCTATACAAATAGCAGGGTGTATTTTATTACGCATATCTAGTATAGACCGTGGTTCGATTTATTACGCATATGTCCCTTGCACGTTATATACTTTATATTTTTAGTTAGGTACTCTTATCTGTATTTGATACATTATCAGTCTTACGCAAACACTTGGTGGCTGTACCACCGGATTTGTGATGGCTGATCGATTAGGCTTGGACGGTGGCTATAATATTCCAGCCGCTTGTGAAGGCTGTTTCATTAGACTTGTACAGGCTATTTGTTCGTCCGTTCGTCCGTCTGTCCGTCTGTCTGTCACCAGGCTGTATCTTATGAACCGTGATAGCTAGACAGTTGAAATTTTCACAGATGATGTATTTCTGTTACCCCTATAACAACAAATACTAAAAACAAAATAAAATCATTATTTAAGGTGAAGATATAGGCAAATGGCCTTGAAGTGGCGCCCTCATTTGAAATAAATTGTTAACCTCGTAAATATGGAGATAATTTCCATATTGCTTTTCGTCATGCACTAGATAACCCTTCAAATTATTTTATGAACCACCGTTGAAAGCATTTACATTAGTCCGTCTAGCTTTAAAACGTGTCTCCGCCAAGTTTTAAAGCTAGATGGATCACCAATAATAGTTTCAACGGCAGTTCATAAATTAATTTAAAGGGCTATCTAATGCATGATGAAGAGCAATATGGAAATTATCACCATATTTACGAGTTAACAATTTATTTCACACTTCAAGGCCATTTGCCTATACCTTCACCTTAAGGGGGCTCCCATACAACAAACGTGTTTTTGGGGTTCCGTACCCAAAGGGTGCAAACGGGACCCTATTACTGTGACTCCACTGTCTGTCCGTCTGTCCGTCAGTCACAGGGCTCTATCTCTTGAACTGTAATAGCTAGACACTGATTATGTATTACTGTGGCGGTTATAACAACAAATATTAAAAATAAAAAATAGTTAAACATTAAAGGGGGTCGTCATACAAGAAACGTGTTTTTTTCAGCGTTTTTGGCTTGATCTTTATAATGGCATTAACTAGATACTTGAAATTTTCACCAATTATGTATTACTATGACCACAATAACAACAAATACTAAAAATAAAAAAAGTTAAAAATTAAGGGGGTCGTCATACAAGAAACGTGTTTCTTCAGCGTTTTAAAACATTGTACGGTGGTACGGAACTCTTCATGTACGAGTCCGACTCGCACTTGCCCGTTTAGTTTTTGGTGTCTAATGTTATCTAAAAAATAAGTTATATCGATAATGGTACGGAACCCTTCGTGCGAGAGTCCGACTCGCACTTGGCCGGTTTCTTCACTGTGACATTTTGTAACGCATACATATTATGTCCCTTACAAGTTGTATAATGAGATGAGTTAACCTCTACCTGTCCTTCATGAAAATGAGTAGGTTCCAGGTTTTGAGATGAGCGGAGAAAAGTCTAGGTAAGGATATAAAAAGACGTTTTACAATTTAAAGTATTCACAAAGGATAAACGTGGATAAACAGCTTTCAAGAAATAAACATTCACATAAGATTCTTTTAAAAACGGAAATCTTTAAATATTTTCGCTTGATGGATCATAAAGAAGAAACAAGCTAAAGTTTAAAACTAAAACCTGACTGACCAAGGACTTGGTAACTTTTGTTTTTTTGTTGTTTATTTTCATTTAACTCTCATCTCCACACTGTATTTAGAGTTCCCAATTCCCTAGACGGAACTTTTATAGTTTCGGTATGTCCGTCTGTCCGTCCGCGGCTTAACTCAAAGACTGTTAGTACTAGAAAGCTGTAATTTTGCATGGGTATTTCAATTACGTATGCTGAAAAAACGTCAAAGTAAATTGTTGAAAAAAAAAAACAATTTATGGTGTTGGGTAAAAAGTTAGGATAACATTTTTTTCGCGTTTACTCCATAGTGAGGGTATGCACGGTAACACGCTAGTACGCCAATCTGGAGGTTCTGGGTTCGATCCCCAGCAAGGGCAAGTTGGAAAATGCCCTTTTTTAAATTTTCCTGGGTCTTGCTATCTATATGTCTTTATATAACGTCGTAGGGACATACCCGTAAAAAATCGAACCACGGTCTATACTAGATCATTATAGTATTAAATTAAAATAACAGCCAAAAAACAAAAATTGATTTTTATTTTCATACAAAAGTTTGTGGCCGCCCGGGCAATTTATATGGGAATGTCGATTTTTTTTTTGGTTTTTTGACTGTTATTTTAATTTCATTATACTTAAGAATCTCCTTACCCTAGACTTTCCCATACAAACGTAGTCTACGTTTTTTTTAACACGTTCAGCGCCTAAGATTGGGGTGTATATGTACGCCTACATATACACCCCAATCTTTTAGGTATACACGTGGCGCTGAACGTGACGACATGTCAGATAAAAATTTGTAACTTTAAAGGAATTGCATATATCTAGAGTTATAATTGGTTTTCACAGTCAAATTATGAAGTTGAAAGAAAATATAAAGGTGAAAAGTTTTCTATACTGATGGTCAAAAATGATATAATACACTTTATTCTCTTTTAAGTTTATATTTTGACTGTGAAAATCAATTATAACCCTAGATATATACAATTTCTTTAAAGTCATTTTTTTTTACCAAAATCTGAAATGTCGTTTCAAAATAAAACATAGACTAGGTACGTTTGTATGGGAAACTCTAATTCTGTCTAGAACCCCTTACCCTCCAATCCCCATTCTTAAGTTTAGCTCAATTAGTGATAAAAAAAATATCACGTAAAACTACAGAAAAGAATTCGATGTCTTATTTTCATAGTATAGACCAATGACACCACAGACAAAGAGTCCTAAATTTAATGTAGGTAAGGTAATTTCAAAACCATGCACTCATATATATAATCTAAACCAAAGTCATAAAGATATACCTAGGCGTGTAACTTGAAGGCACCCCTCTTTTCGTCTGGGGATTGAAAATAGGCTCTAGACAGCAGGGCCGCCTGGAACGGTTATTTTAGTTTCAGACTATTGAATGACGTGACTTGGACCGCTAAATTTCTATTTTCAACATTGTGACCTATTTCCAGATAGAACAGCACTACGATTATATTTGGATAGTCTTGAAATCAGAATATCATAAAAAAATAAAATTGGATGGAGTGCCCGTATATTTGGTGATATGTAAAGAGATTTTAATAGAAGAATAGATGATGGATACTAAATTTTTTTTTAATTGGCCTAAATTTTGCCGCCCCCTAAAATCTGCCGCCCTAAGCTTTAGACTCAGCCTGCTGGTAAATCCGCCACTGAGTAGTAGACCTTTTGAAGTTTATTCTATAATTTAAAAATTTCTTCCAACATCAATGAAATTTTCGGTTTTAAAATGGCCTAAATTTATGGTGCTATTTTAAGTTTTTAAAACGCATTGCTGATTTCGTCTGTTTTCGCCATTTTTTATCTCAAACTAAATTATTTGGTCTGAATTTTTTATTCCTTTAAAATGAATGATTTCCTTCATACTGTATATCAATCAAATCTCTTTATAGTTTATGCTAGGTATACGACCTCTTTGAAATATTAAAAAAAGAAAAACAATACGTAAAAGACAATTGAACATCGCATGACGTATATTTTGTTGTCAAAATCGAAATGAATTTTATCAGGCCGACAGATTTTAAACGTTTTTGGTTAAATAAAAATTCGATTTGTACGCAATTTATAAGACGACTAAGCGATTCTAACCCATGTGTGCCAGAGTGTCCAGTGACGCCGCCATGTCCGCCATGCCCTCCTCCTCCGCCTTGCCAACCTCCATTGTGCCCCCCTCATTATTGTTGCCCTAGAACTAAATACGATGTAAATTGGGTTTACGTTGATGATCAGCCACCCAATACAACAATGCGGGATTTTTTTGATCGCGCTTCTCAGATTTGGTTTTGGACGGAACTTGTCAGAGGTAAGTAGACATGAAGGAAGTTGAACACTCACCAACCCTAATTTTGGATACTACCTACTAACCATTGATATAGATATTATTGGTGTGTTTTGGTCATATTTTTAGGCTTCTGGTGTTTTAGGCCACAGCTTTTTTTTTAAGACTGTCGTCTAGTAACGTGTAACATAACAAGATTTCAACAAGCGTGCTTATTATGCGTGCTTATAATAAATAGATGATGCTTATAAAGAGGTACCTTCATTACTTGCTGGTCTAGGAGGAAAGAAAAAAACATAAAATGTACCTCAGCTGCTTCTCTTCCCGCGCAGAGCGTAAACACAGATCCAGGGAATGGGCGAGAATCTGAATCATCTCATAGGCGATGCGGTTAGCAACGCATCACTTTTATGATTTCCTTTTACCACCTTCATGCCCACTATCACGCTGGCCAGAGACTTACCACCCTAGGCTTTGCCTGCCCCATGAGGGATAAAGACTTGACATGTACACCTAAACAAAACACATTCGAATGTGTTTTGTATTTCTTATTCTTCGGTAGTAGTTCAGGTACGTTTTACGAGTACAACGTACATTGCTATCACAAAGCAGGAAGTTTTTGGAAAAGTAGGTCGTGGAGGAAACACTGAACTCGCTGAAACTTCAAGAGCACCACTAATGCTAAGTGGAAGTTGGATGTTTAGTTTGGATTTGAGTAAAGTATCATCGTATCTACACATCGTATATTTCCAAATCTAAGCAGCGTGGTATGTTAACATTGATTGGTAAGCTGCCTGCTAAGTTACCAGGATTAGTGTGATATTTCTCAACCCTATTCTACTGTGATCAAATGTGATTGTTTTCACTCGACGTCATAGTTTACTGTGAGTTTGTAGGTTTGGTTCAACATTAGAATATATGCATATAAATCTCTATCGTCGTAAAACGAATGAAAAATCTTGGTAGGCGTAGGTAGGTAATGGGTGTAAGTGGGAAAACTGGTGTCAGATTTTTCTTAAGCCATCTGACATAGCTAGACGACAGATATCTAATGATGACAGCCGGGACCAACGGCTTCTGAAGCAAGGAGGACCCATCCAAGTGGGGTCTACATTTAGGGTTGCATAACATGTGAAGGCGCTAGTAATGCGTATTCTCGTTGGGCTATCGAGCGATGTATGGGTACATACATCCCTATCGTAGTAAAGAGTTGTACCAAACCGAGGATCAAGTTACGAGTATTTTACGTTCCTAATGTTACTTATCCTAATAGCTTCTGTCGTGTTTCTTTTTCGCAGATCACATTTTTATACTCGTTTAGCGTAGTGCTGTGTATGTTTTTTTTCAGGTTTTGCAGTCACTATTGGGCACGTATTTAAGGAACCCGCAACGATAAATTATCCTTTCGAGAAAGGCCCTCTCTCTCCTCGCTTCAGAGGTGAGCATGCTTTGCGAAGATATCCGTCGGGAGAGGAGCGATGCATTGCCTGCAAACTATGTGAGGCGATATGCCCGGCGCAGGCTATCACGATAGACGCGGAAGAAAGAATAGACGGCTCTCGGCGCGCAACACGCTACGATATCGATTTGACGAAATGCATATTTTGCGGTTACTGCCAGGAAGCGTGTCCGGTTGATGCCATAGTGGAAGGCCCAAATTTTGAATATAGCACCGAAACGCACGAGGAGCTTTTGTATAATAAAGAAAAGTTGCTCTTTAATGGCGACCGCTGGGAAGCTGAAATTATAAGCAATATCAGGGATAACCACCTGTACCGTTAGGTCATTTTCATCATTTAAATGCTTTATGTAGTTGTAAAAATTAATATGTAAATAAATGTTTATCTTTCCAACCGTTTATAGTAATAAAATGCTTTATTCAGATCTTGTTTAACCTAATAACAATATGTAGTTATAATTATAATACATATATTTAGACTTAAAAAAAACCAAAAAAATATTATTCTAGTATATCGTGCTTGCTTTTTTTCTGAAGATCTGTTTGCCAATCGGCAAAGGCCTCCTCCAACTTTTTCCATTCTGATCTATCTAGGGTCGTTCTGTTCCTCATTACTCCTGCAACTTTCTTATGTCATCATCCCACCTTCTCTGCGGTCTACCTCTCTTCCTTTATCTAATGCATATAATACGAGGGCATACGGTACCAGGGGCATTTATATACACGTAGTACCTACGTTACTTGTTGAATTTTATTATTTGATTGCCAGAAAGTGCTTCTTTGCGTGTCGATGTCCACTGAAAACTAAATATTCTTCTCGGTTCGCTTGGTATTGAGCGATGACGTAAAGAGAGTTGTAATCAAGGTACGAGGATGTCGTATAGCTAGGTGGATTTTAGCAGACGACTGCGCGTTGCCTGCTGCGACTGCCATTATCAAAATACTTCTAAATCTAGTTCAAGGGTCTAAGTTACAGAAAATGTTTTATTATTTTTAACTAATGTGTAATTTGTTTTAGTGTTGTATTTTTTATAAGAGAGTTTTACTTAACCTGATATAAAATATAAAACGCTATTTAGAAAGGGTTAGGGTCCCCCCTGACCCTTTTTCAATAGCCTATAGTCCCCTAAATTACCCCAAAATCTTCAAAAAATAACAGTTGTACCATATTTTGCTGCGACAAACTTTGTATGGGCAAGTTTTCTTTTTAGCGTGTTATCTTTTGCGACTAATAATGCATTCTTCTTTAAAACAAAACTTATTATCTGGTGTACTTGAAACTATTTACTTAAAAGCTGTTTATTTGTATATGTTACAAGTATTTTTTATTTTTAAATCTTCTTATTTAAGAGCTTAGTGGCTCTTGTCGGTGGAGTATGCGCCAAACTTCTCGGTTCCTTACTTTTTAGTGCTTGATACGACATGACCCCTGCTTTTTCTTTCAGTTGGTCTACATAGCTTTTTCTTCGTTTCTTTCTTTCTTAATTTTTATATCTGGTGTACTTTTAACTATTTACTTAAAAACAGTTTTGACCAATTTTATACTGTTTATTTGTATCATCATCATCATCATATCAGCCACAGGAAGTTCACTGCTAGGAATAGCCATAGTTTATTTGTATAGATAACAGGTTTTCTTAAAAAAAAACTTAATACCTGGTGTACTCAAAACTATTTATTTAAAAGCTGTTTTAACCAATTTTATACTATTTCTTTGTATATAACAGGATATATTTTCTTGTAAGGACTCCACTGATTGTTACTTGCAGCATGTCTTGTCCATTTACTTCTCTGTTTGTTGAATCATTCGAGTGTACGTAAAACTATTTATTTAAAAGCTGTTTTAACCAATTTTATACTATTTCTTTGTATGTAACAGGATATATTTCCTTGTAAGGTCTCCACTGATTGTTACTTGCAGCATGTCTTGTCCATTTACTTCACTGTTTGTTGAATCATTCGAATCCACACAAAAGCGTTTAGGATAGGTACTTAATGTGGCTCGTTGAGTGTTGTGCTTGCTTTGCTTAAATTTTTAGGTATTTTCAACTAGGCAAGCGTTAAGCGAGAACGCGAATTAAATATTCTATGTGTCTAATTAAGTTAAAGATGGCTTAAGATTGCTTACATTATTCCGATGGTTTTTCAGCGCTGTACTTAGTATAGCGCGCACAACAGTTCTTCTTCTTTGCGCTAAAGACTGTCAACAGTTATAATACGAGTATGAATGGGTTTTAGTGAGAGACAATCTAGTAGTGGTAAAAAATTATCAAAAGGCTTTAGCCTCTTATTAAATTTTGATATGATATAAAAAAAATTATTAAATCTTAGGATATTTAAAAATTTCAACCAATGTTAAAAATTATCTGTTACTGTCAAATAGTTGTTAAAACTTATTACAGGCAAAAGCGTTTATAATAAATTTTGACCACTATTTGACAGTTTCAGACAGTTCTTAACATTGGTTGAAATTTCTAAATGTCCTCAGAATGCATGAAATTTTTAATGTCATATTATAAAATATCAACCAATGTTAAAAACTGTCTGTTACTCGTTAAACGGGTATGATGTAAACAAAACATGAAAAAGTAAAACAATTATCATAGGGCTTAAATTTATTACGAAAATATAATATGAATATTGTATTGCAAATTAAAAGACTTACCGGTATATTCATTAAAAATTAACATAGGACATAAAAAGAATCTAATTATAAATAACATTAATAAATATTTATAGATAATAAAATGGATATATTAAACTAAAGCAAAAAACCAAGTATAATTAAATAAAATTATACTAAAAAATTGAAGGCAAATGTACCTACAAACTTCAATAAAATAACTATCTACATTATTCCTTCTGCTAACATACCTCTATACTCGCCAAATTGCTATCGAGCAGAAAATAAAAAGTCGTTATTTTTTATATGTGAGTAGAAAGTAAGGGAACTAGAAAGGTTCATGGGTTTCCCTGGTTTGTATATTCTTCGAAATAATTTATCGTTGCCTTGTTTTGTTTGTAATTGTTCCGTTTTATTCGATCGTAACCAATAGATTGCTTTAGTGTATACCTGTCTCTTCACATGTTTCTAGAGAAAAAAAAATACATTTCTCAGTGATGCGCCTACACCGGCTATCTGGTGGTTAATAAGTGACGTATTTGGGAGTACGTTTCCCAAATACGTCACACAGCAGGCCATCATACGTCGTGGCCATTTCAGGGGTACGGCGGTCTTCAAAATACCACGTTTGGTCACAAAGGGGCTTAGGTGTAAGTCACGTAGTCAATTTTCTCTAGGGAAATCTCACGCATTTTTGAGTTCATTCAAATTCTAGCGCGCAGCGTTCAGCGTTTTTTAAACTCTCCAGATCTCTTTGAGATCTTCGCTTTAAATATTCTTGGCAAAAAATCACTTGGATTATAATATAGGCACTTATACGCTCTCTTGCCATCATTCGGCAAGAGCTGTATTTGAATAAATATTGTTATGACCTAATATTTTCTTGTTAACTTTCTTTCGTCTTTGCAAAAATGATTCATCATCATCATCATATCAGCCATAGGAGGTCCACTGCTGGACATAGACCTCCCCGTGAGATTTCCAAAACGACCGATCGGAAGCGGCCTGCATCCAGAGCGTTTCCCTGAACCTTGCTCAGTTCGTCCGACCACCTAGCAGGTGTCCTACGCTGCGCTTGCTGGTACGTGGCCGCTATTCGAGAACCTTTCTGCCCCATTGGCCATCGATTCTTTGCGCTATGTGCCCCGCCCACTGCCACTTAAATAAGCTAATCCACTGGGCTATGTCTGTAACCTTAGTTCTTCTACGAATCTCCTCATTACTGATTCGATCACGTAGAGAAACCTAGCATAGCCCTCTCCATAGCCCGTTGAGCGACCTTGAGCCTGCTTATGAGACCCATAGTAAATGACTTCGTTTTAGAGCCATAAGTTATCGCAGGTAACACACATTGATTAAGCACTTTCGTCCCAAAGACACTGCGTAACTTCCCAAACGCTGCCCAAAACATCGCATGGTAACTCCGGTTATAGTCAGAAATATAGTTTTGATACTTTTTAGGGTTCCGTACACAAAATGAAAAAACGGAATAGGATCACTCGTGCGTCTGTCTGTCCGTGCCAATTTGCTCCGAATCTACTGGACTGAATCAGGTGAAATTTGGTAGAATGGTGTAATCCGACCCAAACACATGTGCAAATTAAATATTTTTTTAAATAAGGTTTATTTTCGGGGGACAGCTTAGGAAATTAAAAAATAAAGTTTTGCAAACCTTATTGTTTTATATATCAAATGAAAAGACTTGTTATGAGGATCTCAAATATATTTTGAGAACTTAATCATTTTTATTATACAATATTACAATAGTAAGTATGATACAGTTAAGCAAATTACATTACGAAGTTATACATAAATTAAAACTAATAACTAAAATAAATATAACTATAACTAATAACTTTATTAAGTATAATAGAAGACATTAAATTATATAAAAGATGGACTCCAAATCGCTGCGCTCGCAGGGTAGGGTGCCCAAGAGGCTGGTGGCATTGCTGCGTTGAATGGCCAGGCTTAATCTTTGGCCAAAATGCGCGCCAGCCCTTGGATCTCCTGAGGCGTCGGTTAGGCGTGCAGAAATCTCCTTGTAAAGCTGACGGGCTTCTGCACCCCAAGGCCCCAAGGTCTCCACGGCAAAAGGCGCAAATATGTACGGCTCTCCCAAAGCCGCATATTTGCGTCTCTTAATGGTTTTTGGCGTCGCCGCAGCTGCGCCTGCTTTGCGAGCGATCGCTCTCACGTGAGATGGGATCAAATATATTTTTGTTATTATTGTTAACAAAATAGTTTTGATTTTATTCAAGAGAGACATTGAAAATTGACCATTCCTTCCCCCCTGACATCCGAAACCACAGCCTAAAATTTTGAAAAAAAATACAAAAAAGTTCATAGCTTTTATATTTCAGGAAAACCTATAAGAATTCAATCAATTGTACGAAACCCTCTCCACTGTCGGTTTGTTCTTGCCTACAGGTCGCATTTCTTAACCTATTTTAGTGAAATACGACATACAGGTTTGATAATTATATAGAATTTTTTTGTCGATCCAGTTTTTGCGAATTTTTCAAAATGGCGGAAATATGGGTTAAAAACATATTTCAGCCATTTCAAAAGTTTTCAAATATGTCAAAACTTTTTTGTAAGATACAATTTTTTTGTCAGTGCAACTTTTTTATCCGATAAACTTCAATTATCCGTCAGTTTGTCTGTTGGTTTGTTTTCGCCTAGGTACTGGTCGCATTTCTCTACCGATTCTCGTGAATATTTTTTTATAAGCAGGTTCGATTATGTAGATTTTTTTTGTCGATTCAGTTTTTGGATATTTTTCAAAATGGCGGAGATAGGGGGGTTTAACACTAAAATCATATTTCAGCCATGTCGAAAAATTTTCAAATAGCCATAAAACTTTTTATAAGGCACAACTTTTTTGTCTGAACATCTTTTTTATTCGATAAACTTCAATTGTTCGTTAGTTTGTCAGTCGGTTTGTTCTTGCCTACAGGTCGCATTTATCAACCGATTCTCGAAAGAAGGTTTGATAAAATTATAAAGAATTTTTTGCAGATTCAGTTTTTGTAAATTTTTCAAAATGGCGGTCATACTGGAGTTTAAAACTTAAAAAATCATATTTCAGCCATTTCGAAAAATTTTCAAATATGTCATAAAACTTTTTTGTAATTCTTATTTGGCACAATACCTTTTTGTGAGCATGAACTATATCTTTGACCTGAAGCGACGTTTTAACCAGCACCCTGAAGAGATATTTTTAACAGCACCACGTCTTATTGATGTCACCTTTCACTTCAAAGAGGCTTAACCCTTTATAAGGCAGTAGGTATATTTAAAAAAATATGTTTTTGGACTTTAATACCAAGGCATAAGGTTCAATTTTAAGTGGCAATATATTTGCCACTACCTTATAAAGGGTTAAAAAACCGCTACTGGGCCGCCTTCAAGGGATTCTTCAAGGCTCCAACAGACCACACCGGGCCGTACACCAACAGAACTTATGTAGCACTTATAAAGCATTCGCTGTTATTTAACTGGGCGTACTTCGACAATACTCTGTGTCCTATGTAAAATTAGTACAATAATATGTGGGGAACATAAATTGATAATATTTTCTTTACTTATAGTAAATGAAAACCATCCCGTCTTTTCATCTATCAAGAATGACCTTTTATCTCAAGAAAATTCGAAACAAACTCCAAAATTTAAATTTTACAGACAATTTAAAGAGAAAGAAAAAATAAAAAAAGGTTGAATGATTAACAAAAATGTAGCGGTCACGCTACAGTACTTACTTATTACATTTAGTTTTTTTAAAAAGCCCTGGGAACACATCGTATGCTTTTACAAAAACTACAAATAATTATCTGACCGATGCACTCATAGCCCAAGAGCCCGCGAGGCGTTACCGTTATTTTATAAAGGCTGAAATTATGTCTATGAATAGCCCCAATACACAATACCGAATAATGAAAGTTGGGTCGTGGTGGCGTTGGTAGATATCAGGTAGTAAAGGTGTACCAAATTGGACTCCTATTCTGTCGTAGTGTAAAAGTATCTATCAATGTGCGATTCTAACATTATTACAGAACAGCTTCACTATGACAAAACAGGGGTCGAATTTGATACTGTTACTACCTAATATCTACCAAAATCTCGTCGACCCAATTTTCATATTCGGGGATTGTACTTACCTTAGGGCTATTCATAGAAAAACTTTCAGCCTTTACTAAGTAACGGTCTCTGCCCTTCGCGGTGGCTCTTGCTCTATCATCTGAACAGTCATCGACATCGGATAATCCAATTCAGCTTGAGCTACAACGGTATCTACTAATTGTTTGCGCGTCGAAAACGTTTACTCAGGGGTAATACTCGTATCTACCATGTATAATACATACCTGTGCATTATTGTGCAAAGCCGGACAAGCCGCTAGTAGGCTCGACCAAATGAGCTGAAATGTTGTATACATATGTATGTAAATAGGATGATAATGTAATATACTGATGCCATAAAGTTGGTCTGATGATGGAGCCTTTGATCATTGGAACATTGTAATAATATCTCTTATTTCTCATAAGAGATATTATTACAATTTTGAGTTCCTATGACTGTACTAAAACAAAGAATACCTATCCTATCTAAACATTTGGCTGACGTAAAATGCTATAATTATTATCTAAAATTGGCATATTCTGGTGCCAGATGACATTTTGGAGCTATAACTTTCATCCACCACACCGGTAGTTGGGTTCCTATAGGGATGTTTATGGGAAGTAGGGGATTATTTTTAAAGCCGATATCTCTAAAATTAAGCTACTGTAATATGGTATTTAAAATTGAATATTCTTCAATATTATAATAGCCACTGATGACAAAAACCCGTAGTTTAGGTACCTATAAAATATACACTGCCAGCAGAAAGTTTAAGACCATCCGAACTAAAGAATAAAAACTTAACAAAGCTTTGATAAGGGTAAAACGAATTTGGCTTAGTAATTATATAAAACACACTTTTTTATATAAAATAGTATTTAAATCACCATATAACATTAACTAATTCTATTAAAAACGACTTTCTTCTTGTAGAAAAATCCTTCCTTTTTACAAGTCGTTCAATCAATTAATCAATTGTTCCTTGCGTTATATTGTTCCAACTTGATTGTAAAATATTCCACGTGTCCACTCCTGAGTTCTTCCTATAGAAGTTCAATGGGATTGAGGTCTGGGCTCTGAGGAAGCTACATCATGTTTCTTAACCCCCCCCCCCAAAGTCGCTTTTTAATGATTTCAGTAATGAAAAAAAACCTTTATCATATATTTCTCGAATTGGTCTAAAGAGAATCAATTTTCTTATTCTGTCTGTACTTTAAGATCAATTTCGTTTCGAACAACATTTTTTGTATGACAATGTGTGTGGAACAACCCTCACAACAGATTTTCCCTGAAAGAGTATACGAAAACTTGGTTCATTGAGTTACAATTTTTTAATTAATTGAGATACAAGCGCGGTGTACTATATGAACATTTATGGATCATATTTGTAATGTTTGTTTGTAATGAAACACAATGTTACTAACATCGACAGCCACCACTTCAATTTACGCCAATTAGTACAGTGCCATAAATCATTACCATTTTCATAACTTTTGTTCTTGTAGTATTTACGTCCATCATGAAGCATTACTTCTTTGTTTTTTTACTATACTGAAGGAATTTACGTCATCTTTTATTATTATTATTTTTATTGATTTTACTGTTATTAGCACCATTGGTTTGCACCAGTTCTCATTCGCTAATATATATATTATAATTTATGAATATTTTAATTTATGAATATTTTTAAATAATATGGAGCACCAACAGTAAGATGAATCTCGACCGATACTATTAATAGTAAACTGGTTCGTATTATTACGCACAAGTCTGGTGTGATAAAATGTAACCACGGGTGTAATAAAATCTCCTGTAGTACTAAACGGGCAAAAGATAGCACCACGGGTAAGTAATAAAAATGTTACATAAAACTGATTAGGTACTTTTGACGTGAATTAAAAAGTTTGTAATATCTGTTTGGCAGAAGATGTACCCGGAAAAAATAAAGCTTTGATCAATATTCGTTAGGATTTTTTATAAAGTTCTGATCAATATTCGTTAGGAATGGTTTATCTAGTTTCTACAGCATAAATTCTTTTTAGCAGTAGAGCCAGTGTGCGGGCAGATCCTATCAACACATCAACATGGCCGTAAGACAGAACTGTCTTCCTGTTTGTCGTTTTGTTGAAATTTCCATTTGCAGGAAGTGTGAGCTGACCTATTTACAGTTGCAAATTGCATTCTACTCCTACAAATCTACGGCGAAAAGAATAAGCCTTAGAGCCAAAAGGATTGTTTTCGTTTTTCAAATTCGCTTGAAAGAAAGTGTATTTTTCGTTCATTTTGTGTAGGGCCTTCCACCTTATCTGATATTTGATGAGAAAATATTTTTATAAATCAAAATTATGTACAATTTCATTAAGTATATTTATTATATTTTTATGGATATGTAAGTAAAAATGATTTTTAAGTCAGAAAATACTCCGTCAACTAAAACTAGGTCTTAAGACTCTTAAATTGATGATGACTAGAAAGGAAGTTTTGATAACGTGAAATTACTAGAACAAATAATTTTTAATGTAACATTGTGAAATATTTCATGTCAGTCAATCTTTGATTGTAGCATGTGCAAGTAAGAATTATGGACCAAGGTGCCAGACCTTACTTATTTTCTCACTAATCATTTGTGTACAATACGGTAGATAGCGAGCACTTACGACAAACAGCATTAACGAATTGTTTTCTCTTTTGCCAATAGCAGTTTGAGCTAAATGTCAACTTTTGGCAATTACCCAGGAAACTTTTATGCTAATTACTTCTCTCTTGAGTATCTTATTGCGCAACTTGAGAAATGAATGGCCCTGATATAGTTATTTACCGAAGAGAATGGAACAATTTTAACGCGAAAGAAAATCTTTAACGAACTCAAACAGCAGGGCCGATAATATCTCTAGCGAGCACTTTCTCGAATTCATTGTTTTGCATTAAATAGTTGAAAATTAAGTTGCTCACTTTTAAATAATAATCAGTTCGTTTATTAAAAAAGGTATGATTTGCAAGCATAGATACTGTAGTGCAAAAGGTCAAAGCCCCACAAAATAAACTAAGATTTAACACAAGTTAAGAAAAGAAGATAGTAGACGTTACGTTGACAATTTTATTTATATTTAACACAGAAAAATTACTCAGAAAAACAAAAAATATACGATATCATTGACCAAAAGTTAACCGGACAGATAGCACCGAAGGGCACAGTATTTTTGAATTTAGAAAGTTAATAAATTTATATTATTTTCCAACAGAGAGATAGTCTACGGTATGATAGATAGTCTACGGTATGATAGATTTTCGCAATAAGAGGTAAGAGTACTAGTCTATTTCAAGTGCGCACTTATATAGTTCTAGTATGGCAAAGGCCTATTAAATGGATTCAATTGGCCTTTACCATACCACAGAAGACAGTAAGAGTATACAGAACGGAATCTCCTAAGGTCCCGCGCAATATGCGTCCCCGTTCCCCGTCCTCGCACCTCTCTAACGTATTCTGTGGCCATACTAGAACTATCTTTTGATGCTATTTTAATGAACTGAGTGTTACTGGAAAATTGAGCGATGGTCAGGTTTCAAATTAAACAAATTTAAATGTACTAAGAGCGTTAACAGAAGACTATGTATTAACCGGATTTCGGGCGGCGCGGCGTCTATAAGTCGGCGTCGTCGGTCAGCGATGATGTCCATGGAGCGACTGATGACGAACCCAGTATGAAGTGATAGGGATTAATAGGTTCTGGTGAATCTGGTGATGGTGAGACGTACGTGAACGAGAATTCACTATTGAGTTTGCATTGAGAAGAAGTGTCGTTAGTATGTCCTCTTTTGGTGGCTGATTTTTTTTTTTTTGTTTTTTTTTTATTAGAAATTTGAGTGCGTTTGACCTCTATCTAGCCTGATGGGAAGCTAAGATGAGGTCTAAGGTGTATCACGCAGACTCAAAAAATGCCTGTTCACTCTTGCCTTGAATATCCCTAAGTTATATGTATGGGGAAACATCGACGCAGGGAGGGAATTCCACACCTTAGCGGTTCGCACAATGAAGGAGGAGGCGAATCGAGAGGTACGATGAGGAGGAATATCGACCACAAATGGGTGGAATCCCTGTCCACGTCGTGTTGTCCGATGGTGGAATGGTGCAGGGGGAATTATGTAATGTAATTCCTGCGCACACTCCCCGAAGTGCAACCTGTAGAAGACACACAGACTTGCTACCAGTCGGCGATGTTCGAGGCTGTGGAGCCGTCCTGCCGTAAGCAACTCATCACCAACGAGTCTTCTGGCACGTCTGTCGATAGCTTCCAGGGCTTCGAGCTGATAGCGGGCAGATCCATCCCATAGGTGGGAGCAATACTCCATACATGAGCGGACTTGAGCTGTGTAAAGGCTCAACAGTTGGTCAGGGGTAAAATACCGTTGGACCTTGGAGAGGATGCCCAGTTTTTTAGAAGCCGTCTTAGCCCTGGACTCAATATAGCTACCGAAGTTAAGATTTGATGAGAGATCGATACCGAGAAGTTCGAGATGACTGGTGATAGGAACAGGCACACCCCGGAAAGTGGGAGCCAAGTTGAAAGGGCTCTTTTTAGCAGAGAAGAGACACGCCTGTGTCTTAGAGGCATTGAATCTCACAAGGTTGGCATCAGCCCAATCGGAGACAGCTTGCAGAGTAAGATTGGTATGGAGCACCATTGCCTCTCTTAGTTCGTCTATTTCCGGTTTTTTTGCCCTTGCACTAGAAAAATATCTTTCCGTAACGGTGCTATCGTCTGCATACCCAAAAATACCGGGCTTTAGCAGATCGTTAATGTGAAGCAGAAATAGCGTTGCGGAAAGAACAGATCCCTGAGGTACTCCAGCATTAATTGCCAATAGGTCAGACGAGCAGCCGTCAAGAGTTACTCGAATAAACCGTTCCCTCAGGAAATCGGAAATCCAAGCACAAAGGCTGGGAGGGATACCGTAAGCGGAAAGCTTCGCTATAAGAGCGTCATGCCATACCCTGTCAAATGCCTTTGAAATATCAAGTGAGACAGCAAGTGCCTCACCGTATTTTTCAAGGGCTTCACCCCAAAGATGTGTAGCGTACACAAGAAGATCTCCAGTAGATCGGTTCTGGCGAAATCCGTATTGCCGGTCACTGAGGAGATCATTGTCCTCAAGGTACGCAAGTAAGCGCTTGTTAATAACACGCTCCATTACCTTACACAGAATGGAGGTGATTGCAATTGGGCGATAGTTTGAAGGGTCGGCACGTCTACCCTTCTTAGGTACGGGTTGAACATTGGCGAGCTTCCACATTTTGATGATGGATGGATGGTTTTGATGGATGATTTGTGAGAAACGACCGTGTGGCTGTTTTTACGGTTCGCACAAGCCTTTCCCATGCGCCGCCCATAAATGGCGATGCAGGTGGGATAAAGTGCCAGTTGATTTTATGGTTAGTGGCAAATTCTTTCACGGATTCGTTATGTAGACAGCGTAGTTCACGTGCGGTACCAATGAAATTTATTCCATCATCGGATAATATGGTGGTGGGTGATCCTCGATGTGCAATGAAGCGTCTGAGACTCTTATTGCGGCGTCTAATGGAAGTGAGTTACGACTTTTAGGTGTAGTGCTCTGGTTGATAAGCAGTTGTGCAAGCAACATAACGTTTTTCATGACGTCGGTGTATCGTTACTAGGATTGGGCCAAAATAGTTTGCGATTTGATTGGTGGGCCTTTCCACCTTTGACAACGTAAGCAGGCGGTGGCTACACCACAGATGGTTCTTCTGACTCCTTAGATCCAATATTTCTGGCGGAGTTTGTTTAAGACAAGTTCATTGAATTGATGTGTTCGTGAAGAATTAGAAGACGTGAAACGAAGTGAAAAAAAATACAAGTGTAATAACAAAGAAGGCCGTATCGCAGTAAAAAAATCTAAAAAATTTGACATCAGTGTTGATCAGTGATGTTTACTGATGTCAGATTTTTCAAGCTGCCTTAATTCATCTGACATAGCATAGGTGTAGGTAAAAACCAGAATAATTAAGTGCCTACAAATATGAAGGATATTCTTCCGATCAGTTGTAGGCACTTAAAACTTATATTTACTTTAAAAAGTGATCGGTTGAAAGTAAAGGTCAAAATTCTTCCGAAAAAATTACAATCTTGTAGACTTCATCTCGAGGATTTGGTTTCGCCGTCTCGGACGTGGCAAGTCTTTCAATAGCTCAGCTGCTGCAATCAAACTGTCGGTCTGGCCTGGTCAGGGTGGCGGCAGTGGTCGTTGTCGTCAAAACCATGGCTGCGTGTCCTTACTTACCCACAGGTTGGTATTATGTTGTTCCAAGGGACAATTAAATAATAGCTAGCGGAAACTATTAGAATGATCAGAATTGGTATTGTGTTTTTATTGTGTCTAGAGTCTGAACTTATATGTCTATATCAAAGGACGTTGAACGGTATCCCTATTTATTTAAAAATAAAACGATGTTTAGTGTGTGGCTACAAAAAAACTATTTAAAATATTGCAAAATTACAAATCAAAATATCAAATGTTTAATTTAATTTTAATATAAAACTTTTTTGTGTGTCATACTCGTAAATATCTAGACACGGACTGCTTACTTACCCTATTCCTGATCTCGTGTAAATACGTGGTAGTAATATTTGTTCCTTTACGAGAATCCAATCCACGCAACCAAGAGCAAAGTTATACTTATTACTCTTTTCTCGACGCAGTAGTCCGATAAAACTTTGTGTTAGCAAGAAGCTTTATGGAGGTCGACTAGGCCTACGATTTTTGTATAAATATTGAACAACTTATAGAGCAGTGAACCTAAGAATTTCACGCGATGAGCAGCTCTCGAAATAATAGCTCAATATCTATCTGAAAACTTTTATTTGGGTAGGTAGGGGGGTAAGTACGACAACGGGTTAAAGGTAAGCAAGTATAATTATCTACGATTGGCATATTCTGGTGCCAGGTAGCTGTTTGGAGCTAGAAGCCTTCATCCACCACACCGGAAGTAGAGGTCCATAGGGATGTATTCGGGGAATAGGGATAAAAATCATAGTTTAAGTCATTGTTTTTTGAAAGTCTCATATCTGAAATACTAATAGACATATGGAGGTGAGCTAAAATGAATAACTAATAAAAAGAATATAAATATTCTTCAAAATAGTAATAGCAAAGAATAAAAAAAAAACACAGTTTTTTAATTAAACTACAAGCACTGGCAGCACAACTTTTTGTTTTGCTTGCAAAACATAGGTTCACACTCCTCAAGAAGTCCAAATAACAAACAAAAAATGCAGCTTTACATCGCGTTTGGCACTTTGAATCTAAAATTCTATTTCCCTAAAGGTACTTGAGCACTTGCTTCTGGATTAGATTAACTAGACATTTCTTCGTTGATCTGCTGATACAAGTTAGTCTTATATTAAACTAGTGGATCTAATATGTAGTGCTTATCGATAGTATCAAGGTTGGTTTTAAAATTTGTTAAATCTCGCAAGATTGGTCGCTTATAAATTACACAGATACCTATTCTATGTTGAAAAGGCCCCGACGGAGCATAACTCGTATCTACTCTCCTTGCATGTTACAAGAAAATCAGTATTAGTATTAGTATAGTCCATTATGCTATTGATATGTTGCCAGCTCATTCTCCTTATTTTCAAGCTATATTCTATAACCAAATCGAGTAGTTACCGCAGTACCTAAACCTCAGAATTGAAAAGATATATATTTAAAAATTATATATATAGCTTATGTTACTCGGGATGATGTAATTCTAACGATGCACTACATTGAAACTCAAGCTCAAACATGAACTCTGAAAACATTACTCCCTTTTTTTGGGGCAGCAGTCGTTGCGACATGCATAATATTTTACTCCAATAACTCTCTGACGCCTAGATATATACATAGGTACCTTCATACCATGATCACTTGTCCAGTAAAGATCATATTGCTGGTATGTATCATATGCACAGGGCCAGCATTATTATTTATTCGTAAATAAATATGTATATTATAATCGTTATATCTCCTTAAAATTGTAATATAAAACTCGTACGTAACTGTTTAACTCGTATATTTAATGTGTTTATTCGGTCCAATAAAATTATGTTTCTAAGTACAGGCACAGGCCGGAATCTCCACAATGATTTATGGGCATCTGAAAAGTTGACTTTTCAAATCTTTTTTCAAAGTGCCGGCCATAATGCGGCCACGATTTCAATTATTAGTACTACTAATATTAAGCATTTGTTAGTACCTATGACATGAAACCTGTAGGGTGATTCCACAACGTTTTATTGACATTTAAAGATTTGTTTTTTCATATTATTTTTCTAAGTGACGGCAAAATTCCGTTAATGCAACAGGTAGTTAGCAATAGTGACGGAAAGCAATTGTTAGTATGGCATGAAACCTGTAGGGTGATTCCACAATGATTTATGGGCATCTAAAAAGTCGACTTTTCATAATTTTTTTTCAAAGTGTCGGCCATAACGCGGCAGTGATTTCAATTGTTAGCACTACTAATATTAAGCATTTTTTAGTATGACATGAAACCTGTAGGGTGATTCCACATTTTTTTATTGACATTCAAAGATTTGTTCTTTTCATACTTTTTTTCTAAGTGGCGGCCAGATTCCAGTTATGCAGCAGGTAGTTAGGACTAGTCACGGAGAACCAAATCTGTCCAATAACGAATCTGTCGCACAACGAACATGTGGATCTAACGCATAAACAATGTTGCAATAAAAATTGGCTTCAACTTTCGGAAGATTTATTTAAATGCGAGCTCAGATCCGCAGAGTACAGCTGTTTGATTAAGTTTGAACAACTCGGTCTCGACGAGAAATCCGTCATCTTTGTTAATTTTTTTTTCGTCTTTTTTTGTTTTGTTTAGGTACTTTGTACTTAAATAGCTAAAGCGCTAAAAACTTAGAATGTTGATGATACCTAAATATGAACTAAGAGATGTATCTACTCAACATCTTTACATTTACCCATAATCTTAATCAACTAAGCGTGTTCAAATTTCAAATTCTCTATTTGCCTAATAAGATTACAATGTGATTTTATAATAAAAATAGATAAATAAAGTCCTTCTTTTTGTCTCTCGGGTATAGCAAGTTAGCAATATTTTTTATTTTATATGGTACAAAACCAGTTTATACACTTGAAAGTAAATCAATATATATTACTAATTTACCAATGTCCCCCTGCCCTTCATACGCCACTATTCCTCATCCTAGATACGCCCCCGCAGTTACCGGGAAGAATTCAGGGATTCTGGTATTGAAGTAAACCACAGATGTAGGTATCTTTTAATCACGCCTTCAAGATAAGTATTTAAAAAATATTTTTCTGTAAGATTTATCTTTTATTTTATTTAATTAATTACTTGCAATTATATTATTAGATTAATGGTAAATTAATAGGTAAGTACCTACCTATAATCTTCACGCTAATCGCTGTCTACCAGAAAATACATTAGGGACATTTATTATCTCGTTTGTGTTCCTTTTTTTAAGGCTCATCCATATTTTACCTGATTACGCTAAGCTAGGACATAGCTAAATAGTTTTGGTATAATTTTTATGAACAATTTTAAACATGAGTCTAAAGTATGCGGTCAACAAAATTTTCTGTATTAAAATTTCGCTTATAAGGCTGTCTCGTCCGTTTTGTTATAGACATTTATGGTTTACATGCCGGTAAGACATTGGGCCAATTAAACAACATTAAACATTGGGCCAAAATGCTAAAAAAAACAGCCCTAAAACTTCGTCAGTGGATTTTCAACTTTTTAATTTTAGATTACTTGACCAGGACCAGGCCAAGGCGGCTGTAGAGCCTTAGGTGATGATGAAGGCGTGAAAACTGATATATTTTTGCCATATCTATCACCTCTCAGCGGATGTAGGTCAACTTTCCAGTAATCCTGTATATGCTTTTTTTCATTTCTTGCAAATAATAAGAATGTTAAGGCCCGGGCCCAGATTACGTGGCCGCGTACCTATATTCGTAACTATATAATTATTACTACATTGTTGACGAAGCCATATTTCCTTGGCTATTACGCCTATTTCACAAATACGTAACATTGTGCTTACCTTCCTGTTATTTCCCTTGAGGCAAGGGTTGATTCCCATTTGACACGTTCGCCATGTTTGCCATATTATTTCTGAGTTTTTAATTTTAACTTGTTCTGAAATTCAATAAAATTCTATGACTAAGAGTAATGGAGTGAATTCTAATTTATAAGAAAAAAGCGGCCAAGTGCGAGTCGGACTCGCCCATGAAGGGTTCCGTAGCAGCAAGTAACATTATATAAAAGTTCTAAAGGTAAATTGCGGTTTACGATTTATGACGTATTAAAAAATAACTGTTTATGATACTGAGATCGCTATAGTTTTAATTGAAAGTACATACTTTAAGGTATATACCACATTTTTTTCAGAATTATTTTAGTAATATTTTAAAAGTTACGGTGGGGACACCTCAAATTTTAACTTTGTATTAGATTATCTCAAGACTGGGGGGTTGATCTACATAGTTTCAAAGCAGTTTTTGTTGCATTTTAAAAGACCTTTCCAATTTAATTTTTTAAATTCACTTTTCGTTGTATGGGAGGGGCTTGAATAATAAACATTTTTTCATAATTTGAAAACCAACTTTTGGAACTTTGATATCTATCACTCCACCAATTTTCGTGACAATCGGTGCAGTAGCGGCGGAGTACGAGCCCGGACGGACAGACAGACAGACGGACGGATATGACGAAACTATAAGGGTTCCTTGTGGACTACGGAACCCTAAAAATGAAGGAAAGCACAGGATTACTATCTTATCGACCTACATCCGTTGAGATCCGTTGTTTTGATCCAGAATTTATTGTCGATAGACAAATGTCCAAAAAGACAGTGTATGTAGAGTTTTGGTCCTAACCATAGAACCCTACACTCCTTCATCTAAGCGCGTTCCCGGTTGCATCCTCCTTTCTCCCTTTCTTCCTTAAATATAACATGCACGTCAATGATCACCCAAGGATGACAACTACCTTGCAAAATAGAGAAGAAATACCCGGAACAATTAAAATGATTTGGCTATAGTTTTACGACCGGCCGCCTGCCTGATGTCAACCTTATTTGGGAATGTGTTTGTGCGAAAAGTTTTACAACCGGCCTCCGCCCGACGTTAACCCCTCCTTGGGAATACAATTGTAGCACGAGATGTTTGTGCTTAGTCCTTTAGTCGCCTCTTACGACATCCACAGGAAGAGATGGAGTGGTCCTATTCTAACCCGGAACCACACGGGTCACATGTCATAGAACCCTACACTGTCTGGCGTATACAGTATTCCAAAGACAAAGACAATTTAAAAAAACATTATAAAGAAGTTGCATGAACACCCAAAATGTAGTGACACGCAACAGAAGGTAAAGATACAAAAATAAGAGATAAAAAGGTATAGTAGAAAAGTGGAAGTAAATAAAAGTAAAAAAATAAAAGTTATTCCCCACCATTCATCCGATGTTGAATTGTCAGATTTTTTTTTATCTTTCTTTTAATTAAGTAGAAAATAATTACGGGCTTATTTAATTGAGACAGGATATTTCTCTATTTTTAAGACGTGTAATAGAAAAAAAGAAAAGGAAAAAAATGTAATTAAAAAGTCGAATGAGAGTGCCAAATAATATATCTTGGAAAATGTCTCTTTTACGAGTAGAATTTAGAGTAAATAAAAATATGTAATTTGTGAGAAAATAACAATGAAGTAAAGTTATAACAGTTCTCATTGTTTTTTTCTACTGCGAATTAAATATTCACTACCAGGGCTCGGAAACCTGGTTAAAAAAATTAACCAGCTCTTAAGCAACGCCATACAAAATTATAAGGAGCATTTTCATTTCGATTCCTGCTCCTTCAGAATCCAAATTATTTCGGTTTAAATCAAAGAGCGTAAAATAACTGTTCCTGTTCGAAATACCGGTTTATTCCCAAAAAATATTGTTCGCTCCGCCCACCGACCTTATATTTTATTTTCTTCCTCTCTCTGATAATGTGATTTACCAGACATTATGCTCACTGTCACCTGGCCGCCGCCTGCGCCCCATTTAAGTGAAAGAACAAAAAAAAGGCTCACCTCATCGAAATCGATATGAATAACAAAAGAGGTAAGTGTTGTTTACTTGTATACTATAAACAGCAATCCTTGTTTTTGAAAAGTTGTGAACGATCCAAAATAACTCCTAAAAGCTCAGCCATAGATTAATTTCACCAAATATCCTACCTTTATTTATTTACGTCTTCCTTGTTTACAATACAATATAATTATTATTTTTATAATAAAAAATATTTATTATCGGCTCTCGAATGTACTTTCATTCGTTGAAAATACAAATGTAGGTATAACTAGTGCAGATAAAGAATAGATATAAAAATGGCGGCAGATACTTATGGTACGGTTGGCAAAACAAGTTCTCCAAAATAGATTTTTATTTTTCCTACTGACTTTTGTTTTGTATTTTTTATTATAATTAATGATACTAATAACAATGACAAACAAAATAACAATTTAAGGAGCAAGGATAAATATAAGAAGGCGTTTTTAAGCCCATATCCGTAGATAGACGGGCGAAAGTAATCTAACTCCTAGTATCTAATGAAAAATATTTATTTATTGTATTTTTGTTTTAGGTATCAAGCGCAGTTATTCACCAGACATCCTAAACACAGAAGTCGACAATTCGGAACATCCATCTTCACCGTCGGTTTTACCCAAGTTAATAAAAGCTACAGAGAAAAAAGTTATGAAGGAAGAAAAGCCTGCGACTATTTGCTCATCATGCAGATTACATAATGCAAAAGCAGATGATAAAAGAAATGAGATGTTTACCCTACTTCTTCGAGAAGAGTTGAATTTCATCGAGCCATGTATGCGATCTAGAGTATTTGGAAAAATATTATATTTTTTGCAAAGTGTTAAAGGTTCCCACACAGAAGATATTGAGCTAACTGATACAGAAAAATAATGAAATATGACTTGTAAGAATGAGAGTAACAATAAAAATACAGCCAGACAGACAATACAGACGAACAGACAGACTAGGCAGGTTTTTACTCCAGATTCTAGCCAGATGTGATTGTAAAATAAAAATATTTAATTGAACATTAATTCTTTTATTGGATATTAACTTCGAATTTGCACATACAAACTTAAGAAAGAATATTTACGACCATTAATATAATAAACTTTCTATTAATAATATTTTTAAAATTATGATCAAGAGTTCTTGCATTCGTTTGCAACCTAAACCAATTTTTTTGCTGATTATTGCCGATGATTAATCAAATCTAACTTACAAACTGTTGATGTTTAAGTTTTCATGGATCGTACAAAAAATTATTTCTTATAACAAGGATATCATTTATGTGCTTGTCTGTCAAAGACATTCTCAAATTATTCATAACAAATTTTAATGAAGAGAATAGGCGTTCAACGCTTACTTGAGTTGGTGGCGTTGATAGTACCACATTAGCAAGTGAATAAAGATGCGGATCTGCTATTTTTTTTTCGTTCCAATAATGTAAGATATTCCTATCAGATTTTAGTAACGGTTCTTTTAAAAAGTCGATTAAATGACTATTTATTTCGAATTCTGTCCTCGTACCACCTTGGTGTCTTGCTAGGTAAATTTGTTCTAAAAAATTGTCCACTTCTTTTGGGTGAACTTCTTGGTTAAATCTTTCAGCACCCACCATTGCTGAAGAACTAACCGAGGTATTACTGTTTTCGTCATTGTCAATTGGCAATCTGCTTGTACTAGGCATCGCATGATCAGTACTTTGTGTTACTTGAGACAACGATCTGTCGCTGCTGCTGTGTGAACTGACATGTAATAGTCTATGAAAAGTTTTAATCAAATGATTTCGTGCGATCACCAGCTGTTCTTCCTCAAGAACAAAATTAACACGTGGATCTAGATATATTGCTGCCAAAAATGATTTGTTCTCAAACAATAACGTTTCTCTGTTTTTCATGCACAAATACACTAGAAATGCAAATGGAGTTGCCAGTTTTTGGAGTTCCAAAACACATTGCATCCATGATATGTAAAAATCACCGAATATCAGTTGTTCGTCTTGCAGGCGTTTTGAAAGTACTCTGCAGGATGTTAAAGCTGTTAGCGTTTCTTCAGTGCTACTCCAACTAGACTCAGATAAGTTAATTCTTTGATCAGAGCTTGTCTGACAAAAAATTTTCAATAAAACGATTCGTTCCAACATATCTGCAGTAGAGTCCCATCTCGTAGGACAGTCAATCACGGCTTGCAATAAATTTAGGTTTCTTAGTTGTGTTGCAATATTTGGTGTACGCAAAGCCCTGACAGCTAGACGAACTGTTTCCAAGAGTTCTTTTTGTTCTTTAAGAGCATCATTGACCGCCAGTTGGAGTGTGTGTGCTGCACATCTAACAGCAGAAACTTCTGGGGTCAGATTAGCTCCATCAGTATTAGTTATTTCGTCAAATTGTAAGTCATTTATCAGCTGTTCATAATCTTCATCTTCAATAGGTAAAAATTCTTCAAAATTATTTTCATTTTCTTCTTCAAGTTCTACTTCGAGGGCTTCTTGTATCAGACGAGACATACTGAGCATGTTGGAACCATTATCTGTTGTCATTGAGTATATTTGTTTTATCTCGATTCCATACTGGCTTAATACACAAGTTATAGTCTCTTTGAGGTATTTTCCGGTGTTACTTTGGTGAAGTTCAATAACGCCTAAATTTCGCAAAAATATTTTATCCTCCTTTATATATTGAATATTCAAACCTAAAAATCGGCGTGTTTTTACTGACCCTACATCAGCTTTTAAAGAAATGCATTTGTACTTTATTTCTTTGAATATTTTCTTCCGAATCTCATAAGCTTTGTCCGCAATCAGAATTTTTATGGATTTGGCATTAATAGTCAAATTTTGTGCACCAGGAATCAATTTCAGCAATTCTTGAAAGGCATTATCTTCAAGCATGGCAAATGGGCGGCCATGTTTTGTAACTAAATCTAGACAGCATTTAATGATTTCTGCACTCGTTTTATTTCCATTTCCATCTGTGTGTTTTTGGAGATTGTGGTTCTTTTTTGTAATTTCGTTATAATCGCTGCGATGTTGCGTATAAAAGTGCCGTAGTAAATTCGAAGAATGATCACCCTGCAAAAAATATACGAATGAAAATATGTATGTAAAAATTTAATATTATTTTACTCGAATGAACAAGACAACCCAAGCTCCATAAAGGATTAACGAGGCGTTACGGCACAAAAGACACGAAAAAAATACTAAAAATATATTCTTTTCATTTTAAAACATATATTTAGTGGCAAAAAGTGTTAAAATTGTTCAATCACCACGTATGTAATTAATAATTTAAACTGAATAAGTAAGAAAAAACACCGGCCAAGTGCGAGTCGGACTCGCGCACGAAGGGCTCCGTACCATTATCTATTAAAACGGCAATAAAATCACGTTTGTTGAATGGGAGCCCCCTTAAATATTCATCTTCTGTTTTTTTGTATTTGTTGTTAAAGCGGCAGCAGAAATACATCATCTGTAAACATTTTAGCTTTCTAACTATCACGGTTCGTGAGTTACAGCCTAGTGACAGACGGACGGATGGACAGACGGACGGACAGCGAAGTCTTAGTAATAGGGTCCCGTTTCACCCTTTGGTACGGAACACTAAAAACAAAATTCAGGGTGGCTTGGAAGAAATTTCTCTAAGCAATAAAACCGCCCTTTGCCTAACGCTGTTTTTATAAAATTATATTTATGTTTGATTACTATCATCTACTACATGAGAGCTGGAGAAGTATTGCTTTTAGATGATAGATGGCGCTTGTCTGACTAATATCAAAGGACATAGACTATTATTTTCGGTAGCAATACTATGAAGTAGTCAATAACGATCATTAAATACTGAATACTATTATTGTACCTACATAATTATGAGTCGATCCCATAAGTACCACGTACGTAATTATGACCCATTTGGACCGTAATGGAAAATTTCATTTTTTATTTCCGGTTGTCCCATTGCTTATTTTATGATACTTTAATCTATTCTGTGCTTTGGTACAATCAAAAATAAAACCTTTATCAGATTTCTTGGTTTGATTATTAACAAATACTTATGTATAAAAACAATAAATAATAATGTATAATTTATTCATTATTAATAAATTACCTACTTTCGAAACACTTTTTTGCTGTCGTTACTTTACGTCTCAAAAACGTAGAGAGGTACTGTATGTACGTACTGGGCCACAGAGCCATACAAGAAATCATCAACAGCTCTTATACGTCCCCACCGAGGGGCTCGAGCCTACCCTGGATTAGGGTGATTAAGCCTTAGTCGACCACGCTGACCCAGCGCGGGTTGGTCGACTTCACACACAACTTTTGAATTCAAGAAATAAAATTAAAATATTTGAAATTCCCACTACGGCCCACAATGGTACAACAATAAATGACGGCTATATCACACTATAAACAAACAAACTTGCTAAAAAGTATATTATAATACAGATTCTATTCTTTTTTATTCTAAATATCCAATAAACATAATTAAATAAGAATCTTACCTGAAGAACTTTACTGCAATTTCTACACGTAGATGTTTTACGTTCTTGATTATAAAGAAAGTAATTATGAACTTCGTTTGTTTTTTTTCGGCCCATTTTAAATTTAATAAGGCGAGCGAGAATAACGAGGTGTTCTGTTCCCAATAACAAACAAAAATATTGATTGATGTACAGTACAGATTGATTCTTTCTAAACAATAATAAAATAATGACAAGTCATAACTTGCACAAAAAGCGAGCGAGATGGGAATGTTCACTTATAACGTGTTGAAAAGAAACAGAGCGCATGGGCGGAGCGACGTCACACCCACACACAGGTCGCTTGAAATTAACCAGGTTAAACCCAGCGACAATAACGCTCGCATAAAGATTCCGCTCCGAGCGAGTGATTAGGAAAAACCTGGTTAAACCCCTTTATAAACCGGTATTTTTCGAACCGTTCCCTAGCCCTGTTCACTACACACATACTCTACAAATATGTATGTAGTGCCCATTCTATAAGCCGGCGTGGGACCGTATAATAAAGTCACTATGTACAATAAAAAGGTTGTTAAACATGAGGTGGCATCAGTGCGGCCACACCTACATCCGTGTCATTTGTGATTAAGTGTAGTTCAATGTGGCCTTCTATATAGTTAGGTATCATAAATCTGTTATGCCAGATCAAGAATCCTAACATATTGCCTCGACTATTATTTCCGATATCATCTAGTATGCGTCTTTTTTTACCTAATCTATTTAGTATGACTTACATGTTTAACTCTTCCAGCACCATTTCGGCTCGTCCTGTTGTGGCCATCATTGACTTTCGAAGGACACACACACAACCATTACATTGCGAATTTTGAACGTATGTCATAAATATTATAGATTATTCAGTCCGAATGCTGCGAGAGGATTGCAAAACGATAACTTTAGCGATTCAACAATAAAATCTATGGTCTATAGCGTTAGCATACTCCTGGATTAGTAAAAGATAAAGTGCAAAACCAGCGAAAGATCATCGACCAGCTTTACGGCTTTACGGCAGCCTTACGGCAGTTACGGCTGTTATATACTTACCTTTCCTGGCGTCTGCAGCGTCTCTCCTCTTCCATGTATTCTTTTCGGACGACTTGGTCTCACAAAATATAGAGGTGTTTTTTAGAAATTCTGTATACGATTCATGGGACGGGAATCTAAAGGCGTTGTGTAGTGATATACCTAAAAACCATGGTGCATCAGGATAGATTTATCGTGTTTGATAAAAAAAAAACCTAAATAGTAATGACATTAAAAATTGATAAAATTATACTACTTAATATAAAACGCATAATTTTAATTATTTTAAATAAAAGAATAAATAGAAATTAATTTTTATAACACATACCGGATGCAATTGAAAGTCTGATAAAATGTACCTATTTATTTTTTATTTCTGTGGGTGTATCTTACAAAACTAACCGCGAAACTGAGATACGCTACTACAATCTCTCAATTATCCGTTTCTCGGCAACTCCTGGACCGATATAGCTCATGTTCGAACTTAAGAATTCTATTAGCTACCTACCAAATTTAATAAAGCTCCAATTAAAATTACTCAAGTTATCGTCGAACAAACATATGTGAGTATGTATGTAATACTCACATACAAACGCTGGATTGCTCAGGTACAACAAAGAAAACTTAGGTCGCTCGTTTAATTATTTGCAGAGGAAGTTTTACTTTTGAGTAAAAACTGTTATGAATATACTCATTTTTATTGATAGATTTAAAAATAAATTATTTATACATATACTCATTTTATGCTTTTTAGGGTTCCGTACCTCAAAAGGAAAAAACGGAACCCTTATAGGATCACTTTGTTGTCCGTCTGTCCGTCCGTCCGTCCGTCTGTCAAGACCCTTTTTCTCAGGAACGCGTGGAGGTATGAAGCTGAAATTTATATCAATTACTCAGGTCTACTGTCCCTTGAAGCTGTGAAAAAATCAAACTTCTAAGCCAACGCAATCAAAAGATACAGCCGTTTATGCCGCAAATTTTCGACACTTGCAAGGGAATCAAAACCTACAGGGTGCTTCCCGTGAACTCAGAATCTTGAAATTTGGTACGAAGCAACGTCTTATAGCATAGATAAAGGAAAAATTACGAAAACAATAAATTTTTAGTTACATCACATAATATATTTTTTTTTAATAATTTTAAACTTACTACCCATTTCCTCATAAACGCGTAGAGGTATTAAATTGAAATTCATACCAAATACTAAACCTTGCAGGTTTGTACGGAACCCTCGGTGCGCGAGTCCGACTCGCACTTGGCCGGTTTTTTTATTTTATCCTTCCACCATTTTTCATAAATAGAGGATGTAATTGAAAGTCTAATAACTATGTATTTATTTCCGTGGGTTTGTCTTGTAAAACTAACTTTAGGATAAAAATATCTAAATAAAATAAATTAAATAAAACTATTAAAATTTAAGTAATTAATTTAAAGAAGACTACGGCCAGTGACTGCAGCGTTCAGGTTCACCAAAAAAGTGGTCGCAACTGGTTGAGGTCTTGGCCGTGTGGTACACGAGGTGCCATGGCAAAAGTTGTTCGTATTAATAGGTTAAACAACATGGCCTTTAAATACCTATGCCATTAGATGAACCAGTAAATCTATAGATGGACGTTTATAAAATTAATTTGTCAAACTTTATAGAGGGGAGAATCATTTTTTAAATTTACGTGCACAAACGTAACAATTAATCCTGAAAATTAAACATTGCCTTGTTTGATTACAATTATACGGAATAACAAAACGCAAATTTATTTAAGATATTGTTTGGTGACGGGATTTAGATTCAACCGAGTTCCTATCTTTCATGTTATTTTTAATTATGAATGTATTTTCGATTTTTACTGAATTGTAAAAAGTCTGAAGTAACAATACGCAAATCTTGTTACGACCTATTTTAAATAAGTGAATTATTTTAAGTAAATGAAGAAAATGTTACAATTTACATTTAACCTAAATTTACCTTACATTAAAATGAAACTTTATTTAAATAAGCCTAAGTTATTGATTTTCTCAAATTTTTTGTCATGAAGGCACTTAACCGAGTGCTTGATACCCAAACACCTTTAAATGAGACAAATTTGGCTTAGTATTATACCACCTCTCATAAGTAGTTAGTGAATGACCAAGAGCACGGTGTAAGAGCGATTTTTGAGATAAGACGGCAGCTTGTACAGCATCTTGCCAGTATACCTTGGATAGGGAACTTCTGAAGAGAATGCCTGCCAACATGGAACCAGCTTTCTCTACCACAGAGCGTATAGTACATTCAGTACCTAATCTTTTTAACGTTGGCTCCAGTCTGACGCTCCACTTGTGACAAAAAGATCTTAAACTTTTCTTTCACCTCATTCTTGGAAGCCAAAAAATTAACAAATATCTGCTTGATAATTCGTTCATTACATAATTCGTAACATACCACACTCAGTTTTCTTCTTCCATTTTGCAGCCGTTCGTAAAGCAGGGACTCAAGTAAAATTGCGGCTTAAGAGCTGTTTTCTATAATCTTATCTACCTATATATCAGCTAGGTCAAGAGTGGTGCTCATTACAGCTTGAATATATTTTTCCATGTCATCGAAACCAGGCTTAATCTGGTTTTAATGCATGGGACGTACAGTCCCATGCTTCAAAACCATTTCTCCTCAAAAGCATTTTGTTGCGCCTTCCATATCTCTGCAGCCGTTTTAGCATTCCTAACGTGGACATTTACGGCATCTTCTACTGTTAGGTATATTTTTGTCAGAGCCTTCCTGTCGTTTTTAAGACGATTTCTTTCCGTAGTGCCATTACCATCCGGATATCCCTCTGTGGCTTTCCAAAGGTAGTTCCTCATTTTGGTTGTACTCGTAGTCGTCTTTTTTACCCAAAACTAGATTATTCATCGTGAGAGAACTAAATACTTACTTTTAAACTATCGCGTTGCATTATTATTAAATTAATGCATACGGGAGTACACGCGAGAGAACTAGATGTTCTCCGTGGAAAGTCACCCCACGACATTTTGACGAGAAACAAAAAAATCAATTTTTGCTTACACCATACATCAAATTAATATAAAAAAATAATACAAGGAAACGAATAATACAAGGAAACGTTATATGTCTTTTATTCTTTGAAAAATACAAATACTACAAATTGCGTATGATAGCTAGGGCAAACAACATACAGTTTACATACATACCATCACGCCTGTGTATACAGTAACAATATACAGTATGAAGAACAATTATAAACCAACGATAAGGATCTTTGTTGAATGGCTTAACAAATAGTATTGAATTACACCTATAGCCGGAATATGGCCGGCGTCGGCACTTATTGAATAAAAAGTGAAAAACCATTAGGTATTTAAATCTAAATAAAAAGTGAAAAACCATTAGGTAGGTATTTAAATCTAAATAAAAAGATAAGGAAACACACCCTACAGGTTTCATGTCGTACTAAGGCGATGAACCCACTGCACTGCATTGCGATCCGTCGCGTAGCGCGAGGCCGTCGATTTGAACATTGTATGCAAGTATCTCAAATTGTATAATATCATTGTGGAACAACCCTACAGGTTTCATGCAATACTAAAAATTGCTTTCCGTCACTAGTGCTAACTATCTGCTGCATTTACGGAATCTGGCCGCCACTTGGAAAAAAATATGAAAAAAACAAATCTTTAAATGTCAATAAAAAGTTGTGGAATCACCCTACAGCTTTCATGTCATACTAACAAATGCTTAATATTAGAGGAAAAATTATAACACCGCACCGTTCGGTTTACTGGTGCTTTTTAGGGTTTATAAAAAGTTTTTTTTTTTCTAGTTTCACTATTTTTTTCTCAGAGAATAAATATTAATATCATGAAATAAATTTGCTTGCTATAAAGAACAAATTGCATTTGTGAAGCGCGCGTAGTTCTTTCAAAAGGCACAATCAAAAATAAATATTCTATGCTTCAGAACCCGTGGTCGGCTACCTAACCCTAGTTGATTTGACAAAGTTACTGGTTTTTACACAGAGCGACTGCCGTCTGACCTCGGCAACCCAACGGGTAGACCAGATCCAATCTTAGGATAGGTTTAAACAAACGCTAGATAGCGTTTAGGACCCACAGCTTTACGTATCTTCCGAAGCACGGAATCATCTTTCTGTTTTTCAGATAATAAGGTGATTCCAGCTTGCAATATCCTAACCAGACTAGAAACATCTTTTCACAAAGTATGCTTTCCAGTGGGGTTTGAACCCACGACCCCCGGATCTCAAAACAAACGCCTTGACCACTGAACCACGGAGGCAGTAAAAAAAAATACGCTCTTAATACTTCTGGCACATTTTGTAAAACCAAAAATGTGTGCATAAATAATCCTTTTTTTTGTATAAGTATGCCTTTCTCAAAAATGTACGACTCTTTGGTACAACACAAGTTGCAGCAATAGAATAGCATTTTGCTAAGTCACATAATCTTTGTGGCAAAGTTCCAGTGATGGTACTATTATGACATAGTTTTAAGACTGTGAATCTACTGGAACTCCTTACCTAATGCTGTGACTCTGACACAAGTTCGACATAGTATGATTATTCAATGCTCCTGCTAAAAATTAATACGACCTACCTATATGTTTAAAATAAATAACATTGTTATAAAGTAACATCAACTAAAACATCTATATTTTACCTAAAATATCCTAGATAATTATATCTATAATATAGAATTTATCGTCATTGTTTTTGTGATGGAATGACAGCTAATGAGCGGTCTATATTATACAGAGAAATTATGAAAATGACTTAAGGACTGTATGCACAAAGCCATGTGGTCAGATTTGGCTCTGAAATATGCAAAATTTTCCCGCTAGGGGGATAAAAATGTCAAGATGAAGTTACATAGAGTTAATAATGTGTAAACGGGACAATAGATGTAGGTAATCATAAATTGTAACGTAGAAGCTTACTTGTTTCTTTTCGTCAAGACTTCCAGTCCGCGATACTTATTAAAATTTTCAAATCAATCAAATCAAAGAATTATTTTGTTTGAATTATTATATCTGAATTAAGGCCTTGGCAGATGTCATTATAATGTACTTAACACTTTAGTAGACAGGCTATCAGTAGAAAAAGGCTAAAGTCGAAAATACAGTAGTGTGCGTGAATGCAAGACGTTTATTTAAAAAGCGATTTTAAATATATGTGAAATTCATATAGCACTTTCTAAAAAATCCAAGTTATAGTTATTCGAATCTTGCGTAAACCTACCTCCGTGGCGATTCCTTAACACGCTAGTCCGTCACTCGGAGGTTCTGGGTTCGATTCCCAGCCAGGGCAAGTTGGTAAATGGCCTTTTTTAATTTGTCCTGGTTCTTGGGTGTTTATTTTATCCCATCAAAAACATAAATGTAAAAATGCCAAGGTCAAATTCCGACAAAACAATTGAAATTTAAATAGCTGTCAAGTTATGTAGGTAGTGAAAACTGAAATTTATTCATAAGAATCTCAACATTTGACTTGGACAACATTAAGATTGAAAGCACGGTCACCCATCCTAACTGTGACCAAGCTAGAAATTGCTTAACCTGTAAAAGCACGGTCATTCATCCATCAATTTTTGAATTTATCGTATGCAAAGTGGAGCGAAATATTTGCACAAGTGGTTTTGATTACTCGTATTTTGAAATTTGTTAAAGCGCAAATGACAAAGAACCCTTAGAATAGAGAATCTTTTTAGTTTCACGAAGCTTTTTAGGGTTCCGTAGTTAACAAGAAATGAATTCGTCATGTCTGTCTGTCTATCTGTCCCCAGTTTTACTCATAGACTATTAGTACTAGAAAGCTGTAATTGGGCATGGGCATGGATATGTGGTAATAAAAACTTGAAAAAAAAATGTGTGGTGTGAGACGTCGTTGAATAGGTCTTTAAAAAATATTGTAAGATTATGAACACCCTCTTTCGTTTTAGCAATCCGTTTGTGAAATATTTGGTTTTTGATTGCAAATTTTTGTTAGAATCATGTGTCTTCCCTCTCTGTCAGTTAAACGGTTGTATATGGACACTTAAAAAAATTCACGGCAGTAGTACAAAACGTCTCCCTGTACTAAAACTAATTAAAGGTGGATTTAGTTCATGATACTGAACAACTTTTCCTAAGGAACACATAATTAAATATGAAAAGAAAATGTTTGCTTTCCATTCGACCTCCGTGGCGTAATTTTTAACACGCTAGACCGCTAATTCGGAGGTTCTGGGTTCGAGCCCCAGCCAGGGCAAGTTAGAAAATGGTATTTTTCAAATTGTCCTGGGTCTTGGGTGTTTATCTATGTATGTATTTATCATAAAATATAGTATCATTGAGTAAGTATCCCATAATACAAGTTTAAAACTTACTTTAGGGCTAGCTTAATTAGTGTTATTTGTCCTTACATTACCATACATATAATACATAAATATTACATTTTGCCAAATCTTGTGAGTAAGAGATCAAAAATAATTTTTGTATTTCGTTTGTTCCTTGGTGAAAGTTGTTCAGTATCATGGACTGAATTCAGACCTAAAGTTAGGCAGTTGTTAGTTACATAAAACAAGTAGGTACTGACTACGGAACCCTACACTGCACGTGGCCCGTCACGGCACGTGGCCGGTTTATTTTGGTTAAGTTGAAATTTTAGGGAACCATAGACAAATTTATGATATTTCTGTGTAAATCAATATTACTTACCGCTGACATGACGTTCTCAAAAATACAATCAAATAGTATTTTACGCGAGCGGTGACTTGGAAAACTACACGTTTTGTGTTCCACTGATAGAAAATGTACACATTTGAATTTTCTTTGTGAAACAATACGTTTAGCGACCATCTGCAATCGTAACACCTTTCACTTCTATTCACCTTATTATGTAAGTACGGAGGGTAAAAAAGGATTGCACGTTGAACAGATCAACAGTCTTGGCGTAGCAGCTGTATGTGCTCAATCAATGACTTGACTGTTTGATTTTGTACAATATTTTTAACGAATCAACAAAGAGCACTAAAAAGAAATCTTTTCCTGAAAACAGCTAAAAAAATTGATTGATTAATGAAGCAGTAATTAGCATTATTGCACCCTTTTATTTTTTATCTTCTAATAGGTTTTCCTGTAATCTATAGGTAAAGAACTATTAACTGTATATTTTTCAAAAGATTGGGTTCAGTGGTTTCGGAGATAAGTGTATTTTATTATTTATTTTCAAAAATAACTTCAAAAACACCAACTTAAAAAATATAGAAAAATATATTTAATATTATCATAAAATGCTCTTTCATTTGATATTTTACGCGATATAGTTCACAAAACCCTTTTTTTAATGTCTCTTTTATCTCCCATAAAGTGGCCCCAATTTTTATTTATTTATTCATTTACCTACATTTTACTTCCGTCTTTGGGTCACAAATTTACATTATGTGCGCCACATTTCAACTGAATCGGTCCAGTAGTTTAGTAAGGGGGGGGTAAATTTTCGCCCATTTTCTTAAATAACTTAAAAATACCGATCTAAGAAATAAATATATTTAAAATTGTCATAAAAAGTTCTTTCATTTGATATGTCACACGATTTTGTTATCAAAACTTTTTTTTAATGTCTAATTTACCCACAATAAGTGGCCCCCTTTTTTAAATTTCATTTATTTACATTATACGTCTATCTTTAGGTCACTAAGTTACATAAGTGTAGGTACTAAATCTCAACTAAATCATTCTAATAGTTTCGTAGCAAATTGGCTGTGACTTACGGACAGACAGACAAGCGAAACCCTAAAAACAGTAAAAACACCGAAAAAATCGGTTCTTATACAAATTTCCCGGGCGGCTGCACACTTTTGTATAAAAATGCAGATTTTTTTTGTTTTTTGACTGTTGTTTTAATATCATTATACTATACTAGCAGTCCACCCCGGCTTCGCCCTTGGTACACACAAAGCCTATGTCACTCGGGGATAGTGTACCTTTCCAACGGTGAAAGTTTTTTTTAAATCGGTCCAGTAGTTTCGGAGCCATGTAATGCAAACAAACAAACAACCAAATCTTTTCTCTTTATAATATTAGTGTAGATAAATAGCCTACTATAGCCTGCCTGCCAAGCCAAGTATAGATCTAGTATAGCCTGTGGTTCGATATATTACGCATAATGTCAATTCGTATTTTGATATACATTCATGGGAAAAAGTTGTTCAAAATTTCAGACTGAATCACCCCTCAAAATAATTGTAAAACCCTAATTAAACAGCACCTTTTATTACAAAAACAGTTAATATGATTCCGCGACCCGAGAAAGTTCCAATCCGATTTTCACCCTAATCGCCAATTAAAAAATATAGGTAATAAATCAAACCAAATTATTTTTTTCATTGACTTAATTTTCAATAAAATTAAAAAAAAAAAATGTGCGATGCCGTATCTGCGATAGCATTACATCTTTACTTGAACGTCAACAAAATGTCAAAACTGCGCCATAGTGTAGCAAAAGTATGACATAATTTGGCAGTTTGTACATAGTTTTTTATTGAAATATTTTAGACTGTAATGCAATTTTACGTAATTTGAAAATGGATTTTTTTGAAAAATTCGACACGGCCTCCTTCCTGAACGCCCGGCGGGCAACTGAATTTGTATGGAAGAATCATGGCCGCCATTTCAGAGATTTCTGTCAAAAACGTTGCAAAACATCCAATTTTTAAAATTATTTTTTTTATTATTGCGTGATTGCATTGTAAGCAAATATAAGAATAATGTTTCAAAATAGCCTTTATTTTTATAAAATATATGCAATCCCTTGTTAGAATATTTCTTTACTCAGAAAAACAAGCCAGTTTGTAGCAAGATTTTCTAAAATATTTCTTTCAGGTTTCTTTACAATTATCTTACTTTTTCTGAATGAAAATTAAAAAAATACGATTTTCGTCTACTGGCTAGTCTATTCACCTATAACTAGGTATGTAATTTTCTTAGTGGTCTTTTCTACTTAAGCCATAACTATTGCCCGCGCAAAGTGCGTTTTGCATGTTTTTGGGTAAATTCAATGCTTGTTTTTAGGAAAACTACAAAATATTAAAAAAAATCCTTTTTTTCGTCTACTGTCCCAACTCTTCCTCTATCTATGTGTATACATTATTTGACTTAAATCAAACGCTTTCTGTACAAACTTGTTGCCCGCGCAAACCCAGTTTACATGGTGCCGACCCTTAAGGTAATAAAACGATAATCAGTCAAGTTGTAGGCACTGAGACCATTTTAATTTTTACTGTTTAAAAATGTGACAGCCATAGAAAATCAAATAAGTATATTAAATATTAAAAACAGTTTGCAAAGACTTTGCAACACTTTTAAATTTCGCACTCCTTCTCTTTAGGGTTGCCTGTAAGATATTTTTTGCTTCGCCGATAAGGCCACCTCTTGTACCTTATTTTATATATTGTTCCTTTATATTTTGTATTTGTAAATGTTATTTGGTGCAATAATTTTTTGTATTGTATTGTATTGTACCTACGCTGGTTTTCGATAAATAATGTTTAATAAAAATAAATAATGAATACAAGATTTTTCAGATCTTAAACTATTGCAATAAATTGCAATGCCCTAAGAATACCTAATATGATGAAATACTAAACTACTTACTCCCAATCTTGTTCTAATGCTGTTCTTTAGATGTGTCGTCAGCTTCACAGACTTGATTACTTGATTAGTCAGGGATTTTGTCGCCTAAAGACGTAACTCGTATGGTTTCAATATGTCCGAGTATTTTTTAATATATACCTTAATGAGTTTTGATAACATGTTTGAAGATTTGATGATTTAGACTAGCACCGCAGTGAAAAAATAATAACTAAATTTAAATCACTTGGCTGAGTTGGTCAGTCAACTTCAAAGGGCTGACTTTCAATACGCCAAATCTAGTTCAATTAACTATCGGCCTAGGAATCCAATTACCGCATAGACATCTACTTAGCAGTCTAGTTTAACCAGATGGCTACGACATATATTACGTATGCTAGCAAACTGGTAAAATAATGTAAAAAATAAATAAATAAGGTAGTTCCCCTATAAGTAAAGTGGGAATGATATTTTTTCCCATTTACCCCAATATCCCATACTGAGGGGTATCATATTGAAATAACCATTGAGGGTTAAAATATTAAACTAATTCTTGTTTGAGTATAGCGTCCGCCCTATAAAAGTTAAACTGTTAGCTTGAAAAATTTTAACATAAATCTTATTATTAAATTAATGCATACGGGAATTAACGCGAAACGTACCTTTTATTTATTTATTTTGCTGACGTTTCATTCAGTCAAGCTGGGACCACGTTCGGTGAAACCCGAATGAAACGTCAGCAAAATAAATAAATAAAAGGTACGTTTCGCGTTAATTCCCGTATGCATTAATTTAATAATAATGCAACGCGATAGTTTAAAAGTATTTATAAATCTTATTAATAGTATGTAAAGTGAACATAAAAGGAAACCTTTGCCGGCTAAGTTACCTTTTTTTATTTAAGAGTTACAGCCACCTAAAATATAACATAATTTTTAGAAAATTATATAGATGTAAAATAAAATAAAATTTTGGCTCATAATGTGTAGATTTTAAAAAGATTTTGTATACGTATTTTCATCGCATTTAAATTTCGCATGTCGTCACGAATTCATGTTTGGAGTTCGATCCGAAACTTCGATGGGCTGTATGTTCGTAAATTTTTAAGTACCTACTTCTATGATAAAGCAAAAAATCTGGAACTGTTAATATTTTGGGAAAATTTAATGAAAAAATAATAAAATGATAATTTTTGGAGCCAGTCCATAATAGTCCTATAACTTAAATAAGATTGTAACTAAACTTGTTTAAAATGGGTAGTGAATAAGTAAAATTATGAAAAATAAAGTTAACATTGTGAGACTTCGGCCTGTCCCGGTGCTCTAGGCGAGTTCCCACATAGAAGATAGGTAGTAGGAGTGGAGAATAAACTCGATAACAACACAGATTATTATAATTTATTATCTGATACAGACTGTTACATAAGAATACGGAGTATATGAGACTCTTGTAAAAGAATAATATTTAATAAGGTACAACAGATAGAGAGATGAGCGATCAGCTTCAGAGATGATGGTGGAATGAGTGCAAAGGGATCAGTCAATGATTTTAAAATGGAATGAAAGGGAATTTGAAATGATACAATAAGACAGTTTTCTCCTTTCATTCATCAATCATTTATTGTCCTAACAATCATCCTCAATCACAAAACTTTCAGGTTGAGAAATAAAATATAACAGATTATTTCTCAAGAAACTGCTTATGATACAGTTTGAAAAAAGACGACGAGAAAAAAGCGTGTGGAAAAAAGTAGGGTGTGTGTATGGCCTTAAAAAATTAAACTGTAAATGTGTGAGGATTATAATATGTCAGGTATGAACAAGAAAAGTGTAAAAATAAAATTTTGACAGTGTCAATAAAATAAAAACAGAAAATTGCAAGGAAATGAAAATATAATACAATAAATGTATTCCAGATATCGAGAAAATGAAATATAGGTAGGTAAGTACGTAACTATTTTATAATTATTGTGTGAATGTGTAGGTAGGTATGTGATGTGTGAGTCGATATCCCGTAGTCGACCTCGAGAGCCTAGGGATATCGGTCTAACTACAAGTGGCCAATACTTTAGGATATTCTCCTAAAGCTGGCTGTTCAGTGTAGGATTCTAAAACAAAGGATAACCAGATTGGTTTAAACACAGAGTTTTAGTCACCTGTGCTACTGCACAAGGGCAGCTTGATTGTGTTTCTAGTCTGAAAATGTATGTGGTTTATATGATTTGTGTACTGTTTGTGTAGTTATTTGTAAAGAGGATAACGTATAAGTGTAGTTGTCTGGTTAATGAGTGTAATAATAAACTAAAATAAATTATATTACAGAGATATCTGGAATATAAGAGAGGGATACTAAGAAGAGTTTACCTGGAGAAGACCATGAAATGTGATGATGAGATGATAATGAAGAAATGATAATGGAGCTGTAGGGATAAGTTTGTATAAAATACAAAGTATGTAAAAAATCACTGGATTTCACTTGATATTTAACTGTATTAAAATTTTCGGGATACTGTAGTGGTTTTCTTCTTTCGGCGAGACACGGAGACGTTTAGGTGTTTAAAAACTGTTGAGGGTATGGTATGAGAGAAGTCCAATAAAACTTCTAAAATCCCATTACTGTAACTATATTTATTCACATACACCACATGATTTCACAAATCTATACTAATATTATAAAGCGGAAGAGTTTGTTTGTTTGTTTGTTTTAACGCGCTAATCTCAGGAACTAATGGTCCGGTTTGAAAAATTATTTTTTTGTTGGGTAGTCCATTTATAGAGGAAGGCTTTAGGCTATATAACATGACGTTCCGACAACTACGCGAACGAACTTGCGGGCACAGCTAGTACATTATAAAACTGGGTATATACTTTTCTTGTATAAAACTATTAGCTAGAAAACATTACTGCTCTGTTTTTTTCCACAACAACGAGTGACAACCATTTTTTAGAATTCCATATATGAATATAAATTCAAATACATTTTATTTTAACAGACCATAAACTGACTAGCCAGTATGAAATTTCTATAACAACTAAAAACTCATTACATTAGGAACCACGTACGACGAACCACGGAGATACTTCGCCACTGGTGGTGGTAGAGTATCTGGATCCGCACCGCAGCGTTGTATTTCAGGGCGTAGGTATATTGGACACGTTGAAGGCGCCAATGTGAGACCTATATCTGTCCCGGTGCTCTAGGCGAGTTCCTACGTAGAAGATAGGTAGTAGGAGTGGAGAATAAACTCGATAACAACACAGATTATTATAATTTACTAGCTGTGCCCGCGACTTCGTTCGCGTGGTTGTCGGAATGTTATATAGCCTAAAGCCTTCCTCTATAAATGGACTACCCAACAAAAAAAGAATTTTTCAAATCGGACCATTAGTTCCTGAGATTAGCGCGTTTAAACAAACAAACAAACAAACTCTTCCGCTTTATAATATTAGTATAGATTATCTGATACAGACTGTTATACTCGTATAAGAATACGGAGATTAGAGACTTAGAGAATAATATTTAATAAGGTACAATAGATAGAGAGAGGTAAGCGATTAGCTTCAGAGATCATGGTAGAATGAGTGAAAAGGGATCAGTCAATTATTTGAAAATGGAATTAAAAGGAATTTGAAATAAAATGAAGACTGAAAAACGGACAGGATGAGATGAAGAAAGGAGGTTTGGACATGATGCATGCAGCATTGTTACAACATGTTGTATCGTGCAACTTCAGAACTCTACTCTGAACGTTGCCCCGGGCACTTGGTTGATTAATTTAGGTGATAAGTAGATTACTAACGCCCCAAGGGAGTTGCATGGATTTTATTTATTAATTTAGAATACCTACGAACGTAATATTCATTTAAGAGTGAGTGTTAACAGTGTTTTGATAATTTAGATGATCATTAAAATCCGTTAAAATAGTAAGAACATAGTCGTCTTATCTTCACAAGAACTATGTACAAAGTAAATAGCTGCAATATTTTGAGAAGATTACGGCATCGCGAGATTTCGCATGACTGTACCACGTGGGTTCTTTCCTCATGAATTCTTCATAAAATTCTCATACATGACAGTATGTTATTGTTTCTTGCAGTTTTTGATCAAAATTACCTACTTATATATATGTTTAATTTTCATAATATAAATTAAACTAATATAGTATTCACTCATATATTTGTGGTAGGTATAACTTTTTTTTCATAATGGAATAATCAGCATCTGAAATAATTTAATCTCCGGTGGTATTACTCCGGTACTATTACTGGAAACCATTGAACTCGCGACACAGTTACCGCGACACTGTTATTGTTACCGTAACGAACACCACCTTGTTCAAGATTGCACTTCTGTCGGCACTCCCGAAAGTGCTACTGTTTCTTTATTTATATATTTTTCCAAAGCAAACAACCTAAAAATGCTGTCTTACATTCATAAAACGTGTTGGCGACGATATGTATTCCTTTGAAAAATGACGACGCCTATAGGTATATTTTATTGATTTTTTATACATGATGATTCACTATACAAGAGTACCTACTAACAACATAATGATGATACGGAAAGAGTTATTAGTTATCCTTTGTGTTTAGTTTTCAATCTCATCTATTTAAAAAATATAATTTGTCGAATAGATAAAATGAAAAAAAATTATTCATCCAATTATACAAGTTTCCGATCATATAATTTAATTTTGATTTATTAGTTCAAGTACACTTAAAAATTTAAAAACAATATATGTATGTACCTAATAAAAAGGAAAACATACACATAATATTATTACCTCAATCAAATTTCTTATTTCGATACACATGACGTGCATTGAAGATTTGGCTTTATGTCGTGGACTGAAATCCGATCCATAAGAGATTTAAAAAAGTATCGTTGTGGCGTTGCAACGTCGAAAATATTTTTTTGTAATTTTGCAACCTTATACTTTCATCGAGAGCCTGACCTGCTTCGGAATAATTAAAAACAGTGCTTCGTTATAAACTTAAGTAATGTTACGGAAGCAAGATTCTTGCGCATCTCGTCGCCATATTGTTCCAACAAGTAACTTTTCAACTTTCGTTTAATTTTCTTACCTATATTTTCAACAACAGTTTGTATCATTTAAGAATCGTACGGAAAACGAGGTGCTCAGACGAATTGTTCTAGCATGGAAAAAGTACTAGAGTCTAAAAAAAATAACGAAAAATAAGGATTTAAATATCAAATAAAGAAAAAAAACTGTTTGAAGTAGCGATCCTTCCATGTACATACGTACGCACGTACGGTTGTCAGACCTGGTCTTTACAAAAATAATAAGTCTTATAATATCAAAGGCGCATTGGAGAGGTGTATGCTTGGTATAATAGATACATTTTTTTTCCACTCCTGTACTTTAAATATCTATATACTTATCTGACTTTACATGACGACGAACTATATAGGTAAGAACGGAGATAAAATACGACTTCAGAAAAGTTTATACTCTATTCCTCGTTACAGCACTTTGTGTTGCGTAATATCCCCAAAAAAATACGGCTAGCTGCCTTATACTTATTACTAAATGTAGTACTTATTATTACTAAGTATTACCAGAGAATAAATAATACTAACGTACAGAAGTCTCACTCAGCAAAGAAATTTAAAGAAATATCTACTCAATGTGGCTAGCGATATGGTTAAATTTAGCTCACGTCAGAACTCAGCACCTTTTCGTATAGATGCCTAGACATCCATTGCAAGCCAATTTCATTCTTATTACTCTGGACAAACGATTCGTTTAACTGAATGTACCACCCGGAGGGGCCGCCTGCGCGCATAGTAATAATGTAGGTACATTTTCGATACCTAAACGGGGAGTGACATATGCCTGGTACTACTAATTGATATTATAATGCGCTAAGGGTTCGGAATTGTGTAAGGAAAGAGGAAATAATATGATCAAGATTCTACAGACGACTTAACAAATGTAACAGACGACTTAACAAATGTACAATAACTTAACAAATGTAACAGACAATTTTATTATCAAACATTAGTAAAAATAGTATAATTAGAAAAATACAATCCAATGTGTTCCAAGAATATAAAACAGTTAGCAAAAGTAGGTAATTTAGTGGACTTAAACTATACTCGTGTTGAACTACACTTTGCGGCGCTCGTACACCAAAACTGTTGATTTTACGAAAAAAAGGTAATTACATAAGAGGGGTCCGATATCCAAGTCCAATTTACATGTATTCGAATGGGTTTTGTTCGAGGGACATTTTTTGCGAAACATTGTAATCCGAACGAATGTATGTAGCATCGAATAATTGCTGGGAAACACGGGGCATCGACGAATGTTGCTATACAAACGTTTATATCGTGCAATGAATCGGAAAGTAGATATTATCAAAAACCTCATGACGCTATTTTTCCAATATGGTGGCTCGAGCTGGCTGATAAAAACACCTTGAAATCTATAAACTGACCCTTTTTAAAACTCTATGAAAATTTTCCACGTAACATCTGCTTTTACACCCAAATCACTAAACAAACACTAAGTGTCACTAACTTTACAACAAAAAAACACAACTACCAATTTAACAAACAACTGCATTAATAAACCGGCCAAGTGCGAGATAAACTCGCGTGGAGAGGGTTGAATTCTTATAGGTTTTCCTGTAATCTACAGGCAATGAACTGTATTTTGTATTTTTTTCAAAATTTTAGGCTCAGTAGTTTCGGAGATCAGGGTAATGGTAAATTTTCGTCTCATTTCATGAATAAAATCAAAACTATTCATTTCACAATGATAACAAAAATATATTTGAGATCCTCGTAATGAGCCCTTTCATTTGATATATGACACAGTAAGGTTTGTAAAACCTTTTTTTTTATTTCCTAATTTGTCACCAGATTATGACCCTTATTTAAAAAAATATTTATTTACTTTGCACATATGTGTTTGGGTCACAGGATTACAACATTCTACCAAATTTCACCTAATTCGGTCCAGTAGATTCGGAGCAAATTGACTGTGACAGACGGACGGACAGACAGACGCACAAATGATCCTATAAGGGTTCCGTTTTTTCATTTTTTGCACGGAACCTCTAAAAATTAACAAAACATTTTCAGAGAAAATCTTGACTGACAACATAAGAAACACAATGTATTACAAGCAAAGTTTACCAAAGATTTTTGTCACGATCAAATCATATTTTTACATATGATTTGACATATTTTTGAAGCGGGTTCAGTCCATGATACTGAACTACTTTCCATAAAACAATTAACGAAAAACTAAAATAAAAATTCGCCTTCCCATACAAATCAGCGCTCAGCCAAACGGATTTGTAAGGGACGACAATTTTTTTTAATAACTTTTTTTATAGAAAGGACTGAACCCTGTATTTGGCAGATATGTGTGTATGGTAAACTTTTGTATATTTTTATTTGTTTAATTTTGTATTATATTAACCCCCGACAAAAAAGAGGGGTTTTATGTAAGTTTGACGCTAAAGTCTGTCAATCTGTCTGTCTTTCTGTCTGTGGCATCATAGCGCTCGAACGAATGGACTGATTTCGATTCGGTTTTTTTTACGTGAAAGTAAGTTCCCTTGCGAAATGGTTCTTAGCTATGTTTGATGAAAATCGGTTCAGCCGTTTAAAAGTTATTGAGAGTTAACGCTTGAAAGTCAGGGCTTTCTCTAGCAAATGATAGATGGCGTTCTTGACAGTCGGGGGTTTTTTAAATTTACCTAGTCAATAAACTTGTTTATTTTAATACCATCTCTGGGCCGGGGCACCTAAATACCAACTTCTTCCTTTTGACCGTATTCAAAATCGCGCAACTCGTATAATCGACGATGAGACTCTCGTCAGCCGTCTCGATCCTCTGGCTCTACGTAGGGATGTCGCATCCTTGTGCATTTTTTATCGCATTTATCATGAGGAATGTTCTGGAGAATTGTTCGACCTAATACCTGCTGCAAAATTTCACCACTACATCACCCGCCTGAAATTAAAATACCATCCACACCACCTGGATATTTGGTAATTAACCACCGTACGTTTTAAAAGGAACTTCCTGCCACGTACGACCGAACTGTGGAATCAACTTCCTGCAGCGGTGTTCCCGAACCGATACGACATTGAAACCTTCAAAAAACGAGTCTATATCTTCCTAAAAGGCCGGTAACGCTCTTGTTATACCCCTGGTGTTGCAGTTGTCCATGGACAGTGGTGATCACTTAGCATCAGGTGACCCGCTTGTTCGTTTGCCGACCTATAACATATAAAAAAAAAAACCTACCTTCTACCTACTTTAATACTTACTAGTTGTGCAACGTTGCATACAATACTTTTTCTACAAGTACGTCCAAAACGCTCGCGGCCCCTCTTATACAACGGTTGCATAAAATACTATAAATTTTACTGTTTAGTTAACCATTGTAAGATAAGTACAGCGAGCTGCCAGACGGACAGACGGCAGAGGTGATAGCCTCTCTGAACACTGAACTAGTTGTTTGACATTACAGCTCGGTTTTGTTAAATAGCTGAATATCGTTCAGCTGGATTGCCAATGTGTCATGTTTAACAAACCAGCTAACCACGTTTAGACCGCAGAATAGGTTATTTTCTTGCATGTTATTATCAAAAATATCAAAAATTATGACGGGGCATTAAAATAAAACCTTAATTCAACTTCTTACTATACGAGTATGTAATCTAGTCTCCTTACCAATAAGGAATGATACAAAGTTCGATGCAAGTAGATACAGAAAAGTTTGTTAACGCGAAATAATTTCAAATGGACCTCCTATAAAATTAATCTAGTATTAGAAGTATTTTTTTTAAATTAGAAGTAAAAAAAAATAGAATGAAAAACCTTAAGGCCGTACCTGAATTATTCGGGTTCTTAGGTTGTCGAAGGGACTTTGAAGTAAAACTCCTTAAAACTGCTTTTAAATGGTATACTTTCTTGGATTTAGAAATTACAATAAAATAGATGTGAACAGTTTGGAGATTCACTACGCAATACCAGTCGCCGAGCGATGTCACATATGATTTCCGTATTTGCTCCTTAAAATTGTCAGGCGTAGCATACGGCCTGAACAAATGGCGTAGTGGTTTCTCTCGGCCTTCATTTGATTCACGTAAATTCTCCATCTTGCCGGAAGGCGGGCGTCGAAATAACTATATGGGAACCAAGCTGAAGGTCTGCTTTATTTTTCTTAACAATTTGCAGTCCAGAATCATAAATGATGTCTCCAATATCTCTCGATGAAAAAGCTTACTCTCGGAACGCTGTGAAGAATTCCGAACTAAAATCTACAATCTTACGTCTTGCATCGCAGCATTGATGAATACAAATTGTTCATGCAATTCTGCGTATGAGGGTTTAGTTATTTAACGCTGTTTTACGAAACCGTGCTGTAATGCCAAACAGCTAGAGATTTAGTGAATTAGCGGATTATACCATTCAACTGCGACATATATAATAAATAAACAAATAGATAAGGACAATATGATATGTCAAGCCAAATAATATGTTAGACAATAACTATGCAAGATGCTAGACAGCATTTATGCAAGTAGCAAGCCGATTGAATTCAAAGTTTACTTTATCGTAAATTATTTTGCTTGCGAAAGCAGTTTGAGTAAAGTCTTAGCAGAAGCGTCTGTGCCGCTTAAAATGGAAAATGTCTGCCATTTACGTACTATTATTCAAATTATTGTTATCTTATGAAGTTGACTAAGTATTTAATAGTTGAAAATGAGAAATCGAGAAATGTCTAAATCACTATTATTGTATAATCTTTTTATTTATGCTATTAAAGTAATGAACTCGTATGTAACCTATGCGAGTTACCTATTTGATTGAAAATTTACAAGTTTGACACCCTCTTAAAATAATGCAATATCAGACATGGTACAGTCAAGCAAATTCGTTGATGGAGCCGGGATGATGTATCCTGATAATGGTTTTGTACAATAAATAACGGAAATTATATAACTGTAAGCGTTTCTTTCTTCATAATACTAAAAGAAATGATCCCGGGTGGAGAATCGTTTAGGCAGTCGGCGTCCACTTTTTTTTTCTAGCAAATACGAGTACTCCTTGAGTACTCGCGCGGGTCACATGTGCCACCCATTACTTTTTGTTAAAATGGCTTTTCGTTAAACATCTTACATGATACAAGTAAAATAAGTAATAATATTATCAATCAACTATATCTCTTACTAAATACTTTAACAAAAGTTAACAATTTGCTTTACTTATTCTAATTGTGGACATAAAATAATCTTTTATAAAAATCAACAAACTTTGGATCTATTGAATCAAACAGTTTTTATACTCAGGCAGGAACACAGTTATTTGATGAAATAATCATCTAGTTTCAAGGTTTACGAACATACGTTGCTATTCCATAGCATTTTCATTGTAGTTGGATAACTAATATGCAGCTATACTTGAAATCCACTCGAGATACTTAGATTGCAAAAACTTCAAATGCTTGCGCGGGTCACATGCGTCACCCACTTAGTAGCAAACTTTGTTTAAAAATTATTCAACTATGTTACACCCTGGGTATGACATGTCCCCCGCGCGAGCCCTCTATAAGTTATGACCAGTTCTTGATTCGACCACTTCTTGTTAAAACGTCTTCTAAAGAGGACCTTTTTAGGGGTGTACTTTCTTATACAGACAAAAGTTTAACAGATTTTCGTTATTTAGAAAATTTTTACAAGATAATCATGTCATAGAATAATCAATATGCAGGTTACTCAGTATAAAGAATTTTTAATAATAGATTTTCGTTGCACAGAAAATCAATAATTAGAATGTTTGTTATGAATAATTTGAAATCATAGAATTTTATTACAAATAACATTTACTTTTGCGATGTTTCTAATATCAGAATATCAAATTAAATATTATTATTTTTAATAAGTTTAGTTAATATAATATATTTATAACCTATAAGTTGGCCTTATTCTAGTAAAATGGATAAAACTTTCCCAGCACTCGCCGGCACGCTCGCTTCGCCCGCTCGGCTCGTGCGTGTGTTGGTCGCAGTTCTAACCTAACCTAACCCGTTAGGGTAACCTGTTTGCCCTAACCTATATTGTGGTAGCGATTTATAATGTATTCTAACTTATTATATGGTATTTAATTTGATTAAACAATGTTTTCACTTAATAATTCCTTAAATAATAATTTTCAGTAAAATAAAATTCCATGAAAGATTATACCGAACAAACAATATTCTTTAGATTTTTAGATTCTAAAATTCATTGAACTGTGTTTCTATAAATTGTGTTTCATTCAAGTAAATAGTCTTTGAAACAATAATATTTGAAATAAAAATATAAGAATTAAATATTCTATGAAAAATTTTCTGTTAATCGAAATTTTATGAAATTTCAGTCTGTGAAACAAGGGGCACCCCCTCTTTAGGCTTTGGCCACTTTTTTGTATGTCTGCCCTATGTAGGCTGTGCAAAATATACGAGTTATCAATTCACCTTGTTCCGTTTTTATTGAACACATTTATATTATATCTGTGCTAAAATTATAATAACGTTTCTTGGCCCTTTTTTATTTAGATTCGGTAAAGCGACGTGTTGAACTCGTATTTCTGTAGGGTTAAAACGAAGGGTACGGTTCAGAGGCGTCTTCGTTTAAAATAAATAGGTATCGCAAACAATAGGTATTAGCTAATTACAATTCTGCTAACCAAGAGTATTTAGACAGCACTTCAAATTATTTTATGAACAACCTTTGTAAATATTATTTGTGGTCCGTCTAGTTTTATTAAGTGTTTCTGCAAAAAGTAGCCTGTTGGCGGAAACTCAAAGCTTATTTCGAATATGGACTGTACCTTATTAATAACGCTTTTTGGTCGTCGATGGCACTGTTTATACAAATAAATAAAAATTGTACCTCTCTTTATTAGTTATGAATATTTATTTTAAATATGATTTATCTGTCGGTCATTATCGCCGAATCTACGTATCGTCAGTAAAGAGGTCGTAACAAGTGCCAATAATGCAACTCATGAATACCCGATTGGCCACTAAACGGTTGATTAAGATTAGTGATAGCGCTCATTTTAGTAAGTCAAATCCTCAAAATTTTTAACAGGTAATTGGGTTGTTCACATACGATTGGCGAGCAGCCATTTGGACGATGCCACACGTCCGCTATAAATTGATAATAACATAGTTTCATACAAAATTGGGTAGTTAATGACATCAATATGGCGGCGCGCTGCACAGTAGGGGTATTTGAACCTACAAGCTGGTCAAAAATATTTTTGTCTCTAAATGCGCCTACGAGTATAGGTGTCAATCATTACAAATTTAATGTACTATCACTTATTTCGTCTTACATCATAAATATAACTATAAATTAAAAACCAAAATTAAAATTGATTAGAAATCGTTTAAGGTGAAGATATAGGCAAATGGCCTTGAAGTGGCGCCCTCATTTGAAATAAATTGTTAACTCGTAAATACGGAGATAATTTCCATATTGCTCTTCCTCATGCACTAGATAGCCCTTTACTCGTTCTTACTCGCCTTTTACCAAAATTGGGTTCGGCTTTAAATGTCAACGCCCTCCATAGTCTTAATAATTTGCAATGTTTTCTTCCATCCTAAATCTCAGTTCACTCATAGTTATCTCTAATTTTAAAACAAATATAGTTTTGGTACATAGTTAACTATACCTCTATGCATATCAAGGTCGAAAAATTGAATTTTTATGAAGCCTTCATCCTCCACCAACTCTTGCATGGGAAAGGCTCTATTGGCTTTCTTTACCTAGACTATGTATGTGTGAATAAATACTTTTAAACTATCGCGTTACATTATTATTAAATAAATGCATACGGGAATTAACGCGGAACTTACCTTTTTTATTTATTTTGCATGTGTGAATAAGCAAAGCATTTTTTTTCTCTTTATTTTTTTAAGGGATTTTATCTTAACAGACATGTCAGCCCTATCGTAGCCTTAACCAAGGAATTTACGTCTGAGGAGATATGAAAATGTCATACAATTTTTTTGCAATTATTGAACCTGAATTCGACAAAATAGATTGAGCGATACCGATATTATAATTATTAAGCTTTAATTCCCTCATTAGTGAATCCCTTTTACATTTGTATTTGGTACACTCCATTAATAAATGTTGATTGAATATCTTCTACCACCCCACAACAAGCAACGCATTAATATTACTAATTTCATAAAAATTTAAAATTAAATTGTAGTGTAGGTAAACCTAGGACTTTAAAGATAAAATTGAAAACTGAAATAAATTTAATGAAAAAGAAGCGAGTGTGCGACAGGCTTATAAGTCAACAGCAACGCGACTCCTTTATTTATTTTTACAACCGCGTGTCAAGACCATACTACCAGGGGCATTTGTCTTACGTGTATATTATATCTTTACCAAACGCCGTAAACTGTCTCATACTGGTTACGTTAGCGATACTTAAGCGCTTTGAAAGCTATTCAGAACAGAATCAAAACATAAAGAACAAAAAAAAATATTCGTCTCACCAATTTTAACCTCGATTGTCTCATGAATAAAATATAGACACCTACGTTGAATCATTTAATAATAGCGCGTTAGGTAACATTCTCAATTAAGCCGCGTCCATTAAGCCTTTCACACATTTTAAAGTGATGAAAAAATAATGAGAAATTGATTTAAAATACAAATCGTTAGAAAATCAGCACTGGTCTAGTACGCTGGTGGTGATCGACGTAGGTAAATTATGAATTGGTGTACAGCTAGTTGTACACTGAACATCTGATGAACTATATTAATTTATTCATATAAGTTTAAGTTCTGGAATGGGCAAATGGGCATCAAGTGATAAATTTCGCGGTACTAACTTCTTGTCTAGACGAAGTTTTCTCATATAACGGGTCGGTCGTCGACATTAATGGTCTGCCTGCATTTAACTTCCTACTCCTAAATTAACACTCGAAATTAAGTCGAAGCATTAAACTGTTACCAACTTAGTGAACTGAGTTCGTGAGTATATTAACAAAAAGGACTTAGAGGGACAGATGAAGTTTAATTGCTTTAGTAAAGGTTGTATCAATGAAAACTTTTTAATGAAGGTTATCCAACCGGTTGTTCACACAAGTCTCTTTTTTTCATGAGAAATAACCCACAGCTATACATAAAATACAACACAAGAAGTAGGCTACCTAAGCTTTAATTGATTTCTAAAACAATTTCAGCGTAATTACTTTAATTAGGGGTGGCGAACAAAAACGTTTGTTAGACCCCGATTTGCAAGGCAAAATGGTAGCGAAACTATGCACGGTATGTACTCGTACGAGTATCTACCCAATGTTTAAATTGTAGATGCTCAAACTTTAAATGCACAGTTTTAAAATTTCCTCGCAAGTGTGTTGAAAAAGTCGTACGATATACTTACGTGCGTATATTGGTTAAACACACTCGGCTCTAATATGCCCTCGCCGTCAGCTCTTATAAAGTCCACTCTTCACGTTTGAAAATATCTGTATTTCTGTTACAAAGTTGAGGCTTTGTTCTTTCATATACTCTTTAAAGCCATTTTGTAAATTTTAAATCAGTATCAGCGGTGTGGTGTATGTACGAAGAGTACAGCAAACGCTCTCTTCATTGACCTACTTGAATCTAGTCCAACATAGGACACCAAGATCATTTCTATGAAGAGGATACTTCCTTGTAATACTTCCGTTGTAAGAGATCTATAATCTAAGACCACCCAGCCGTCTAGAAAAAGACAACGATCTATGTACTACTTATAAAATAAGTATATAAACCTTGTTATTTAATAATAAAGTCAGTTCGTCTCCAACCCTACAACGAGTATTCTTTCAACACCCCTTCAAATCTCATCATATGGCGACCCTGCCAGGATGCCGTGCCTGGATAGCACATCACAGCGGATTTTTTTCTTCTAATAACATTATTATCCTGAAAATTATATAAAGAAGGATTAATTTTGATTCACAAATTTTAACTAGAACATTCATTATCATCACTCCGTGATCAATATGATTAAAACCGGCAGCGATCACCGAATTGTAAGAGGCATCTTGAATATCGACCTCCGACTTGAAAGGTCAAGGCTTATGAAGTCTACGCTCCGACCATCGCTGAGCCAGATCCAAAACCCCGAAAGCTTTCAAGTTGAACTCTCCAATCGCTTTGAACTTCTCCAGGATTGCGTTTCAGTGGACGAGATAAGCAACGGGTTTATAGAAACTGTCCAAGCAGTGGGATCTAAGTTTTTTAAGTCCCGCCCTAAAAGTAAACCTCAAAAAATCTCTGCTCAGACCCTAGACCTTATGACACAGCGACGATCCATGCCGCTGCAAACCTCCGAAGACGCTAAGTCATATCGAAAGCTTAACCGACAAATTCAAAAGTCCTTGCGACACGACATTCGCTCCTTTAATACTAAATGTATTAAGGAGACGATAGAACAAAACAAAGGTTCCAAAGTGTTTGCAAGGGCTATGTCTACTGGGCAGAGCCGATTGACTAAGCTGAAGACGGAGGGCGGAAACGTTGTGTTAACGGGGGAGGGGGTTCTGGGAGAGATCGAGAGGTTCTATGGGCAGTTATATACATCCGTTGCAAAACCTAACATAAATACGGCAAAAGATCCAAGAGCCAAGTTAACCCGACACCATACCGAAGATATCCCGGACATCAGTCTGTACGAGATTAGGATGGCTCTTAAACAGCTTAAAAACAACAAGGCGCCGGGCGAGGACGGAATCACAGCAGAGCTTTTGAAAGCGGGCGGAACGCCGGTACTGAAAGTCCTTCAAAGGCTCTTTAATTCCGTTCTACTCGAGGGAGTGACGCCAGAGGCATGGAACGCGGGTGTGGTGGTTCTGTTCTTCAAAAAGGGTGACAACACTCTCTTGAAGAACTATAGGCCCATCACACTTCTGAGTCATGTCTATAAGTTGTTTTCGAGAGTCATCACGAACCGTCTCGCTAACAGATTTGATGCCTTCCAACCTCCCGAACAAGCCGGGTTCCGAAAAGGCTATAGTACCATGGACCACATGCATACGCTGCAGCAGGTTATAGAGAAGACGAGGGAGTATAACCAGCCGTTATGCTTAGGGTTCGTGGACTATGAGAAAGCCTTCGATTCGATCGAAACATGAGCCGTGCTTCAGTCTCTCCAGCGGTGCCGTATTGACTATCGGTATATCGAGGTGTTGAAGTGTTTATACAACAAAGCCACTATGTCGGTCCGAGTACAGGAGCTCAGTACGAAGGCTATTCCATTGCAAAGAGGCGTGAGACAGGGAGATGTCATATCTCCAAAACTGTTCACCGCTGCTCTGGAAGATGTCTTCAAGCTTCTAGAATGGAAAGGACTGGGCATTAACATCAATGGCGAGTATATCACTCACCTTCGATTTGCCGACGATATCGTTGTCATGGCAGAATCGATGGAGGACTTAAGTACGATGCTTGAAGACCTAAATCGAGTTTCCCAACAGGTCGGCCTGAAAATGAATATTGACAAGACGAAGGTCATTTCGAATATGCACGTAACGCCTTTACCTGTTTCTGTTGGGAGCTCCACCCTCGAAGTTGTAGACCAGTATATCTACCTGGGTCAATTGATCCAGGCAGGTAGTTCCAGCTTCGAGGAAGAGGTCTTTAGACGAATCCGACTCGGCTGGGCAGCGTTCGGGAAGTTACGCAGTGTCTTCTCGTCCAAAATACCCCAGTGTCTCAAGACGAAAGTGCTTAATCAATGTGTGTTACCAGTGATGACTTATGGCTCTGAAACGTGGTCCCTTACTATGGGTCTCATAAGAAGGCTCAAGGTCGCTCAGCGGGCTATGGAGAGGGCTATGCTAGGTGTTTCTTTACGTGATAGAATCAGAAATGAGGAGATTCGTAGAAGAACTAAGGTCACAGACATAGCCCAGCGGATTAGCTCATTGAAGTGGCAGTGGGCGGGGAACATAGCGCGAAGAACCGATGGTCGATGGGGCAGAAAGGTTCTCGAATGGCGACCACGTACCGGCAGGCGCAGCGTAGGACACCTACCTGCTAGGTGGTCAGACGACCTGAACAAGGTTGCAGGAAAACGCTGGATGCAGGCCGCTTCCGATCGGTCGTTTTGGAAATCCTTGGGGGAGGCCTATGTCCAGCAGTGGACTTCCTGTGGCTGATATGATGATGATGATGATGATGATTCATTATCATTATCGGGTCTTTTTAAGACTCCACTGCAGGAGCACGACCCTCTCTCTACTACCAGAGCCATTTATTTGCCGGAGCAGTCAGAGGTCTTAAGGTCATAGCCCACTTACACGACTCTGCTCCCATCCAACAAATAAAATATTATTGAAATATGGGTTTTAGGTAGTGCTCTTTAGATATATTTTACATTGGCAACATAAATTAGCAGACAGCTCACTGTCAGCGAACTTACCGCCATCAGACTGCTCGGTGGTTGACGTCTCGCTGGCTGCGCGTTGGAAACAAGTGGTCTACGCGCTGTCCGCACGCTAACTCCTGCTAGCTGTCGGTGCGTGGACCGCTAGCAGTCGTCTTAGTTTAGGGCGGTATTGGAGCCGAGTCTTGTAAGTGTGATATGACCTTTAGAGGACTCAGAGGGCCAACTCCACGCTGGTCAGATGGATTGGAGAGGTCTCATTGATGTTTATAAGCTTTGTTTAGCTTGTATTTTCTAAGTCGCCTTCTACGACATCCTTTACTAAGTCGCCTTCTACGACATCCACGGGAAAACTTGGAGTGGTCCTATTCTACTCTGCCGGGGACTACACGGCTAAAACATTCCAACAATGTAGTATTTAATATTAAATTCACGCGGGCGAAGCCACGGGCAACAACTAGTGTACAATAGAGATAACTACCTACAGTGCACAGATTTACATACCATTACTTTCGTTGCATTTCAATTTCTTATAATTTATGCACCTCAAGTACAATGATTCACTTAATTTATATTGCCGGACTTTTGTGCATTGAAAATGTTTAAATAGAAAAACTAATATTATTAAAATTAAAAATAAATATAATAAACCTACCAACAATTATCAAAAATACAACCAGAGTATTTTTATTCTATACCCGAAACTGACTCAATACTTCAGTCAAATCAAAAGGTTTATCTACCTCGTGGTCTAAGTGACCAGGTCATTAGTGAATATAAATGAAAAACGTTTAATAGCAAAGTTGTGTGGATGGGAACAATTTGAAATTAATAAAATATTTCTATCGAACCAACTAAATAGGTAGTTGTATCGTTGATTGGAACTATTTTCCCAAAAATAAAATATATGTTCAACTAGTTGGTTAGGTTAGAAAAAAACACTTCATTGAGTTCCATTCTGCACAACTAGTTGATCGGTTTAGTTGGTCGGAGTGGAAAGACAGGTCATGAGGTACACATGTAACGACGATCTTTAATGCATCAGGCACTAGTTTAAATTGCTTTCACTTGTAAAAACAATTTTAAAGTAAATATCCCGGATATCGCTTCCGTTCTAGAATAGGACCACTCCATCTCTTCCTGTGGATGTGTCGTAAGAAGCGCTAAACATCTCGTGTTACAACTGTATTTCTAAGAAGGTTTGACGTCAGGCTAGCGGCAGGTCGTAAAACTAAGCTAAATCTTTAAAACTGTTTCGGCTATTACGAGAAGAAAAAAGCGGAAATGCGTACCCCGGGCTCCGAAGCAGCACAGCTGAGGATGCAACTGGAATCACGTTATGATGAAGAAAAGAAGATTCCGGGTGTAAAAGTACTTTATGTACTTACAACATTTACGGCACCAACATAGGTTTTCGAAAAAAATACCACCTTTGGTTCCATAGGAAAAGTTGCGGTCGGGGGTACAACAACCGGTATAACTACAACGCAAATCAGACCTAATTTCAAAGAGCTTAACCGTATAGAGGTCCCAGCTGTCTGTCCCGCAAAGGTTTACGTCTGGATCCCAAAGCACCGGCAATTCCGCTATAGGTACATTCACAGTTCCGAGCTGTAATCCCACTAATTCTGGACCAACCGCGCGTCAACTGCACATAAAGGGAAAGCTAAATAGTTACTACCTCTATACTGCTGTGGCGATGCAGAAGATGCAACGTGCAATTATAAGTCTGTACCTCGTTAGTGACCAATAATACGTTAGTGACTAGTAGTTCGTCCCGAACTGTGAACTCGCGAACCCCATATCTCAGTAACCCCTTGACTGGAGACCCCTAGACTTGACTTGAGATTTGGCTCATGTTCGAACTTAGAAATTCCATTGGCTGCTTTTACATGCTGATTCTAAAAATATACTACATTATTACATTTCAATCACCTGTTTTATGAAAAAATCAAAAAACATTTTCAAAACATACCAAGTTTGGGCTCCTGCTGGTAGAAAACGGCTGAATTCATTTTTATAAAATATCTGCCAAATTAATTGAAATAAACTCATATCTAAAGTCATGGAAGCAATTTTGAAATTATTAACATTTACTATTTTTTTTATATTTTTTTTGGTCCCCGGTTCGATGAGTTATAAATAAACTTATATGTATAATCGCGAAGTGTACTGGAACATGAAAAAGGGGAAAAGGGAGGGGGGCACACCCCTCTTACCCTTTACTGCGCCCTCTTATCAGTTTGAGTAGCTTTCTAATGAGTGTGGAACAAAGCTGCGTGAATATGAGGTGTGGGTATGGTGGTAGTGTGAGAGGGGTGTGGTCCCCCCCTTTCCCTCTTTTCATGTTTCAATGCGATTAATGACACTTTGCGATTATACATAAAAGTTTATAAGGAAAATACTAACTCATGGATCTGGGGACCAAAAAACATATTTAAAAATAGTAATTATGTTAACATTTTCAAAATTGCTTCCATGACGTTAGATATGAGTATATCTCAATCCATTTGGCGTATGTTTCATAAAAATTAATTCAGCCGTTTTCTACCTGCAGGAGCCCAAACTTGGTATGTTTTGAAAATGTTTATTGTTTATTTTTTAGAAAACAGGACTGAAATGTAATGATGTAGTATTTTTTTAGAATCAGCTTATAAAGCCCTTTCATTTGATACCCCACATGATTAGTTTAAAAAAAAAGTTGCTTACAAAAAGTTTATTACGTCATAACCTCCTACTGCACAAAAATTGAAGATGGCTCCCCTTCTTAAAGCCATATTTGAGTCGTAAGGATTAACTCAGCCAAAGGAAATCTCTTGATCACCAATCGCCGTATTTTTTTGCGAACACACTTTAGTCTCTAGAGAATCACCAGTGACTTTAGCCCCAAATATTTAGGATGAAAACATCGCTTTTCGAATAGATGAGAGGAAAAGGTTTTTTAAAAACGTTAAAAGCGTAAAAAGCGGTGAATACTACCATGAAAAGTTTGGACCAAAACATTTTTATTATTCCTCATTGATTTATGGTTTGGTTGACCTTATTTGCACTGAAGTTATGATTTCTCTTGGGATTATAAGTTTGGTGTTGCTCAAAAGAGTAATATTTCTTTCATTTTTATATTGTCATTAGTATACTTATCAAATTAAGGACATAACGATACTCGTTTACGTGGTCGGGTCATAGCATTGTGGGACCTTGATCTGTCCCGGCGTAGTCAGGTGAGTCACATGGGCGGGATATAATGTTTTTTTTTAAATAAATATATAGAAGAATATAAATAAAATAAGAATTAATTCAACAAAAAATGAGCAATGTATGGTTAATTTTGTAAATGTGATAATTACGATTCTTTTACGTTAAAAGCAAGTTTCTTTGCGGTGGTTCTTAGCTATGTTTATTGAAAATCGGTTCAGCCGTTAAAAAGTAAAAGTCAGGGCCTCCTCTAGCCAATAAAAGATGGCGCTGCGGATATCAAGTCGCATCGGTAAATGGCGTTCTTGACAGTCAAGGGTTTTTTAATTTGCCTAGCAAATAAACTTGTGTATATAAAGATTAAAAAAGAGTTCCGGGAATCGAGGCTTTTTTTATTAAAAAAAATGGTTGCCTGTAAAGTCGGTTTTACGGGCGAAGATTTTACGTGACAACGGCGGCAGACCGATCATAGTTGAGTGGGAGAGAGACGCAAGGCATTCGGCGGGCCTCTCTCTCGTTCGGTGACTCATCGTAACGTTACCGAGCGTTACACTTTTTCATAAGTGACTCCCAGCCGCAACCTAATTTAAGACGTTGTCACGTCAAAAATCCCTCGTCTTTAACCATATTGTTTTTAAAGTTAATATTTTAAAAGATATACCAAACACTATTTATTTTCATCTTTTTTGCTCTTGATACATTTTTATAGACATCATTCCCAATCCAATGAGCTATCACGCATATTTTAAAGGGTAGTATCTCTATTTTTCACCATTTCCAACATGTCGATTAGACTAACGTCACATTCGTAAGTAAAGTAACCTATACTTGTTTGTTTTACATTTTATGTTTTTATGATAATTTATGGTTGACCTTACTCGTAAGTACTTAAAGATTTCTCTTGAGATTATAAGTTTAGTGTTGCTCCAAGGGGTAATATTTTTTTTATGTTTAAATATGTTATCATTTGTATACTTGTATTATAACGCAGTTGGGTCATAGCTTTAAATAGTATAAATCTAACCATAACTAGTTCGAGAGGAGTCCGTCGCTACTTATAAAAAGTAGTTATAAGGTAATAATTGTTCGAAACTAGTGATTCCTACTTTCAAAGAAACGAATTGTACCTAATACGAGTAGGTATCTACCAATAGTTATCTGAAAATACTCTAATTAAAGATATTTCGCCTCAAGAGCATGACGCGAGATCACGTTTAAAGCGTAATTGTGTTTGCCAAACAGTTGAGGTACTCATCATGCACGCACCTACTTTTCCTGGCACCCTTGCTCTTCTTAGATCTACGTGTTTCCTTAACAAATCTCCCTTAATTCTAAGAAGCCGTCAATCCTACTTCAGTTTATCCATTGCGGTCTTGGATTTATTTATTCCGGTCCACTAGATGGAATTCTTAATATTCACCTCTCTTAGACTCACAGTCGTAAAAAGTCTAAAACCATTATGAATTGTAACCTTGATGTGCAAAACCTGCGAAACATCGTAAAATATTTTAAGTTTCAGCTTATTTTATTACAATAAAGCAAAGAATATAGCGTCCTCTTGACCTGACAACTATACGGTCAATTAAATTAGAGCTAAATCTGGGGGCACGGCAGTGCCCCCGCCAAGTCGAGCGCGAAGCAAACACTGCCGTACCATCCTTTACTGGAACCACTTCGCCGCATTTTCAGGCCCCCTAAGAATCTCTTAATAAGACCAGAACGCAGAAATTTTCGTCATCCAGTAAGCTATAATCACATACTTAAAATCCAAAATTTCAAGTCTGTAGGTCATGTAGTTCCGAAGTTAAGTGAAAGCAAAGTTTCGCAATTATGAAACTCACTCACTCATGATCATCAAAATAGAACTAGTACTTCCCATAAACTCAGAGAGCTGAAATTTGGTACAGAGTTAGGGTTTAATGGCCACATAAAGGTAAAACTATAAAAACTAGGATAATCGAAGATCTGGAGTACTGGTGACCCTGATTAGAAAACACAAGAGCCCAACCAATTTTGCCCACGTTTCTACAAAAAAAAGTGAAATCCCACCAAAAACATTCTGTAAAAATCTAGCCAAGTCTAGATAGAGCTGCTTGTTTATCTCTAAAAAGTAATGAAATCTAGACAAAGTCGTGCCAAGTCTAAGGATTCTTACTGTGATTTCTTTATTATTATAGTTAATGTTGTGTGACTTGGCCGTTGAAGGGTACACAAGGGTGTCAAAATGTATCTGTAATAAACTCTTCCTTCGTCAAGCATGCACTAAAATCAATACCATGTTTTGAATAATAACATGGTTTCGAAAGACAAAATTTGCAATTCACGGTGGATTGGCAGTTCATTTTTTATCGTCTAGTAAATGGTCAGAAGATTAAACTGGAACGTCTTACCTTAATTGAACGCTACGAGTATCCTGACTCGTCAGTTAGGCCGACAAAACATGTTTGACTAATAGTAAAGGCCTTCTCAAATAAGGGACTTTTGTCCGAAGAGGACAGAATATCCCTGAAGGCCTGAGCAGACGGAGGGCTGTCCTTTATTATATTGTCCGGTTTTTGGGGACTTTATTTTCCGAGGTAGTTTAATTACTTTGTGTGCGTTATTCGATACAGTTTATAAGGAACAAAAATTACCCCGTGGACAGTCCTTCGTCTGCGCTTTAATCAAACAAATCTGTCGATGAGTTTTTGGCGGGAAGTCTTGACTTCGGTTCGGGGGTTCGGTTTCTTTAAATTATTTAGCAAATTGATTTTAGTGGACTTTATAAAATGAAATTGGTGTTGTTTGGTGTTATAAATGCTCATGCTCATGAACAATATGTGAAATAGTTAAAAGTGGTATAAACCAAAACCAGCCAATACAAAATTCAACTCTATATCAGACGTCACATGTGGCTTATAATCAGCGGACAGCCAAGAAACTTCCAACGATGCCGAGTTTTTGGCGGGAAGTCAAGGGGTTCGGTTGGGGTTTGGTTTAAATTATTTTACAAATTGGTTTTAGTGGACTTTATAATATGAAATTGGTGTTGTTTGGTGTTATAAATGCTCATAACATGAACAATGTGTGAAATAGTTAAAGTGGACAGTCATAGTACGGCTGTAGTGATATTTATTTTGCGGACTGTGTGGGCGTCTTCGGGCGTCGTCTGCCACTCAATCGTCTATGTAAACCAGTGGACTCGTATAGATTTGTCGCCAGAAGCTCCCTTGCAGCAGTCAAAGGCCTACACCACCCTTTGACTGTCTAGTTAGGATTAGGTTAGGATTAGGAATAAAGAACAAAATTAAAGATAGGCTCTAAAGGACTTGTATCCAGAGCCGTAAAATTATTTAATAAAAAAAAAAAAAACTATACCTCATTTGTCAAGATACAATGAACTGATGAACATACATAGCGGCGAATACACTACAACACATAGCCCTCCTTTTGGCTTTGTCGTAATGAAAAATTAAAGAGGATTTAAACTAATGTAAGCATAACCCACTTTGTTTGTTTTTGATGCGCAATTGTTTTGCAAGACTTTCGTAAATCAATATTTGCGCTGTTCAAGAGTTTCGTGAATATTCAAACAAACATTCAATTTAATTGCGAATGTGTGTAATTTTCAAACTTGCTGCTATATTTAAATTTTTTTAGATGAACCGTTTTAGTAATTATTTAAGAGGTACATAAAAGGTTTTAGGGTAACCTTTCAGTTTTATATATAGGCAATTTTTTTTTCTTGATATAGGCGATCGAACTTCGTCGAAGTTTATTTTGCCAGTCTAGTAAATTCCTAACAAATTACAATCAAAGTTGGTGTTGTAGGCATTTGATTGTTTCGAGGGAGCTTCTGGCGACAAATCTATACGAGTCCACTGGTTTTCATAGCCGATTGAGTGGCGGACGATGCCTGGAGACGCCCACACACTCGGCAAAACAAATAAAATATCACTACAGCCGTACTATGACTGTCCACTTTAACTATTTCCATATTGTCCATAAGCATAAGCATTTATCACACCAAACAACACTAATTTCATATTAGGTATAAAGTCCACTAAAATCAATTTGCTAAATAATTGAAAGCAAACCCCTACCTAACCCCTTGACATCCCGCCAAAAACCTATATAGGCAATTAATGAGAGTCCGTAATAGACAATTTAGGGAAAATTTAAAAAATGAGGTTTGGATATCTTATAATAGTTAATCATCGGCCAACTTATTTATTTAACAAAAGTTAAGAACTTTCTAAAATAGCCTCTAGATATTTTACTTTTGGTAAATTGGTTGGGAAAAGTTGTTCTATTCTACTATATGGTCTCCTCTAAAACCACCGTTGCGTTGAGATTTACCAAGGCGCCTCTATATATTCAAGTTCAAGCCTTTTCGATTTTGATCACATGATTTACGTTAATTTACGACCATGCATGAAGGATTTTACTAAGTGACTCCTTTAAATTGTTAGGCTAACGAATAAATTAAAGATCCGTGCTAAGTCGTGTACATAACATAAAGCCTGTATAATATGTCCGAATAAAGTCTTACTCGAAATAGTTTGTATCGGGTAGCTTGTCTCATATTATATACAAAAGACCTTAAGGAAGCAAGCCGAAACCCAGCTGCTGATAATGATCCGCCTACGCAAACGTAAACGGCTGCTTTGTTGTGAATGACGCGTTAGGCCAGGCGCTCTGCGAAGTTATTGCGGCACGCCTACTAAACTTTTTGCTATTTATACAAGAAAGCTTCCCAAAGTAGTTTTTATTTGTTGCCGTGTAAGATTACATATATTAGGGTTGTTGAAAATGACACAACGCTGCAGAAATAGAAATATAGAAGTTACAAACAATAAAATAATCGTTACTTACGTAACAAATTATTCTAAAAATGGTAAAAAATCAGTTTTGTCTCCTAGTTCCATCCAAAATTGTTCCAAAAGGTCGCATTAGTTTTGAGTTTTCTTTTTGAACTTTTTGCATTGACGAAACTAATGCGACTAGTGCAAAATGTGAGTCTCAATAGTTCCATTATCAACATTTTCCAAGGCACGTAGGGAGGGTCGGTTTTCTAAAAAGTTCTGATGGTGATTTTGACGTGGAACTAATGAGACAAATTAATGTCACTTGTGATATTCGAAAAAGATTTATAATCATGCTCTAAAAATGTATTGCAAGAAGTTGTTCGAAAGGTGTCAAAGATGAATTGAGGTTGGTATGAGTAATATAAGATTTTAAAAAGCGGTCCGGTTCGGTTCCTTATCTCCGTACAATGTTTTGAACGCTGAAAAAAAATTAATTTTTATATTAATTTATTTTTAGTATTTTTTGTTATAGCGGCAACAGTATATTTGTTTTTAATGATTGTTAGATCAGTTTATTCGTATAAAAAGAATCTTGCAGGAAATAAGTCTAGAAGCAGCACTGATTATAAATACTGCAATGCATAATTTTGTTAATTTGGGAAGACTTTTAGCCACTTTCATTTGGTAATAAAATCATCTTTATTCTTTTGATAATAAAACAATGTCGGGGTATTAAGAAACTGCAAAGTACTTTGTTAAAAGAAAGCAATCGCAAGCACAGTGGCTTAATATGAATGTATTTGATCAGGAGACATTGCAAATGGAAGAGTTTGATCGACAGAGAGTTAAAGTGAATCCTTGAATGGCACTTTGATTTAACGGAATGAATCATATCTGCTGAAGGTGCATCTAGAATTTGATTGAAGATTGCCTTAAAGAAAAGATTTTCAGTTGGAGTTTTCAACAAGCTTGCGAGGACATATTTTGGTTGAGTAGGCTGAATTGCTGATGCAACCCTCACCTGAGGGTGTATTTTGACTGAATTTACCAGTGATGAACTCGAGAAATACGCCCATCGCCTTCATTATTTTCAGACCCACCCTTGAAGAATGCTTTGAATACTCTTCATCAAGCTGCTCCAGCTTGCCGCTTAAGAATAACTGGATCGAATCCGAGATAAGAGATAATTTAAAGAATTCAGGAGTCAAGTGGTCTGCCTTCATCACCTCTTGGATGTCTACGCCAGCACCCTCAGTTGCTAAAGTGTACCTAGTCGGTAGCCCATTTCTTAAACTTCTCGGCCTGTACTTTTCCTATATTTTGATTTGTCCTTATATATTTATTTATTTTAGGCACTCTCAAGACCCTTATAATTAAAGTTGTTTTTTTTTTCACAAAAATCTGAAGTTGGAGACATACTCCGGCTAGATTAGGGAACAAGGATGCTGCTCCAGATATATCTAATTAAATTATTATATATATTCTCATGTTCATGAACAATATGTGAAATAGTTAAAGTGGACAGTCATAGTACAGCTGTAGTGATATTTGTTTCGCGGACTGTGTGGCGTCTTCGGGCGTCGTCCGCCACTCAGTCGGCTATGAAAACCAGTGGACTCGTATAGATTTGTCGCCAGAAGCTCCCTTAAAGCAATCAAAGGCCTACACCAACTTTTGATTGTAACTTGTTAGGAAAAAAGAATTTCCCACGTTTTATTAACTTGTTCCTGGCTAAATACGCAGTAGCGTCAAGCCATTAATAAAAAATTAAAATTAAAACTTGACGTGATGAGGCAATTCAATTCAATTCAATTCAATTCAATTCAAAATATCTTTATTATCATAGGATATTTATAATATCTCTTAATAATAGTCACTTTGTTTTGTTTTGCACAAATGTTGACGTCAAATCGTTACTTAAAGCTAAGTTTACGCCGCTTCCTAGGCGCAAGTGCAGAAGAAGCGGCAACAAACTGCACTGCACGTTTTCTCCAAAGACGTCAACTAACAAACTAAAAACTTAAAATTAGTTATATAGATGGACAGAGATTACATTGTTTATTATGTCATAATTAAATTGAATGGCCTAAGGCCTGGATCGACCTCATCTTTTTCTTTGTGGTTTATAAGAAATTAAGGTAGGCTGACATGATTGCATCAATTCCAAACAGATCAAATGCATAATCGTTGAAAATTTCAAGTGTCGCGCCATTACGGTTCAAGAGATAGAGCCCTGTGTTAGACGGACGGACAGACAGCGGAGTCTCAGTAATAGGTCCCGTTGGCACCCTTTGAGTACGGAACCCTAAAAAATTGAATACAACTATCACCTGATTATGAAAAGGAAGATAGCATAAGTCTGCAGAAGTAAACTCCTGCAGACTTATGCTATCCTGGTACAATTTCTTTGCATAGGTACAGCTGGAAGAATCTCATCTATCATAAAACTAGCCTAGATATACGATCTGTTCAGTTTGTTCTTTCATGTATGTAAGTGGCCAACACTGATGTCAGAAATTTCAAGCTGTCTAAAGGCATCTGACATAGCTTGGCGACTGCCATAAAATGATGACAGCCGGGACCAACGGCTTTACGTGCCTTCTGAAGCACGGAGGAGCTTGAGAAAATTTTGTACCACTTGTGGTCACCCATTCAAGTACGGACCATGCCCGGGGTTGCTTAACTTGTCAAAGCGCTAGCAGTGCGTACACCCACCGGGCCACCGAGCTCCTCAAATGCTATAGTGTTGAGGGTATGTTACAAGGGTCCATCCATTAAAACTTCGAAATCACATATCATGCGTATATATTTTTGTTATTCATCCACAACTGTTTCACTTAACCATTGTAAAAAACATATTACACTTGAAAATTACTTCACAACATTATAGCTCTATAAAAACATTTCTAAAAAACAAACTCCAAGAAAATCTTTTCTGCAACTGACAACTACATTTTTTAAGAACTCTCATATATAGATTTTATATTCAAATACATTATACTTTTTAAAACAAACCATAAACTAAAAACCAGCCAAAGAAATTCCTAAGAAAACCTCCTTAACATCAAATGCGTTCAGTTGGCTAACCTGACGGCTGTATGGAGTTACACTATACAGTGGGCGTGTAAAGTGATGTATGCAATTGCTTACCTAATAATTTTACTTAAACAAGCTTTTCTTGCAGTAGTTGAAAGAAAAGCAGATTATGCACCTCGCATTTAGTAATTTATATTGCACTCGTGCTTTTTAGATGTAAGCACTCGGTGCAATAATAACTTACTTTCTGCTCGGTACAGCAATCTACTATTGTAGCACGTCGGCTAATTTAGATGTAAGCACTCGGTGCAATAATAACTTACTTTCTGCTCGGTACAGCAATCTACTATTGTAGCACGTCGGCTAATTTCTCTATATCAGTCTTCTTCTTACCTTTACCGCCATTATCACTAGTTACTTTGCTGCACTTCCGGCTCTGGTGAGGGCTGACGCTGCTGTAACAATACACTTTCATCGATCCATTCCTCAACTCTGCATACCAACGACATATTCCTACTAACTTCTTTCTCTTTCTAACTGCTCTATATCGGCGGCCAACTGTTTGTCTACTAAGTCAGCTTAAATCGCTTTAATCTTTGCTGTAGCTTCGGCTTGTGCTCGAGTAGCCTCTATCTGAAGCAAGGCCGTAGTTCTAGCTGCTTCTAGTCCTATGTTTCTCCACCGCGACAGGGACGAACAATGTGACCCTATTCTCTTATGTGCAGATCTCGACTGCTTGTCTGAAGCGACAGCTTCCTGTTTAATATGGGAAGACATCTCACCATCGTATTCTTTGTGCTCCATGTCTCGGGCAGGGCTCTCCACGGCATCGCGTAACTTTCCTTTGCGCGATGTAGGCGTATGTATGAAACATGGTACTTCCAAACCCGCCTCAGATTTCGGCTCAAGGACCACAAAATATGCGATGGGAGGCGCTGGCTCGGGTTTGAATTAGAGATGTATGTCCCCAAAAACAGTTTTATTATAAAAGACCAAAATATTTTTTACCTTTTATTCTTTGACAGCAGTCAATCATAACAAACAGAAGCTTTTAAAAAAATTGTTCAACGAAGGAGGTGGGCAGCGCGGCCGTTCCTAACACAATCATTTTAATATAAATATTAAATAAAAGGAATTATTATTAAACAAGGAATTATTATTAAACAGTACGGTGGTGGTGACAACTGGGATTAATATTTTAATGCAGACACTGCATCTAGAGACGCCTAGGCCTGCATATTTATTTCTCCATCTGTTATGAAATGCATTTTCAACAGACTTTAAAAATTCTCCTCCTGCAGGTTATCGATTCGGTTGGATTTTTTTTTTAATGTTTGTTACCACGGAACTCCATCATTTATTTAATTTTTATTACCAATTTAAAAAAAATATCTAAGCAAGTAATGGTCATATTGCTGCCAAGTGTAAGCCTTTGTTGGTTATTTTTTATTTTGACTTTTTGTTTACTATTTTTTCAGGTTCCCTGCCATATATTGCCTCCTTACAGTGCCGCTTACACTTCTCCCGAAACTGAAAATGGACTTAAATACAAAAAAAATACTGTAAGTTACAAATATTTTAAAGTATAATGTTTTCTGATAAAAATATCTGCAGTAGTTTCTCTATTTTGTTTACTCATGAGAAAATATTTGCAAGCTAACTTAAAACCGCAGAGGATTTTTCGTGAAACTTGAAACAGGATATTGCTCATGATATCTTTCTTGAACAACGTTGAAGCGTGTATGATACTGTGCAAATTGTGTTTTGATTTCCTCGATTTACACGTAAAGTAACCATGCATTTTTTGCTCTTTCATGCTGGGTTTTTATTAACTTTACTACTTTCACACTAACGTGCTACGTTGCGTGTGTAATATGTGTACATTTCGAATAGATAAAGGTACGTTGCCCGTTTCCGTTGCTTCATATATGCATTATGCAGGCTTCCGGAGTCCGAGCTCTGATGGAATTACTGTACTCTAACTCACAGTCGGAAAATGCAGTGCACAAAATGAAATACTGCTTAGCTTTAGAGTTCAGTCTTTAGTCATATTAAGAATTGTGTTAAATTATATTACAATTTATTATTTGTATCTCGTTTGGTAATCACGGGTCTTTTCAACACGAAGAGGCCCTTTGGAGAAGTTGATGTTACATGGCACTCCCGCCATAACCCTTTCTTGTATAAAATAAAAGGTATACCCTTGAATAGGATCAGCAGAAGAACGATCTTATTCATTTGTATAAAAAATTGCGCCCAGGTCATCCTCCAGCAGGTAAAGTCCGCAAGAAGCTAGCGATATTTCCGTTGTATGGCCAGGTTTAACCTTTGACTGAATTGCGCGCCAGCTCTTAGGTCTCCGGAGACGTCGTCGACCAAAACGAACGCAAATCTTCTTGAATACTTGTCGAACTTCCGCACCCGCAGGTCCTAAGGTCTTCACTGCAAAATGCGCAAATATGTAATTTTATTTTTTTAAAGTCTTAGATTTTCATGTAGATCTCAATGTGCAAAACTTTTTAAAGTGGTAAAAACTGCGTTATATTGGGATTTTTGCGAGACTGGCATTTCATAACAAGTACCTATTGTTTTTGAGGGGATTTGTTTAAGTCTTGTTTGTGTTACAATTCAGTTAGGACAATGCTATAATTTCATCTATTGTTCACTTGATTTGGGCAGATAAGAATAAAACTAAACAAATGTCAGATACCAACGATGTATGATTCGGTGGAAAAACTGTGTAACCATTTTTCGACATTCGATCGAATTATAATACACTAACACAACATAGTCCATCACACGGCTCACCGACAAACCGATTTCTGCACCGAATCATACACCAACACAACATTTGTTTAGTTTTATATAACTAAAGTTAGGAGTACTGAGCCTTCTCAGTACTCCTAACTATGTGTATGCGAATTTTCAAGAATGCTTTTTTATTAACAGAAGTAAGAACTCATACTATTGGGGAAGAATTTTGCTATTCGTAAGTATAATAGCTATTGTATTCTATATGCACTTTAGTCGAACTGTTATAGAACAAAATACAATTGGAATTGGCTTTTAACTAACCTGACTGATGTACCAATACCAACTACTGTTAGTCATGTTACAGATGAAAATACTACCAATATTAATATAATAACAACCAAATCTGACGTTGCAACTGTAAAAGATGAGAATAATACAACTCAAACGACGACTGGTCAAGGAAATCATAAAGAAAACACAACAACAATAGTCAAACATGTAGATTTAAGAATAAGAAACATTTTACAATGGTCTCCAGGGAAAAATTCACCATTTTATCACATGGGAAAAGAACTAATTTATACAAATTATCATGTCCATATACTAATTGCTACGTGACAGATAACAAAAGATATCTTTCAAATAATATAACCCAGTTTGACGCTATAATTTTTAACAGTAACTTTGTGATTTTTAAAGATAAAAAGGATTTACCTCAATACCGGTCTCAAATGTCCTTACATAGGGTACCTTTCATCCCGGAAAAATGTAATGTTCCCGTGGGATACGCGAGCGAAACTGCGGGCAAAAGCTAGTTGGAAATAAGGAAGTTTCCCTTGCTAATAAAAATATTATTTATTATAGTTATCAATAATTTAATATATTTAAATTTTAATAAGACAAAAGGGTTAATTTATATAGTCTGTTGAGATTGGAGAAAAGCATATTTTAGCTATATAATTGCTGTAATACCTTCAGTACAATGGATGGTAACGCGGGCGTAAAATGTCACTTTTTATATAAAAAGTATAGTACTCGTAGTAGTCCTCAAAACATAAAGTAACTAAATATACATATGCTATACGTACATATTCACTTATATTTTCTCACTGTAATATATATAGCGATGGCGTTAGAAAAGACGACAGCTGGCAGATGACTAGCAAACTTCATTAACTCGAGCAACGCAGAATTTCCGAGTAAACGCATAGTTACCAGATACCATATGCTTCACGGTCGAGGTTTATATTTATATAAAACTAAACAAATGTTGTGTTGGTGTATGATTCGGTGCAGAAATCGGTTTGTCGGTGAGCCGTGTGATGGACAATGTTGTGTTAGTGTATTATAATTCGATCGAATGTCGAAAAATGGTTACACAGTTTTTCCACCGAATCATACATCGTTGGTATCTGACATTTGTTTAGTTTTATTCTTATCCGCCCAAATCAAGTGAAAAATAGATGAAATTATAGCATTACCCCAACTGAATTGTAACACAAACAAGACTTAAACAAATCCCCTCAAAAACAATAGGTACTTGTTATGAAATGCCAGTCTCGCAAAAATCCCAATTTAATGCAGTTTTTACCACTGTAAAAAGTTTTGCTCATTGAGATCTACATGAAAATCTAAGACTTTAAAAAAATAAAATTACATATTTGCGTATTTCGCAGTGAAGACCTTAGGACCTGCGGGTGCGGAAGTTCGACAAGTATTCAAGAAGATTTGCGTTCGTTTTGGTCGACGACGTCTCCGGAGACCTAAGAGCTGGCGCGCAATTCGGTCAAAGGTTAAACCTGGCCATACAACGGAAATATCGCTAGCTTCTTGCGGACTTTACCTGCTGGAGGATGTAGTTGGTATTGGTACATCAGTCAGGTTAGTTGAAAGCCAATTCCAATTGTATTTTTGTTCTATAACAGTTCGACTAAAGTGCATATAGAATACAATGGCTATTATACTTACGAATAGCAAAATTCTTCCCCAAAAGTATGAGTTCTTACTTCTGTTAACAAAAAAGCATAGGAGTACTGAGCCTTCTCAGTACTCCAAACTATGTGTATGCGAATTTTCAAGAAGATTGTTCAGTAAATAAAGCGTGAAGAGGTAACAAACAAACAAATATACAAACTTACTTTCGCATTTATAATATTAGTTGGGATAAAACGAGAAAAAAGGTCTAGTTTAAACTAATAGCAAAATTGTAGCTTTAAGACTATCTTTAAGGATAGTAAAGATTAAAACCTAATTGTTAACATAATATCAGACTTACGGGTATTGAGAACAATACAATACTACCGTTTTTATTTAAAATATCTAGACAAATGAATCGTATTAAACTTTCCTCTTATTCTATTTGTTATCGGGTCAACTAGGAGATAAATGTTTTTGTACGGACTTGCCGCAACAACGTAAGGTCCTTCATATAACGGCTCAAACTTTTTGGTAATTTTTTGCTTCACATCAGACTTATTTAGTCTTCTTCTTTTTACCAAGTCTCCTGTTTGATACTGGACAACCCGATATCTTCGATTGAATTTACTTTGACGCTTCTGACTTGACTCTTTTAAATTCTCTCTAGCCTTTTGTCTTATATCGTCTATCGTTTGATTTCCCAAATCAATGTTTATTTCTTTATCAAGGGTTAGTCTAGTATGTTCGGCATATAAAATTTCAGATGGCGTGAACCCAGTACTTTCATGAAAAGTATTATTATAAAGCAATTCTAGTTTTGGTAAAATAGTTGTCCAAGTTCGGTGGTTATCCTTACAATAAGTTCTAAATAAACGACCCAACTCTTTGTTGACCCGCTCCGTTATATTAGGCCTAGGGTTTCGCACAGTAGTATAAATCACATTCACCCCTTTTTTCCTCATAATGTCTCGCCATAATTTGCTAGCAAACTGAGAAACATTGTCAGTCATTATTGCTTTAGGGTGTATAGTTTTAGAAAACCTTTTTACTTTCACTATTACAGAAAGGGCACTGGCCTCCCTGAGTTCAGAAAGATTGACAAACTTACTGAAGGAATCTTGGATTACCAAGATATAAGTCATTCCAAACTTCCCTGCAGGTAATGGCCCATATAAATCTACCATAACTAAATCACCGATATTTTCCGTCACAATGGATTGACAAGGACCTACAAGTTTAACTGTATCACTCTTTGTAATCTGACAATCATGACATTTCTTAAGAGTTGACTTAACTTTTTTAGTGATTCCTTTATAATAGAATCTATATCATATATATTTTAGAATTATATAGGGACCCTGATGTCCCATTTCTAAATGAACTTGCCATATTATCTCCTCCCTAAGTACCTCTGGCAAGTAAAGAACCCTCTTTTCTGGCCCGCCTGGGATGAAATACAGCAAACCCTCACGTATCACACATCTTGGTAACAACTGACACAATTTATTTGACAAAAGTTGTTTAGTTTGCAAACTATCTAATAATTCCCGTATCTCCACATCTTCTCGTTGCAATTCTTGTAATTTTCTTAATTTTAATAATACTTAAGAAAATTACAAGTTTGGCCCGACTTCAGTATATGATATTCTGGGTTTTTCAAACTTATCTTGTAATAAATCTTTTTCTGGTGGATACCTTGATAACCCATCTGCTATATATTATTATAAATATTCTTCACAAATGTTAGGGCCTAATGGTGAGTCTTAATTATGACTTGAGCCCCCCTCAAATAAGTTTCGAATTTCTCTAGACAACAAATTATGGAATAAAATTCTTGTTCTATGACTGTCCAGTTTTACTGGGCTCCCTTTAAAATTTTGCTATGAAAACCCAAGATCTTCATGTCTCCCTGCTCGTCTATCTGATATAAAAACCCTGCTAGTCCAATTCCCGAACTATCGGTTTCTAAATAGTAAGGCTGATTGAAGTCTAGATGGTTCAACTCTACAGTTTTAACAAATAATTTTTTATCTTTTCGAATGCCCCTTGTTCTTTATCACTCCATTTCCATGGTTTTGTCTTCTTTAACAATTCGCACAAAGGTTGAATATGATAACTATACTTGAATATAAATCGCCGATAGAAATTACATAGACCCAAAAATGCTCTGACTTTTAATTGCTTAGAGACTGGAAAGTCTTCAATTGATTTCACTTTATCAGGATCTGTTCTTCAGCCAGTAGTAGCTATAATGTAACCCAGCATTTTAACATCTTTATATAAGAAATCTATTATATCTATGTGTTCCAAATGTCGACACAAAGATCCCGTAGTTATTATGGCCAAATCGTCCAAATAATTAACACAGACGTCTCTTACTTCATGTTCTAATATAAAGTCCATCGCCCTGCTGAAACTACCCACAGAAGTTTTTAGACCTTGTGGTAGTACATTGTATATATACGATTTTCCATTAAATGAAAAGCCAGTGTATAACTTAGTAGCCTCATATAAAGGAATTTGAAAATAAGCATTATTTAAATCTAATGCAGTAATATATTTGGCTCCTTGAAAATAATTCATGATATCTAACTGCATCAAACTAAGTTGAAAGTTAGAGGACTACAATATGGTGTTGAAGTTCGGGTTATTACCCCTTGTTCTTGCATTTCTAGTAACTTATTTTCTACCTTTTCTCTGTACGCATAAGGTATTGGATACGTTCTCTTCATTATAGGCGCATGAGGTTCCATAGAAATAACATATCCATAACAATTTGCTCTTCCTAAATTGGACGCAAACAATTCTTTATATTTTAATAGAATCGTTTTGAAAGTCTCTCGCTCTTTCGTTCCCATTTCTACCTTAGTAGTTACACTCTCAATATCGAAATCTACCTCTTTACGAGTATTTCATTCATTATCATCTGCAATAGCTTGTATCGGCAAACAATTTACCGACTTTCTTTCATGGAACTTAAATAATCGTTTTTCACTTCCTATGGATATCTCTAAGCCTTAATTTTCCTTATCCAATCCCATAGAAATTTCGTTTTCAATATTAAATTCGTACTAAGCCCTGGTAAGATCAGTACAGAAAGGTCTCTCTCAAAAGGCCCAATTCCTAAGGTAACCAGAGCTATCTTTCGAATTTCTACCGTCTTGCAATTAATTAACAGCTGTTTTAATAACAAACGGTTTCACTGGTAATTATAGGATTTGAACTCTATTAGTTAATAATTATTTCCAAAATTCTTCAGAAATGCAAGTTATACCATTTCCCGTGTTTAATAAGGCAATTACTTCTACATCGAAAATATTAACTAAAATCTCTGACTAAAAATTACTATCCGTTTTTATTTCTCCTTTGCTTTCTTCAAACACCCCAGTTACTCGTATTTGACAACCCATATTTATCTCATTACAACTTTGATCAATTTTTAATTTTAATACCTCTATGATTGATTGAATTTCTACTTGTTCCAGTTCAAGATATTCATAACCTAGTCCTACTCCCTTATAGTTGGAAAATAACTTATAACTTAATGGTACTATCAGACCTTTATTATTTTTATGAGTGGCCGGTACCCACTTCATTCGAACCATTATATGAAAGCCCCTGTCTCCTGTTTTTAAAGCTGACTCGGAGACAAATTCAGCTCCAGTTAGTTTAATGCTACATTATTTCTAGTTTCTTCAGTATGAACTTCCACAGCATTTGACTTGTATGAACCGATGGTTTCTGCCATTGACGATAACTATTTTGAAAAGTTTTTATCTTCTTTTCCCAATCTTGTGATCTTTCAACCTGGTAACTCTTGTTTTTGAATATTGTCCACAACCCGCAAAAACTCAGCTATTCCTATTATAGTGTCAACCTTGGAAGTTATCCAAACTTGTTGTACATGCTTCGGATAATGTCTCATTCTATCAGCTATAAGTTGACTTTCAAGAATATTGTAATTTAGCATTTGCGCTTTCCCTGACAACTGAAGGAAATGAGCTAACATCGTGGGGGTCGCGACTTAATCCCATTGTCCTTGTACTATTTTTCGGCATAACTCATTTTGTTCATTCTCTCCCCAGTACGCCTTTAGAAAATCTTTTGTAAAATCTGACATTCCTGCCCATCTTTCTTTGTAGATTTTAGCCCAATCTCTAACATCTTCTACTAAACATTATTGTATGAGATCCAACTCATTGTTTAATTTTCCGACACTCTTAAGGTAACTCTCTAAGTCTTCAATAAATGTCACTGGATGAATATTATCCTTGTTACCGAACTTAGGTTTCTCTAGATTGATGTTCTTCAAATTATAAACTATGAGCTTATCACTTAAATGCGACGACTGACCAAATTTGTCTGATACAATATTTTTTTGTAGGTTCTCTGGTTCCAATGCTATAGATTGGGCGTCATCATTATCTGTTAAATTCTCAGTAGGTTTAGGGTTCTTAATCTGTCTAACATCCTCACATAATGAATTTATTTTATTGAATGATTCTCCTTGTCTGTTGCATTGCTCTTATAAAACGATTCCCTAAACCATGTCTAGAAGGCCTAGTTACATTATAGTTCTCTTCAAAGTTCGAACTCTCGTTGGCCCGACATTCTGACTAGTTGTAGCTTCAGGCGTTGGTTCTCCTGAAACCCTATTTTCGCTAGATTCCATTTCAGTGTTGGTTTCAAACCTCTTCGGTACTTGACGTCTACGAGTAGGTTTAACCATTCTAACAACACTTAGGTACAATATTTTAGTAGTCAAAAGTTTTTTTAACCTTCTCAGCTTATTTCTTATTCGATGTTTCAGAATCGTCGTAAGAAGAAGAATCCGCAACAGATATATTCGCAGTCCAATAAAGGGCGAATGTTCTCAAGACCCTTAAATAATGAATAGGCGTGTACAAACCCGAGGCCGCTTAGTCCAAAGCATACATGGCTCTCAAGTTGGATACAACTTCATTGACTCAAATATAGTCAAACTATAAATGTAAGTAGCATAACCACTAGATTTAAATATAATATAACATTCTGAGTTTCACTTAATTCAGTACCGAATGTTAAAATTCCATCTTGAAAGTAAATTGTAGTTCAAAATTTCCTCATTTCGATGAAGGAGTTATCATTATTCTATTCCTCCAACATAATTCTCTTTCAATGTGGTTCAAGAGCTGGCGCATGAAAAAGCCACAGAGTCATTAGTTGCGTTAGCCTCCATTGGTATGATGATTACAATGTAATCAAAGTTTCGTGCTAGACCAATAATGTAATCAAATTTGAGCTGCATTTCTTATGTGACTCGAATTTGTACACGCCTTGTAATCTAAACAAAAGCAAATGTTATAAACTTCCAGTTACTGTCTTTTCTCGTTACTTTTTCTGTTATCTTTCAAATAAACTGAGATAATCAATGATATAAAAATGAGAATAAACAGAGAAGTACATATATATAATTTCAGATAACCTCAGAGTAAAATTCTAACCGATCTTGTTTAAGTAACCTATATATAATAACTTAAGTTTTCTATTTTTCATTTCAGCAGGTTAAATAAATAACTTATGATGAGGTCATGAAAGGATTATAATCGCAGAGAATAAGGCGAGCAAATGAACATAGCGTGACTTATACCATCCATTTTATGATGAGGTCATGAAAGGATTATAATCGCAGAGAATAAGGCGAGCAAATGAACACAGCGTGACTTATACCACCCATTTACACGGCAACAAAATATGGTCAGATAAACAAGAATCAAGATCCCTGCAATCCAACCACTGGTCCAGAACTGACGAGCTCATGATAAATAACCTCACGATCCTGGTCACCAGGCTCCAAAATGTGACAATCGGCTATCCTATTAATGGAAAATTCTATGCTATTTTTATATTTACTATGTATTTTTATCGTTATAAACCGTAAGAAAATCTATAGTTGTTATTTACCTTGTTCAGTTCTGTAAATTGACTATGATCGTTTTTAGTAGAGGACCCAAATTGCTAGCAGTAACTCAAACTCTAGTACAACACGCCAGTGCTCAGTCTGATAAATCCTACCTCAAGTTACCCTTTTCCCTACTTATTCAGATATGTACCATTTCAATTGTAACTTAAGCATAAAGTATAAAGTACCTTAAAATAACTTAACTTATCCTAACAGAAACAGTAGATCTCATCTAGAGACGGGGACGATCTTCCTGTCGGGGTAATAGAGTATTCACTCAAATATTTGTAATAAACTAAGTTTAGTAAGCCCATAACAGGAAGAGAGATTGGGAGGAACGAGTAAGTCTCGTCAAACGGTAACCATCTGTCCCAGAACCCGTTTTTAACGAAATCCTGGACTGAGCAGCAATATATTAATCAGATGATACCTTTGATTGCTATAAGAGCATACTACATAAATATATAGTATTGTCTCTCTCATTGGTTGAATAGAGCCTGTTTCCGTAGAAACATCCGTTAAGGTTTGTTTTCGTAGAATCGTACAATTAGAACAGAAGTTATCATCAGGTACTCCCTTCAAATTTCTACAGTTTCACATGTCTTCTCCATGTTATTAGATCATAGTATTATTCCTTTTACCAGGATACAAATGATAGAATATTATTGTCGCGAAATAGCCAATCTTTTATAATTAGTTCATTCAATGAACATATGGTATTTTCATTGAATGAACTAGGCAAGTCCAAGTAGATAATAAACGATCTAATATCAGATCTCCAAAGAAACTCCAAGTCTCGACTTTTCCAAGACTAAGCCACAATCCATCAAACAAGCCAGCCAATTATAGGCATTTGCAATCAATATTATCGTCTTTGCAGACTTTAGAACTTCTGTTCATCATATGTAGACATTAGACTAGATATGTCTTTTTTAGGAATGATAAAATAGCTGTCTCAAGTCTGTAAGGATAGGTTAATATGTATAACAGTGTTCTTGTTCACTGCAGATTCTTCAAAGAGAATAATGTAGATATTCTCATGTCAAGGATAGAGACCGTTGATTATTACCGTAGTAATTTTTGTTCATGTTCATAAAGAACGTTATTAAATGTAAACACTTTTTCTTATGTTCCGCAAAGGACAAAGGCCGAGAGAAATGTATAATTTCTCTACCAAGCTTCGCTCGATGAAAAACAAATAGTTTGGAAAATCCAAAAGTGCACGCCTCATAATCTCATTTTTCACAATCAAATTGATTTTGATTGTTTTATTGCTAACTTAAAACGAAGAAAAGTATGTGTCGACTTTAACGCACGGCTGGAGATTATTTTTAACTTTTATTTTAACTTCCCGCTGAGAAAATTGAAAATTTTCAAAATTCGGGACAAATTCGAAATTAGTTTCACCCCGTTTTTGAAAAGTCGAGTTTTCATCAGATCTCGACGTTTATAGGTCTCAGGAATCTTCTCTGACCACTCACGAGCAAGTGTCATGCACCCTATCCGTATATGTGTGTGGGTGTGTATGTGACCCGCTTATAACTCTTGAACAACTAAACCGATCGGAACCAAACAAGTAGCTTTCCAAAGAATTCTATACAACTTAGATTTCCTGTGAATTTAAACCGATTCGGACCGGTAGATTTTGAGAAATCTTGAAGCCAAATCTTTAATATATGGATGTTTAGCCAAACTAAAAAAGCCGGTCCGAGTGGGTCATCCTGCTGACAACCGACCGCCGATTCAATGAGCTGGCCATCTTATACTAAACTGGTCGGCTTACTGTAGTACTGCCACAAATAAGAGTAAGTGCTCGGTATTAAGTTCTTTGCCTGAGTCAGCAGCCCTATCTAAGGAGTTGAAGGCGTTTTTCACATCAACCTTTAGAAACACCTCGCTTCCGCCTCGATTCAAAAAGGTATCTCTTCTGGCGCAGTCTCTAATGTGCGCTGCGTAGGTCCGGGGACATCCGGCAAGTGAAATGTTACTAATGGTTGGAAGGTATTTCGATAACAAGATGGCGTAGGTCTCTGGAGTATTTGGTGCAACAACATCGGTAGAACAAAGGTTGGCAGCACTCTTAATGTACTTCGTTAAATTTGGATTCAATTAATTAAAAAAAATTATGCGAAGTGTGTTTTTTCTGATGCTTACCTAATACTGGATTGGGGCAGCAGTTGTCTTTAATTTTTTTAGTGAGCGTGCTGCTTCTTACCCTTATCTTACTCGTACTTATCTTTAAAATTCTGTATGTAAATAATAGAAGATTATCTTATACAGGAGGACAGAGAGGCAGCTACGCAGCGCCTAGCGCTGCGTGGTATGCGTCTAACAATGGGTATGTTATTCTTAAATTTATTACTCTCAAGCCACAAGGGATAACTAGAGGACGCTGGGGATGCTTATAAGTTTGGAGAGCTTGTACACTATATTTTTTTTTTCTTTGTGGCACTTACTTTGATGGATGTGTTAGATAGTTATACTATAGTGTGGGCATCTCGGTGCCTTGAAAAAGCGTGGTTGGGAGCAATCCATACATTGCACGGATTCTTGGGACGTTGCTGCACTAGACTGACTAACGGTCATGACCTGATTAGAAGCTTGAGTGTGATGTCTGACTCAACATACGAGTATCTACCTAAAAAGGGGGAAATTCTTAAATAATAATATTATAAAAACAAGGATTAGAAATTGCACTGATAAGTCACTTAAAATTAAAATTTTGCACGTCTGGCGCCTTTTCTGAGTTTGATGAGTTACTGCCCTGGATTTTATCTCCTTGGTAGCAGCAGCAGAAAATCACAAAATTTTAATTTTCCATGTTATTGCTCTTTTACTCAAAATCTCTAGGCAGCCTTGGAGATCTTAAAGTCACTAGTCACGTGTTGCTAGACGTTCAAGGTTTCCGCCGAGACCATCACATGGTCCCTTCCCTTGAGCTATTGCGTCAAAATGTATTTCTGCATCTATGTTAAAGTTCTTTTATAATTAAATAGAGTTATGAAGTTAAATCGATTTTTAAAGTGTTGTGAAGCGCCATCTGTCACATATATAACGTCTAACAAAATATACTGGAACTATTTTAAGGGTGGATTCAGTCAGTGATACTGAACAACTTTCCCCAAGGAAAAATATGAAAAATAATTTTTGGCTTTCCCTACAAACTCGGATCAGCTGATCGGTCAACTTGTATGGAAGGTCAAAAATTTTTTTTCATATTTCGGATGTTCCTTGGGGAAAGTTGTTCAATACCATGGACTGAATCCACCCTTAAAATAGTTTCAGTATATTTTTTTAGACCCTGTATAATTTTAGAAACTACTAAGTATGTAATTTCAAACTGAATATTTGTCTCTTGATTGTCATCAAATATGGTTTTTAAATGATCACGAATTGCAATTACTCTTAAACAATAAAGGCAACGTTTATTTTCGGCTGATTTTGCAGACGTCAAGTGGCACAAGGTGTTGTTCCAGCTGTGAGGTTAGCTACATCTCCTTCGTTCAACGTGGGCTCTACATTTTAGTGCATACACAGACGACATGTTTTCTGGAGTCTCCGGCAAGTTGCAGTCTTTTGTTGTTGGGAGTATAAATCTTACTTAAGCCCACTTTTAAAATTGGGAACTCTGTTTTTAATATACACGTATTTTTTTTAAGTTTGGTTTGGTCATCAGATATGGTTGGATCATTTTATAACGTGTAAAAAGTTTTCAAACTTTAACCTGGATATGATCGAAATACAAGATGTCACTTTTCTTCTTATGTCCATTTCACGTGGAATGCCCCGATAAAGGTGAAGGTTCTATAATTTCGAAAATTTAATTGAGGTTGAAAATACTTTTCTTATAAAAATCTTTGGATTTAAAATGGCCTGTACATATTTTATGGTGCTTTATTTTTATAAAGTTTTTAACAAAGCGTTTCTGCTTCCCATAGTTTACGATAATTTTTATCTCTTGGAAATTAATGATTGCCTTCATTTTAACATCCAAATGCGCAGCAAAGATGCATTGCATGCGACATAATTATTCAAGTTTTATGCCACTTTATCTTTTAAAAATCTGTAAATAGGGTTTGCTAATAATGCACTCTGGTGGCAGAACATTGCTAATATGTCTTTGTATATTATAGTTCACCCAAGTGACTTTTTTAAACTATCCTGGTATATAACGTCTAACAAAATATGCTGAAACTATTTTAACGCTGAATTCAGTCCATGATACTGAACAACTTTCCCAAGAAACATATATCGAAATATGAAAAATATTTTTTTGCTTTTCATACAAACTCGGATCAGCTAATCTGTCAACTTGTATGGGGCAGCAAAATTTTTTTTCATATTTTGATATATTATGTTCCTTTGGAAAAGTTTTTCAGTATCATGGACTGAATCTTCCCTTAAAATAGTTTTAGTATATTTCATCATCATCAATACAGCTAGCCCTATTTTTATTAATAAATGTTATAAAATGTTTGCTGTTGAATGAAAATTTATTATTCAATAATTTATAACGGTACTGAACTGACTTTTTCCAAAGAATATATCCAATCAACTTTGAATATAATTACTTTATATAAGAGTGTACTTCTTTTATAGATAGTTCAAATTTGCGAAATGTGATCTACACTTTAGATTTTAAACATTTCCATGGAGTTTAGCAGTTTGTATATACATATATGTTGCTCGTATATGTTCATTCCCGAGACTTAGAAAATAATAAGCAGTGGTATCGTCAATTTACTCTTGTTTGTTCAAGAAGGTGACAAAATGTGTAACGTCTGCTATAAAAATAATAAAAAGATGAACAAATGAATTTTCTTATCACCACTTCACAGTTAGAATGAATCGTTCGCATCTGCTCTCCATTTTTTCTTTTCTTTTGTAAAACCCTCAAAGGAAATCATTTCCGGATTACGAGATTTATACGTTATAAATGATAAAATACGATAGCAGCCATAGCAGTTCAATTTAGTTTCGTTTAACATTACGTAAAATAATTTTGGTTTTATTGGCTGTCAGCACAAGTCTTATATACTCGTAAATATAGGCGTGGTAATTTTTTCATATGATATTTCAGGAGAGTAATGTAACTCTCTTGCCCCAGTAAACACCGCCATCTTCCTTTTAACAACCCAAATGTGCGCTTTAGTGGCTTGAGCTGTTTTTTGGCCTCAATTATAGAGATACTCGGGTTTGTTTTGCACAGCTCCATCTACTGGGATCATCATGTACTCCCTCAATGGTTAGGTACCCTAAACAACATACCTACATACATTTTAGCTGCATATCGCAAAAAACAATATAAGCAGGTATTTAATTTACTGCCTTGGTAATAGAGGGACCAAGTCATGCAACGGGGGTGTACTTTCTTATACAGACAAAAGTTTAACAGATTTTCATATCATAGAATAATCAATATGTAGGTTACTCAGTATAAAGAATTTTTAATAATAGATTTTCGTTGCACAGAAAATCAATAATTAGAATGTTTGTTATGAATAATTTGAAATCATAGAATTTTATTACAAATAACATTTACTTTTGTGATGTTTCTAATATCAGAATATCAAATTAAATATTATTATTTTTAATAAGTTTAGTTAATATAATATTTATAACCTATAAGTTTTCCCTATTCTAGTAAAATGGATAAAACTTTCCCAGCAGTGTGTTGGTCGCAGTTCTAACCTAACCTAACCTATATTGTGGTAGCCATTTATAATGTACTAGCTGTGCCCGCGACTTCGTTCGTGTGGTTGTCGGAATGTAATGTTATATAGCCTAAAGCCTTCCTCTATAAATAGACTACCCAACAAAAAAAGAATTTTTCAAATCGGACTATTAGTTCCTGAAATTAGCGCGTTTAAACAAACAAACAAACAAACAAACTATTCCGCTTTATAATATTAGTATAGATTCTATAACCTAACCTGTATTGTGGTAGCCATTTATAATGTATTCTAACTTATTACATGGTATTTAATTTGATTAAACAATGTTTTCTCTTAATACTTCCTTAAATAATAATTTTCTGTAAAATAAAATTCCATGAAAGATTATACCGAACAAACAATATTCTTTAAAGAAATATTCTACTGGTTGATTAGTTTGTTAAATAAAAATATGAGATTCTAAAATTCATTGAACTGTGTTTCTATAAATTGTGTTTCATTCAAGTAAATAGTCTTTGAACCAATAATATTTGAAATAAAAATATAAGAATTAAATATTCTATGAAAAATTTTCTGTGAATCGAAATTCTATGAAATTTCAGTCTGTGAAACAAGGGGCACCCCATGCAACGGACTTTCTAAAGTAAAAAACCGGCGATAGGTCATCCGCTAGCGGCCTTACCCTTCTTTTTTTCCTAATTTATTTTTCTTTGTGACTGGGTCTATGGCGTTAGTAGACTGCTGCCTTGGTAATAAAGGGACCAAGTCATGCTTTCCAATGTGAAAAACCAGCGATAGGTCATCCGCTAGCGGCCTTACCGCTCTTGTTTGTCTAATTATTTCTCCTTTGCGACTGAATCTATGGCGTTAGCAGACTCCTGCCTTGGAAATAAAGGGACCAAGTCATGCAACGGACTTTCCAAAGTGATAACGTCAAGATGGTAGCGCAAAACCAGTGGCCTTACCGCTCTTATTTGCCTAATTTATTTTCTTTTGTGACTGGGTCTATAGAGTTAGCAGACTCCTGCCTTGGTAATAAAGGGACCAAGTCATGCAACGGACTTTCCAAAGTGAAAAACCAGCGATAGGTCATCCGCCAGCAGCCTTACCACTCTTATTTGCCTAATTTATTTTCTTTTGTGACTGGGTCTATGGCGTTAACAGACTCCTGCCTTGGTAATAAAGGGACCAAGTCATGCAACGGACTGTCCAAAGTGATACCGCCAAGGCGGTAGCGCGAAACCAGCGATAGGTCATCCGCTAGCGGCCTTACCGCTCTTGTTTGTCTAATTATTTCTCCTTTGCGACTGAATCTATGGCGTTAGCAGACTCCTGCCTTGGAAATAAAGGGACCAAGTCATGCAACGGACTTTCCAAAGTGATAACGTCAAGATGGTAGCGCAAAACCAGTGGCCTTACCGCTCTTATTTGCCTAATTTATTTTCTTTTGTGACTGGGTCTATAGAGTTAGCAGACTCCTGCCTTGGTAATAAAGGGACCAAGTCATGCAACGGACTTTCCAAAGTGAAAAACCAGCGATAGGTCATCCGCCAGCAGCCTTACCACTCTTATTTGCCTAATTTATTTTCTTTTGTGACTGGGTCTATGGCGTTAACAGACTCCTGCCTTGGTAATAAAGGGACCAAGTCATGCAACGGACTGTCCAAAGTGATACCGCCAAGGCGGTAGCGCGAAACCAGCGATAGGTCATCCGCCAGCGGCCTTACCTTCTCTTATTTGCCTTTCCTGGCGTCTGCGGCGTTTCTTCTCTTCTATATATTTTTCACTTAAGGCCACTACCCATAAAATATGTTTTATCGACATTTTTTTAAATATTTTTTAAATAATTAAACTTACGTAAACTTTATACTTATTCACAATCGGATTATCAAGAAATTATTCATTTTGCACATTTCTGACGACCTCCGTGGCGTAATGGTTAACACGCTAGACCGCTAATCCGGAGGTTCTGGGTTCGATCCCCAGCCAGGGCAAGTTGGAAAATGGCCTTTTTCAAATTGTCTTGGGTCTTGGGTGTTTATCTATATATGTATTTATCATAAAAAACATAGTATCGGTTAGTTAGTATCCCATAACACAAGTTTAGAACTTACTTTGGGGCTAGCTTAATCAGTGTGATTTATCCCTATATATTTATTTATTATTTAAAATACAATGTAAAACATAGGTAACCTAAAAACAACTATATAGGCAAAGAAATTATAAAAGTACAATCTAGAATACACACAAAATGGCAAAGCTGTTCTCAAAAGATGTACCATAATTTGTAGGCAGCTTGTGGGAAAGGGATACTTACAAACTTTACGGAAACTTTAGGTATTTAAATATAAGTATTATGGAAATATAAACTTTATGTACGTGGCATTAAGTTTAATTTTCAATGTTTTTTTTATTGTTTTTAATTTTCTTGGTTAACAGACAAAAACATTTACGACTATTAGCAAACAACTAATTGATGATGGTGATTCCTTGAGGGAGAGATCAATTATGACAAGACCGATTTTATGGCATCACAATAAAGTTTTGATTTCAATAAATTTTTTGTCTATGCCCCGTACCGAAACACATCGCCGTGTTCCATTTAAAATAAATTATAGCTAAAAACACACGCTTTATGATATTATTAAAAACCTCACCCACGGCTCAGTTTATAAATATATATATAAGGCTAAGCATAGACATTTCAACACAATAGTCTTTTGTTATGAACTAAATAAATGAAGTAAATGAAGAACACACTCGTATTTTAATACCCCTCATTATGTGACAGCATCATAAACTACGATTTTTTTTTCATTTTACTTAGTAAAAATTATATCAAGTGTCCTACCAGATTATTGTCTACATGTTTAGCTATCAAAATGATGACAGGCTTTTTGTATTTAGATAATTGGTACCATTAAAACATATTGGCTGCTATTTACTCTGGAAGTAGAATTAGAAAGATTTAAAAAATTCGATATAAGTATTAAACAATTATGGGCTATATCGATGACGAGACAGACCACTCTATACCTATATCATGCAAAAGCAAATATTTTTCAGTAAAAAGTTTCCTGTAGATCACGATAACTTTAGAGTATTTTTTTAAGTGTTTGTACTCAAATTAAAATAACATTACGTTTATAACATTTTTAAAAAACTATTTGTGTATTTTAGGAACTATCTTTATCATAAAAGGTTATTTAGTTGTGTCTATTCGATATTAGCTATCCGATATTTTCTTTGCTCCGGTAATGGTGAAACGACTTCGGCACCGCCCGCACCCGATAGTCATTGATGATTGATTATGGCGCTTTTGTTCGGCTATTACCGTATCCAGTCACTTGGCAAATCTTAAAAGGAGCACCTTAATGTTTTTACACAAAATCTCAGTGGATCTTCTATAATATCTACTACTACTACTAACTACTATTTATTTTATTATATATATATATTTTTTAAATTTTCCGTTTTCCGCAAACATGCTAAGAAAATCTTAACTTTCTCACTTTAAACTGTAAACAGTAGTTCATAAAATAGTTTGAAGGGTTATCTAGGGCTTCACAAAGACAAAATTTTAAATGATATCTCCATTTCCTTTCAAATAAATTATTTCAAATGTGGGCAGCATTGGACACCGGAAAATTCATGTAGCCCCTTTTAAAATTTTTCGTACTCACGTACAAAATCTGTTTAGTTGTGCGCTGATTTGTATGGGAAGGCGAATTTTTTTCTTCATTTTAGTTACTTAATTGTTTTTATAAAGAGTAGTTCTCAGTATGATGAACTGAAGTTACTCCAACAATTTGGCTGGTGATTAAAAATCATATATACAATTTATAACTATACCTAATTATAATTGATTTCAGAAATTAAGATTTTTTATGAATATGGCGGTGTCTACTTAAGTGAGTAATGTAACAAATTTTACTGTGCCTATATATTTTAACGTTAGTAGTAATTTCGTCGTACATTTTTTAGGAATCAGGTTATTGCAATTTAATTAGAGCTAAAGTCAGAACGTTCAAATTTTATATACATCCATCAAAAATGAAAACGAACGGCCACCGATGGCAAGGAGGCTGATCATTTATCAAATTTATCTAGATTTCAGGCCGGACCGCATCGTTTACTGAACGAAAAATCTATAACGCGCTAAGTTCAAACACGATTCAGTAGGGAGGGCCCGAATAAGCATTAGATAAGTACCTTAAATTGTGCATTATGAGTAATGGAAATATATTATTGTCTCAAAACCTATATATATATATATTATATTGATATATTACCTAAGTCCCATAAAATAAGAAAAACTATTTTTACCTTTTTATTTAGTACTCGTACAAGTATTTTCGTTTTGCACAAATTAAACAAACATACTGATTTATTTTTAAACATGTCAACAAGTTGTCATGTCAACAACAAGTTTAAATCAAAGGTTGGTTTAGGACCTTTGATTGATTCAAGGGAGCTTCTGGTGACAAAACTATATGGAGTCCCACTGGTTTTCATAGCCGATTGAATGGCGGACAGTGCCTATACAAACGCCGACCATAGTCCGCTAAACAAATATCATTACTGCCGCACTATGACTGTCCACTGTAACTATTTCACATGTTGTTTATGAGCATGAGCGTTTACAACACCAAACTTCACCAATTTTATATTATAAAGTCCACAAAATCTAATTTATCAAGCCCCAACTGAACCCCTTGACTTCCCGCCAAAAACTCTTGAAAACACGTCTGACAACATCAACGACGGCGTACCTATTTTTTTGAATAATTTCATTATAATCATTTCAAATCATCGTTGATTTAAGTATCTGTGGGACCTCGACCTGTCCCGGCGCTCTAGGCGTATATATATATATATTTATAATATGTATATATATATATATATTATAGAACAATAATATAGAACTATAATAACAGAACAATGTCTGCCTGAATTCAGTCAACGTGCTAACTATGTCACACTTTCTGATCTCTCAAGCCTTGCTTTCTTTTAGACGGTTGCTATCATACCTACTACGAAGTTAGGTACAATGATTAAACTTATGTTTAATTAATAAGTACTTTTACAACATTACAACTGGATCACACTTACCTACAGCACACTCTCCAACCTATAGTACCTACAATAGTAGTTTATGACACTAGTAAGGTACACTGGACTGTTCTCTTTAATCTTAGCGTTTTCCAGATTGCATTCTTTACGCTTTCCAGCTTTTTCTTCTCCGCTTCCCACGATTTTCTGAATTCTTGTTGCTATGACCCTGGGCAATTGGGCACTGATATCACCCTTCACGACCTGAAGGCGGCGTTTGTGAGGTAAGTAGTTTGACCATTTCGGTTCATACCTTTTCGATGCAGTTATGTTATACAGTTGAGTTTAAACTTAACGTTTCTTCATAGACTCAGGTAGTCAGTTGAAAGTTTAAGCATTTAATAAAATTTTACAAACGAATATCGTATTCAAATTGATTTACTACTATACAGTTTATACTTATTATATTTGGTTTTGGACTATTTACGAGTCTTAAATGATGATAATGTTGATTGATGACGATATAAAAGGTCCTTTAGATAATTATACTACGGCACATATAAAAACCTAAATACTTACTTTTGGTATAATAAAACAGTCAATATTTTTGATAGCTTTTATTTTTCGCGATACAAACACGTTGTTACATAAGTTACAGTCACATTTATGCGACGAATAAATAATTCAATGCATTTATGTGATATTATTAATTGCACATCAAACATCAAATAAATCAACAATCTCAACATAAATACTGACTGCACATCAAATTTACTAGGTTTTCTTTATAATGCGCTATACCTATATATATAAAAGGACAAATTACACTGATTAAGCTAGCCCCAAAGTAGTTTTTTTAAACTTGTGTTGTAGGTACTAACTCAATGATACTATATTTTATGATAAATACATACTTACTTATATAAATAAACACCCAAGACCCAGAACAATTTGAAAAAGCCCATTTTCCAAGTTGCCCTGGCTCGGGATCGAACCCAGAACCTCCGGATTAGCGCGCCAAGGAGGTCGTCAAGGTTAGGGCAAACCTATAGGTTAGGTTATGTCAGAACTGCGACCTACACTTGCTATAGGAAAGTTCTATCCATTTTACTACGCCACAAATATAGATTGCAGTTTGTTTAGTAATATTTTCAATTGAGTATTTTGCTGTGCAATCAGTAATTTTGATTTGCGTTTAAATACTATCCTTATTCGTTCAGTAAAACATTTCTGCAAATACCATTAACCAGTATACTAACTTTGATTTATTCAGTGTGCATAATTAGTGTGCGATTCAGTATTTTTGGTGAAACTTTAAAATATTTTGTTCGAAAAATGGGAATATACAGATATCGATTTAAATACCTACATGCCTTTAAAAATTACCTTTCCTCAATCTCAAGTCGTAAAATTCAAATTACATATAAACTTTAAAACGATTTTTTATCTAAGGATTTTATATTTACATACTTTATGAACACAATACTAAAATTTAAAAATAAGTTTGGAAAATCCAAAAGTGCACGCCTCATAGCGTTCACTCAATTTTCACAAAAAAAAAACAGAACTTGAATATTGCATATTTATCGGTGTATAATTGCATATTGCATATTTGACGACCTCCGTGGTGTAATGGTCAACACGCTAGTCCGCCAATCCGGAGGTTCTGGGTTCGATCCCCAGCCAGGTCAATTTGGAAAATGGCCTTTTTCAAATTTTCCTGGGTCTTGGGTGTTTATTTATATATGTATTTATTATAAAATATAGTATCGTTGAGTTAGTATCCTATAACACAAGTTTAAAACTTACTTTGGGGCTAGCTCAATCAGTGTGATTTGTCCTTATATATTTATTATATTTATTTATTATTTATTTATTTATTATGAACAAAATAAAAAATTTACTTTTAAATTTTCGCGCCATTGCCCACACAGAAAAGAAAGGTACTGCGCATGTATTGTCAATGTCAAGAAGAAAATAAAAATGAAAAGATTAACATTGTATCCAGAAAAAGAATGGAAATTAAGAATGGCTAAAAGGCAGATGCCAAACGCCGTAAAAAAAAAAAATTTGTCAATGTCAACGGACCTTATTTACATAGATTTAGATATACCAACGATAGGTGGATTTCAGTTTATTGCTAATTATAATTAAACAACATTGAATTAGACCGTGATCTTCAAAAGGACTTAGTTTTGGATAATACTGAAGCGTATGTGGCGTATCGGACCTGCCGTACGCCAACCTTCTTTGTAAATAATCTCATAGAGATGACGTCATCGTCGAGCGCACGTCTAACAGTGCGCGCGCATGGATGGCCCCTTCATATCGAACCTGTCAAATCGGCCGTCACGGAAAATTCCCTTGCATATATTTTATTAATTATTTTATATCAAAACAGTGCAATAACTCATTGTTAATATATAAATAAATACATAGCAGCATACCAAATACTTTCACTGCTATATTGGTGACCCCGACGTGATACCGCAACCGTACTTCGCGAAGATGGAAAAGGATGAAAATTTTGGAATCCCAACGGCCGAACCAACTCAAGGTACATTTCAACAAACATTTAAAGTCGGCGTCAAAATTCCGCCATTCTGGCCTGACCGCCCAAACCTATGGTTCGCACAATTAGAAGGTCAATTCATATTAGCCGGTATAACAGCCGATACTACCAAATTTTATACTGCGTGTAGTTACTTAGAACATCAGTATGCCGTTGAAGTCGCAGATGTCATTGAGAACCCGCCCAAAGAGAATAAATACGAAACGCTCAAGAGAGAGTTGGTGAAGCGTATGTCAGCCTCAAGAGAGGAAAAAATCTTACAGTTCCTGAATAAAGAAGAAATGGGCAATCGTAAACCTTCGTAGTTCTTAAGGCACTTAAGACATCTGGCGGGCCCTCAAATCTCAGACGAATTTATACGCACGGTATGGTGTAATGGCTTACCTTCGCAAATACAGCCAATTATTGCGTCGCAGACCGACTCACCACTAGAGAAATTAGCTGATTTGGCTGATAAAGTAATTGCTATCGCCTCGCCCGCTTCCCAGGTATGTGACGTCAGACCAACAACTTCTTCAGCTGACCCGTATTTAGGTATAATGGAGAGTATGACCAAGCAAATAGAGGAGCTGCGCAGTCAAGTACAGCAGCTAGCCACGCGAGAGAGTCGGCCCAACTTCAGACGATATCGGTCTAGTTCGCGATCCCGGTCACGTGGTAATGGCCTATGTTTTTACCACCGCAAGTTTGGTGCTGCGGCCTTCAAATGCACAACGCCCTGCGCATATAAAAAGCCGGAAAACTCCAGCGGCAGCCACTAGTGGCGGCAAATGACTGCCCGCAAGGAAACGGCCGCCTCTTCGTCGTCGACAGGAAGACCCGGGTAGAGTACCTCATTGATACAGGATCTGACCTCTGCGTATTCCCCAAATCGATGGCCAAAGGGTTCCGTCCTCGTACTACGTATGAGCTGTATGCAGCGAACAACACCCGTATTAATACGTACGGATTTCTGGATTTGTGCCTTGATCTTGGCCTGCGTTGAGACTTCCGCTGGCGCTTCATCGTGGCTGAGGTATCCAGGCCCATCATAGGAGTTGACTTCTTACAGCACTACAATCTTCTGGTAGACTGCCGACAACATCGACTGGTTGACGGACTCACAACGCTTTGGATCACAGTCCCATGTCGTCACAGCACTTCGCCAGAGACCGAAGCAGTCAAGACCATCAGCGGTGACTCCAAATACCTGGACTTGCTGAAGCAGTACCCAACCCTCACCACGCCAGCAGGTAGGCCCACAGAACCCAAGCACAATACTAAACATCACATCCGCACGACTCCAGGACCTCCAGTGGCAGCTCGTCCTCGCAGATTGGCCCCTGATCGCCTAAAAATCGCAAAGCAGGAGTTTGATGCTATGTTTCAGAATGGAACAGCACGACGTTCGGAAAGCTCATGGTCGTCCCCACTCCATCTCGCTCGTAAGAAAGACGATGGCTGGCGCCCATGCGGTGATTACCGTGCTCTCAATGCGAGAACAATTGCAGACCGCTACCCAATTAGACACATCAACGACTTCACTTACCAGCTGTCAGGTGCCAAGATCTTCTCGAAAATTGACATGATCAAGGCGTATAATCAGATCCCAGTCGAAGAAGCTGATATTTCGAAAAATGCCATCACAACACCGTTCGGGCTCTTCGAATTTCCGTACATGACATTTGGTCTACGAAACGCAGCTCAAACCTTTCAAAGGTTCATCGATGAAGTACTGCAAGGCTTGGATTTCGCGTACGGATATTTGGACGACACCTTGATCTTTAGCAGGTCTGAAGAGGAACACCTCCAACACCTGGAAATCTTGTTCGAGCGTTTCAAGGACTACGGCTTACTGATTAACGTGTCCAAGTGCGTTTTTGGCGTTGAGGAAATACAGTTCCTAGGATATTCTGTTTCCACAGATGGTATCAAGCCCTTAACAGAAAAGGTAGAAAGTATACAAGCCTATCCTCCTCCGTCAACAGCTAAACAACTTCGACGTTTCTTGGGCATGTTCAATTACTATCGCAGATTCGTACCAAAAGCTGCTGAACTTCAAGCACCGCTCGACAAAGCCCTCACTGGCAATATCAAAGGAGCTACTCCCATTAACATGACGGAAGAAATGTTATCAGCTTACAACGCTTGCAAAAACTGCCTATCTCAAGCTGCACTTCTTGCACATCCAGATGTCAACAAAGAACTGGCATTGTTCACTGATGCATCCGATGGAGCCATTGGTGCAGTTTTGCAGCAGAACAACAACGGCAGCTGGGAGCCTCTCGGTTTCTTTTCCCGCAAACTTTCGTCATCACAAAAGAAGTATAGCCCATATGATCGAGAGTTGTTGGCTATTTACGAAGGCATCCGATACTTCAAGTACATGCTGGAAGCTAGAGTGTTCACGGTTTACACAGATCATAAACCCATCACATTCGCTTTCACCACCAAAAGAGACGGATGCTCACCCAGACAGTTCAGATACCTCGATTACATTTCACAATTCACCACTGACATCAAATTCATATCCGGTTCTGACAATGTCGTCGCTGACGCTATGTCCCGCATTGAACAAATTTCACCTTTCATCAACTTCGCAGATCTTGCAAGAGATCAGGAGCAAGACCCTGAACTGCAAGACCTGTTAAGGCAGAAATCATCCCTCATCTTCAAGAAACTGCCTGAGAACAATTTATACTGCGACATCTCATTAAATCACCCACGTCCATACCTAACCCCTTCCTACCGCAGGAAAGTCTTCGAGAAGATGCCCGGTTTGAGCCACCCCGGAACCAAGGCAACCGCTCAACTCATCGCCGAACGCTTCATTTGGCCTGGGTTGCGCAAGGACTGCACCCGCTGGACTCAGCAATGCACAGATTGCCAACGAAGCAAGATCTCCCGTCATCTCTCTTTCCCTTTTCAAACTTTTCCTGTACCTTCAGAACGTTTTTCCCACGTTCATCTTGATCTCATTGGTCCTTTATCCTTTTCCAAAGGGTATAAATATTGCCTCACCGTCGTCGACCGTTTTTCCCGCTGGCCTGACGCCTATCCCCTGGCGGACATCACTGCAGAAACTTGTGCCAGTGCCTTTTTATCCAACTGGATATCGCGCCATGGTTGTCCTTCCACCATCACTACCGACAGAGGACAGCAGTTCCAGTCACACCTATTTCAAGCCATTTCGCGACTGATTGGTGCAGAACATCGCCCCACCACTGCCTACCATGCGCAGTGCAATGGACTGGTGGAGCGTCTCCATCGCCAGCTGAAGGCAGCCATCATGTGCCACAACAACCCGCAGTGGACAGAAACCCTCCCTCTTGTACTGTTGGGCATACGAGCAGCTTGGAAGGAGGACCTCGGCGCGTCGGCTGCTGAGATGGTCTACGGCGAGCCTCTGAGACTACCTGGACAATTCTTTACTCCATCTTCAGCCAGTCATCTGGATCCTGTGGACTACGTGTCACGCCTAAGGAAACACATGGCTGGATTGTCTCCTGTGCCTACATCAAATCACGGCAATAAAACTTTCTACGTGCCAAAGGACATACATACGTCGGATTACGTATTTCTACGCCGGGGCCCTGAAAGACGAGCCCTTGAATCGCCATACGTCGGCCCATATAAGGTACTGCACAGAGGAGCCAAAGCCTACAAAATTGAAGTCCAGGGCAAAGAAATTACTGTCACTGTAGACAGACTGAAGCCAGCGTATCTTACTTTAGATGATAATAAAACTTCAAACAAGACAACCGTCCATCCTTCTTCAGCACCTGAAGAAAAGGATCCTCCACGGACAAGGAGCGGACGTGTAGTCAGATTCCCCGCTCATCTTCAGCACTATCGACCGTGAACCGGTCTCAGCGGGGGAGTAATGTGGCGTATCGGACCTGCCGTACGCCAACCTTCTTTGTAAATAATCTCATAGAGATGACGACATCGTCGAGCGCACGTCTAACAGTGCGCGCGCATGGATGGCCCCTTCATATCGAACCTGTCAAATCGGCCGTCACGGAAAATTCCCTTGCATATATTTTATTAATTATTTTATATCAAAACAGTGCAATAACTCATTGTTAATATATAAATAAATACATAGCAGCATACCAAATACTTTCACTGCTATACGTATAAAAAAATGGACTTGATCAGATAAGTTTTTCGGGAGTTATCGTGACCACGCCAGTTTCCATACGTCCGGACACACGGACGTTCACAAAATGATTTTATTAAACATTGTTTTTATTTATTTAAAAGGCAAAATGCCTTTTAAAAATATCATAGGTAAGTGTTGAAACTAGTGTTTTTCCTTGACATTTATGTGTAAATATTATTGTACAAGTGCGATAGAAAATAAATAGAGACACATTAAGTTAAAAAAATCACTTGATTTTTATAAGGCGAGAGTAGAGCACTACCTCATATGCGCTTCGCTTATGAGGCGTGCAATAACACTTCTTTCCGAACAAAGTAATGTTACAAAATAATTTTTAAACCATGTACATATAAATTTTTGTTACGGCTCTAGATACACATCATTTGAGCCTCATAAAAATGGTGACAAATGTTCAGGGAAAAAGCCGATATAATTGCTTCGGGTCGGCTTTGTTGATCGACAAATACTGCCGAACCGACAATGCCAGACCGCTTATGTATGTAGCACCCCTTAGGTATGTCATTTAGCTTTAAAATGCGCTATACCTAAGCAAATATCGCGAAAAAAATTCTAAATTAAACCGTTGAGATTTGTCTCGTTCTAAGACCCCTACGGGTTAAGCAGTTATGTTTATGCCTTCTTTCTTTGAGTAAAAAGTAATGACTAAACAAAATTTACTTTTTTTCACGCTTATAGAGTTGCTATGTTCAGAGTTTAAAGTAAAGGGACTTTCGATTTCCTTTAACGCAATCCCGGTGGTATTGTGTACACATACATTTATTTATTTCGGCCGAGTTTTCCGCGGTCGCAGCAGAATGAGTTATAGCATAATTTGTTCTGGTGGGCCCCAACACAATAACGATACGACTTGAGGTGAGAACCGTGAGAAGTGTTCAGTATGTAAGTAGAATAAAAATTGATGATGAGACATTTGTAACGCGTCCTAGCTGTATCGCAGCCTAAGTGCCCAACAGCGTGCCCAACCCGATACGTACAATAGATGATTTGTCAACTCGTAAGCGGATAGACGTTGGCTGGGAATTTTTGGAGAATTCTCACAATAAATATAGTGTTTGTAGTATTTTTAATATTATACCTACAGAAAGATTTATTTTCCAGTGCACAAAGTTGTCCATTACCTAAGAAAGAAATGAAGAAAACGAAATAATATTTTTACGTTGCATACATTGCGGTCGTCTGATCAAGTTTAGTATGGTGCGGTTCCTATTTTTTATTTAACTAGGTATATCTTACTTAGAGAATGCAGTCAAGTATCTGGCGTTGCTGTTAAAATACGCATTAGATTTGTTTTAAAGATAAATACATAATTGTGTCTGAAATTCTAAATATATTTTAAATTAAATATAATATCACTTTTGTTTTATGAGGGATGCGGTTCCCCGATGCAGAGTAGCGTCACAGAATACATAAGAGTACAAACAGAATGGAATCTCACAGCGTCTCCCGCAAATTGGCGTCCCCGCACCTCTCCCCCGCACTATGTGCCCCTTATTGCGCTCTAAAACAGGGTTCGTTACTAGCCGCACGCAATTCGCGGCGTGTCTTGTCTTGAGAACTGTCAACCAATAGTAACCATCAGGGTGAGAAGATGCGCATATAATAATTGTTTATCCACCGAATACAACAAAGAACGTATATTTCATAGATTTCCGAGTGATAAAAACAGGTAAGCAAAGCAACAATATAATTTCACGTTATTACCCAGCAACCATCTCGAACACCGATTGATATTTATATACCCTTCTCACTCTCTCGTATTGGCAGGAGAATACACAAATATATGTGAAGTGATATTATGTAGCTGTTACCGACTTTTCTGTAACATTTAATACATAATTATAAAACAGAATATTGTTTACGTCATAGTGTTCGCAAATCTCCCGGTATGGAAAGATATAATCGTAAATATGTCGAACTCGTTAGTATGTAAGTATTAAATTAATTCTGCGGTGCGACCCTAAGTATAACACTCACACATCGACGTGTGTACAGATAAATTGTTTCGTTTGTAGTAGTAGTAGGTATATATGTTATGATCTATGAAGGGTCATACCAGTGGTAGCGTGTAGGATCAAACTTAGGTATTTATTTTGTTCAAACACAGTGTAGAGAAAATTTTATTTTTTTATTTATTTTAGAAACGGGATCTTTCGCTAAATATAACGCGCCTGGTTGTCAGCATACTCGTAAACAGTAGTAGTTTTCAATAAATTCTATAAACCTATGTATATCTTGTAATAAATTACTGAGATAGAGAGCATCTTTCATTGCCTCACTAACACTGGCGTACTCTGCCCCAGCAGAAGATGTAGCCACAGTTCTTTGCTTTTGAGATCGCCAAGCGATTGTCACTCCTCCCAAAATAAAAGCACTCCCTGAGTATGATTTTCTATCAATTAAACAATTACCCCAATCGGCACCTGAGTAACCTATTAACGACTTCCCGTCTTGCGAAATGTTAATCGGTAGTCAATTGTCTTCTTTAGATATCGAAGAACTCTCTTAGCTGAAATCCAGTGAGTATGACTCGGACAAGTCGTGAATTGAGCTAACTTAGAAACCGTATTACACTAAGGTACATTAAAGATCCTATCAGTTTGCGAAAAGGCAACGATTCCTTCTTCGTTTGATCACAACTTCCTTTTTGTGCTGCAAAATTCAATCCTACTTCAGAAGGTGTCGAAACGGTTTTACAGTCTACCATACCAAATTTCTCTTAGGTATCTTGAATGTAGTTTTTGTTGTGAAAGACTTATAACACCGTTCTTTTTATCTATCTCTATACTCAGACAGTATTAAGCCGGTCCAAAATCTTTCCGCTCAAATTCTTTAGCTAAATTCTTCTTCGATTCTTGTATCAAGAAAAGATTATCTGAAGCTACTAAGATATCATCAACATATATAACTACCATTAAAATTGTTCCATCTTCCCTTCGCTGGTGATAAAGACACGGTTTGTTTTCAGTTGGTTTAAGTTTCATTCGACGTAGTTTATCATATAATCTTATATACCACTGCCGTCCCGCTTGCTTCAAACCATACAACGATCGTTTTAAAAGACAAGCAACCTCCAGCTTAAGTAGCTTAGTGTAGTTAGCTTAGACCAGTAGCCTAATTGGTATAAAGCAGTATAACTGACCTTCAACATGTTTTGTGTTTGCGTTAAAATATATTAAGTTGTATGGACAGAAGAAGGACGCATGCCATATGGGTGCAATTTTGTTCTTTTCTGTAAATACATACATGAAAGCTAAATCCATTTTAAATCTTTTTCTAAAATATATCATTGGCTTATTAAACACACACTTAATGCAATATACAGAAATGATGGAAAGCTTTTCATGTTAATTAAATTACGGTTTGCAAAAATCTACTTTTGACCTACTCCTTCTGCATGCGTCCGTTAACATAGGCGAATGTCATATGTTATTATAAACAAGGGTGTCACGAGTAAGTAGTAAGGATGTGTAAAAATAATTATTTTCAATTAATGACGTATTTGACGGGTACCTTAAATAAATTTTAGGTACCAAAAATCTTGCAACATGCACTCACACTCGGCAGGCAATATGGTAATCAGAGTTTGAGCTTCAAGGTTTAAGTACTTATTCAAATGCACATTATCTATTGAGCAATTCGAAAATCGGCTATTCTTAGACGGGTCCGGCGCACATTAACCCTGTGGGGCACAATTTGCCTGCTAAGTTACCATACTACCTGATGTACCTACGTTCAATTCATTTCATCGCTCGATTCGACAGAACGCAGCGAGGCGCCCCCGACCCGATTGCACACTATCTCGAACTCACAGACAAATTTATTCAGATGCATGCACATTTTAATAAAGGCACAATTTTCGTACATGAGCAGTGACGAGCACGTAACAAGGGCTGTATGCATGTACGAATATTGTGGCTCCGACACCAATAACTGGACACATTGTTTGAATCGAGCTATATAGTTATCTCGATTGTAATGGTAAGATGTACGGCATTTTTTATTCTTCTTTTCCCTTATTACTTTTTTGTATATGTTTTTTTTATTGGAATATTTTTATTTCTTCCATCCATACAACTTAATGGGAGCCCGTGGTTGCCGATTTGGTCCACAGTATCACGGCAGAAGCAATGATGCGGGGCGTTTGTTTTCGCACCTAATACAATACAATACAAATACTCTATATTGCACCATAAACAAAGGTAATACAAAATACAAAATAGTACCTACTGAAAAAATATATAAATAAATATATATAATATGATATATCTAATAAAAATGTAGAGCTTGAATGTCTGTACATAGAAAAAAAAACGCTAAAAATCAGGGTAATTTTAGAAGTGAACACACATATCCGGATTTTTTTAAATTTTTTTATTTCTCTATCTCTTTGTCTTTTTTACAGTCTAATCTCCGGAACTGTTTTCCCCGGTCAACATTTTAGATACTTATAATCACGGAAAATCAATGAGTTCCCGTGGGATAGTTAAAAACTATAGTAACTTATACAGCTTAGTACACAACCTATTGACCTAAGGCAAAGAGTGAGAACGACACGTCATTTGTAAATTTTGGTCCAGTATATATTTATATGATATAATTGACATTTTAACTATTCCGGCTATTTCTTCTCCACTTCGCTAGGTCTTTGGCATCCTTGGGTGACCATTGACATGTATGTTATATTTGAGGAAGAAAAAGCGGGAAAGCGCACCCGGGCTCCAAAGTAGCCATGCAAGGTTGCATGCAAAATTTCATTTAAATCGGCCCAACAGTTCCGGAGATTAGCCCGTACAAACAGACAAACAGACAGAAACAATAAATTGAAAAAATCTGGATGTGTTCTATTTCACTTCTAACATCTCCCTGACTCGGTTTTAAGCGTTTTTTTTCCATGCACAGACATTTGACCTCTTCAGTTTTATTATATGTATTGATGATAATTGAAAGTATTGATATTGATGATATGTAAGGAAAACAAAATTAAATAACATAATGAGTATAATGCGAAAGAATCCACTCCAAACTAAATCATAAGTTGGACAGATAGTGAGCTTTTAATTGGTTTTTAAAACTGCACAAAGTTTTGACTTTACGGATATTTAAGGCAAAGAATTCCACAGTCGAACAGCTTGAACGGAAAAGGACTGAGTAGTATGTGGACGAGTGGCGGGGAATTTGAAGAAGGAAATTGTAGGAGCTGCGTAAGTTACGATTTGAGACATCACTTAGAAACGTGAATCGTTATTTTAGGTAGCTGGGAAAAGAAGGTAGAAATAGTATAACCTACCTAAACGTAGGAATGTCGCCAATCGAATAGTGTTCGTCCAGGAAAGTCCTGACAGCACGGCCTGCTACCACAAATCAGACTCCCATAGCGCGCTCTACAGAGTTGTTATCAGTACATTGAAGGATATTAATGTACAACTTGTCGAAAATATCTGCGGACCTCGCTGGAAGGCGGTTCTTTACCAGCCAGGTCTGCAGATATTTCCGACGAGATGTACAAGTCTGTAAAGCGTCATATCACACTGTCTCTGCGAGGAAGCATAAACTATGCGGTTTTGGACCACCGTTGCAAATTTTATAAAGTTTTATTAATGAATATAGTTAGAAAAAAATCATCAAATGATCTACTCTACTCCTAACCTAACTGTAGTGAAATGATAAATGATATTTGTAGAAAAGATATTGAATAGAAATTATTAAATTAAACTACAAATCAGTCGAATTTTGTGAGTATGGAAAAACAAGGTACCTATTTCGTCTTTCTTTCAAAAATATTAAATAAGTGACAGAAAAAATGTGTAAAAAAATTGATATAAAATGTGAGATTGCAAAGAGTTTGCGAAACTAACATTATTGTCAATTTCCGATAACATTTAAGTAGTAGGCTCTTTTCTTCTGGTATTTTTTTAGGGTTCCGTAGTCCAAGGAACCCTTATAGTTTCGTCATGTCCGTCCGTCCATCCGTCCGTCCGGGCTCGAACTCCGCCGCTACTGCACCGATTGTCACGTAAATTGGTGGAGAGATAGATATTTAAGTTCCAAAAGTTAGTTTTTAAAATAATGAAAAAATGATTGTACAATAAACGAAAAGTGAATTTAATTGGACTAACCCCAACATGTGGGGTAACGTTGAAAAGGTCTTTAAAATGCAACAAAAACTGCTTTAAAACTATGTAGACCAAACCCCCCAGTCTTGAGATAATCTAATACAAAGTTAAAATTTGATGTGTCCCTCCACCGTATCTTTTGAAATATTACTAAAATAATTCTAAAAAAAATCCACTCACTACCTCATGCGCTTCGCTTGAGGCGTGCAAAATGTGGTATATACCTAAAAGTATGTACTTTCAATTAAAACTATAGCGGTCTCGGTATCATAGATAGTTATTTTAATTTATTTTAATTAATTTTAATAAATATTTTTTCATAAATCGTAAACCGCAATTTACTTTTAGAACTTTTATATTATGTTACTTGCTGCTACGGAACCCTTCATGGGCGAGTCCGACTCGCACTTGGCCGCTTTTTTTAACCTTCTCCAGCTCCACATACTTATTAAACTTTCTATATTTAAATGTAGGTTTATTTTTCTTTTTGCTTACATAAAAAGTCAATACTTGCTGATGACTTAATATAAGTATATACATAAACTCCAGATTTTCTTTAAATCCATACTTTTGACAAGATAGACATTAGGAATTTGACTTGTCAATATATACAATAATTTGAATTTGACAAGTCGGCTCATAGAAATAGGGCCCTATATAAATATTTGTAGATATTTATTTGTGTGTTTTAGTTCACTGTTACATCACTGCTATAAAAATATTTTCATTAACTTTTATTATAGGTAGTAAGTAATTCTCCTGAATGTATGTCCAGGAAGAAGAATGGAAATTTTCATTTGACTGAAAAAGGATGTGTAAATGATTCGAAAATGGAATGAAATATGACATTATAATTTTATTTTATTTATATGTACAAGACTAATAATAAATAACAACTAAACGAAAACTAAGTAACTAAAAAAAAACTTAATACAACTTAAATACTAAAAATAAATTACAATTCTGCCCCTGCGGAAGAGTGCCCAGAAGGCTGGCAGCATTACCACGTTGGATGGCAATGCTTATTCTTTGTGTTAAGAAATTGCCAGCCCTCTGGTCACCTGATACCTCGACCAGCCTTTTACCTATAAAATTAAATATATTATGTGCAGAGGGCCCCCCCACGGTCCCAACGTTTCAACCCCAAACGGCTCAAATATGTATGCCGCTCCTAGGCACGCATACTTGCGCCGCTTGAGGGATTCAGCGGTAGCTGCCGCCGTGCCAGCCTTCCCACTTGTGCCATGAAGATGGGAAGACGCCAGAGTGTCGACACATGTGGCGTCCCACACTAGCGGTCTTCCCAACCTCCAGGGCACAATGTTCATTCCATCCGGCCTCTTGCCATCATCTCGTGCCTGTCCGATTAGTTCTAAGACTGCTGGCATCTGAATGGTGACAAGAGCCCGGTGGATAATATTGTTAAGGCTGGCATGACGCGCCATACGGCCTGCGCTCCTGCAACAAGAAAGTCCGTGGTGGCCCTGCCGGTCGACGGTATCGCCGCAGAGGCAGCGATGCGGGGCGTTGGTAATAGCGCCGAGGCGCAGGCAAGACGCTATGCGGAAGGTACTGTTGTCGACAAATGTGCCTAAATTAAAAGATGGTAGTGTGTGTAACCACAAACCAGACTCCTATTCGGCGGTAGCAAGGAGACGAGCGCGCTCTACAGAGTTGTTGACAGATGATTCTAGTAGGTTACTAAATTAAATTAAATTTGAAATGTACTTTAAAAAGTAAAGAGGACAGGATGAGATGGAGAAATGAGGTGAAAACACAAGATGCAGGATGATTGGGTAAGTTACATCGTTACTACTCGAATGATACAAGAATCCAATGTGACGAAGTATTTATTTCAAAACAAATGTTTGCGCAGGTCGTGTTACTTTTGAGTAAAAACTTTTGTGAATATACTCATTTTATGCTATTTCCTACATTTTTATTATATGTAACCTGATGTTATTGAAAGTCTAAAATAGGTATGTAAGTGTGTGGTATGTATCTTGGAAAAATAAACTCGCGATAAAAATACCTAAAAATAACTATTGGGATTTCTATTACGAGTAAGGATGAAAATAAACGTGTTACATTTGGCATTTTTAGGGTTCCGTAGCTAAATGGCAAAAAACAGGACCCTAATGGATTCGTCATGTCTGTCTGTCTGTCCGTCCGTATGTCCCAGCCACTTTTTTCCGAAACTATAAGTTTAGTACTATACTGTTGAAACTTGGTAAGTAGATGTATTCTGTGAACCGCATTAAGATTTTCACACAAAAATAGAAAAAAAAAACAATAAGTTACCTAGAACTAAAACCCATACGTTTGGAGCATCTATGGATATTGAGGTTACTAATATAATTTTTTTTCTAAACTGAATAGTTTGTGCGAGAGACACTTCCAAGGTGGTAAAATGTTGGTCCCCCCCCATAAAAAAATATATGACTTAAATTACCATGCAAACTTCCACCAAAAATTGGTTTGAACGAGATCTAGTTAGTATTTTTTTTTAATACGTCATAAATCGTAAAATGTTACTTGCTGCTACGGAACCCTTCATGGGCGAGTGCGACTCGCACTTGGCCGCTTTTAAGAAGCTAAGTGCAGCGACTAAACGCTTTACACCAGACACTTAAAATCACCAAACGCAGTGAAGTAACTTTTCGGGAGCTCGACTCAGCGACTGATCGCTACAATCCGCACACATACGGATGCCGGTCACAAGATGACGGTCACAAAAACCATAAGATTCAGTAATGCATATTTTGGTGAAGCTACACTTACCTATCGGTATCGTCCATAGTAGGTATCTGAACCTGAAATAAAACTTTTTTTTTCTATTTTATCTTGAAGAACTGTCGAGCCAATAAAACTTCAAAATCACATATCTGTTCCTATATTCCTTTCCAAAATGATATCTCAAATCACAAAGACATTATAAAAACTATATACGTGTATAAAAACTATATACGTGTATAAAATAAGAACCTTTTAAATACGAGTATTTCACATGACTTTCAAATAGACAACATTTCTTCAACTGATTTTACAACAATGACAACCCTTTTCAAGAACACAATATTGAATATAAATTCAAATACATTGTACTTTTAAACAAACTATAAACGTATGAAATTCCTATGACAACTAAAAACTCTTTAACATCCCCTCTGAATTTCATATCTAACGTTAACTCTTCTATTAACACAAACTTCCATCACTTTTCAAATAAAAACCCATATTATAATTCCCTACCTATCAATTATAACTAAATACATATTAAATATAAACCCCCCATTATAAACTATCAAATAACAACCTTCAAACATATCACTATACTAGACAAACATTAAAACTAAATTTGGAATTAAAGTTCTACACACTTATCTCTATTTCAAATAATTAACAATTTTTCTAATTATCAATGTAGTCACTTGAGTTCATTACTCACTCACAATTAGGGAATGCAATCCGGACTATCCGTAATCCAAAAAATCCGGATTTTCGCAAATTTTCACTCGACTTGCAAATCCGGATTCCAAAATCGAAGCCGGATTTTCTGAATAATAAGAAATTTTAATTCGGGAGCTATACAGGGTGTTAGTGTAAACAGTCTTATCCTTGTAACCAGTGGTTCGGTATCATGAATAGAGTCGAAACCAGTGAAAACAAATTTTCTTTTTTTTTACTAATTTTCTAAAAAATAATCCTACAAAATCTAGCGCTATATGCCCTACACGCTCGTACTTGTGCACTTTAGATGCCTTATTATTTTTAGGTCACATTTTATGTCTCAAAAATAACATGTTTATTCTTAAATTTACGTTGATTAAAGTGAAGTTAAATTGTTTTCTTTATGTATGTTTAGTAATTTGATAAGAAGTCTATATGTCTTTATTTTTGATCTCCACTTTCTTTTAATTTGTATCTGTTAATTATTTAGCTCATTTTACTTACCACGCGAGTCACAGACTGATTATTTTAATAAGAATAAGTATTTCGTTTGTAACGAGTAGGCGAGCACTCGCCCAATGTTTTGTTTTGTTTTATTACATCTTGAATCAAGTTTATTTAACTTTGTATTTATTTTAAAATATGCCAACGAACCGAATATGCTTAAATGTTTTACATTTGGAACTCTATTGAACCATAATTCAGCTGGTGTCTTTTCTGTAACTGTATTTGAACATCTATAAGTCAAATAAGCCGCAGTCAAAACAGCCTCATTCCAAAGTATTTTTGGTAAATTGTATTCAAATAATAACGATCTTGTTCTTTCCATAATTGTTCTGTTTAATCTCTCTGCTTTTCCATTATATTGTGGCAAATGCGGTAAAGTATAATCTTTATTTATACCTTTGTTTTCGCAGTATTTTTCAAACCTATTGCTAGTATATTCACCTCCATTATCACACCTAAATGTTTTTATTTTTGAATTAAATTGGTTTTCACATAAATTAATATAATCAATTATTTTTAAGTAAGGTTCATCTTTTGTTTTTAATAAATATTTTTTTATAAAATGTGTGTAATCATCTAAGAAAGTTATAAAATATTTATAACCATCCCAAGATTCTGTTCCAATCCGCAAATATCACTATGTATTATTTCTAAAGGTTGACTAGCTGTATGCCTTTCAGTAAGAAAAGGTTTCCTACAAAGTTTAGCTTTTATGCAAACTCTGCAGTCGTCCATCTCTATGTTGCTTTTAATTTAAATAGCTCTTACTAAGTTTTTTGTTTTCGAAATCAGAGTATGACCTTTAGGTCACACTCCGGTGTCCTGTGTACTGTGTACGGTGCCAAAATTTTATGTTTTTTATTTACTAAATTAAACCGAAACATCTTGCACTGATCTTTTGTTATTTTGTACAGTATGCATCTCTGACTTTGTATTGTTGGCATTGTTGTCAATTCTTACTCCAAGTCGCACGTAGTATAGGCCGTCACTGCCCCTCTCGCCAGTGAAGTAGCACTTGTCGGTGAATACGAGTACATCTACACAATTTGCAATCATTATTTGTTAACTTTGTAATAGATATCAAATTTTTCTTCAGTCCTGGTACATAATAAACATCATTCAATATTAATTTGTTATTGTTTGATTCGCAGAATATTTTTCCTATTTGATTAATAATGTGTATATTTCCATCAGCTGTCATAATTTTGTATGAACATTTCTCTATATTACCTAAATATTTAATTGAATTAGTTATATGACAGGTTGCTCCAGAATCAATCACAAACTCTATTTCTTCTTTTGTTTCTATTGTACAATTTATGAAATTACTTACTGAGTTATTTCCCTGTTTTAAGCAAAATTTTGTAAAGTACTCGTAACTGTCTACTTTACAAATACTGCAGTTGTACTTCTCCTTGCATTCTGTGTTTCTGTGTCCACTTCGTAAACATTTGTAACATTGTAAAGATCTATTGTTATTGTCCTTTCTGCAGAATTTGGCAATGTGTCCTTTCTGTCCACATTTGTAACATATTTTTAAACCATAAATGTATTTTCCTTGTGATCGTTTGTTTCTGCATTTTTGTAATTATCACTATCATTGTCATTGTTTTCCAATTTTCTTTTCCAAAACGATCCTAGAAATTAAATTTGTGACATTATTTACATTAATTGGGGTAGATCCCACGCTGGTCGAAAATTTTTAAATTCTTTTGTTATAGAACATAACATTTTCGATAATACCTGCATTTAATTTATTTTCTGTCCGAGAATTCAATTATCGTCACTAAATTTTGTATGTCACTAATGTCAACCATAATTCATTTTTAAACACATATTTATAAAATTTGTTCTAATAAGTGGCAAATTTGGTTCTGATCATTTCCAATAAATATTCTGTCTAATGTGTCTATCATTTCTTTGGTACTCTCGCAGTTTATTATGTGACTGAGATATTTGTCACATAGCGAATTTATAATTATAAATTTTCCTCTTGAAATCTTTATTTTCCTTATCACAATTTAGTGCTATTTCTAGGTCATTGGCTACTAATAATAATGTTAATTTCTTTTTCCATAGTGAGTATTCCGTTTCATTTTTTTATTTATTGAAATTCAAATTTAAATTTTCGTCAGACATGATTACAGTAATAATTTATTTTTCCTTTTTCAAATATTTACACCGGACTGACCTTCATCTTTATATCCTCCTCACCTCATACCCTCAACCGGTTATCAGTCTAGATATACCGAGCGGCCCATGACCTCTTGAAGAACTGTGGAGGGTATGTTATACAGGACGTCCAATAAAACTTCAAAATCACATATCTGTACCTATATTCGTTTCCAATATGATATCTCAAATCACAGAGACATTATAAAAACTATATACATGTATAAAATAAGAACCTTTTAAATATTTCACATGACTTTCAAATAGACAACATTTCTTCAACTGATTTTACAACAATGACAACCCTTTTCAAGAACACAATATTGAATATAAATTCAAATACATTGTAATTGTAAACAAACCATTAACTTACTAACCAGTATGAAATTCCGATGCACAACTAAAAACTCTTTAACATTTTATTACTATAACACCTTAATTGTTAATCCCATATTGCAGGACGCTTTTCAATTTCTATTTATAAACCGCTACGTATCAAAACTCATGGCGAGAACTGGACACAATCGTCAAAAGCAACCGATGTAACACTCAGTGCTAGTCGCTCGCGCTAGCACTGCTCTTTCATTCACTCACAGAAATGTTCCTTCCCAATTTTGTCATGAATTTGACGCTTCGCCGTGTTTTTTTTTCAGCTCTTTCTATCCAGCCAGTGCAGACTTATGTCACGGAGCGATATATTGGTGTAACAGTGACGTCTAATGTTGCTGAATTGCTCATAATATATCTGTTGTAAAATAGGTTTCACAGGTATGCGTATTAGGTATATTATACCCTGCTAGAATTACTCTTGATGGTTATGACGCGTTATTTATGAGGGACCTGTAGACGAGAAACCCGAACCCAAGCTGCTCTTTGTCTCCTTCTCGGTGATACCTAGAGTAGAGTACTAAACTCTAGGGTTGTCGTGCCCTCTACCTCTCTTCGGACTTCAAACAACCCCATTATGTCCTACCGGAACCGACTATTTTTTTTTTACCTCAGCTAGTTTCTCGACTGTCCTAAAATTGCAGACGTTGTGTGAAACCAGGGCCAGTCGCGTCGACGAGAGTGGTATAGCAGGATGTCTGCTGGATAATCTTCGCACCCCCTGCCCCACCGTTACCATAACCGCTACTGGAGCCAGAAATAACGGCGCTGCCGGGGACTGTGGGCCTGGGTTTTTTGATTGAACTTTACCATTAGTAATTAAAGATAATTGACCTTAAAACGCCGCGCTGGCCATTGCTAGTTGGCAAGTCCACGCTTTTTAAAGGGGATTTAGTCCTTTATGGCTTGTGTAAGCAGCTCGGATCGGGTATATCGGGTACCACAAATAAATGACTACGAACGAATGAATGACATGATCTGCATGAAAAGAATTCTATCCTTTACTATATGCTGTTACGCCGCATTTTTGTGAAATTAGATACGTATCATAATTTTAATTAACTTATTTTATAGATTTATATACAACAACAGGCTTGGGCACAAGGTAACAAAGAGTCATCAGCAACAAGCTTCGTCAAAAAATGTATAGAAAGTATCCACAACATGCTTCGTCAAAAGTTGTACTTTCCTAGTTACAAATAAAATTTTTAGTGAAAGATCATTGTGTTGTGTAAAAATGAGAAGACACGTAACTATCTTGCTAAATTGTTCGTCATTGTTGGACATGTTCATTGGTAGCGCCGAATGTCTGCACCAGGGGCGTAGCTACCACCGTATCTGCCGTATCAATTATACGGGGCCCACGACGTGCATAGGCAAAAAAAATTTTAAAATTAAAACTGGTAAAAAGTTACCTAAGAACTTCGATGGGACATGAATGCCTGGCAGACCTGTCACTATTGTCCATAGAGGCAGAAACTTTAGAAAAACTAAAGTCCTCATCAGCTAAGTATAAATGATTTAATAAATCAATTTGCCGAAAAAAGGCAAGGAGAGTGTATATTTAATTTGAATTGATTGTAAAAATTTTGGAAAAAGTGACAGATAGATAATTATGATGAATAAATATTTCTTTTAAGGGCCCAGTCCTTATTTTTAATGATTTTGACTGCTTTTTCGGAGCTGATTAGAGCCAAACTATCTTAGTAACAAAATGTTTAGACATATTAAATTGAAGTTTATTTAAGTATTAAAAAAGTGAATTAGACAATTTATTGATTTTCATTGTAATAGTTTGTTTAATTTCAAATAACCTGAGACGTGTTTCGATTTTTTTCGGTGTGCGATGTTCATGTCATTGTTATTTACACGGAATTTAAAACATGAAGTTGTGTTTAAATTACAGAGAAATAAAGACAAAGAAAAATCCTAAAAAGAGAATAAGAAGATTTTAATAAAAAAAAAATTAATTCATTCAAAAACTTAGTTAAAAAGGTTAAACTTTGAAGAAAATATAAGCGAATACGTCGTCGGATTCCTTGCGCATAAGACTGAGTTAAAAAATAAAAAATACACATATATGAAGATTAATTCATGCTTAAACACGTACAATAAATAAATTAAAAAAAATTGTCTTTTTTAAAAAGATAGAAAAATTTAAAGTTCTCCGATATTCTCAAATAAATATGGGGACGAAAACGCTGATAAGGCAGACCGCTCGCTGCGCTTCTGAATTCGTCTAAATTCGTTTCCATGGTGCATGTACAATACAGCGCAATGCGTATGTGTAGAAATAAAATTAAGATTCGGGTGTTCAATCAAAAATTCCCACGGTCGAAGACTGCAGTCTTAAGTGTATGCAAACATTTTCTTTTCTTTTGTGAGAACTATTTACCCTTCATAAGGGCCCCCAAACAAAATTTTATACGGGGCACTGCCAAGGCACGCTACGCCACTGGTCTTCACTATCCACCGGTTATTTTATTTCATCTGCGCGAGTGAACTTTGCTTCGAGGCGCTGCATCTACCTTCGGGTTACTCGCCGATATAGAAAACCCCTCTTAGATTATATAAATAAATTACAAATACTGTAGACAATTCATACCTAAGTTGGATTTTTTTTGTAATTTTGACTAAATTTATTATTTTCTCGAAAAATTCCAAACCCAATTATTTCCCTTAAATTCCCTTTGGCAAATGGAATCCGAATAAGAAATGCCGCGATCCAACGAAAGCATTTCAGATTGGCGACGGCTAAATTAATGGCCGCCATTACGATATCGTTCATGGTAAAAACAAATAAAAATTTGAATGCTGAATGTTTTTCTTACAATTGCTCGTATACATAACACGAGTAAGAATCTTCTTCTTCGTCTAAGCGCCTTCCCGGTTGCATCCTCAGCTGTGCTGTTTCGGAGCCCGGAGTGCGCTTTCCCGCTTTTTCTTCTCCAAATGTCAATGGTCACCCAAGGATGCCAAATTAAAATATCTTTATTATCATAGGATATTTATAATATCTCTTAATAATAGTCACTTTCTTTTGTTTTGCACAGATGTTGACGTCAAATCGTTACTTACAGCTAAGTTTATGCCGCTTCCTAGGCGCAAGTGCAGAAGAAGCGGCAACAAACTGCACTGCACGTTTTTTTCAAAGACGTCAACTAACAAACTTAAAACTTAAAATTAGATATGTGGATGGACTGTGAATACATTGTTTGTTATGTCATAATTGAAATTAAACTATAAGAATTACGAATTTTTCAATAATGTAAATTTGTAAATGTAGTATGTACCAATATACCCAAAATTATGACATGTCTAAGTATACAAACCTTTAAGAGGGACCCGCGCCGAGCTCAAGCCAGACTTTTTTGTCTTTGAGATAGTCATCGGTCCTATAATAAGCCTTCTCACAAAGAACTTTCTTTATATAAGCTTAACTGAACATATACTAAGCTTAACTAGCTATAACTTTTTTTATAGAAAGTAGTTCAGTCAGTAATCAGTATCTTGGACTGAACTTGCTCCAAAAATTTTCCGGTGGATAAAAAATCACGCTGTATATTATTTAATTAATTTTTTTTATTAAATTCGAATCGGATTTGGGTGCAGTGCACAAACGCTACTTAAGAATTTTCCGTCCGAATTTTTCTCGTTTTGGATTTGATTTGAATACGAATTGGATTCGGTGCGGTTCACAACCGCTCTTGGGATGCGGCAGCATTCCGTTGTCGAGGGCCGCAGCATTAAGCTGCAGCCGTACTTCCGCCGCTCTTCTGCATAAGCATTCAGTTAATCGTAGCAAGCGCACGTATTTCAGAGACCCACGACGTTACAGTTAGGGTTTGGACACATTTGTCGGCACGGAACTGCATTTTCCTATGCTGCTATCCTTTTCTGTCGCTCAGAACCGTCATTTCCTATAGCGAGAGAGAGCGACGGAATGCCGCGGAATCGGCGGTGCTGCCGCAGGGTGTCCAACTCATACATCCGGTAGCGCAGTGTTTACATGTACCGCCCATATTATGTTTAAAATTCCGATCGACTTAAATCGCACAGGGTGATTAATGTGTGTGATTGTTTTTCAAAATACCAAAGTGACGATGTTTACAAACTAAATTCCACGCGGGCAAAATCGCAGGCAAAGAGCTAGTCCGGAATATAGTCGTAGACCACAGGGGGATAGGCTTTTATAATTACATCCAAATTTATTCAATAAGTATAAAATAAATAAATAAATATATAAGGACAACAACAATATGTCGTGATTTAATAACCGAATGACTTCAACGCATTTCCGAATGCGGCAAGGGCGTATCTGCATGATTGAATGCAAGATCTTCTAGTACTGCATCGTGAATGCTTTAAAATGGATTTCCATGCCTGTATATTTTTTACTAAAAATTGCACCTTCTTAAGAGAAATAACATTCAGTTTTAACCCTTCATGTATATTTTGCTTAGAGAGACAATTACACCAATAGACACACAGAATGATAAACATATTTAAAAAAAAAACATATAAAAATAAAATATTATAAAACTAGCCAGTGTTACATAATTAAAAAAACAGGTCGAAATTTTTTTAACTCCCTAGTTCAGAAACCAGAGTAATTATAACTGATCACTATTTTTTGTTATCCGTATATTTGTTTACCAGTATAATAAATCTTCGACGGTTCCTTTTTCTTCAATATTTTCCCTTGTTTGTAAAAGTAAAATATAAAGTTTTATAATGCAGAAATAAAAGTAAAATCTGCTAGAACAATCTGCCTGATATCGAAACGGAAATCATGACAATCATCATTTTATTACTTTGTAACTGTGAAATGAACTTTCAAACAATGCATTTTATTCTCACAATGAAAATGCATTTTCAATGCAAACATATGCACATTATTCATAAGAAATCAACATACGGTTTATCGGATTCCGATACAAATTTTCAGCTGCGTATATGTAAATGTAAAAACAGGTGTTTGCAGGTACAGTACATTGTACAATGATTTCTCGAGTGTTATGAAGTAAAAAATCGCCTCATCGTTTATAAGCTTTGTTTAGCTTTTTCCTAAGTCGCCTTCTACGACATCCACGAGAAGACTTGGAGTGGTCTTATTCTAATCTGCCGGGAACTACACGGCGAAACTAAACATAAATACCGAATTAAATTAAATAAAAAAATTTTCGTTCTATCCATGTGGCAAGGTAGCAAGAACGCTGGCTGCGTTCCCTCGCTGGATAGCAATGCTATTCCGTGGAGCTAAGAAGCAGTCTGCCTTCTTGTCACCAACGGCATCAGTTGCGGGGACATCTCTTTAAAAATCTCCTCGCGCCTTGCCCCATAGTTCAAATGTTTCGATACCAAACGATACAAATATGTACATAACCTCCATTAAAAGAAGAATATTTGCGCCATTTGACTGCGTCGCGCCATTAGCAGCCGCCCCAGCTCTCAAGGCCGATCATCTGGGATGGGAGGGCATTAGTGTGTCAACACATGTGGCATCCCCAACTAGAGCTCTTCCGTGTTCCTAGGGTATCAAGGACATCCCATTCGGCCTCCTACCATCATCTCGTGCTACAGCCCGGGGTTCCAGGGTACGTTTATAATGGCAATAACCCTTTTGATGATGCCATTTAAAGAACCGCTGCTGCATGGACATAGACCGACTGCTGTACGAAAACTATTATTGTCCGGTGTACCAATGTTGAGGGAGAGGATGACATGCAGCGAGTGGCTAGACTAATTTGATGCGCGATCGACGTCACTGTAAAAATTGTGTGCCAAATCTTCGAATGTTCTCTAAAGGGAAATTCTAGCGTTTTTTTTGGCTTGATTCCATTGGAATGTCAACTTTAGGGCAGATACCTGACCAGGTCTCCTTTGGCTCTGCTAACAGGTCAATTGATATACCGTTTTCTTTTTTTTTTTTTTTAAAAGACCTCTGATGAGTGAGCAGAGAGCTCACAAGCAGAGGAGAGGAAAGATGGAAGGGCAGCACAAGAAATTTTCCTAATACCTATGCCGTCATTTTTAATTGATTGGGTGCATGAGTTATCGTGAAAATGTAAATTTAGAATTTTTTCAATGGCGGCATTAAAGCAAGCACTTTTTAATTTTTTTCTGTACTTAATAAAAATAATTCGATGTACCAAGCTAAGTTCCATTTAAACTAGGACTACGTCAACCCTCTTTGGGAATGTATTTGTGCAAAAAGTTTTAAAACTGGCCGCCGCCCGACGTTAAACCTCTTTGGAAATGCAATTGTAGCACAAGATTTTTGTGTCCTATTTTGACCCGGAACCACACGGGGAAAACGCTTTAATCGACATTAAAAGAACTCATCTAGCTCTAAACTAGATCGTCCTGTCTGATTTAAAGCCCTTCGGAACGATTACTCTTTTTAGGATAGGCTACGAGTATCTACATCTTTTTTTTTGCAAACCGAAAGATTTATTTGTATTCTGTTTATTTGTTTATCATTATATTTTCTCTGCACAAGAAACAAAACTATACCATAATATGAAAAAATCGGCTATTTCATGTTCTTTGTTCAGGCTTTTATTTTGTTCTTAATTCCAGTAACATTAGAGATGATGGATCAACATGGATGTCTTTTTCTAGTGTAACAAATCTTTGAAATGTGTTTGTCATATAGTATTAAGTAATATTTATTTAGCTACTTGAATTCCAAGAATCGCTAGCTTAATAAAAAGCTATTTTAAATGAACCTTCTTTAGCAAAGAAAGACTTAACTGCGTTAGCCAACGTTTCAGTAATTTAGAGCGTTCTCTAATTTGTTAAATGTAGAGGGTGGCAATATTTCAGCAGGCGATGCTCTACTTTTAAGCGGTAGTAAAAAACCCTATCTACCATCGGACGTCCTGTTATTATTTCGATTCCCTCTTTGCATTATCGATTTCTTCATCTTCATTCTTTAATTCTTCATTCTTTAATAATTATTAAAAAACAAATTAAAAGTTGAATTGATTCTTGTCGTACGGCGCGAAAAAAACTAAAAACAAGTTTAACTGAAAATACTTCAAAATACGAGAATTACACCTACACTTTACTTTTTTCTTTTATAACATAACTAGCTGGTGCCCGCGACTTCGTCCGCGTAAAATTCAGTTTTATTGTGAAAATTTAAAAATTTAGTTACTTAGTGTGTAATTTGCAGTCCGAGTTTTTTATTGTAATTCGGCACATACATTCATCATCGGGTCTTTTTTAGTTTCTACTGCAGGAGCACGACCCTGTACTGCCAGAGCCATACTTGGCCAAAGCAGTCTAAGGATTTGGCCTACACTCTTCACGCTGGCCAGACGGGTTGGAGAGGTCTCATGTTTATATAGTTTGTTTAGCTTGTGTTTTCAAAGTCACCTTCTACCTACGACATCCACGGGAATAAGACTTGGAGTGGTTCTTTTCTACTCTGCCGGAATTATATTTCTATACACGACGACTAAAATAACATGGCATTAATAGTTTTATTGTTGCTTGGTCTCATACCTACCTCTATATAGATTACCTACAGCATTACTTATTTTCCTGCAAGAAGGCAACGTACAACTGCCCGTGGGAAAAACATTTAGACTTAGATCGATTTGGGACATTTTACGATTGTCGCGATGTAAGCAGCTATGGAAAATTTTGTGCATAACTGGGATGGAACATTGTTGGGGATCAGTGGTGTATTTATTTTGTGGTATGAACACAGTTTCGCCTGAACTAAATCCACTGGGAATCGTTGCTTCGATTACGTTCCTTTTTTAGTCTCCACTGCAGGAGCACGACCCTCTCTGTACTGCCAGAGCCATGTATTAGTCAGAGCAGTCAGTGAGTTTCCTAACTCGCCTTCTACGATATCCACAGGAAGACTTGGAGTGGTCCTATTCTACTCTGCCGGGAACCACACAGCTTACCACCACCTTTGTCTTACTCTACTTTAAGTCGAGTTCTATTGCACAATTTAGGAGGGGAAAGATTTCTAAAAATCATTATCGGTACGCCAAGTTTAAGAGTAATTTTAAGTGAAGACGATTTGTAGTATATGAACTCAACAGCTGACCACGTAATTCCTAACAATTTGTGTCAATATTTCTATTTATTGTAGAGGCTTGGTTATTTCTTGAGGTAAAGCGTGTACACATAACGAAGAATTTTCTTCATGTGGTACACTCGAAACGTCCATGAGGACCTTTACTTCATAAAATAACACGACAAACATCTGATAGTAACGTCTTATTTCGGTTTCAAACCAAATTAGACTTTACCATCATTTCGTAGCGCTCAAGACACGTAGCTACGTACGCATGTCCTGCCACTTTTGGAGTAATTTTCTTGAATTTACTTTGGAAAGTGTTTCCGGAAGAGTCACTTGACCGCTGACCGTATTCTCTAATTTCGCTAAAACATTGTCACTGTTGTTGTCTGAATGATGGTCAAAAGTTCACGGTTGTCAAGCTTAATTATTTTCATTGATCTCGTCAGCTGATCCCCAAGTTCAGTTCACCAGTAAGTCATTACCTGATCTTCTCAATTGTGAATTCCTGAGAAAAGTAATTTAACGTTCCACACGATTAATGTCCCGTAGTGTAGTGTTCGATCTACGATCTTGACGGCTTTTTTGTTTGCCATTGTGCATAAATCCCAAACTATTAGACAGCAAATACTCAACAACTTCTTTTTTGTACTGGTTTCATGTTACACATTCGGTTTAATTGCTGTGCTAAGGTTTTGGCGAAAATAGTTTTGATGTCTTTTCAAATGCCGTGTGGAACATCCAGGGTGATCAGTTTTCAATCATTACGTAAAATATGCACACCACATCATCATCATCATATCAGCCACAGGAAGTCCACTGCTGAACACACCTCGCTGTACGAAAATTTTTATTTCATTTTGAAGTAAAATTTGATAAGTTGTCATAAATACATAAATTCAGTTTAACTTGTTTTCTTATTCACACGACATCAAATAATGTAAGGGAAACCCCGCTGTACGTAAATTTTTATTTTATTTTGAAGTAAAATTTGATAAGTTGTCATAAATACATAAATTCAGTTTAATTTTTTTTCTTATACACACGACATCAAATAATATAAGGGAAATAGTAATGACCTACGGCTATTGAATAAGTAATCCCCAATTTAAAAGAAGATATCTTGCATAGAATTGAGAGGACTATTGGTTACCCTTTCGATAGTTACATCAATTTCTTGCTTAGAGTCGCAAAAGCGTAAAATATCTTCAGATAAGTAGATTGTCTTAGACTTTTTCCTTCACGGCAAAGGATCTGGAATAAGTATTACAGAATCCCAATATCACTCAAAACTAATGGCTCAAATGATTGAGCTGATACAGGGCGCCTCAACTGTTTTGAAAAAAGTTATCATTAACGCTTTTTTTTCGCCATTGCTATTGATTGTCAAAGGCGAAATGTTTTGGCGAAATCTTCTTCTATATATAGTTAGAGAGAAGCAAAAAGTGTTTCTAACCGTGGATTTACGACATTATCTTTCATATTTCATTTAAGAGACAAATATAAGTATACCTACTATACCTCGCCGGTTTTCCAAATGTACTTCCAGATTTGACAGTGAAATGATGTTCATGTAGGTATTTATAAGGTATCCCAATAATACGCCATATAGAATTAGAGAAACTTATGTAGCGCCCGTTATATTACCTGGTAACTTTATCTTGGTCTATTTCCTAAAGCGAAAATAGGAATCGACTTATCTACTTACTTTGATAAACAGAATTTACACAGGCTACAAATATATCTTGATAAAATAGTATTTTTGTTGATTTTGTAGGAAAGTTAGGCTTTCGAATCGACCCTTCTAGTGATAATTTTATATGCATTTTTTAACAGGCGAGCGGTGTTTAAAAATAACCTTTAAAATGATGATAACTTTTTCCCCTGACATCCGATTTGATGAAACAAAGCCTATATGTTGCTCCGAGATGAGCCTAATCTATTATTGAAAACCGCGTTAAAATCCGTCCCGTAATTTCGAAGATTAGCGTGAACATACAGATAGACAGACAGACAAAAATGTTTTTTTAATCTTTTTTGTATTCAGTTACTCTTTTCTAATCGCCCACACAATTTTTTTGATAAATTTATTAAATGTACAGACACGCGATTTTTACTGTTTTATTATATGTATAGATATACTTATTAATAATACGAAGATAGCATATTTTATATTAACGTACAATAATTTACCTGTCATGGGGTGGGTGATTGATAGGAAAGTAATAGTTCGGTGAGCCGCACATTAAAAAAGAATTCTACGAATTTAAAAGCGACTGGTTCCACAATCAGATAAGTTGGAGGTTACGGTGCGATACATATTGGGCCAATAGTAGAGCTTACTGAGACTATGACTTCCTGAGACTATGACTTCCTGAGGTTTTCATTACCCCGGGATGAACATTAGGAAAACTGCAATGAACCTCAGATGTAGCATCATCCAATTTTTCTTTGGGCAATACAATGCGCCATGGATCATTGGATTAAGGATTTTACATATAACCCTGCGCAACAACACACGGTCGTGAATAATGTATGTATCCATTAAACAATTGGGGACTTACCAGAACTCCACGATAAATCCTTTTATACCAGGAGTCTGATGTTGCCTTCGGTCCAAAATTATAACTTACCAGTTCGGTATGAAATCGTGAGAGCGCATCCGGCAACACATTCAAACTACCTTTCTATGCTCAATTTCATAATAAATTTCTAAATCATATTATTTATATTATTAAACAAACTCAAGTTTGTCAAAACTGGATCCCAAGAATAAAAAAGTGGGTATTAACATCTCCCAACTAAACAAGAATGTTCGCCATATGAACCGTTAAAAAAATCGGTTTGTCTACAGTACTTAGAATTGTAATAGGAGAATTATCGGCCGAAACGACAGATGGTTGAAACTTATCACAAAAACAAAGACCTAATCTATTTAGTAAAGCGAAGCTTGTGCACCAGAATCAAGTAAGGCCTTGACTGGTGTACCAACAATCGATATTTCAATAAATAACCTTATTATGAAAGAATGGCGATACCGTTGGTGTACACGATACGTCAATGCTTAGTTTTTTTGAAGTAAGGGGTTAAATGAAGGGCAGTCGCGAGTAATAAAACCGACACGCTTGCATTTGAAGCATACCGGTTCGGAAATATTCGGGCACATTCGGTAATGGTGGCCGGATGTTTTGCATTTTAGATATTTGACATCTTCGTCAGCCTGTGTGGAAATGGGAGCGAATTTCAATGGAAGTGAAGAATTAGGAAAGAAACTCTCGAAATTTTGTTCCACTTCAAAATTATCCATATCTTGAATATGATTGGTTGCTAAACAAGAATGGTATCGTGAATGCAACCCGTATTTTATAATCGTTTATAGACTGTTTTCTTCGATAGGATAATGGAGTTTCGAATTTAGGTCCCTGATTTGAATAACGAAATCCACAAACGATTGTCCACTACCCTGTTTTAAATGTCTAAGTTGACGTTCAATCTTAAAGTCATAGTCAGCAACATCAAACGTACTAAAGAATGCCGGCTTAAGATCGTCAAAAGATAATTTTGGATGCTTAATCGCACTAAAGTATTTAAGTGCGCTGTCAGACAACACAAGTTTTGCCATCAATCCGCAAGTTTCATTTGGAGAGATTTTCGTCCTTTGGATGATGAAGTGGAATATTGTAAAACGGATTGGTGAAAGTACGTACGTCAGGTGGTAAACCGCCACCCATATCGAAAGGTGTGAGGATAGGACGTGTGATGGATTTGAGTACGGGGTAGAGTTTCGCGCCTAGGTGTTACATGAATTGACGATTCTGCACCGAACTCATACATCATGACGAACAAAAACTAATAATAGATAAATAAAAACACGTAAATATAAAGATTATAAAGAAAAAAGATTATAATAAAGCGCCCATCATCCCCCAAGGAAAGAAAGGAAAAAGTGGAACCGCGTGCAAATAATTTAAAGGAAAGAAAATATAATAATAACTTTTGTTCGAGCGCTAAAATTTGCAGTGTTTATCAAAGTAAACAAACTAAAAAAAAAAGTTAAAATAAATTCCATTTAGTTAAATAAAAATCCACGTATTCCGCGTCTTTCGTAGGTTCCGCTTACAAGTTTGATTTTTTCACATCTTCAAGGGACACTAGACTTGAGTATTTGATATGAATTTCAGCTTGATACTTCCAGCTGTTCCTTAGAAAAAGAGTCGTGACAGATAGACAGACGGATAACAAAATGATCCTATAAGGGTTCCGTTTTTTCCTTTTAAATGAAACACACATTTCCTTTTAAATGAAAAACTCTAAAAATTATCTCATAAATGTGAACCCATTAAGCAACGTTTTGACTAAAGCTTATTTAGGCGGAGTGGAGCTAAGAGAAGGTGAAATTACCAATGAATTATAATCAAACGAAATACGACTAAATCTAGGTAATGCGCTTCAATCGAAATGCGTCGCGTTCTTGTTCTTAACCCGAAACTGCGCAAAAGTAAATAGTCCACACATGGGTAAATTTTTGAGCGTACTTTTTTAGGCGTCCTATGGCCTAAGATAAAGAAAATACCATTTAAAACGGACTAAACAGATGCGGTCTTGAAAATTAATCTCGTAGCTTAACCGCATATAAAAGCCAGATTAGAAATAATTATAAAACTTGATTTTAAGACTTGTATGAGCGGCCTACCCCTGTGAGGCTTGTCCCACTTCAAATTGCGCTCACACAACCACTCACTATTAAGCGAATTTTTAACGTATCTTTTATCAAAATATATCATTTTAAAGATTTTACTCCATTTCACATTTTAGAGCACAAATACTTTACTTACTATTAAATAAAAAAACTTAGAAGCCAATATGTCTTTGTCCCGCGTAAATCTGCGCTATCGATGCTTGCAGTTGACTTATTGTTTCTTTTTGGTCAAGCGATGTAAGGCAAAAATTTTGTATTGGACCATCTGAGCGTATGTCGGGCCCCAATTTATGTGTAGAAAGGACGGCGCATACGCAAGTTTTAACATGTTCCCGACATGTTCCCGAGTTAAGTTTTCACGAAATGTGTTTTGGTTACCGTGAGCGGTCAGTTCGGTGGCAAGTTTTAGATAGTGAACAGAGTGATGTATTTGTATCGTCAAGTTAGTATGTTGTAGATAATTGCCTCGATATTACGACCTGTAAATATCTACTATATAAATTAGGTATTTGGGTAATTATCATGAAAAAAAAACATTTTGTCATCATTACCGTGGCGTCATTGCGGTGGTGCAGTGTTCCACCGGAATGACAAACGAGCCACCATAATGATGGATTCCTGTATAATCAATACTATATTTACTTCAAATACATACATTTTCCATATTTAATATTAATTTTATCCTTAAATACTATTATATATATGTGACTTAGTTTGGGGCTAGATAACGGTGTATTTAGTGGTGTCTGTCTAAGCACATTTTGTACTGCAGCCACACTGCCACAGTCTTCATAGTGTTATAACTTTGTTCAAGGTATAGGTAAAAAAATGGGAAAAGCACGTCAAAGTAGAGAAGAACGGCTGGAGAAAAAAAAGGATTTCGGAATAGAAAAGTAATACAAAATTAAAAAATAATCCTGAAGAACATGAGAAACTGAGAAAAGAAGACATGGATCTCCCTATAGGTCAATTGCCTTCTCAAAAAAGAACAGCCTCCGTGGTCAAGTGGCTAAGTGTTCTAAATTTGCCTTGTGATCCGGAGGTCGTGGGTTGCGATCCCACTGGTAAGCATACTTTGTGATAAGTTGTTTTCAGTCTGGTTAGAATAAAAGAAAAGAAAAGAAAGACGATTCCGTGTTTCGGAAAGCACGTAAAGCTGTGGGTCCCGAACGTCATTTTGCGTTTGTTTAAACCTATCCTAGGATTGGTACTTGTCTACGTTTTTGGGTTTTCGGAGGTCAGACGGCAGTCGTTTTGTGTAAAAACCAGCAACCTTGTTAAACAAGTAGGATTACAAGTTTGACCCACGTTTCAGTAGACTACTAGCAGCCCAACTTGGCTTGGCTCGGGTCTGTATTTATTTATACATGTAAAAATCACATGACATTTTTTGACTCGTTATCGAAGCTCACATCAAATCACCACAGTAGTTTCTGAGCTTAGATTGTAAATAATCGTATATGGGTCGACAATTTAATTCATAGATATATTCATAGCCGTACCCTATTGGACGTCACTCTGACTGATCTAAACAGGGTGTTTTTCGTGTGTTAACAGCCAGTTCAGTCCATGATGCTTCTTTCTTAGTATTTATTTTTGTCGCTACAGTTTATTTAATCCTACTAAAAACATAAATGTTAAAATGGGGGCCAAGTTCTGGAGACAAGCCTGAAATAATATTGTTCATTGCCGACTAGCCGTCAACACTTCGTTCAAAATAAATTAATATTATGGTTCATGACATTATTAATTTCCATATTTTTTTACAAAACATCAGTATCAATGTAAATAATTATAAAATTAATTAAATTTGATTTTTCTTTATTAAATGAAGCGCGTCAGTCTGATATGATTGCCATTTCACAAAATGTTATGTCCATTTAACCGGTTCTTATTTTCGATGCGGAGTGCACTATGACTAGATCTACTAGTCAGTGTTATTTTAACTGCATATCATATTTTTGTTATAAATGAAGATTTATCGTATTAATAATGTATTATTAATGTAATTAATATATATTTATTTTTATTTTCAATACTGGATACATGTTACCAATTAAGTACCGCAGTATATCAAAGAGATTGATATAGGTTTATGGTTATTTTACTCTGTGATTTATAAGTATAATTCGAAATCGTCTCATTCTGAAGTTATTAGATAAAAATGCTTTTTACTCCTAACTTTGAACAAAGTCTTTTATTTATTTATAAGTGCTACAAAATCCTCCACATTTGACCTGGCTAGTATTTTTAACCAGCAAATCAAATATTTATAAGAATAGAACCTTACAGTAGAAAAAGAATACCATGCAGATATACGGTTCATAACCAAATATTAGATGACTACGAGTAGTACGAGCTGACCACCAAAGTCTGCGAAAACTATATCTCTGTTTGAGCTATGTTAATGTAATGAAATTTGAGGTACTGCAGCGCGCCCGCTACATTTTGCCTCTTCTTAATTTTCTTTACATTCTTGTTTAGTTTTAAATTTTAATGTTGGGGATTCGTTTCGAATTTTCTGAATCAGAACGTTAATCGTGTCGTTGATTTTGAGATGATTAAGAAAATCTGCGAAGAAAGCATGCTGTTTCCTTGTTATTTTGCAGGCATTTGAAATATTTTCACATCTTAGAGCCAATCCTGTGTACATTATATTTTAAAGTCCGTGTAAAAGTATTTACTAGTGTCTTGGAAGTTTCTGTGAGCGCATTGGCCGTGGAGATTTTGTTCTGCTATCCCTAGTGCGGGAAGTTGTTATTTAAGCCTTTTATTGGAGACCTGATGTTTTTTCGTTCCGGGTAAGTTTCATTGGTGAAATCACTTCTTTGCCCCGTGTGTTAGTTTTTAATTTTAATTGTTTATTATATGTTTGCGTCTTTTTTTCTTTCTAGCCTTCCATTACCGGTTTAATATTGATAATGTTGAATTAAGATTAGCTGATCACATCCATATTTCACGTGTCAGAGCCGAAGTCCACATATCAGGACCACACAGTGTTCTCCAGAGTCTCGTTATCTTACTATGCAGGATACGCCACTCGGAATCCGGTTTTACATAGTCTACTTTTAACGCCTTTTTTTCTATATTTAAATTTGTTCAATTTAAAACCTGACTATCTGTTGATTTTCCAGTAATACTCAGTTCATCAAACTCCCATCACAAGATCATATCACATCCCTTCAATTGGCCTTTGCTATACTAGAACTTTATAATAATACTCTTACCTCTTATTGTAAAAATCCATCACACCGTAGACTACCTCTGTCATTATCATCATCATTCGAGCGTATTCACGGTTGTATCCTCGACGGTCGCATCAAAGCCCGGGGTCCGCTTCCTGACCCTAGGGTGGTCTGACAAGGTTACTGGTTTTTGCACAAAGCGACTGCTATCTGACCTGCGCAACCCGAAGGGTAGACCAGAACCAATCCTAGGTACCTACATAAACAAGCACTTTCCTTTCGGATAATCAGACGATTCAAGCCTGCAATATCGTAATTAGACTGAAAATAAATTTTCACAAAGTCTGCTTCCTAGTGGGATTTGAACCCACGACCTCCAGAGCACAAGTCAAAGGCCTTGACCACTGGATCACTGAGGTAGTTAAGTAGTCGTGGAATAATTCTGTGTTGGTAGAAAATAACATATTTTACTAACTTTCTAAATTCAAAAATACTGTGCCCTTCGGTGCTACCTATCCTGTTAACTTTTGGTCAATGATATCATATTTCTTTATTCTTTTTTTCTGAGTGATTTTTCTGTGTTAAAAGAAATAAAATTAGCAACCTAACCGTTTACCATCTTTATTTGTTAGTTTGTGTTAAATCTTGTTTATTTTGTGGTGCTTTGACCTTTTGCACTACAGTAACTACTTGATTATTAAGGGAGTCTCACTGTATACACCAAATTTGCTGTGTTTATGTTTAATAGATTTAAGTTATTAAGGGGTCAAAGGTGGCTCCAAATAGTTCTTGTACACTTGGCTTAAACTTGGCTAGACACCCTCCCACGCGTCTAGATTGCATCCACACAAATTGAAATTGATGGTAGGTTCAATATAAAGCACACATGTTAAGTCAGGGAAACACAAAATCGTCCGATCAAACAGGACCGATCCCTCTAAATAACCAATATACAAACACACAAGTTATCCCGGGATCGATATTCAGTAGGACTTTGCTACTAAAAGCAAATTATTACAACTAACAAGGGTATTTTAATGGGGTTTTAGGCACCTAAAAACCCTATAATACCCTAATAAATTTGTTTTTTTTTTGTGTTATATTATACATAATATTATATGTTATTTCTTTATTTAACAAGGATATTTAAATATAGAAAAAGCAATTTACGCATTCTTGTCAAAAGAGGCCTTTTACCGCAAAATTGCATAAAAAAGCTCACTACTACTAGCGTTCTCACTTTAAACTGTAAACAGTAGTTCATAAATACAAATATATAGTAGTTTGAAGGGTTATTATCTAGGGCACAAAGACAAAATTTTAAATGATATCTCCGTTTCCTTTGAAATGATTTATTTCAAATGGAGGCAGCACTGGACCCCGGAAAAATCATGTATGGCCTAAGTTGAGGAATCGTAGATATGATGAAATGATAATACCGGTAGTTGATGAAGAGATAAAAGCAACTTTTTTTAAAACGCAATATGTAGGTAGAATATAAGAGTGTTAGAGTTAGAGTAACAAAGATGCAAGAAGTGCAATTTAATTTCTCTTCAATTGTTTCACCTATAGAGTTAGGTAAGTACACAATATTATTACTTCTTCTTCATCTAAGCGCATTCCCAGTCGCATCCTCAGCTGTGCTGCTTCGGAGCCCGGGGTGCGCTTTCCCGCTGTTTCTACTCCAAATATAACATGCATGTCAATGTTTACCCAAAGATGCCAAAGACCTGCAAGATGGAGAAGAAAAAGCCGCTGGAAATATATTTGTGCTAAAAGTTTTACACCGGGCGCAGTAGGTACATTTTAATATCACGTTTTACAATTAAACAATTAATTTCAAATTGGGCCTGGATCATGTTTATCGCCCGAGTTGACAGTTCGGGGCGAACTCCTAGTTGCACATTAGGCCGCCGCGGCAGCGGATTCCGCGACGGCGCCGCGCTTGGATATTGTTAGTATTTGTACTGACCCTTACAAAAGGCTAGTCCGCGGCGCGGCGCTGCCGTGCTAGCAGTAAAAAAAATACTAACACTACACGCGCGCGGTGACGCGGCGACGTAATGTGTAAACGCTCTTATGATTATCAACCTTCATAAAAATAAACTACCTACGAAAATGTTATAAAATGCTATAAAAATTTCACTCGGAACGTTGTTTCATTCATTTCAGATTCTTTAGAAAAACATAAATGTAATCTGTTGAAATTCCAGTAACGACAAAATCATGAAAGTGAACTTCAATGAACACATTTCTAATCAACTTACATATGTGTCCCCTTGAGATTATTGAAGCCATTGAAAAATTCTAATCGAATATTGGTTTTTCCTTGTCGTCTGATGTAATAGGTACCTATGTTTCAATCACTGTGTATCGAACTTCGCCTTCAATAATCATTCATATTTTTTATGTCTATATTTATGACTAGCCGTGGATTTCTTTCTAGAAAAGTCAGCTGGTAAGACATTGCATCATTAAATATCACACTAAAGGCTCTGATATCGATGATGTTCATCCTATCTATGCACCACCCCTTCGGGCGTCCACCCCTCTTGTCTTCCAATAGTACCTATTTGTTTTCTTTTAATATGTTTATTCATAACATATTTAGTTAACTAAAAATACCATCATTAAACTAAAATTAATCTGACTATAACTAAATATGTATATATAACTAAACTACAAATAAACACTTAAATAGCATTAAATAATGTATTTTTCAAACTTATGTCCATAACAACAGATACCAAAACAAAAGGATATTCGCACTGCAATGTTTCTTATAAAATTCTCAAGCGTGTGTAATCGATTAAAATTGATGGTATAGTGCGAGTTAAACTCGCGTGGAGAGGATTCCGTATAATTGATTGAATACTCATAGGTTTTCCTGTAATCTACAAGCAATGAACTATATTTTGTATGTTTTTCAAAATTTTAGGCTCTGTACTTTCGTAGATCAGGGGTGCAATAGTCAATTTTCGTCTTCTTTCTTGAAAAAAATCAGAACTATTTACTTTACAATAACAACAAAAATACATTTCAGATCCTTATAACAAGCTCTTTCATTTGATTATATAACATAGTAAGTTTTGCAAACTTTTTTTTTTGTTGTCTAATTTTTCCCCCAAAAATGACCCTTATTTTAAAATAATATTTCTTTACCTTGCACATATGTATTTGGGTCATAGGATTACACCATCCTACAAAATTTTACCTGATTCGGACCAGTAGATTTGGAGAAATATGGCTGTGACAGACGGACGGACAGACAGACGCACGAGTGATCCTATAAGGGTTCCGTTTTTTCATTTTTTGTACGGAACCCTTATAACAGGGTTACATAAAACAAGAGGATACATGGCAGAAAGAACTAAAATATATCCACCAAAAGTAAGTCTCCAAGGTCCATCAACGTCAAATATTTCATATAAGTATATTTTTCGTTGCAATAATTATGATAAAAGTGAAATGCATGTTCACTTTTCTATATATGTAGTCTATCGTCTTATTATGTTTTTTTTTTCCATAATGTCTGCTTTTCAAATCAATGTTTTAAATGTAAAAGTGTTATGTATGACCCTGGGAAGGACGTTGGATTTTCGCTTTAAAATTATAAAGATATTTTAGGTAAATGTTGCAGGTACATGTTTGCTGACATTTTGGGAATAAAACTTTTTTGGAATACCAAAATTGTAAGAAGGCGGATATTTAGAGGTTGCAGACATTTTGGGAATAAGCACTTTCTGAAAAGCGACCATTATATGAAAACTATCATTCTTGGAGACATACATTATAAAAAGCTGTCATTTTAAGAAGCTGAAATTATGCAATCAAATTAAGACGTGCAGACGATATGGAAAACAGACATTTTGCTTGTGTGACAGAAGCTTGTGTGTAAGAATAATGGAATTATGTAGTTCGGTCAACCGGACTACTGCGACTACAGAGAAACGGTTATTATGGCACTTATTTAAAAGTCACGATTATTTGAAAATGAGATAAACTTATGGGTCCATGGCTTATGGAAGAAACGACGACTATTAAACGAATTTCAAACATTTTGTACAGGCGACGACAGCGGAAGGAATCAAGAGGAGCAAATATGCAATGCCGCTTTGGGTGAACCGTATATTTTGTGCTTTTTGCCGTGAAAGCCGTAGAGGGGTGCGAAGGCCCACCATATTTTCAAGGAATTTTCCGCTCATCTCTTGGTTAAATTGGTCACCAATTTAGCCCCAATTTTTTATATCACTTCCCTAGATTTTGTGGTACTTATTTTATCTTAATTAGCTTTTAATTTAGTTTATTGCTAGTTTTAAATAATGAAAGTACATATGTATTAATTAAAAATGTTTATATGTAAGTAATTAGTTTATAATAATAAAGTTAATATAAAAATACACACGCACGTACAGAACTCCGCCCGCGTCGTCTTCCAGCTCCTCGCCATCATCTTCACCACAGCACTCCAAATACTTATGAATTTTAAATAGACTATAATGATGCTGTGCATATTCGCGAATCCGCTAGATGACAAGAAATCATCATCTCAGACACGTTTTTCTACACGTCAAATCAAACATTTTCAATGGGATTTGGATTTGTATGAAAAACAAAACCGTGGCGTCATGGTCAGCGTATTGGTTTTTTTTGAGTCAAATAGCGCACATAATATCCATTTTTCTGCATTAATAAATTAAAAATCATATTAAAGATAGATATGATCAATGACAAGTGGCACCATTTTATTTATTTATTTAAACTTTATTGCACAAAAAAAAAAGTGTACAAATGGCGGACTTAACGCCTTATGGCGTTCTCTGCCAGTCAACCATTGGACCAAGTAGAGAAATAATTTGGGTGGTGCGACAGAGTGTGTAAACAAAATTTAAAAGTATCTATAAATACCTACAAGAATAAAGAATATACATAAATATTAATTTTAAAGAAATATATACCAATACAATAACTATAGATAAAATAAATATACAAAATATATAATTATGTAAATATAATACATAAAGAACTAATTATATATGTATGCGGATAGATAAATACATATATGGATGACTACAAAACACCGCGCAGGGACACGACGAGAAGAGACTTCTTGGAGAAACTGTTTTTGAACCGCCCGTTTAAAAGCATTTTGTGATGTTTTATTTTCTTAACAGTACCAAATAATTTATTTTTGACCCAGTCATCTACCCAATTGCACTGGTATCAAATTTACAGTGGGCAGATTTAGTCGAAGAGATCCGAAAGGTCACACATACTTCGAATAATAGGCCATAATACAATCCGTAGGGCATCAAAATTTCTAAAAACTCTTTAGTTATTAACGACCGAACTAAGACCCCTTGATAGTAAGTGACTACGTACAAATTGGAGGTCTATCTATAGGTACTATAAACATCCAGTCAAATATGTTCGGTAGGTATTATAAGTGTGCAGGAATGAAACATATATAAAATCAAATAAAAGTCTATAACTCTTTTATCTAACAGTAAAACATAAAAATCTGTCCCGGTGGAGTTAAGTTTTTAGCATTTTAAACTGAAAAAATTTTGAAACAGGCGATTATTTCAGATTTTTTTAAGAAACTAACAAATAATATATATTTTTTTTGAAATATAATTCTCTAGAAATCTAACGCTCCTACATTCACCGCTTCGATTCTGATTCCATTACGCAAACAAACGAACAGTAATTACAACGAAACACTCAAACGCAGACATAGACAAAGATGCATGCGATTAGTCGCGACAAGGTCACGCGTCGTCGTCGGTCGGGTGGGGCACTCAACGTAACGAGCGGTAAGGTACAACGCGCGGATGGTACCTATTATGCAGTACGCTACGCTAAAATAAATAACCTTGTTTACGTGTTACTTTTTTTTTAATAACGAATTTTCATGCCTGTATGGCTTCTACACCACTTCACGTCACTTGACGGCATTTTTAATGAATCGATTATCGCAAAAACACAGCAATATTCCCAAAGGAAACTTCTTGCGACGCAACCACACGACTCGAGTGTCACGGCGAACTGTTGCGCCGTGCTGTTCATATTTTAAGCCCCGCCCGCCGCGGTACATTTTTGTTGAAATGTTTAGAAAACCATTGACAAATTTATGATATTTTCTGCGTAACACAATATTACTTATCGCTGACACGACGGTTTCAAAAATACGATGCAATGCGTCGGAACGCGAGTGGTGAGTTGGAGAACTACACGTTTTGTGTTTCGCTGAGTCCATAAATGAAAAATAGCACTCCTGCACACATGCAGACATAGAGGTAGTAGCTTTTTTTTAAAAATAATTTACGGCTTTTGATACAAGTCTTTTAGAGTCCATCTATAATTTTTTGCTTCTTTATTCCTAATCCTAAGTTTCTAACCAAACCTAATCCTAACAAGTTACAATCCCACCCAAAAACGTTTTAATGTAAAAATGTTGCCAAGACGAGTCTATATAGCTTACCCTGTGAAAAAGTTATCAGATCTCGTATAAAACCAAGCTTTGAAGACTACACGCTCTAAACCTACAAGCTCTACACTACACCTTAATCAAAATCTATGAAAAAGTGCCAAGATTCTTGATCTATGCGCCCTTACTTTACCAAGCCTAACTTCACATACTCTACATTTTATTCAAGATTTCATAGGCATTCGTTCATCGCGTGTGATGCTTGGCCGTTTTATTTCACAATAATTCAAAAAATAAATTCTAAATTAATGAATTTTATTTAGACGACGGGACTCTAGGGTGATGCCTCTACTGTTTTGGCAGATTTAAATACTATTAAAACGGATCTTGAGTCTATCAGACTTAATTTAAACTATTCGAAATGTGAGCTTTTCATAGATAATGATATGCCGTTTATATCCAAGATTCAAACTATTTCTTAATTTAACGCACTTGCCCCTAAAACTATCGATAAGACCACTCTTCACCTTTTTTGATGAATCTTTTCCAAATTTCATTGAAGCCAAAATTCAAAATTTACACTCCCATTTTTACCCAATTTTACCTACAACCCACAATGCAGCCATCTCTGGAAATATCCGGACCTACATTCAAAATTAGACGGCGTAATCCAAAATTCATTAGCCAGCATTCTGAATATCGATTTAAATCAGCAGTCTGTTTGGAATCAAGCCTCCATCCCAGTCAGGTTAGGAGGACTAGGAATCCGCAAAATTTCGAGTGTTACCCTGCCTGCCTTTTTGTCTTCCGTTCATAGTGTTCAAAAACTATTCAATAAGATAACATAAGCCCACATTGGAAATATTCTATGCAACGGAGGCCAAAACTGCATGGTAAGAGTGCCCAATATGTCCTTCCTCGCAAAGATATCATGGAATATTGGAACATTCCTGGACGATAACACCTTCCGCTTAGCGACATCCCTCCGATTAGGAGGTAAGTCGAACGTCCCGCATCATTGCCTCCACGATAATACCGTTGACCAATTCGGCCACCACGGGCTCTCATAAACCAAAAGCGCCGGCTGGATTGCCGGACTGATTGGACTGTGGTCATCAGCCCATAACTTTTTAGAATAGGACCACTCCATCCTTCCTGTGGATGTCGTAAGAGGCGACTAAAGGACTAAGCACAAACATCTCGTGCTACAATTGCATGTTCAAGGAGGGTGAACGTCGGGGGGCGGCCGGTTGTAAAACTTTTCGCACAAATACTTCCCAAAGAGGGTTGACGTCAGGCAGGCGGCTGGTCGTAAAACTATAGCCAAATCATGTATACACTGTTTCGGCTATTTCTTCTCCATTTTGCAAGGTCTTTGGCATCCTTAGGTGATCATTGGCATGCATGTCAAATTTGGAGAAGAAAAAGCGGGAAAGTGGGAAATATATTATAAAAAATATGTATATAGATAAACATCCAAGACCGAGGACCATTTGAAAAAGGCCATTTTCCAACTTGCTCTGGCTGGGAATCGAACCCAGTGACGGACTGGCATGTTAACCACTACGCCACGGAGGTCGTCTTAAAATCATAAATAATCTTCTATGGTTCAATCATTTGTCATATGATTCATACTGGCAAACCTTTAGTTTCCGAAAATATTCAAGTCATTTGTAAGTAGTTAGATACCAGCGAGGAGTCTATGTTTTGGTTATTAATAACTACAGATTTTTCTAAATAATTTGGTGCCCTCGGCTCGTTTAAAGATACATACCTAGTTGTTGTCCTAACTTGGCAAATGAGGTTGTGCGTTCCCAAATCAATGCCTCTTCATTTATTTATTTATTTATTGTAAAAACTAAATACAACGGCTTTCACCAATTACAGCATATAGAAAGAACTTATAGCTAAATGTAATTAAAAAATTTACACAGCTGGTACGACGGGCGCCACCACTAATAATGTACAGTAAAAACTTTTTTTTCATTCTAGTCATTTCATTTTAAAAACATTTTTGTCATTCTCGCAATATACCAATAGGTTCCTTACAACCATATTCATAGTTAGGGTTGCCAGGTCGCCAAACCTAATAGCCGGAAAGACCACCCAGTTTGGCCGGACATTTGGGTAAAACGGCCGGACACCCTACATCAATGAGGATTTTGTGTTTCAGTATTAATAGGTACGACAAAAAAAAGTATGTAAAATCACCGTTTATTTTGGCCGGACGCGCAATAAAAAAGCCTAACTATGTTCGGCTTTATCCGGACGCCTAGCAACGCTATTCATAGTTAATCCTAGAACCACAACATGTAATTTTGTGTCATAAATCAAAACATAAAACAAAAAAACAATTTTCTAGAAAACTGTAAACTTTAATTGACTGTAAAATATGTAACAAATAGATCTTTGGATATTTTAGGTACATAAAGAAACAAAAATTCAGAAAAAAACACTTAACTAAACATACTGGGATCAAATCTGTAACCTATATGCTGTGCACAAACATTTCTTGAACACTTCAGACAACGCTCTCTGCCCTTCCTCTTTAGCCCAAGGACATAAATAGTAGCGAGGACTTGAAGCTGATTGAGTGGGCAGGACCTGAACGCTATTACTTTCATCTACCCCCAAAACAATAATCATTATAACTCTCAAAGATTAAGATACATTTTTGACTGTATCCAAGAAGTTCCTGCGAGCAAATACATGTATTCGGAACGACAAACTGACTTTTTCTCAAAATATATCCATTTTTACCAAAGCATAAATCGAACAAGGAGACGTCGTCATCATTTTCTGCTTCAGATTCAGCATGCAACATGTCATCTTCATCTGAGTGTTCAGATATATGCACTGCCTCCGCAATATATGATGCTTCGGAGACCGATGAACTAGATTGGCTCCCGTCATATTATTCCAAAATGTCCTCTATTTTGTCACTTCTTAGATGACGGGATATTAACGCCATATTGTTGACAATACATAAATAAATAAATATAAAATGTAACGAATGTCCGTCACAAAAACAGTTGCACTAATCACAACACGGGTCGCGGGCGAACCGAACAGGTAATTATATCAAGAACTAATGAGCGTGTGCACTTCACAAAGCGACACGGACTACTGATAGCTAAAAACGGAAGGTACTTAGATGCACAAATGTTCATGTCTTTGGTTGGTTGGTTGGTTGACTCTCGCAAAAAAAATAGAAAAATCAAAACGTGGGGTCACCCGCGACCCCAGGTTATGGTTCTAGGTTAAGTTTAGTTATAGCAAAATCAGTGTAATTGTATCATCAGTGTTTGAAACAGTAAAATCATTTTTTAAACGTCTCGAGTTTTCTTACTTGTCTACGTATAATTTAGCTATATATTCTTTTTATTAGGGTCCCAAATATATTTGTGTTTAAACTATTATTATATTTATTAGTTAAAAATGAAAAATGACCAGTGCAACTGCGGTGTTGTCCAGTCAATGACCTATCTATTGTCCTGCCCCAAATGCCCTGCACCCTACTCAATGCAGGACCTCAACGAGGCAAATGATCGGGCTATCACAGTAGCCAAGCACTGGTCAAACCTATTATAAAAAAATATATATTATAGCCAATCGACTCAAAAGAAGAAGATAATTTGATTTAACCTTTTTTACATTTCTAAAGATAAATTAATGTTTTACTCTTTTAAATCTTTGAATTCCTTTATTATTTTAATAAAGTGGTAGGTAAGTAGGACGCCGCTACATCTTTTAACGATTTAGCTTTGTCAATTCATTGAAATCAATGTGGCTGGCTTTTAGGAGTCTGAATCGGTTACGAGAAAGACTCACAGCGAGCATAAAGTCATGGCTACCTACCTCGTTAAAAGGCGCTTCGCTCATCTGACAGTAACGATGATCGATGGCTTCGGGACTTCCCCTGTAATATCCGCCCCGCACCCCGCATCCCAGCTGTGAGAGCACTACACAACCACCTCACACCACCCCGATAAACTTGACACAAATCTAAAATAACAACTAAATACGAGTAAGCTTTATGTCTATTCTTGACCTTGATTAATTTCGGTTAAAGCACAGATTAATAAATAGTTACTACGTAACGTGGTTAAAGTAAGATTAATTGTATCTATTCTGTATGCAGGCCACTTCCAGTTACGTCAGAAGATATAATATGAATGTAAAGAAAAACTTTTTTAGATAGCGTTTTCCTTTTTAAGTATTCTCTATGCTGCAACGATGTGACTGCTTACAATGAAAGGCCCATTTACGCAATGCTTGTAGGTATATTTTTTTGTTGCATTTTTCTTGTTGCAATTTAATTTAAGCAATACATTTTATTTGTATGGTTGACGTTTTGTTTAGAAAATGCAAGTCATCTATTGCTTTAATTGTAGGGGTAGGTATACAAGGAACTTGCAGTGTGTAAATAGGTGACTTATCGTTCTAAATAAGATTGGAATAAAGACATTTCATGTTGTTTCTTTGATTAGGTTTGGCTTTAATTAATTTTTTAGTTTGCTGATAATGCACATATAAATATCTTTGATTTTTCAGAGAAACTCCTATTGATTGTCTTATTTCGTCATAAATGTGCTTTACATTATATGAACAAGCACGATGGTAGAATCTGAAATAAGACACATTTTTATGAAGATAAATTAATACGTAAATAACTTATACGGTATTTAGTTACGATATAAATTAAAGTATTTTTAGTTGAATATAATAGACATCTAACTTTTTAATCTTGAAGGAAATAAAATCTTTAATTCAAAACAGAAGTAAATTGATCACTTCTAGTAGTCTTGTACTGGCATACTTCCAGTCATTAAAACTAGATAGTTATTAGTACAGAGTAATTAATTGAAATGTTAATGAACTTTCACTCAAAATAATTACAAATAGTACCTATACACAAACTTAAACAATATCTGGTGCGAATAGGTTCTATAAACAATATTGATCCCGAACAAGTTGTGTTGACGAGAAGATCGTCTATCTTGTAACATTGGTAGGATATACGCACCTACGTTGTGATTGTAAACCATTACCGTTACGTTAGGAAAGTACTTAATTCGCATACATTTTAGATAAAGAAAATAACTAAGGCCTGAAAGTTGTACTTACGATATAAAATTTATATTTAAAACTAAAATCATTGTCTTCTACCTTACTTTATTCCTAGAACAGCTTCTTCAGCTCGTAATTATACTTGATTGAGGCAAATTGTTTAAAATTGAACGAAGGAAATGAGCGCTCACGAATTGCTATACTTATTGCACTTCAGTGCGATATTACATTTATTATTACGGTATGCTCCCGTCGTTTTAATCGCCTTATTTTGTGAAGGCAGTATGCATTTAAAATGTCGTTCCTCTCCAATGTTCATGAGTTAGTACGAGTATCTGTCTGTAACTTTTTGGCAACTACTGTAACGCTGCCGCAATTAAAATGATACAAATGGATTTCTACAACGACTAAATTTGTAAATGTATCTAATAGAATAATACCAAATGAATTAAACGTTTTTTCATATCGATTATCTCAAATTTTTATTACTACAATAATTTATTTGTAGTCCAAAGTACAACTACTACCCACCTGAAACGGAAAACAAAAAAGGGAAAGAAACCATGACACTATATACATTAAAGGTTTTATTTTTCTGACGATATTTTAAGAATTAATCATTATTATTCATAAATTAGAAATGTCATGTAGTATGTCACTGCATTTACAAATGTACTCGTATGTATAAAAATTACATTATAATCATATTATTATTCAGAGCCCACTTGATTCCAATGTTGGGCAAAGGCCTTCCTCTCAGCTCTCCATTCCTCTCTATCTTGCGGTTTTGCCTGCCAGTCTGGTGAGTAGGTGTCTAGGTTGTCGCGCTATCTACGCCGCGGTTTTCCAGGACGCCGGCGTCCATTAGTTGGAGTCCACAAAGTTTCGCTTTTAGTCCATAGTTCGGTCGGCATGCGGCTGACGTGTCCTGCCCAGTTCCATTTTAATTTAGCGGCACTGACGTTCACTTCAGTAATTTTAGTGATGGATCGTAGGGTGGTGTTGCAGACTTTATCTTTTTTCTTGATGTTAGTAATGCTGCGCTCCATTGCACGTTGGCAAACCCTGAGTCAGAACTTCTGAGCTTTTGTCAAAGACCAAGTCTGAGCTCCGTATGTGAGGGTCGGAAGGATGAACATGTCCATGAGCTTACGTTTATGTGAATGTTTTCCTTCATAAGAACCTTCATGGACTCCTTCCTCCTTCCTCCAGGCGCTTTCGATGCGTCTTCCAGCTTCTTTTTCTTGTCGCGCCTGGAAGGATACTAATTGGCCGGGGTAAACATACCCACTGACATATTCCATCCTTTCGCCCTCTACTTGTACGTTGTACTTAGTGCTGTTAGTCATAAGCTTAGTCTTTGGTCATATTCATCTTTAGTCCGACCTCGAGGCTTGCCGCATGCAGGTCCTCAAGCATTTGTTGTAATTCTGCATTAATATAATAAATAAATGTTGTAGTACTGTAATAATAATTCTTAATAATTATTTTTTGTGATACAATCTTATACAAAGCACTATATATATAAATATATATATCAACACTAAAAGATAATTTAATAGACATAGTGTAATAGACACTGATATTCACGTTTCGCTTCCAATATTTATTCTATATTCAATATTGTTACGTAAAAATACAAAACCGTTACGTTTAAGTATTCTCAGACTTCTCGTAGAAAATGAAATTGCTCTTATTTTAAGAAGATTTGCTACAAATTTTAATAAGCTCTACTTAATTGATGGAAACGCAATCGTCATAACCTTGTACGAGTACATTTTGTTAAGGTCCAATTAGTAAAGTAAAATGATATCTTGTGATTTTTAGTGTTGTACCTATTTCTACATAAGATTTATATCTTCTGTTCTTAAACTAGGTATCTAAATCTGAGATTAGAAGTGGTTTAGTGATGACGGAAACTTGCTTGTCAATCCTTTGTACCTAAATTTTTCTGTTTTACTAAATTGACTCAAATCTGTGAGATTTGCGTACAAACAAAATTTATATTAAGTACGTATCATTGTTAAATAAATTATTAACTCCAGCGGTATTTTTGTGTTGAATTTTTCAAATAACTTGTTTCAAATTTAATTCTAGATGTAACTCTAATACATTTTCTATTTTTTACTTCATTCAATTATCTTTTATGATAATAAGCCAGAAGAGACAAGTGTCAATTTGTCTCCACTGTTTATTCTCCAAAGTACTGATATCTATATTATAAACAAGTTGTTTCCCACGGCGTTGTCAGTGTGGTCAACTGACAATTCCACGGGAACCTCACACTTTTTTGGATTAAAGGTACACTTTGTGTTAATCCAGGTAATCTATTATGCCAAATTTCATTCCAATCTGCTCAGTAGTTTTGGCTTGAAGGCGAAACCAACTTTCGCATTTATAATATTAGTAAGATTAAAGTTTAAAATTAATTATAAATTCATTGCCTAATAGTCGTATAAGTCTGGGACCTCGACCTGTCTCGGCGCTCTTAGTCGAGTTCCCACATATAAGGAAGTAGATGGAGTGGAGAACAGAGACTCGACACAACAGTTAGATTAAATTTATTTGTCACACAACTTCTATATAAATATATATATATATATATATAGAAGTTGTGATCTGTTATACCTTATTATAATATAATATATATATATATATATAATATTATAATAAGGTATAACAGATCAGATAGAACGTAGGAACAGAGGGGAACAGTACGAGAGATGATGATAGAATGTGAGATGACCGAGAGAGAAATGATTTGAAAAGGGAATGAAATGAAATGAGGAATGAAAAGTGGACAGGATGAGAAAGAAATGAGGTTGGGAGAGATGCAGCATGCAGGTGGCATGCAGCATCGTTACACGAGTAAGTGATTTGCACTACTTTAAACCTAAATAGCAATATAGCCTAACAACGCCAGCAATAAATATGGGGTGAGCATGTAAATACTGAAGGGATCACAGACAAAGCTACGCAGCGTTCATTAGACATCCTACATAATGCAAAGCCCGTAGTTAAATTAGTTTGATTTAGGTGAAGGTGAACGCAACCTCTCTAATTGGGTGCAATAAAGATTGATATTCAATATTTAGGACAGTATTTTCTCTTAAATTGGGGACTGTTGCGTAATGGTAAGGATAATTGTTCCTAAGCTATATATTAATTACGTATGGTACGTAGTGCATAAGTATTATGCCATACAAGAAGAATTAATAAGTACTAACTTGTAGTAGTTCAATAGTAGTAATTTAACAAATTGATACGGATTCGTATTAATTTATTGTTTCTAATAAAAATATATGTCGCAAAGAGGGAAAATGGATGGCCAGTAATGTATAAAAATGAAAGACGGTAAGGTCTGCGTCCTTGCGCTGACCTATGAGAAGGTTTTTTGCGAGACCACATCATAGCTTAAACTAACTCTCTAGCCAGCACAGTTATCCTGTGCCCACAGGGCTTCACTTCACTTCACTCACTTCTCCCGAGGACTTCTTTTCCGCAATTTGGTCCATTGCGCTGAACCCGTTTTGCGTGTGGAGCCGGGGCCGTTATCAGTTTTCAAACCAGCCCAGCTCCTGCAGAAATCCGAGAACGCTCCCCGGCGCCCTCACGACTTCCTCCACGGTTCCTTGATGTTCCAGGAATATGTTATCACATCTGAAAGCTACGCATGGTGGCAAAATTGCAGTCAATTTAATTTCAGTTTCAGTTAATTTATTTCTATACAATAAACATTACATAGCTTGACAGATATACCCAAAAGCCTTATAATCTAAACAAGACAAAACCTAGATTATTATAAGTATAAATAGAAACTCATATCAATTTTAACAAAGATAACTTTTATATATAATCCCATCGATCAAATATGTTTCCTCAGCAGTGGACGATAGCACAGGTGATTGCCTGACAAGCTAGCATGACTTGGAACAACATCGAGTATCAGACATTGTAACATTGTACTAAGTTTCAATTATTAGCTTGCCATTTCCCGTCGAAACTCCTTGCTACCCCACTCAATTCCTAGGTGTACTTGAGTTGTAAGCCGTGCAATAACGCAGACCGACCGAGAGTAGATTGTATTGTTATAGGCACAAGTGATCCTCGTAAAATGAAAACAGGGGAATAGATGTCCGCATTGCAAATTTTATTAAAACGAACCGGTACTGAAAACATGGATAGGCACTTATTTGAGCTACAAAAACTAAATTTCACACGAACCTAATTATTGCACACCAATCTATTAATACACTATTACGTCTTTATCCCTAATGGAGCAGACAGAGCACTTTGGGTGTTGCAGCTCTAAGATGACAGAGCCCAGGGCCGCAAGACCTAAAAGCCACTTTGAGCGTGATGATGGGCAGGAATATAGAAAAATGAATCAAAATATTAATGGTTTGCTACCCGCATCGCCTATTGATATTATTCGCATTTTCGCGCAATCCCTCCATCGACTTCTACGATCTACGCCGGAAGAGAAACAGCTGGAACATTCTAAGCTTTTTCTATTCTCCCGGACCAGAGAAGATATTTTTCACCAATCAACGGATTTTTTTTTTTAATTATCCATATTTTCTTCGAGTTCCCATGGATACTTTGGCGACTGCTAACTAATGATGATATAAACTACGCACAATTCTACGTTTTATTTTATATATATTTGAATATTGAGAACATTAGTATGGTTAGATACCTATTACATATATTTGAAATATTGACTGCTTCTGTCATATAAAAATAATATTGTGAATCAAATCAAATCAAATCAAATATTTATTCAGTAATTAGGCCTTTGCAGGCACTTTTATATTTATTGACGTATGTTCGAGTGTTAAATTAATTTCCAAGACATTATACGAGTACTTAAGTGAGAATAGTGGATTACCGTTCTCGGTAAGTACGTGTTAGTAATAGTAAGGTCGTTTGTCTTGCTTTAAACGTGAAGACGAGTAATTAATTTATCCTACTTTGTACTAGCTCCGGTAACTATTTCACTTAACATGCGTCCTGAAATAGGTAAATCACATTAAGTACCGTACTTATGAAAATGTGTGTGTAGTGAAACAAAGTTAGTAGAAACATTACGATACATTACATTTATATTTACTTACCCTATATAAAGATTTTATCTTTTATTCACAATCAGTATCAACATCTTTTTCCTTTGAGGAAAATATATCGTTAGGTAAGCTCGTATGGGAAATACTAGCTAATAACGATATTTTCCAAACGATATCCTAAAAATATTTTCATGTAGCACATACTAAAGAAATTATTTTTAATGGGTGTGAAAGGTCGCACATGCCTTGGATTATACGTCAAGACGTCATGTCAGTGTGTACACCCCCGTCTTGTCACATCATGTCATGTCATGCCGCGTCATACAAGCCTTCCTCGAACGCTGCCAACCACAAAGAAAGAATCCACTTTTCAAAATCGACAACTCATCCAAGTACGCTTTATTGGTTTAACGATTTTTTCTGACATATTTCCTAGTTGTGACTTCGTCGACATAATTCAAGGGAATTGCCTTTTTATTATGTGTATTATATTACCGGATACACTTAACAACTTTTCAAAAATATGTTTATCAATCATTAAAACCTATTATAGACTTTTGTTACTTTTAAAGAAAATATAACTAATATTAGGAACTTTAGTAGACGGTTAATTAGGCATCAAAAGCCATGCACGACGCATCGTACTTAAGTGGAAAAAAATCTGTAAAATGCCGAAAAAAAAATAACTAATTGATGAACGCATTAATCAATTATTAATTTTGCACATGGCTACCATTAACACCTTTACTTCTTATCGAGTCGAAAATATCTTTATGCTTTTTTAGACCAAAACTTAGCGTATAACCGTATATACGGCGATCGCCCTGTCATTGACCACATTCAAATCTGCCTTATGCCAAGGAGTCTGGCAGTTAGGGCATGACAAAAGGTGCTCCATGGATTGAGTGACCCCACAGTCATTATACATACGATGTCGTAATAATAGAAAATTAATTATAGTTACTCGTAGGATTTCATGTAATATTATAGACAAAAGTAGATATACTTACTTAAGTTTTTGATATTATATTGAATGTTACAAAATTTGACAACACTTGATTGATATGTTTTTTAAGTACATTATCAATCACTGCGGTTTTTTCTCTTCATTTTGTTTTATTTCTTGCTTATTTTCCTTCTTATACATGCAGTCCATCCTTCACAACAAGAATTCAAGATATAGTTTAAAAAACTAAAATCCGATTACGGAATAATTTTAAAATAGCCTATGTCACTCTAGTGGTTAAGACTAACCTAACCACGTATAATTTATTGAAATCGGTTAAGCCGTTTTGTAGTTTACGAGGGATCATAGAGTCGGACATACATACAGGTCAGACACATAACCCTCCTTTTGAGCTATCCCACACATCCTAACAACAATTCACTAATTAGTAATATTGCTTCTAAGTCCCTTACCTCCCACGCACCTCCTACTTACCTGTACCATCAACAGCTACTCAAAAATTCTTTGAACATAAAACAAACTTAACAAAGGCTAATAATATTACCCTTCCCTTGGCTTTGCCGTAGTCGGGTAAAAACAAAGTGCTACTGAAATACAGTCAGAACTTTAGGGAATGCAATCTCGTTCTCGCGAGATCTCGGCCATATTTTAACCGAGCCTAACCTCGGTCAATAAACCGGCCAAGTGCGAGTTAAACTCGCGTGGAGAGAATTCTTATAGGTTTTCCTGTAATGTACAAGCAATGAACTATCTATATTTTGTATTTTTTTTTAAATTTTAGCCTCAGTAGTTTCGGAGATCAGGGAGGGGGGGGGGGGGTAATGGTCAACTTTCGTCTTCTTTCATGAATAAAATCATAACGAAGCCTTTCATTTGTTATATGACACAATAAGGTTTGCAAAACTTTTTTTTTTTCCTAATTTGTCCCCCGAAAATGACCCTTATTTTAAAAAAATATATTTATTTAGATTAGATTATATAAATAAGATTAGATAAAAATATATTTATATAGATAGATTCGGCCTAGTAGATTCAGAGCAAATTGGCTGTGACAGACGGACGCACAGACAGACGCACGAGTGATCCTATATGGGTTCCGATTTTTTTAATTTTTTGTACGGATCCCTAAAAATCAATCAAGATTTCGTGAGATTAACGAGATGATCTCGGTAAATATGCCCGAGATCTCCCATGAACGAGATTGCATTTCCTAACTCACTGATTGATTGTTGAAAGATGCGTAGGTACTCGTATATTGAAAATGTCTAGTCATTTAATCACTTAATCATTAAAATCCATAATTCTAATTTATATATATACGTATATATCGCGAGATCCTAAAAGATGAATCTCGGGAGATCTCGCCATTTACGTGATCTCGCGAAATTCATCTTTAGGATCTCGCGAGATCCTAAAGGAATATTGCTTCTCTGTCTGAATGATCCCAGAAATGCTGATAGTACAATGAAAAGCCTACGCAGTAAACACGATAAAAATACTATGGTAAAGCGAATCTGTTTACTTCCCTTCTCCTATAGTATATACACTACAAATCTGCAATTAGCAATAAAATTTATTCCAGGCCTTGGTGTTTTAGCAATAAATTAATGATAAACTTGTTTACTGGAGAACGAAGCCGAACTTAAATACCTATAATAATTATTCTCCAAGAGAAAAGGCAGCGTTGCTATTTTTATTTGTTCCCAGCACCGAAAGCGTTATAATGACTATCGTTAATTTTGAGCTCAGCAATGCCAGCGATTTCGTTACATCTCTGCTTTTATTATATTTGTAAAGGTAATCCGAAGAACGTGTTTTTGTTTTGATGCTTCTGACTTTTATTACTAATGTTTTTCCTTAAGCTCACTCCGTCCTTTTCATATAACTTTGAGGATGGAAAAGTTCAAAACCTACTTCCAAACGTGAAAATTTTATGAAAACCATTCAAAGTCTCACTTAATTTTACCTAGCAATTATTATTACAAGCGTTGTTAATTTATGTGCACATATTTTTGGCACTAAAAGCCCAGAATTAATTAAAGGATAAGGTACGTAGATACCTAGATTATAGTTATGAATTCCAGTCTTGTATGTACCTATTTACTTGCTAGTTACCTAATTTATTTGCTACATGTTGTATTCATATAAATGTGTTCCGTTCATAGTTCTGATCAAATTAATTTTGCGCTGGAACGTTGTACCAATCATCATCATAATAATTTTAGGCGCATTACGTTCACTGTTTGACATACTCGTAAGCCTCTCCCAGGAATTTCCAAAATGTAGCAATAAGATTTATTAGTTCTTTTACCGAATGACGTAATAGGATTTCGCAAAAAGAATGGTACTATTACCCTGAAGTGTTCATTTCACCAATTAATGTTTAGATAGAGCTGGAAGTACGTCTTCAATATGGTCGTTAAAAAACGGCTCACGCCAATGCTGAATGCGAGCCATTGTTTCTGAACGGTGGCTGCGGTTCCACAGTGCAGATCCTGGTAGGACGGATTAACGACTGTATTTGACAGAGCGCTTTAAGTACAAGCGAGCGTTTTATCGAGCGACTGGCGAAGCTATTGCTTCTAGTTTACTTATTTTAATTGTTTGCTTTTGGTGAAATCTATAAATATCCAGAATATTTTTCTAAGATCAAAGCAAGTTTACATTGGTTATTACTCGTACATCGAAATGCTTAATTTATTTTATTTATTTAACTTCATTACAATAAAAGTAAATGATGGACTTAAGGCCAGGGGCCTTTTCTACCAGTCAACCAACGGTTAATGTATCTCGGACTCTTGTCTCAAGTAATGTGCATGACATCGATAAATACGCATCACTTGTCTCGATATCATTGTTGTCACGTCATGTCAGCATTGTCGCGTCATGCAAGACACGTCATCAGCGGCTGCTACACGCGTTGTTGACTCTCCAACATTGCTTCGTTGGCATGATCCCGCATCTTTTAAATGTGATTCTATTTTCTTTGCCAATTTGTGTGCAAGTCATCCCAAGCCGAAGCTTCGATACGAGCTAATTTAAGACTAACAGAAGAACGGTTTTTGAAGTATTTATTTAATACAGATATACTATTACGTCTTTATCCCGAACGGGGCAGACAGAACCTAGGGACCTAACCTTTGTATTTATTAAATAAATATTCTTAACTCCCACACGCACTAGACCTTAAGCAATTGAGCATCTCCTACAAAAGTACTCGTATCTACTTGGTATATAGCTCATTGCCAAACATTTTGCATGAAATATTTGTTTTACAAGTCAAGTTTATTATTCTCGTATTAACTTTCCTCGAAACAACCTGATACTGGGCCTGTTCTGAGAATGTTAAAATAGGGGATGTAAACTAAAATGAGACAGGATTAAACATGAGCTACATATGTTTTAGTGAAACAATACAACCGCCTTCCCAAATAGAAGTTGATGACTTTCAAATAGCTGTTGTTGTGCTAAGTAGATTTAAAGTAGTGGTAGTGGCGCATGGCAGAACAAACTACAAACTACCTTTTGATATGAAAATACACTACTCGTAATAGTATTCTTACAACGTCAGTGAAGCGTTGCGCGTGAGGAGCTAAATGAGCAACACAAACTCAGCAAATAAAATATAATTTATTATAAAATAAAAATAATGCAGGGGTGGATTTAGAGGACCCTATTATGCCGGTTGTTCTGGTCTCCTAGTAAAGATGTACTGTCCTGGGGTCCAGGGCTGGGGAGTGGAGTTGCCTGTGGCCAGATCTTGTGGCTGACTCGAGTAGGCAGGTATCTCTGTGCCAAGGTACGAGTAGTATGTACGTGTACGGGTATCTCTGTGCCAAGGTACGAGTAGTATGTACGTGTACGGGTATCTCTGATCCGAAGTCCGAATCTGGAACCCGAAATTCGGGCTTGAATAGCACTTAGGTCTTAACACCTTAGTTAGATTGTTAGGTAAAACTGGTATAAGTACTAAGTATAAAACTTTTACTTCTTTCACAATTCAAATCACAATTGTAATTGAAACGTTCTGAGATGAGAAATTATACGTGTGTCTCGTAGTAAGGAAGCGAGATCATGATACTTTTCAATGGAGAAGATAACAACAATTAAGAATTAGAAATATGTTAGTTCTAACAAAGAACTCTGGGTTTATAAAGCTACACAAACGTTTCAGCTATCGAATGGCATATATTGGCTACATATGTACCTATTTCGTCATGTGGGTAAATTTTCAAAACGGCTTTTATTCCGTCATTGCGGTGGCGAATATTTTTTCTCACAATTCACCCAAACCAAATGCGCTAGATATAGATTAAGATGCTGTGAATCTAATAATTTGTGAGGCGCTCTTTAAAACAGTACTTTCGAAGAATTTTTTATTTTTTAAATTTGCTCCACCGTTATTATGATAAAAGCCACTGAAATGACTCTTAATGAATGAAGTAAGCAAATTTACCTAAATATTCAAATTAAAAATGCGGTATACATGTTTAATTTTTTTATTAAACAACCTTTTGGTACCAGAAACATTACTGATGTTATTAATTTCTATACCCGCTTAATGTATGTAGCCCTATATGGTTACAACAGTTATACATAGATAGTACATTATACTTTATACTATTATCATGGTAAATAATATACAACACAGTCATTATCATCCGAGCGTATTCCCGGTTGCATCCTCAGCGGTAACGCTTTAGATCCGCTACCTAACGTAGGTGTTAAATATTTGAATTCTACTCTTACAGGAAAGGTAACGCCCGGTCGCTGTCATGAAAAATTTTAACATTTGAAATGCCTTGCGAACGAACAAATACTGTTAGTATTAAATTACGAGTCCCTTGTACACAGAAAGCTTTTAGCTAACATACGAACGATTTCATACCGCAATGTAAGGAGCACATATACTCCTAATGCATTTTGAGTATGTCATACATATATCTACGAGTACCTTTATACATATTTGAATATGACTGCAAAAAAGGGTTTAGTATTTATATAGCACTGCACAGAGTTTTTGGTAGGATGGAAAAAAGATACACGTCTCATTTCTTAAGATTCGATTTTATTATACTACTCGGACATGTCTTAAAAAGCCGTAATGTGCTTGCACTGCAAAAAAAAGTCATAACTAACATTCGATAAAGCCACTAAGAAAAAAGCTATAAAATATGCCAAAGCCACTTCTACTAGAACTTGGATCTTATACAGCATCTAATAAACTTGCTGCGCGTGATCTGGATTTTGAGATAAGCCCATATTTGCTAGCATTTCTGGTGTCAGTCGGCAAAGTGCCAACGAGGATGAGTAATAACGTAGGTATACAGTAAAGCATTCACAACTCCACACCTATGCACATCCCTGTAGAAAAGGTAAATCTCAATATCCTAAACTTCTATTGAACTAAGAAATTGAAAAGCAATTACATAAAATTAGACGTCATAGTTTAACATACTTTTGCTTTCTAATAATAATTACGCACAATATTAATTGGGCATAGCTGTTTAGGCACATTTTTTTATAGCATAACTAGAATAAGCATAACAATTGTTAACCTTTAACTAGTGACGTGAAGTCTCACAGGCGTCGCGCGTTTTATAAATTCTCGGAATTGGTCGCTTACCCCCGTTTGCCGCGACCCCGCTTCTCAGTAGCTTCTGTTTTAGTACTAAAACGACCGTGGAAGGAGGCGGACTTGTCGTCGGTTGCAAAACACGTGAGTTATGATACTAACAAAATCTAACTGAGCCTTGTCAGGCTTCATGTCCCTAGCTGTCATTCAAATATTTTTATGAACCATTTTTTATTTTTTAGTGCAAAATGGCAGAAAACACAAGGAAACGTCAATGCTCTGCCACGAGTTCACGAACGAGACAAGTATTGCGGGTGCGGGTAGACAGTCCATCGTTTGAAGAGGAATTCAATGCCCTCATGCTTAGTTCAGACCAATCTGATAGCTCTGAAGCTGACAAAAAGTGTTCCAATTATTCCAGCAGCCGCCGAACGAGAAGGTGGCCAATGGTTTTATTCTACCGCATTGTGGATTTGAGCGGCATGAACGCTTATATATTATATACCATATATTAACCCAAGGTTGCTGATAGAGGTAATTTTCTAAAGTCATTAGGCCGTTCATTAGTAATACCACATATGCAAAGACGTGTCATCTGTAATCAATTACCAAGGGAGTTACGGTTAGTGATAAAGCGAGTTCTGGGGGATGATATGATCGAAGAAGGTAGCCAAAGTCATGAGTCAAGTTAGGGAAAACGAAGGGCATCCAATCCCGTGTGCTTGCAATGTTCTCGCCCCCTGTGCAAAAATTGCCAGGTATTTTTATACCAATTTGAGCAGTTGTCAAAATTTTTATATTTGTTTTGTTTTGTGTTTTTTTTTTATATTTGTTTTCAGAAGTACTCGTACTGTTTTGTTTTTTGTTTCTTTATAGATTCGATTTTAAGTAAAAATTGTTAAATTTCATATGTTACTTGTTAAGTCTATTAAAAAGCCAGAATTAAGATGTCAGGTCAATTAAGGCTGAAAAGTACTACAAGTGTTAATTACCGTATTTTTCTATAATTTTATAACAAAAAGCTGATTTAATTTACTTTTATGTCATTTATTACATAACAATGGTTAAATATCAAAACAATTTTGAAACGTATATATTACATTTTATGCCTAAAATAAATTTTGAAAGTAGTAGTCTGTGACACGTCATGTCCCTTATAGTGTGATAATTTTTTCACGTCACTGGTTAAAGGTTAAGCATACTATTCTAAGGCATAAATTTATTTAAGCATAATGATATTTAAGCTTATTATTTATAGGCATTATAATTATACGCCGCGTAATTAACATTCTTACACAATTTTTCTGTTAAAGACATTATTACACAATTTTATATATTACGCTAAAGTTGAAATCCCTAAATACAAAACGCCCAAAATTAATGTGCTATAAATACCTATTACAATCCATATTATTCAAAAGACATTCGGTCGCTCGCTCCTGTGATGGCAAACGTAGCGCATATGGAAACCCTTCCAGTACTCCGAACCCCAGTACTCCTGAGCTGCGGGAGGGTTTATACTAGCATTAATTTACAGAACTATTCAGAGTTGCAACCAATCTGGATTCGGGTATTGTGTCCGGTGTAGTATTCAAGACTTCATAATAAAAACGCTTCCTCTACTCAGATCTCTAAAAAACAAACTTAGGTACGATCTGACACGCGGGAGGGATTTCTGCGCTATGCTCCCCGACGCCCCGACCTCAGATCGCAAGCGGCTCGTGCCAGTGCCAGTAGAGAGAAAAAGCGGCCAAGTGAGAGTCGGACTCGCCCATGAAGGGTTTCGTAGCAGCAAGTAACATTTTACGATTTATGACTTATTAATTTTCGGTGGAAGTTTGCATGGTAATGTATATCATATTTTTTTTTTTTTGAGATATCACTCTTATTGTAGAAATTACAGGGGGAGGCAACATTTTACCACTTTGGAAGTGTCTCTCGCGCAAACTATTCAGTTTAGAAAAAAAATATATTAGAAACCTCAATAACATTTTTGAAGACCTAACCATAGACAAGGATGGGTTTGATGAAAAAAAAAATTGAGTTTCCGTTCTAAGTATGGGGAACCCCCAAAATTTATTTGGGAGTAAACTATTTAGTTTACTCCCAAATAAATTATTTTGCTTGGTAAATGGCTCGTTAGGCACTGTTACCCATTTGGGTAACAGTGCCTAACGAGCCATTTACCAAGCCCTTTTTAACCCACAAATTGGTCTTAAACATTACCCTGCTCCCGACACGTAGGTAAAGGGTCTTTTCCAGCCCCAGGGCTTGCTGATCTGCGCAGGCCTGTGCGGCTTCCTTATTATTGTGTTCAGCCGGCACTTTAGCTGTAGGTCGGTTTAGACCTTTCAACCTATCAAAATTGTAATTGTTTACGTATATAACGTATGTATACGTATATACTATTTTCCGGACATAACCTCATACCGTCCTTAAAAAGCCCTAACTCTTGACTTTTCTCCCGAGACATCAACATTTACCAATCACCTTTTGTTGAAAATGTCCCTAAATAAATAATAAATAAATATATAGGGACAAATCATACTGATTGAGCTAGCCCCAAAGTTTAAATTTGAGTTATGGGATACTACCTCAACAATACTATATTTTATAATAAATACATATATAAATAAACACCCAAGACCCAGGACAATTTGAAAAAGGCCATTTTCCAATTTGCCCTGGCTGGGGATCGAACCCAGAACCGCCAGATTTGCGGACTAGCGTGTTGACCATTAGACCACGGAGGTCGTCAAAAATATAGCCTGATCTGCTCCTGCCTGTCGATATGATGCCGATAATATCACGCACGATGTGATGCTTTTAAATAGAAGTTGCCCCTGGTCAGCTAGCATGCCCGAAAACCCTGTGCCATAAACTGGACGGTCAAGCACTGGATGCAGTTGCTTAATATTCCCCCGCAAAAATAAAGTCATGCCCCTAAATGGCAAATTTGAAAGGAGTGACAGAAAGGAGTGACAAAAAATTAGCTGAAACAAAGCGTCCCGTAACCAGTTTTTTTTTATGTTTCTTCATAATATAGTCACCAAGCTTTGGACACGAGGTTCTTGTTCTTGTAACCTCAACTTACAATAGCGCGATGATTCTGTAATCAAGATTGACTCGGCTCGCTGGATGCCCATCCAATGCGAGTCGGGTCAACTTTGCTATTTTAGAAATAGGTGGCTAAAACGACACTTTTTAGAAGTAGGTAGCTTCTTTCTCTAATCGACAATACTGTCGTCCTACAGAGGTTGAATGCCATTTAGGAAGCCTCCTTATGCACTTTCTTGGCCATAGATAAGAGCTGCCCTTTTTGGAGTGTTACTGTCTCTTAGTTGTATTAGATTTTAAGCTATGTCAGAACTTTAAGCAAACTTTAAAAAAAAGCGTAGCGGTTAAGCTTTTTGCTATTGCTAAAAGTTATCTCTATAACAGCCGGGAGTAACGGGCAGAGTGATCGATAGAGCCACTTTTTTCTAAGTTTGATAAGAAATAAACCAAATGGAGTTTCCGCACGGCTGAAACTCAACCGCTCGGTCCGCAGATCCGTTCTAATCAAATGTCGGGATCTAGCATAATGCTACTTCAGCAAACATAATATCTCAAATCAAACCCAGAGTATCTGGAACTCTAAATCAAAGCATCTAGTTGATATACAAGCACTGCACATAGATGTATCATGTTCTTATAATATTACTTGAAATACAATAAACATACAAACATACTGCAGTGTTATTTGTTGGAACACCACATAATAAAGTTAGATTTTAGGGTTGACAATTATAATAGGTAAAAAAATACAAAATTATGGGCCATTAATAAAATTACCGAAGGGCAACGGTGTTTTTGAATTTTGAAATAGGAAAAAAGTATATTAACCTACCACGATCATCCTGTATACATATGGCCAGAGGCCAAATTAATGCTGTAGTGTGTTATAGGAAGCAGAAAAATTGGTAAAAAAGTAGGTAACTTTAAAATAGAAAAAAAAAATTAGAGAATAAATACAAAAGGTTTTTACTGATGCTGCAAGGGTCGTGACGTCTGTGCAGGACGAATGATTTTAATGAAATTGAAGAGTAAGAGCGTGTGTGCACTATACCGAATCCGATTTGTATTCAAATCAAATTCAAAACGAGAAAAATTCGAACGGAAAATTCACGAGTAGCGTTTGTGCACTACACCGAATTCGATTCGGATTCGTGAATTTCGAGACCACCGATTTCGATTGTGCACCACCAGATTATGATAAGAGCATTCACTATGTGTCCTGCATTTAACCGCCGACAGATGCTTGCACTATTATTGATATTATTATGACACCGGAGAGAGGAATTTTGGGTACATGATTCATCCACTCTAGCTGGACATCAAGACATATAAGAGGAGCGTTTTTGGACCATCAAGAAATGAAAAATCATAAAAAATGATTTTCAATTATATTATAGTTATTTTTGCAACTGTATTATAATAAGGGGTATTAAAACACGAATGTGGGTTTATCACACGAGGCAAAACCGAGTGTGATAATAGTATCACATGAGTGTTTTAATACCTAATTATGATCAGTTGCATACAATACTTGATCTACATGATATGAATCCTCTATAAAAGGTATAACCTTCTGCTTTACGTTTTAGCAAAGCAATTAATTTTGAATATTTTGAGATATCCACGTTGTGATTAATACTCAGCGTTACTTACAGCGTGAATTTTTCGGATAATTCTTGAAAATATACTATTATCACATCTTCAGAAAATTATGTAAGTACTACTTCTTTGATATTGTCCAATTAATGAAATCTTGGTACGCCTTTTCATATTGTTTTCTCGACATAATTGGTTAGAAATGTCCTTTGCTGCATTAGAAATATCTGGTGGTGTAGGTATTATCAAAGCTTGTATCACTCATTTTTGTAAACAACAAAGTAATCATTTTTTGAAATGCTAGTTACGAACCAAAATGGCAGGATAAGACGTAAATTCAAATAACATGTTTTTTTTTGTAAGGAAATAATCATTCGTTTACGTGAATCCGCGTTTCAAAAATGGCACTTATGGTTCTTTTTTTTAAAATTCATAAATATAGAGGCTCAATCCTTCTATCTTTATGAATAAAAAAAAAATTGAGTTACATAATGAAATTTAGTAAAACATTATATCACGCATTTGGATGATATTATGGTTACTATGACACTGGTTGTTATAATGTCGGCAATAAGCTAACTGTTTCAGAAACTTTTATAGAGGATTTATAGCATGGGTGTAGATAAAGTATATGTTATTTCATAATAAAACAGTAAAAATCGCGTGTCTGTACATTTAATATGTTTATCAAAAAATGTGTGTAGGCGATAAGAAAGAGTAACTAAGCACAAAAAAAATATAAAAAAACATTTTTATCTGTCTGTCTGTCTGTATGTTCACGCTAATCTAAACATACTGAACGGATTTTGACGCGGTTTTACACAATCGATTAAGCTCAGCTTGGAGCAACATATCAGGATAACATATATGGATATCAGGGAAAAGTTATCATAATTAAAAGATATTTTGAATACGCCGCTCGCCTGTTATAAATGCGTGGGTATAAAAATATAACTAGAAGAGTCTATTAGAAAGCTTACCTGTCCTACAAAATTAACAAAAAATACAATTTTATCTACCTGCATATAGCCTGCGACTCGTTCGCGTGCAATTGAGTTTTTATTACGCATCCCTGAAGTAAGTAGAAGATTTGAATAGACCAAAATGAAGTGACGAGTTACTATACGGGCGCTATAAATCAGTAAATTTATTTGGTAAAAGGGCAAACGGATATAGTAGGTATATTTACTCGTAAGTACCTATACTTTGATTGTTAAAATATGAAAGATCGTGTTAAAAATCTACGATTAACAACATTTATTGATTCCTATCTAGCTATATCGAGAAGATGACTTGGCCAAAGCATTAACAAAAAATAAAAAATTCGGACTATAAATTATACAAGCCAACTAAATTTTTCAATTTGCCGAACAGTGTGCTAAACTGTATTTTACGCGGGCAAAGTCGCGAGCGCCAGCTAGTTTTTGCTATTTCTTCCCTCTCCGTACCCCACTCTCCGTCCTTGAAACCGAAATTCGAATACGAATCAAGTGTAGTGCAAAAGCGTACGTAGGTAAAATTTCTACGGCGGCCACTTCTAGTCGGTTTTGATCCGAAAAAAAAACGACTCGAAGTGAGAATTCTTGATTTGAATACGAATCGAATTTGAACCGTTTACGATTGAGTGCACAAGCGTCCATATAATCACTAGGAAGGCTAAATTGAGTCAGAATTGAATTTGAATCGAATTCGGTGTAGTGCACTCTTACAATAGTGACCAGTTGACGAAAATGACAAATTATAGAAACTGGCAAATAGTGTCCTAATTCATTAGTAACCTCATCAACAAAACAACTTTAAGTATAAAACGTTTATTAGTTAAGTTATAATTATATCGTTCGAATGCAACTCTCGTAACAAGACTTACAAGTTCCTTGTTGGCTGTCATGACTTATGACTCTTTAATATGCAAAATCGGTGTGTTAATAAATAGTAAGGAATTCGTTTACCTTTGTGGGTACGTTTATGACGTACTGACGCAAACAAAGGTCTACTGATTAGGAGAAAAATAAAAATATCTTTACAGTGTTCTTAAAAAGAGTACGAGCATGTAGGTTTATGTAGGTACTGCTCCTTGTGCCTCAACGGTAAGTACTTAGGGAAAATAAAAAGGGTCAAGTGTGAGTGTGGGTTCGTAAAATTGTAAAGGAAGGCGTTAAGTGAGAGCCATCCGCATCCGTCCTACTACAGATAGTCATCTCTATAGATACGAATACCACAAAATCCCTGGCGCTCATTAAAATGACAGTGCTGCCACTACACAAATTATTTATTATTAAAAAAAACTACGTTAAAATGTATACCTAATTATTTATTTCATTATTTTTCCTAAACTTTTTTTACGCTACGAAATAGGCAAACAGGTATACAGCCCACCTGATGGTAGGTAATGGTCACCGTAGCCTATGGACACATGTTATAGGTACTTGAGAGCTATATGTGCTTTCCCAACCATAATTAAGTATAATATACCTACCTTTACTCAGGTAGGTCAGTGAAACCAACAATAATACACAATAGGTTAAAAAAAGAAAAGTGTCATCAGACGGCAATAAGCCAAATATTATTCCTATGTGATCTGAGGCATTCTATATCAACCGCAAATATGCAGTTTTACGTTTTAAAAATGACAATTTTTGACCCGAGAGGAACTTCCCATTGCTAGAATAAGGTTTGCACAATTTTATTATAAGGAAGTTTTTACTACATTCCTTTATCTAATAAATATTGCCTAAAGAACACAAATGATTTAATTACAGAAAAAAAATTGTAAACAGAATATAAATTTAAAATCACAACACAACTTAGTAATTAAACTTTCGACGTAACTTACTGAATAATAAAATATTCATCTCTTCTGCCTGAATTTATTATTTATTTTAACTACGACGACGAAATCTCTAAATTTTCCTTATAGCAACTTGCACGCCCACTTTGAATTTGCCCTGAACAGAGATCACTGGTTGAATTGACTCACCAAATAAGTTCACTGAAGCGTGTATTGGACACTTAAGAAGATTAAATGAGACCTGTCAAGAATGTCAAATCTCCAATCCCAAGTTTGAGGATGATAAATGATGTATAAATAATCAGTCCCACTAAAAAGTCCATTATTGGCAAAAGTTTGTGGAATGAGATCGGCTGCTTCCAATGTTGAGAATGATATCTGCTATGTACATTTTCTGCGCCTTTTTTCAAATTTGTTGACTTAATAGAATAGCTAGGTTTTAAAATATGAACAAAAGAAGTAGAGGTTAAAACTCGCGGCCGCAACGAAACATCGCTGGGATCCGACCGAAACAGTAAAACGGAAACGGTAGGTAAAACCGTCAGAAACTGGCGGGAAGTCGGCAGTACCTCCGGTGTGGGGTTTCATAGAGTGCTCTCTATATTTCAGCTCATTGTTGTTGGCTATTTGCATAAATGATTTATGGGCAGCGGTTTTCTTCGGGCGCTCGAAAAACATTAATTGATGAGATACCTACACGTTGGACCCACGCACCTGTTTCACGTTTCTTGGCAAAAGCTCTTTTTCATAATAAATTATGTAAAATTAGTGTACTCAGTTTGCGGTGTGGTCTTAAATATCGTTAAGTACATGTTTTTTTACTTACGCTAAGATATAAAAAAGAAGTTTTCGCTGAACTGTACATAAATAAGTTTGAGACTAACGAGAGTCTGTTTTTTTTAAGTTGTGATTTGATTTCATTTGTATAGGCCTTCATCTATCCGGAGGCGAAGCAGTTTTATGATTGAGATTAGGTGCTCTGTCCAGCCCACCAAATGCGTCCGTTAGGCAGATATATACCCATAAGAATATGTTTTACTCAATAAAAGCACATAGAACCAAGTTTACGAGTAGTCGGCGCTAACAAAGCGACATATCGGTATCGCCGGAAGGGACTAACACACCACAGCTTTCGAAAGTGACTAGGGTAGCCGGCGATACAAATGGAGGCTAATATTTTCATATATAATATCTACTAGCTAAGTATACTTCTCGACTAGAGATTTTTAACGCAAGGGCGCTACTTATTGTTGTTACTAAATACTTTTTGTTGTACTTCACGTTGTCTGTGAACTTTTAGGTTATATTGCATTGGTAAATGTGCATAACTCATACCAAAATATATGTTTTTTCTAGCCTGATGATGTGCCCTACTACTGTAAACAGTAGTTCATAAAATACTTTGAAGGGTTATTTAGGACTTGATAGTAGCAAAATTTTAAATAATGTCTCCGTTTTCTTTGAAATAATTTATTTTAAATGGGGGCAGCACTGGACCCGGAAAATTCAGGTACGGCCTTAAGTATTTCAAATACCAGATACAAAATACTTTCAAGAATAGTATCTGTAATACTGGATACAAAATAAGTATCTTCTAAGTACTTCTTAACATAAAAATGCTTTTGTAAGAAAACAACATTTTATTTTAATTAATTTAAGTTTGGCCAGGAGGGAGAGGCCTATGTCCAGCAGTGAACTTCCTGTGGCTGATATGATGATGATGATGAATTTAAGTTTATTTTTGTCATAACTGACATGAATGTTATTTACGAATAAATCGTGTTAATCGCTGAAATGTGACAAGACAAAATATTATATTTTTAAGTAAATGCAAGACTAAAGTAAAACTAGCTCTACAAACATTTAATTTTTCTTCGATGAGGCCTTAGAATCACCAAAAGAAAAGAGACGCTCCACAGTGGCAGAACTTGGCAAACAGGTGTTATATTTCAAAAATATTTTTTGTATTGCAGGTTAAGTAGCTAATATCTTTATTATTTAGGTATTGCAGTGTTTCTTAGTCAGCTGTGCTAGCAGTAGATCCCGTAGGGTCGCCACGCCATACTCGCCATCTATCAATGTGACGTTGGACTAATAATGACACGTTCAGGTTTACGCATATATTTTATAAATGTCTAGTAACATATCTATACTAATATTATAAAGCGGAAGAGTTTGTTTGTTTGTTCGTTTGTTTGTTTAAACGCGCTAATCTCAGGAACTAATGGTCCGATTTGAAAAATTCTTTTTTTGTTGGGTTGTCCATTTATAGAGAAAGGCTTTAGGCTATATAACATTAGGTTCCGACAACCACGCGAACGAAGTCGCGGGCACAGCTAGTATACTATAAAAGTATTTTATTAAATAAATGTATTTAAAAAATACTACGATACCAAACAAAATATATTCAAATGCAAGATACAAAATGAATTTTTAAAAAGTATTTTAGATACAAGATTGAAATACGTATCTTGTATCTGTATTTCAGATACTTGTATCTTACGAGTAGATAAGTGACATCTCTGGATAAAATATAGTATCGTTGAGTTAGTATCCCATAACACAAGTCTCTAACTTACTTTGGGGCTAGCTCAATCTGTGTGATTTGTCCGTATAAGTATATATTTTTTATTATTACTATGCTGCGTTCCATCGCCCGCTGGCAGACCTTGAGTCTGGACATTTGACTCTCAGTCAGAGACTGTTCCTTTCATTCTGTTTACTCTTATGTATTCTGTGGCCATAGGTAAGCATGGGCAGGAGACACATGTCGAGTTGTTAGCGCTTCAGGCACCGAGGAAAGTTAGTGCTTTCATGGACCAGATGCTCTTCCAGGCGTTTTCGATGCGGCGATCGATTTCTGAAGCTTGTTACTTTGCCCAAGTATATATATATATTCCTCGGCAGATTGTATAGCATAAGATATTGGTGCTCCTTGAAAAATGAGGTTAATAACGCCTGTTAAACATCATTATTCTGCTGCGTGCATGGGTTGTAACTTTAAACCCACCTCCATTGGCGTAGTATGAATTTCTTTACAATGTGTTTGTCCAAATTTAGCAACAATTTTATGAACGTATTGCGTTTGTGACAATTTCAAGCTGCTGTCATCTCTGGCAATATGCCTAGAATAAATTTTGCCCCTCCGGCCTTCATCGCAATAAAATTTCACGAATAGTTTCGATTTTTATTGGTTGTGGTAAAAGAATTCTGTTTATTTGTTCGCAACTACACGTCAAGGGTGGTCAAGGTAATTAAGTTTCACAACTAGTTGCGAGTACGACATAAGAAATTTTGTTCGCTACCTTCTTTATTATTAGTTTGAATACTATCCCCATTACCTCCCAGCATTCGATGGAAACTCTATCCAACCCAACGTGAGTTATCAACGGGTGTTAGCTTTTCATAGACATTATAGGACTTTTGCACATCTATTACACGTTTCCTACATACACGTCTATATGTTTAGAGAGAGTGGGCTATATTTTTTTTAAAAGCGAATTTCTGTATGCTAGAGCATAAGAGTGGCGGGAGACAATCAAGAGAAAAAGAAGATGCAAATGGTGAAAATGAAGGCCTGCTTACTTGTGTGGTGTTATTGTCCAGGTCAGCCACTAAATCTTTTTCCTTCTGCTGCAGCACTGACAATTCATTTTTAATTCTTAAGAACGACGCGGATCTAAGCCTTTTTTGCAAGTTTTGTTGCAAGTTCAAACACACACTGATTTTATCTTGACATAGAGCAGGCCATAGAGATATTTTTTTCTCACTACTGAGAAAAACGACGAATGTAACTTATTTACACAATATTGGTCGCTTACTCGCCAGGAGGGCTTTGCCATATATTTGTAGTTTTACAGATACTTATAATATAATATACCTACATACTTATTACACAGAACATAAGTAATAATAACTACTAATAATAACTAAACTCAATTGACACATTAAAATATCCAAAAGCGAAGCCCGGCTGACCTGCAGTCCCTTCTGGCAGCACCCGTTCAGAGTTGACACTCGGATCAGCCATCGGCTCCTTCAGATTGGACATTTCAGTAAGCATGAAAAGCCCGAGCTCGCAGACCTTGTCAAGAGGAAGTATTGGTCGCCTATTAATCGCACTGCATAAACATTACATTAGGCTATTATGATTACAGAAAATAATGTGATTGATATATAGCATATTATTCTACGTTAATTTAATACATAACTATATGGCACAATATCAAATAAACAATTTTTCTTTCTTTCTTTCTTTCTTTCAATGTGCTACAATTTTACCTTTGCTTTCTGTAATGAAATCGGCTGAGTCATCATAACAGTGCCATTTGTTTTTTTTTGCGGAAACAATGAGCTTTGTACATAATGACTTAGTCCAACGGAACTCCTACAAAACTTGATCAAAGATTTAATTCTGTACGTCTTATTTAAATCGAACGTTACAGAAACTTCTGAAAACGACATACTTACATCTTAAACCATTATACTCAAAAACCAGTGCATTAGGGATACTACAGGTACCTATGTAAATTTAAGTTTTCCTGTAAAGTCGCACGCAAGTGATTTCACCACATATGCATTAAGAAATTTGATTCCTTGTTGTTAAAGAATATATATTTTTATGGAAAGTAAGTTAGTTTCCTAATATATGTAGTTACAATTTCGATTGTACTTGCAGTTGCTATAAGAACATTCACCTTTAACAGTTGCACTACGGAAATATTGATGCAATAAGTATTTTTTCGAATAACCACATAGGTAAAATTGCAATGATAGTCAGTACTGATGGTATGTAACGATGACTTGGTAGAGCTAAATGCATTATCCTTTGACAAAACTACAGTTTGCACATATTAAACATCTTTCATCTTGAGTGTGGAACTTAATATAAGGTATGTCTGTCAAATTACGCCTAAAAGCTAATTACGCCTAAGCTCTGAAATCCCAATGTTTCATAAATATAAATCTTATGCCCCACATATTGAGGTGATTGTGTCTCGTTGCGCTTGCGAACCTCGCCCGCGACCCCGCACATACCGCGAACTAGCAGCGTTGCCAGACCGTACCAAAAAGTACGGTTTTCCGTACTATTCATCACACAACCGTACTACAACCGTACCTCAGCGTAGACCGTACCTTTTTCGTACCTTTTCTATATAAGTTTTTTTTTTGTTGGTGCTTCCTACAAAGGGTAGAAAAAAATCACCTCCTGTTTTTGTCAACATTCTGAATTTGCGTTTAAAAAACTTTTTTGTTCCAACCAAATAAGACTTGGCTGTTTGGATTACATTCCTTGCCTTCCTTCCTCAGGAGCGATGAATTAAAATATATGATAAAATGACTGATATTAATATTACTCCATTCCGTAACTTTGTTAATAGATGATGAAAATTTATAATATCGATGTGTTTCGAACAAATCGTACGCACCCCCCCCCCCCCCCTCCCCCCCGTCATCTCGTGAGAACTGGCCCAACCGTACCTTGCAGTAAAAAACCATACCTTTTCAGGAAGGCAACCATACTTTTTTGGGACATCATACTGGCAACACTGCGAACTAGTAGTGGAGTGACGTTCGGCGCGAGTGGCCGTCGCGCAATTTTTGTCAGCGAACAGCAGATAGTTTTCGGTAAGATTTCATTATTTTCGTAGATTATTCTCTAACATGTTGCGTTCATTATTTTAAATAACTATTTGTTAATCCATATTCAATTTGTTATTCATACCATATCGGTGGTATTTATTTTTTTGTAACTTTCCTTAGAACTGGAAGCGACAGCCAATTACGCCTAGGCGTATTTACACTCACCAAACGCAATTGTAGGCGGAATAACCTTACCCATAGGCGTAATTTACATTGTGAATAGGGTTTCTTTGCCTTGCAATCTAGTGAATTATTAAAGCCTAAATTTATTATCTGAATAATCCATTTAAAATTATTGAGCCCAAAAAATGTGAATTTTAACCACTTTTTCACACGTTGACCATAAATTGTAAGTAAGTGTACATGTGAGTTTCTTTATTCCACCAAAACTTCTGAACGGCTTAACCATTTTATTTGTGTGAGGTATTGTTCGAGTCTTTATGCCCCTTAAGTGACAAAGCTTTTTTTTGCAGAGCTGATGTTATTTTATTATTGTTTTAATTTATGTTACAGGTTCCCAATATGTCTGAAAAGAAAAAACGTAATGCATGGACACAAAGCGACTTAGAAGCAGCTGTCACTGCTGTTCGAACAGGCTCGTTATCTTCATACAAAGCGTCTGAATTATATAAAATTCCGCGATGGACACTGAGAGATTATTTGAAGAGCGGGAAATCCAAACTTGATTTAGGACGAAAGACAGTATTAACAAAGGAACAAGAAAAAGATTTTGTGAAGAGAATCATTAGATTTGCAGACTTGGGTATCCCTTTAACTCGAAAATGATTCGTAAACAAGTATTTGTTTTCTGTGAGAGGTACAATATTTCCAATAACTTAAATAAGCAATCACGCCTTGCTGGCCAAGATTGGCTTAAGCTGTTTTTGAGAAAAAATAGTGAAGTAGCAAAACGTAAAGCCCAATTTTTAAATCAAGCTAGGGGCCAAAAACTAAACAAATCCATAGTATCACATCATTTCAAAGAAATTAAAAAGCTATACGATGAACTTGGTATACACTACAATCCCGAGAGACTGTATAATATGGACGAAAAGGGGTGCCGCTTAACAATATAACAATACATAAACAACCAACCGTTATTACAAAAAAAGGAGCAAAGAGAGTTCACATTCAAGCATCAGAACATGGTGAAAACATCACCATTGTGGGCTGTGCAAATGCCGTGGGGAACCCAATACCACCTATGATACTATTTAAAAGAGTTAGAAGAAATCCTGAGTTTGAAAAAAATCTACCACCAGGCACAATTGTAAGGATGGCACCAAAAGGTAGCATGACGACAGAATTGTTCATTGAATTCTTGAGACATTTCGCTAAACATAAGACTGCGGGAAACTGCCTCTTGGTCTTCGACGGGGCAAAATGTCACTTAGATTTCAGAATTGCCGAAGAAGCTGACATACTTGGGATCACTTTATACTGTCTTCCGTCTAATACCACGCACGAGTTGCAACCTCTTGATAAGTCGTGTTATAAACCTTTTGAGACTTACTGGGACCAATGTCTTGCAACATTTTTACAATACCCATGCTCAAAAATTGACGCGCCCCGAGTTCAATAAGATTTTATCAAAAATTTGGTCTAAATGCATGTCACATGACAACATCACATGCGGCTTTCGAGCTACAGGATTGTACCCTTTCAATCCAGATATTTTACCTGAAACTGCATTTGCACCATCCGTTTTAACTGAACAGCAGGTACCTCAAAACGAAGACGAAGTTGAATCTCACGCTTCTTCACCAATAGCAATTGACTTTAAAGAGCTGCAAATGTCTGAAAATGTAGCAGAAAATATTCCATCCACGTCAGCGGCCTCATTTGAAACGGGCTTGCATTGTACAAAGAGGCTTGTGTGTTATAGTTCGTCCTCAGACGAGACATTTTGTGAAGATGCTTCTGATGATGCCGCTATATTGAAAATGTTACCACCCAAAGTATTTACCCCACCACGAACGATGCCGGAGCAACCTGGGTCAATAGTAACTACAACAAAGCCTGTATCACAAGATGTTACTCCACCTAGCGTCCTTACTGTTCGACCTACCCAAACAGCTATGTTGGGGTCACCAATAGTTAGACCTTCCACAAGTACTTCCCGACCTGCAAAAACGTTCTCATGCAGTTCTACAGATACATCTGATGAAGAGGATGTTTCGGAAATTATGAGCCATTTCATTACAAGACCACTGATACATCAACCTCCACTTTATTCATCAGACAGTGAATTGGAGGATAATGTTCCGTTGGCAAAGTTATCGAAAAAATCTCAATTTGAACTATTTATGCCTACCCCGAATTATGCAGTCACCAAAAAGAGACCTCGCCGTAAGGCTTTAAATTATAAAGGCCAAAGAGTTTCAAAAGATCTATTTAACGATGCCAAAGATTTAAAGAAAGAAAAAGCTCTAAAAACCAAAACAAATTACATAATTAAAAAAAGCAAGGAAAGAGATGAAAAAGGAAAAGATGTCAATACTAAAAAGAAAATGGGAGCAGAAGAACAAAAACATAGTAGGACAAAAAAGAATCAAAAAGTAAAAGGACATAACACAAGAACCAAAAATAGGGACACAGATGAAAAAAGTAAACAAAAAGGTAAAGAGAATAAAGATAACTGGTACTGCTATGCTTGTGATGAGGATCGTATTGCAGATATGAGACCATGTGTAAATTGCCAAAAATGGTACCATGAGGAATGCGTAGGGTTGACTAAAAAAGACTTGGATGTCTTTAATTGTCCTGATGGCTGTGACTAAAAATTATTTTATAATATGTACCTATATTTAATTAATGTCTTGTATTGTTGATCTCCTTTAGGTAGTATGATATTAAACATTAGAAATTTCATGGGCGTAATTACCCCGACTGAGTTGAATAACGCCTACCACAGATTTTTTTTATAGAAATGTTTTTTATTCAAATAGTATATTCTAAGATAGTTTTATTGATCTTCTATCATGTGCCATGGGTAAATTATACGGGTTAACGTTATTACCTTAGTTATTAAGTATATTAGTTAGTCATAGATAAAACTGTAAAAAACGTATAAAAAAATTTAAAGACTGATTACAATGAAAGTACTATGATGACTGATTCTATTTGTGATTAATAAAAAAATTAGATTATGATTAGGAAGAAAAGATTCCAAAAAATGTAAGGCAGGCGAAATTAAGTCGAAGTAGGTTAATTCCGCCAAAAGCTCTGTGTTATATATTGTTGATTTTTTGGGTTTGTGCTATATATGTTTTTAATATTGTATGTTTATTTAATTAAGCATTAAACAAAGTTTTGAATCACATAGTCTTTTATTTATTATCTTCATAATTACACAGACAAAGGAGATTATACGTTAGGTAGGCGGAATCCGACAGACATACCTTAGAAACACGCTTATTACGATACGACTGCAAACCAGAAAGCACGGCTACTTAATAGAAATCTCTATAAATACTTTTAAACTATCGCGTTGCATTATTATTAAATTAATGATACGGGAATTAACGCGAAACGTACCTTTTTTTATTTATTTTTCTGACACATGCCACATCACATCACCACCGACGTCACTTGCAATCCGTTGTGACATCACTTAAAAACAGGGCACTTGACCTCTTTGACCCTGAGCATGTGGAAAGCGAGCTGAATCATGTTCAGTAGGTACTCAGGAACAACGGTTACAAGTTGAGCAGGACGCACATACTACCGAAAAGGAGACACAAGCACCCGGATGTATGTAGGCAGCCAGCATACATGCCCTATGTCCGAGGAGTAACAGATAAGATCGGAACCATGTTGAGAGCGTATTCTATACCTACAGTATACACACCATGTAGTAAAGTAATCAACATGGTAGGCACTCCAAAGGATGTGCTGCCACTACAAACTCCGGGCGTATATAAGGTGGATTGCAGCTGCGGTGCTTCCTATATAGGTCAAACGAAGCGGACTATAGCTGAGAGGATCAAGGAGCACATCGCCGCTGTAAAGAACCGACAAATCACCAAATCGGCCATTGCAGAACATTTACTCGAAGCAGGCGCTCATCACTGGATTGAATTTCATCGTACGCAAGTCCTCGCTGGCGATTGCCACTATCGCACTAGGATGGTACGTGAGGCGATTGAAATTAAGAAACATCCTAACAATTTCAACCGAGAAGATGGCCTTAAATTGTCAGCAGCGTGGAATCCAGTGATTAACAAAACACAACCCCGGTTTGGTGCACAATCAACCGATTGTGCACCAAAGCGGGGTTAACCAACCACCAGAATACGGTTACGTTACGGATTAGGGACACTGTGAGTGTAGTGTGTGACGGTACTTGGAGAATGAACAATATGACGGTGGACGAAGATCACACCGGGCAGGCGGAGGCGTAGGCGTCATCGCTGCTTCAGTCAAGCTGGGACCACGTTCGGTCAAACCCGAACGAAACGTCAGCAAAATAAATAAAAAAGGTACATTTCGCGTTAATTCCCGTATGCATTAATTTAATAGAAATCTATATTCCTAGATAGGTACTTTTCAACTGTCCTATCTGTTCACTAAAAGTTGAAATAGAATTTTCTAATAATAGATTTTGGATTTGCAAGCTACATAATAGTATCAAGCTCCTACCCAATAAACATTTAGGCGAAAAAAAACAAAACTCAGCTTTTGTTTTTTTCGGCTTTATAATAATTATAGTCCCTTTTTAGGGTTCCGTAGTCCACAAGGAACCCTTATAGTTTCGTCATGTCCGTCCGTCCGTCCGTCCGTCTGTCCGTCCGGGCTCGTACTCCGCCGCTACTGCACCGATTGTCACGAAAATTGGTGGAGAGATAGATATTGAAGTTCCAAAAGTTGGTTTTTAAAATTATGAAAACATATTTATTTACAGCCGTCCCATACAACGAAAAGTGAATTTAAAAAATTAAATTGGACTAACCCCAACGTGTGAGGTATTGTTGAAAAGGTCTTTTAAAATGCAATAAAAACTGCTTAGAAACTATGTAGATCAAACCCCCCAGTCTTGAGATAATCTAATACAAAGTTAAAATTTGAGGTGTCCCCCCACCGTAACTTTTGAAATATTACTAAAATAATTCTGAAAAAATGTGGTATATACCTCAAAGTATGTACTTTTAATTAAAACTATAGCGGTCTCGGTATCATAGATAGTTATTTTTTAATACGTCATAAATCGTAAACCGCAATTTACCTTTAGAACTTTAGAATAGAATAGAATAGAATAAAACTTTATTTGAATTGAAACACACAATCTTAACAACATAAATAAAAAAACATAAATACAGAAATTATAATAAGTAGGTACATAAAAGAAAGAAAAAATAAAAGAACATAATAGCCTGTGTGAGTTCAATTCAAAACTTTTATATTATGTTACTTACTGCTACGGAACCCTTCATGGGCAAGTCCGACTCGCACTTGGCCGCTTTTTTTTATTCAACAATAGTTGTTGAAAAAGATATAAGAACATATTTAAAGCTGTACTGGAGCATACCTGTGTCGTTTTCTACAGCGCAGCTGTTTTGCTGGTTTATTGTCGAAATTAATACTTTTAGCTTCTTACGAGAAAAATAGAACCAAACTTAGAATGTATCAGCTGCTTCCCTTGCCGATCGAGGGAGTGGGCGTAAATGCGAATTATGTTAATAGGCGAAAAAGGGGAAAAAGGAATCATAATAGTGACAGGTTGCTAGCCGCATAGCAACCTGTCACTATTATGATTCCTTTTTCCCCTTCTCGAAAACCTCAAGATTCAGATGCTGCATGGACGGTTTTACATCAGAGGCATAAATATTAAATAATAACGGACTCAAAACCGAACCTTGTGGAAGACCCTTCCACAAGGTAAGAGATATTTTTATTGTCATTTAGAAACAGGTGGATTTTGTCTTCCCGACAGAATATTGTTAACAAACTTTCTGGACGTCAACGGAATGTTTATTTTTTTAAGTTTGCTGTCAAGTACTATCAGAATGACATTATCATACGCCGAATGAATATCAAGAAAAGCAGCCAACAAGGAGTTATTGTTTGAAAAAGCTATACGGATATCCGTGGTGAAGATACTTACGAGTAGACTATTGATGGTACTTTTACCCTTTCTAAAACCAATCTGATTAGGCAACAAGAAATGATTATGTTCTACATACCACTTCAGCCGATTTTAACTTATGAAGAAGCTTTTGCAGGTGATTTTTTAGGCTTCAAGATTGGTAAGATTATATGGGACTTCCATTTCTCTGGAATTTTTCCGTAAAGATTATGTTATATTGTGTCTAAATAGTGGGACAAACATGAATCTGGTAGATTAGCTAACAATGAGTATGTAATATGATCTTCACCAGGACCAGTATCTTTAATATTACTGAGAACACCTTTCAATTTAGAGAGTAAACGGAGAATCTAATTGAAAATCAGGACCAGCCATTATTTTTGGTGTTGTACAGACAAGATCGGGAATAAACTCCTCGACAAATAGGGGTGCAAGACGATTCAGAAACTCATCTGACAACTCCTCTGGCACAATGAAACTGTTTAGATTTCTAACTGCCAATCTAAACCTTTTAATGTTCCGACAAACTTCAGTGGGATGAATAGGAGAGATAGATTCACAGAATTTATTCCTCCCGAAGAAGATGCAGATCTTCTTATCTTTTAATATTTTTTCAGTTTTATTATTAGTGTTTGTTAATAGAGAGTAATTTTCCGAGAACATTGATAGACTAAATTGTTTCTCCATTTCTTTCCTTTTCTTAATGGCAGCAGTACCTTCAGAATCCCACCATGGGGGAGAGGGAATATGTACAGATGATTAGTTTGACATTGGAAATACCTCTTTTGAAGCTTCAACTCTAGCATGTGAAAAGTCAATATAATTTAGTTTGTGATTAGAATCATTGTTTATAAGTAAATTTATTTTTTCTTGTACTATGGACATAGGTATGACACTTCCTAGAGTCAGAGTAACATATATACCTACTACTACTACAAACGAAACAATATATCTGTATACACGTTAATGTGTGAGTTTTATACTTAGAGTCGCACCGTAGAATTAATTTAATACTTACCTACTAACGAGTTCGACATATTTACTATTATATCTTTCCTTACCGGGAGATTTGCGAACACTACGACGTAGAAAATAGTCTGTTTTATTATATGTAATAACGTGAAATTATATTGTTGCTTTGCTTACCTGTTTTCATCACTCGGAAATCTATTAAATATACGTTCTTTATTGTATTCGGTGGATAAACAATTATTATATGCGCATATTCTCACCATGATGGTTACTATTGGTTGACAGTTCTCAAGATACGTTCGCGAATTGCATGCGGTTAGCAACTAACCCTGTTTTAGACCGCAATAAGGGGCACATAGAACAGGGAAGCAGAGATGCGGGGATGCCAAATTGCGGGAGACGCTGTGAGATTCCATTCTGTTAATTAAAGGAAAATGATCACTACGGTAGAAGGTAATGGCCTCTGCCTTAACGTGGGAACGTTAAGACAGAGGCTAGGTTGGAAGAGCAGATAGGAAAGTCTACAGCACTACGTGTTGGATGGAAGACCCGTATTTAAAACACAAAGGTTATGCTTGTCTTATTGTCCATTGATGAGATGTATACAATAACAATCTATGGTAGCACTGCCCCAACTCTAGTAGTAGCAGTTGGAGTCTCCTAAAATTAGAGATGGTATAGAAAGAGCAAAAATGAGTTGATCTAATTCAAAGAGAGTAGATGATAATGGATGAGGAATGTAAACAGATGCGATACAAGTATTTTATCAAAATTTATTGCGACTATTGAGATATTAACAGCATGTGAAGGTAGACTAACTAGTGTATATGGCACTGAATTTTTAATTAAGAGCGCCACTCCACTTTAACCATCAGCTATCTTCCCTGTTACAAATATAACCAAGAATTTTAAAAATAAAAGAAGGATTAAACCAAGTTTCTGAAATAGCAATTATAATTGGATTTATTAATCAAGTGAATAATTTACTTTTCTTACTTGGTAGACTGCGACTTCGATGACTGCGACAGTTCCATTGCATTATTATTAGTCGACCTCCGTGGCGTAATGGTTAACACGCTAGACCGCTAATCCGGAGGTTCTGGGTTCGATCCCCAGCCAGGGCAAGTTGGAAAATGGCCTTTTTTTAAATTGTCCTGGGTCTTGGGTGTTTATCTATATATGTATTTATCATAAAATATAGTATCGTTGAGTTAGTATCCCATAACACAAGTTTAAAACTTACTTTGGGGCTAGCTTAATCAGTGTGATTTGTCCGTATATATTTATTTATTTATTATTTATTGCACAATCCATAATTGGGATTAATTATTTGTAAAAGAGTTTTAATCAAGGTAGCAGCGTTGGGCGGTATCAAATTGGACTGAGTTAACAAATGAATGATGAGACGAATAATATCAGACACTGAATTATTTAAGGGTTGGGGATTTAAACTATTATTAAGGCACTGCCCATGGGTAGAAGATTGTTATTCATGTTGTAGTCTCTAATAATTTCATTAAGAGATTCCCTGTTATATCCCTTAGGAGCTACATAGGGAAAACGAGGTTTTAATGTGATGTTATTTTTATACGATAAAGAAGAGAATGTTTCCAGTTCTCCTGTTTCCTACAGCACTGGTAACATTGAATTGTTGGAAAAATATATAAATCAACATTACCTGCTACCAGATAAAACCCGTTTAGGTAGGACATGTCCATTCCAATTCCAAAAGTTAGGACGACAGATTGGGAAGGATTCCACGCTATCTGTCCATTGTTAAACCGCCTGGCTTTTAATATCTGACCACAACTTGTGTAGACAGAACAATTCACAATTGTTTCTTCTGCTGACCACTAAGTGGGACTCTTCTAATAAGACCATATGAATGACATTATTCGAGGGAACAAAAGCTTTTAAATCTTGTAGGGCTAAACTTGGGTAATTTAAAACAGTATTTGCAGAATCTGGATTTGTAAATAAGATCGGAATCGATTTCTTCCTATACGTTTTATGCTACCATTAACAATGTCTTTAAAGCTATTATTCTTAAGAAGATTTCCAATATTAATTGGATTAAGGGTGGTACCATCGTTGGGGGTTGAGTGTACTTTTTGGACATGGACGGTGAATGGTCCAGAATCATTTGATTTATATAATTTTCTAGAAACCTGTGTAGCAACACTTGGTTCCCTAACTGGGTTACGAGACAGTTTCGGAACAGAATCAGCGATAGGGCCGATAGGTTCGATGGGTGGGTCAATTGGAACAGTGGCACTAGCGGTAATAATTTCATGAACACCATCACAGGCACCTTTCATTTCTACCTGCCCCGCTCTTCCTTTCACACTTGCCTTTTAAAAATTTTAAATAATTTAAAAAAACACATAAAAATACCTTCACCTAACCTAAGTTGAAGTTTCCCGCGTCAGAAAAATAGCTAGGCCATGCTAGGACCACTGTTATGTAGGTAGGTACCTAACTATACCTTAAAATTAGGTACATACATACATTACATTACATGTGACTTGGCTGTATAAAAAAATTACCAAGAAAATATCTACTTTGAGTTTTAGTTACTTGTCAATGCATTATGTCAACGTCAATATGGTCAATAGAGAAATCAGTCAGACAGAAGGTCCACCAAGCCCTTAGTCAATATTGAATATTCAAATTTATATACAAATTTATCTTTGTACAAAGTACAATTTCATCGTTTTGAGCCGTGTTATTTTACACTTTTCTGCTTCAGAAAATAACTAATTGCTCATCTCATTAGAATAGTTCCTGATGTTAACCAGGACTGACATAAATCTACAATTTTCATACTTTTCACCTTGGTAGCCTATTTACCCGGCAGCGCTAAGCAAGTATTATTAAAGCCTTGAACTTATAATTAGTACTACCCTTAAATTAAGTGTAGAAAGTAAATTGGATTTTTGATAAAAAAAAAGATCAAAATGCCTTTCCCAAAATCCTGCGACACTTTTGTGGTAATGCATAACCTTACAAAACAAGGCAGAGTAATATTTGGTAAAAATTCAGACCGTCCACAGAATGAAGTACAAGAAGTAGTATATATTAAAGGAGGTACCAGAGAACCTAAACTTAAGGTATGTATTCACTGTAGATTATGAATCATGATCAACTAGCACACGAGCTGTGACACGAGGTTTTTTGGTATATACTTAAGGAATGTCGTGATAAATCGGCAACAATAATCGGTAACAATACTTTATAAACGTACCCCAGGGTATGCTCTCTCTACATGTTATGTAGAAAGAAATTATTGCATTAAAATAGGTTTAAAACAGACAGATATATTGTGCATTTGATGTATATTGCTATAATGTATTCACCACAAGAGTTGATGTCAGGCAGGCAGCCGGTTTTAACAGTTTTAATGTATTATCAGATTAAAGTGTTCATATGTACGAGTATGCTGATCTAAAGGTAGAGATTAACAAAAAAAATTTATAAGGCAAGTGTGAAAGGAAGAGCGGGACAGGGTCAACCTCAGCGAACGTACTGCGATCAGATTGCAGAGGTTCTGAATAAGGGAGAGGTAAGAAGTACCCGTAACAAAAGGGCATGTATGAAGACGCTGATGAGTGTAGATGAAGCGAAAGAGGTATGTCAGGATCGTAGCAAGTGGAGGTCCATAGTCTCTGCCTACTCCTGTGGGAAACAGGCGTGATAGTATGTATGTATGTATGTATGATCTAAAGGTGTAAGAGAGCCATTAAGGTATATTTATTGACACAGCTACATAACAGTCTTCTTAGTGTGTGCGCATGTATGTACTAGATGATACACATGCATAGAACATATTTGAAACAGATTGGTTACAGAGTACTTTATATTTCTTACACTTATTAGTGTAACACAGGTTTAAAACATGTTAATATCAGTTACAGTGTCACAATTTTATTCTACACACTTATGAATGAATATGTTTCACTTATGAAGGTGTTTTTAAGTCCCTGATTATAGTGTCTCATATTTTCAAGTATAAGATGTGTTATGTTTATTTATTAATGAATTATTAAAACAAATTGTTTCTGTCTCAATGCTGGGCAAAGGTCTCTTCCTTTGATTCCATTTCTGATGTTTACTCATTAATTTTATTGTTCTAGTGCACCTACATAACTATTGATGAAAATCCAGGAGTAGTGAACAGTGTAATTTTGAGCAAACCTGCTTGGATGTGGGGGGCAGAGATGGGGAGCAATGACAAAAATGTGGTCATCGGCAATGAGGCTGTGTGGACTAATTATAATGAAGGTGATGGAGATGCCAGGCAGAAGAGATTACTGGGAATGGATCTTGTTCGGTGAGTAACTCTTTTTTACTCAAAGTCCAAGTTTTTGCTTCATAATTGTAAATTTATTTTTTAACTTGCTTTTTTAGCATGCATAGCAATTCATTAATTGGAGGGATTAAACTCTGGACACACTGATAGCTCATTTTCATTAGTTGATAACTTGTCTTATACAGCATGTGGGGACTCCCTGTTTGGAAGCTAACAGCCAATGAAAGCCACAAAACGATACAATGGTTGTTACACCTGCACCTGGACTTGGCTTATCCTGGAAATAATTAATTTTATGCTAATTGTATTTTGTAAATTTTTATAGTTAGGATATTTTTTCAATTACCTATGTAAGCATGAGCATGAAGATCATGTTAATTTAATGAAAAAGTGAAGCAAGTAATTTTCTTTGATAAATATTAAGTATTGCACGTAAATATTTACCTAATACAACGTGTATAATAAATAATAAACCATTGAAAGCATTGAAAATTTTTCATTTTAGATTAGGCCTAGAGAGAAGTAACACAGCGTCAGATGCCTTGGATGTGATAACCACACTCCTTGAAAAGCATGGACAAGGTGGGCCGTGTTCAGAATTTGATGATAGCCATTTCTACCATAACTCCTTTTTAATAGCAGACCCTCAAGAGGCATGGGTGTTAGAGACAAGTGGCAGACTATGGGCAGCTGAAAAAGTTGAAACTGGATATAGGAATATATCTAACGGTTTAACTATAACCACTAAGATAGATAAATATTCAGAGAATTTGCATGAAAAGGCCAAGGTCATGGGCTTGTGGGATGGTCAGGTAAGAAAATGTATTGTTAAATATTAATTTACGTCGAATAATCGCACATTTCTCATTATGTTAATAATATAAGAGTTCTCATAACTTACAATGATGATTGGGATGATGACTGGTTACGAAAAATATTATTCTATTTGGTCCATCAATTTGGATATTCAAAAATAATGGACACTTTTCAGTTAATTAATTAATAAATTTCACAAATATACTGAGCATCTATGTCCCCAGTGGAGGCTTGTGACGTCACTGCTCTGTAAAAATCGTGACCTTTCGCGAAATTTAAATCTTCGTAATTTTTTTTGGTCAGCGAATACAATAACAGTATGTGCAATAATTTTGCATACTTAATCTAACTATTGGTCTAAATATTTATATATTCTGTCAATTATATACCTACATATAGGTACTCGTATTAAAAATAAATGATGGTATGTACTTTTTCGATATGTCATTGCAAGGTACATAGGTGATTTTTCTATATATTTCTGGTATAATAAAAATTAGGTATTTAATTTATATGTCTTATTTTTATTTCAGAGCGAATTCAACTTCACAAAATGTTTTTCTTCGGGTGGTGATGAGTTAAGGCAGCAAGAAGGCGAAAAACTCTTGAAAGAAGGCTGTGCTAAAAGCTCATTTGATGTAAAGGACATGTTTGGTATATTAAGACACAAAGAGAGTCTTATCTGCCGCGGCTGTGACGACTCGTTCCCTACTCAAGGCAGCCAGGTTCGTAACTTAAACCATTATTGAATCCTTTGTGACTTAATTAATTAGAAGTTCGCCCCAAACTGTAAACTCGCGATCTATCTAACACAAGTCTCGAACTTACTTTGGTGCTAGCTCAATCTATGTGATTGATCCGTATAATTATATTTATATATTTATTTAAGGATCGGCACCATGTAAACTGGGTTTGCGCGGGCATCAAGTTTGTACAGAAAGCGTTTGATTTAAGTCAAATAATGTATACACATAGATAGAGGAAGAGTTGGGACAGTAGACGAAAAAAAGGATTTTTTTAAATATTTTATAGTTTTCCTAAAAACAAGCATTGAATTTACCCAAAAACATGCAAAACGCACTTTGCGCGGGCAATAGTTATGGCTTAAGTAGAAAAGACCACTAAGAAAATTACATACCTAGTTATAGGTGAATAGACTAGCCAGTAGACGAAAACCGTATTTTTTTAATTTTCATTCAGAAAAAGTATGATAATTGTAAAGAAACCTAAAAGAAATATTTTAGAAAATCTTGCTACAAACTGGCTTGTTTTTCTGCGTAAAGAAATATTCTAACAAGGGATTGCATATATTTTATAAAAATAAAGGCTATTTTGAAACATTATTCTTAATATTTGCTTACAATGCAATCACGCAATAATAAAAAAAAAAATATTTAAAAATTGGATGTTTTGCAACGTTTTTGACAGAATTCTCTGAAATGGCGGCCATGTTTCTTCCAAACAAATTCAGTTGCCCGCCGGGCGTTCAAGAAGGAGGCCGTGTCGAATTTTTCAAAAAAATCCATTTTCGAATTACGTAAAATTGCATTACAGTCTAAAATATTTCAATAAAAAACTATGTACAAACTGCCAAATTATGTCATACTTTTGCTACACTATGGTACAGTTTTGACATTTTGTTGACGTTCAAGCAAAGATGTAATGCTATCGCTTCTTTTAAATTTTATTAAAAATTAAGTCAGTGAAAAAAAAAAATTGGTTTGATTTATTACCTATATTTTTTAATTAGCCATGCCCGCGACTTCGTTCGCGTGGTTGTCGGAATGTTATATAGCCTAAAGCCTTCCTCTATAAATGGACTACACAACAAAAAAAGAATTTTTCAAATCGGACCATTAGTTCCTGAGATTAGCGCGTTTAAACAAACAAACTCTTCCGCTTTATAATATTAGTATAGATTGGCGATTAGGGTGAAAATCGGATTGGAACTTTCTCGGGTCGCGGAATCATATTAACTGTTTTTGTAATAAAAGGTGCTGTTTAATTAGGGTTTTACAATTATTTTGAGGGGTGATTCAGTCTGAAATTTTGAACAACTTTTCCCCACGAATGTATATCAAAATACGAATTGACATTATGCGTAAATATCGAACCACAGGCTATACTAGATCTATACTTGGCTAGGCAGGCAGGCTATAGTAGGCTATTTATCTATACTAATATTATAAAGAGGAAATATTTGGTTGTTTGTTTGTTTGCATTACATGGCTCCGAAACTACTGGACCGATTTAAAAAAAACTTTTACCGTTGGAAAGGTACACTATCCCCGAGTGACATAGGCTTTGCGTGTACCAAGGGCGAAGCCGGGGTGGACTGCTAGTATAGTATAATGATATTAAAATAACAGTCAAAAAACAAAAAAAAATCTGCATTTTCATACAAAAGTGTGCAGCCTCCCGGAAAATTTGTATAGGAACCGATTTTTTTGGTGTTTTTACTGTTTTTAGGGTTTCGCTTGTCTGTCTGTCCGTAAGACACAGCCAATTTGCTATATGCGAAACTATTAGAATGATTTAGTTGAGATTTAGTACCTACACTTATGTAACTTAGTGACCCAAAGATAGACGTATAACGTAAAAAAATGAAATTTAAAAAAGGGGGCCACTTATGTTGGGTAAATTAGACATTAAAAAAAGTTTTGATAACAAAATCATGTGACATATCAAATGAAAGAACTTTTTATGACAATTTTAAATATATATATTTTTTATTATTTCTTAGATCGGTACTTTTAAGTTATTTAAGAAAATGGGTGAAAATTGACCCCCTCTACGAAACTACTGGACCGATTCAGTTGAAATGTGGTGCACATAATGTAAATTTGTGACCCAAAGACGGAAGTAAAATGTAGGTAAATGAATAAAATTAAAAAAAAATGGGACCACTTATAGGAGATAAATGAGATATTTAAAAAAAGGGTTTTGTGAACTATATCGCGTAAAATATCAAATGAAAGAGCATTTTATGATAATATTAAATACATTTTTCTATATTTTTTAAGTTGGTGTTTTTGAAGTTATTTTTGAAAATAAATAATAAAAATACCCTTATCTCCGAAACCACTGAACCCAAACTTTTGAAAAATATACAGTTAATAGTTCTTTACCTATAGATTACAGGAAAACCTATCAGAAGATAAAAAATAAAAGGGTGCAATAATGCTAATTACTGCTTCATTAATCAACCAATTTTTTTAGCTGTTTTCAGGAAAATATTTCTTTTTAGTGCTCTTTGTTGAGTCGTTCAAAATATTGTACAAAATCAAACAGTCAAGTCATTGATTGAGCACATACAGCTGCTAAGCCAAGACTGTTGATCTGTTCAACTTGCAATCCTTTTTTACCCTCCGTACTTACATAATAAGGTGAATAAAAGTGAAAGGTGTTACGATTGCAGATGGTCGCTAAACGTATTGTTTCACAAAGAAAATTCAAATGTGTACATTTTCTGTCAGTGGAACACAAAACGTGTAGTTTTCCAAGTCACCGCTCGCGTAAAATACTATTTGATCGTATTTTTGAGAACGTCCTGTCAGCGATAAGTAATATTGATTTACGCAGAAATATCATAAATTTATCTATGGTTCCCTAAAATTTCAACTTAACTAAAATAAACCGGCCACGTGCCGTGACGGGCCACGTGCAGTGTAAGGTTCCGTAGTCAGTACCTACTTGTTTTATGTAACTAAAAACTGCCTAACTTTAGGTCTGAATTCAGTCCATGATACTGAACAACTTTCACCAAGGAACAAACGAAATACAAAAATTATTTTTGATCTCTTACACACAAGATTTGGCAAAATGTATTATTTCTGTAATATATGAATGGAATATGTAAGGACAAATCACACTAATTAAGCTAGCCCCAAAGTAAGTTTTAAACTTGTACGAGTATTATGGGATACTAACTCAATGATACTATATTTTATGATAAATACATACATAGATAAACACCCAAGACCCAGGACAATTTGAAAATGACCATTTTCTAACTTGCCCTGGCTGGGGCTCGAACCCAGAACCTCCGGATTAGCGGTCTAGCATGTTAACAATTACGCCACGGAGGTCGATTGGAAAGCAAACATTTTCTTTTCATATTTAATTATGTGTTCCTTACGAAAAGTTGTTCAGTATCATGAACTGAATCTACCTTAAATTAGTTTTAGTACAGGCTGACGTTATACACTTCTGCCGTGAATTTTTTGAAGTGTCCATATACAACCGTTTAACTGAGAGATAGGGGAGAAACATGATTCTAACAAAAATTTGCAATCAAAAACCAAATTTTTCACAAACGGATTGCTAAAACGAAAAATGGTGTTCATAATCTTACAATATTTTTGAAAGACCTATTCAACGACGTCTCACACCACACATTTTTAACATTTTAGATAAGTACTTATATGTATTTGTAACTATAATCTTTTGTACACGCCTACTACCTGTTTTCTTCAATTTTCCTCTCCTGGGTCTGCTGGAAGAGATTTCTTATGAAATAAGCAGTACCTATGTACTCTATTTTCTTAATTTGTAAGTTCCTTTGTTTGTATGTTGTGTACATAAATTTTGTAAATAAATAAATAAATAATTTTTTTTTCAAGTTTTTCTTACCACATATCCATGCCCATGCCCAATTACAGCTTTCTAGTACTAATAGTCTATGAATAAAACTGGGGACAGACAGACAGACAGACATGACGAAACTATAAGGGTTTCTTGTTTACTACGGCACCCTAAAAAGCTGCGTGAAACGAAACAGATTCCCTATTCTAAGGGTTCTTTGTCATTTGCGCTTTAACAAACTTCAAAATACGAGTAATCAAAACCACTTGTGCAAATATTTCGCTCCACTTCGCATACAATAAATTCAAAAATTGATGGATGAATGACCGTGCTTTTACAGGTTAAGCAACTTCTAGCTTGGTCACAGTTAGGATGGCTTAATGTTGTCCAAGTCAAATGTTGAGATTCTTATGAATAAATTTCAGTTTTCTCTACCTACATAACTTGGCAGCTATTTAAATTTAAATTGTTTTGTCGGAATTTGAACTTGGCATTTTTACATTTATTTTTTTGATGGGATAAAATAAACACCCAAGAACCAGGACAAATTAAAAAAGGCCATTTACCAACTTGCCCTGGCTGGGAATCGAACCCAGAACCTCCGAGTGACAGACTAGCGTGTTAAGGAATCGCCACGGAGGTCGACTAATAAATTGAAAAAGTAATAAATTTTACGCAAGATTTTAATAACTATAACTTGGATTTTTTAGAAAGTGCTATATGAATTTCACATATATTTAAACTCGCTTTTTAAATAAACGTCTTGCATTCACGCACACTACCGTATTTTCGACTTTACTTTTTCTACTGATAGCCTGTCTACTAAAGTATTAAGTACATTATAATGACGTCTGCCAAGGCCTTCATTCAGAAATAATAATTCAAACAAAATAATTCTTTGATTTGATTGATTTGAAAATTTTAATAAGTAACGCGGACTGTAAGTCTTGATGAAAAGAAAAAAGTAAGCTGTATACAAATTCTACGTTACAATTTATGATTACCTACATCTATTGTCCCGTTTACACATTATGAACTCTATGCAACTTCATCTTGACATTTTTATCCCCCTAGCGGGAAAATTTTGCGTATTTCAGAGCCAAATCCGACCACGTGGCTTTGTGCATACGGTCCTTAAGGCGAAAAACATGATCCAGCAATTTGAAATTAATTATTTCAAATTAAAATTCTGCTATCTATTGAGAATTAGATAGCCCTTTAAATTATCTTATAAACAACCGTTGAATGATAGAAGAACGGTGGCACAGAAGACAATAAGAGTATACAGAACGGAATCTCCTAAGGTACGCGCAATATGCATCCCTTGCCTGGCTCTGGCTCTGGCAACAGGCCTTGTCTCAGGGCGAGAGCAGGCGAACACACACTGAATGGCGCACGCGGCCGCACATGTACGGGGGAGAGGTGCGGGGACGGGGAATGGGGACGCATATTGCGCGGGACCTTAGGAGATTCCGTTCTGTATACTCTTACTGTCTTCTGTGCCGGTGGCTACTTGTGGCAGCAAGTGGGGGTTCCTGAGGTATGCTCATTACTTGTACTTTTTCAGAAACTTTATGAACATAATGAACGAATCGTGAACCGAAATATAAGTTATTAAGCCCGAGTCTACCACTGGATTCCTACAGACAAAATCTCGGTACCTACTCTTGATTATTATAAGGTATCTTTTGTATAATACCTATACATATAGAGAGTACCTAGTTTGGTATAAAGGAAGACTTTTCCAGTGTATAAATATTTACAGCAAGTTTAGTCCAACATACTAATTATACGAAATACGTAAAAAACTTCCGACTTCTCATAAAACCGTGCGATGGGAGGTCGAAATTTTTTTAACGTAAAAAAATACCCGTAAAGTAAAATAAAATGCTATTGGATTTTCAAAAATTATTTCTTTAAGGCCTTACCTAAATTTCCCGGGGTCCAGTGCTGCCCCCATTTTAAATAAATAATTTCAAAGAAAATAATGTCTCCGTTTTCTTTGAAATGATTTTTTTATACGTGATACGTGATTTTTTTCTATCGAGCCAAAAATGCTTAATCGTGTTTTGCCTATTGTGGGTGTCTGTAAAAAATCCTTAAGATTTTTATGTAAATTTTTTGTGGAATAAACTGTGGTAGTTTAATAACAGTGATTTTTCAAAAACACGCACAGTATTGCAAATTGTGAACCCAAGTCGCCTTAATATATTTAAATTTTTTTAAATAATTTTAGTTTTAAGTTAAATGTTTTGTTATGTAGGATTTTTAATATGTATAAAATAAATAAATAATATGTGCGTGTAAGTAATTGTAAATGTGTAAATATGGGTGTAAGTTAAAGATATTGTAGCTGTTTATTGTGCAAATATGTATCTACAATAAAAATTATTCCTTATTTAAGGGTTCACTCACACATACCAACCAGATAGACTAACCAAACCATACATATTTTATTTTTGTTTCATTATTAATAATGATGTTACGATTTCGGAGCTTATAATGGTAATAAAGATATACAATTTTTCAGTACGAAGATACGTACGTTTCTTCGAACTAACGTACGTTAGTGTGATATGGTGATAGGATGACCTACCACTACCACAGACCGCGAAGTAGGGATATCAAAACTCCGCACATCGAGCACAGATAGTATATAATAGCTAAACAGTTAGCTTTACTGTTTTACCACAGAATTAGTACAAGTAGTTACGTAACTATACGTATGGTATGCTAATACAATTTACATATGATGCAGGTTTCGAGTCTGTCCTCCGCTGGCTTTACCGTTCATTGGTTCACGGCGACGCCGGATCCCAGCGTGTCGTATTTCAAGCCCTTCATCTTCACGCCGAGTGCCCAAGTATCCCCACACACAGCCAGTCCGGATGAGGTAAATTATTATAAATATAATTATTATTTAAATTCCCACAGGTGAAAGGGCTACTACTGTTTTAGGCACGCATACATCTGGTAGTTTGTAGTACGTATTTTAAGAAGCAAGCGATGTTACGGGGTGATAGCGCACCATTCTAAACGCTGGACTTGCGTATATCTGTTTGACTCTAGTTCGATCTCACGCGGCATGACTTGTGCCTTGTGCCCCTGAATTTGTAGCTTGTGTTGTTGATACAAATTACAGTCTTAAAACATAATTAACTTAGGTTGTCAATTGTTTTCTGACAATAGAAAATTGACCTCCCGCTCCGCATGTGACTATTTCCATGTTCTGGATTAATTTGATCCGATGTTTTCACAGCCCTGGTATAATCTACTACATCGTATTGTAACTAGAGAAAGGCCGACTAACCGACTAATCGGCCGATAAGTCGGACAAGCCGAACTTGTGATAAAATATTAAAATTAATTTATTTATTCGTTGTATATACAATTCAGTAAACAAAACACAACATACTTAGTTTAAAAACCATTTTAGGATGTCTAAGTTTAAAAACAATTCATGTCATATGTAAATTGAAATTTCATAAACGCCTATTTAAAAAATTTACTATTAATTCCATTAAGTAAGTATGTACCTTATTGTGTTGCCAAAATTCTAAATATGTTTTTGTCAGAAGTCCAAATTTCAGATATTTTTTATTATTTATAGTAAATGTTTTCTACTCTTATATGTATCTGTCATAAATAAAGCCATAAACAGATGTATCCAGCATCAAAAAAAATCTATACGGAACGAGTAGTTATATACCTACCCGAAAAAACTTAAAATTTGTAGTGTTAGGAATACGTAGAAGCCTAGTGTTTGAATTATCCTTAAACAAATAGATGATACATAATTTTGTCGGTTGTTGAATTATTCGTTCAAAATTCTTTTTTTGTCAAACTTAGTCATAGATAACGTCTAACACAAAATATACTGAAACTATTTTAAGGGTGAATTCATTCAATGATACTTAACAACTTTTCCCAAGGTGTTTCTTGGGATAAGTTGTTTAGTATCATACTCGTACTAAAATATCATAACTAGCTTTTTGGGCGTTGCGCGGGCTGCTAGCAGCTCGCGGTTTTTCGTGCAGCTGTTGTGGCTAAAGTGCATGTCCAGTTGAGAAAATAGGTAAAAAACTTCAGTCAGTAAAGGAAACATCAAAAAATGTGTGGGCGGCCATCTTAGAATCAAAATTTGGAAAATAATAAAAAACGCTCAGTGCTTGGTGGGAGTGGCTCGGCCTACGGTTTCGCCACGCAGCTCGGCCTGCGGCCTCGCGAGGGAGCTCAGCCTTCGTCCTCAAATTTCACTTAGACACTTGGGGGGGGGGGGGGGGGTTTAGGAGGGAGGTCAGGAGAGACTAGCCAAGCAGTTAGGCCTTTGACCTTGCTTTACACACTCGGATATTGTCCATGTATGGCGGCCATATTGAATTTTGAAAAAAAAATAAAAAACAGATGACAGTCGTCAAATTGCTTACAACCCCTGCATTTTGGAAAAAAAGTCACAACCCCAAACGTTTTTGCAGGCCGCTCCCCTTCCACATCAGGTTGTGGTGATTTTTAAAGATGTCAGTTCTGGTACTCACTGGAGCACCCTCTACCTACACACTCTACACGACGGTATAAGCTTTCTCAAGCTCAAGTGATTGATGATATAGCTGACATGGTGAAATTACCTTTTATTTTTAAATTACGTTAATAAATATTTAGATCATTATTTATTTTCAGCCGCTAAGAGAACATCACTTATACAAACTTCATGCGCATTTTGTACGCAGAGAAAAAAAGGAAGAGACTGCAAGATTACTGCAAGATATGGAAAATCGTTTTCTAATTGAATTGGAAGATATTGTTCGAGATGACAAATATTCGCTAGACGATTTTAGAGACGTAATGAAAAATTCTGTAGAGATGGAAATTAAGTTATATAGCTAATGATTATTTAACATATGTAATGTATTTCAGCAAATTTCCTTTGCTGTATTCCTGCTAAGGCTAAATAAACATATAAAAACTGCTTGCTGGCTTCAAGTAGATAAATGCCAATACTTTAACTATAAGAGTTAGCTAAGGAATTAAGGACAGACGTTTTTTCATTCATACAAATGCCGTGGATCTTCAAAAGTTTGGACACTAAAAAGTTTAGTCAGTTTCTTAACTTATTTGTAGAACGTTCCGCGGCGGAAGATGGAACAAACTACAAAAGTTATGCTAACATACTCCAGTGGAAGAGAATGGGACAAATCTTGAAATCACCACTCCAATCCACTTTATCGACTGATTGATGAAAAATAGTCTCGTTAATTCGTTGGCTACCACTGTTTATGTGATTAAACATATCACACCTTATTGCCTATATAATACAACGTGGAAGGGGCATCCCCGTAATAAATCGAATGCACGGTCTATACTAAATTAATAAATATAAATATATGTACTAGATCATTATAGTATAATGAAATAAAAAAACAGACTAAAAACAAAAAAAAAATAGCCTAAAAACAAAACAAAAATGATATTTCCATACAAAAGTGTGCACCCGCCCGGGCGATTTGTATGGGAATGTCGAATTTTTTTTTGGATTTTTGACTGTTCTTATACTTTCATTATTCTTAAGTGATTTTATTAAAAAAATATATAAACAAAATAAAAATTACAACCCTTTCTTTAGCGTTTCCGGTGCAAAGGTGCCCAGAACGCTTGCCTCGTTACCACGCTGGATAGCTATGGCCATTCCTTGCACCAGAAACGAGCCAGAGCGGGAGTCCCCAGTTTTTTCCGCGATTCGTTAGCATATCTCCCTTATAAGGCGCTTAGCGTCCGATCCCCAGCTGCCCATGATCTCTACGGCTATAGGCACAAAACAATACTTTGGCTCCATCAGCCGCATCCTCGGCAGCCGCCGCCGCCGTGCATACAGTACGCCCAATGTGGCTGACGGCTACCGTACTGACGCAGGTTGCGTCCCAAATCAGGCATTTGCCGTGCTTCCACGGCACCAGCTTCAACCCGTCAGGTCTCTTGCCATCCGACCTATTAAGGCGGCTCTAGCACGCAGGGTACGTTGGCTGAGACGAAATCCCTGCGAACTAGATATATCATTGAGAGCATGATGTCGTGGGCAGGTGCCCACATTGAGTTGCGCATTGACTTGTCGCCGCTGCTCGGGTACCTACCCGAGCAGCGGCGACAAGCGGCGTGATGGCCGTCGCCTTCCACCATGGACACGCAGACGCATATATGTGGTTCACACACTGCTGCCCAGGCGGAGCGCCACGGCCACCCGCATGGAGTCGTCGTCTAGTAAAGTACCCAAGTGAAGTGAAGTGAGTTTATATAAAAAGGTACGCTTACAGTGTTACATATACAGCATTAGATAAGAAATGAACATATACATTAAAGTTTTATATGTAAACACAAATTAATAGCATACACAGCACCTATATATATCTAGTGATCTAGTATAGCCCGTGGTTCGATTTATTACGGGTATGTCCCTTCCACGTTGTATAAATGTACCTACATTTACAAGTATTTTCAATATATATTTATCTAGTGTGAATTTGCGCTGTTGTTATCGCTGTTTAACTATATCAAGATATAAACTTTTATTGTAATATTTTTAGCTTTATATTCTAAATGTGATAAAGATATTGATGCTTAATATTATTAATGTCGTGCATCCTAATTCCTAAGGAGAGTTAAGCTTAGATCTAGATCGCCCTAGGCGGGAATGCATCGCCGCCGCGACTTTTTATTTTATATGAATCGAATTATAGTTATGATAGTATTAATATACATTAATATTGAATAATTGATAAACATGGTTCCTCTGGATAGAATATGGATATCCATCCAGACGAGCTACGTTTTATGCATTTTCTAGTAAAATTGAAATATTTCATGACATGAAGTAACCCCTACTTTACCTAGTCATTGACGGGCACAGCCATTATTCACGTGTCACGAAAATGAAAATAAGGGTAGGTATCATTTGAGAAATCTTTTATAATTCTATTTTGACATCTACATGTAATTGTAATGAGAAAGACACCTGAACTTTGAGTGGTCTTTCTTAGCACGACCAAACGATTTGCTATAAGTTCACCAATGGTGACACGCTATTCATTTAGTATATTTATTAATTGATCAGCATGTAGCCTAGGTAGACTAAAGGCCCATTTACACAGTGCGAGTTTCTTGCCTGTTGCGTACAATTTTAGTGAAGCAATAAATTATTTGTATGGCTGACGTTCTGTTTAGACCATGCAAGTTTTCTATTGATTCAATTTAATTGTATGCAAGAGGCAAGAAACTTGCACTGTGTAAATGGGCCTTAACGTAAAAAATTTTAGAATTGAAGAAACTATGTAAATTTTTTGACTATTTTAAATAGACATAAAATATGTGAAACATTCATAGTATTCAACTTTTAGTTCTGTATTGTTTCTTACATGATTTTTGGGACAGCTATGTTGTAAAGTGAGAGAGCAGATAACAAAAATAAGCATTTATTAATCTGGACATAGTCTTGAATTTATCTAAAGTCTGAAAAACAATTGGGTAAGTACTAATGGTACTTTTTAATTTTTTAAATTGTATATCGAAGCGGTTATTTCACTATGCATTTGTAGGAACTCTACAGTTGGCTCCTAAATTGTTAGCTAGTGATCGCACTATACTAAATTTCATCCTAAATTGAGGGGTATAACCGGCGACGACGCGACGCATACAAAAATTATCTTTATTGTTTTTATTATAAGGACTGTTTTACCCTTTAACCGAACGTCGGATTAATCCAACAAACATTTTCGTGCCCATTTCGCGAGCGTCGGATTTATCCGACCAAAAGCTATGGATATTTACTAGTAGTTCGCTGCGAACTTAGACCTCGCGATTTTTTATTAATATTTCAAAAACTACTGAACCGATTTTGATGCCTGACGAACTTAAAAATTCTATTGATATTTCCTACATGCCTACCAAATTTCATCAAAATCGGGCCATCGGTTCGGCAATTATCGCGGAACAAACAAACAATGTGTTTTCGCCCCAACTAGATTTATAGCCCTCGCACGCTTCGCTCGCTCGTTCAACAATTCCTCGCGCTGGGAGCCCGACAACTAATTTAGTCTCGCGGTGAAAGGGTTAACATTTTGCTTGTGACCTATTGCGTTTTAGAATTAATTCACATTTAACAAGAAAGTAAAGCTTTCGGAACGTCCTTCTTACTCTAAATCGGATCCAATAAGTCCTAACTGCGTTTACATACTTATTCCTATTTCTTTGTTGGATTCCTTCAAATTGGATAGTGTAATAACCGCTTTAGGCACCTCGGGCCCTAGAAGACCTTAACTCCGACTGTTTGCCGCAGCGACTAGCTTAAAAATTTGCCTTGCTGAACAGTCTACATTGAGTCCACTGCTAGACTAAAGGCCAATAAAGGAAGGATTTACCCACAATCCCCACAATGGGTGGGTTAGTGATCGCAGTTTATTTTTAAAAGTCTGGACAGCCAAAAGTCTCAAGTTGGCCTTTTTGCGTTCGAAGTTTCAACCACCGCCAGTCAGATCGAGGTCGTTAGTCGTGCACGAGGAGCCTTATATGAGTAGGTATCAGAGATTCAAATATTCGTGTGCTATTTAAATTGTGATGTCTGAATGGATGATGTATGGTTCTTATTTTTACCTGTGCAATATATAATAAATTATTTATCTTTTTGTTAGTGTTTTATTGGAAAAGATAAAATAGTGAATCTCTTAGTACAAAAGAACGTACATGTGGCTTTGATCATCATTCTAGCGGTAAGAAGTCCAAGTCCGGACAACACTCCCCTGATACATTTGATAGAACCCTAACGTTTCACGCTGTTCGCAGTGGAAGCGACTAGACGGTAGACTTGTAAGGTAGGTAGGTAATTCATGAAAGAATTTAGTCTTTTTTACGACGTGATATATGTAAAAGGTACTTATTACACTGAAAAACGTCCGTTTTGCCTGCTTTCTTGACCTGTCTGAGGCTTTTTACCTGGTCAGGTATAAGTTATATTAGGGGACAAACTAAAGGATATAAATTATGATGTACAAGTACTGGAATGTGCATCAAATCAATAGTGTCCGATGGGCCAGGACAATGTGGGATCCGTATAAGCTTTAATGCGGAGTCAGGCAAGGGGGATTGACATCTCCAACCCTATTCAACTGCGGAGTCAGGCAAGGGGGAATGACATCTCCAACCCTATTCAACCTACGAGGGCTGTTTAATAAGTACCCGTTTCCCGTTCTAAATATATTAATATCACTGGCCGCAAATAAGTATACCACCTTTTTAAGCCATTTTACAGAGGCGGGAAAATTAAAAAAAAATGGCATTCTTTTGTTTTTTTTCTCATTTGACAACGATTCAGTGAAGGCGTGAACTTAAAATTGTTAAAATGGAGAAAGAACAGTATCGGTCTGTAATTAGATTCTTATTTTTGGAAGGAAAAACATGTGATGAAATAAAAGTAAGAATGCAAGCGGTTTACCATGAATGTGCTCCTTCTATGACAACCGTCAGATATTGGTATAACGAGTTTAAGCGGGGGAGAACAACCGTCTTTGATGAGGATCGCCGAGGCCGGCCAGTTGAGGTGACTACAGACGATATGGTTAAGAAAATTGAAAATATCGTTTTAGCCGACCACCGAATTAAACTTCGAGAAATCGTTGATGCTGTAAGTGTTTCAATCGAGAGGGTACAACACATATTAGAAGAAAGTATCGGCGAGGTGGGTGCCGCGTTTACTCACGGAGGAGCAAAAACGGAACCGACTGACTACTTCGGAGCAGTGTTTGGCCGTGTTCAAACGTAACCCGAAGGAGTTTCTGCGTCGTTTCGTGACCGTAGACGAAACGTGGGTCCACCACTACACCCCGGAAATGAAAGAGCAGTCGAAGCAGTGGATTTTACTGGGTGAACCTGCTCCAAAGAAAGCAAAAACCGTCCCATCGGCTGTAAAGGTCATGGCGACCGTTTTTTGGGATTCGCAGGGTATTATACATATTGACTATTTAGAAAAGGGAAAAACAATAACAGGGCAGTACTATGCCAATTTATTGCATGAATTTGACGCCGTGTCGAAGGACAAACGACCCCATTTAAAAAAGAAAAAAGTACTGTTTTATCAAGACAACGCCCCGGCTCATTCGTTGCCCAGAGTTGTGACGGCTAAATTAGCACAGTTACGCTACGAACTATTGTCTCACCCCCCGTATTCTTCAGATTTGGCCCCATGCGATTTCTTTTTGTTTCCCAACCTAAAAAAATGGCTCGGTGGCAAGCGATTTGGATCAAATGACGAAGTCATTGCCGCCACAGAGGCCTATTTTAATGACTTTCCAAAATCATACTTTTTGGATGGTTTATTGAAGCTTGAGTTATAGGTGGAACAAATGTATAGAGTTAAAAGGTGACTACGTAGAAAAATAAATGCATATATACCTACAAAAAAAAATGTTTTTTTTTCCATAAACGGGTAAGTACTTATCAAACAGCCCTCGTATATGTGACCTGATTGTCGAGGTCAGCGGACAGATACTTACTTAGTCGGGTGCCATGTTGATGACATTTGTGTCAATAATCTTTATTATGCTGACTGCTGAAAATTGATACAAATTTGCGAGGAGCACGCTCGGGGTCATATTGATTAAGAAGTAGGTATATACAGGATCTAACAAAATATACTCAAACGATTTTAAGGGTGGATTCAGTCCATGATACTCAACAACTTTCTCCAAGGAACATATATCGAAATAGTAAAAATAATTTTTGGCTTCCAATACTAAACAACTGATCCGAATTTATATCGAAAGCAAAAAAATATTTTTCATATTTCGATATGTGTTCCTTAGAGAAAGTTTTTCAGTACCATGAACTGAATTCACCCTTAAGGCCGTACCTGAATTTTCCGGGGTCCAGTGCTGCCCCCATTTAAAATAAATCATTTTAAAAAAGAAAACTGAGACATCATTTAAAATTTTGCTACTACCAAGTCCTAAATAACCCTTCAAACTATTTTGTAAACTACTGTTTACAGTTTATGATGAGAACGTTAAGCTTTACTGCGCACATTAGCCAAAAGTGGCCGTTTTTCGCAAATGTGCGTAGTAAAGCTTAACGTTCTCACTTTAAACTATAAACAGTAGTTCATAAAATAGTTTAAAGAGTTATCTAGGGCTTGGTAGTAGCAAAATTTTAAATTATGTCTCCGTTTTCTTTGAAATGATTTATTTTATATGGGGGCAGCACTGGACCCCTGAAAATTCAGGTACGGCTTTAGGTGCTATTTTTCCTTAAGGCCGTACCTGAATTTTCCGGGGTCCAGTGCTGCCCATTTAAAATGAATCATTTTAAAGAAAACTGAAACATCATTTAACAGGCGGGCGTGTGGCGCCCCTCTCACTTGTGTGTTCGAACGCACGGCTAAACGGTAGGCATTATGTGTGCACGCGAACATACCCGAGACCTGCCTCGGGTATGTTCGCGTGCACACATAATGCGCGCACGCGCGTAGACTGCTTTCTGCTGTCATTGGTGCGCAGGGTGTGGGCCAGGTCTAACGTCATTCTGCATATGAATGGCAATAGACTGGACTGTCCTTACCTGCTGCATTGCTGACAATCGTGTTACAGTAGCTATGCCGCAGAGAAGGTACTAAATGATTTGTGTGTAGTAAATATTATTGTTTTTAATATTTATTAAATTATGATGTTAATATTTTATACTTAAACTATGTTTCTATTTATTTATGACATGTTCAAATATGTATAAAATAAGTCCAAAATAAATAAAATTTATTTTTATTTATTTATTATCAGTTATTGCAAATAGGTTAGGTATAAGCGTATATACAGGGTGACTTTTTAATCACCAGCCAAATTGGAGGAAGTTCAGTCCATGATACTGAACTACTTTCTATAAAAAAAGTTATTAAAAGGAGATAAAAATTTATCTTCCTCCCATACAAAATCTGTTTGGTTGAGCGCTGATTTGTATGAGAAGACAAATTTTTATTTTAGTTTTACGTGATTTGTGTTTGTGGAAATTAGTTCAGTATCATGGACTGAACTCTGGTGGTTAAAAAGTCAGCCTGTAAAATAAACTTTTAGTAAAAATATTGTTATGCCAAAGTATTTTGACGACCTCCGTGACGTAATGGTTAACACGCTAGACCGCTAATCCGGAGGTTCTGGGTTCGATCCCCAGCCAGAGCAAGTTGGAAAATGGCCTTTTCCAAATTGTCCTGGGTCTTGGGTGTTTATCTATATATGTATTTATCATAAAATATAGTATCGTTAAGTTAGTATCCCATAACACAAGTTTAAACTTACTTTGGGGCTAGCTTAATCAGTGTGATTTGTCCCTATATATTTATTTATTTATTATTTTACTAGCTTTTTCCCGCGGCTTCGCTCGCGTATCCCACGGGAACATTACTTTTTTCCGGGATGAAAGGTACCCTATGTTACTTCTAGTACCTCCCAGGATATGTGTACAAAGTTTCATGATGATTCGTCAAGTAGTTTTTGCGTGAAAAGGTAACAAACATCCACGCTTTCACATTTATAATATTAGTAAGGATTACACTTAACATTATGCATGCAGTCAGACACCAATCCGTCTCTTTAACGACTTGATACATGTATGTATCACCCGAAGTAGTCCACAACAGAGCCCCGCACATACAGGGTGCATTTGAAATTTTGACATCAATTTAACTTGATAAAATACTCACACACTTAAAGGATATTTAGTACGATAACAATCCTGCAATTAATGCAGTTATCAAAAAGTAAGAAAAATTGACAAAGTACAAATCATCGTCGTCAACCGTCAAGCTGAGGGCTGAGGGTCGAGTGAGGATAGTCTGTCATACCCGACCAGCGGCGGTGAGGATAGAAGGAATTCCAACTTTTGTTGAAGTAGAAGCGAATGTTTGCAATAGGAGATATTACCTACTGCAATGTTCTGCCGCCAGAGTGTAGCATTAGCGCAGACCGTAAACAATTATTTGACAATGTAAAGTACATGAAACTCGCAATAAATTAGGTATACCTACTTAAATGGCCGTAGGAAGCCATGACACCAAAGCACAGGTTTTGAATGAGTGAATTATAATAAAACTTTTTGTTGCGAAAAAATGTCATGTTCAATGACAGCAGATTGTTTGCTGTATGTGCTAGTGTCGCCAACTGCGCCGAGTTTTGCGTAATATGTCCTATTGTAACAATTTAGGTAAGTACTACGGAATCTACAACGACGTGACGTAATTTGACTTTTATAGTTAATTTCTTTTTCTAAGTTTTTTTGACGATTAGTTTTTTATTTGTAATTGTAATAATGGTGTTGTTTAGGATTATCTTTTATATCATAATGACGACTTTGATTGAAGTTTTATTAGTCTTAAATTACTTTGTGTGTGTGTGTTGTGTGGGGGATATTTAAAAGGATACCAACGAATTCGAACTCACCCTGTAATTATACAGTGTATAATTAGTTACACATTCAGTAGGTATGAAAACTTCGAGACTTGCCGAGATGGCTGAGTCAACCATAAGTATAGTGGCGTCCGATAATATATCAGCCAGGCTGACTATTATCGGACGCCACTATACTTATACTATTTACATATTACGAGTACCGACACATTTTCCTTACTATATGGCGCCCGGGGCTGTCTCAGTAGTTCCCAGACTTGTAACTGGAGAAATATATTATTAACAAGTAAAATAAATGGATTTCAAATGAAGAATTTGTTTCTAAAGTCGAAGGTCCTTTATTTCCATGTACTTATACAACTTAGTCTGAAGTATCACATGAATTCGTAATTAATTAATTATTAAACCGAAGTAAGTCCTTAAAATTACAGGAAGATAAATATTCAAGCTACCTAATTCAATAGTGTCGTACATACTACTAAGAGCTTGTACAGTGAAATATACCTTTTTGAGATTATTTAATAAATGCCACATCATAATACCTATTCTAAGTTAATTTACAACAATTTCTTTAAAATTATTAAAAAGTAAAATATATTACATCCAATATGATTTCTAATTAGAAGTCAAGGTGCATACGCACATGAAATAATAAACTGCAGTGAAAATCTAGGGCCAAGTGCCGCAATTACTTTTTGTCTAAAATGATATGCAATGCTCTGCTTTTATTTATTAGATAACAATAACGAACTAATTTGCGTCACTAAAGGTCTTTATAAACAGATAGTACAGGTCGCGCCTAACTTCTAGATCGCTCTGAAGTTGAGGCGATTCGCGTCGCAGTAGTAAAATACAGATACCCATAGCAGATAGAATTTGCTTTAATTTTGTTTATTGTGTATATATATCATATCTACATTCTTGCAATCATTCTGAAAAAAATATCATTGTGGTAAATATTCTGTCCCTTTGTGTAACCTGAGTGAGGCAACTTCAAAGCGATTTAGAAGTTTGGCGCGACCTGTACCTAAATGTATGGAGACACTTGAAGAGGGCGACTACCGCCGTCATTATGACAAACTTTTTCTATGAAAGCGATACTGGAATCTCGAAAACGTTTAGACTGTCACCGTCTTAAAAGTGTTCAGCTGACTGGATAATTTCTATGGAAATATCGATTTTTTTTCCTGATCCCATAGTAAAAGTAGTTCAAATAAGGGTGAATCTCCTCTTCAAGTATACGCCGACCGTACCTAATACCCGGTATATTTATAAATGTACAGGTGTAATGCTAAATAAAATCAAGACCAACTACAACAACAAATTGCTTTTTACAATCAATAATTGGATTTTCAATACAAAAAATATTTTAATAAAACAAACAAAATACTAAGTTTCCCCTATAATAACGCAGATTAGTAGCATACCTTAGTAATATACTACTTCTATGAACTATACTGTTTGAATCTAAACATTTATTCCGGTCTATGTGATACTTTTAATATTATAAATCCAATATTAACATTAATGAGATCTTGATATTTTATAAGTGAATAATGCATTCGCTCCTAAATCCAAAAACAGTTAAATTATTTTACAGAGACGTATTTATTACTTATTATTTTGTTACAAAAAAGGCGAAATCACTGTAGCGCTACTCTTTTAGTAAATCTATGTCATTGTCACGTAGATCTCATAACCATGTCCAAAAGTAAAAAAAAATTATGTACACAAGTAATACTTATTGTAAGATCATATCCTACTCTACAGCCACTAGTACTTTGCCAAATTATACAGCATTAAACATTAACGGTATCCTATCAATTTATAATATTTTTAACTAACTTTAGTCAGGTTTATACGCTTTATAGTTTATTCGAGATATTTTAACATGAAGTATATTCAATTGTGATCGACTAAGCAGGAAATCATCGTAAAGGAACATGTAGACTGATGTTGATCAATAAATTTATTACTAGTGTAAAACGGAGCAATTATATTATAATTGGGTATTATGGTGGCAAAATACTCATATATCTACGACACACCAGAGGATAGTTGATGATTTTCATTCAATTATTAAGACGCCTAATTGTATATTTAATTTTTATAACTTTTGTAGCCCTAGTAAAGATAATCAGGAAAAATTAAAAAAAAAGAAGTTTTTCTACTGTTTTATGTAAGAAAACATTAGCGTTCCATAATACCTGTACGTATCAGCATTCTTTGAATAATGTTCAATAGAAATGAACAAATTCATTACACTGTTATATGTTATTTAACAACAAGTTATTTTTAATTCTTGATGAATTGCAAAATACATAGTCAATTAAACACATAGGGCTTCTAAAATTTATAAAATCAAAATTGTATTTACAATTAACACACTGCACTGTCGTATTCAATAAAAAACCAACATGATTTCAACTTCCTAAATTGATCACACTAGATATTGTTCGAATTTAACATTAAAGTAAATCTAATAAAACCAAATAAACGACTTTAATTCAATATTTTTGTGTCTTAAGACAGATTCATTTCATTCAATCCAAATCGGAAAATTTACATAGAATCGAATACACATTATTTTCTTTTAATATATCGCAAAATACACAAAAATAATGATTTCATCTAAATATACCATTCGTAAATTATTATGCAATGACATGGCTACACCCAGACTACATCAGATAGTGTTAAATGTGGTGTATAGGTATGTTACAGTAAGTACATTTGTGTTAAACCAACTGATTTATATTTACATAACTTATTCACATACAGTGGTGGCCATCGCGTATTTTCTTTTCTCATACAAACAAAAGAGTGCGTAAGAGTAATTTAAAGAGGTTGAATAACTTGTCTATGAGCGAAAGAGAAAGTATGCATCTGATATTTTTTTCTTTTTTTGACTTCACGACTGCCGCCATGATTTAATTTGTGAAAAATTCGAGTGCTGATTTCAAAATCATATACAGTGCTTCTATTTTGTTAATGTCTTTCGGAAAACTTCGTGTTTCGTCGGAATGACCGCTTGGAAGGTTATTTTAGCTTGACAATGAATGACATTTTTGCAACAGAAAAAAGACCGGTCCGATCTTCAATCACACGGAACAAGACCAGATCTCAGCTTATAGCCATCTTACGATTGCGTTTATTAAATAGAACACTAAAAGTATAAAAGAGAAAAAACTATACTCACCACAAAATTGAAATAAGTTAGCCTGGGGGAAGGTCGGATCTTTGATAGTAACACGAAAATATAGTATTTCAGTTTTGTGCCTAGTTTAAACTCGTAAATTCCATTGCTGCGACTACCGTCGAACAAAACGGACTTTCATATTATGTTGTCAGAATTAAAAAATGTTGCCGCGTTTGGGAGGTTTTTGCATTATCCCATCTTTCCCCAATCCGTTCTTACCCCAACGTACCTTACAGTACCTATTATTTTTGGCGTAAGTTATATAAATAAAAATAAGTTTAGTGTATAAATGTTTTAGTCGACACGCGCAAAACGTGGACAACCAGATATCTCGACACGTTGCTTATTATATATTACATAGGTACCCTAAACATTTGTACATTGACAGTTACAAGTATCAGTGTTTGCATGAATATTGAATGACACGCATTTTTGTAGCATCGGTGAATTAAGCGCGGTGATACACTCGGCGATAAAAAAGGAATTGAAGATCACATTAACGTTGAAAAATTAATTAACGAAATCCCTTTTAGATTTAAAAGAATGTCAACTATTTTCTTGAGTGTGTCACCCGTCATACTATTTCCTAGCAAATAGCGTATGCCATGTCAATTTTTTTATAAATAAGTGACAGGTAAAAATACTGCTTCTTTTGCGATCTAAAAGACCTTAAGGATGCAAAAGTTCCTGCTAGTCGGTTTTGTCCGTGAGCGTTTACTATAGTTAAGTTCCCGAACTACCCTAAAGTTCTTAGAGCGATCTTAAATATTATCAATATTAACGAAATACTCACTTTGAAATAAAAACACAGCAAATTTTAGGACTAACTCTATACATAATCTGTCTTATTATAAAAACAGGACTAACTTTGTTACTAGGTTTAAACTATTACCAGCCCAAATCAAGTTAACATCTGGTAATATCACACTATCTTAGCTGTCAATGTCAACTTGATTTGGGCGGATAATGGTTTAAACCTAGTAACAAAGTTAGTCCTAGAAAAAACGATTGCTTAAAATTTTCTCTATAGAAAAAAATTGCGAAGTTGCCTCTAAATCACCCAGTTATACTAAAACGGAAAGTATTTAAGAAATACAATAAATTAGCCCTTGTATTATATGATACAGAAGGCAGGGATCATATGTCTTATTTTTAAATAACTTTTAAATATTCTTTGTAAAACGAAAAAAACCTCAAAAACAAAACCAGCCTCATTGACCTACCATGATCATTTCACCCCACATGGTCTCGCTACGGCTAGAGTAAATTTGTGTGCGTGGAAGCGGGAGCAAAACATAGATTATCCACATCAGGCCCAGTCTTAAGAGACAAACGAGGCGCAACGCAACACATAGCACATAGAGGTCTCAAGCAAAACTAGTCAAAGTTAGGACTTGGACTATAAGTAAACTCTTGGCAACATTAAGAGCCTAATACCAGATAAGGAAGTAAAGTACTAGTAGGAAGGAAAGTTATCGACTGGTAGTTACACATGTTTTTAGCTTTTGTTGTGCATTCATGGGATGTAATCGAATGTGCGTTGTCCCGTACACGCGCTCTAGTCTAGGCACAGAGCGCGAGCCTACTCACCCGCAATATTAGTATTTGCGCCATGTTACGTAATAAATGTTACCCAAGCTAAGTCGAAACGAAGCTTATGGATAACCGAGGCTTGATGATAAAGGAACAAGTGGATGGATATATTTAACATGTGAACTAAATTTATGTTCGGGGAATGTGGTGCAGGCGAGAAAGTGTAGCAGTGTTATGAATATCAAAAATATTGTAATACTGTATAATTAATATTACGTACACACAGGTAGCCATCGGGGATTAATAAATATTGTTGGCAATTTACTCAACACGCTTCACTCAAAATACACAACTGTCTACATGTGCTCAAATATAAGCCAGGCATACGGCAAAAACGCTTGACTAAACGAACAATGGAAAATTATTTCCACTCTATCGACTCATTGAATTTTGATAGATACCTATTTAAGAAGAATTTCATCAAAATCGTCACAAAAGCCATCTTACCTGACTTAAATTAGTCATATTTGGCAGTACATTAAATAAACGCAATAGGACAATAACCACACATAATTATTAAATTGTGCATTAATTGCATTTTACATACATATAAATAAAACAAGCGATTAAGTGCGAATCGGACTGGCGAAGTTAGGGTTCCGTTCTACTTCATCTCTATTAAGTATATTATTTATCATTTCGTATTACTCCAATTTGTGATTTCTTTATAGGATACAAAAAGAACATTGTCCATTGTCGACGGGGGAAAGATATTAAGTTTTAACTGCTAAAAGGAGATGCAGGCGGCAGGCAGACAAGGGAACGGGTGCGAACAGATTTGTTTTAAATATTTTTTTACGAATGTGCTTCTCTAGAACTATAATAAATATAGTTTCATATTTCCTGTAATATTTCCGAAGATAACTGAATATGCTGAATGATTTCCGATATTTTTTTTAATGTGCAGATTATAAATTCTAATTCCGCTATTTCGACCTCTTTTCAAAATGGGAAAAACTATTTATATTTATTTCAAATTTCAAAGTGATAGCGTCAATAGAGTTACTGGTATTATAAATTGTGACTGGACGGATAGAGCTGCTCTATAACTATTTTTAAGACTTTGGTACGGAACCCTAAAAATGGAATTAATTCATATCAGTTAATAAACCAATATTAATTCTTTGGCGACAATTCTTGAATGGTTTCATTTGCGTTTGACGAGGCAATAATACAGCGTTAGTGATCAGTATTCTTCAATAACGAATTTTGTGTTGTACTCTCAGACCGTCCACTTGATAAGCCTAGAGTCTACTTCAATTTAATAGAGTCAAAATAATTTTACCCATTTTCGTAATAATAAATAATAATCGTCAATTTTGAAATGGTGTCAGAAGTTAACTTAATTAGAAAAATTTTTTATATATCAAAAACATTACGATTAACACACGACCACTTTTTATTTTGCTCAATTTTACTTCATTAACTGTACGGTAAAAATGTATCAACCACTGAATTACAGTTCACTGCTCGACTGTGATAATAGTAGATTGTACTACAAGGTGAAGGTAATAGTTTTAGGGCGAGAGCGCTACTTTGAATCCAGAGCGAAACAATCCCTTGCTACGCTCGTGATCCTACTGTGGAATCCTGAGTGAAGCGAGGGATTCAAGTATATTGCCCGAGATAAAACTATTACCGTACACCGTGTAGCACGTTCTTCTTTTCATCTCCATCTTTAGAAAAATTTGCAAATATATACCTATAACGAAAGTAGAATACCTACATGTATACCTAATCAGAGTTTAACAGTCAGTTACTAACCTTTATTTGATGGCGTTTTTACTAAAGAATTACTATGAAAATATTTTTCTAGGACCACCACATCTTATACATTTTCTAGTCATTAGAATCGTTTCATTACTTTTTCCTTGTGCGCAATTCTTTATATATTTAAATATGTATATTATACGTAAACTTCATACTTATTTACTATCGGCCTTATCAAAAAATTATTCACATTTAAAATAATATAAGTAAAAATAAACTAATAGTTCCATATTAGGATTCTTATATAAATCAAAAACAACTGCGCGTTTTTATTAGTTTTTAATAGGTATATTATTTTGAAGCAAGAGGCGACTAAAGGACTAAGCACAAACATCTCGTGCTCACCGGTCGTAAAACTTTAGCCAAATCAAACGGTTAAACTGTTCCGGCCATTTCTTCTCTATTTTGCAAGGTTTTGCAAGGTCTTTGGCACATGCATGTTATATTTGGAGAAGAAAAACGGGAAAGCGCACCCTGGCGCCGAAGCAGCACAACTAACGGCGTTGCCTATATTTTATAATTTAAAAACTAAATTCTTGTTTTTTTGCCAACTACCAATATTATTTTTGATTCTACATTCGTGTTCGGTTTTCAAATGCGTTTTAACGCCTAGGGAATAAGGCGTTTTCCAGTGAAAAAAACGAGGTTAAAAACATTCTCAATAGATGGCGTTTATTAGTTTGAAATCGTTCTGTCAAAACATATGCCTAAAAATGTATAATACAATCTGGAATAACTTCGTGTAATAATCTCAAAAAAACAACATTGAAAATTTAACTTTGCCACGTACATAAAGCTCATATTTTTATAATACTTATGTCTAAATACCTAATGTACCCAAAAAAAGTACCTAAAGTTATAGGCGTCCCTTTTCCGCAAACTGCTAGTGCAATAAAGTAGAAAGGGCGACCTATAACTTTAAGTATTTTTGAACGGCTTTGACACTTCGTAAGCATTCTAGATTGTATACAATTTCTTTGCAAATACCTACTGGTCAAAAAAATAATAACCATAGAGTTTATTTCAAGTTACGTGTTCTGTTAAATTTTACTATAACTTAATTAAATATATACATGTACACAATAGTATATTTTAAACTATATATTTAAAAAAAATATTCCAAAAACTAACGCATCCTGAAAATTTTAAATAAATTTGACCAAAATTTGGCATTGACAGAACGATTGAAGTGATTGCTGCGCCATCTATTATAAGTTACTGTACTATTTTTTTTTAAAGAATTTTAAATTTTCAGTGTCTAGAGAATTACCAGTGACCTTAGCCCCAAATATTTGGGATGAAAACATCGTTTTTCGAATAGATGAGATGAAAAATAATTTATCGTCAAACTTCCATTTTCTATTACCAACCTGTTAATATTCATCATAGGTCAAAACAACTCGTTCTACTTTTCTACGTGAAAACAGGAAACAAGTGTTTACAATTCTACTTTCACTTCAAGATCAAAAAGAGAGAACACTGACACATTCTACGTTCTTACAGGTTTCCAGATAAGCTGGGAACATCGTGCAACCTTTTATAGGTACTCGCAACAAAGCAATTTACCGCTATTTTATCATTCTTTGACACTGGCGCTCATCAGAAGCTAATGACATCACGACCGCAATTCTTGTGATGTCCATGTCAACTCGACTCTGACAATATTCTGACACAGGCCATAGCCTGTGTCAGAATATTGTCAGAGTCGAGTTTTACATATAAAACTGCATATCAAACTACCCAAACGATTAGGTCGCGTCCACGGATACGCGGCAGCCGCCGAAATTTGGCCCGCCCGGCGGCCCGCGTCGCACGACGCACAGCATGTCCGTGGTCGCGGCCTTAGGCATTATCGTTGAATTTCATTATGGATATCTTGCCCTGATGTTGACTATACTTACAATCTACAAAGTCGTTACAGTGCACAGTGTATTTATAAAATTTACAGTTTAATAGTATGCCCAGGTTGTCAGTCAATGACCGAAAGATTTAAACTTAAGAATTCTATTTTTTTTCCTATATATTATATTACACCTGTTCGTTTTGGGCTATGGTGACTGTCTTTGTTTAAGACTGCAGTCTTCGACCGTGGGAATTTTTGATTGAACACCCAAATCTATATTTTCTAGCTACACATACGCATTGCGCTGTATTGTACATGTACCCTGGAGATGAATTTAGACGAATTCAGAAATGCAGCGAGCGGTCTGCCTTATCAGCGTTTTCGTCCCCATATTTATTTGAGAATTTCGGAGAACTTTAAATTTTTCTATCTTTTTACAAAAGACAAATTTATTTTTATTTATTTATTGTACGTGTTTAAGCATGAACCAATATTCATATATGTGTATTTTTTATTTTTTAACTAAGTCGTATGCGCAAGAAATCCGACGACGTATTCGCTTATATTTTCTTCAAAGTTTAACCTTTTTAACTAAGTTTTTGAATGAATTAAAATAAAAAATTACTAAAATCTTCTCATTCACTTTTTAGCATTTTCCTTTGTCTTTATTTCTCTGTAACTTATACACACCTTCATGTTTTAATTCCGTGTAAACAACAATTACATGAACGTCGCGCACCGCAAAAAATTGAAACACGTCTCAGATTATTTGTAATTAAACAAACTATTACAATGAAAATCAATAAATTGTCTCATTCACTTTTTTAATACTTAAATAAACATCAATTTAACATATCTTAACATATTGTTACTAAGATAGTTTGGTTCCAATCAGCTCCGAAAAAGGAGTCAAAATCACTAAAAATAAGGACTGTGCCCTTAATGCATAAAACTAAATATAAATTTATTGAAGGCGTCGTTCATGTGCCCAGATGTCTGACATACCCTATTTTAGAGGTTAATGTACGTGCACAGTGCGGACATAGTTGTAGTGTATTAAGGAGAGTAGTTTGTTTTTAATCTCATTTCGCTTCGAGTCTTGTTAATGCCTTCTATGATCTTCAAAAACATTAAAATATGTTTACAACCAAACGATGTCAATTATATAAAAAATCAATAAAAAATGAGGCATATTATAGACGTACAAACTTCATATATATATAAAATCTCATGATAACACACAACTCAATAACGTGACGTGATACAGGTAAAACAATCATACACTCACATACGAATAAAGCTCGGCGGCTACTGTAGAGCCCAGCTTCGCACTTCTGCCTAACAAAACATAAAAATGGAAAATCGTATAACAATTCTTATCATATCACATTCCTCCTATATATACAATATTCAGTCCATTCGACACTTACATTATTCAAAGTATATTTACAAACCAGGCCTTTAGAGAGCTTCGCCATGCGATGGACCATCGAGCTCTTGACTATCATAAATGACGAAGTGATCACTCTCTGAGTTTAGAGGAAACCATTGTGACATTAACACCGACAAATTAATTATAGATGAGTCCATACAAAAACTGTCTCAATTCAGCAACAATTAAATTTTAGTTCATACCACATTGTCGTGCCACGTTTAATGCAGAGTTTTTGATCGCTTTGATCTCTTCAGCGCTTTTGAAATCCTCACCCATGGCAAAATGAAGTCCCTGAAATAAAACATGCTAAATTATAATACAGACTACAGGCACAAAGGCGTGACTGCCTCCGTGGTCCAGTGGTCAAGGCTCTTGCCTTGTGATCGTGGTCGTGGGTTCAAATCCCACTGGGAAGCACACTTTGTGAAATAGTTGTTTCCAGTCTGGTTAATATTGCAGATTCGAATCACCTGATTATTCGAAAAGAAAGATGATTCCGTGTTTCGGAAGGCACGCAAAGCTGTGGTTCCCGAATGCGATCTAGCGTTTGTTTAAACCTATCCTAGGATTGGTTCTGGTCTACCCTTTGGGTTGCGTAGGTAAGACAGCAGTCGCTCTATGTAAAAACCAGTTACCTCGTCAAATCAGGTATGATGCACGCTCCGATGATGATTATGACTAGGCACAAAGGCACAACGTAGTACAAGTAAAATATATAATTTAGCAATGGGGTCGAATATACATACTTACTTTTATCTCTTTATTTATTTTTATTCTATGGTTAGGTTATTTAAATATATCTATAAAATATGAACATATTTTAAAACAAACAAGCTGCCCTTTGGCAGCGGGGCAAGGCCCAAGCTACCGGCAGTTAGGGCCGCAGAGAGAGAACCTGACAGTCCGTGTCGTGTCCTGGAGTACTGCCTTCTGTATCTGACCCTTGAACCAGCTATATAGCGAGAGAGTCTTAAAATGTTGGTCAAGACTCTTTGCTATAAGACCGTTCGTCGATACGACTATCGGGACAATGATTATCGATTCCACATCCCACATAGCAGTCACCTCGACGACGAAGTCAAGGTACTTGCTAAGCTTGTCCTTCTCAGCCTTCACGATATTCTCGTCTCTTGGGATGTTGATGTTGACGAGCACTGCCTGGCGCATAAATCGAATTTTCAGCACGATATCAGGCTTATTGGCGACAATAGTCCTGTCCGTGATGACAGGTCGATCTCAATAGAGCGTGGCACGACCATTTTCGAAAACTGGCACCGGTGTGGACTTATAGTATGGTAGGTACCGTGGAATGGGGTTTCATTGATCAATATGAAAATTCAAATAGCTGTATTTTTCTTAAATGAAAACGTATTAAAACAAAAAAAAACATCATTATCGTATTTCACTATAGAATCGAACTTGATAATTAGTTTATTTTTTATTTAATAATTACCTTGAAAAAAAAATGAAGTGAATGGTCAATGTTGTAAAATGAGTGGGGTTACTTTGAAACCCCATCATTTTTCAATGGAAAACGAAAGTATACCCTTTAAATTACACTTTTGCTTAAGAACGAAAAAATCGGTCAAGTAAAAAAAAAAGGAATTAAAGTTTTAATATTTTTGGGATGACTTCGATCACGAGAAAATACAAATATAATTCAAAAATATTATTTTTAGTTTTTTTATATTTACGTTACAAATTCAAGAGACATTAAACATTAAATCACCGTTCAATTGAAGTCTAACAAAGTAATATCAGTCATCATTAAACTTATTATCATATAATAACACCAACACCTTATCAAAATAAAATAAATTTAGAGACTGTTCTGCCTCGTGTGTCCAAAAGAATTTTTGCAAACCTACGCAAATCCATTATAGTGAGAGGATATCCCCATTCGGCACATTTTGCACAAGCTTTTAATATATTTTCTTCCTCACTTTTGGAAAAAACAGGCTGTGCTCCCGGCTTTTTTATAAATTTCCCATAGTACTAATTAAAAACCGCACCATATGGTATTTTAAAATTTCCAGAAGCTGCTCTTAATGTCATGCGACCTTCTGCTACAGCTGTAATAGCTCGCTCCAACACCTCTTAATTATAATTTTTATAAGCGCGAGCACCTAAACGCTTTGTGTGGTTTTTTGGCATTGTGCTAAAAGTAATAATATAGTACTCTGTGGTAATATATTTATATAAAAATATAAAATATATATTACATATTGAATGGATACATAATATATTGAAATTTCGTCATCAAAATGATAAATAAAGTTATTTTTAGATCTCGGGGTGAGATTGATCAATGATCAAAGAAACCCATGCATTTGGTCAATGACACCCCGTAAAAAATCAAACCGTCGGTAAATGAAACCGTTGAGAATAGAATAAATAGAAAAACTTCATTCTCAAGTTAATAGAACACTTAGCAACATAAACAATCATATTTCCTAGCACCCTTTATACCCATTAAGGTAGCCTTAAAGTTATTTCAGCCTATAAATTAGTTAAAAGCCATACTCAAATTTATTTACGAAAATCTCCGGCATCCACACGTCCGTTCATGCAGCGTTTGAGCAGTTACAGAGAGTGACATTCAGTGCTGCCAACGCAATAAACAAAATCGTATGGTTGCGTTCAGAAATGAAATAATTCCTATTTTCCTAAATTATAAAGTTTTTATCAAACTCAACCCGCGTGTCAAAGTAAACCCATTCCACGGTACCTCAGATTTTACAAGCCCGTATCGAAGAGCAAGTTGCTAGTGTATAATTCTAGCTACGACTTATGTTTGTGTGTTAACAAGAGAAGATTTTTTACTCTAGTTATTGTCAGTTCTTTAGCTTTTCATCAGTATAGTTTATTTTGTCATATTCATACACGGATAAGATTTACGTTACGTAAAATTTAATTTGATTGAATTGTTTATACTTAATTTTTGCTATAGATTGCGGATGTCGGTTCTGCATATTTTTCAAATTGAAAATATCCTACGATACGACACTACTTATATGTATGTTTATATTATTAGACTGTAGTCTCGTATCGTAGGATGTTTTTGATCGCCAATTTGGATTGAGCGTACGACCTTAAAGACATAATGGAGCCGACTTACGACTCCGGCACCGCAGGCATTATCTCCCCGAAGGCCATGACGGGCAGCGTGTCGGTGATCTCTATGAAGCGCACGTCGCGCTGCGGCTGCGGCCACACCGTGAACACGGAGGGCTGCTGCTGCGCCGGCGACGTGTTGCCGCACCACGAGTCGCGCTGCCGCTGCCGGAGCCTCTCCACGTGGCGCTGCTCGCGAATCCGCCGCATGTGCCACCTGCAATCACATGTTTACCTCGCAACAATAAAATTAAGGTATTTGAGAAATAAAGTGCCGTCAAATAATGACGCCACTTACAATAATCATATAAATTTATTTATATAATAATTTCTTTGTGTTGCTGATCGCAAGTATGATCGGCGGCACGAGGACAGACAGAATACTCTGCTGAACAATTCGATCAATCCTCTATCGTGTGTCAACCTGGACATTGGCAAAATCATCGTTTTGAAAACGATGGCTATGAGCTTATTTATTAAAAAAGCATCTAACCTGACAAGTAATAAACTTGACAAAAGCATCGATACAATAAAAAAAAACACTTTTTTGGGCAGAATGTTGCACGGGTGAGGTGGTTGCACCCTATTGTACAGATTTGTGAATTTTCGATATAAAGAAAGTGCGAACATGCTTTTACAGATTAAAGGAACTTTACAGGATCCGAGAGAACATAAGTGTTGATCTACGAGTACATATTGCACTTAGCGACTCGTTAGTATTATCAAAACTAAATTAATGTATGGCTCTATCGTTTAGCTAGGTCACAAAAACTGATCCAGCGCGTACAAAATGCCTGTGCGAGATACTACTTTAAAATTCTACTATGGACTAATATTACCTACTCCATTTGTATACTCCTCGGAACTTTTAAAAATGCGCGATATACAAAAATGGCTACTTCTGTTTGGTGTGGTCGATTCTAAATTTCCTTCCTATCTTTACAGTAAATTAAAATGGAGGAATCCAAGAGGCGATACTAGAATGCGAGCTTGCGTGCCTCGACATAGAACAGCTGCATTTCGTAGCAGCTTAAAGTATACCGCTACCAAAATTTGGAATAACATTCCACCCCAAAGGAAACAATATTCCATCTCCAATACATATCCTAAAATCAACGTAATTATTTAAACGTTAATATAAAGAATACCTTTATTCCAACGCAGTTTTGGTAGCAAACCTCTTTTTTTCCTTAGTTGAACTAAATATACAATGTGGAAGGGACATACTCATAATAAATCGAACTACGGGCTATACGAGATCATTAAAGTATAATGAAATAAAAATAACAGCTAAAAATAAAATAAAAAATTCGGCATCTCCATACAAAATAGTGCAGCCTGTTTTTTGACTGTTTTTTTTTAATTTCATTTTACATTAGTGATCTAAAATCTACCTAAAAATGAAAACACAATATTTCTTAGATACTCCAATCACAGAGGAAAAAACTTATAAGATTATATCACTAAAGAACAGTAAAATTAGCGGTATTGATGTCACAAAAGTTATTAAATACTGTGCTGTAGAGATATGTAAACCACTAACACATATCATCAATATGACTTTTGTGGAGGGAGTTTTTCCAGAAAAGCTAAAGCAGTCTGTATTTAAACCTTTATATAAAAAGGTGACAAAATTGATCCAATGAGCTTTCGACCAGTTTCTCTCTCTTCAAGTTAAAGCAAATTTTTTGTAGCGAATTTTTCGTAATTTAGATTATACATCATATCATTTTCATAAAAAAAGGTGAGTGTATAAAATATTTATAATTTTTTTTGAGGTCAATTTAGTGTTGGACCCAAGCCAATCTGAAAAAGATCATCTTCCATCTTGACCTGGCCGGGGATCGAACTCGGGACCTCCGGTGTGGCAGACTGGCGTGTTAACCATTACAACACGGAGTTCGTCATTGTGTACTCTACTCATGTACATACCATACGTAATATATTCGGCATTTAAGTGAATTACGATTTTATCTATCTATATACATATGTATCTAAATCGTATTAGATGTTGAAATACAATAAAAGTTTATTGACATCTATTGATACGAATATCGTGCGAGGGATTGATGTCTCTATTACAATATGACAACGTCAAATCGCAGCAATAAGATCATCGGTAATCCTAAATTACCCTTTTAACATTTATATAATGTTTTTTTTTTAATTGCCTATATTGGTGTCCCACTGCTGGGCAAAGGCCTCCACTTTTTCCTTCCACTCATCTCTATTCAGAGCTATAGCCCAGTCTGACATATAATGTTATAATGTTAGAATTTAATAATAATGTTTACAGCCTAGAGTTGGAAACATCATCTCAAACAAATCATCTATCTCTAGCTTTACCTTAATTGCCGCCTTTCTTCAGCTTCTAGCTTTTGATGCCTCTTTTCGAAAACTTTGTCATCCAAGTTTTCCGTGCCTTCCAATGTATAACAGCTTGTGTAAGGTTTCTCACGCCACCGTGGCACCTGTAAACATAACCCATAAATACAGTTTTAACAATTAAAGTAAATACAGTGATGGCGTGTACAGACCGCTGTAACGTAACATGAAATGTATCATGCAATGAAAGAATTTGCTGTCCACAGCGCTGCAATGTATCATGCAATGTAACACGATTCTCTTGGTTTGGACGTCTTGCGTGCACGAACTGCACATTTCACGCGCACCCTACGAGCGTTACAAACCGTGCGCGGGGCGAGCCGAGATTAATGTCGGTTTTCCAACGAACACAAGGGGGCGCGCAGTGTGCGCGAAGCGGTAAAAATTTCCGTCCACACCGCTGCAATGTATCATGCAATGTAACACAATTCTCTTGGTTTGAACGTGTCGCGCGCACGAACCCCGCACGCTACGAGCTTTACAAACCGTGCGCGGAGCGATCTGAGATTTATCGGTTTTTCGGCGAACACAAAGGGGCGCGCAGCCCATGTGTTTCCGGGTTAGAATAGGACCACTCCATCTCTTCCGCTGGATGTCGTAAGAGGCGACTAAAGGTCTTAAGCACAAACATCTCGGGCTACAATTGCATTCTCAAGGAGGATTTACGTCGGGCGGCAGCCGGTTGTAAAACTTTTCGCACAAATACGTTCCCGAAGAGGGTTGACGTCAGGCAGGCGGCCGGTCGTAAAATTACAGCCAAATCATTTTAACTGTTCCGGCATTTTTTTCTTCACTTGGCAAGGTCTTTGGCATCCTTGGGTGACCATTGACATGCATGTTATATTTGAAAAAGAAAAAGCAGGAAAGCGCACCCCAGGCTCCGAAGCAGCATAGCTGAGGATGCAACTGGGAATGCGGTTAGATGAAGAAGAAGAAGACAAAGGGGCGCGCAGCGTGCGCGGAGCGGCAGTTTGGACGGGTCGTTCCAGAGACGCGCACGTGCACGAACAAAAACATGGAAAAACAAGACGACAAGGAAGCGTGGAGTGAGGATAAGGCACTCAGTTTGATAGAGGAGTACCGATTCCGAGAAATTTTGTGGAATCCACAAACTGAAAACTTTTATCAAAAAAATCTTAAACATGAAGCATGGTCGGAAATCGCAGTTGATTTCTATGCCGTGACGATACGGCCCATATTCTACGGCCCATATTCGCGACGGAATGATGAAACAGGCGCGCGCGGGAGGTTCGTAGTGAGTGCGCGGACTGAGAGCGCTACGCGTCCAAACTTGCAGCGAGCATGCAATGAAAGGCAAAATGATACATTGCATGTTACGTAACACCGGTCTGTACGCGCCTTAAGACTAACAATAGAACCGCTATGTGGCGCTACTATGATAAGTTAGGGTTGCTACAGACTTATTCAGGTCGGCATTGTTGGTTCGGCAGTTTTTGTCGAACAACAAAGCCGGCGCGAAGAAATTATATCGGCTTTTCCCCCGAACATTATTAAAAAAACTTTATTTAAAATAATTTAGAGATAAACATTTTACAATACATTCATCAACATAATAATATATTCGATTTTACCGCCCAGCTGTGCCGCTGAATACCAGCCCGAATAAGTGTGTAGCAACCCTAAATGGATTTACCATAATTTTCACTTATTATCAAATCTGCTGCGTAATTATTTTCGACATCATCAATACAATTGCCTTAGCCGCAGCCTTAATATTTTGATAATACTGGAATTACACAAAGCTTAACTGGGACCACCGTTTTAACAAGTAAACAATTTATTTCAAATAAGGCCACACCCCCGGTTTACCGAGAGCACACTAAACTTTAAACTTTAAAAAAGTCTAGGTCTATGGTGCCAACTCAGTGTTTTAGAAAACCCCAAAATTGGACATGACTGAGTTGTTTGTATAGATTGATGGGTCTATTTATTTTGAATACACGACTAGAACTCCAGTGTGGCGATTTTGCTTACTTTCAAAGAAAAACAATTTTTTTAATTAATTCATCATCATCATATCAGCCACAGGAAGCCCACTGCTGGACATAGGCCTCCCCCAAGGATTTCCAAAACGACCGATCGGAAGCGGCCTGCATCCAGCGTTTTCCTGCAACCTTGCTCAGGTCGTCTGACCACCTAGCAGGTGGGTGTTTTAATTAATTAAAAACAAGAAAAATATATGCTTACCTATTTCTTTAAAATGTAAAGTGTTGTTGAAAACCAATTTTAAACACATATTTTACATATTAAACAATGCAAAAATGCATTGTTTACCTATTGTGTCTGGTATTCTGGGTTTTGTAGGATAAAATATATTTTTTCCGCATTTGAAAATTATATTAAAAAATATGATTGAATAGCCTCTTATAGCCATAAATAATTCAAGTGCGCATGTCGTTGAGTATTTGAGATCTGGGCATTTTAAGTATTAAAAGTTACGCCTGCAAAAATTTCATGACATCGTACCTGAGAATTGTTTTTTTTTGCAATTAGGAACTTTTATTGGTGTGTTAATGGCAGTCGGTAAAAGACTGTTATTTTGCTGTTAGTTGCTAGAGCAACAATTATTTCATAATAACAGTCTCTTATTGTCTGCCATTAACAAGCCGATGCAAGTTTCAATTTTTTAAGATCAATTATGTGTAACAATGTAACATTGCCTATGAAATTTTTGCAGACGTAACTTTTAAAACTTAAGACGACACACGGTGTCCAGTGCTGCCCCCATTTGAAAAAGGGGCCGTTTTTTGCAAAAATGCAAACTAAAGCTTAACGTTCCCTCTTTAAACTGTAAACAGTGGTTTATAAAATAGTTTGAAAGGTTTTACTAGCTCAAAATTTTAAATGATATCTCCGTTTCCTTACAAATCATTTATTTCAAATGGGGGCAGCACTGGACACCGTGTATCGTCTTAAAATGCCCAGATCTCAAATACTTAACGAGATGCGCACTTGAATTATTTATGGTTATAAGTGGATATTTAATTAAATTTTTTAATATAATTTTCAAATACGGAAACAATGTATTTTAAGAAAAAAAAAATGAAATCAATAAAGTGAAAAATATTTAAATTATCGCTAACTACTCAAGATAAAGGCTTGTGATAAAGTACAAAATTTGTGTTTCAAATTGGTCTATCTTATCATATATATACCTACAACCATTTAACAACACTTTACATTTTAAAACATTTTTTTTTTTTGTTTTCACAGAATTTGTAAAAAGAATCCATAATGGTGAAAACACGAAGCCAAAAAACCGCTGGCAGTACCAGTGCTAGTGAAAGTGAAGTGACTGTGCGTATTAGGTCGAATGTAGGGGGAACCTCCAGTTAACTTCCAGCCGTTGCTCCTCTATAACGATCAAGGCACAAAGGTTGGCATTGGAAGCAGAGCATGCCAGAAAAATAGTGAAGCAAGAAAAAGCGGTAGCATTAATTACAAATTCTTAAACATCGGATTTTTTATCTGAAACTAAGCAAAGTCGCCACACCCGAGTTCTAGTCGTGTATTTAAAATAGAAAGTAATATCGATCTATACAAATAACTCAGTCATGTCCGATTTTGGGGTTTTCCAAAACACTGTAAAATGTTTTACTTAAACTACAGACATCAAGACAGAATTTATTCTGGTAGGTAACATTAGTTTAGGTTTTAACATTTCAAACTGTTAACACGAACCACTTATTTAAAACTGAGGCTGTTTACAAACCTCAACGGTAGAAGCTTTGGTATCAGCAGGTGGGTCAATGTCCTCCATTTTGATGTGCGGGTCAAGCCCCAAGTACCACGAGAGGTCGGGGTCGCCCACCAGTGTGTGGTACGGCTTATTGGTGACCATGCCCGGCAGAGGCGACTTCTTGCCGCGACATGCAGCTATAACATACAAACGATTATATATTCCCTTTTCACAAACGATTATAAATTGCCTAAGGCTTTTCTTTTCAAGACGGTTAAATGTAAAACTGTAGGCAAAAGTGGGAGCAAATACATTTCTACTTTTTACAGCATCATTAGGCGTAGGCCAGATAGAAAAGGCGCGGGCGTGGCGCGCCGTACGGCGCATCGCTTCTATCTGTTTTGCACCCCTCCTTTTTCATACATTTCGTATGAAAAATCATTAGTAAGGCTGCTGGGCAAAGGCCTTCTTTCTCCACTGATCCCTATTTATAGCAGCCTGCTACCATTCCTTAATAAAGCTGTCGATGTCATCTCGCCATCTCTTTCAGGGTCTCCCTCTGCGCCTGCGCCCTTCTGGCACCCATAGGGTGCTGGCATACCTTGAGTCTGGACTTTTGACTTCACATAAAAACTGAAAACATGATACGTCTAAAAAAATAAACCAGATCTTTTTAAAGGATTTATTCAGTCTATGATACTGAACAACTTTCCCCGAGGAACATAGGTATGTATATCGAAATATGAACAATAATTTTTGGCCTTCCATACAAGTTGAACGATCAGCTGATCTGAATTTGAATGAAAAACCAAAAATTATTTTTCATATTTCGATATACGTTTCTTGGTGAAAGTTGTTCAATATCATGGACAGAATTCACCATTAAAATAGTTTCAGTATATTTTGTAAGACGTTATATAGGAACTTATGTAGGTTTATCTTTTCACCATCAGGTTGCTAAACAATTCATTTAGTTCTGGGGATAAAGTTCAGAAGCCGCCACATAAAGTGTTAGTTTGAAAAGTATAAAAGGAGGCATTCTATACCCTCTTTATTACTTTATTCTTTGCATCTTGCCATCGGTCGTGCCACTCGCGCCCGTAGCGCGTCATCCGTCGTGACTGATGACGTCATCGGTCACGACGAATGGCGCGTCACGCCACTCCTATCTGGCTTGCACCTTAGGTTTCGGCTTAGGTACATAATCTACAAAATCGTTTTATAGTTTTAGTTTGTTCAGTACATAATTCGAAACAATACATTTTCATATTAATTAAGCAATGCCTGAACTGTTTATAATAATTCATAATCATATAGCAACTGAAATAATAATAAAATGCATTTTGAAATAATTTACAGTACCATTGATTGAACAAGACTAAAATATTTGCATACTTAATTTAAAATGATCTTAAATGTACTTATATGAAACCTTCTATGAGAAATGCTCATTTAGATAGTGAAATCCGTATTAATAGTTATAAATGGAAATATATTTAAAATGCTACCATTTACCCGGTTTACATTTACCCACCTTAACCATATATGCAATATAACAACGCTTACCTTTGCCTTTAACTAACTTTGGTTTCGGGGGGACGGGTTTTTGACAATTTTCCCTTTTAATCCCCTTAGCTAACCCTGTGGTGGACAGAGCCCGTTTCCTGCCTTGTTTGCTATCGCTACCACGTGCCTTTGCATCCGGCGATTCCTCCTGAAAAAAAAAACAAAATAAGATCAACACTTTCGTAAAATAATAAATATACGTTTCATCTCATCTATTCTAAAAACGATGTTTTCATCCCAAATATTTGGGGCAAAAGTCACTGGTAATTCTCTAAACACTGAAAACTAAATTCCCTATGCGTTAAAACACATTTAAAAACCGAACACGATGTACAATCAAAAATAATATTGGCAGTCAGCAAAAAAAAGAAGAATTTAGTTTTAAAATTATAAAATATAGGAAACGGCGTCGTAATTTTTAAAATTGGAATACTATACGTTTTACTTGGATGACTGTAGGTCAATTTTTTGGTTTTCTTGCTTCAAAAGTAGATTGTGCTACTAGGCGTAAAGGTAATACTTTTAACGCGAGGGCGCTACTTTGAATCCTGAGTGAAGCGAGGGATTAGAGTATATCGCCCGAGATAAAACTATTACCGTACACCGCGTAGCATATTCTTCTTTTCATCTCCATCTATGAGAAAAAGCAAATATATACCTATAACGAAAGTAAAACATCACATGTACCTAATCAGAATTTAACGGTCTATAACTAACCTTTAATTGGCGGAGTTTTAATTGAAGAAGTACTATCAAAATATTTTTCTAGGAAATACTATGAAAATATTTTCTAGGACCACTACATCTTTTACATTTTCCAGTCATTAGAATCGTTTCATTACTTTTTCCTTGTGTGTAATTCTTTATTTATTCAAATATGTATATTATACGTTAACTTCATACTTATTTACTATCGGCAGTATCAGCCTCATCAAGAAATTACTCACATTTAAAATAACCTGAGAGTTCCGGAATAAAATTACTATTTAAATCATAGATAACAATTACGCGTTTTTATTGGTTTTTAATAATAAATTATTTTAAATAAGCGAAAACCAAAAAATTTTGACCTACAGTCATCCATGTAAAATGTGATATATTCCAATTTTAAAAAATTACGGGACCGTTGCCTGTATTTTGTAATTTTAAAACTAAATTCTTCTTTCTTCTTCTTCTGACTGCCAATATTATTTTTGATTCTTCATTCGTGTTCGGTTTTCAAATGTGTTTTAACGCCTAGGGAATTTACTTTTTACTTTTCAGTGTCTAAAGAATTACCAGGGACCTTAGCCCCAAAAATTTGGGATAAAATCATCGTTTTTCGAATAGATGAGATAAAAAATAATATTTTATAAAAAACAATAAAAACGCGCATCGTTGTCTTTGATTTAAATAGTAATTTTATTATGGAACTATTTTAAATGTGTATAAATAAGTATGAAGTTTACGTATAATATACATATTTGAATAAATAAAGAATTACGCACAGGGAAAAAGTAATAAAACGATTCTAATGACTGGAAAATGTAAAAGATGTAGTGGTCCTAGAAAATATTTTCATAGTACTTCTTCAATCAAAACTCCGCCAAATAAAGGTTAGGTACAGACCGTTAAACTCTGATTAGGTTTATGTGATATTTTACTTTCGTTCTAAGTATGTATTTGCTTTTTCTCATAGATTGAGATGAAAAGAAGAATGTGCTACGCGGTGTACGGTAATAGTTTTATCTCAAGCGATATACTTGAATCCCTCGCTTCACTCAGGATTCCATCGTAAAATCCCTCGCTACGCTCGATTCAAAGTAGCGCCCACGCCTTGAAACTATTACCTTTACGCCTTGTAGCACAATCTACTATATTATAGTATATATAGCCGTCGTTCTTTCTTTTTTTTACTAGTGTGTTAATAGCTAATACTGGTGTAAGATTTCTTTGTGTTACCTAAAGGCATCTGACTGAAACTCAATGACTTTCATCTAGTGACAATAGTCATTATTACACACCAGTGAACAAGTGTGGAGGTTTCCTCACGATGTTTGTGTGTTTCTTTACCGGAAACAAGTGGTGGTAGTTGAAAATGACCGTACCTACGTGAGTACAGACAGTAAAGTCAGAGGTACAAGTCACACCTAGTGACGATCGAACTCATGCCTCAAAGACGCACAGCCACGGCTTAATCCGCTTAGCCACCTCCGCTTCAAATTGTTGCCTTGAAGACCAAATATATATATAGCAAAGAACACTTACGGAAGATGCATTAGGGCCTAGTAAGCTCGTAGTCCTTGCTGCCCGCTTCTTTGATTTGTCCGCGGCACTTTTCTCCGTTGCTGAATATTCTACGGTACTTAAATTATCCAATTGTAGTGAAGATTCCCCAAAAAAGTCTGTCAACCCGACTCCTTCAAGTGACGGCAGAATTTGTGAAGCCAAATTATTTGGATTCTCGCCATAAGAAAAGTCACATAAGCTCGTCTCATTCCCTGGCTTGTTGGGGTTGTACATGCGCCAATCTATTTCCGGCTCAGTTTTAACTATATCTAAATCCGGCTCTTCAACGATCATTGTTTTAGCTTCTTTTTTGATGTCTTTATGCATGTAAGAATCCAATAAACTGAATCTATCAATTTTCATTTTTTTGTTGGCGGAGTCGGTGGTGTCGTAAATGCGCCGCGAGGTAGTGCTCTCTCCCATAGCGTCGGTGCACACCTTCATGCGGCCATGGTTGGTTTTCTGCAACATGAGCTTAGGGATGGGCGACTGCTCCCTCATGTCCGCCTCGCCGAGCTGGTACGGGTCCTCGCCGGTCGGCGTGGTGTCTATCAGCTGCAGCCTGTCTGACAGGGACCCTGTGAACTGGCTGGTCCTCTTCATGTTCACCGTTTTAGATTTACCATAAGTGTTAATCATCTTCGATTTCTTATTCACGCTAAAAGTCCGTTCAAAACTTTTGTCGTCTTCAAACACTTTACCTGTAAAACGACTAGTAAGTAAAGGGACGAAACACTCAACATTGTATAAGCTTTAGATTGGGACACTTACTGCTTTCGGGTGTTTCGACTGCTTTTGTTCCAGGACTTTTGGCCATTCTACTTAAACATCCTATTCCAGACGATGTTCTTCTTCTATTTCTCTGTATTCTTTGGATAACAGTGTTGCCACTAAAATCAACACAATTAAATAAGTAATTACGGATAAAAATCGTAGGAATTGCTATTATAATCGATAGAATCACGAATGAATACCTGTTGGAAGTCACAGTGTACAACGGTTCTGGGCGAGTTTCAGTCTTCATTTCCTTTTTGATAATAGAACGCTTACTTTCGATCATTGTATAATTGTTTAAATTATTATCCAAAATAGTAGAAACGCCTAAATCTTGCGGTAAATAACTGGTTACATCTGAAATACAATATAAGTTAAAATGGAGGTCCAGGCCAGCCACAAAATCATTTTTATGCTAGTCAAAAATATATAATTAGGAAGAATATGCATTCTTACTAAACACTTGAACACCGATTGATATACCCTTCTCGCTATCTGGCATTGGCGGGAGAATACACAAGAGCGAGAAGGGTATATCAATCGGTGTTCAGTTTGATTGCCGGGAACTATATTAGGTATTTACGGAAATGGCCGTAGGAAGTCATAACACCACAGCACAGGTTTTGAATGAGTGAATAATAATAAAACTATTAAAATGAAATACTTTTATAATGATCATTTGTTGCGAAAAATATGACATGTACAATACCAGCAGATTGTTTACTGTATGTGCTAGTGCCGAGTTTTGCGTAATATGTCCTATTAAGGCGAAGATATAGGCAAATGGCCTTGAAGTGTGAAATAAATTTTTAACTCGTAAATATGGTGATAATTTCCATATTGCTCTACGTCATGCACTAGATAGCCCTTTAAATTATTTTATGAACTGCCGTTAAAACTATTATTGGTGATCCGTCTAGCTTTACAACTTGCCGTGGCCACTTTTGGCGGAGGCAAGTTTTAAAGCTAGACGGACTAATGTAAATACTTTCAACGATGGTTTATAAAATAATTTAAAGGGCTATCTAGTGCATGACGAAGAGTAATATGGAAAGTATCTCCATATTTACGAGTTAACAATTTATTTCAAATGAGGGCGCCACTTCAAGGTCATTTGCCTATATCTTCACCTTAAGATAAATTACAATAAAGACATACAGACAGAAAAGCTAAATACCTGATTCCTGCAAAGTTTGAGATAAAGTGAAATCCTGGCCAAATGGTTTTTTGACATCAGCTTCAAAAAGAAATGGATTCGGTCTATTATTATCAGGCAATAGCAAGTCAGGAAAGCTATTTAACATTATCTGGAAAAAAAAATCGAAAGTTTTTGGAGATACTTATAATATACTATTATGATCTCGAACGAATTACATTCGAAACTTCTTCCAAATAAAAATAAAAAGCTTGATTTCTGATTCTGATTGACTTCCACAGAACACCAAGGTGTACACAGCTACAGGAACCCAGCATTTCTTCCTGCTTTGGATAAGTGAGATTTTCACACACTGAGTAATATTTGCGATGACATTAATTTCACGTAACTTGCGTTGGTATTACGATCAGTTTTAATTAAAAAAATTATGGCACCTAAAACTATGACCATGTTGATATAAAAATTGATACACACCCAAATATTATTATAACACCTACCCCACGTTAGAGTTAGCTGGATATTTACTGCATTCAGAATTGGATATTTTCATTATAACAATGAAAAGTGAAACTAAATTATTTTAATGGTTCCCACATCAAATATGCTGTATTTATTTATATATGAAATAAAATCCTAACTCTTTAAAAAAAAAAGAAGAATAGACATATTATAAGGTGCCAGAAGAGAAAGATTTCTAAAAATGATTAATGAGACACATTAGACATATTTGTTGACATTTATTTATATTATCATGAAATGGTTTTTCCATCTCATCATATTCTGACAGACGAAGAGTATAACATTTTATTTGCTTCATCTTATATTTTCCACTGCTTTTTGAATTTTACACTAGGTACTAAATATGTGAAAATTATAACGCATTTCCTCTCTAAAAAATATGATGATGATCTGAAGACAATCTTAAGATAAATCTTCGAATACAGGAAATGAAACATACATACAACCTCCCTTATATTATAATAATGACTCCAAGCTAAAAAAAGCCGTAGCTGGGTTCTTTTCTTTTGAGCACTTTACACAAAAGTAGGTCAGACAATAAAATATCATAATTAACTTGGTCAGACAATAAAATATGGCTAAATACCTGTGAACTAGAACTGGGTTCAGACTTGACCACAGTGGAAGTAACATTTGGCGTGGGTGGAGGTGGAGGATGCAGCAATGAGGCTGGGTTTGTCAAAGTTTGCCTGTGACCCAAAGCTATTCTTCGGGCCAGCTTCGTCTTAAGCTGAAAATACCACAAAACATCACAGTCAGTATAATTCAAGTGACTACAATGGCACTGGTATGATAGCCCAAATCTTATCTTTACTAAGAACAGAAAGGGTGGCGGGGGGCAAGCACTAGGGATAAAAATAAATATTTATTGTACAATCAAGAAAGAGCTTGCGAAGCTTCATACATTAGACTTGATGCCGCTCTAATTACAATTCGGTACTTGACTCATTTTTTTATTATTATTCACATCATAAAGACCATAATCTGGAACCGAAAATAAACAAGTCTTTAAAATCTGGTGAAAAGGGAAACTGTCAAATAACAGCAAAAGGATGCACATTTAGAAATATGACGTCCCTGGAATAAGGTTTCGCACGTACGAAAAAGATAGCGACATACATTCTAGTACCCAATAGTCATGCAGGTAAGAAAGAACACTACAAGTGTTAAACTTCGTGTTCTTTTGACTGTACCCATAATTCATACATCCCCCTTCCTATTCTGTCCCATCGGCTGCCCCACCATAGGACATGACCCTTGACTAAATATTGTACGTGCTTTGAGAAGCCAATTATTTTTAAAATGTATTTTAAACTAATTTTTACTCCTCAGGCACCAAAGCAGCTGGATCTGATCAAAGGACAAAAGTTTACTTAAAATCGGCCGCATCTGGCCGCTTGGTGCCAGACGCAGTAGGCCTATGGAAATATGATGCACCTCATAATTAGCCCCTATTAAACCAGCAAATCCTCAGATTTTCTGGTTAGTAGGGGCTAATTATCAGGACTGGAGCACAGAACTAGAGGTGTCGCAAATGCACAAATGACCTAATGTTTAATAGTAGCTTACTATGGCATGTTATTGACACCAAGTTATTTCACAGCTTACTATCCCCGTTCAAACCGAAACACAAGCTGCTTTACTGCAGAAAACAATTGTTAAAAAAAAACAACTATATAATTTAATAAATGAACTGGTACGATCCGGTTCCTTGGTTCGACTGTGCTAAACTCCCGCGGGTGTGTGAGGGTGCGCTTAGGGTGAGGGCTGGTCATGTTCCATTGAACAAATTTCTTCTATTAATAAGAGTAACCTGCTCAGACTTGTGTGATTACAGTGATAAGACGGAGGACTTGAAACCTACATGTTTTGCTTGAATGTGACCAGTATACCTATGTGACCACTTTTGTGAGCCTAACATAATGTTGAGCAATCCACTATTACACATGGCAAAAACCATATACTTTTTCTTTAGAGCTGTGATGTTGCACAGAAGCTAGAAACTATTTGACCGAATCCCATGAGGCTGGCATACTAAGTGAACTGAAGCCTGGGAAAACTGGAACGATATAATTTCAGTAAGGATACAACGGAACACGCTCGGATGTGCGTTATACGTTATATGTTGTTTTGTAGCATTTCTTATTTGAACATTTAAGTTGTACATATTTTTGTAACCATTTTGATACCTCACTCGATAGGTAATGATTAAAAAAAAAATTAAAGACATAATTTGGCGCAAAAACCCCCCATTTTGTTTTTAATACACAGTGTGACTCTGACAATTAAGGCGCTGTAGGTTCACAGCTCACCAAATTGTTAGTGTTTTTGAAAAATTGCTATATAATTAAACTACTACAATTTATTTTACAAAAATTTTACATTGAAATCTTAGGGCTTTTCTTTAGAGAGACACACAATATCCAAAACACGATTGAAACTTTTTGGCTCGATAGAAAAAAAAACCACATACCTACATACCTCTAAATGAACCCAAATTTACTTTTAAAAAATCTTAGAATTTTGTACAAATTACCTTTTTACTTACATGAAAATTATGCCAAAAAATGTAAAATCTAAATAACGAGTATAATTGGCTACAATTAAATATTTAAATATAATGTATAAAATTTAATAAATAAAACAGCGAAATATCGCCAAGCACGGGTTCCGACCTTTATTCCCTCTCGACGATATTTTTCTTTCGCTGTGTTTTATTTATTAATTTTTACATATAATAATTATATATTTTTTAGTAACCAATTGTACCATAATAATACTTTTTTTAAAGATGAATTTAGAGGTATGTTTGTGACTTTTTTATCGAGCCAAGAACGCTTAATCGTGTTTTGGATATTGTGTATCTTTGTAGAAAAGCCTTAAAATGTTTGAAAAATAAATTTGAGTAGTTTAATTATAGCAATTTTTCAAAAACACAATATTGTGAGCTGTGAACCTAAAGCGCCTTAAGACATATCTAACAACACCAACAAGCTAAAATCCATCAAGTTGTTTAGGCTGTTGAACTTGCCAAAGTAATATAAATACATACACACAAAAAACATAACCCTCCATCTGGTGCAGTCAGGTAAATAGGGCAACATATCTATACTGTCAACTTTTGTATTAAGTCTCCCTCTGGTGACTAGACATACATATACCTACATACATATGTAATATTCTCATAGTAGTTTTACCCTGATGATAGAATAGAGCAGAACTTAAAATGGAAGCAATATTTATAATTTAGGTATCTGTGTATAGGCTACTATTACAAAATGTATCAAGTAAAATTTTATGATTCAGTATTTTCATATGATCAAAATAATTACGGTTAAATAGCCAAAAAAAAATAAAAACGTATATCTGGAGCATAGCATGATGCGAAACATGGATATTGAATAAAAAAGATAGTGACAAGATGGCAGATTTTGAGACGTGATGCTGGAGGAGAATGGAAAAGATCAGTTGGACGGAAAGTAAAACTAATGAAGAAGTATTAGAAATAATAGGAGAAAAGAAGACTGCTGGGCAAATTGAAAATAGGAGAGGAAAAATTATTGGTCACTTAATTAATACGACATGACTCCTTATTTAAAAACATACTAGAAGGAAAGATAAAAGGTAGAAGAGGTCCAGGACGATCAAAAAAGAGCTATTTAGACCAACTGAAAGAAAAAGCAGGGGTCATGTCGTATCAAGCACTAAAGAATAAGGCAGAGAACCAAGAAGTTTGGCGCATACTCCACCGACAAGAGCTACTAAGCTCTTAAATAAGAAGAAAGAATACATTAAAATAGGATAAATAAATTAATACTATTTCTTCATTAATTCAGTGTAACATGCTTTAAAATGTTTAGGTATGAATTAACTACAATTTGACACTAACCAGCTGGATTCCAACTTCGCTTTCTTGCAGATGTTCATTAATTTTAAATAAAACTCGCAAATTTAACTGGATTACGTACAATTCTACATACACAATATAAGACTAAGGAGACAACTCATCTTGTTATGTTGAGAATAAAATAGTAGGAACCTAATAAACTGAGAGATGATGGTTTCATGCTATAGGGCTAGTATTTAGCACTTAGCATCAGTTAGCAGTTTTTTTCAGTATTTATCAAAAGCGTTAAAACTGTACCTACCTCTATTATAATTTTGCTACTTTTTTAACCTATGTGATATATTATTTTTCATTTATTTGCAACTATCTTTAGACCAAAGAGTCAACAATGAACACGAATAATAAACAATCATTTGCGAAGTAGGTACCTATATCTGTACAAATCTTGTTATGTACCTTGCTTTGCAGGTAAAATAAAAAGTTCGCATAGCATACAATGGTATAAGCTGGCCTAAATCTTCATTGAATCTTCTCTATTTTCTTTTTTTTTTCTTTCATTGCAATAATTTATGGGTTTAATGTCCCAACATAATTCTAACCTAAAAAAGGGGCAATGAAAAACTGATGGCTTATCAGAGTATCAGTTGTAATGGACTAAATTTTATTTAACTAGTCCAGTAGAACCAAAAATGTAACTCATTTTACACAGATGACAAAAGTACAAGTCTCTATAAGTTGCTATAATTTAAACTGATTTTACTCAATCAATATTCTCTTCCATATGATATCATATTGTAACCTTTGCATCAAATTTCAAAAAAATCTACTAAAACCACAGAATCAAACTAAAGTTATATTGTTGTGTTTGACATGCAGTCCATCTAGAACTGATTTAGAGGATACACTAAAATACTTGCTCAGCCATTAAAAAAAATACACTCTGTACTACAAAACTGAATTTGTTCAATGTTATATTGAATCTCAAAGTATTCATTCTAAAAAAATATTTATTATAGCCCCTTGTACATCAAACAATTCAAAATATTTTCACGCCTGTTGCCCACAGGTGTAGGCAGAGACTATGGACCTCCACCAACCTCCCATTGTTAAATTTTCTAAATATGTAAGCAATTTCTATTTTTGCAGAAGTGACTACGCTAAAATATCAAATGTACCAGGCTATCAAAGGCTTTGTTTGAAGCAAATTCTAAAGCAATTATCCTTATCCTTACAACTACTAGTTCGCTTAAGCATTTTTATTGAAAACAAACAGAAAAAAGTTAGGTTATGTTTGGATACCTTTGCATAAGCAAACAAATGACAAGACAATCACTGATAGCAAACTATATATTCATAATCCTGGCACTAAATTAGAAGTCACAATAACATTATAGAAAACAACATAATAATGTACCATGCCTACAACATAGTTACGATTTGAATATGTATATTACAAATAAATAATGAATATAGTGAAATTGATGTAATTTGATGAACTTACTGTATCATTTTCCTGCTTCAATGCTTGGCATAATTTTTCCTTTTTAGTAATAATATCGTTCTGCTGCTGTATCAAGTCCAAGTGGTAAATGAGGAAGTCCTTCAACTTCTTGTTCTGGTTCTCCGAAGTTGTCAACCGCTCAGTAAGCCGGCTCACTTCCAAGCTTGTAGACAGTAAGTCCTTTTCTTCTGTGACCACACAGTGCGTGGAGATCTCTACTTCCTTATCCAGCTGTAGAGTCTGTCTCCTGTCTGAACCTTCTGAATGGCACGCATATATATGATCAAATGGAAAGCTGAGTAAACCGTCCTTAGTGTCCAATTGATTTAACGTCGATAGATCAGCTGCCGTTCCGCAGAAATTCACCAAATTCGATTCATTTACACTACTGCGACTGTTCATTTTTATAGGGAGCCAATCTTGGGTTGCCTATGACGAGCCTGCCGGCTGTCAAAAACTAGCAAACGACACTACACTTTTGTTCGTTTCATTACAACTCCATTAATTATTGGCCTCACTTTACAATATCAGAGGTACAAATTTAAGTTTACCCACATTCGGCATTACATTGTCAAAACAGCTACAAATCTACGTAGGTATTCTATTCTGACATTTCTTTCACGCACATGCAAAATGATAAAAGACGCATAATAGCTATGCAATCGCTGAGACCACAATTAGAATATGTGAAACAGATTCTTAAACAACTCATTTGTAAGTATAAGTAATAATGAATTATATAATTAAATTAGATCACTTGAATAAAATCGACTTTTCGAGTATGCATAAATTGAATACAAATTGTAAAATTCATCAACTAGCGTCAAGGCGTCAACCGTAGACATTTTTTAAACTTTTTTTTCTTGTCTGTCAAACATAATGACGGCTGTGGCGTCAACTACCGGCTGTCAATACCATAGACAAAATGTGACATCAAATATATTTTTCCTCTGGAATCTAAGCAAAGAAATTGTATACAAATCTAGAATGCTTACGAAATGGCAAATCCGTTCCCAACAATTATACCTAAAGCCTAAAGTTATAGCTCTCCCCTTCTACTTTATTACACTGACAGTTTGCGGGAAGGGACGCTTATAACTTTAGGTAGGTAGGTACATTTTTTGGGAACGTTAGGTATTTAAATATAAGCATTATGAAAATATGAGCTTTATGTGCGTGGCAATAAGTTTAATTTTCAATGTCGTTTTTGTGAGATTATTATTCGTAGTTATTCTAGATAGTATTATAATTTCTTTGTTCTACTCCACGATAAATTCTCTAGAAATGTAACGCTTCTACATTCACCGCTTCGATTCTGATTCCATTTACGCAAACTAACAGTAATAACAACGAAACACTCAAACACACACATAGACAAATATGCATGCGATTGGTCACGCTTCGTCGTCGGGTGGGGGCGGTCACCGCAACGAGCGGTGAGGTACAACGCGTGGCTTAGGTACATTTTGCATAACATTTTCCACAGATGTCAAATATGGATTATTAAAAATGTTTATAAAAGGTGAGTCCTGTGTTTTTTATGTCTGTATGGCACACTACTTCACGGCACATGACGGCATTTTTAATGAGACAATTATCGCCAAAATACAGCAATATCCTCAAAGGAAACTTTTTGCGACGCAACTGCACCACTCGAGTGTCACAGCGAACTGTCGCGCCGCACGGTTCATATTTTAAGACCCGCCCGCCGCTGTACATATCGCGTGGAATGATTTTTCTGGATTAGTTATATGCTTCTAGGGATTATTATTCGTAGGACTAGAGCCTAAAGTTAGTCCTGAACTTTGCTGTATTTTTATTGATGTGTGATCAAAAATGTCACGAAAAATTCTTTAGCTGCTATGTGCTTCGGAAGGCACGTTAAGCCGTCAGTCTTGGCTATCTGCATTATATGGCAGTCGTCACGTCAAGCTATGTCAGATGCCTTTATGCAGTTTGAGAAATCTGACACCAGTGTCGGCCACTTACACACACGAAAAACAAAAACAAACAAGTAATATGCGTACAAATACTTTCGCATTTATAATTAATATAAAAAGTATTAATATAACAAAACTAGAAAGAAACTCAATATACTTACAAGTAGATAGACGAAATTAAAATACTACAGGCGGGCACTGCGGGCAGCCCTAGCGCGTGTTAACGTACTGCGTCACTCTCACTCAATTCAAAGTGAGGGCTTAGTTCTACTACTGTATCATATCATTACCCGTGTCGCTAGCGAGTCCCTACTGGGCCGTCTTGGGCTCCTGGCTGCCGCGCGTAGTTATTTATGTTTTCGATAATTACACGGAAAGTGAGACAGGCAAGCCTGACCTGACGGCACGGACGCAAATTGCAAAGACTAGTAGGCACCTACTAAGTACTTGCACCTTAGAACAGGAGTCATGGATTTAATCCACCAAGTGGATATTTACAGCTCGTCGTACTCATACATAACACCAAACATTATTATTGATTATTTTTATACGGTTTACTCGCGTAATGTCACGTAGCGTTGTTATAAATAAAAGACTAGTTTCAACAAGTTCCTTACATACCTATTTCGACTGAAACTAACAGGCGTTTCCGTCTACGCTACATCATCTAGTTACATGAGTAAACTGTTTAAGGCCGTACCTAAATTTTCCGGGGTCCAGTGCTGCCCCCATTTAAAATAAATCGTGTCAAAGAAACGGAGACATTATTTAAAATTTTGCTACTACCAAGTCCTATATAACCCTTAAAGTATTTTATGAACTACTGTTTACAGTTTATAATGAGAACGTTAAGCTTTACTACGCACATTTGCGAAAAACGGCCACTTTTGACTTATTTTTGTGTAAAAATCTTAATGCGGTTCACAGAATACATCTAGTTACCAAGTTTCAACAGTATAGTGCTTACAGTTTCGAAAAAAAGTGCTGTGACATACGGACGGACAGACAGACAGACAGACATGATGAATCCATAAGGGTTCCGTTTTTTGCCATTTGGCTACGGAACCCTAAAAACCGGTCAGGTGCGAGTTAAACTCGCGTGAAGATAGTTCCGTAGGTACTACTTCACTTAGGTTTTCCTAAAATCTACAAGCAATTAACTATATTTTGTATTTTTTCAAAATTGTAGACTCAGTAGTTTCGGAGATCAGGGGGGGGGGGGGGAATATGATCAATTTCCGTCTACTTTCATGAATAAAATCAAAACTATTTATTTTACAATAATAACAAAAATATATTTGAGATTCTCATAACGACTTTCATTTGATATAATGAGACAGTAAAGTTTGCAAAACTTTTTTTTTTTATAAAACCGGCCAATTGCGAGTTAAACTCGCGTGGAGAGGGTTTCGTACAATTGATTGAATTCTTATAGGTTTTCCTGTAATCTACAAGCAATATTTATAATATAATATTTCGTCTTTTTTCCAAATTTTAGGCTCAGTAGTTTCGGAGATCAAGGGGGAATGGTCAATTTTCGTCTTCTTTCTTGAATAAAATCTAAACTATTTATTTTATAATTATAACAAAAATATATTTGAGATCCTCATAACGAGCCCTCTCATTTGATATAAGACACAGTAAGGTTTGCAAAACTTTTTTTTTAATTTCCTAATTTATCCTCCGAAAATGACCCTTTTTTTAAAAAAATATTTATTTATTTTGCACATATGTGTTTGGGTCATAGGAATACATCATCCTACCAAATTTTGCCTGATTCGGTCCAGTAGATTCGGAGCAAATTGGCTGTGACAGACGGACGGACAGACAGACGCACGAGTGATCCTATAAGGGTTCCGTTTTTTATTTTTTTGTACGAAACACTAAATAAATATTTATTTACTTTGCATATCTGTGTTTGGGTCATATGATTACACCATCCTACCAAATTTCACCTGATTTAGTCTAGTAGATTCAGAGCAAATTGGCTGTGACAGACAGATGCACGAGTGATACTAAGATAAGACAAGGGTTCTGTTTTTTTAATTTTTTGTACGGAACCCTAAAAATAGTTACAAATATCGTACTAAATATTAGGTTATTGGCCTTTTTCTTGGCCCGGAATCGGATTTTGGAAAACAGAAAATGAATCATTCGGTAACGCTTTTAGGTAGGTACTTTTTTATAATTCCGAATATACGAGTATATATGCTAGGGCAGGGATCAGCCAGTCAGCCAATGTGTTTGGCCCACTGCCAGTGACTTCATACTTAGCCTCAGTGTGTATAGGTAACCGTGAAAATAAACTTCTATGAATAAATTCACACGCTATCCACGATTCAGTATAACTGAGATTCCGTCGCGTAATGTGAGTTTAACCTTGAAAGACGTTTGTTTTCTTGGGTTTTTGTGAGTCAAAATGGCGCATCAATTTTGGATATCCTATCCTCCTACTGGTAATAAATAATGCAATTTTTCCTGCTTTGTCGAACACGAATGTTTTGTGTTCAGAAGAGTTGATTTCTCAGCGATCTTGTTATATCTTATTCATTAATGACATAGTCTTATACTTATTAAATGCCAATAATAAAATGTAAATAGGTATGAATTATTTAATAATTTAATAATACTGGTGATATTAATTTGTAGAACTATTGCGGAGGTTGGACTATGTAATGTGGTGGTGGTGTGTTTATCTAAACCGTAGGTAGGTAGGTACTTGTTAACAGTCAATTAACACCACGTGCAAACGAAAAAAAACCTTGTATTTCAGACACTGTACACGGGTTAAGTATTTATGTACCTATTAAGTAGTGATGATAAATTAAGTAATAATCATTTTATACCTACTCAGTATGCTAATTGTTAGTTTAATAGGGTTCCGTACCCAAAGGGTGCAAAGGGGACCCTATTACTGAGACTCCGCTGTCTGTCCGTCTGTCTGTCCGTCCGTCACAGGGCTCTATCTTTTGAACCGTCATAGCTAGACACTTGAAAATTGCACCGAGATTATGTATTACTATGGCTGCTATAACTACAAATACTAAAAATAAAAAAAAGTTAAAAATTAAAGGGGTTCGTCATACAAAACACGTGTTTTTTAGCGTTTTAAAACATTGTATGGAGGTACGGAACCCTTCATGTACGATTCCGACTCGCACTTGCCCTTTTTTAATATAGGAATATGTGGGACACACTGTATATTTTTAGAAAAGTCAGTTAGAAATAACTTTTCCAAAAAAAATATTTAGATTTGAAAAATTGGTAGTCTTAATTAATTTGTTATTTATTTAAATTAATTAGATAAATAAAATGTGCCATTCGCGCGTCAAAATATGGCTTTCTTGCTATAACTCATTTTTTGAAGATTAAATTTAGGTATTTATTTATACATATAACTTTATTACAAATGTAATAGGCGGACATAGGCTTTATCTACCAGTCAACCCACTGGTGATGCCGAGAAAAGAAGACTTTAATATATAATAAAATTAATAATTATTATTTTTAATAGCATTAATTAAAATAAATCGTAATAATCTCTCCTCGCGCAGATCGAAAAAGCCGATCGAGGGTATGGGCGATAATGCAAATTGTGTTAATAGGCGATGTGGCTAGCAAACCAACACTCTTTTGTTTTTTTTCCATCTTCTTGCCCACCATCATGCTAAAAGTGGTATTTGGGTTTTGCGGCTCTGGGCACTGTCTGCTTAGAAATACCTTTATATAATAAACTGAAAGACGAACGTTATTATAAATATAAGACCTCTTGTAAAACCCTTATTAGCAAATAAAGATTTGATTGATTGATATTATAAAGTATCTAAATATGGTTTTGTGTGTTTAAGTGGATCCCTAGGCTGTAACATAACATTGATTAAAACGTCCCAGGTGTCACAAGGCGAGCTTCACAACCACGCAGGTATTACAAAGCACACGAGACGCTACTGAGAACCTGAGGTTTTGTCCGTGTGAAAATTAGTTATGTTATGTCTGATCGCTCTGAGATCTTGGTCTATTAGTTCCAAGTGTCCTGTGGGTGTCTATTAGAAAACAGATTTTTTTGACATCGAATTTCATTTCCCAGAAAACTATTCCATGATTTTTGATATATATTTTTCTTAAGAAATCGAATAATAGTTATATCATCGCAGTTTCATATTATCGACCAAAATTTCATAAAAAAAAAATATTTCAAAAATGATTTTGTAAATAGAAAAACGGTATATCGAACTTACATTTCATATTAACTAAGTATTAAGTTATCGATAAAACTGTTCATGAAAACATGTTTCAATATGTAACCTAGTAAAATGGATAAAACTTTCCTAGCGTGTTGGTCACAGTTCTAACATAACCTAACCTATAAGTTTTCCCTAACCTAGTAAAATGGATAGAACTTTCATAGCACTCGACTGTCGCTACCGCGGCACGCTCGCTTCGCTCGCTAGGCCCGTGCGTGTGTTGGTCGCAGTTCTTACATAACCTAACTAATAGGTTTGCCCTTAACTGTCCTAGCACTTGTTTCAAATGCTTCAACTATTTGGCAAACTGAAACTTACGTAGGAAACAAAATTACGGTTAACAAAACTTTAATAGATACCTATATTACATTATTTCTATAAAATACATAAAATATGAAAAGAAATAACGATAGACTGAGTTTGTAGATAATAAATAATCGAGTAAATGAAATTTCGATGTAAACAGATTTTAGGATTTGTTAAATATTGTATTAAAAGATCTGCGAATAGTTTTATGGGGAATGATAATAGTTGAAGTGAATGCGATAAAGTGATGGATGGTTTCCGATCAAGTCACCTATCAAACAAAAATATCATCTGTTAGATCACGGGTAGCCCAAAAAACTTAGGTATAACTCCCCACTTTTCGCTTCAGAGGTTCAAAATGTCGACATCCGAAATTTCTGCTCGGAAATACTGTAATTAAATTTCTGCAGGCATTACTAGACTCTAACCCAGGCAGGCTCAAAAACTTGTATACTTTTGCCGGCCACTAAGGAAGGCGATTCACCCACTGGCAACGCGCCCCGCCGCGGCGCGCGGAATCTGCCGCGTTTTTACGGAATCTGCCGCGTTTTTAGTGGGTTGGAACTAGGAGTGTTTTCTATACAAACTGAGATGTTTCATACTTGCATACAATGTTAAAATCTGCAAACCCGCGCTTCACGACTGTGCGCGGTGCAGTGGGATCACCGCCTTACACACTTAGTAACAAAGAGTGTGTTGCAGGACCAAAACACACTTCCAGCGGAGATGAAACGCCCCCCATACCAGAGGAGGAGCTTGAACAACAAAAAATTGAACATGAACGTCAACTGCAAAAGGTAAAGTTCATTTGGATTAAGTACCTCTTACTGTGCGTGACGTGGTAAGTATATTTGGTAACACAGGAAGCCATGCAACTATTTTATTTATTTTTATTTTACTATTTTATTATTTATTGTTAGGAAGATTATCGATAAGTGCACCTTATGTACCATAACACAATGCTGATAAGTATTGAAGTATTGAAGTATAGAAGCTAAGAGAAAGGATTAAGTACATGTATCTGTTCTAAAGCAGAATGTAGGTTAGGTACGAGTACTAAGCCTGGTCAGGAAAAATAAAACCGACCAAGTGCGAGTTAAACTCGCGTGGAGAGGGTTCCGTACAATTGATTGAATTCTTATAGGTTTTCCTGTAATCTACAAAATTTTAGGCTCTGTAGTTTCGGAGATCAGGGGGGGGGGGAATGGTCAATTTTCGTCTTCTTTCATGAATAAAATCAGAACTATTTATTTTACAACTACATATAACAAAAATATATTTGAGATCCTCATAACGAGCCCTTTCATTTGATATATAACACAGTAAAGTTTGCAAAACTTTTATTTATATATTTATTTATTTACCAATTTATGTACACGGACAATATATACAGAGAATATAAATATATAAACAAAAAGTTTTACAAAGGCACTACTTATCTCAAAGAGATCTCTTCCAGTAGGCCCGTGAGAGGAGATGTTCATATATGAAAGGCATACAGGCGTGTTCGTTAAATAAAGGAAGAAGAAATTAACATACTATGAAACTACAGATAAACATACATATACATATGTTACATACATACTTATATAAATACATATGTCTATTTAGAAATGAATATACTTAATATATAATATATAAACTACAACTATAATGATTCCGATAAATAATAATCTTTTACTCGTCTTTTAAACACAGAGATCGATTTAGATTCGCGTATAGGTGGTAATGAGTTCCATAGTCTGACCGCATGTACCGAGAAGGAGTAGGAATAGGTAGTGGTGCTGTGTGAAGGGTATTTAAGGACAGTTTTTTTTTCAATGTCCTAATTTGTCCCCAGAAAATGACCCTTATTTTAAAAAAATATTTATTTACTTCGCACATATGTGTTTGGGTCATAGGATTACACCATTCTACAAATTTTACCTGATTCGGTCCAGTAGATTCGGAGCAAATCGGCTGTGACAGACGGACGGACAGACAGACGCACGAGTGATCCTTTAAGTGTTCAGTTTTTTCATTTTTTGTACGGAACCAAAAAAATTGTTAATAAAGGCTTCCGTATCTGTATCGGCGGAGCATTTATAATAGTTATTGCAAGCTTTAAGTAAGAAACAATTACTATTTAGATAGGTAGCTTATTCGAGCAGTTTAAGGAAACCTTGGACATTTAGCGTAAAATATTTACAGCGCTGCGGTCCGGAATTGACTCAAGTAACGCGTGATCAGAGGGCTGGCCTAAGTATATATAGCTCAAAAGGTTAACACTGCCATTCAACGTGACAATGCTGCTAGCCTTCTGGGTACGCTACCCCGATGTAGTTATTTTCCAGGGCTTATTTATTTTTAAGTAGCTTAGTAGTATATTCGTAGTGTATATGTACGCGTAGTGTATACGCTTTAATATTATACTTGTATTTTTCATTGTTCTGTACGTACTTCTGCCTTCCTACTAAATATGTAACTGTCCTTTGCCCTAATGGTCGACTGGAAGAGATCCATTCTGGAATAAGTTTACCATTTGTAAAATTACCTCTGTTATTTCATCGTTTGTAACTATCGCTGATGTACAATATTTTTTTTTTAAATAAATACCTAAATAAAAACATTCGGCGCAGGAGAAAGAAGAGCAAGCTCGGGAAGCCGAGGAGGTAGCGCAGCTGGACAAGGAGCTGCTTCATCAGCGCGCCATCGAGGCGGAAGAGGAGCAGAAGAGGGAGGTGAGCACAATACGATCAACATGCCCTACAATAGTGGTCAAGTGGTCATCACTACATTAATTAAAATTTAAATTATCCAAACGTTTGTATCTGGGTTGGAAACACATCTTCTTCATCTAAGCGCGTTCCCGGTTGCATCCTTAGCTGTGCTGCTTTGGACCCCGGTGTGCGCTTTCCCGCTTTTTCTTCTCCAAGTATAACATGCATGGCAATGGTCACCTAAGCATGCCAAAGACTTTGCGAAGTGGAGAAGAAATAGCCGGAACAGTTGAAACGGTTTGGCTATAGTTTTACAACCGGCCGCCGCCCGATATCAACCCTCCTTGGGAATGCAATTGTAGCTCTTTGTTAATTTTGTATATCACTGGCCACTGCGTGTTCTTGCTTCTTACTATTTCCTTGATCTTTTTGTTTCTATTTTACTTCTACTTGTGGCGACTTCTAAATGGCTTTCTATTTCCTATTATTTGTACCTATTTATAAGTATGTATATCTGTAAGTCTTCCTAAAATGTAATAAATAAAGAATAGAGTTATACGGCTTACCTATATTTAAGTCAACATTTTTATGTGTATACTAGCTGTTAGCCCGCGGCTTTGCTCGCGTAAATTTCGGTTTTACTGAATCCTATTTTCAGTACTTACACCTTGCATCTTATTTTTCTAAACCCATAATTTTAATAAGCTGAAATATCAATCTACTAAATGCGAAAATTAAAAAAAATTAGGAATCTTTATTATTTATATATATATATATATATATATATATATAAATATAATATATATATATAAATAATATATATATATATATATATAAATAATAAAGCTTCCTAATTTTTATATTTTTTTTATTTTTATATATATATATATATATATCTTATACATCTTTTAGACGTCACCTCGGCGTTACTGTTTCTATTTTACTAAATCGTCAGCTAAAGGTTAAAAACTTACTTTGTCGTACTTAGACATTTGAAACCTCAGTATGTAAGTTGAACCTCAGAAAGGATACAATAGAGGAATCGATACGTCCAAAAGAAGAGATGATATCCGACGACTCGGTAAAAATATCGACAAGTTAACTTTCGACCCACTGGTATGTAACCATTTAAGAATAGGCTAATTTATTTGATAAGATTTGAAAATAAAGATTGCAGAAGCTGTGGCGAGCTACCGAGTGATGAACACGTCTCAGTCGCACCATCTACTGTGTGACTTGCAGCGACAAGAAGCAAGATGGCGCAACAGTCGCCCTTCTATCCCAGACACCACCAGACCACACAAAGTAAGTCTCTCACCCTTAGCACTATCACCCCTATTACATAAATAGCCGATTGTTCTATGTTTCGTGAACCATTAACATGAATCAACTTAAATTAGCCAATCAACTGTTAGTCCAATTTCAAAAGCAATCGTTATACTTACACAACATTTTGAGGAAATAATTTAAAATTAGCATTTTAGAACCGATGTAAATTAAATACTTATAATGTTAACAATGAATAATGTATACAATCAACGTGCGTGAAACAATTCGAATGAAAAACTCTTATTTGTCGTGCAGAGGAGCGCCGCCGGCGAATCGGGAAAGAGCGGAGCTGTCCATAAGCTGGCCTATTATGCGATTCATAATTAATCAGTTGCTCATATTCCGAATAACAAAAACAACGAATTTGACTATATTCAACGAATTTGACTGCGACTGACCAGGCATTTTGTGCGCAGAGTAGAGCGACTGCCTCGAATATAGTATTTTAAAGTAAAATTCAAAGTTGTAGGTATCACTTTAATGAAATATGTTTCATGATTCTAATCGTCATCTATCAAAGTTGTTTTTTTTTTCCTAGAGCGTATTGAAGAAAGCGTGTAGTGCCCAGCTCACCAAGCCGCAGTTCAGTCTGAGCTTCGGCAGTGACAGTGACGACATTTTCGGCAACCTCTCGAGACTAGGGTCGTGCAGAGGTAAAGAGACACAATTAAATAATTTCATGTATTGTCAGTCATATTCACTTCATATCTTTCCATGCAGATGAGTCGCTAGACAGTACAGCATGCTGCGGCAACCCTAGCTGCGGTACACCCAGTACCAGAGACTGGAGGGCCTCAGCCAACGATGTCAGCCCCCGCTTACGGATGGACTTAGTTCGAGCCCCATCATGTCCAGGGTATGCGACCCATTCTATAACAGTAACAACTTAGTAAAATGATAGACATGGTTGCCACATCATCTCGCGCTACAGTAGTTCTCGTACTCACCACGGTACGCAGTAACCTGAGCAGTAAGTAACTAAAGATTTTGCTAAATGCTTGTGATCACTGTGCAGAAAACGAAACACGTAAAAATACGTTATTTTATTAATTTGCGATAGCTACGTAGTTAGATAACAAGCCCTTCTTTTTCGTACTACTGAACTAGAGTATAGATGTATGTATGTATTTAGATTATCACACGATACTAGGTGGATGATGGTTCAATTAAAACATTCAGCTACTTGTACTAATAAATATGTATTCTGTGATTCAGCATAGCGGTGCAGAAAAGTCTAAAGAGAGGTCCCACGACGACGCAATTCAATAGAGACTTATATGGACATAATGTTACCTATCTAACTCTATAAGTAGTAACTATGTATTCTTAATTTATCCTTGTGGTTCATTACTGTCCACGAAGAAACAGTATAATTTAACTATCAGCAAAAACGCACCGCTCCTTATGACCTGATAGGCCATAAACGCCTCGCATGCACTAACTAAGTGCTTGACTCCGAGGCATCCTGTTCAATTCGGATGTACGAAGATTGGAGAAGCACTACACAGGTCGACGGAATGCTACCTACTGCGTAAATAAATCTTTTAATCTTAACCCCTTTTTTGACGCTGTGGGTTTTCTATCAAGTGGCCTATTTTACACGGACTGGTATCACATGTTTAAAGGTGCCTATAGCTAGGCTGCCATCTATCTAATGATTACAGCCTTGACGAACCAACCTACAGCAAGTATACTTTTATACGCCATGGTATAGTCGGGAAAACTGCAATTATACAATCGTTATAGGTACCCTTATTTATTCGAGTTTTGATTGCAGAAATAACTGAATTTCTTAATAGTCCTGTATAAGATGATCGTAATTATGATTTTCTGTTACAAATAAACCTAAAAAAAGATTACTTGACAATTATAATTGATGTCTTGGTATTAATAAGTAATTGCTAGTAAAATTATATCAAAGACGTAGCCCGATAAAGTTTGAAATCTTACTAAATGTATAAAACACCAGGAGAATGGGTTCTCCGGTTTTTAAGCTACCTAAAGTCATCCGAATTTGCTTGATGACTGCCTTATAATGATGATTGTTAGAACACAGCTGCTCAATGTGCCTTCCGAGGCACGAAGGAGCTCTAGATATTTTTACGCCTCTGATAGTCACTACTCCAAGTATGAACGACGCCGGAGGTCGCTTGTAACATGCATAAGCGCTAATACTGCGTACTCCCTCTGGTCTATCGAGTCCATTTTCCTTTTTGAGCTACAATTAGCTTTTCTTCTATTGCTCCATAAAATAAATATTTCATATAGCTGCCAGCCTTTTGGCCACGCTGCCGAGGGGTGATATTTTAGTGGGACTACCTACAAAATTAGATTTTATTTTAGTTCTTACTTAGTTTTAATTTAAATTTTATCTTTAAATAAATAAATAGGTACCTACATGAAAAGAAAAAAAAGGCGAATAGAAAAAGTAATAAATATTCTATTAACTTTTTTTTTCTAATATCCGGAATATTGTGAATTACATCCAAACACCTACGCTAAACATGTCACCAGACGAAAATTAAGAACAGAAATTTTACAATTTCAAATTGAATGTTCCGTCACTTTAAACTTACGTAGGTACTTATTTAATAGAACGATAATACGCAAACTGAAGCAACAAGTGGCTGAAGATAAACATCTGGCTCATCTCGCTGACTACAGATTTGAGCAACATTTGGCGGGGCTACGACGGCGGGGTCGGTATTAAAATAAAGTTGCGTACCTCACAAACGAAATCGTACATGATTGCTTGCATTTATCCCTTGCACAGTCTCAAGTCTTTTTCATCACTGTTCTTGTTCATTGAATATGAATTTGAGAGCGGCAATAGATTCAGCGGAAAATCGTTTCTTAAATGATTTATTTACGATGACCGCGATCCGATGCTCCGCCGGCCGCAGCTGCATATAGACTGCATTTTACCTATGATGCCTATTCGAGTTCTCTCATTTGGTAAATTTATCTAGGTTACTTGATCTATACTAGCCCTTAGGGCGCAATATTTAATAAATAAATAAAAAGACGACATAGGATAAAATAAACTTAAAAGTTGAGAAGGGAAGATAATTGCAAAAAAATAAAAATAGTTCCTTATTGCAAACATATTGCGCATACAGAGTTACAGGTACTTGTTTACGCAGCTTCCCAGGATACCTAGATACCTTCATCGATTCACGGGTGATATGATTGATATATGTATTATGTAGGTTCAATGAAATCGAATAGAGGTGTCAAAATCAATGGCAATCACTGTTATTATTATTATGGAAAATTCTGGGAAATTCTGAATACATGTGGTAATAGAAACATAAGGGTTAGTATTTTATTTGTTTCGGTTATGATTCGGAGGTAAATCTAGAAGTAGGTCACCAGGAGTGCGCAGGTCCGGACAGGGCTGCACCGCCCTGTCCGCGCCACCCTGCGCGCTGCCGTCGCCACTTCGCTGCGGCGCAATTCCATACACCCGCAATACAGTTCTCTAAGAACGCAGTTTACAGACCACCATCGCATCACAATCTGTCCAATGTGTACGTAGAACATCCACAACGTGCCCGGTGAGTGCAATTGAACCAAGCCGAAAACGTATTCGAACTCTTACGTGTCCACTACTACACAACTGTTTGACTTTGACATAATTGTTGATTTTTCTTGTGACCATAGCCCAGTGCCTAGATGTTACAGTGTGAATCACTCAACTTCGTAATATTCCTTTAGCGGTCTAGATGTTAGCGTTATGCATGCTTCTCTATGTTTACCTACTGTCCCTCAGTGTTATGAGACAAAACCTGCCTGTGTTCTATCTCTTTGGGTTCCGCTCCGGGGCCGGCGCATCGAGTCGAATGAACGTTTCATTACAGATAAGATGTTCGTAGGGAGATAAGATGCCGTTGCTAAGCGTAGGAGCGGAATGAGGCGGCACGAGATGCAGTGCAAGGGCGCGGAGGCCGGCGGCGGCAAGGAAGGCTCGCAGATGTCGCGCAGCGAGTCCACCATCAGCCGGTGCACGCCGCACACGCCGCTCGGCCCACCCGACAGCGCCAGCGTCGACTCCAACCCCATGCCCACCATATATCGGTAACTGGACTTAGACACTAGCCCACGAGGGAGAAGATGTACGCTCACCAAAACCGCCATGTATACATACTTACGGATCCTGCTTTTGAACAAAACAAGCATTAGTGGTTTGTTTTTCTCATAGCGATTATCTCATCATTGACTTAGTTTTTGTTACGATTCTAGTCATCACTTGTTACTTAGGCGAACAAGCACGCGAAGACTGCTATGTCTTCTCCCAGAGGCAAGTAAAGCCGAGAGCACACTACGCCAACATCGCGCACCGCGAACGTCGCATGCGAGTAGGTACCACAAAGTAGCGCATTTGAGTAGGTAAATTGTCAAGCCATTCAGATCTGATTTTTGAAACATGTAAGCAAAGTCTAAAAAGATAAGGACTGTAATGGATCTTTACAATTTGCTTACCTTATGGGCGTAAGTTTAAGAGCGCTTGGCTTACTCATGCGGATCGTCGAGGACTGCAGCGCACAACAGGTACGGTACTCCGGGTTTGTCCTCCTGTTGCTTCCCACTCGCTTTTTAGCACCGTTTTATGCCTTCTTTCGTTTTCTATACCTAGCAAGCTTTGTAAAATTTTAATCCAGAGTTGAAATCCTTAGCTTAGAGTAGATACTCGAACAAGGTAGTTTGTTTGATTTTACATACCTATACAACAAGTTAATGAAATAACGCAAAACTTCTCAGGTTGTATCTCAGTCCATGAAACTGAACAACTTTTGTTCTACAACATTCCCAAAATGCCAAAAATAAAATTCGGATTTTATTACAAATTGACTCGATCAGCTGATCAGTTTGTATGAAAATTTCAAGATTTTTTTTTGGTTTTCGTGGAAGTTGTAGAACAAAAGTTGTTTGGTTTCCCATGAAACTTTTAGATGGTACCTCAGCCCATGCTGAGGTACCATCTAAAAGGTTTTGCGTTATTTCATTAACACGTTGTATAGGGACCACAATCATTCTTAGGAAAATAAACTTGTATTCATAGGTAAAAACTTGTTTAAGTTTTATTAATTTGTAGGTTTACAAATAAGCAAGCATACAAAATCTACCAATTTATTTTTATTGTGCACGAGTTTATCGTTTAAAATAAAAATAATTTTGTAGATTTTGTATTCTTGCGTAGTTTTTTACGTACTAGGTAGTAAAGTATATACCTCTAAGTATAAGTAGGCCTAGGGTATTAGGTAGATATTAATTTGTAGGCACTATCATATCACACTGTTGGTACTTAGTACCTTTCTAGATCATATTATTCACATTACTGATAAGAACACAGTTTAACGTTTTTTGAATCCCATTAAATACTGATAGGGTAAGGCAATAAAATTATTCCTCATGGTAAATAATAGAATACACATTTTTAACATTTCAAATCCTGATATGAAGTATGATGCTTTCTTACAACTACTCGTATTAAACAAGGTTGGCTGCAAATTATAAGTAAAAATAAAGGCGCCACTCTCTATAACATAACTTTTTTACGTTGCCAATGCTGACACATTTATTGCAAGTTCTGAATTCTATAGTGAATCTAAATACCTACTTATCAAATAAAGTAATTACGGTACATTTTCTATTTGGGAAAACAAACGTAGAATTTGCGCTGTGCCCGATAAACTTTCAAAAATATTAGACAAGACGTTCATAAGGAAGTATCGTAGCGAGAATTGTATATAAGTAGCTTTTTAAATTTAGCTGAAGATTTATTTTTGAAATATTTTATTGTTCAGATGTCGCGCTCCCATCGCCTCGCTCGATTGTATGGACGATTTTAGTGCGAACTCACAGCAAATGTTGGATCAAGGTAAGTCATATTCTTTTAAACATATAATTAATCTATGATAGGTTTTTCGAATTTCTGTACATGCCCATAAGTAGTTACCTAAGTTTTATTTAAAGTAAAATGTAGCTCAAAAATGTTAAACACAAAAAAGTCTGATTTCTTGATGTTAGTTTTACTTCATTCAATTTAAATTGTTGTAATACTTAGTACTTACTTACGTACGTATAATATAAAATTTAATAAATACACATAATTTCAATGTCATAATTATGTCAAAGCAACAAAATGCGAAGTAACATTAAAAAAAATTAAAACAATAGTTATCTTGATACTTTTATTTGATGCATACTTTAATATAATTCGTATGCTTCCTTATTGAATATTAAAGCCTTCTGCAGTAGTAGAAAATCGATGGCCATGCAACGGCGGAATGCAACAGAGAACGAGGAATCGTGTCAAGGTCGGTGCCTGGCTGAAGCGTATAACGAAATATAGGTACGGGTACGGGTAGCATACTTGTAACCTTGTAACGAACCACGTTGTATCAAACTGCGCAGAATTTTTATAGTACTCAAAACCTGGGATGATTTATTACATTCGTCTTTGCGATTTTATTTATAATCAATATCTGTTACGCTCAAAGACCGAAAACGCTCACTGAGCGAAAAAATAGGTCATAACGCGTTGTATTGTGTGTGACTGATGTAAAACGGCCACGACACAAACATCGCCTTTTCAAAACGTTTACGACACGACGGACGCCTTGTGGCAAGACACGACCACGAGTTGTGGTAATGCAGAAAAGTCATGACGCGACTTGGAACCATAGATAACGTCTAACAAAATTTATTGAAAAAAGGGCAAAAAGGCAATGGATTAAAAAGGCAAAAAGCAAATGGGCAAAAGGGCAAAAAATCCTAATCTTGATAGTCTGATTTTCAAAAAATTAAGTAATTTATTTAAAATCTAAGTAAATTACAAATTGGAGTGTTATTTTATTTATCATATAAGACTGATTTGAAATTCAAAGACAATAAATAGACTTCATTTTTTAACATAATGTACTCTCCCCACCTCCTTTCCTTTATATTTTGCACACACGGAATTGGTAACCAAATGCATCGAAATTAGGATTTTTTAATCGGGATAAGGTGCCTCTGAGTTCTTCATATTTTTACATGATATTAACATTTTTAATACATGTTTATAGTCAAACTGTGAGTGCATTTCAAAAATAAGATAATTACCATTTCTTGTAAAAATTACCACTACTACAAAAAGATATAATAAATACTTAAATTTTAATATTCTTTCTTGTTAATGTAAAAATACCGCGAAATTAGTATCGATCTCCCGAAAGCGCATTTCGTAGCAATCTCGTAGATGCAAATACGTGACTTGTAAATGTTGATTGGATACATGTTAGAGGCGTAACTACGTTAATTTATTTTTTTGATAAATGTTTTAACAAATTATTACATAATTTTTTGAACCAGTTTGATTTTATTAACGTTTTGATCCCATCGACGTTGATTCGATACCAGCTGATGCGACGACCTAGATATTTCGTAGCACTCGTAGCGCCCGCTAGCTACGAAGCAAGTGCAAAGATCGAATCTCACTCTGTTAATTTCGTCGACACCGAAAACGGAAGAGCCTATTTTCAAGAGAGGCTGTAATTTGATTCGTTAGAAAAAAATAGTTGATTCAGATACGTTTTTAGGGTTCCGTAACCAAATGGCAAAAAACGGTACCCTTATGGATTCGTCATGTCTGTCTGTCTGTCTGTTCGTCCGTAGGTCACAGCCATTTTTTTCCGAAACTATAAGAACTATAGGTACTGTTGAAACTTAATAAGTAGATGTATTCTGTGAACCGAATTAAGATTTTCACACAAAAATATAAAAAATACAATAAATTTTGGGGGTTCCCCATACTTAGAACTGAAACTCAAAAATTTTTTTTCATCAAACCCATACGTGTGTATATAGATACACACGTATGGGTTTGATGAAAAAAAATTTTCATTATCCATAGGGATAAGGTCTTCAAAAATGATATTGAGGTTTCTAATATTAATTTCTTTCTAAACTGAACAGTTTGCGCAAGAGACACTTCCAAAGTGGTAAAATGTGTCCCCCCGCCTGTAACTTCTAAAATAAGAGAATGATAAATCTAAAAAAAATATATGATATACATTACCATCCAAATTTCCACCGAAAATTGGTTTGAACGAGATCTAGTAAGTAGTTTTTTTTTAATACGTCATAAATCGTAAACCGCAATTTACCTTTAGAACTTTTATATTATGTTACTTGCTGCTACGGAATCCTTCATTGGCGAGTCCGACTCGCACTTGGCCGCTTTTTTTTTATTACATAAATGGTTGATTAATTGACCGGGCGAAGCGACTCAGTTTCGAGATTGGCCAAAAATGCTTGTGTCCGTCTATCTGTTCTCAGGTCGCATTTTTCAACCGATTTTGACGAAAGTTACCACACAATTTCCTTGATTTATCTAATCTTTAATAGATTTTGATTTTTGGTTGAGGTATAAATAGGGGAAAAAAGGGGAACTTTGCTGTAGCGTTATCTATTACACTAACGTCATTCTACACATGATTTTGCGAAAAAAAAATTAAAAGGGGGAGTAGAGGGGGGGAAAGGGGGAAGTTTGCAGTAGCATTACATATAGAAGTATAAAAGGTACCTATATGTATTATTACTCTGTGATAAAAGTAATGATTTTCGGCAAATCTCTTCATTACCTGATCAAGCAAAGATAGGCAGAAGTCATGTAATTGTTGATTACAATACTTCTAAAAACCTGTATGAACTAATTGATATACATAATGCAAGATACAAAAATGATTTATTTTGTACGTTACTAGTAAATACATATTATTATATGATCTTTGTACACTTTCTAGTAATACTTACCTACTCGTATTTATCTAGCTCGCACTTGAGCACTTAAGTGTGTTTGTTTAGGTCATCTTAATTTTTACATCAGGTTATTGATTAAATCAAATCTCTAACTGGTCAGTACTCAGTAGTGTTGATTTGATAGAGGATTAATGAGATCGAGAAGTAGCATAGAGATACCTAAGAAAAGTAAAGCTTTGGTAGCAATCGCTTGATAGCACAATCTTGTTATGTAAATTATGGGTGACTTTGTTCTCTTATTTTTAATTCTCACTTAAAATTACATCATCATCAGATGTTTTTTTAAGTCTCCACTGCAGAAGCGCGACTCTCTCTTTACTACCAGAACCATACTTGGCCAGAGCACTCAGAGGATTTGGCCTATACTCCACGCTGGCCAGACGGGTTGGAGAGGTCTCATTGATGTTTATAAGCTTTTTTTCTTGTGTTTTGTTTCCTAAGTCGTCTTTACGACATCCATGGGAAGACTTGGAGTGGTCCTATTCTACTCTGCCGGAAACCATACGGTAAAAATGACAATATAAATATGTTTTATTTCAACAGCTGGTGAAGTTACAGTATCTCGGCACATGTCGACTTATATGGGAAATCACACCACCATGCCTTCGGTAGTGACTCCCGGTTTGCGTTACAAGAACCTCGGCAAGTCAGGCCTTAGGGTCCCCAACATCGGCCTCGGCATATGGACTATGCTTAACGAGGATTGCGCCGAAGACATCATAATGACTGCTTTGGAAAATGGGATTAATTTATTCGACCTGTCAGAAGCTCATTGTGGTAAGTCATCAATGTACTATTGTTAAGACCCATTCACACAGTGCTAGTTCCTTGTTGCGTACAATAAAATTTAAGCAATAGATGACTTGTTTAGACCATCTAAACAAAACATGAACCATACAAATAATTTATTGCTTCAATTAAAATGTATGCAACAGGCAAGAAACTGCGTATGGCTTTTACGATTGAGTACAAGTTGAGTAGGATAGTTCCTAATGAAGATTATATCTTCTAAATCATTTCCGATTGTAGATACATATTAATTCTATACTTTTTTATAATTAAGCCATAGAAAATAAAAAAGAATTTTCTTCACAGCTAAGGGGGAGGCTGAATTGGGTCGTATTTTAAAAAAGAGAAATGTACGAAGAACAAGCATAATAATAACGACAAAAATTTACTGGAGCACCAAGTGAGTGTTCTGCTAAGATATTTTAAGTACTCACTTACACCCGTCTCTCCACAATTATCACCAGCATCGTTATAAACACGTCAAATAAATTGTAATATTTGCAAGTCCGCATTCAATGGAGTAAATACGAGTTCAAACAACGCAAAGTTTGTAATACAATATAATAAAGAAAAAATAAAATTGTAACAGTACTAAGTATTTAATATTTTTTGAGGGTTAACCTGCTGACCTTACACACACAGACACAAATGTCGATTTACTCCGTTGAACTACACTTTTATAACTTTAAATTACTTAAGCATCCCATTCTGCATATTTAATAAACTAGCGGAACGTTTGAAATATAATAAATAGAAGAAAATAAATTAAAACGATGTAATGGGAATGTGAATTGCCCTTTATTTATTAAATGAGTTAAAAATGTAGTATAGTCATTAGTACGACTACTTAATAATGAATGAGAAATGTATGAAAGAGTTTTATAAATTAATCTAGGTAGCAAAATAAAGATCTATTGTAAGTAGCTTTCAATCACATTCATTAAAACCATCTCAATTTACAATGAACAACTAATGTGCTCTCATTACATTTTGATGTGTAGCATAGCAACTACAATAGCAGGTTGGCACTGTGATGAATCTTAATTTAATACCAAGATGAGTTAACAACGCTACCTGGCTCATATTAATTTTGCTGAATTCACTGTTTACACTTTCGCTTCTATATAACGCTTGGCGCCGCTAGCACCTAATGCATTTGAACTCTCATTCACTAGGTTTGCTCATACTAATAACAGGTCAGATGAAAGAGGTTTATCTCGTAAACATATAGTTGAAAGTGTAAAGGCGTCGCTAGCTAGGCTCCAGATGGAATACATCGACGTTGTTCTGTTGCACAAGGTGGACCCCGTATGTCCCATGGAAGGTTAGTAGTATTTACCTATGCTATTCATTTAATTAAAATTTGACTTTTATAATCATTATCTAAAACTTTCCTTTAATTGTTACAGAATTAGTTCGAGCGATGAACTTTGTAATAAATCAAGGATGGGTTATGTATTGGGGGACTGCACGTTGGTCGCCCCCGGAAGTAATATCATTCCTTTATATTTATTTATTGTAACTTTTCAGTTATATTTAAATAGAAACCTTCATTAACATACCTCTATTTTAGATAATGGATGCGTACACAAACTGTCGCCAGTTCAATTGTATTACGCCGATCATGGAACAAACAGAGTATCACATGTTTTGCCGAGAGAAACCAGAGTTGTATATGCCCGAGCTCTATCACAAGATTGGTGTTGGTAAGTTTTTTTTTTATCTTGCTTTGTATTTAAGTAATTAATTGTGTAACACTTTTATAGGTATTAATTGTTTGCCAGGTATGATGGTTTGGTCTGCCATCACCACGGGCAAAGGCCTAGGACGTGAAGAAATTACCGGTCTTTTCGCCAAGTCGCGCTTCAATAGGAAATATAGCACTTTCAGTTGGTGCGAGGAGGACCTTGCTGTACCTGAAGTAAACTATTACGTCTTTTTACTTCACCTCGTCCTCACCTTTTCTTTTATATTTACTTTACTGGTTTTAACACCTCTTCACATAAAATGTTTACTTGTTTGATTTCACCTTTTTCTATTGACCCGTTGAATATAGAGACTTACGTTTTATTTTATTTTTTAATATAGATGCGGAGTTCCGGCAGTAAGGAGCAGGTGACTGGAGAGGAGCCTCGCACTTACGGGGACAAGCTTCGCGATTTGTCAAACCTTGCCAATTCTCTCAGTACGTTATATACTCGTACTCTATGCTTGCTGTTATACACTTATTCCTAAATCATAAACCAATTGTGATGTTTTATTATTCCCAGATTGCTCTATGAGTCAACTGGCCGTGGCTTGGTGTTTGAAGAATGAGTCGGTCAACTGCCTGTTGTTAGGAGCGTCTAGTGTCGAACAATTTAAAGAGAATATTCATGCGTTACAGGTAAGGGGTTTCACATCGTTAGGTATAATTTCGTGGAGGACAGCGTTGATATAGCTGTTTCAACGGCATCCGTTTCAGTCCATTCTCGTGTAACATTAAGTAGCCGCGGTCATCATGCCGCCCTTCGCTGAATCCTATGTGATAGTTACCTATTTTTAACTAATTAAGCCTGTTTTGTTGAAAATTCCAGATAGTGCCGCAGTTGACACCGTCTGTGATGGTCGAGATCGAACGGCTGCTGGCGAACAAGCCGCAGCGGCCGCCCATGGTCTCCACGCTGGCCATGCGCAACCAGCAGAATAACAACACCGTGCGAGTTGATATGACGTCAGTAGTTTTCAAATACCTGTTCATTCTTAATAAAATTAAGAGCTTGTCGGACGTATCTTTGAGAAGCATAAACACCTTTGAATCGCGGGTTGCTTTTCGATTACTTGTATAAAATTTTTTACTAATTAATTAACGCATTATAAAAACGTTCTTAGGGGGGCTACAACGTCTGGTACTGGGTCTCCAAAGCCCGACGGCGACGGCGCCGTGGAGGGCGAGCCGTCCACCCCCGGTAAGGAGTCCGGGCGGGGCTTTTGTGAGATTCAGTGACCGTGGTGGCGCGGAAGCACTGACTCTGCTTCCAAATCTAGTAAATCAAAGGTATGTGGTTCTGCCTCATTATATTTGATTGATTTTTCTTATTAAGTAAAATTTTCTAAAAATGTGGTATTCTAGTATTGTATAGAAATTTTGGACACCCACCTGCTAGGTGGTCAGACGACCTGAGCAGGAAAACGCTGGAAGCAGACCGCTTCCGATCGGTCGTTTTGGAAATCCTTGGGGGAGGCCTATGTCCAGCAGTGGACTTCCTGTGGCTGATGTGATGATAGAAAGTTTATACTAATTATAAAATTAGAGTATTTCGCATTGAACGTTAACTATATCGTTTCATATTGTGCCTCCTGTTCAATCAAATGAATGGCCTGAGACTCGACTCATCAGACTTTGAGGAATCGAGGAATGGATTAAGATAGGATATACTTACATTCTACGCTACCATCGTTCACTTTTTTAGGGTTCCGTGCCCATTGGGTACTGACGGGATCCTGTTACTGAGACTCCGCTGTCTGTCCGTCTGTCAGTCTGTCACAGAACTCTATCTCATGAACCGTAATAGCTAGACACTTGAAATTTTCATCGATTATGTATTACTGTGGTAAAGTTAAACATTAAAGTGGTTCGTTATAAATGAAACGTGTTTTTTTCAACGTTCTTTACTCGATCTTTATAATTGCATTAAATGGGTACTTGCAATTTTCACAGAATTTATATTACTTCTACTATGGCCAATTGTACGGTGGTACGGAACACTTCATTTACGAGTCCGACTCGCACTTGACCGGTTTTTTATTATACTGCAGTGCACGTCTATTATTCTTTTTTTTAACTTTTTTATTTTGAATCACTATAAAGGCAGGGTAGAATAGAACCACTCCAAGTCTTCCCGTAGATGTCGTAGAAGGTGACTTAGGAAACACAAACTAAACAAAGCTTATAAACATCAATGAAACCCCTCCAACCTGTCTGACCAGCGTAGAGAGGGTAGGCCAAACCCTCTGACCCTCAATAGCTCTGGTAGCACTGGGAGTATCGTGCTCCTGCAGTGGAGACTACAAAAGACCTGATGTATGAATGAATGAATGAAAAAATTGACAATAAATTATGTTCACAGGAATCACTGAAGGATAAGGAAAAGGATAATAAACCAAAATTCTTTTTGAACAACGCTGGAGAAGTTATAAAACGAACAGGTCAGTAACTAGTTTTACACAGTAAAATAAAATCTAGGCCTATGCTAACTAGGCATTTTTTTTTAAACAGGACAAAAGCATGCCAAATTATCTCAATTCAGTTCTCAATCAGTTTGAAAATGTAAGACTTCTTACAGATCTTGTTCTAAATTAAGGTGTTAATTACTTATTTTAGAACAAGACGGCGTGTCTACCGATGTGGTGGTGTCAGTGTCGTCGCTAAAGGGCAAGCAGCCCGCCAGCGGCGGCAGCAAAGTCAAGAAGTCCAAGTCAGACACAGCTCGCCCACGGTCCGCTTCGCTACAACGGTCGTCCTCCGGGCAACTTTCCATCGCCCGAGACCGCCGCCGATCTAGACTAGATCTTTCTTCTCCAGCAGATATATAAATATTGATAGCAAAGGTCTTGCAATCTGATGATTTGCGTGAAAAATAAAGGATACAACCGCAAATTTCAAAAGAATTAACAAATGCTTACATAACCAGCAATTGAATTGGAATTAAAATATTTTGTGAGCATGCTTACACCTTTGGACTATTTGTGATCTCAAGGTAAGGCTTTTCCGAAGCAGTGAGTTGATTTGCTTCCGCAGCCCGGTGGACTGAAAGTGCTTATAAAGACCTGTGATTGATATATACGTGTAACAAATGTCGTTCTTATGCAAAGATGGTAGAGTTTTTAGCTTGTATGTCGAACAATAAAGGATATCTATTGTGTAATTTAATTACTCTTGATAAATTAAAGCGTAGTGTAAGATGTCATCTAATTTTTGAGAGTAATGTATAATGTATGTAATGTATAATGTATGGTATAGGTATGTAGAGGTCGTTAAGTAATGACAAGCAAAATGTAGTTCTCTCACACGAGGCGTATCCACGCTCTTAATGTCCTATTTTTGTAGAGAAATCAATAAACAGCACAAATCTTTCGGCATCGAACAAGCAATATAATAGATAGAATGAAACAATCGATTCTCACTTAGGCTCACTAAAACTTTAGATGAATTTTGATGTAGGTATTAAACTTTTGATTTATTTTTGTTGTAAAATGTGTAAAAATTTTCTCTCGACTTTTCTTACGATGGATGGTTCAGGATTGGTACTATGGATTCAAATGATTCCTTTGAACACACTAGGCTCAGGAGCTAAGTGTTTTGTACAAAATAAATAATTCCCTTATATGATACTGCTTTCACTGGTTCGCATTTCCTCTTAACAAATATTAACTATCTGGCTTAAACATAGTTTAGTTGTCGCTGTACGTACCCGCTTGACATAACGAAGTCAATTTAAGTAATAATTTGTGATAGGCAGCACCAAGTTAGGTCATTCATAGTTTATGGAATTGTTATGCTGGAGTAGCTCTGCAGACAAAGTATTTCAAGTTAGCAAGCCACATATTTATGTAAAGTGAGATATATATATTTTTGTAAGGGCACGTGCATTTACATTTGTATTGGCCATTTTAGTATAGTTAGTGGCCTGGTTTCGACATAATAATCGGTACCTATTGTTGTCGTCGTCAACGCTCCAATGGCATCACCGTCAGCGACATTATTGTAGTTACAATAGCTCACGCGGATCTTGAGCTATGCGCAGCCGCGGCAGTTGGCTTAGGATGACTCAGAATTAAACTCGTGAAAGACAAGATTTACTTGTTTAACATTACTCGAGTTATTTCATGTTTGAGATTAGGTAAGGTTATCCCCACAACTGAGACCGACACTCAAGATATGCGCGTTGGCTATCTACCTAGGTTGGAATATTACAATCCAGAATCTACTGAACTTATGAAAGGTAGTGTTTAATTGGTGTTTAATACTATTAATTATTACGTTCTTATAATATATTGTAGTATATTTCTTGTCAAAACTTTTTTGCTATTTAAATTATAGGTAGCTTTATTATGAAGTGCGTTAATGGATATGTATGGTACAAATTTTATAAGTAACAAAATGAATGCAAAGATATATATTTACTTATGTTGAAAATATAAATGTGTTAAGTCATAAGTGTAGAATATTTGTTGAAAACAAACAATTAATTATTTATGCACATAAATATAGTTTAAGATTTGATTACCTAAGTAAATTCTTTATATTTCATTATACTACGCATTAAATGTTCGGAGTCTTGTACCTGTTAGAAATAGATTCAATTTAATTGGTTGTTAACTCTTAATTAAAATAACTACAAACTTGAATTTGTAGCTTTGATGTACGTCAATCGATGGAGACAAATAAGTTAGTTAAATGTACTTATTTTACTTATATTGTATAAATAGCACTTTGAGTTAAATTTAATTTTTAAGAAGTATATACTTACAGATACAGAATAATTTTCTATAAAAGGCAATCGTTTCCGAAACTCGACCGTCCAAATTATTTTCTTTCTCCTCAAATAACGCTACTTATTGCTTTTATACCATCAACTGTAACTAGGTACTTTGTTTTTTTTTAATAAATAAAGCAAAAAATGTTTTATAAAAAACTACTTCGTTAATACAAAAACAAGTACCTACGCAAACGACAGCCGTATTTATAGGTACCTATTCTGTACGAACGGAACCATTTTCCACTTTTATATGTATATCATGTCATATCGAGATTCAACTTTACAAACTTTCAGTATTATATTCAATAACAACACACGGCTTACATATACTCTGTTAAAATGTTTAAGCCAGAAATTGTAACACGTTAATATTAACACAATAATGGAATAAAATATTATCAAACAAACGATCCTTTATTTTTTCTCACAGGCAAAATTAAAAAAAAAAGTAACCTACGTACTTATATAATTATATCTTACAAAAGATAAATCTTGTAGAATCTTTTCAAACCATATTTTTGTATAATATTATGAATGACAGTATCTAAATTATGTGTTCAATATTATTTGATTTTGAGTAAAAAGAAGTACTTAGAGAGGTCCTTGTAGCATTAATCATTATAAATAAAGCATTCCATCTTATTTGTATTTGGAATAATAAATATATAACACAAATCACACAGAATTGGGAGGAAACTTCTCGTTAGACTTACCAGACAAAAACGCGATTCTTTTTAGAACAAAGAAATATTTAGCTTATTATCCAATTGCGATGTTCTTCGTTTCTGTTTGAGGTGGTTAGCATATGTAACGTAACTCCCTGTGAATTGCCATTCACATCTCTGGCATATTGTTACAAAAGGAAGTTAGTGGTTATTTTTAAACACGTGCATCATCGTGAGTCTGCTCGTGATTAAAGTTACATAGGTATTAGATATCTCCTGCGACCAGAATCTACGCTCCAGTCCACACCGGTAACTAGTCAATTAACCCGTCCCATCCCTCCAATGGGCCAGTCCGAGATCCTGCCAAGGATAAATATAGCGACGTCCAGCTGCAAGTTCCGCTCGGTAAATACCTATTGTACCGAGATGGAGTCAAAGTGTCACAGTGGACGGACGCGCGATCTAACTCAGTGCTTCACACGTAGCCAAAATGACGGTAGTATACTTCGACTGGCTGGACTACCTCGTGTTCGGCGCGATGCTGGCCCTCTCAGCCCTCATTGGCATATACTTCGCCTTCTTCGCGTCTAAGAAGCAGAACACGACTGCTGAGTACCTGATGGGAGGAAAAACTATGGGCATGTTTCCCATATCAATGTCGCTCATAGCCAGGTATCCATAAAATCTTAGACCACTTTGCGATAACACTGTTCTGACTCAAGTTTATAGCGAATGTATTATTTCAGTTACATTTCTGGCATCTCTCTGCTGGGGTTACCTGCTGAAATGTATACATACGGCACTCAGCTCTGGACCATAGTACTATCCGAGTGGGCCGTGTCATTGACAATAGCGATTGTTTACCTTCCTGTTTTCTACAATTTACAAATTACGTCGACGTACGAGGTAACAGAGATCTCAATCGTGGATACGCGGGGTGCATTTTTGTTTTTGATTACTAAATAATTATCATATTTATTATATCGCTATAAAACGAAGGCTTCGATTTGCACTGTGCCCCGCATGTCCAATAACAAGATCTTAATCTACATAATGATATAAGGGGTTCATATTTTCTTGAATTTTTAAATATTTTAATACGTTATAATTTTAGGTACCGACCTATCTATGTAAATAAATGACAAGTAAACAATTTTTATTTGCAGTATTTGCGGCTAAGATTTAGTCAAAATGTGCGTCTACTAGGATCGATTATATTCATAATCAAAATGTTATTATACATACCTATAGTGATATATGTTCCAGCGTTAGCTTTCAGTCAAGGTAATGTAACGAGTTTCCACCCTCGCATTAATATTTCGGTCTCTAAGTCTCTAAGTGTACATATTGCCTTTCTTTGTTTTCAGTAACTGGAATTAACCTCCATCTGATTACACCAATTGTTTGTATTGTTTGTATATTTTACACCACTCTTGTAAGTATTTTAACTTTTGTCCTATTTAAACTACTCGTATTGTATTCGAAGTGACCTTATTTTAACCCCGCTGCTTCAAATAAATTGCTGTCTAAGAGCTATCGCAGATCGAGGTCAACTAAGCCAGACATTGTTAAATCGTCGTGAACTACATATAAGATTCACATTTGGTATATTGTGTAACAAGTAACTTTTAATACTTTAAGGGTGGACTTAAAGCTGTAGTCTGGACTGACACTCTACAAACGGTGCTAATGTACTTCGGAGTGATATTTGTCTTGGCGTACGGAACTTGGAGGCTTGGAGGCATACGCGAAGTTCTACAAATAAATGAGAAAGGAGATCGGCTTGATTTCTTCAAGTATTTTACAATTTATCATCAGTTTTAATACATATACTTGCGTAATTAAGACGCCACTTATAAATCGTTCAACATTGCAGCATGGATCCTGATCCAACCATTCGCCACACATTCTGGTCGACAGTTTTCGGTAACTATTTCAGTTGGTTGGCTTCGTGTTCAGTCAATCAAGCGATGGTACAGCGATGTTTAGCATTGTCTTCCCTAAAAAGAGCTAGAATGTAAGTTTATAATATAACTGTCACTCCGAGTCAGTCCGATTTCAAAACTATAGATCGAACCAAATATATGATAGTACAACCGTTTTTAGAACAATATTCATAATGGCTGCGGGTATATTTATTATCGTATCGCTATGTTGCTATACGGGCCTGGTGATATACGCAACTTTTGCCGACTGTGATCCCCTGTCCACTGGTGCCATCAGAAAGAGCGACCAGCTGCTACCATACTTTGTAATGACTATCACCGGCGCCATACCCGCCCTGCCAGGAATCTTCATGAGCGGCGTCTTCAGCGCTGCATTGAGGTGAGAAATTTAAGAATCTGTTCGTGTCATATTACTTGTAGTTTTGCTTATCACACCAGGAAGCTATGTCCACCACCACTATAATACACTTAAAAAAGAATACTTTACCTATTGCAAAATCTGCTACTGTATAACATTTAAATCAGATAATTTCTTTTCTGTCAATCCGCCGAATTTAGGGATTTTCCGTTATGTAACCGCAAGTTATTTCCAAAAATGCGTGCGTAGTATCTTCGAGTCTAATTAATTTGTAATGTTTTAGCTCAATGTCGACTGGATTAAATTCCTTGTGTGGGGTTATTTTCGAAGACCTCATAAGGCCTGCTTACAACAAGCCCATATCGGAGCGAAATGCAAGTTTCATCATGAAGATTATTGTTGTTGTAATTGGTTTGTGATTTTTGATGATTGTCCTTCTTCCTTTTTTTTAATGTGTGTTACCTAAATAATCGACATTCTCGCTTGTTTTATTTTGCGTTTATGAAGAATTACTAACCGAATAATAGTTTTCTGATTCTCAATTCGATAGTCAAGTACAATCTAGTTTACTAAATATTTAATCTACCTTTATACATATTATGTATAAAGGTAGATAGATACATCATTATTTCATGATAATGATGTGTTATACATATACATGCTCACGCATGTTGTATTTTAGAATGCTTTTAACTTTTAGGTGCTGTTTGCGTAGCCCTGGTTTTCCTTGTGGAACACATGGGAGCTCTCATACAAGCAGGAAAAAGCCTGGCCGGTATTACTGCGGGCAGCCTATTAGGACTCTTTTCTATGGGGTTATTTCTACCTTGGACCAATGCAACGGTAATCATATAATTAAGTTACTCTTTTCCCCTAAAAATAATAATGCAACCTTTCCACACATCCTGGACTTGGCTCTTTTACAAACCTTTGTCTAGTTTCAAGTGTCAAGAATCAAATAAGTCTTTACGACATCATGCAAAACAAAATTAATTCGGTGTTCGATTGAGCTAAAAATTTACACAGATAATTAAACATTTGCATATCTGTAGATGGTAATGCAATGTAATACTCGTATAATAGATCTGATCTAAAAACTTCATATAATTTTAAGAAAAATTAAACCGGCTAATTGCGAGTTGAACTCGCGTGGAGAGGGTTCCGTACAATTGATAGAATTCTTATTGGTTTTCCCGTAATCTACAAGCAATTAACTATATTTTGTATTTTTTTTTAATTTAGGCTCAGTAATTTCGGAGATTAGGGGGTAAATTTTCGTCTTCTTTCATGAATAAAATCAAAACTATTTATATTACAATAATAACAAAAAGTATATTAGAGAACAAGCCCTTTCATTTGATATATGACTATGACACAGGTTTGCAAAACTTTTTTATTTATTTCTTGTCCCCCGAAATACCAATTAAATATTTATTAACTTTGCACATCTGTGTTTGGGTCATAAGATTACATCCTACCAAATTTACCTAATTTGGTCCAGTAGATTCGAATTAAATTGACGGTGACAGCAGACGGACAGACACACGCACCACACGCAAGAGTGATCCTATAAGGGTTCCGTTTTTTCATTTTTTGTATGGAACGCTAAAAATCCTGCTTATATTATACTAGCTGTGCCCGCGACTTCGTTCGCGTGGTTGTCGGAACGTAATGTTATATAGCCTAAAGCCTTCCTCTATAAATGGACTACCCAACAAAAAAATAATTTTTCAAATCGGACTTTTAGTTCCTGAGATTAGCGCGTTTAAACAAACAAACAAACAAACTCTTCCGCTTTATAATATTAGTATAGATTACTCCCTTTGTGGTCAGTTGGTAATCAGTAGGTCCTATTTTATAATGACAGTGCAACAAATATGCCTAATCAATAATCATCATCATCATTTCAGCCGCACAGCGTGTCCACTACTGGACAAAGGCTTCTCCCAAGGTTTTCCAAAATGACCGATCTAGAGCGGCCTGCATCGAGCGCTTTCCAGCGACCTTGGTCAGGTCATTTGACCACCTTGTGGGTGGGTTTCCTACACTTCGCTTGCCAGTTCTCGGTCGCTATTCGAGAACCTTTTTGCCCCATCTGTCATCGGTTCGTCGCGCTATGTGTCCCGCCCACTAACGCCGCCTAATTTCTGATTCGACCACGTAGAGAATATGCCTAATAGCACAGAGTAATAATATACCTACCTACTATGCCTAATAGAAATATGAAACTGCATAAACTTGAATTAAATTACTCTTCTTTAGCAGTAGTTGGATACAAGAGCCCAACCACAGCATTCTCGTATGTAAGGGTTGCTTTGTCCTGTGTTCAGATAATTTAATACTGCAGATTGTTTGAAGGGCGCCCTTGCTGGCGGGCTCACGTCGACCCTACTGGTTGGCTGGATTTCTATAGGCACGCAGGCGGCGATGATCCGCGGCGACATAGTGATCACGCCGAAGCCTGTGTCAGTAGTTGGATGTCCAGAAAACTTCACCTACCCTACAACCTCCACGCCACCACAATACACCGTCGAGTTTGATAGGTAAACCTCATTTGTAAATTAAAGTACTTATCTTGTCTATCTATCTTATTGCCTTATTAATAAATATTTTAAAGACAATTTTCGTATTATGAATGTCAGTGCTAATTTTCATTGCTGGAGCATTAAGCACGCTCTATCTCGAAAACGGTTAAATTTATAAAAAAATATTTCATACATAATTTGTTGAAAAAGTTATATTGTACAACTTTTTCATACGTGAAAATACGACTTGAAGGAAGAGAAATATTGCCAAAAATCTGATTTTTGGCCTTGAATATCTACGGATGCAATCACGTGAACCTATGAGACTTTTGAGACAATATTTGGAATACCAAAATAAAGGTGTATATAAAAATCCAGCATATGATCCTGTGTAACGCGCTTATAAACCATTTTGCCTTACTTTCTGATATGTTCCAGCTGTTTCCCCTTTCATGCAAATCGTAAAAATAGATAATGGGAACGAACCTTGACCTGCTGATCCATCTAATAAGGCTAGTTTTTTATGGTTAAAACTAAGTGAGACACAGAAACGGGTAACTCGTACCAAGAGTCAGCTACTGGCCGACATGTTTCGATTCTAGTTCTCCACCTTTACATTCAAAATCATGGCAATCTTCAAAAATTACTTGTTATTCTTATAATAAGTATCTTCTTCTTCTTATATTTAAGAGCTGGGCTCTTGTCGGTGGAGTGCTTTCCATGTCTCTCTTTCTTCCGCCAAGTTCTTAACCTCTTTATATGTTTTCACGTTTCATTTTTCCTTTATTTGATCGAAAAAATTTCTTTTGGGTTTTCCTACTCCTTTTTTTCCTTATATTTTTTCTTCCATTATTGTTTTAAAAATCACATCGTGACTCAGTAGATGGCCGAACATTTTCCCTCTTCTATTTTCTATAATTTGTAGTATTTGTCTTTTCTCACCCACATTCTCTAATACCTTTTCGTTACGAGTATCTCTCTCCTTTTTAGTCATCGTCCACGTTTACACCCGTATAAAGCAATACTATATAAATACTTTATTTTTATTACAGATCCGGTACATTTTTCTTGTATAGATTGAGTTATTTGTACTACACGTTTGTGGGAATGATAGTTTGCGTGTTTGTCGGGGTCGTCGTCTCATACTTCACGCAGCCCAATGATCCAGCTTTGGTAAGATTCATTTTATGCTTTTCCACCTATCCCTGTCATCAATATGCTTATTTTTGGAGAAGAAAAAGCCTAGAAAGTGGACCCTGTGCTCCGAAGCAGCACAGCAAATAATGCAATCGCGCTAGATAAGAAAACAAATAAAGATAGTAACATTTGACTAACATAAATGTACCACAGCAAAGTTAATATTATTTTTGTTATTTTTTATTATGTGTTACACCCACATAAACTCTCCTAATCAACCCAAAGGTTTGACTGTTAGAGAATGCTTTTAGCATTAGGTCCGCTTGTTATACTATTACATTTGTATGTGTGTACAATAAAGTGTAAATAAATAAATAAATACCAAGGTCGTTTTTGATGATTAATGGCTGTTTGGTACTAAAGAAATCGTCGACCCCAGCGAGACGAATGCAGGCAGTGATTCGTCTGAATTGGACAACCGCATCAATACGGTAATTTTTTTAATGCAGCACTTTTAAACAATCCTATAGTTTAGTATAGCGGAAGCCAGATATGAAAGCATTTTTGCCCAAGCTGAAACGGAGACGCTCCTCGCTCTCTTAGTCAATTATTTTGTTAGAGTAAAAGTGGTGAAATGTAATTTTATTTCTATGATATTAAGTTCATATAGGTAGTGGTTATGATATTATTGATATTTTTTCAAACCAATAAACCGTCTTCTATACCAGAAAAGCGAAATATTTTCGTTTAAAAAACAAACCACACAACTGATTTTAATAAAATTTCTATAGGACCACCTGGAAAGCCTACGAGTATATACCCTTTCAAACAAAAAGAATTTTCCAAATCGGTCCAAGATGCCGCTGGAAAGATGAAACCTGGAAAGACGTCAAGCTCTCCAAGATCTGAGATGGCGCAGAATTGGGAACAGTAGCCTCTTTAGATGTCGGAGGCCAAGATCCGGTCACTGAGTCAACGCAGTAAGTTTATTTGAAGAAAACTTTAGGGTTGTTTGGTACACAGGTGCACCGCGACCTCCTGACGCCCATCATCCACCGCTGGCTGCCGGCGCAGCACCCGCACTGTCGCCGGCCGCGCCTCACGCAGCACGACATCGAGTTGCACGCCAGGGAGCTGGAAAACCTACAGTCGCGCACAGCGTACACGGTCAGTCTGATACACATTCTTCTTCATCTCAGCGCGTCCCCTGTTACATCCTCAGCTTTGCTGCTTCGGAGCCTGGGCTGCGCTTTCCCGCTTTTTTCTTCTCCATATATAACACACATGTCAATGGTCACCCAAGGATGTCAGAGGCCTTGCAAAATGGAGAAGCATAGCTAGTTTTACGACCGGCTTGACATCAACGGCCCTCTTTGGGAATGTATTTGTATGAAAAGTTTTACAACCAGCCGCCATCCGATGTTAACCATCCTTGGGAATGCAATTGTAGCACAAGATGTTTATGCTTAGTCCTTTAGTCGCCTCTTACGACATCCACAGGAAGATAAGAGAACAGGTCCTATTCTAACCCGAAACCACACAGGTACGTAGCAGTATGATACACATTAGAGCTGGATATTATGTATGTATACATAATATCCAGCCTTTATCCCTTTTGTTACGAAGTATTTGATCATCCTGATACACTGTAAAACTGTGCTCAATATTTACGTAGGGATATTTGAATTTTTTGTGTAAGTTACTCGTACCTACGCGTACAGGCCTGAATATTTAAAATTCGATTACAGGTTCACCAAATAAGAGTTATGTTTTAAAAAAATCTTATTTATTTCAGAAAGTGGACAGCGGTCGTGACAACTGTCGAGTCACACGGAAAAAGAATAATAATTTGTAATATTTTTTTTAAATAAAACAAATACGTAAAACATTGACACACATTTTGTGAACTTCGTTAACTTCTTCATTTTACTTTATTCGTATACCAAATATAGGTGGTGCTTTTTCTCCTTTAGATACATGGATTTTTCAGGGTCTCTTTCGGATATCTCCGTTTCCTTTAAAATAATTTATTTCAAATGGGGGCAGCACTGGACTCCGAAAAATTCATGTATCCCCTTTATAAATCTCATTATGGTCCGAGAGCCGAGACTCCAGACTTTTCTTATATTTCCTAACCAATAATTTGTTTGGGATTAAGTAGTGTAAGTATATATTTCCAGCTTACGCATACTCGTTAGTCAACAGGGCCGATTAACTGGTAGGTATGTCGCAGTAAGATAGATAAAGCTGTAATATTATTATAACCCTAAGGATATAATTATATCGTTAATAGTTATAATAATATCGTTATAAGGATATAAATATATGCCGTAACATAGATATACGAAAGTGATTCATGACTATCTTACTAGTAACATAATTATAATACGGTTCTAGTTTAGTGATATAGTTATAAGACAATATGCATGTGATTCAGAAACTAACAAAAAAAATTATGTGTAAACTTTATTGCTAAAGAAAAATACCCATATATATATTTTTTCAATTTAACATGTTTCCATTGAGAAATTAATGATTTAAAAGTTGTAAATTTCAAATTCCCTCGCAAATTTCCAAAACGCAACGCTATTGGAGGAACGAAACGTGACGACGCCAAACACTGTCAAACTGAATTTTCTAAATAGTCTGTACTGTCAACCACAAATTAGAAAGAAGGAGAATCTGTCACTGTCAATAAGTTGTTTGTAATTTGTATGATTGTTGGAGGTTATTTTCATTGTTTTGCTCAATTATTAGTGTTCTTTGAGAATTATTAGCTGAAAGTCTGACCCCTGGTGAAAAAAGACTTACAGAGAGATACAGTCAGATAATCTGCCTAAAATTGATGTGTTTATGATGACTTCGTACTTCGCAAGTAATTCCAATTTTACATCCTTTGAACTCAGAGGATTAAAAGCCGTGAGGTAAATAATTTATATATATTTGATAAATTTATATTTTTCTCAGTTTTATACTTATGAGACAAGTCAATCAATTAATTATAACCTAAAATATGGGACTATTATTTTTTGTTTTTCTTTTTCTATTGACACTGACATTGACAGTGTGCGGTGACGTCATAGAATAAAAGCACAAAATGGCACCGCGTTTAAGTCGTCCGAAAATGATAGTAGTTTTAATTATTTTTTTTAAGCTTATTTAATAATATTCTGTGATTGTGATATTTTTTTCCGTTTATATAATAACTTAAAGAATCATTTAAAAAAATAAAAAAACACATGAATATACCCTAGAGTATTGTGCGGGGGTTGGATGGTTAAGCCTGTAGCGGTTAAACCGACCTAGCAGTTGGTCGCAGTTCTAACCTAACCTATAGGTTTTCCCTAACCTAGTAAAATGAATACAACTAGTAATATGATAAAATAACCGACTAATTGATTTTTTATTACTCTTCATTTGGTATAGGATCATTCAAAGTAATGTTTTTTAGCTGTATTCCATTTCCGGGTAACCAATCTTAACCATTCAACCCCCCACAACACTCCTACAATTATTTCACTTAACTTAATCTAGTAATATAACTGTATCACTAAACTAAAACCGTATTATAATTATATTCCTAGTAAGATAGTAATGAATCGCTTTCGTATAACTATGTTACGGTACATAATTATATCCCTAGGGATATAACTATATAACGGCTTAATCTATCGTACTGCGACAGGTAGAAGGGGCCAAAGATAGGTTTAAATAATACCAACTTTTCTTATAAGTATTCTTAGTCTTGATTTTATATGGCAGGATTTTTGGCCCATCGGATTCTGGTTGCTTACAGGAATTTTTTTTTCGTAGTTCGTAGGTTTACATTGTAAACTTTAACTCGTTATCGTCCGAATTATACTAAAACGGCTAGTATTCATGAAATACAATAAATTAGCCCTTGTAACTTCGGATTACTTAATTGTATGAAACATAAAGCAATCATCATGTCTTATTTTTTAAATAACTCTTAAAAATTCTTTGTAGAACGAAAAATCCTTAAAACCAGAATCGAATAAACCGCTGCGTTGCCCCCGCCCCCAAAGGCTCGCTGTCTCGCTTTGGCTAGAGTAAATTTGCATGCGGGGAAGCGGGAGCAAAAATTTAGATTCTCTGCCTCAGGTGCCCTCTTAAAAATTTGTCGTCTTAAGAAGGCCTTGCACTCCTTCTTCTCGAGTCGAAAGGCTATTTATTAATTTAATTAAATCTAATTTGACCAGTATTTTGCCACGGCGATTCCCCGGTCATTTGCCTCATTTAGGTCTTGTATTGTGCATGATGTGGGGCATTTCGGGCAGGACAATAAGTGGTTCATTGGTTGGACAACACCACACTCGCATTTGTCGTTTTTGGAGTAACGTATATATATATATATACATTAGTATCTCGATGCCGTGTAAGTACACAAGGATGTCAAAGAGTTTCTCAGACCTCCATACTGTCTGCCTTAGGAACCTCCCTGACATCCGTAATCACTTTTTACATATTAGACAGGTTACATATTAGAAAGCGCTATAAAAAAGAACTAGTTACCCACTTACTTTTTTAGCCAAAAAATAATAATGGTCTATTTATCGGTAATAGCCAGCCTACCGCTGCAAAATGACGAATTAATGTTGTTATTTATTTTACAGGATGTTGAGGACCTATCTTATCGTTCTGCCAAAGACAGTATTTTTTTATTAGGTAGAAACTGGTAACCTGAAATAAAACTAACGTATCAAATAAAAATATTTTATTAGGTACTCTTAAAACACTGTTATAATATTACAATTACATCGTATATTATGTACAACAAAGGCTTGTCGAGATTCTTGATAACACAGACCAATATAATACTGATGCTACTATGTTTTAGTACATTTGGTGAGAAAAAGTAAAAAAAATAGTAGATATTTTTACCCATGGTAAGATTTGCTTACATCACTTTCGTTTAGATTAATTCGTTTTGTACATTGAATTAAAGTTTTAAAATTATCAATAAATCTTACTATACAACAGTGAAAATAAATTTTAAGAAAAATAATCGATCAAATTAAATCTTCGCAATTAAAATATATTAATCTAGAACTTATCAATGCTTACTTATACTAACAAATGGGCGTTTCCCACTTTAGTTCCTGATGCAATTTTAATTATGAATCTAAACATCATGTGCTATGTCAGATAAAGAGCAATTGAAAGTAGCTCTATACTTAAAAAAGAATTCTTGGTCAATATCCATATCAACACGCCTCGTATTAATACGTAAGACACGTGGTAGCAGAGTTGGCTAAACCCCACCGGCCAGCAGCTTCACAGTTCATAACGTATACGGTTAAGTCCAGACACTAATTGAGTTCTGTTCTCTTGCATGTGCGCATGTTGACCGGGAAGAAGACGTTGAGCTCGATGAGCGTGGCCAGCACCAGGAACATGGCGTACATGGCGAGGCACGCGCGCCCCACGGCCGCATCCAGCTTGAACTTGTTGAACCAAAACGTCAAATACAGTAACAGCAGAGTCGACAGTAGCGAAATCGCTGAATATTCCAAACCCATCGAATTTATCTTCACCTGTTGAATTTTTACAGTATTAGCACTACGAGTATACTTACTACGACACAGCTTAATGTTCAAAACATTACAATACTATATAAAATGGCATTGCTATTTTTGTAAACAAAAAACTGAAAGCAAATAATTAGAAGAAAGAAAAATTTAAAGTAGGAAGATAGATAAGAAATATAGAAATTCGCACGTTTGCCTTAACATTAACTATCAAAATTCGCAAAGCACATTCGCAAATACTCTTTTAATGTTTATAAGATAATAAAATTTTATAATTTAGTATAAAATAATAAATGTGACTTCTAACCCAGTAGTGGCCGGCTTCAGTCGGAGTCAGCGAAGCCTTGATCAGCCAGGGCAGACCGAGGCAAAGCAGAATATCAAAAGTGTTGGATCCGATAGAGTTACTGATTCCCATTGAACCGTGCCCTGTCAGATAAAACAAATCCCATGAATAAACTAATCCATGATATCTCCTAACTAAATTGATAAAAAGATTAGAAACAACATCATTATCATAAATTTTGTTCTATACAGGTACATTAATTTCTAAATATTTTTAACGTGGATTATAATCACTGATTTAGAGGTAATTATACCTTTTATTTATAAATTACATTGCAATATATTCATAAATGATATTGGAAATGATTACCTTGTTTTGCTACTATAACACTAGAAACAGCTTCGGGCACAGACGTGCCGGCAGCCAGGAATGTAATACCCATCACGGAATCTGGTATCATTAACGTGTCGCCTGAAAAATTAAATTCAATCTTCAATCGAGACATCGTGGATTCATATTTAATTGTTTATTTTCAGCCAAATATCGGCGTAACTGCTAAAATTAAGACAAAACTTATAGAAATTAGGTTTGATAATTTGTTCCTGGAACATCACAGAACCGTGGAGGAGGCAATCAGGACGCCGGAGTACGTCCTCGCCTTCCTGTAGGAGCTGGGGTGGTTTGAGAACTGACAACGGCGCCAGCTCCCCACGCAAAACGGGTTCATCGCAATGGACCAAATTACGGAAAAGTGTCCTCGAGGGAAGTAAGTAGATTTGTAATAGTGTTTATTCGTAACCCTAATGATTTTTGGTGGATGATATAGGAAACAACTTACATCAACTACCAGAAATTATTAGCCAGAAAATAAATTATTCATAATTTTTAACTCACTTACAGCTTAAAAGTCTGTACAACGAATAATTTGATATGGCCTAGAATTTTATAATAAGTGTCTCTCAGCTGATACAGCTATAATGATAGAAGACTTGCCTAACACTTTAAGACTTACCGATGATAGTGATCATCCATGCTACAATATAGGAAAGAGATCCAATCCACACGATGCACATTATAAATGTCAAAGGGAACCAGTTCTTAAACCGTGGCTTTTCACAGTCGGGGATGGTAAATAAAAATACCAAATGTATAGGCCATGTAACAATCCAAGTTGTCTGAAACAGAAATATTGTGATGCTTAACAATCAAGGAAAATCGAAAACAAGTAAAACAAACATTATTAACGTTGATAGTAAATAATTTCTATCGTCAAACTTTTAAATAGGTACCTTTGTCAAACAGCTTCGGCCTGATGGCCACTTCCACAGTGAATGCTCGTATTCATCAGCAGAATCCTTACTTTCTTGTTCAGTATATGAGCTATTGGCATTTTGTTCAGGTGTTACCATTTCCATATCAATAGTCTTGGTTTCTGCTTCATTAATTTCGTTCGGTCCGTCGTTAGGAGGAACGACAACTTTATCAATGTTTGGAAATACTAAATCTGTATCCTTTTCTGTAACACTTGTATGCGGAGTTATAGGAATCTTCAAATTGCCATTGTGTTGATGGTGATCTGGAAGAAATTCATTTTTCTCGCCGGTAGAAGTACTTTTCACGTCTTTCACTTCTGAAATCAAAGTTAGTTTTGTTTACGTGTATGTGATTAATGAAAATAGTAGGTCTAGCATAATTTATTAATTTTACAAACCGTTATCAATGCAATCTTGCTTCCCGTCTGTTTTGTTGAACATATTTGACACACACTTCCAACTGCCTGGAAAATAAAAGAAACTGTCAATTGTATATTTTTCTCAATACATTAGTAGGTGAATGCGTTGTTTAGTTCCGCTCTTACCTTTGGCAAAATTTTGAATAGATTTATCGTAGTACATGATACAAATATAAACTCCATAGAGCAGTACCAGCAAAAACGCTTCATACCACTGCACGTATTCGTCGTGCATAATGCAGATAAGTATCGAAACTGTGATTCCATATGCTAGACAGTCCCTGGTCAAGGGCCACCAATCAAGGGGTACCACCTGAAATTTAAGGACGTATTAAATATTTATTTTAATAATGTACATATATATGTTTGTTTGTTTTTATATTAATTTACCATCCCAGCGCCGATGCCGCAGCACGCTGCAACTGCGAGGATGTTGAAGACTGCGGAACCCACGATGGTGCCCACTCCGATGTCTCCCTCCGTGATGAACGTGCCGATCACATTGACGAACAACTCTGGGGCTGATGTAGCGGCTGCCATGAAAGTGGCACCCGCCACGTCGTTGGTCATATTCAATGCTGCAAACAAGATATTAATACCTACTGTAAATACGTGAATGAAAGACTTGTTTATTTAGAGATTTAGCATTCATCGTGACCTAATCTTGTAAGCCTTACCGGTCATTATGTTATGACATAACCCAGATACATTATACAAAATTTAAATAAGCTTCAAATATTCAACCTTGCAGTAAGTAAATGCCTCGGTATAAGAATAATATTATTTTTACGAGTACGTTGGTAATATTGTACACACAAAATTATTGGACACATACACATGGATTTTATTTTATTATATGTTCATATTTCTTTTTTTTTCTTTTTTATTTGGCCCTGTATCTTAATATATTCAGACACGAGTAAACCCATAATGAAATAAAAATATATAACTACCAAAAGAAGGATAAAATCTTGACTAAAGCATTACATAAATGTAATATATATGTAGCGATACCTTCAAAAGGGATGAATGGAACTCATCCAGGGTAGTTTTTGCAGAACGCATTTTTTACAGCTTGGGCTATCCATGAAATGATTTTACTCAAATATCAAATACCTAAAAAAGATAAAGCAAAATACAAATAATACCTAGGTACCTAACATTTTCGGACCTGTCATTTCTTTCATAGGGAATAGCATGTTCAGGTTGCTAGTCGAAGTAGAGCATTAAATAAAAAACTTAGTAGTAACCGTGACATATTCTATCGACGGCAGGCACGAAGAACTTGTCGCAGACGACAGCGAGGGCGATGAAGAGGTAAAGGGATATCAAAGCATGCAGCACGATGGCACCGTGCTGCCGCTGAAGCTCCGTGAACACGCCCGTCGGGAAGTCGTCGATGGCCGGCGGCGTGCAGTTGCGGACCACCACCTCTGAAACATCATCACACAACAATTCAAATCTACGGAAGCCGAAAACCGAAAATATTATCTTCACCGACATTTGGAGCTCCATCAGTGTGATTTGTCCTTATATATTTATTTGACGTGCTCTTTAGTATAAACATCGTTCGTATTAAAATTGAACCCCTTTCCATTTACAGACTCACTTGGTACAAATCAAGAAAATGTTCTGTTTTTCGGAGTTTCTATGGAAATGATTCAGTAAAGAAATTAACGTCGGAAAACGGTTGCATAATTAGATCTGTTAGCATAAAAATAGTATTTTCAGTAACGTATGCTTTGAGAAACGTAAAAAAAGCTTTTTATATACTTAATAACAACCCGACTACGGGAAAATTCGTACCTACTGAAAAGTACTTTTTATTAAATTAATGCAAGCTCGGCAGCTATTTACGGCTAACAATACATATATATATATATATATATATATATATATATATATATATATATATATACATATTTGAAATTTGCTAATTAAGACTTTTCATTTGATACCCCACTCGATTTCAAAGCAAAGACAAAAAGATTTTGAGCCACACTTTTTTGTATGTAACATTCGTTATTAACATTTTTTGCATACAAAATGTCACACGCACAATAATGACGAATCGAATTAAATTATAAAGACAATAATACTGTGCAATAACATAATTTTCATCTTGACTTAAATAATGTTACCTCCTGCCTGTGTTGTTGAGATGAACTCGCTCAATGACTGCACTTTTTAACACTTCCATGTTGGTCTGAGAGAAAAGAAAAAACTTAGAGTGTACCAGCTGCTTCTCTTCCCGCGCAGATCGTAGAAGACGATCGAGGGAATGTCAAATCATGTTAATAGGCAATGCGGCACCCGTGTGGTTTCGGGTTAGAATAGGACCACTGCATCTCTTCCTGTGGATGTCGTAAGAGGCGACTAAAGGACTTAGCACAAACATCTCGTGCTACATTTGCATTCCCAAGGAAGGTTAACGTCTGGTGGCAGCCGGTTGTAAAACTTTTCGCACAAATACATTCCCAAGGAGGGTTGACGTCATGCAGGCGGCCAGTCGTAAAACTATAACCAAATCATTTAAGCTGATCCGGCTATTTCTTCTCCATTTCGCAAGGTCTTTGGCATCCTTGGGTGACCAATGACATGCATGTTATATTTGGAGAAAAAAAAGCGGGAAAGCGCACCCCGGGCTCCGAAGCAGCACAGCTGAGGATGCAACCGGGAACGCGCTTAGACGAAGAAGAGGCGATGCGGCTAGAAACCTATCACTATTTTGATTCCTTTTTCCACTTTATCGTCCACCATCACGCTAAAGTGGCATTTGAGTCTTACGGTCTTGGGCTCGGTCTGCTTAGAGCCGGAAGACCCAAAATGCTCTGTCTTCCCATTTAGGGATAAAGACCTGATAGTATGTATGTTTTATAAATATTTACTCGTACTTCTATCTCGTTTAGTTTAGTGTTAAGGCGATGTGGGTTCACAATTTGCAATAATATGCGTGTTTTTGAAAAATCACTTTTATTAAACTACTACAGTTTATTCCGCAAAAAAATTACATAAAAATCTTAAGAATTTTCTACAGACACCCACAATATCTAAAACACGATTGAGCATTTTTGGCTCGATAGAAAAAAGTCACAAACATACAAATTTGCCTTTAATATAAATATCTATCCGTATGGCTACAAAAAAATTATAAATATAATGCAAAAAAATTATAAATATAATACAAAAAAATTATAATAAAGAAAACACAGTGAAATATTCGTCGAGAGCGAAGAAGATATTTAGATAATACATTTTTTGGCATAATTTGCATATGTAAAAAGGTGATTGTATAAAACAGTAATATGTATTATAAAGGCAAATTTAGAGATATTTTTGTGATTTTTTTCTATCGAGCCAGAAATGCTCAGTCGTGTTTTGGATATTGTGGGTGTCTGTAGAAAAGCCTTAAAATTCTTATGTAAAATTTTTGAGGAATAAACTGTAGTAGTTTAATTACAGTGATTTTTTAAAAACACTTACAGTTTTATTGGCTCTGAACTGGCGGGGCCTTAAGTATTTTGTTTTAAAATAGCATATACATACACAGTGACTTATCATGTTACATAGATAACTAAACCTTGAAAGTAATTTTAAAAACCCATTATCTAGTTCTATACAATATTTTTAATTTTAGCGGAAGGAGAAACTTCTGTTCCAATTCACATCAAGTATTTCTTTTTTTAATGTGATTTAAGTAGTGTAATAGATAATGTGTGTACAATGTTAGTTGTTAGATATCATCACGTTGTCCGATTCGACTATAGTGACAACGATCGCTCGTGTATTGTACTCTAATATTTAAAGATAAAAAATATAAAACGAAAAAAAAAATATTAAAGCGCATACATTATTTTTACTTTTTTTTACAACTCTAGTTTGTGCAGATCACTCATTAACATCATCATCACATCAGCCACTGGAAGTCCATTGCTAGACTTATACCCCCTCAAGGCTTTCCAAATTCCGGTCAATTTGTCTTAAAATTCCGATAGTTGCTATACTCATATAGCAACTAGTGGAATAAGAAGACAGTTCATTCAAAGATGTAATAAAACAGTCAATCCTATTGTGCATTTTAAAGGGACACGGACTTCTCTGACCTCTTTGTTAACCCATATCAATGTCAATTGATTTACTGTCTCTAGCTGTAGATATCGTACTGAACCAAAAAATTGATGTATTTAATTTTAGAACTATTACTTAAATACTATCAATACTCGTACCCTTTGTTACGTATTGTAGAATCCATCCAAATTTTAGCGTTATCACCTTTGTATCTCGGGAGGGCGGAGACCTAAACAGGGATCCGCCTTTGAATTGACTTTTGTCTTCTTAGTACAATAATACAGTCCCTATGAATTAGATTATTTTTTGATAATCGCTATTGCTGACTAAGACAAAAAACTATAAAGAATAATGTTATAAGTATAAGTTATATAATAATAACCATAAATTAATAATGTTAATCAAAAGAGGATTCGAAACTTTACACAACTTATGTAAGTTAGCCCAATAAGGACTTTGCCTTTTGATAATTCAAATCTAATCAATTTTGGTTAGTGTATATATAATGTCTCTCTCCAAATATATTAACAATTTCTTTGTGAAGCAAAAACATTATTCAAACTGATTGCATCAACGCCCTGTTGATAATTAAAAAAATATTTTTTGTTCCGACTGTCGAGTGATGACGCGTCGGTTCGCGTAGTAGGTGACGGAATATGTACGATATGATGACAAATTAAACAACAAAAAGCTTAATGATTGACACTCCGTCAAATTCCGTGGACTTTATTTGGTATTGTTAGACCGAAAGTCATGGCAGAGGTTCTTATTAAGACTGACAAGTAATAAAGTAACAATTTTATATGGTAGAAAGTATTGCTTACGTTATAATGTTTAAGAAAGATTAAAACTGTGTTTCATTTGGTAAAAAAGTACGATCCTACTGTTGGCCACAATCACACGAGGAAAAAAGAATGTAAAAAAAGACAAAAAGAATAACTGTTTAAATATACACTTAATAAGGTCCGGACATTATTGGGTGACAATGGGGTGGACCTTAATTGGCATTTTCATTTAACCAGTAAAAGCCACCTAAAGATAAAAAAAAACATTGATTTGAATAAATACATATTTTCAATCATCGTTCAAAAAGTTAAGAATACTACAATTGAAAAAAATATTGGAAAATTGGTTTTTTACCCAAATCATCCAAAATGAAGGCAGCATTTTAATAAATTAGTCATGTTACAATTAACGTTCACAATTCTACTGACGAAATGGACGTCGCGGAATCAAACACCGATGGGGTTAAATACTTGGTTGGTAATATTGGTTTTCGTGAAATTTAATTTAATTTAAGAATTAAATAATGTGGGTTCGAGTCGCACTCGTGGCAGATATTTTAATCACATATTTTTAATTTGGATAAATTTCCAAACATTGTAATGCTATTAAAAATAATAAATAATGTGGAATTTAAAAGGAACGATTGGGCGATCTACTCGTACCTTATTTTCCTTTTGATTAAAAAAAAATAAAAAAACGACTGAACTATAGCTGTGGACAGTATAAATAATACCTATATCCCATTAAAAACAATATGTATCTACTTGTAAGGAATTACAGTCTCGAAACCAAGTTTTTTTTCACCGTCAAAAAAGTTGAGATCACCATCCACATGAAAAACCAAGTTACCCACTGCTAGACAAAGGCCTCCCCCTTATCATACCACACGTCCCTGTCTTCAGCAATCTTCTGCCATTCGTGTTTATACTATACCTACTGCAAATATGTGAAAAGTAAAATCAACATTCGAAAAATATATATAAATTTTGATTAAAAATATTTCAAATTTGTATTCTCTTTATTCGTTTTTTACTTAGGTTAGGTTTTTATAAAATATTTATAAATAGTAAAATATTAAACATATCTACTACAAAATATATATACATAATAAAAACCTAACCTAGCTGCCTGTTGGCAGCGGGGCAAGGCCCAAGCTACCGGCGGTTAGGGCCGCAGAGAGAGAAACCTCCTGAAAATAAGTGCCGGTCCAGGAGTACTGCATTCTGAATCTGACCCTTGATCCAGCCATCTAGCGAGAGAGTCTTAAGATGTTGGTCAAGACTATTCGCGTTTATATTATTGTTACAAATAAAGCTTGCTAAATTCGAAGAACATTAAAAATGTTAAATTATATAAAATATAGACATAATTGAAAATGTTATTATTTCAGCACACTTTACAAATTCAAATAAAATAAAATAAAAATACAACTAAAAAAGAGACTTCAACGCCTCGCCGCCGCCAGGCAGGGTACTCAGAAGGGTGACAGCATTACCCGTCTGCACCGCGATAGAAATTCTTTGTGCAAAGTAGCTGCACTGTATTAAAAATTATATATTACACATTAAACTTGTCTTTGTCATGTAAAAACTTGATTAAATTAGATGTAAGTAAACATTATTAAGTTAATTTTTTTTATAGAAAATAACCAACAGGTTTATTAGAAACAGGTCGAGAGGAAGACCTAGGATGAGATCGAGAGACGAGTTGTCCGCTTTCGATAAAGAATGGAGGGAATCAGCCGAGGACAGAAGTTATTGGAAACGAAAAGGGGAGGCTTTTGCCCAACTATGGGACATACTCGTAAATGGCTATTAAAAAAAAGAAAATAACCATGTATGTTTTAATATTATGTCAATTAAAACCTTCATTACTTTTATTCCTCAATGCTATTTTACATACATAAGTTGTTTACTACAGCTCAAGTGGACGAAACGCACTCACATGAGCAACTTCTGCTGACATCTCTGTAGAAACATTTACATAATTATATCCAACATAAACATTAAACACACTTTACCGTATCGTACTTACGGTATAGTGTGTTACCTACCTATCTCTGTCCTTCTAACTGTAACCACCGTAAGTGACAATTTTTTAACAAAAATAAGTCAGAATTAGGACGACGAGATCTATGATAATCTTTATTTGTCAAAAACCTATTAGAAGTTGGTAATAATATTGAGCATAATTAAGGTAACTGCATCTTTAGTAAACAATTCCTAAACATAACCACTGGAAGATTTTTATTGGGATTATATAATAATAACAGAAGAAGATACTAGTTATATTTACATTACTAGACTAGGTACAGTAAATTATAACTTATGACTTATTATATTATTGCCATAAGTATTTTAAGGGGGTTATATAATTATGGTTAGTCATTACTTTCGTATTTGACATGTAATGCGTTTACTTTAAGTGAATTCTTTAAATAATGTAAGATTATTCCTGACGAATGTTGCAACTACAGTAGTTATGTTGTGTATATGTCTAAAGAATGTTGGAGTAACCATACTATGGTAAGTATTTAGTAAAAAAAAAGCTCAAAAATTATAAAAATGACAACAGATATATTTACGCACATTTATGTGTATCAAATGAACTTTTGCTGTAACATAATATTAAATAATCTAAGGAAACTTATTACACTGCGACTTCCTCCATGGTCAAGTGGTCAAGGCGTTTGCCTTCTGAACCGGGAGTCGTGGGTTCAAATTCCACTGGAAAACATACTTACATACATACATTTTTCAAGAAAAAGCACAAATAGAACGCATAACCGAAATTCTCAAAACTATCCCCACAAATTGGTATTAGTGGGAGTAGTTTTCAGAATCTAGGCTTGAAAGTAAAATAAACTTTGGGCATAATGTACCAGTATCACCCAATCGTTATGTTTGTATATTATTGTCGGTGTCTCATCAAATAGTAAACTCGTAGTTACGTAAAGGTCAGTTATTATTTTTATATTTTTAATAAAAATTGAGTTTTATTTTTTATTATTTTCTTAGTTATAAAGTCCGCCCCGAGACGTACCTGACGCGTAAGTGCCCATAACAATTAATTAAATTAATTAGATACTCGTTAATAAAAAAATATCTAAAAAAAGAGCTTTATCTATTATTTTAATGTTCTTTTGATGGCAAGGTCAGGTCGGTATGGACCCATGCATCTGTAAAATCCTGTGATTTGTGACAGGATGAATTTTTATCTATGCAATCATTTGACTTATGCCTAGGACACTAGTTAGTCGCCGCAATAATTTACTACAAATTAAGGTCTGCTAAACATAAATAACTCAAGTACTGCATTTAGAGTAATAATGCCCAGATTTTCTTTATTCACTTAATAATACATCCTAAATATAGTTAACATGTTTTTGTAATTAATTTATATAATATTTATTAAACACTTATAAACTACGTGCAACTAAGTGCAAGAATCTACAATATTAAATTAATACATTAGATAACACCGCGCCTGATCACCGCCGCTGGTGACAAGAGAGCTGGCTGCTTCTTTTCTCAACGAATTAGCATAGCTATCCAGAGAGGAAACGCAGCCAGCGTTCTTGGCACCATGCCGCACGGTCATAATCTTTCAGATTTTTAAATCAATAATTTAGATTAGGTTTTATTTTTAGGTTTAGTTTGTAGTTTAATCTCAATTGTATTTATTTATTTATTTTTTTAATAAACAAATCCTATATACATTAGACATTTTTAAAATACTTTATTTTTGATGTAAAAATCTTTAGCCGCATTTTTCTCAACTTCCCGCTTTATGTACTTACGAACACCTGCTTAAGATGGTTAAAGTTAGAAGGGTCGATTTACATACGGTGAAATTTCCTGAATCTTAGGTATAAATTTATCCGCCTAGCTAAATCCCACTTTAATAATTTCCGCATATCAAGCAGTGACATTGTAAAGTTAATTATGCACTTCAAACAAAAGTGTTTTATCTTTAGATAATATCTAGTTAATTATTTCCACATGCAAATGCAACAATGTGACCATAATGCGTAGATAGCTACTTTTTATACATGTTTTCCTCGGTCATTTCATATACTCATTTAATTTATAAACGGTCGATATCGTTATAACTTCTTACTATTGACTGAAATGACCATATTGTTCAGAATTGATGTAGACACTTCCTGCGGCACTTCTAAAATCGTCTCCAGCAATTGTCAAAGTCAACAAGCAAATCGTAGACAAATTGTCTCAAATGACCACTGCACTAACTTGTTTAACTGGATTAACTGATTTTAGAAAACACGACGTGTTGGCGTCGCCGCCGCTGAACTACTCCTGTCTCCAGACTCTGGATGTGCCAAATCGTGCGTGTCATGTCTCGTTAGATACTCGCACATCCCCAAGTGCACTATGGAGGAAATTGACAGATCAAAGAAGACAGGAAGTCCGCATTAACGTCGCATTAGTCGTCTTTCGATTACTCAGCCCATTCGATAGTTTTATACAGCTTAGACTGGATTGACTTGTTCTTAGGGACTGACAGTATTTACTTAATTTACTTTAATTTATTTTTAAATTTTAACGTCATTTTTAAAACATTCGTATGTTTAGTAATAACGAATGAATAGAATGTACCAAACAACAAATGCAATTCATCTTACAGCTACTTTTAAGACATAACGTAAATAGGTAGATTGTTAGAGTAAAGAGATAGGATTTTGGGTACAACACCTGTAGATCACGTGAAGACCGTGATAGCTCAACCTTGCTCGTTGACAGCCCTGAGGCGACGACGAGCAATTGACAATTTGCGCGAGGAGCGACCGGATGAGGCGCTGAGTCGGAGCTCATGCCTCCCCCTTGTAACTTCACCAACGCCGGCCTAATCACGCCAAATAACTATCAAGCAAATTCGACTAATCACCAACACGTTTATAAAACAAATCCCCTTCTTACAATAACTACAATACCTAATTCTCAAGAAAAAATATTATTTGAAATATATTATTTAGGTTTGGACATTTGATGCCTTGTTTATGTATACGGATAAATTAGGCGACTCTACCTGCTGCCGCCTGAGCCCTCGTTCAGCATTTAGCTAAGAATAGATACCAATGCACCTCCGGAATCAATTATTATCGACGATGTCACGATTGATATGATCCCTGATCTTATCGGTACATTGTCAATTGACTTCTATATTGATCAATGAAATTTAAACTATTACTGGGCTAAATTACGCACGTCTGCGCGAATTTACTATTTTAGTGTATATAATTATTGTTCATTAAAGTAATATATGGGTTTTATTTATTTACGTGAACTATGTATTGTGGCAGGTCAGTCCCTTTTCACTACTCAAATGGAGTACTCAAAGGTGGGGCTGCTACGCTCGTACCTATATACCTATGTTAATGTACTGGTTAAAGCATACATAATCGACACTAATTCGTTTTCAGAAAGGTCATCAGGTTATTGTAGGAGCCGACTTTTAGAGCCACGCCCGTGTTTTGTTAGTTTCCATGGGTGTTTACACGATGGCCCTACGTTTTAGTACTTGACAGTATTTATTAGGTAAGCGATACCGTTAAGACTTCGCTTCCCTTTAAAAATTAAAACTAGAATAGCAAAAACATATTATAGTTACCTATTCAATTGACGATTGTCTTCTCGGTCTTACATACTTACAACACTAGGTTGGCTGCAGAGGACGACCACCGGCCGACGCCACACCACGAGGCACTATATTCACTTTGAATAACGGGCACTCCAGCCGCTGCGACTATCTTCTTGCCTGCCCCATTCGATTCACTTACTGAGTGACCTAGCCATTCACCGGGATTAGACGCACTTCCGACCTCCTTTGATATAACCTTGCTGAGGTCCCGGCGCCAGCTCCATTGGCCGGCACCAGATGCTGAAGGGGAAGACTTCGGCTTTGTAAAATGTAAGAGTGGAACGGTACCTCGGTCGGAGGTATTCATATTGGCGTGGTGTTGCAGAGCGCGACGCAGGCAACCGAGGACGTCGCCACCGGCGTCCGAATGCCACCGCTCACTCAAACGGACATAATGGACCCGCCGGAGAGCTCGTCAAAAGAAGAATACAGGGGCCAATTATTTATTTCCATACAATACACGTAGGTACGTCGGCAGCGCTCGGGCGCAGTGCGGGAGTGACTCCCGCTCGCGGCGCGCTCCAGCCGCGCTCGCCGCCGCCCGCACATGCTGCTAACTCGCACAATGCACCACTTACCAGTACGTCTTTCAGCATCTATTGATCTCACGTTATATAATCATCAGGTTAATTTGTCGCGATCCATATTGGTATTACGTAGTTTTTTGAAATGGGCCAATAAAGTTACAAGAAGCAATTACTTTGAACCTGTACACTTAGACCAGACCATCTTTACTGTCCATCAGGGCATTTAAAGCTCTTCTTTTTTCTAACTCCTATTCTTCTATCATCGCCCTCGGTGTCCTATCTTCTGTTTTATAATCCCTTTAGGATCATTGGTATTATTACGAAGATTTTTTGGAAAGCTGTAATGAGATTACAGATCCGATACATCGAACATTTTGAAAAAATTGCAATTATGTGGCAAGTTACAACCTGTCACAACAACACATTAGACTGTACAAGTGTTTGGTATCAAGTAGGTATCTATCAATATATATAGAATTTAACAGCTCCTGACATTTCTGAAACATACACATTTTTTCGTTCGTTTTGTTAAATTTTTTTTTAAAACATTTGTTAAGTAAATAGATGTCAATATCGGCTGTTTTTCGATACCTGAAACGAAAATAGAGCTAAAGAGCTAAAGCTACTGATATTGTCATAATCTGTGTCAGATCAAAAGTCAGCACTGGTCGCCCCGAGCGGCGACTTTAAGAATTAAGCGGCACGCGACAGGCAATTAAACTAATTAAGAAATTTGAGCACGGACACTCAGTGCACTGATCATCGCACTCCACAATTATGTGCTTAAAATGGGAGGGTCTTGGAACAAAACTACATGTGCGGTACGATTAATTACTAACTACTAAAGAGGGTTCAAGAATTTTTTCTTCTTTGGTGGTCTGAGAAAAAAGAAAAAACATAGAATGTTACCAGCTGCTTCTCTTCCCGTGCAGATAGTAAAAGCCGATCAGGGGAATGGGCGAGATTCTGAATCATATGAATAGGCGATGCATAGGAAAATACCCGCTGATCAAATCATGATGTGGTCTGCTGAGATCGATGAATAATTACCGTTTAACGATATGAACAGCTAAATGCATGGCTACTTCATGATATGGTCATACATTACTGATCATTTCGTAAAATAGTTACATTATCCACCGTTACTTTTATTCAAAGGCGCTGATATTATTTAATTTTCGTGATGCATCATGGCGGTGGACAATTATTCTGATATAAAAGCTAAAATTAATGTGACAATTGAGGATAAAAAGGAAGTGAAATATCGTTAAGTACGACACAAAACTTCTTGAATTTTACGTAAATCGCTCCTAATAATAATTATCTAACGGCGAGCTGGTGGTGAGTGGCGACACCACGGACCCTACCTCCAGGGGGACCATACGCACATCATGCGCTTACACACACAGTTACACACCCCTCGCCTCTGTATTGCCTTGACCAGCAGGTCAGAGTGGACTCGCAAGAGCAGAACATACGCTCCAGGGTGGAAGTATATTGCACGTATAATGGCGTAATAACGGGGAAACACGCTTTCGGGGGTAAGCCTGTGATGGTGAAACCGGAGCCGCACCTCTCGATACCCTTAGCTGCTCACATTGTGTTCCGCCCTGGCCGCATCTTCGCGACTAGTTAGGGTGCCCACAGGCAGTGTACCAGGCTAAAATTGTTGTGAGAGATTTTTAGGTAGATGTCCGTATCTCACTCCATAACCCAGTTATTCGGTCCACTAACATCCCATCCACATTGCCCAAACCAAGTTATTTCCTTCCAGGCAATAGTTCGGCAGCTATGAAGGACTGTCCGTTAGTGAATCTTAAAGGTATTTTAAGCGATAGACCTCCAAAGATGCAGCCATCGCACTTTTTTGAAAAAAGGTACTAAAAGGCCTCTTCATGTTGCCTTTGGTCCCATGAACGCCTTAAAGGACCGGGTCCCCATGGACAATGAAATATAGATTATACAAAAAAAAGGTATACAAATCAACTACAATGCCTCTCAAAATGTTTGTATTTAACTATGAATATCAAAATTTCCTTTTTGAATGTTTAAATAGCCATCCAAAACTATTTCTTTGATGAAATAGATATCACATGTGATGTAACTCAGTACATTAGCTTTACAGATACAAGAGCAATGCTAGTCCAACAAGATCTTGATTAGTTTCTTCAACAGCTTAGTAATTGTGCCATCAACATGTAAACCGGCATTATCAATATTGTTATAGATATTGATTTATAAGTAAACACATGGTGAGCGCAAATAGTGGAAAGTTCCTTGCCCACTTTACCGACGACGTAATCTTAGATTAACACTAAACGGAATATTTTTAAGGCAAAGCTAACAATCAAACTTATCAAAATATAGGTACGTTTACAATTCAGCCTTGAACGTCTTAAATATTTATTTGATATCTAATACATGTAGAACAACATTGAGATCGATGTCACTACATAATTTCTAAACAAGATAGTATAAATAGGTAAATACATAGTAAGCAAATAAATTTGATAATTAAATACATATCAAACTTCATATAAAAAATATTTTAGTAATGTTAAAACTATTTCTACACAAGTTGGGTCTACCAGAATCGGTGTGACTTGTCCGAACTGTTAATTTATTTAATTTTTATTTCTTAGAGTCCTTAAATAAAAATTCTGAAACTGTATAAAGCATAATAATAAAAGTGTAACTGATCAGAGTACAGACGCCACTAAATATATTTTTATCCGACTACGGTAAAGCCAAAATGAAAGGGTAATGATTTTAGCAGTCTATGTATGTAAGTATACTCGTATGTATTTACGAGTATGTATGTATGTATTTGGACATTTATGTGTGTTACCACCGTAGCATCTGAACCACTTATCCATTCACAAATAAGATGTCAATCGATTCATCATTATTGTCCGGGTAACATATGCAATATTTGTATGCAAAAAATGTATATAACAAATGTTACATGCCAAAAAAATGTTTTAAAAATATAGGTAAGTGTACATTGCTAGCCGTTAAGGGGCTACATACATTTTTCTGGGTCTAGTGCTGGCCAATTTAAAACAAATTATTTGAAAGGAAACGGAGATATCATTTTAAATGGCGTTCTAGTAAGCCCTAGATAAACTTCAAATTATGAACTACTGCTTACAGTCTAAATTGAGAACGTGAAGCTTTTGTTCGCACATTTGCCAAAAGTGGCCGTTTTTCATCCTTAGCTTCTTCTTCTTCTCGAGGCGAAAGGCTATTAATTTATATAATTTATGCAGCTATAATAGCCGTTTATGAACTGCTAAGCAATTTACATACGTAATATGTATTGGTAAAAATACAATTACCTACTTTCCGTGCGCCCGCGCAGTCATAAACCTGCCTGCGTCTTTCATTTGACTGATCCGGAGTCCAGTCTTATTGACACTGCTGCCGATAACACTGATACGATTCCACTACTAATATTATTATTTGATAAGTCTTTATTTGCTTCAAGGGCCGAAAAAATGATTACAAGCAGTAATGTTCTAGCTTCCGACTTTAAAGTACGTCTATGATAATAAATGTTCCGGTTTCGGGAAACTACATACTAATGTTATTGTGCTGTATATGCAGCAAATTATTTGAGTTTTTTATTTGACGAACGCTAAACTAATAAGTAAGAAATTTATTACGCGTTCGCGCATTTATTTATTTCTAGTCATTAATTGAATTTTTTTTTTGTATTTTAAATGGCGAAAATGTTGTTAAGGACTAGACAAAACGTGTACAAGAGTAGAGTTGCGATCAAAATCAGAGTGCTATTGTTTTTCGGCATCCCGACTTTATATTTTGTGTTTCTGTGGTCAAATGCACATTTTGAGAATTCCGAAGATTTTGCTGATACTTATTCAGGTAATAAATAATTATACAGGGTGACTTTTTAAACACCAGCCAAATTTTTGGAGCAAGTTAAGTCCATGATATAATACTACTTTCTATAAGAAAAGTTATTAAAGATCGATAAAAAAGTTTTGTCCTTCCATACAAAATCCGTTTAGCTGAGCGCTGATTTGTATGGAAAAGCGAATTTTTATTTCAGTTATTCGATAATTATTTTTATGGAAAGTAGTTCAGTATCATGGTCTGGACTTGCTATAAAAATTTGGCTGGTGGTTAAAAAGTCAGCCTGTATACTTACTTAGTTTTAGAATGTTACCTACATGGGAGGAATGAATTCACCATAAATATTGCAAAAACTTTATATATCTTTTAAGTACGGCTTAAAATTAAATGTGAATCTTGAATACTTTACTTTCGATATAGAAGAAGAATAATTAAATGTTCTTCTGATGATTCCAGTTATAAGGCTGGGGAAAATATGCTGAAAATAAGATGCTGATTACATGCATTTCCTGCTTTGCAACGATCGGTCAAAATTGCAGCCGCCCGGGCGATTTGTATATAAAAGTCTAATTTTTTTTTGTTTCTTGACTGTTTTTTTAATTTCATTATATATAGTTTAGTGATCGAGTATAACCCGTGGTTCGATTTATTACGGGTATGTCCATTGCACGTTGCATAAAATCAGTATATGATTCCCAGGTGGTCCCATAGAATTTTTTAACCGACTTCAAAAAAGGACGAAGTTATCAATTCGTCGGAATTTTTATGTTTTTTTTTATTTATGTATGTTCCCCGATTACTCAAAGAGGCCTGGACTGATTTGAAAAATTCTTATTTTGTTTGAAAGGGTGTACGTGTCCTGTGGTCCCATAGAATTTTTATCAAAATCGGTTGTGTAGTTTGGTGTTGAGGTTGGTTTTTAGATTTGAAAAATTATTATCAAATAGTTTCTGCGATGTAACATTATATATTCTGCCGCCCTTAGAGTCTGATCGTGACGGGCTATGAATCCACTACATGACAAAAAGTCAAATCAGACCCTTTTTCTAAATGTCAAAACAAGCATTTTTTATGGGATTTGTATGAAAATCAGAACCGTGACGTCATAATTTTTTTGAGTCAAATAGCGCTCTTAATATCAGTTTTCTGCATTATTAAATTTAAAATCATGTTGAAAATTGATATGATCAATGACAAGTACCAAATCATTTATTTTTGACCCCGTCATCTACCCAATCGTCGTTTGTCTCATTGCAGGTTCAGCGGAGAGGTTTTCCGGACGGAAGTTGTTGGGCATTTTGGAAAGCGGCAAGAACTGCACACCAGCCGCCATACTGGAGTTCCCTTCCGACGGACTCAGCCGAGCGCAGAGACAGCATGCAAGTCTAACATACTCGTATATTCTATTTCTGTCGGCACTTCTGCCATCATACCGAAAAATATGCTTTTAATTCAGTTAGATAACAATTTTTTTGAGTGGCTGAAATAGAGACATTTGCTCGAATAACAATAATTTCAAAATTATATTTTTAAATCACGAAAAATGATTCTAGAAAATATATTTGCGTTTTTTTGATGTTATTTATCCTGATTCAAAGCTACTTACATAGGTATATATATTTCAACAAATCGAAATATTACGTTTCTTATTTATTTACTGTACTATACTATTTTCTACAATATGTTCAATCAAGCCGAAGAGGCCAACGAATGAAGGTAACGTTACGAGATTTATAAATTTGGTTTTGAATGAAAAGAGATCCTTGAACCAACCAATTTATTTTATTTAAATTAGAATCAGAATTTATTGCAAATCACTGTTATACAAGATCTTACATTAGTTATTACAGTATAAGTGACGCCCTGTGGGGACACAGCAAACATGAGAGGCCACTAGATGCCATATTACTTAAATATAAAATTACATATAACAAAATTTTAATTTGATTAATTAATTAACAAATATAAAGTGTTTTACTTGGCTGAAATGAATGTAAATAAATACTCAGGTACCTATTAGATTTACGACGACATAATATTGTATTGCTATCGATTATGTACTTGATAAAAAACGCTTAGAAAATGAAGATAGCAATAAATGAGTAAGCCGTAAGTCATACACGAATAGTAATGAGTGAAACTGACCGTATCGACGACTTATTTTACAACCGGTCTTTAATTCGATTCGAATGTACAGGTACCTATATGTTTTCATGTTTGCTTCTCAAAGAAAAGTCTTGCAAGCAATGACAGTACATTTTCCCAAGCGTACAGAAGAAGTCTGTATTGTTACTCCAAAAGCGGTACGCAAGACGTACGTTACTGCTTATCCGCGTTTCAATGTTTAGCAACATTGATCATTAATACATAATGGTAAAGTCTAATTTGGTTTGGCATATATATATAGGACGTCACTTTCGGACGACTATCGTATTATTGTATGTAGTAACCCCTCTGTTCCGTCACAACCAATTAGTACCATTGGGACAAATAATTCTCATCGCACGTACCGGTAGGAATAAGCTCAAATACCTACAGTTGACGTCAGAACATTCAGTTTTTTATTTAGTTTATTTGACAGATTTAGGCTTCAAATTTATACTGATGCGAAAAAGTATCTCAGCGAGACCAAGTTACTGAATATAATTATTTTATTCTACTAATTTCAATATTTAAAATAATTAAGTTTTTCACAATAAAAACAACCGACTTCATCATTTAAGGAGTTTCTTCCATATCTTTAAAGTTCATCATCACATCTTCACCGAAATAAAATGGGACGAACTTGGTAGTAAAGGCTTTTAAAATGTATGTTTGCTACGCGAAAATATCGCGTAGCAAACATACATTTAAAAAAAAGCGGCCAAGTGCGAGTCCGACTCGCCCATGAAGGGTTCCGTAGCAGCAAGTAACATAATATTATACGATTTATGACGTATTAAAGAATAACTGTCTATGATACCGAGACCGCTATAGTTTTAATTGAAAGTAAATACTTTGAGGTATATACCACATTTTTTTTCAGAATTATTTTAGTAATTTTTCAAAAGTTACGGTGGGGGGGACACCTCAAATTTTTACTTTGTATTAGATTATCTCTATAGGGTTTGATCTACATAGTTTCAAAGCAGTTTATGTTGCATTTTAAAAGACCTTTTCAACGATTCCCCACACGTTGGGTTAAGTCCAATAAATTTTTTTAAATTGAAAAAAAAAATTTTTTTGTTAATTTTAAAAACCTACTTTTGGAACTTCAATATCTATCTCTCCACCAATTTTCGTGACAATCGGTGCAGTAGCGGCGGAGTACGAGCCCGGACGGACGGACATGAAGAAACTATAAGGGTTCCTTGTGGACTACGGAACCGTAAAAAAAGATACAGTCGAATTGATAACCTCCTCCTTTTTTGAAGTCGGTTTAAAAAATGTGCTCCTATAAAACCCAGTGGCAGATTTGCCCTAAGGCCCAGTAGGCCCGGGCCTAGGGCAGCCAGATACGAAGGGCGTCTAATCGTGCCAATAAAAATATATATTTTTTAAATAATATAGGGCGGCAAATGAACAAGCGGGTCACCTGATGGGAAGTGGTCACCATTTGCCCATGAACAACTGCATCCCTTAGGCCTCGGAAAATATTATATACTAGCAGCTTTTAGTTAACGTTTACCAATTTCCTGAATCAATTAAAAGTGGCCCACTTTTGTGGCCACTTTAACCCTAGAAGGCTAACCTTGTTTCATTACCCTTTAAAGCAACCATCCGTCATAAAGACGGGTATTTTTATTTTTTTTATTTTTTTATTTAGGAATTTAATAAATGAAATTATTATTTACGCATACGATAGCAGCAACGATAATTAATAAAACAAAGTATTATAGTTTACCATGTTTGCTTTATTTTTTGTTTTACTTAAACATTTATAAGGAACTATGAAAAATGAGATCGATTCGTACTCAAACTTTTTGGCATGCAACATACAACTAGAAAAAAATTTAATAATGTCATAATTTGTCATTTTCATAGTAATTAAAAAGTAAGAAAATAAATAACAATACTAAATTATTTCTCTTTGGCGCAAATAATACAGAAATCCACCTTATGTTCGCCACATATTTTTTACAATTATGACAAAGGGTTTTTGTCATTCTTTTTTTTTGTAATGACAAATACCGCACGATTTTCTTTTACGGGATTCCGTTATTGTAGATGTAGAAGTCTCTTCAGAGATTCTAGGTTCATTTTCTGATGATGTACCAGGGTGTCCAGGGTCTGCATTTGTATGGATGGAAGTTGGAACTCGTAGCACTTTTTGAATATGAAAGATATTCTCTTTGACGTATCTGGGCATTGTTGTAATTGCTAGCCTCAATGTACAAACTATATTTCTCATCAAGGTTCTTGCAGAAGTTTGTCCCTTGGAGGTAGCCCAAACATGCCGGTTTTTACCTCTGATGTTTGCTTGTGACAACTTTATAATTCGCGAAGATGGAGGCCGACAGACAGACATTAATTTGTTGAAGAGTTGGATGGAATTTCTTGTTCTTCAACTTGGAGATCTTCAGAATCCGAAGGCTCGTAGTTTTCATCTTCCTGAACATAATCTTCCTCGATGAAGTCTTCGGTTTCGCTTGCAGAATCATCCTCAAAATTCTCTAATTGCAACTCCTCATTTATGAGAGCTGATATTTCATTTTCTTCCAGCGGTATTCTATTTCGCGACACGACACATTCTACAAATAAAACAAATTATAAGTAAAAACGGTTCCGACTTCAATACACAAAAGTTACGTAAAGCTAACCATCCGTCTTAACGACGGGCAAAGTACGAATATCTCAAAAACAAAAACACTTACCTGAGCAAAGCGTGCGCCGATGCGATGGGTCAGGCGGGCACTGAGGTCGTTTACAAGGACAAGTCATTGGGGCACGTAATTAGAAAGAGACAGAGATATTAATAAAATGTACCCGTCGAATCGACGGAGGTAAGCCTTCTTGGGTTAAACGGGCCATAAAGTAAATTCATTAATTATGTATCTAGTCTATAAGATGGGTGCTGAGAATGAGGCGGCACATGGCCTGGGGCCTAGAGCGGCTAGGACTGCAAATCCGCCACTAATAAAATCTAAGTACGAAACAAATTGATAACAATATGTTTTTACAGTATGATAGTATGTTAAATCTGTCTCACCACACCCTTGACACTCACTAACAAAAGTTGCATTACAGGGCTTCATCATGGTGCATTGTGTACTGGCCATCTATTGTTTCTTGCTGCTCGGCACTGTGTGCGAACAATACTTCGTGCCCGCGATCGACATGATATGCGAACGTAAGTGTGCATGAAATAAGGAAGGGATGTAATGTTTCAAAGCATATCAACAGCAATTATGTCGGATAATATCACGGAGCCCGGCTATATACTCGTATGTCTGGGTGGCGCAGATTCCATCATAAAGTTATTTTTTTTTTTATTCTGACACAGCACTAACGCAGGTTTATATTAATTACTAAGAAGTAGGAACTCCCGAAATTAGGAGCTTCCATCACACAGCTCTATTGAAATAAAAAACATGATGAAATGGGTAAATGTATGGGTGCTATATTTTAGCATTTGGCTACCAGAATCCTTATCCAGGTCCTGTACTCGTAAATGTCGCAGGTCTGACCATGAAGCCGGACATAGCCGGCGCCACGTTCATGGCCGCTGCCAGCTCGAGCCCGGAGCTGTTCATCAACTGCGTGGGCACCTTCGTGACGCAGGGCGATCTGGGTGTCGGCGCTATCGTCGGCTCGGCAGTCTTCAACGTCTTGGCCGTGCCTGCTTGCTGCGCACTCTTTGCTGGCAGAGTATGTTACTATATGGTTGTCAATATGGTACAAATAACTAAGGTTTACACCTATATTGCCACCTCTTATCCACGGCGTAGCCCATTTGGTGAGAGCGAGTAGCCCCGAGTTTTGTGTCGCTCTCACGAGAACCTCACATTTGTGTTAATCCAGGTACCTAATAAGATCTACGTGCCTATTAAACAATTCTCGATATTTCAAGCATTACACAATAGTCACATGTAGCGTTGCCAGACGTCCGGATAAAGCCGGTTACAGTCCCTTTTTTAGGGTTCCGTACCCAAAGGGTGCAAACGGAACCCTATTACTGAGACTCCGCTGTCTGTCCGTCTGTCCGTCTTTCCGTCTGTCTGTCTGTCCGCCTGTCACAGGGCTCTATCTCTTGAACCGTAATAGCTAGACACTTGAAATTTTCACCGATTGTGTATTACTGTAGCTGCTATAACAAAAAATACTAAAAATAGAAAAAAGTTAAAAATTAAAGGCGGTCGTCTTACAAGAAACGTGTTTTATACAGCGTTTTTAACTCGATCTTTATAATGGCATTAACTAGATACTTGAAATTTTCACTGATTATGTCTTACTATGACCACCATAACAAGAAATACTAAAAATAAGATAAAGTAAAAAATAAAAAGGGGTCGTCATACAAGAAACGTGTTTCTTCAGCGTTTTAAAACATTTTACGGAGGTACGGAACCCTTCTTGTACAAGTCCGACTCGCACTTGCCCGTTTATTTTTTATATTTGTCATGTGTTAGTTTCGGCTCGGCCCGTCTGTATCGCTAGCGCAAGCGAATTATGTGGTAAATGATAAAAAGCCAAGTTTTACTTCAAAAATATTGTCGTGTAATACTAAAAATTTAAGGGTGAACAACCTTTATAACTAAATGTTCGGCTGAACTGGTTGGTCTGACCCTCTTCGCTTTTCAGACCTGAAAACCCTAGTCACGTATACCAGTCATTTTTTTAATATATATAATTAAATCATTATACAAATAGGTATGTGGTTTTATTTCACTCGAGTACTTGCCTGTTTAGTATCTGACTTTCAATAAATATAGGTGGTACTTAACGCGAATAGATAAGATCAGCTGCATTCAAGATAACTAATTTATTTATTTATTATATATTTATAATGCACTGTAAAGCTGATTACAACTAGAAGAAAGGGCCACATTGCAGTTTTTCATCTTGGCTACTTACCTTAAATATGCCATACGAGAAGTGGTACGTGTACGCTGTAACGTGCAACGTACCTAACATTGCACGTTACAGCGTCCATTTGGTTACATTTGCGCCCTGTTGCACTACATGGCGCCCACCATCTTGAATACATCAATCACTTCGGGGTCGACGAAAACATACACAACACTACGCCAGACAACACAACTCATGTGTCAAGCATTTTAAAATTATTTTTATATTCTCACGTGATAAGCAGTATCCCACAAACATGTAATATCATATTTTCTATGCTACTACCTATTGCTTATAGTCTACATACGAGTATTTTTTTTAACTACTTACAAATAAGTACAATGTCAAATCAAAAATATTAAAATTGTCTACGAACCGCTACGAACGTCGTAGGTTGCTACGACATCGTAGCAGAATAATATTGTTCGCAGATTACGTTTTTATAGTGTAGTTTTGGCTGTGGTTTTGGGATAAAGAAGGTATTCTAACACGTGGTCACTTCTCCACTGGAGCGCAATGTATGTGTCTCTATGTCTGGCTATGGCTTCGTAACGCCCAAAGGAATGAAAAGATTTGGATGGTTGTGGTCAACGTGGTTTAATTTTTTTAAAGGTCTTAGCTATGTTTAACTGAACTCTATTCAGCCGTTAACAAAAAAGGGAGCTTGAGTAAGCCAGAGACTTAAAAAAAAATAGTTTACGTTTTCTTGTCATCAGATCATATATTTGGACTGGTGGTCGATCTCCCGGGACTGCCTAATGTATGCCGTGGCGGTGGTAACGTTGATCCTAACGCTGCTGGACGACAGGGTATACTGGCACGAAGCTCTGCTGCTGGTGCTGTTATATACACTGTACATTCTAGGTGAGACTTGAGGCCCATTTACACACTCCAAGACTATTGCTTTGCAACAGTGCTTACAATTAAATTGAAGCAATAGATGACTTACCTGGTCTTAACAAAACGAAGATCATACAAATAATGTATTATTTTAATTAATTGTATGCAACAGGCAAAATATTTGCAGTGTGGAAATAGACCTTTATAAACCTGTGCCAGTGGTATAATTTGTGTCGTGTGGTGTCCACTCCATTCTGCGGATGTTCACACTTGAGTAGTTAACTGTCTAATACAAGTTATCTAATGGAATACTTTAACACTGGGCACTTATATTGTATGTTCTGCATACATACGTCTTTATCCCTAACGGGGTAAACAAAGCATAGCCAGTAAGACCCTAACGTCATGGTGGACGTGAAGGTGGAAAAAGGGAATTAAAACAGTGATGGGTTGCCAGTCGCATCGCGCCCGCGTGTTGATTCCAATGGGACGACCTCCGTGGTGTAATGGTCAACACGCTAGTCCGCCAATCTGGAGGTTCTGAGTTAGATCCCCAGCCAGGGCAAGTTGGAAAATGGCCTTTTTCAAATTGTCCTGGGTCTTGGGTGTTCATCTATATAGGTATATATTTATTATAACATATATAGTATCGTTGAGTTAGTATCCCATAAAACACAAGTTTAAAACATACATTGGGGCTAGCTCAATCAGTGTGATTTGTCCCTATATATTTATTTATTTATATAATTTGACCCCTTTATCGGGATGTTTTACGTTTTTTCTTTTCTCCCAGACCAGCGTGGAAGATTATATAGTACTTATACCTGGAGATTAATTCACCAAATGTTTCCAGCAATGGTATTTAACGGACGTTTGGGGACCTTCGTGAAAGGCGGCTGTTGTCTTTTCAAGAAGCCCAAAATATACACAGAGATTACACCACTGCTTATAAAAGGTTTGTAAACCGGTCATCCTTTTTTTCTGTTAGTGGCCAACATTAGTACCGATCAGATTATTAGAAGTTAACTCATAAATCGTATGTTATTATACAAACTCCTCAAACAACAAATAAGTAGAAAGAAATGAACACATTTGTAAATGTCATTACCAATTAGAGGAGCTATCGATTTAGAAATCATTTGTAAACGTAAACATATAATTAAATGTAAACTGAATAGTTGAAACATATAATTAAAAATCATATTATCTAATCAAAGAAATCTAATAATAGGTACATATGTTGGAAAATGTACAGTTTTATTGTTAGTCGTGTCATTTTAACTAACGCAAGCCTAATCACGTATAATTTACAAACATGACATGCGTTAACTCATTGAATCTATACTAATATTATAAAGCGGAAGAGTTTGTTTGTTTGTTTGTTTAAACGCGCTAATCTCAGGAACTAATGGTCCGATTTGATAAATTCTTTTTTTGTTGGGTAGTCCATTTATAGAGGAAAGCTTTAGGCTATATAACATTACGTTCCGACAACCACGCGAACGAAGTCGCGGGCACAGCTAGTATCTCATAATCGTCTCGTCTCACGTAATATGTATCTCAAACTTTTAAATAGTCGGCCTTTAGTCCAGCAGTGGACTTATATAGGCTGTAATAAAGAAAGAAAAAACTCTTTAAATAGGTATGATTTGAGCGTTGCCTAATCCTACAAACTTTCAATATCTAATAGGAATATATAAATACGAAGCTGTAGAGCTTAATATATTTAGATCAAAATGTATTAAGCTTCACAGCTGTGCCTTAGTGTAACCAGGAGTAACAGTGACTATTATATGACTTGCGCAGTTTTATCCAAAGTACATTATAAAAAAATATCTTTCTATCAACAAGATTTATTTGCAGAGGTAGGTATTGAAATTGCTACGATATACCGTAACGTGAAAAGCATAGCTAAAATTACCTACTCTTGATGTTCAGAAAAGCAGCATGCTTTGGACGCGTCACGTCGCATGAGTCGCACTCATCCCACCGCTGATCTGGAGCAAGGCATGGAAATGACTCGTCGCCACGACTGGACTGGATCGGGTAAGTATTATTCTTCCTCTTTTTATCCCCTCCAGACTTTTTCACCATCGACTAACTGGTATGGGTAAATGCACAACTAGGCAGTGGTAGTTGGCTGGCCTATATAATAAATAAATAAATATAAATATATACGGACAAATCTCACAGATTGAGCTAGCCCCAAAGTTCGAGACTTGTGTTATGGGGTATATATTACTCAACGATACTATATTTTATGTAACAAATACATACCTATAATCTATATAGATAGACATCCGAGAACCAGGCCAATCCGAAAAAGATCATTTTCCATCTCGACCTGACGTTCTTGATCGAACCCGGGACCCCAGATGTGACAGCCTGGCATGATGACCACTAGGCCACAGAGGTCGCCTATATTTTGCACAAAATACAAGCATTACCACATTTACCACAATATGGTACTTCTGCCTTCTGGACCTTGGGCGACGATTGCGGGACATTTTTTGTAGACATAGACATAGATTCATTTGATCTAAAAAAACACACATAAAGAAACATACACAATATATATAATTAATACACACAAATAACAAAACAACAATAAAAAAAGAAAAAACAACAAACAAAGATTTTTCATACTGACTACTGTAGGCAGGTGGTGGCTTGCCGCCCACTAGACGGGCCCCTCAAAGAAGCCGACAATAGTTGCCGACAAAGGAGCAACACCGGTGCACGATGATGAATATTATTATTACCTAATTTCATATTTTATTTTTGTTTTTATATTTTCACCTTTATCTTCGAATAAATATCGAATAAGCACTCTTATTTATCCTCCAACTCTCTCCTCCATTTAAAGTCTTCCCGTGGATATTGTAGAAGGCGACTTAGGAAACACAAGATAAACAAAGCTTATAAACACAGTGAGACCTCTCCAACCCGTCTGGCCAGCGTGGAGAGTGTAGGCCAAATCCTCGGACTGCTCTGGCTAATATATGGCTCTGGTAGTACAGAGGGTCGTGCTCTTGCAGTGGAGACTATAAAGACCTGATGATACTGATACTCTTATTTATAAGAAATATATAATTTCAGATACGAGCAGCGACAGTTCTTTGTGGTCGTGGCCGGACGAGAAGAGCTCCGCCTGGAAGAAGCTGCTGTGGCTGCTGACGTGGCCCATCAGCCTGCTGCTGTGGCTCACGATCCCCGACTGCCGCCGACACCCCTCCCTCTACCCTCTTACCTTCATCTTGTGCATATCTTGGATCGGTGGAGTTTCCTATCTAGTCGCATGGATAATCACTATACTGGGTAACGCACCAGCATTTCTTACTCTCATTTGTATGAATTGTTACCTTACTAACTATATCTTTTACATAGTTTATTATTGCTTCTGTGCAAACGATTGCGATTTTTTTTACTCTTAAGTTGAGAAAGGTTAATGAACTTGTCTTAAAAGCTTTGCATTTAATTAAAATGGACCTTAAACACTTTACGTTTTATAATGCAGTATTAAGTTTATGAACACGAGTAAGTCATTTTTATTTTTAAATTGAAATTACCAAATCTTCAGAAACTTGATGACAAAAAAATAGCACAAAAATTGTAGTTTCAGTGCTAAAGAACTAGTAAAAGTAATCACATTACATATCTAAGCAATATGCGAGCGTAATACAATACAATGCTAGAGCAAATTGAATTTTAACTACAATGCTGTTAGCGAATTACTTTAATTCTAGAAACGGGCAACGTGAGTGCGGTTTTGAAATCGGAGCTGAAAATGAGCAATGAAGTTGCGAGCAGCGAACTGACGATTGGCTTAGTTGAAAACTGGACAAGAAAATACAAATCATTTCCAAAACAATCACCCAAAACTACATTTATTTACTTTTATATTGTCAACCAAAATAAGATTTTAGAACTCCCTTAATTCTACTTGATATAAAATACAGAAATTACTGTTTTTAAATGGATGAGTATTATCTTACAATAAAACAACGAAATAAAACAACAATTACTTTACAATAAAACAACAAGAGAGCTGCAGTACAAAAAAAAACTAATTATTTGGGGTTGATATCTTCACATATGCAGTTCTTTTTTGCCATACTTCATGTTCTATAAGGTGTTGACCTAATAGAACGCGAACGCGTGAATTTTATCGCGCGTCTAAAATTTCAGATACCTATTTCACATCAATGTGTTTGATCCCCAATTCGCGAGAGCACATACTATCCTGTTTAGAGCATTAGTTTACTACTTGATTGCGAATTAAACGCCTGCCCAGACTATAAACATTTCTTTTTTAAATTTTGTAATTTATTTCCTGGATCGTTCCAGTCACGGGCTTTGTAGTGTGTATACATACATACGTCAGTTAAACATTCAACTTGGTAGTCCTTATTTTGAATATAAAATTTTCTTACAGGGGACACTCTAAACTTGCCAGACAGCATCACCGGGCTCACGATCCTAGCAGCGGGCACCAGTCTGCCGGAAGCTGTCTCCAGCGTTTTGGTCACCAACCAAGGTACCTTTTGCTTGTACATTACAAATATTAAAAATAATCTGATCGTGAATTTTTGAAGAAAAATCTTGAGGAAATTCGTCACCAGGGTGGGTCGACGGAACATGTTTTTTTGTCAATGTATGGTATAGCTTACTAATAACAACGACAATTTCAGGGAACGGCACCATGGGTATCAGCAACTCTATTGGTTCTAATACATTCGACATCCTGCTGTGCTTGGGATTGCCGTGGCTTGTAAAAGCATTGTTCTACCCCGCTACTCCTGGCAACCACTATGTGAGTAATAACATGATAATATACGAACACCACGGCAGTAGCGAAAACATTTTTTTTTTATGTAAGTACATTAAATGTTTGGTAGTCGATAATTATCTTCTTATATCATAGTTACAATAATTTAAAACACGGTATACACTAAACATTTATCACGATTTATAATGTGCATATATCATTTTATTTCGTTCATAAATTAAAGCAACATTTTTTCCAGCCTTTAAAATAATGACAAGTAAGATGGATATCAAGAAGTAATAATATTTAAGTCTATGTTAGCATGCATGTATGCATACCTATAACTATGCATAACTCTCAACTTACTCTTTGACAGTTTACCCAACGAGAGTTAACTCTCGTTGGGTAAACTGTCAATCCCATTCTTACCATGGGTTTTTACAAGCTTTTGATTAATTTGCTAATATAGCGACATGCATTCAGCGTCTTTGGTCAGGTCTGACCACCTTGTGGCTGGGTGACCTACGCTGCGCTTGCCAATACGTGGAGCCTTCTTACTCTCGCATGGTCACGACACGCGCATTGCTATCTCTAAATAAATATTTAGATGCTCTTTTGAAGAATCTCATGCTGTCATACATCTCTCAGGAAAACATCTAGCGTTTACACTTTATCTCAATGACAGAGTTTTTGGCAAAGGTACGCATGTTACATATACTGTAAATTATGTAAGAATCCATTCCAAAAGATTGCTTTTTCAACATCATTTGTTGGTTGACTGTTAGAAAATGTCCTTAGCCGTAAGTTCGCCATTTAGAGGTATAGTAATAAAGTTAAATAAATAAATAAAAGTCCCACCCAAGAATCCCATGCCATCCATTAATGGTTCATGGAAGAAAATTTGCAGTGGCATAGCGTGACTTAAAAGCGTTAGTAACAGATTCCGGACGTGATAGGAATCATGATACTCGTGCATACTTACATCTAACGCAGCAAATGGTATTTTTCTAAAACTTGTACTGTACGCAACCGTTTAGTCATAATTAATTTAGTCATAAATGATGTTTCAGCAAGCATCTTGGTCGTCGGGAGTGAGTGTATTCACATTTTAAACATTGTTCATAATTTTCAGGTGGCAATGAACTCGAGTGGCATATCGTACAGTGCTATCTCCCTGCTGTCCACCCTCTTCGCGCTGTACGGCGCCCTCGCCCTGAATAAGTTCCAGCTCGACTGGCGCGTTGGAGTCACCTGCACCCTGGTCTACATCGGCTTCATCATATTCGCCACGCTCATCGAAATGAACGTGTTCTTTGTAGTCAACCTCCCCACTTGTTTTCATTAAAATAGTCAATTAAAATTGTTCATTACATGTATGCTTATATAGTCAGTACTTAGTGATAGGCAAAAATATCTTTTAGTTCCCTAGTATTGCACTGAACGGAATAACTAATAGGTTTGTAACAACTAGGAAACTAGGTTTAAATTTGTTTCGTTTTAAATTCAAATTCTTAAGTATTAAGGTAGGTATACCTACTAGTTTTTCGTCGATGCTACTAGTAGGTACTGAAAGCTTGTAGTGTTGGCTATTATATAATAACCTGTGAAAAGATTAATAAAGTCTGATAGGATAGTATAAAAATATAAATAATTTGTAATAGTTATTTTCATGATAGGTATAGTATGATATGTAAAAATTATTTAATAAATACCTGTATGCGTATAAAATCTTTTAATATAATATAAACCTCATACTTTGAACCATTAAACTATTGACTCTTAAAATAGTTGGAGTAAGTATATTTTGTTAGACTTGTATAAAATGCGTACTTATAAAACATTAAAAAAAACTGAACGTGCGTTGTTTAGATAATTATTAAATCGAAAAATAATGTTTCTTTAGCCATTTATGTCCCATAGTTGGGCAAAAGCCTCCCCTTTTAGTTTCCCGAAAACAATTTATTAAAATTTAATTTAAAGTTTTTGCACAACTTTTGTTTTAGCTGAAATATCAAAATATAATCTTATATGGATGAACCAACTTTCGCTTAGCGCACTGTCACACAGATGAGCAAAAAGCTTTCATTGTGCCTTTAACGAATGCTCTATACCTATCTGCAAAAAGATCAAAGTAAAAATAACTGCTTACTATTTTGTTGATACTTAATTACAGAATGATCATATTCTACAATAAGTTTAAACAAAGAAAAAATAATAGGAATAGCAGTGGACGAACAAAAACTTGTATTTGTTCGTCCATGGTATAACCAAATAATAAAACCAGTACTCACGTAAAGAAGTCTCACTCAGCAAAGAAATTCAAAGAAATATCTACTGAATTTGGTAAGCGATATGGTTTAATTTAGCTCACGTCAGAACTCAGCACCTTTTCGTTTAGATACCTAGACATCCATTGCAGGCAATTTTCATTCTTATTACTCTGGACAAACGATTCGTATAACTGAATTTAGCATTCCGAGGGGCCGCCGCGCGCTAAAGAGTGACACAGGCCTGGTATAACCTTCGTATAAATCAATCAGTCTTTGCCCGTGTCCACCCAACCGTTTATGAGCAACTATGCACAAACAGACATACAGACACGCACACTAAACTTATAACACCCTACCTTTACATGGCGGCCTATAGCAACTATGCCTGAGAAAGACAATATTACAAAGGAAGATAATTCTGTGTCCAAATTCAAACAAAGTCCTTATTTTTCTAAGTACCTACTCGTACTTTACATTCTACTATTAGAAAAATATTACTTTTATATATTTATTATATCTTATACACAAAGCAAAAACTGAATTCCGGATACGTATCGTACGTATACATACATACCACTTTTACGTATAACTTCTTAGTACCCGATTGTCTTCGTGATCAAACGCAACATCAGTCACCATAATAATTACATCACTTTAGTCGTACGTTACGGCAGTTTTGCTAATAGCATAAAAAATGGGGTTTCGTCATATCGCGTAAGACGTTCAACTTTTCCATTTCGCCGAGCAAAGAGTAAAAAATCAGACAATACATAATTGGCATCTATAATTACAGGTAGCTCACGCGAACGCCCACCGCGACTCACGCTTGTGCATGGTTTTTGATGCTACGAGTAACTTCCAGTCTAGATCAGTCTGATTTTTACCCGACTAGTCAGAGATAGTAGCTCTGACAGATTCTACCAAAAACTTTTTATCCTACTTTGGGTGTGTGTGTGAACTGTAGTTTTCACTTTCCTAGCGCACCTTTTGCACTCGCCCTGATTATTCAGTAGAACCAGGATAGCTATACATGTATGTACGTATAATATAGATATCTGGGACTGTTCACCTCGGCTCCATTTTCTAAGATTGGATTAGGCATTCGTTCGCAAGCTTTACATATTATATTGTGATAACATTGTATTAGGCATAATATCTGGGTAAACTGACAAAGCCTTTCTGGCGCGTAAGCGACCAATACTGTGTAAATGAGTTTCTTTCGACGTTTCTTCTCAGCAGTGGTCGTTGCGAAACGTAAAAATCGGTAGCTTTTTAGTACTTGGGTAAAAATCCATCTAATTTAATTAGATACTATATGTTACAATAATTAATTTAATGCCATAACAATAATAAAGGCAGCTATCATATAAGTGTAACGTAACGTAGGTATACGACACACAATCATATCAACTCAATATTTTCACACACATTGTACTACACTGTATTTTTTACGTCTCTATAATAATGTCATCGACGTTACCAGAGTTCTGAGATTTTATTGTTACCGCTGCATGTTACCTTCTTTAGTGAGAGAAAAGCAGAGATATTATCACAGTCTTCTACGAGTATTTGAAACTATCTCGGAATTATAGCATTGATTAGTCTCTGAAGTAGACTTGGCCTCTGGGTCGTCGAGTACATCATCGACATCGGCTGCATACAAAATTTGAATGGCCTCTGTGATTTCGCCTGCATCACAAAAGGATATGGGTGTTTCAGTAATGGGGAAACCGATGTGCCCACTAAATTGATCGGTTTTGAAAACCTCATTGGCTGTGTTTTTATAAGTTCTTTCTGGCTTTCTCCTCCGACAAGAATGACCGGAATAGAGGTGCTTTTAAAATATTTTGGAGGAGGCGTGGGCCTGGCCGTCGTGGACGTCTCGATCATTTCGTGGAATACTGAATCATCGTAGTCTCTATTCTCCTCTATGATAGGAGATATAAACACCACTTGTTTGAGGCTATTAATGTCTTGTACCAGTTTGGCGTGCTCCTTAACTATTTCGGTGCCAGCGGGGAGCAGGTGATCAATTCGCCGCGATATTATTTCATTTGTGTTAAGTAGCGGATTCCACGGATAACCAGTCGAGCTCATTGTAATCTTACTCGGTTTATTAGGTGAACGCCATCCTTTAAATAGAATAAAAATACCAAATTAGAATACCTATACCTACTTACTTTACACACAGACGAATTTCCGAAGCAAAGCACGGGCAATAGCGCAGACACGGTAATGTTACCCAACAGTATTGTCTTCATACAAATGGGGCGCCTCGGAGTTCGGTACACACTCGATCCATGACTCGTCACACAACAGTAGGGATGCGCCGCAGTGACGAATGAACGTGTGATGGTTTTGTAAGCAGTAATCTTGCGATTTGTTAATATTATTTCGTTATAAATAGGTATACTTGCTTACTTACATTAAAAGTTACACACGACACGAGTAACCTATCGTAGGTAAGATAAAAAAAACTCTCAATAGTTTTCTAGGCTATATCTACTTACTGTTGTACTTAGCTTCTTACATAGGTATATTATTAAAATAGACGAAACATTATTTTGAAATGATTGTAGTAGGAATTATAAAAACAAGAAAGAAACTCAAGTACGTACTTAGATAAAATTAAAATACTCTGTACTGTAGGCGGACTGCCCTAGCGCACGTGTGGCTGTAGGTATTTATTTCAAGGAAAGGGCCGAGTTGAAATACTGTTAGATAACATTAGCAGCTTCTTTCTTCTAGCAGCATTATTCTAGCAGCGATATAGCTACGACACGTAGCTATATCGCTGCTAGAAGGCAGTGTTTAACTTTTCTTCAAGGAATCAAGGTAGGTAGAATCAAAAAAAAAAAAAAAAAAAAAAAATGTACCCCCACCAGACTCACTGTTCCCTAAGATACAGGTTCAATCCTAGTTTAGGGACCAGGGAATCACTACTAGTAACATTGCAAATGTTAAGGTAAAATAAAATGTAAGAACTGTTTAAATTTGTTACCCTTTGTAATGTATTATTTTTGAAAATAAACGTTTATTATTATTATTATTATTACCTACTGAAATTAATAACGAAATGTATCTTACCATTTTGAAAAGAGCGTCCAAATCTTTGTGTATTTATCAGATCTGACGGAACATCGTAACAGTCGACCTGGAACAAAAAGAAATGCTTGCAAGAAAACTGACGAATTTGTTTTTATACGACTGCGATACGTCAGGAGAATGTACCTATAGCAATCCAAGTTCAATAACTCGCTAATGTCGCATAAACAATGCATTTTCGCTACATAATAAGAAATTCGCAAATACGCACGATACAAATTGTAAATAGTTAGTAAATATCTAACAACTAAGTTTATAGACCTTGCCAAAAATCTGCTATAATATTAATATATAAGAAAAATAATAACTATCGGTGGGGACGCTACGATTTCAGATCTACTAAGGAGTGATACATTTGCTAAGCACTGAAGAACAAAAATTTTTTTTCACAGAAAAGAGTTTTAATGTAAATGTAAAATGAAGAGTAGGTAGGTACCCATATTTATACTTGTAAGGTAAAACAAAAACAGCAAGTATTAAGATCACATATTGAACTCCTTTACTATATGTAAGGCACTCACAACTAGTCACATAAAATAAATAAATAAATAGTCACACAAATAAATTTAGAATTTAATTGATTCTAATTCTAGCCAATTTCCTCGATTGCCAAACGAAGCAGGTACATTCTCTTTTTAGGGTTTCGTACCTTAAAAGGTAAAAACGGAACCCTTATTACCTGTACGTTTTGTGAACTTATATCGTGTAACATAACAAATGAACGGAACCCTCTTCACACGAGTGTATCTCGCACTTGACCAGTATTTTTTTTTTAGATCTTGGAAGGTATCTCTGTCAACTCCATTAGAGGATGTCCAATGGAGTTGTTCGGTACATAAATCCGTAGGTATACAAAGTGGAAGGGACATACCCGTAATAAATCGAACCACGGGCTATACTAGATGAAATTAAAATAACAGTCAAAAAACAAAAAAAAAATCGGCATTCCCATACATATCGCCCGGGCGGCCGCACACTTTTGTATGGAAATTCCGAAAATTATTTTAGTTTTTTGGCTGTTATTTTAATTTTATTATACTATAATGGTCTAGTATAGACCGTGGTTTGATTTATTACAGGTATGTCCCTTCCACGTTGTATAGATATATCCTTTTGTCAGAGACGCCGATTACATCCTCAGCTGTGCTGCTTCGCGGAACCTACATAACTTACTTACTTACGTAAATTTTTTGTTACACATTTTGGCCGACGAAATGATAAGCGTACTGGCGCTAAATCCGAAAAAAAATAGCGGGTGGTGTGTGGGCGGCAAATTGCCGGTCGGCCCCAGGCGCTGAAAGCCCACGCTACGCCACTGTGTTGAGCATAATCCTTAAGAATCCGAAGAACATATAGTATCTACTTAGTAGTAGTAGTCACTATATGTGCTTCGGTTTCTACTACTACTATAGCAGATCATAGTGACAACATTCTAAACAGACTACGATTTACACAAACGGATGCTATTCATCTTACACACTTTCAATTGGAAATTTACTCAGTAAAACAAGATATACCTACTGACTTAAACTTTTTAACGATATATAGTTATTTATTTAGTTTAGATATTTATTTATTTAGTTTTGTATTGTAGGTACACGCCAATTACCTCTTTTTTTTCCCATTTCCTCTCGCGGGTCTACTGGAAGAAATTTCTTTAGAAATAAGTAGCACCTAAGTACTATGTTTCCTTATTTTTTATGTGTGTTTGTAAGTTTCCAAATGTACTTAAATAAATAAAATAAATAAATAGTTAGGCCCAGTCTAGTGTAAATGTCATAAAAATCAAATGTTGTATCTAAAATTTTTATAGTTAATACCAGTAAACAGACGTTTGTAGCGAAACGCTATATACTAGCGATTAATTTTATAAGGCTCTCTGGTTTGTAGAGGATATCTAAAAATAACTCTTTTACAAGTGCAAGGCTTCCAAAAAAGTTCATCCATTTCATACGCGACCTAAGAAAAACTGAAACTTACTACACCTAAGTATTTTCGATATAAGTAAGTAACCGCTCATTAGTAGTAACTTTCTGTTTCCCACCACCAAAGATGACTGAGACGACCGAGATTCGCTCGATGAAAACACCAAGAAAACGAAGTTCTCTAAAAATAAAACTTCTTGCTCGATTTTTCGACCTCGAAACTCCCTACATATTAAAGTTTTTTCTTCCAGCATGGAAATAGAAGCATTACTCGTTTAAAGTAATAAGAATATAAGTATGCTCATAAGGTCGAAGTAACCCCCTTTTTAGTTCCAATATACTTATCCTCTTTCATAACATAAGACTAAGGCTAGGCTAGGACCATAAGTCGCAAAGACCACGCCGCCGACATTGCTATAAACAACATTTTTTACTAAGCAAAAATACATTTTCACGTGCATAACTAAATTAAATTCGGGTTCTTATATTGCTAAAAAACGAGTCAATATCATGCCATGGCATAGAGTGCAATTTACATCAATTTTTATTCATATTAAAAAAATAATGAAATGCCACTGTAACACTATAATTATAGTGCAAATTAATTAAACTACTGGCGTGAGTACTAATTAGCGCCATATGTCCGAGTTTCCTGAACAGAGCTATCGCTCTTACCTATCACAATTTCGCATCAAAAAAACGTTAAGGCAATTACTTACAATTAAAACTTCCGTAATAATTACAAAAATAATCAATTATTGTTAGACATTAGCACGTCGTTCATTGACTGACAATAATTCGTATCATAGGTACTTCAATTTTTAGCAAAGAGCTTGGACCTTCTCAGTAATAAAGCCTGACTCTGCGCTGGATAAAATAAATAAATATACATGGACAAATCACACAAATTGAGCTAGCCCCAAAGTAAGTTCGTGACTTGTGTTATGGGATACTAACTAAATGATTCTATAGTTTATAACAAATACATATAGATAAACATCCAAGACCCAGTTCAATCTGAGAAAGATCATTTTCCATCTTGACCTGACCGGGGATCGAACCCGGAACCTCCGGTGTGGCGGACTGGCGTGTTAACTACTACACCAAGGAGGTCGTCAAATTAGGCCGGACTTTTTAGCTACTCTGTGATGGGTACAATGGCGAGAGTTTTGGCGAGGCCTACAAAAAAGTCATCCGCTTTGCCTAAAAGCTGGGCACGACCCGAAAAAGACAAACAGGACCGATGGCAACCCAACGTGTGGTTTCCAGCCTATAATAGGACGACTCCATCTCTTTATGTAGATGTCGTAAGAGGCGACTAAAGGACTAAGCACTATCCCACGCTGCAATTTTTTATTCCTAAGGAGGGTTGACGTCAGGCGGCAACCGGTTGTAAAAAGTTATAACATTTCGCACGAATGCATTCCCACAAAGGTTTGAGGTCAGGCAGGCAGCCGGTCGTAAAACCCATAGTTACGGTTTTATTAAACGATTTAGCTATACCAAGTTTTATGTGTTCGGACTATGTCTTCTCCACTTCGCAAGGTCATTGGCATCCTTGGGTGACCATGGACAATATGGACATGCATTTGATATTTACAAAAGAAAAACGAGATAGCACTCTCCGGACTCCGAAGCAGCACAGCTGAAGATGCAACCGGAAACACGCCCAGATGAAGATATCAGTGAAATAATCGGCGACACAAATACTCAGTTTAGCATAAAATAACACTTACTTACCCACTATTTAGACAAGGTACATTATTGTTCTTTGAATCAAACGTAACCGATTTCTTTAAGAATTATTTTACAGCCTTGAATAAGTACTTTAGAGTCTACCTGGGCTGTTTGAAAAGTTCTGGACCTAACCGGGATTTGAGAGTAGTATGTAAATAAATTTGTGCTCATTTGATAAATAATAATAAATAAATAAATATAGGGACAAATTACACTTGATTCTTTATTAAATCGCATGTCAAGTATCATTGTGACAAGTTGAGTAATTATTTTTCTACGAGTTTTTGTTCGAGTGAATCTGCTTTTGTTCCGGAAAATGGAAAATAGTAAAATAAGATACGTGATTAATCAATAAATAATTAATTTCACTGATATCTTCATATTTTTTTCAATATTTCGTCTTAAAAAAATGACGCCAAGCCAAATCAAAGAGGACATGGATAACACAATAGGCGAATCTGCGCCTTCATATTCCACAGTTAAAAAGTGGACAGCTTTGTTCAAACAAGGCAGAAAGAGCCTCGAAGATGACCCGAGGAGCGGAAGGCCGTCTACATCCACCACTTTACTCAGCCGGGTTGAAATCTCAAGAGTGAATCTGCGAGCGAGTGAATCTCGAGAGCGACTTTTTAGGGTTCTGTACCCGCAGGGTGCTAACGGGACCCTATTACTGAGACTCCGATGTCTGTCTGTCTGTCACAGGGCTCAATCTCTTAAACCGTAATAGCTAGACATTTAAAATTTTCACCGATTATGTATTACTGTGGCCGCTATCAAATACTAAAAATAAAAAATAAACCGGCCAAGTGCGAGTTAAACTCGCGTGGTGAGGGTTCCGTACAATTGATTGAATTCTTATAGGTTTTCCTGTAATCTACAAGCAATGAACTATATTTCGTGTTTTTTTTTTCAAAATTTTAGGCTCAGTAGTCAGTCAGTAAAATCAGGGGAGGAATGGTCAATTTTCGTCTTCTTTCATGAATAAAATTAAAACTATTCATTTTACAATAATAACAAAAATATATTTAAGATCTTCATAAAGCCCTTTCATTTGATATATGACACAGTAAGGTTAACAAAGCTGTTTTTTTAATTTCCTAATTTGTCCCCCGAAAACGAACCTTATTTTTAAAAAAAAATTATTTACTTTGCACATGTGTGTTTGGGTCATAGGATTACACCATCCTACCAAATTTCACCTGATTCGGTCCAGTAGATTCGGAGCAAATTGGCTGTGACAGACGGACGGACAGACAGACGCACGAGTGATCCTATAAGGGTTCCATTTTTTAATTTTTTGTACGGAACCCTAAAAAAGTTGAAAAATAGATATTAAAAATGTGTTTTTTCTGCATTTTTAACTAGATCTTTATAATGGCACTAACTAGATACTTGAAAGTTTCACAGATTATGTATTACTGTGGCCGCTATAACAACAAATAATAAAAACAAAAAATTAAAGGGGGTCGTCATACAAGAAACGTGTTTCTTCAGCGTTTTAAAACATTGTACGGTGGTACGGAACCCTTCATGTACGAGTCCGACTCGCACTTGCCCGTTTATTAAGAAGATTTGTTACTACTGATGAAACTTGGATTCACCACTATATTCCTGAAACAAAACAACAGTCGAAACAATGGAAACATCGCGATTCTCCGCCACCACCGCCACCAAAGAAAGCCAAGTCACAAAAGTCGGCAGGAAAAGTGATGGCATCAGTGTTTTGGTATTACAAGGGAATTATTTTTATTGACTACTTTCCCAAAGGGCAGACTGCAGGCCCATACTACGCTAACCTATTAGATAAATTAAATGAGAAAATTTGCGAAAAACTGCCGGGATTGGCAAAAAAGAAAATCCTTTTTCATCAAGATAATGCTCCGGTGCACAAGTCAGTTGAGGCAATGCCTAACCTCCATGAACTCCAATTCGAAGTATTGAACCATCCTCCATATTCGCCCCGATTCGAAGTATTGAACCATCCTCCATATTCGCCTGATTTAGCACCATCGGACTATTTCCTGTTTCCTAATTTAAAAAATCATCTAGCTGGGAGAAAATTTTCGACAAACGAAGAGGTGATAGCTGAGGCGGAGCGGTTTTTTGAAGAGTTGGAGGAATCGGCCTATAAGAGTGGCATAGAAGCGCTGGAGCATAGATTGAATAAGTGTATTGAGATAAGGGGAGAATATGTAGAAAAATAATATATTTTTTTAATTCATTTTCTTTGATTTCTTAGTCAGGCCGAGAACTTTTCAAACAGCCCTCGTATCTTTAGTTTTTCGTTTCCATTCCTAACTTTAGTGTCAATCAAAGGTTGGTGTACGTCTTTTTGATTGCTTCAAGGGTCGACTTCGAGTCCACTGGTTTTCATAGCCGATCGAGTGGCGCACTGGCGACAAATGCCGTACCTACTATGACTGTTTACGTGTAACTACCTATATTTCACACATTGTTTATGGGCGCATTTATGAAACCAAACTACACCAATTTCACATTATAAAGTCCACTAAAACTGCGAGTTACCCTCAACCACGTATAAAACTGTCACTTTAGATAACTTCAGAAGCACGGGAGGTTCAATGTTTATGCCCCTTGTGGTCACCCATCCAAATGACGGCGCCCGAGGTCGCTTAACTGGCGAGAGTATTAGTGACGGGTACTCCCACGGGACTACCGAACTCTTCGAAAAGGGTCTTAAGGTCTACAGAAACAAATGGCCTTGAAGTGTGAAATAAATTGTTCACTCGTAAATATGGTGATCATTTCCATATTGCTAATCATCATGCACTAGATAGCCCTTTAAATTATTTTATGAACTGCCGTTGAAACTATTATTGGTAATCCGTCTAGCTTTAAAACTTGCCGTGGCCACTTTTGGCGGAGGCAAGTTTTAAAGCTAGACGGACTAATGTAAATATGTCAACAGTGGTTCATAAAATAATTTAAAGGGCTATCTAGTGCCTGACGATTAGCAATATGGAAATTATCTCCATATTTACAAGTTAACAATTTATTTCAAATTAGGGGCGCCACTTCAAGGCCATTTGCTTCTATATTCCTTAAGTACAGTCACTAAATTTAATGAGAAAAATCCGAGTAATTCTAAACAATGAAAAGAACTACCTACATAGAATAAAAATTTACTTAGGTATATGATAGAATCCAACAATAAAACAACGTTATGCTGGGTAACGGTATTTTTACAACCATTTACCGATAAATCAGATAACGTTACCAATGATATTAACGATAAAAGGTATTGTTAAGACTGTATTTCTTTTCGATGTTTGACAGAATAAATTGATGAGAGTTTGTCTAGTATGCTGCTAGAGCTACACGGATGTCGTGACAGTCTGTGCTACCTCGGGTTCGATTCCCAGCGCATTCGATTTATACACTTGTATAATATTTTACAAGTATTGAAAAAAGTATCGTTACTTATATCGTTAATTGATAGCGTTATTATAACGTTTTATAACTGTATTATCGATACCCCTTATAACGTTACCAGTAATACCTGTATGAAAATAACGTTACTTAACGTTAATTTTAGTGTGAATTTGGTATCGTTAACAAGCCCTGATATACACCTACACAATACTTGAATTATACTTACTGGAGAGCTAGGTACCTACGCAATACTAAAATTTTGTTAACTTACTACTACACGATACTAGAGTATAAAGTTGAGTGAATACTCTAAAACTATTAACTCACATGATCTTTCCTTAAAACAAAACGTTAAAATATTCGTATTATTCGTAACAAAAACTCGATGAATTTTCCACTTTTCGAGTTAAGGCCGTTCCTAAATTTTCCGAGGTGCAGTGCTGCCCCCATTTAAAATAAATCATTTCAAAGAAAACGGAGACATCATTAAAAATTTTGCTAATACCAAGTCCTAGATAACCCTTCAAAGTATTTTATGAACTACTGTTTACAGTTTATAATGAGAAAGTTAAGCTTTACTACGCACATTAGCCAAAAGTGGCCGTTTTTCGCAAATGTGCGTAGTAAAGCTTAACGTTCTCACTTGAAACTGTAAACAGTAGTCCGAAAAATTCTTTGAAGGGTTATCTAGGATTTGATAGTAGCAAAATTTTAAATAATGTCTCCGTTTTCTTTGAAATGATTTATTTTAAATGGGGGCAGCACTGGACCTCGGAAAATTCAGGTACGGCCTTAAATGTAGAGTTCAAATAAAAGTAGAATTAAAATAATATAATTAATAAATACTTATGTACTTACTTGATGAAGTCTGGATTCTTTTTTACTTCATAAATTATTTCGACTGATAATATAATCAGCCCATACATAATAATAACTCCCGTAACTACTGAGTGTTATTTCAAATAGTTCACAACTTTATAGGCTAAAAAACAAAACTACTTACTATAAAAAGGTTTCGCGAGCAAACAAAACACTGCAAACTTCCTGTGCAATTTCCACCTAATATGGTCTTACCTGTGACGGCACAAAACGCTTCTGTTTGAAAAACCTGAAATCTATGGTGGCTGCCACGAGCACCATGGTACAGAGATGCCACACTGCCGCCCACCGCCACATCTTTGCACTACTGTTCCGACGGCCGCTCGACATCGCCGGCGCCGGCGCTACTGCCACCACCATTTTTAAACTTTTCCCCACATATAACTCGCATCATATTCGTTCCTTCCTTCATAACTGGTGCGTGATTGTAAGCAGTACGTTTGAAATAAAACAAGGAAATCGTGACACTAACTCGAATAGCTGCAATTCCAGTCGGTCATTTCGATAACATCAGCGAATTAATGGTCGTGTTAAGTTATATGTATAAAATCCATGCTTATGTAATCAAAAAGCGGCCAAGTGCCAGTCGGACTCGCCCATGAAGGGTTCCGTAGCAGCAAGTAACATAATATAAAAGTTCTATTGCGGTTTACGATTTATGACGTATAAAAAAAACTAGATCTCGTTCAGACAAATTTTCGGTGGAAGTTTGCATGGTAATGTACTGAATGCACATCATAATATGATGTACAAAAAAAATATATTATATTTTTTTTAGTTTTATCATTCTGTTGTTTTAGGAGTTACACATTTTACCACTTTGGAAGTGGCTCTCGCGCAAACTATTCAGTTTAGAAAAAAATATATTAGAAACCTCAATATCATTTTTGAAGACCTATCCATAGATACCCCACACGTATAGGTTTAATGAAAAAAAATTGTTGAGTTTCAGTTTTAAGTATGGGGAACCCCCAAAATTTATTGTTTTTTTTTCTATTTTTGTGTGAAAATCTTGATGTGTTTCACAGAATACATCTACTTACCAAGTTTCAACCGTATAGTTCTTATAGTTTTGGAAAAAAGTGGCTCTGTGACATACGGACGGACAGACAGACAGACAGACATGACGAATCCATAAGGGTTCCGTTTTTTGCCATTTAGCTACGGAGGCCTAAAAATGCGTCTATTAGCAGAAGTTCGGTTGTTAGTTCGGTTGGCCGAACTAGGGCAACTTTTGGGTAGCAATAGTTCGGTTGATAGAAATCACCGAACTATTGAATTCCTGTGAATATTGTCGTATTTTTATGTGAATGCGAACTGAAATAGGTATACTGTTTTACTTTATATTATGGTTGGAGACGTCTCCCTAAAATTATTATAAATCGAGACAGTAGCAATGTACTTACAACGTCTAACAAAGTATACTGAAACAATTTTATGAGTAGATTCAGTATAATGATATGTTACGTTTATGATCCTCCGTTTAAAAGCGTAACGAAGGCGCTCGTCTAAGGCGATTCTCACATTGCCCCGCACTACGCAGCGTCAGAAAATGCATCCAGAAAACGCAACATGCAGCGTGATGCGTGGCAGTGTGATAATCGCCTAATAGAATCGGGAAAAGCATTCCAGAGACGGATGGCTTGTATTTAAAAATATTTATTCATAAAGTCAGTGCGATGATAAGGGATGGATAATTTTAGAAGATTAGAAGAGCGAAGATTTTACGAATGCAGAGCTAAGAAGAGAAAATTAGGATTTGACATAAAGCATGCATAGTATTGCATAGGATTCTGGAATTTCGACGCTGGGGAATATGGAGCGAGGCCAATTGTGACCGAAAGGCGGAGATTCATATGGTGATATTTACGAAACCCGAAGATAATCTAATGCAGTTTTTAGCTAGTTTGTCGAGTTTATGTAGAAAAAAAATATTTAAATTTGTTTAGCAAACATCTGCATAATCGATTATATAATAAATAGGAATTATCAAAGTTACTTTTGTTTTAAGCAAAAGAAAGTTCTTATATCTATAAAGACAGGAACACCTTACGACTAATCTTAGCGACGTGATTGAACCAGCTAAAAGTTGAGTCCTAGGCGGCTATCCCACTGCATCGCGCACCGTGGCGGAGCGCGGTTTCGACATACTGATGCTCTCGCGCGGTGACGCGTTTTCAGTGGTTGGGAGTAGGCGTGTTTTCTATACAAACTGAGCTTGCATACAATCTTAAGAATCTGCCGCGCCGCGCTCCGCGACTGTGCGCAGTGCAGTGGGATCACCTCCTTAGTGATCTTTGACACTGAAACAGAATGGTATGGTAACACCATTAAATTGAATTAGACTGAATCGACATCTTGAATTTTAGTTAAAAAAGTACTGGTTCGGCATGTATATCGCTTCAGATGCACGTACTGATACGTACCAAAATTGGCACGGATTTTCAAAATCCGTCAAGAGTTTGGAAATATATAAACAGATACATAACTACAGTGAAATTAATTTCTAATTTTGGTACCAAAGCGTGGTAGGCAATACAAAATTTCTCAGCTAATGTCAATGATTTAGGTACGCTAGTAATATATAAGTCAATGGCTAATGGTTAACTATCCGCCATCTTGGATAGCTTATTATTATTACATAATGTGTATAGGATTTATAGGAAAATATAAAATTCATTGCATTCAGCTTTTGATGGAAGTAGGCTTCGGGCACTGGTACCTATGACTCTCCATTGATTCAGAGTAACATATATACCTACTACTACTACAAACGAAACAATTTATCTGTACACACGTCGATGTGTGAGTTTTATACTTAGGGTCGCACCGCAGAATTATTTTAATACTTACCTACTAACGAGTTCGACATATTTACGATTATATTTTTCCATACCGGAAGATTTGCGAAAACTATGGCGTAAAAAATATTCTGTTTTATATGTATTAAATGTTACAGGAAAGTCGGAAACAGCTACATAATATCACTTCACAAATATTCTTCATTATGTCCATTGTCCATTTCACCATTAGTTCACTTTACTGATTATTATTGAGTCATTTATAATGTAACGCACTTATTTCACTAATTCACCATTGTAATATAGTAATTTGAATATTCGGCGCAAAACTATACGGTAATTATATGAATAAATTCAATAAAAATGTTTATCACGCTTATACGAACAGCATGTCAAGTTGTCATTGTCAACAATGGCATTTAGCACTATAACCCGCGGAAATCTAATCACATAGGTACACGCAGATGGCGTGTAACTATGTGATTACCTGTGAGCGAGGAGCCTATGTAACATTACCGGATTGCTTATTAGCAATCCGGTAATGTTACAATCTCGCTCTTGTGTATCTCCCGCCAATGCGAGAGAGCGAGAAGGGTATATATATCAAGATGGTTGCTGGGTAATAACGTGAAATTATATTGTTGCTTTGCTTACCTGTTTTCATCATTTGGAAATGTATGAAATATACGTTCTTTAGAGTATTGGGTGGATAAACAATTATTATACGCGCACCTTCTCACCATGATGGTTACTATTGGTTGACAGTTCTCAAGACAACACACGTCGCGTATTGCGTGCGGCTAGTAATTAAACCCTGGTTTGGAGCCGTCAAAGCTCACAAAGTGCGGGGGAGAGGTGCGGGAACGCCAATTTGCGGGAGACGCTGTGAGAGACCATTCTGTTTGACTCTTATGTATTCTGTGCTTCGGGCTCGAATGCATAATTCCTTTATTCGCTTATTACTTATTAGATTTTTAAAATATCAGATTAAAATACTTATTAGATTATAAAAAAGCAGATTCTTAATAAAAAAAGCCAAAGTACAACCAGAAAAATAACATTAAATTACTTTGCTAATTTTATTTTTCAGTATCTAGATTAAAACAAAAAATGTAATCCCTGTTTACTTAAAAAATAAATGCAACGGCAACCGCACTCTCAAACCATGGCAATAAATAAAGTCCTTAACAATCAAAATAGCTTTCTTCATTTTTATGACGATACCAATAGCATGTTTAAACATTTTTTTTTTCATTTTTCATTTTAATCATTTTACAGTAATTTTGTTTGAGGTGCAGTCACATATTGTTCGGGTTAATAAATCTGAAGGCGTACCTAATAGTTTTTCCGTAAAACGTACCACAAAATGTGCAGGTTGTGGGGTAGTGATTGGACTCGCTTCGCTCGCTAACAACTTCACTGTACTTAGGCACCTATTAGCTTTCTGATTAAAATTAGACTAGGCAGGTAAACAATACTAAAATAAGGAATTATTAAAAAAATGTAAATACTTTCTAACTCGATAATTTATTTTCATAACAAAATGACAAAAAATTTATAAAAAAACACTTTCGTTATCCTCAGGTTGTGGGTAATGTTTGTATGAACTTGGACTCTGCGATAACTCCATACAAATCTGCATTGCCCAACAGTACCTAGTCGTTTATGTCTTACTATGTCAAGCGTTTAAACATCAATCAAAAGATCCATCATGGTAAGGTATCTTTATTACAAATACTTAAATAGGTAAGTATCTAACTATTTACAAAATAACAGATAATGTTACAAAATTGTTTTGAATACAGTTCTCGAATTATTTTTAGGCTCGAACCTAATCAACAACCATAAATCTGTTTTTGAATCACTCACCTTATTTATGGAAATATAATCTTTAATTAACGGTGAAACTAATGGCTATTTTAAACAATCTTAATTTAAATAATAAATATTTACCACGCACCTCCGATATATCTAGAGCAAAAAAACTTATATGATAGGAATGTGGCGATGAAAACTTATGGTCACCAAGTACGCGACCGATAGCTGTACAAAGTGACCACACACGCGCACGTTTTACGTTCTCTACACTTCACTTATGTGTAAAGCCACAACACACCCAGCCGGCAACTGTTGCGATACGAGTATCACACTTCTCCCTGAAGAGATGAGAATATTGTTTACGCAGCTTGTCACCCGTACGGTAATTCTACTAAAAATGTTAAGACCATCAACAGGAACAACCTGCAAGTGTTGTTTCATAGTACCACATTCATGTAAGGTTTTAATAGGTTTTCCTAAGGCTTCTTTCGACACAAGATAACGAAAAAATAGACATTCTTCTTTTAAACCTAAGTATTTGATGCTCAGATTCAGTTACATTTTTTGTAATGATATTGGGCAAGGATCCATTCCCCATCCATAAAAAAGAAAACCAATAAAATGAAGACTTCCCACTTACCAAACTGAGTAAATCGCGAATTTAATATGTTCAGCGACATGGGGAGGCCTTTGCCCAACTATGGGACCTAAATGGCTAGAAAAAAGAAATGTGTTCTCCAATAAATAGATGATGACCAAAATTTCTTTGATTTATTCAAATAGCCATTAAAACTACTGCATTTACTACTATTTTAGAAAGGTTTAGCTTCATAGGCGTTCGGGTAGTCCTGGTAAATTGTAATAGTAGAATGGATCGTATCAACCGTGTATTTTGTTTTTATGAGGTGACCATGCCTACTCATGTTTAAAATCCATCCAAACTATGCAAACAGGTAAGTTACTTCATTAAGAGTCCTCTTACCCTAGACAGAATCAGAGTTTCCCATACAAACGTAGTCTACGTTTTATTTTGAAACATGTCAGTTTCAGTAATTTTTTTTAATTTTAATTGACCATCAGTATGGAAAACTTTTACACCCTTATATTTTCATTCAAGTTCATATTTTGACTGTAAGAACCAATTATAACCCTAGATATATGCAATTTCTTTAAAGTTACAAATTTTAACCGAAATCTGACAGTCGTTTCAAAATAAAACGTAGACTACGTTTGTATGGGAAAGTCTAGGGTAAGGGGATTCTTAAGTTTATGGTCCAAACTGTTAAGACTACCAACTAGACAAGTGAATCACTCGACATACCGTAAAGACTCCCATACTAAACAACCCATTATTTTCTTCTAAACCTGACTTATTTTGGTTGAAGTAATATAAGGCAATGATATACAGAGTGGCTTTTTATTAACTGACAACATTTTTGGAGCAAGTTCAGTCCATGATGCTGAACTACTTTCTATAAAAAGTTATTAAAAACTCGATTATGAAAAAAAATTATGTCCTCCCATACAAATCAGGCCTCAGCCAAACGGATTTTTCATGGAAGGACGAAAACTGTTTTATCGGTTTTTAATTACTTTTTTTATAGGAAGTAGCTCAGTATCATGAACTGAACTTGCTCCAAAAATGTTGCCAGTTAATAAAAAGTCACCCTGTATATATGTCGCAGTTGAATGGTATAATCCGCTAATTCACTAAACCCTCTAACTAACCGCTAACCCACTAAACGTGGTTAGCGGTTTAAATGACCGTAACTCGTTGCGCAATCTTAGACAATCTAGCTGAACGATTTTCCGCTGTTTAACAAAACCGAGCTGTAATGCCAAACAACTAGAGGTTTCGTGAATTAGCGGTTTATACCATCCAACTACGACATATACATTGACTACGCTAACTTTTTCGGTAGGTTCATATATTGTACATTGGTATGACATATGTACTTCGTTAATTAGTAAACACAAATTACGAACGCTTTGTTATATACGGTTAAAGATTGTGATAATAACTTTGAATGTTCTGTATAAAGTTTTAGAATTAATTATTAACCTATAAATTGCGTCGTAATCTAGAAAAAGAGTTTTAAGACATTTTCCTTTAATTCAACAATTTACGATGACTAATAAAACTTCAAATAATGACCATGTCAGTCCAGTGTCAGTCTTTTCCTTGTTTCCGAATCTGATCTTGGTATATTCTTAACTACGTCTAGAACTTGCCAATCAATAGAACCTTCAGTAACCTACACTATCTTAATTTCGTCACTATTTTAGCGATCCTGTGATCAACTGTGTAATTAATCACACCGTGCGTGTAGTGTCGCGAACGTGACAGAACCTTCTCGAACAATGTTCGCGAGCCAAAAGAAATACGATTGAATAAAATGAAATACAAGCGAAACTAGGCCCTATGTCCTATGTAATAAAATCTAGAGATGCTTGACCATGTTACACTCACACACATACCCGGCGCCTGATGCTTCGAAACACGTTCGTCGACTATGTAGAATATTCGAGATTAATGTGGACCTATTCGATGGCGCATATAAATAGGGAACGGTGGGTGCGCCACGGCAGTTCAATACGAGCTATCAAAGCGATCACTTCGAAGCGAAGGAAACCTACCTTAGTGCGACAAGTGGAAGTACCTGCGACTACCTTCCTGTGTAATCAATCAAACCACGGTTTATACTAGATCATTATAGTGTCGCGAACGTGACAGAACCTTCTCGAACAATGTTCGCGAGCCAAAAGAAATACGATAGAATAAAATGAAATACAAGCGAAACTAGGCCCTATGTCCTATGTCATAAAATCTAGAAATGCTTGACCATGTTACACTCACACACATACCCGGCGCCTGGATGCTTCGAAACACGTTCGTCGACTATGTAGAATATTCGAGATTAATGTGGACCTATTCGATAGCGCAAATAAATAGGGAACGGTGGGTGCGCCACGGCGGTTCAATACGAGCTATCAAAGCGATCACTTCGAAGCGAAGGAAACCTACCTTAGTGCGACAAGTGGAAGTACCTGCGACCTCAGCTGCTACGCGACTTGGACTTTGGACGTTTGGAAGACGTCATCTTTGGGTTCTGTAGTGAATAAATCCCTCATACGAAGTTTGGCATTTTCTCCAAATTCGAACCCCAGTTTCGTAACAATAGTATAATGAAATTAAAATAAGACAAAAAACAAAAAAAAATCGCCATTTCCATACAAGTGTTCAGCCGTCCCGGACGATTTGTATGAGAATGTTCATTTTTTTTTGTTTTTTTACTGTTATTTTAATTTCATTATACTTTAGTGATCTTGTATAGCCCGTGATTCGATTTATTACGGGTATGTCCCTTCCAAGTTGTATAAAGGGTTAGTTGCGACAAACTACTCGTATGGACAACCTGCTCGACGGCAAATAAATTATCCAGCAGCAAAATATGTTGCCGCAGTACTTATGACGTCAGAAGGCGTCGTAATCCGACTACATCACGTAAACAAGCCTCAGTACGCCTGTTAATTTCTTTATAAGAAAAGAATAAGCCCGAACGCAGCCACACAACCGAAAGACTTACTATGTAAAGTTGGAATACACAAGCCACAAGGTTTGAAAGAGCAAGAACAAAAGGAAACTAATTATTTATTCACAATTCATTCAAAAGAAAGAATTTGTGGTATCCGAAAGAGAGTATTTAAAACACACACGATAAAACATCAGAATACCAACAAATAGAATTTTTTTTTTGAGGAATGGCTGTGAAGACAGGAAGGTACATTTTCCAAATTAATAATGGTTCCAAACACCGATGATCGCCTCTATCATGTTTTGGTATGAACGCAATATTAATCCATCGAAATCAAAGTTTCATTACGGCACCGAACAAATTTTCTTTTTACTTCTAACAATTCAAAAACTAACGCAAATAAATCAATGAGCATATACCTTACTTTGTTTTTATTACTTTACCGATACACTGTAATAATTTAAACAATTTAAACACACACCACATAAACAAGCACATTCTACATCCCAATAAAGTTCGGCAGTGAAAAGAAATACTTAAAAATTATATTTTACAAATTCAAGCACGAGTGATGTACTTGTTTTTTATTTAATAAGTATTCTTAAGGCAATGAAGCTTTTAACGCTTCACTCAAAATATGAATCTATCAAATAATTTACTTATATTTAGTATTGAGTGGCAAGATTGAAAAGATAAAGCAAATAAACCAATTAATATGGTATTAAATTAGAAAATAAATGTTAAACATTTATACAACAAACACCAGCCGGTAACATCTATAACCTAATTGAGATTAAAAATATTCCGACAGTTAGAAAGTACTGAAGTGTAAAAAAGATATTTCTAGAGAAACAGTTTCCATAAAATTCACAGCTCCAAGCAATGTCAAGACAGGATGACCAATAAATTATTCCTGTTTTAGTTCAACATCGTTATAAGCCGGCAATATGATTTAACATTATGAAAGCTTTCCCAATTTTGAAGCCAGTCTTTCGTAACTATCATTATCCAAAATGTCGTCACACTATTATCCGCAGATTTTTTAGGATTCCGTACCCAAGGGTGCCAACGGGACCCTATTAATGAGACACTTGATTTTTACAGATTATGTATTACTGTGACCGCTATAAATACAAATACTTACTAAACATAAGATAAAGTTACAAATTAAAGGGGGTCGACCATCGATGCGAATCGTTTAGTGACGTTTTTGTTGTGCGTAATTTTTTATATCTTTATATTTTTTCTAGCTATTCACTATCGACCCTAACTTTCAAAATATTATTAACATTTACCTACACATCAATACAAAATAACATAAAACTTCCATACTATTTGAATCAAAGACAAAAAACTGTTAATTTGATTGTTCCATAAAATAATGTGAAAAGAATTTAGCATTCATTCATATTAGATGTAGGTACCAATGTAGAAAAGTCTTCGGTAACAAAGCGGTAAACTATTATGACAGTCGTCATAATAGTTTTGTAGTCACAAATATAACTTCTCACACCGCATAAAGAACTATGTATCTGTAAAAGGTCTTATAATCAACGCAAGTCTTACTAATTTCCTTACATAATATAATTTAAATTTACTATTAAGATGCATAACATTGAACATATAAAAGTAAGCTGTGCCCAATCAATATTATATATCAGCCTGTCAATACACTATTCATTACCATTAATATTTTGGTTAGTGCATGGTCTTTAAGCTCTGATGATATTACGCGCTATCCATAACATGATCATAGTCAATATCAAAGCAACAAAAATATTTCAGCAATTCTTCATAATTAAGTAAGAATTGTTCATAATTTAATTATTCTGTAATAATAATAATTTTACTTTATGTAGACCGAGCAAAAAAATACTGTTAGACCATTCCTTCTATATATTTTACCCGTGCAGATTTAATTTATAAGCAGAACAAGTTTGTACTAAAAGTCCTGCTTATTGCCTGTAATCCTGTATATTACAGCTAATCCTGACACGGAGCCTATTTTCCCACAAGACCATTCGGCTGGCTCAATACAACCCCTGTGCAATTATCAAACTGACCCACATATTGAAGTAAATTACGAGTTAAAAAGTATATGCAAATTAGTAAAGTATGTAATTGGTTATGGCAGTAAAAGAGCTCTGTGCTGAGCCCCGCTTGATCTGAGCTGACCTCGGTGTAGCTAAATGGTTATGCCGGGTGCCAAGCGTGCGTTTAAGATTTATTTATTTATAATGCCCATACATACGAGGCGCTGAGCGCTTGCTACGTGCCACTGGCTTTTAGCGTAAAGAGGCTCTCAAAGTAAACTATAAATTATTTCCTATAGAAACTCAATTTACAATTTTGCAGCAGCATAAGTCAGTGATTGTTTTATATAGCAGATTTATTGTTGATCTTTGTTATAGACGGATTCCAAGGCTTATCAACATATTACACCTTGCATTTTAATCTAGGACACATTTTTATAACACTCTATAAACTTGAAACTTGAAATAATCGCACAAACAATAGATCACATAAATTATACAGATACTACAGTCTTAGTGATCTGCCGAGTTACAACTACAAAATCATGAGATAATGAATACTCTAACAATTAGTATACATTCCAATTTAACATAGACAATCACTTAAATGTTAAACATGTTTAATACAATGATCCCAGTACACATATAACTAGTCATTTATTGGTTAAGTTTCGATGGTTTATACAATTTACGAATACTAATATTGTACGACAATCATTTGTATCTTGAAAGTATCACGGGCTTTGAAAGCCCCGGCAGTGATTGATTCCTTTAGGACTCGATATTTTCCGAAGTTCGGACTCTCAAGCAAATATAGAATGCCAACATTTTGACAATTTAAAATTCGGAATGTACACTAATTCTACAATGGTTTTTGACCTCAACTAGTGAGAACTTTTTGTAGCGCGTAAATAACCGTATGCAGCCAAGAAGGGGCGCACCGACGCCGTTCCCCAGCTCCACCTGGAACAAACCGCATCAAACTAATTTAGCCGTTGAGTCACGACCTCGGATTACACAGCACACTGACGGTTTATTTATCAAAAAACTATCTATTATGTCGTAAAATTCAAATTATAAACTTTAGTACGATTTTATATTGACGTACTTTATGAACTAAATACCAAAATTTAAAAAAAGAATCACATTATAACACTTTTTCTCTAACAAAATAATATTATGTAATTTTTTTACCATTAAGATACAGGTAAATTTTTGTTAAGGCCATCCTTAGATACAAATCATATGAGCCGCATAAAAATGATTACACTCTATGCGCTCCGAATCCCTAGCAATTGACGATGATCTCCTTGGAGATCAATTTATTTTTGTTAATGGAACGGTAATATAATATTTAATAACGTTACAAACAAGTTTTGATTCCTGTATGATGGCTCAAAAGGATTCTTAACCAAGCCGTACAACAAAAAAAAGAATTAATTATCTGTATCCTTTTAATTTATGTCGGCGCCTCATTCATACGTTTCCAAGTTATAAATATTTTGTAATCTCCTTGCATACGTATTCTTTTGTTTGTATAAATGTCTGAAAGTAGTGAATATAAAAAAATATTACTCCGCCCGAGATTCTAGAAACGGCGATGGAAATGTCTTACAACCTTTTACCAGTAAAGTCGAGAAAACTATATGATAATTGTTATCAGGACTTCATGGCATGGATAATGCTAAAACAAGCTTCTTCGTTTTCGGAAAACTAACTATTGGGCTATTTCCATTAATAAGTGTTATCAGGACTTCATGGCATGGATAATGCTAAAACAAGCTTCTTCGTTTTCGGAAAACTTACTATTGGGCTATTTCCACGAATTGTCAAGTGTTCCTCATTATGGTCTAAACACTCAATGTTAAAGAGTGCAATTAGTGTATATAACGTAGTCGATGTGTCTAAATATTCAAGCCGTGTGGTTCCCGGCAGAGTAGAACAGGACCACTCCTAGTCTCCCCGTGGATGTCGTAGAAGGCGACTTAGGAAACACAAGGTAAACAATGATACCTCTCCAACCCGTCTGGCCAGCGTGGAGAGTGTAGGCCAAATCCTCTAGACGCTCTGGCTAATAAATGGCTCTGGTAGCACAGAGAGGGTCGTGCTCCTGCAGTGGAGAATAAAAAAGACCTGATGATTTTAACTCTTGGACTAAAAACATGGCATATTATACTGAAGTTCAACCTAAATACAACTCAAATTTCAATGTTCGACTAGGCTAACACTAGCTACAGGTTACACAATACACATAGATATATTCGCACACACAAATACACATATTTTTCCTTTAATGACTAAGGTAAAAAAAACTGCAGTTCATTGTAATATCTTAGATCATACGGTATCTTATAGTGCTAGATCCGGTATAAGATATATATATATATATATATATATATATATATATATACATATATATATATCCCCTTATCTGTTATTTAATGATAATAAGGAATATACATATGCTAGATATCTTAAGACTATTAAGATCAATTACAAATATTTAATTATTAAAGATTTAGGTATGAATTTAATTATTTTTTACTAACATTGTCCCATTGACCAACATTGGGCAAAGGTCTTCCCTAGTACCTCTATATTATTAAATACATATCTTACTACAACCTTAGCTTAAAGCATATCCTGAGCTAGAGGACTACAGGCACTACGCACCAGGTGATATTCTGCAGCTTATGCAGTCCTTCTTCAGAAATTCCGAGGCGGGTGAGTAAGGCAAGGGGGTAAGTACAATATAACCCAAAGGTTCGACGTGCTTCCCATTGTGGGCCCCAATGCAAGATAAGATACTACAACCTTTCGCAATGCAAACTACTATGTAATGAATCATTGGCAGTCGTCAGGCCATGGCCTGACATTTGCACCAACCATAGCATTCGACATGTCAAATGCCTTTAGGCAGCTTGAAAAATCTGACAATAGTGGTGACCACTTACACACACGAAAAATAACCAACGACTGTAGTTTACGAAGTAATAGAACTAAGCAATAAATTGTAGACAATATGTCCAATCGGTCGTCTGTCTAGCAGTGGACTTCCTGTGACTGATAAGACGTCAGATAGCGACGTTCAATAACTTAGTTCAAAACCAAAAAATAGATTTGGGTGATTTACATTGATCCAGCAACTGGATCCAGTTTCACGAAATTCCAGCGCTGGATTGGCACTGGATAAATATAAACACGTTTCAATTCAGGATAGCGTACAGTATCAGCGCTGGATCGGAATAGACCACGTTCCTATTTTTAAATAATATTTTAAAAAATGGTACGCAGCGCAAACAACTTGATCAAAACATTCAATAGACTGTAAGTGGATCGCAATCATACTGATCAGAGAATGTTTAGAAAATTCATGCTTTATCTTAATATTTACTCCTTCATTTATACTGGGTGGCGCAAAAGTAAAGACCCTATTTGGTTCAGCTATAACATTTTTTCTAAATTAGAAAACTAGATTTAGGTTTTTTTAAATGTATATTTGTGCCATTAAATTTCGTACCATTAGGATTTAAAGATGATGTCTTTTAAATGGTGACCTCCAGAGTTGATACACATTTGAGCCCTATTTATGACATTTTGCATAACTTGCCGTAACACTTCCTGCGATATGTTCGTTATTTCTTGACGAATGTTTTCTTTTAGAGCTGCGAGAGTCTGTGGCTTGTTCACATACACCCGAGATTTCAAAAAACCCCAAAGAAAGAAGTCTGGACTGGTCAGATCGGGTGATCTTGCAGGCCAAGGCAAATCGCCAAAACGAGAGATAACTCGGCCTGGAAAAGCGTCCCTCACTAAGTCCATAGTGTCGCGCGCTGTGTGTGCCGTAGCGCCGTCTTGTTGAAACCAGATGTGCTCCAGCCCCAATTCGTCCAAACTGGGTATCAAAAACTCTCGTAACATGGTTCTGTAGCGTTCTCCAGTGACAGTTATCGCATTGCCTCCAGCGTCTTCGAAAAAATAGGGTCCGATCACTCTGTCAACACAGATGCCACACCATACAGTAACTTTTAGTGGGTGTAGAGGTGTTTCTTGAATAATGCGCGGATTATCAGTGCCCCAGAACCGAGTATTCTGCTTATTGACATGCCCTGAGAGATGGAAATGCGCTTCGTCACTCATAACCAATTTTGAAGGAAAATCATCCTCTTCTTATTCCGTAAGAACATTGACACAATTATTCCACGTTCTTGGGGAGTAAAACGGTCCATGTTTATTTTCAGTGTATTTTACATTTGTTCACTACACAATTTTCAACAACAGAATGACAGAAAATGTCATATAAAAAAAATAAAAGTATTTTCTTTAGTGCCAGTACTTTTGCGCCACCCAGTAGATTGTTCTTTTCCCGCACAGATCGTAAAAACCAATCGAGAAAATTGATAACAAGCGATGTGGCTAGCAACATTCTACTACTATTTTGATTGTTACCACCTTCGAGCCCACCATCATGCTCACCGTGACCTTAGGTATTTCTGTCCTAGGCTCTGCTGGAGTAGCAGATAAGGTTAAAAATGTGACAGTGTATCTGTATTCAGAATAAATTTTCACTTTGTTTAAGTTTTTACAACAAAACCCCCTAACATACAAACGCGCAGCACAACAGGTACAGATGCATAGCACGACATGCAATTGTTTTACAGCTGACAAATTCACCAACCAGATTTTAGGCCTCGCCAGACAGGCAAGAACAGACAAAAAACAAAGCATCATATTTTAGGAAATAAGATCCACAATGCATTTTATTAAATAGAAATACTTACTACAAATTACATTCAACATTTTGAAATTCTAATTATAAAATGAAGCAAAAAAGTAACACATTCGCTAAGCAAAAAAAAATTTAAAATTTCTAGACATGATTTGTTACAATCAAGCAAAAGCGAAAACGATTCGTCTAGCTAGACATACATACATACATTATATTGCATGACCAATGCACACAAACTGACATGAAGAAGTATATCAATGAGAAATAATTGTATATTCATAATTTGTTTGACTGCGTTAGTCAATGAAATGCATTTAGATTTTAAAAGATGTTTGTTTTACCTACAAAACACAGTATCTTACATTCGCAATAGGAAAACAAAGTAAGGAACTTAATTTTTATTTTAGATTCAACTCCAAACTTTAATTAGAAATATGCATGCAAGCATACTCTGCCTATACTTATATGTATTTTCTAATTTCTGTAGTATCAACACAAACTCAAAGATGTCTTATAAATTGCTGGAATAATAGTTCAATTTGACCATGTTACAAGATAAATAATTAAATAAGGACGAATTACACAGATTATGCTAGGCCCAAAGTAAGTTTATATTTAAACTTTTTGTTTGACTTTGAGTTATGGAATACTAACTCAACAATAGATAAACACCGAAGACCCAGGACCATTTAAGGTGAAGAGGTAAGCAAATGACCTTGAAGTGTGAAATAAATTGTTAACTCGTATATATGGTGATAATTTCCATATTGCTCTTCGTCATGCACTAGATATCCTTTTAAATTATTTTATGAACTGCCGTTGAAACTATTATTGTTGATCCGTCTAGCTTTAAAACTTGCCGTGGCCACTTTTGGCGGAGGCAAGTTTTAAAGCTAGACGGACTAATGTAAATACTTTCAACAGTGGTTCATAAAATAATTTAAAGGACTATCTAGTGCATGACGAAGAGAAATATGGAAATATGTATATATATATCACCATATTTACAAGTTAACAATTTATTTCACACTTCAAGGCCATTTGCTTATCCCTTCACCTTAAAAAGGGCCATATTCCAACTTGCCCCATCTGGATCAAACTCTGGACCTCCGTATATTCGTATGTAGTATAATTTATGATATTCTTTCAAAACAAAAAAACCGACTTCAATACCAGTAAAGTGATAGCCACTGAAAAGCTAAATATTCGTACGCAGCAATTGTATACTTAGACGATATATTTTTCAGTTATTTTCGTTTTAAAACCAAACTACTTAATCGATTTTGATAAAATCTATGGGACCAACTGAAAAGTATACCCTTTCAAACAAATTAAGATTTTTTTATATCGGTCTAGGCGTCTTCGAGAAATCGGGGAACATATATCAAAAAAAAAAGATTCCGACGAATTGATAACCTCCTCCTTTTTTTGAAGTTGGTCAAAAATAGAGGAGAATAATAATGAATTAGGTACCTTATTTGTCCTTAGCTGAGGCACCCTTCGCCGGCTGAGGGATTATAGTAATCTCATCATTGATTTTCAAAGGCTTGAGGAGCGAGTCGTTCTTTGCAGGAGGGCTGGGCTTGCTCTTGTCCATCACCCGCTTGGCGACAACGCTGTGAGCCGAGTACACGTGGTTCTCGAACTGTTTGTACATGCCGAACGTAGCGGTACACACGGTACATTTGTACGATAAGTGCGCTGGCTTCAGAGTCAAATTGTGGTCCCTCGCAACATGGTTAAGTAATTTCCACTGGTATACCTGTAAACACCACACATCGCATTTATTTATTGGAATACAGTAATTGGAAAAATAAATGATATGGTGGTCACTATGTCATGTGTATGGTGGTATATGACATTTACACTTGCTGATGGCTAAATAAGTGAGTATTGTACAGAATAATTTATGTCATGTAAACAAAGCAGCATTACATTTTATATCTATTTTAAATCTCGACCTCGACTTTATACTATTACTTTTCATATTTTCAAGTTTAATCATCATTACACACTCACCCTGCCACAGACAGGGCATCTCCCTGCATCTTTTCCCTTGTTGGCCGCCTCCTGCATAGAACTGGTAACTAAACCGTGAGAACCCAACAAGTGCCGCTCTAGACCTTGATCTGTGAAGAATCTAAAATAAAAGTACATGAAACATATTTAAATTACATTATATCTTTATCAAAAAATAAGCATGTAACATAAGCTTTAAGTAATAAAACAAAAGATAAAGTTATCAGGAAATTGGATAATACATGAATTTAATAAAATGATTGTTTAACCAACCTAAATTGACATTTTTGGCAATTCAGCGGTGGCCGGTTGTATATCATTTTCGGGTGAATCTTTACTTTGTGAATCCATTGCATATGATTCCTCAGTTGCTCTAAATCTTTTATGTAACCATCACATATCTCGCAGATAACAAAAGCGCTCTTCGACTGGTGTGGCGGCTGCTGCGTTAGAGAAGGTGTTGTATGGCGCGGCAGTGGAGTTATAGAGATAGACGGCGTAGACTTTGGTTTGCCATTATTCTGAAACAACAATGCCGCGGCGCGGCAGATTTTAACATTGTATGCAAGTATCTCAATTTGTATAAAAAACACGCCTAGACCAACACACTGAAAACGCGTCAGCGCGCGGGAGCGTCAGTGTCTCGCACCGCGCTCCGTGATGAAGCGCGGTGCAGAGGGTTAACCGCCTTATAAAAATCAATGAGACCTCTCCAACCCGTCTAGCCAGTGTGGAGAGTGTAGGCCAAATACTCTGGCTGCTCTGGCCAAGCATGGCTGTGATAGTACAGAGGGTTGTTCTCCTGTAGTAGACTAAAAAATACCTGTTGATGCTTGATATAATTTGTAAAGATATTACTCTGGGCATGTTTACGTGTATTAAACAAACCCATGCAAAGCTGGGGTCGATAATAATAATATAGTATCATCATGAATATTTATTCGAATATTTCCAGTAAACAGTTCGCTTAAAGGGGGAGGGGCACTTGATTCTTAACAAAAATACACTTCGAAGATGAATAACAGTCTTTACAATTCCTTAGGGTTTTTCAAAAGGCCAATCCAACGATACCCTACACTATGAGATAGACGAGAAAGATCATCCCTACTTTCTGTATAGGCAACTATAATTCTTGCAAAACTAGTACATAATTGAATTATAAAATGTTATTAAATAATATTTTAAATAGGCAACTATAATTCTTGCAAAACTAGTACATAATTGAATTATAAAATGTTATTAAATAATATTTTAAATAGGCAACTATAATACTTGCAAAACTAGTACATAATTGTTATTAAATAATATTTTAAAGCATAGTTAAAGGTTTTATATTGACCAAGCGAGCGAAGCGAGCAAATCAAGTTAGGGGCGAAAACACATTGTTTGTATGTATGTTTGTACCGCAATAACTGCCGAACGGATGGTCCGATCTTGATGAAATTTGGTAGGCATGTAGGAAATAACAATAGAATTTACAAGTACGTCGGGCATCAAAATCGGTTCAGTAGTTTTTGAAATATTAATAAAAATGTCCGCGATTATGTAGCAAACGAAATCATAGCGCGTTCTAACTTTGGATAGTGCCATCTAGGTGTTACTTAGGTAACTACTAGTAGTTGGCCGCGAACTTAGACCTCGCGATTTTTTATTAATATTTCAAAAACTACTGAACAGATTTTGATGCTCAATGTACTTGAAAATTCTATTGTTATTTCGTACATGCCTACCAAATTTCATCAAAATCGGAATACATACATACAAACAATGTGTTTTCGCCCCAACTTGAATTATAGCCCTCGCTCGCTTCGCTCGCTCGATCAATAATCGCGAGGTCTAAGTTTGCGGCGAACTACTAGTTATAACTACCTGTGTGGGCGTGTTATTTCGGATCGTGACTCCGCCGCGCAGGATAGGCACACCATGGATGGCACCGCCTCGCGGAGTCACAGCCATTGGAGTCCTCCCGCGAGGCCGGAAGGGGGTACTCACACCCACCATCATGTTGCCCATATTCATGGGCGGTCTGCCCATGTTGTTTGTGATGGAACGATTGAACGCGTTCTGGTAAGGACTCATCATGTTATTGCGCGACCGTGCAATCTGAAAATAAAGCGAAATTTAAAGAAACAACATAAGACATTTTAAGGACTAGACTAAAAAGAGGGGTGTTATATAAGTTTGTCGTGTATATATATGTGCCCGTCCGTGGCTTTCCAACGAACATACATACAGAACAAAATGCATGCATAGATATAAGATTACTCTTACTCACCCCTCATATATATTTGCTGTTGTTACATAATTTTAAGAACATATAAAAATCTATAACAAATAAAATAAAATAATATAAATATTTTTTTTTACCTTTGGTATTTTTGCCGGAGGTTCCCATTCAACTGGTGGAGCTAGATTCAGGTCTGGTTTAAACTTCTTAGCACATGGAATCAAATGACGGGCTAGTTTGCCCTTGCCATTATCCTCAAATGGGCAGTTTGCACATTGGTGGTAGGCTGGCGCTCTTTCTAATTTCCCTCTAATATTGTGTTCTGCCTCCATGTGATACAATATATCATGTGGACTTCGAATTTCGAAGGTACAATAATTACATTTGTACACGTTGTTTTTCATATGCGGCGTTTCTGCATGATGAGCCATAACAAGCATAGATTCGCTTTTAAAACTACAGTGTTCACATTTTTTCTGTTTAAATGAGTAGGGGGCATTATTTTCTTTACTAAACTCTAAATTTTTCATAAGTGATGCAATAGACGTCTCAGTCGCCTTTGTATTCTGTCCAGACTTTTTCTCTCTATAAAGTTTTCGATTCTGTTGCTTTAATAAATCATTTTGTACATATTCTTGAACAAGATTCAACCCAATATTGACAAAAAACTTTCCCAGTGAGCAATCGAAATAATTATCTGATTTGCCAGTGCAAACTTTGTCCACTGTCAAATCAGTAACATCTTTAATTTCTTCGATGGAATCTGCTTTGTCTTTGATCACAACAGTAGTGCCTGCGTCATCATCACTAATGATGTCATCTTCAGACTCTGAAGAACTTTCGCCATCCCAAGAATCATCATCTTCCTCAGTACGATTCCGCCTGGCTGCACAACAAATTAAAATATAACGAGATGGAGCAAGCAAATTAAAGAATCAATAAATATTCAGAAACTAGGCCTTCTAAGGTACTTCTCCATCAATCAGGTTCAGTTGATTAAGGGGAAACGTATCTAAGTCCCACCAAACAGTCCCAATTGTGATCAAATCCCAACTATGTACATAGTTTCACTAGAAGGCTCTACAAGACAAAGAGGCTGACGATCCACTATTATTTGAAATATGGCTTAGTATATTATTTATTGAGTCAATATTATAGGTTCATAAATTAAAGCTTAATAAATGCTGAATTTAAAATTTATGAATTAATATTAAGACCTGCCTTTATGCGCACTGTGGAAGCCGTTTCCTGGCGATGCCATGGAAACACGTAACATAGTGTACACACCTTAGGAGAGAATAAGTCTCCTGATCATATATTTATTACACTATCATAACATCAGTGACATTCTTTATTTCACCACTCTTAGTATTAGCATTATACTCTTAGCATTTCAATAAAAGAGTTTCTTTTTCATCTCATCTATGGTTTACTCCCTAAAAAGATTTTTGTAAGTCGAGGTTTGCTTTAAAATTGCTTTTTAAATCTACTCTACTGGTCTGTAATGTGATATTCTGATATTAGTATAATTTGGTGTTACATATACCAATGAACCATCACAAACAGTAAAAAGTAAAATTTGTATTGTTTGCACTCTTATTCAATGTTGTTTTGAATAATTGGACAGTCTTATCCAATGAACAGCAGTTTATTTTTTTAAGACTTCCTTATAATTATAAGCTCTATTTATTTAGCTGATTGCAATGTGTATATTTTATTCTGAATTTTGCTTTATGCTCAGTCCCTTTATTGAATTCATCAATTCACGTGTAATATAAAATTAACACCTACCTCGTTTTTTCTCTTTCTTCTTCTTTTTCTCTTCTTCTTCATTGTCATGTTGATTTTCTTCTGTTTTCACTTCACTCTCAGCATTAGGTTCATCTTCCTCAGACTCTTCTACCTCCTCCCCTCTTTCTCTTTTTTCTTGTCTTTCTTTCTCCCTCTTTTCTTTTTCAAGCTTTTCTTTCTCAAGACGCTCTTTTTCTTCTTTGGCTCTCTGTTCTTCGAGTTCCTTACCTAATACATCTACAAATTCTCTAAATGGCTTTAATGAGGGCTTCTCATAAACATAAGGTACTATAAATGAGGGAGCCTCTACAACGAACATATCATCTGTCAATGAAGGCAATATAGAAGGTGTTGCAATCTGTGCACCCCCTGAAGAAGTACTAGTACTGGACTTGCTGCTCACAGGAGTAACAGTAGTGCCGCGAGCAACTATGCTCTGGTACAAGCTTTGTGCATTCACACTGGAGCTTGCAGATGAATTTGTATTTTTACCCTGTTGATTTGAGCTTTTCCCTGCTAATATAGAATTGGTATCTATAATTACCACAGTTGGCTCTTTTTTTTGGTGGTTACTATGATTTAACCTCTGTTTACTTGCCATCTCCACTAAAGCTTTAGTGTCATTAATAACTATGGGTTTTTTACGAGTTAATGGATCCTCTAATTCCACCTCCTCTATATCTGATTCGCCATTGTCATCAGTGTACCTCTTTCGTTTAATTGACCTACTACTACGACGCAACTGTACTTTATTTTCACTAAGCTTTGATTTTGAAGTGGGTTTTTCTGTCTCAGCCACAACACAGTCATCATCATTATCACTTTCGATTTCATGAATCTCTGGGCTAAGACAGTCTTGTGAATTACCATTGTGGTTATCAGTTAATTTCTCATTTTCTATTATAATCACCTCATTACTTTTATTTTTTAAATTGCTTCCCTGTGAAGTTTCATCTTCACCTGTATCTGAATCAGAGTTAATACTGACAGTATCCTCAGCTCTTGGTTCTGCTGATATTTCTGAACCTTCATCTGATGAGTCTTCTTCAGAATCAACTTCATCTGTTTCCTGAAATATTGAAAGACACAGTAAAATAACAAAGCATTTAAAATTTCGAAGTATTTGTTAACAGGTGGTAGAACATTGACATAAGTATTTAATTTTTTTGTTTGCAATGTAGAACTGTACCAATAAGGGAAGAATGCTTTACAAAATCTATAAAGATGTACAATTGTACATGTCACCGGCATTCTGTATGATTCATGTATTCTATACAATGCCTAGGCAATGTATAGAATGCCTGGGGGTTTCCAGGCAATGCATGAAATATTATGAATATTATTGTCCATTACATACTTTACTAGGTATTTGTACAAAGTACCTGCTGTTCCACCGGCAATGTGTGTAATCTTTTAATTATTCTACCCCTAATCTACCCCCAATTAGTCACAGAAGGTAGGTTAGGTTATGGTTGTGTAGTGGCCATCACAGGAGCGAGCGACCGAGTGTCGACTAATGTGTGTAATCTATAAATTATATCTACCCCCAATCAGTCACGGAAGGTAGGTTAGGTTATGATTGTTCAGTGACCATCACAGTTTTTAGTGACAGTGACATTACATACATTACTGGCTGCGCATTCGGTATTTTATAGAATACCTAAGTATAATATAAATAATATTTCAAAATTACCTACACGTTTTAGTATACCGGTTTTATGTTTTATTGTATAGAATACCAGATTATACAGAGTGCCGGTAACATACACACTGAAACAAAATGTCTAATAGACAAAGTTGTCTAATGCCAACAAGAACTGCACTATCACAAGACTGACTAAATTCCCTATCCACAAGTTCCTACACTATAAAATGTATGAGAGCTCACATCAACAACGAAACTGACAAGTTAAAAGACAGTTTTCTCGTTTTAGGAATATGCTTAATTAAACGTGAGCAGAGATGTACTGAAGTTTTGACACCAATATGATTGGATTCCATTATTACTAGACGAGACATATGGTGTGTATTTTAACAGTCAAACTGCACACAGCAGTCTCACAGCCTTACAGGAAAAACTGTTTTTCTTATGTGGTGTCGTAAATACCTACAACAGTTACTTTTCAATTTTAAAACTTGAAAAGACACTGTTGTAAAGGCTTGTCTACATGGGCAAAATTGTTTCAAAACAGTTGTTTAATTCTGTACTCAGCCTAAAAAGTAAAAAAAATTCTTTGACTACTCTCCAAAATTAAGTTCAATGAAAAAAAAAATACTACAGGCCTTATTTAACTTATTAAACTGACCTTACTGACTGACCCATATCTATGAAAAGAAAAATATACAAAACAGAAGATAAATAAACTTGCTGCATAATTTGTGGGCTACCTATGTTATATATCAAAACAACTCAGTTGTTTGGTAAAGCCTGAATTTCAAGCTGTTGCCTTCATAACTTTAAAATTTATTACTTTGAAAATTAAAATATAAAATTAAAAATTGTATAAATTGTTAGACTTTTTCATCAGTAATTCAAAAGTACACTTGCCTCTGGTTGAGCATCTGCGATGTTAGCATTGTCCTCATTCTTAGGTTTAAGCTCCAACTCGTCCTGCTGTTCACTGGGGTCTCCTGATTGTGACTTTTCCTGGGAGCTGGATGTGGACTCTGGATATGATTCATTGCTATTAATGCAGTGATTATCTCTAGAAATATTAATGCTGTTTTCCTGTTTAGGCTGTACAGTAGCAGTAGGGGTCTCTGTGTCGCACATGTGTGGTAGCTGTGGAGCATCACCACTATCATTGCTGTTTTCATTTACTGAGTCTGCATTACTGTTGCCTGCAGCACTCTGACTGGATTCACTATCTATGTGGTTGCTAATCTCAGTGTTATTGCTATTCTCACAGTGATTAGAGGCATCTTCACTAACTTTCATAACAGCCAGGTCCTTTGCAGGTGAGTCCGGGACAGATGTATCCATAGGCTCATCCATGGTGCCATTCATAATGACCCAAAATTACATTCCATGTCATACACCTGTTAAAACAAACATCTTATTAGGTTATGTTTCTCATCTTATCATCATGAGAATGAGATGATACCAAGTGTCTGAGCGTCACATTTTTTATAGAGAATACTGCCCCCTCCCGCCGCCCCTCTTCCCCCCTGGCAAGGCGCTAACAATCAAAATGGCGGTTCCATGGTACCGCACTCCGCACTTTATAACTACCTACGTGTACGAAATATCTTAGTATAATAGGTCATAGCACCAAACTACGAAAAAAGGCGATTTCCAACACAGTTGGTGTTTTTGACTTTGTTTACTTATTCACAAACACTAACAATATTTACCGCCAAAGTGATGATAAGAACTTTTGCTTTGATTTACGTATACAATAGAACACTACTTGCAACATATTATTAGATAACGTCCAATAATTATTTGATACCTATCAAAAACATTATGAATTTCATGATCGCAATTGCATACAAATCGTAGGTATTATTTCTATGTAAACAATTCACGCCGGTTTAGAAGTGTTTTACTATGACTATACAAAGAAAATACGATTTAAATAAGATTGTACTACATTAAATCAACTAATACTCACTCTAGACTGTAGTGTGATGCCGATGAAGCTTTTTTGGTACAGGTTCACCACTTGCTTATTTCAATGGTGGATGGCACCCAAATAATTTCTTCAAAAAATTTACACACAAACCTTTGTCGAACAGTAATAAGTTCAGTATATATTGAAAGAACAATCTTTATGATAACAATTTACGGTATTTGAGTTAAATTCTATAATTATAATAATTTAATATATTACTAAATTAGGCGCCAGCACATATCTTTTGAACACCGCACAATTGCAATATGGCGGCTTGCTTTTGAGTTGCTAGTCACGTGACCTTAGAGGTAGGTTATACGATCAGTCTGCATCAGTCAAATCCATCAGTCTGATCAGAATGATCGTGTAACCCGCTGAACGACATACTGATGGTTCTTTCTGACTGATGAAAATTAAAATTGTTTTTAATGATAAAAGACTGATGGGGAGTTTTTGGCGGGAAGTCAAGGGGTTCGGTTAAGGTTTTCTTTAAATTATTTTGCAAATTGATTTTAGTGGACTTTATAATATAAAATTGGTATTGTTTGGTTTTATAAATGCTCATGCTCATGAACAATATGTGAAATAGTTAAAGTGGACAGTCATAGTACGGCTGTAGTGTAGTGATATTTGTTTCGCAGACTGTGTGGGCGTCTTCAGGCGTCGTCCGCCACTCAATCGGCTATGAAAACCAGTGGACTCGTATAGATTTGTCGCCAGAAGCTCCCTTAAAGCAATCAAAGGCCTACACCAACCTTTGATTGTAACTTGTTAGGAAAAAATAATTTCCCACGTTTTATTAACTTGTTCCTGGCTAAATACACAGCAGCGTCAAGCCATTAATAACAAAAAAAAAGTGTGATGGGAGCATGATGGGAGACCTGGAGTGCTATTTTTCATTCAGGGACTCACATTACGAATGATTTGCGCGAGTGTTTCCAAACGGGCGCATTTTTGAATTGATCGTATGCGAAGGATTTGCAACGAGTAGTTTGACTCGTAATTTTGACATTTGTACACTACAAATGTCAAAATTATAGAAACGTTCCATAGATTATCCGTTCCGCTTCACGCTGCTTTTTTTTATTTTTGTTGAAATGTTTAGAAAACCATTGACAAATTTATGATATTTTCTGCGTAACCCAATATTACTTAACGCTGACACGGCGGTTTCAAAAATACGATGCAATGCGTCGGAACGCGAGTGGTGAGTTGGAAAACTACACGTGTTGTGTGTTTCGCTGAGTCCCTAAATGAAAAATAGCACTCATGATCGCATAACCAGTTTTTGGCGGGAAGTCAAGGGGTTCGGTATGGGATTGCTTTAAATTATTTTGCAAATTTGATTTTAGTGGACTTTATAATATGAAATTGGTGTTATAAATGCTCGAACTCATGAACAATGTGTAAAATAGTTAAAAGTGGACAGTCATAGTACGGCTGTAGTGATATTTGTTTTGCGGACTGTGTGCGTGTGCGTCTTCCGCCACTCAGTCGTCTATAAAAACCAGTGAACTCGTACAGATTTATCGCCAGAAGCTCCCTTGAAGCAGTCAAAGGCCTACACCACCCTTTGATTGTAACTTGTTAGGTTAGGTTAGGATTAGAAATAAAGAACAAAATTAAAGATAGGCTCTAAAGGACTTGTATCCAGAGCCGTAAAATTATTTAAGGCGAAGATATAGGCAAATGGCCTTGAAGTGTGAAATAAATTGTTAACTCGTAAATATGGTGATAATTTCCATATTGCTATTCGTCATGCACTAGATAGCCCTTTAAATTATTTTATGAACTGCCGTTGAAACTATTTATTGGTGATCCGTCTAACTTTAAAACTTGCCGTGGCCAATTTTGGCGGAGGCAAGTTTTAAAGCTAGACGGACTAATGTAAATACTTTCAACGGTGGTTCATAAAATAATTTAAAGGGCTATCTAGTGTATGACGAAGAGCAATATGGAAATTATCGCCATATTTACGAATAAACAATTTATTTCAAATGAGGGCGCCACTTCAAGGCCATTTGCCTATATCTCCACCTTAATAAAAAAAAACTGATCGCATAACCCGCTCGCTGCCCGCTCGTATCATTCTCGCGTCAGTCACCGTAATTTAGTTACTTTACTACACACCGTACACCAATGTAAATAAGGTTAATTATAGCACTTTGCCGTACACGTACTTTTTGCCACCAAAAATTTAAACATATAGGTACGTGTCACTTCGCATGTTCCCATACAACGGTGAGATTGGGGTAAATACCGCATGCTAATTTGTGAGAAATGTATAACAAGTTGATGGGGATCAAAGAACTCGTCAATACGAGTATATTTTGTTCTGGGACGAATCCCAAAATTGGTAGTTTTGGCCATCAAATGATCAGTCAAAAATAATTCTCTCTATATTACGAGTATGTATGATAGGGTGCTCATTTGTTGACATTGCGTTTGATGTCTGTTTGCTTAGTTTAACATATAATATTAGGTATATAAACATTCGCCACCAAAAAATGAAAACATATACGTGTCAATTCGTATGTTCCCATACAACGGGTAGATTGGGGTAAATACCCGGCATGCTAATTTGTGGGAAATATTATATTAAGGTGGAGGTATAGGCAAATGACCTTGAAGTGGCGCCCTCATTTGAAATAAATTATTAACTCGTAAATATGGAGATAATTTCCATATTGCTCTTCGTCATGCACTAGATAGCCCTTTAAATTATTTTATGAACCACCGTTGAAAGTATTTACATTAGTCCGTCTAGCTTTAAAACTTGCTTCCGCCAAAAGTGGCCACGGCAAGTTTTAAAGCTAGACGGATCACCAATAATAGTTTCAACGGCAGTTCATAAAATAATTTAAAGGGCTATCTAGTGCATGACGAAGAGCAATATGGAAATTATTACCATATTTACGAGTTAATAATTTATTTCACACTTCAAGGCCATTTGCCTATATCTTCGCCTTAAGTTGATGGGGGATCAAAGAACTCGTCAATACCACTATCTTTTTACAACGTGTAGATTGGGGTATATACCCGGCATGCTAATTTGTGGGAAATATTATATTAAGTTGATGGGGGATCAAAGAACTCGTCAATACCACTTTTTACAACGGGTAGATTGGGGTAAATACCCGGCATGCTAATTTGTGGGAAATGTTATATTAAGTTGATGGGGGATCAAATGACTCGTCAATACGAGTATCTTTTGTTCTAGGACGAATACCGAAATCGGTAGTTTTGGCCATCAAATGAGCAGTCAAAAGGAATTCTCTCTATTTATGTATGAAGGGTGCTCATATGTTGACATCGCATTTGATGTCTGTTTGCTTAGTTTTACATACAATTAAGTCTATAAACATTTGCCACCAAAAAATGTAAACATATACGTGTCAATTCGTATGTTTCCATACAACGGGTAGATTGGGGTAAATACCCGGCATGCTAATTTATAGTAAATGTTCTAAAAAGTTGATGGGGGATAGAAAAACTCGTCAGTACAAATAACTTTTGTGTTGGGTTGGGACTAACCCCGAAATGAGTTTTGGCCTTCAAATGAGCAATAAAAAATACTTCTTTTTATTATGTATAACATTTCTCATATGTTGACATAGCATTTAATGTCTTTTTATTTATTTTAACATATAATTACGTCTTTGTACACCCCCAAACATAAAAATTTAATAAATCAATGAAGCCTACTTTCAATGTATGTTATGTATGACGTTTTCATATACTTTAACGTCGCATTTGACCTTTGCCTGCATTTTAAGCATATGCATTTGCACATGTTAAAATAGGTACTTAAGAAAACCCTGAATTATAATAATATTTTATTTTACAACCACATACAATACATAATTCATGAAGAGTCAGAACTAGAGATATATTTATTTTTGAATACCTTTGAATTTAAGAAGTATCCATACCTACACTATAAAATCACAATATTCAGCACATACTTCCCGGCAAAAATTTTGAAGCAATTACTCATATAATTCAACCCACCAAATGGGTAGATACGGGTATTTATCGGGTATTTACCCAATCTACCGGGTAAATACCCAAATGGGTAGATAAGGTATTTATCCACCGCCCATCTCTACCGCAGAATGACAGACTGATGGTTCGGATTCGGACTGATGAAAATTAAAATTGTTTTGAATGATGAAATACTGATGGGAGGGAGACTGATCGCGTAACCCGCTCGTATCATTCACGCGTCAGTCACCGTACTTTACTACACACCGTGCACCAATGTACATAAGGGTCATTATAGCTATTTGCCGTACACGTACTTTTTATCAGTCTGCTGTCATTCTGGATTTCGACGAATCCGACTCGGCTGGGCAGCAGCGTTCGGAAAGTTACGCAGTGTCTTTTCGTCCAAAATACCCCAGTGCCTCAAGACGAAAGTGCTTAATCAATGTGTGTTACCAGTGATGACTTACGGCTCTGAAACGTGGTCCCTTACTATGGGTCTCATAAGAAGGCTCAAGGTCGCTCAATGGGCTATGGAGAGGGCTATGCTAGGTGTTTCTTTACGTGATCGAATCAGAAATGAGGAGATTCGTAGAAGAACAAAGGTCACAGACATAGCCCAGCGGATTAGCTCATTGAAGTGCCAGTGGGCGGGGCACATAGCGCAAAGAACTGATGGCCGATGGGGCAGCAGGTTCTCGAATGGCGCCCACGTACCGGCAAGCGCAGCGTAGGACACCCACCTGCTAGGTGGTCAGACGACCTGAGCAAGGTTGCAGGAAAACGCTGGATGCAGGCCGCTTCCGATCGGTCGTTTTGGAAATCCTTGAGAGATGCCTATGTCCATCAGTGGACTTCCTGTGGCTAATATGATGATGATGATGATGTCATTCTGGATTGACCGTGTAACCGACGTATCAGTCACGTCAATTAAGACTGATGGACTTGACTGATGCCATAATGATCGTGTAACCTACCTCATACACAGGACAGGACCGTACCATGACCGTACTCAGCAGTATCTACTCCATGCCAGTGAGGCCCAAGCCGACCGAGCCGAGCCTCTGAGGCCTAGATCGTACATCGTGGTGGACAATTCTCGTCTACTATGCTATGCTGATTATATACACATTGCTTGTTTTACAATTACAACGCTCTGTCAACAAAATCGTATTATGATTCATTGCACAACCAGCAATGTATAGAACATCAGCATCAGCAAATGGATTCCCAGGCACCAAAGAACTTGGACCTCTGCCCGGCACAGTCTTCAAATAAACGGGCAAGTGCGAGTCGGACTCGTACATGAAGGGTTCCGTACCACCGTACATTGTTTTAAAACGCTGAAGAAACACGTTTCTCGTATGACAACCCCCTTCAATTTTTAACTTTATTTTATTTTTAGTATTTGTCGTTATTGTGGTCATAGTAATACATAATTGGTGAAAATTTCAAGTATCTAGTTAATGCCATTATAAAGATCAAGTTAAAAACGCTGAAAAAAACACGTTTCTTGACGACCCCCTTTAATTTTTAATTATTTTTTATTTTTAGTATTTGTTGTTATAGCATCTATAGTAATACATAATCGGTGAAAATTTCAAGTGTCTAGCTATTACGGTTCAAGAAATAGAGCCCTGTGACTGACGGACAGACGGACAGACAGCGGAGTCACAGTAATAGGGTCCCGTTTGCACCCTTTGGGTACGGAACGCTAAAAATGCAAATAAGCTTGTTCATTATGGTCCGAGAGCTGGCACGAATTTTTGGGTAGGTATTTGAGGCAGGTTAAATACCTGTCACATACCTCTCCTATTATACCCCAACACGTAACTGCAGACCTGGCTGGTGAGTAGCGGGGCTAAAGCAACCTATAAATTTCTAGAATTTTTTTTTTTTTTTGTTTAAATGTATTTGAGGCAATATGCATTTTTTATATGTTGTAGTTTATTGTTTAAAGAATAAAAAAATCAATAAGCCAGACGATTTAGTCGGGGCTTTGATATTGCAGGGCGCGTGCAAAAGTTTTTTTCAAAAAATATAAAAAAGGTATTTGAGGCAACTCGAAATTTTAATAGGGTATTACTTATAACTAAAAATTAAGGTTCTCAAAAAGACAGGTCTTTTTGATGGAACTTTCTATCTGCCAGGTCAATCTAAGTAAATCAAAATGGTTTAGCCCCGCTAGTCACCAGCCAGGTCTGCAGTTCCGTGTTGGGGTATAATAGGAGAGGTATGTGACAAGTTTTCAGCTTGCCTCAAATACCTACCCAAAAATTGGTGCCAGCTATCGATCTAAAAGACCTTAACAAGACGTATCTAAATTTTTTTAATAAAGTTGGTTTAGTAATTACTAAACCTAGTCTACTATTACCTCTCTACTTTCTATCCTTGCTTAGGTATATAGTAAGTTATTAAAAAAATATATATGACCAGTCGGTGGTTTTTACCGACTAATCGCCGATAAATATGACTAGTCGGCCACTAGTCTAGTCGGTACATCTCTAGAATTAATAATCAATAAAAATATATTTTTTTTTTATTGTTTTTTCTTTGTCTTGGAGATTATTCCCCAAAATTTTTTTTGTCAACAATTTCTTTACCGGCATGGAATTAAGTTTAAGGTCAGTTTATCAGTTTAGTCAGTATTTATCTATAAATAGTCAGGTTTATTAACCTTTAAAAATGTCCGTAGAACAACGGATTTTTATATAGGCAATTTACGGACTTCTACGGATTTTCAAAAATTTGAACTGGCAACACTGTAAGGGGATCTAGTCGCTCTTTCTAAGCTCTTTGTTCATAACATAATCGCTCAGCCATTAATATACGCGACTGCGACGGCAACGGCGTGTGCGCTTAACCATGCCAATAATTCACGCGATTTCGTCTGCGGAATATTGCCAGTTGCCAGTGTTTTTACCTTAGAATTGTTTTACTGAACGAATAACGGTATTATTGAAACGCAAATCAAAATAACTGATTGCTCAGCAAAATACTCAACTGAAAATATTACTATATAACAAACTGCAATTTATTATTTGTGGCGTAATAAAATGTATATAAATAAATAAAAAAGGTAAGGAGTAAGGTCCTACCAAGACATTAAAAAGATGGCAGAGAGAAGAGAGGAATGGAGGCATCTCCACTTAACTCTACTGACAAGAGCAAGCTCTTAAATTAAAGAAGAAGAATAAAATGGATAGAACTTTCCTGGCGTGTGTTGGTCGCAGTTCTAACATAACCTTACCTATAGATTTGCCCTGACCTAGTATAGATGTGCAGTCAGTATTTATTTGCTGTGCAGTCAGTATTTATGATGAGATTGTTCATTTATTTTAATTTAATATAAATAAAAAGTATATAAATGATGAGATTAATTGATGGGTGATTATTTATTTGATGTGCAATTAATAATATCCCATATATAAATAATTAATATTGTAGTATTTTCAATACAATAAAAGTAATATGTTATAAAAAACTTAAAACGAATTTTAAAATAAACTTTATATACTTTAAATTAAAAAGAAAGACAATTTTTTATAATATTACTAAGTTTTTTGGGGTGTGCAGCGCGGCTTCTGGCATATGTACCGAATTCCGCTCTGAACGCCCCATAAAATAACTGTTTCTGTTTTTCATTCCCTTTTTTTATATTTTCCGTTTCCGTCCCCGCCGCTGGGCAGACCGAACCCGGATTTATGGTCCAGAGGCCACTCTAGGTGCTTCTGCACGCCCCGCCACGAACTCGATATTCCAATAATATTTTTTCCACTTAACGCGCTTTCAAAGTAAAATTTTGAAGGCGCGCTAAATGAAAACCGCCAAACAAAGAAAAGACGCAGCGGTTCGACCGCGGCGTTTTTACTCTTTGGGTACGGGACCCTAAAAACAGCTATACCAAAATACGTCTAAAAAGTCGCCGTTGTCGTTGATCGTGGCATGGATACGGATACGTCATACATACGGCTGATACGACCGATTCAAATCAAAAGTCCATATTATTGTTATGTTGACCTTTAGTTTATTTTTCAAAAGTCCATATGCCATGGACTTTGATTATATGTTTATTTTCTTTAAATTTCAATAGAAATGCTATTTTATTGTATAAAAAATTCGAATGGGTTATGATGGTGGCCTGGTGGCATTGATGGCTGTATATCCTCCTGACCTGGCGGCTTGTAAATAGTACACGTCAATTTTCTTTTCTCTTTGAGTCTATGGAAATCTTAAATCTAGATGCAGCTATAGAGATATTGGAGTACTGCATTCGTATACATTGTTTGTCTTGTTAAAGTTACGTTTTGATCATCGTTCTAAAACACGCAATGTATAACAGCATTTGGCCAAAATGGCTAGGTGCCGCCTAGCCAGGCTTCTGTCAAAGTGTCAACGTCATACGTCAACCAAGCAAGTGTCATGGTGGTTTGTAGATTGCATGTAGATTGTAGGTAGCAGGAAAACAAGGTGTTTCTTTTTCTCTGTAATGTAAATTTATATTTAATTTAATGTTATTTATAAATTATTTTATTTTCTTTGTTTGCTTTTGTAATTTATACAATATTTGTTACCTACTTGTATTAGGTAGTGAACGCTAGTCATTCGAAAACATTGTGATATGGTGATAATAATGGCATATCGAATTTTATTAGTTTTTATTTTCGCAATATGTGTGAGAACAGAGGAAGAACTAACAGCTTCGCGTATGTCTACAGCTGAAAGATTTGGGCTAAGGTTAGAATCATGTTTTTTCTTATTCTTTATATAATTTTAAAACAGACAGACCTTATTATATTTTTAAAATGATCACATATAGGTATTTGTAATGAGCGAAATTAATCTTAGTAAAAATGCTCTAAATTGTTAAAAAGAAGTACCTAGGATTTTTTTGAAACCTGAATAAAATGAATCATATATTATTCAGAAAATGTAATGTTAGTTGATGAAATGAGTACTTATTCCAACATATAATACATTTTAGATTACCTACTTATGTAATATAGTGCTGGTATTTTTGCTGTTCAGCTTGAATTGTAAGACACACTTGTTTTTAGTAGATTTGATTATTGTAATGCCGTGTCATAGTTGTGTATTTGAATACTAATTAATTATTTGGTTTTGATACCCAGGATACATGTCTAGCCTTGTGTGGGATATCATTCACTGTTTACCTTTGCATATTACCTATAAATTATCAATAAAGATTTATTTATTATTAACAAGGAGAGTACTTATACATACCAATTTGACCTACTTGCTTTTAAATTTAATTGTCATGTTTGTGTTATACATTCTTGTTTGTATTCATCTTTAGACAGGAAGCAAGAAAGATGTTCTATCACGCATATGATGCATACATGGATAATGCATATCCGGCTGATGAGTTGATGCCACTGAGCTGCAAAGGCCGTTGGAAAGGTGTCACACCAAGCAGAGGTGATATGGACGACACTCTTGGAAAGTAAGTACCACAAACACAAAAATCTACTTTGTAATGTGTGTTTAATCCTGTTGCCACAGGGATAGTCCTTCAATTTACAAGCTATTTGTTTGCCTTATGTGAAGTGTTTATAGGTTTTTATGATGTGATACTATTATTTTAATAAAATATTCTTGTAGAGGTTCAAACAGCCTTATGCTACCAGCAGCTGACTAACACATTTGCCGCCCGTAGCCTAATCATACATCGCCAATCTACGTAATTTAAAAAATGTTTTTTTTATGAATATTGTGAGAAAATATTTATATAATTATTATTATTAAAAATTATGATTTACTCAATATTTTCTCGAGATATCAAGTGGCTAACACCAGTGTGCGATGCAGCCTGCAAGAACAAACTGTCTATAATTCAGATATTCACTTCACTTCACTTGTAGATTTAAATTGATTAAATAAACCATCCAAGTGCGAGTTAAACTCGCATGGAGAGGGTTCCGTACAATTGATTGAATTCTTATAGGTTTTCCTGTAATCTACAAGCAATGAACTAAATTTTGTATTTTTTCAAAATTTTAGGCTCAGTAGTTTCGGAGATCAGGGGGTGATCAATGGTCAATTTTCGTCTTCTTTCATGAATTACTAAAAACTGTTCATTGTGCAATAATAACAAAAATATATTTGAGATCCTCATAACAAGCCCTTTCATTTGATAATACATTTCACAGTAAGGTTTGCAAAACGTTTTTTTTATTTCCTTATTTGTCCCCCGAAAATGACCCTTATTTAAAAAAAATATTTATTAACTTTGCACAAATGTGTTTGGGTCATAGAATTACAACATTCTACCAAATTTCACCTGATTCCGTCCAGTAGATTCGGAGCAAATTGGCTGTGACAGACAGACGCACGAGTGATCCTATAAGGGTTCCGTTTTTTCATTTTTTGTACAGAACCCTAAAAACAATCCAATAGTGGTTATGTGAGGAAATATCAAACACCCTCACATCCATACAAACTTTAAAATTCATAATTTTAGTAGGATTCAAGATTTTCAGTTAAAAATTAATAAACAAGACTGCCCTGCCAATATACGGCCAATTCGCCTAAGTTACAAGGGATGCAGTAAGGATTCTAACAATACTCCATATATCGTCTGTGTTCAGGCGTTTAGAATTTATGGTGGAATAAAGAAACGCAAATACATACTCGTATTGTACATGAACCCTGAAACATAACACTCCTTCTTTGGGAAGTCGTTTAAATATTTAGCGTTTTATATTTGCTTACATTAGATATGTAAATTGAAACAGAGGAAAAACCTTTGATTTTTTGTAAAAAGCTAGTTTCTTATGGAATTTACATAAGTAAATTACACCCTTATTTCTTATTATTACTTGATACATAATTGACCGAAAATTATTGTTATTATTCGTCGTTACCTTGCCTTATATAGGGTAAAATTAAATATCATTCTATAGGTATAATAGTATAGGTAGTATATGATAGTATATCCTTTATTACTAGTTATAAACTAGTCAGGAGAACAATCTCGCCACAAGTTCTAAAGTTGTATATATTTATCAATAAAGATGTTTTGCTGCATATCAAAAAATCTCTTTGGCGTATAATAGCAAATACTATCACTATTAGTGTTTAATATAAATTTTTGATTTTTCTATTATGTCGCAATTAAGAAGGAGATATCGACAAAAATCTGTTGCTGATGTACGTTTAAGGAGCTAACCAGATTGTTGAAGATATCAATAACAATGTGTTTACTTTTGCATGACGCATTACACTTCAAATAATAGCAATAGACTTGAATTTCCATTTCCAATTAAAACAATAAATAAAAATAAACATACACTTGTATTGTCATGTACATGCACTACTAAATAAAATTAGACAGAACCAGTATATGTTATCTAACTTTAAACTAATCTTCAACTGGCTGGTGTTAGGAGATTCCATGAGTACCATTTTAGTGGGGTTTCTTGAACAACGCCAACACCTCCTGTCATATTGGGATAAGGGGTTGGGACCCCTTGTACAATAGACAACTCGGCTAAGGACAGGGGAGTAAGGGTGGCTATGCATTGGTCCACAACCCTATAAAATAGCCATTCCGACGCGCTAAGAAGACTAGAATTACATATATCTCCATATTTATTAAGTTAAGATTATTCTAACTGTAAAGTGTAAATAAAAACTTAACAATAATATTATTTTCCAAGCAGGCAGTTTTTATGTTGCTAGTAGTTGACCTTGTATTATTTTCCATTTTATCAAGGTTTCATCGATATCGTTCTGAGAGAGTATGAATGAAAAGGTAACTTGGAAACTTAATTTTGTATCTATTACCAAGTATGCAATTTAATTGCCTGCCAAAGATAGTTTTATTGGTGTTTATTACACAAAAAATAAAAAAATATATACAAAAGAATGCAAAAGAAACATAAAGTGCTCTGCTACTACCCATGTACCCGTTGTACCATTAATGGTAGAATTCAATGATACAATCCGTTTATTTTTAATTAACGGCTTTTCATTTAAATAATTTTTAAAGTCGGGTCAGTAGTTTTTGAGTCTATCTATTTCAAACCAGCACACAAACAATCAAATCCTTTCCCTTTATAATATTAGTTTAGATATTATAGTTAAATACGACAGTTTCTGAGGATGTGTAGATATATGAATGGATGTTTGCTCTGCTTTCGAGCAAAATAGCTAAACGGATTGAAATTAAGCATACAGATAGCTAATTACCAGGTTCAGTACCTACAAAGGATACTTTTCCATCCGAAAATATTAGAAATTCCCGAGGGATTGACAATTACCATTTGACCACGCGGTCAATAGCTAATAATATACGATATATTACTCTGTCGGGCCTGCTTAGATAGCAGCGTTTAATAGTCTTTTATTTTGTATGGATCATCTGAGTATATTTCGCGATTTAGGGGATGGTCCTATATAAATAAATAAATAAAAGATATAGGTACTTATACAGAGTTTCAAAATTCATCCAATGCAAACTATCAATTAAAATGGCATTTGGGGATAAACGGCACAAAAGTTAATCAACCTACCTACTGTAGTAAAACGTCTGTTTATAAAATAAAAAGTATGTTCGACGACTTTTCTTTACGAATTTATTTTCTAGAAAAAACTGATAAGAATATGTTTGATAAGCCCGTTATGTTTATACACATGAATGCTTGGAAAACGAACTGTGCGATAATTATAATGAAATAGTAGTGGTAGAGAATGCATTAGCGTTAAGTCCACCTTTTTTACCTTTGTGTTCAATAAAGATATAATAAATAAATAGTAGGTACTGTGCGCTACAATGTTCGTCTAGAACTTGAGTAGTCTGCCTAGAACAGTCAACCACAGGTAGGGTTGTCAAATGGGAAGTCTGAAATATCTGGATTGGGTGGGATTATTTTGTCGGGATAATCCAGACGAAACCCTACCATCTAGCAACTTTAACCACGAATCACCCTAAACACGTATTATAGACAAGAATGATGCAGTGTTTTATGGTCAAAATGTGAATGTTCGTTCAACAAAAAAATATTACACATAATGTGTAGTAATCCAAACCCCCTTTAAGATTAGTTGCTCCTTTTAAGAGATTCTCCAAGAACATTTGTGCTGTTGTCTGTAGTTTACCGACAACATTGCCGATTTTCTAGGGATACAATTCTGATAGATTACAACATGTATCTATACTAATATTATAAAGCGGGAGAGTTTGTTTGTTTGTTTGTTTAAACGCGCTAATCTCAGGAACTAATGGTCCGATTTGAAAAATTCTTTTTTTGTTGGGTAGTCCATTTATAGCGGAAGGCTTTAGGCTATATAACATTCCGACAACCACGCGAACGAAGTCGCGGGCACAGCTAGTATCAAATAAACACCTGAAATTCATCTCGGTGTACATAAGACCGGCCTTACTATTTACTATATTTTATATACTATATAATTCATAATTTTTTCAAACGTTTTAATGAGATTTGGTAAGCTTTTTGCAGGTCTACGAAGAACAGCTATACGTATAATAAGAAAAAGATGTAGGTATTGACATGCTGTATCAAAGACATTTCCCACAAATAATTAGGTCGTAATCATAGTTTCTTGTTCATTTCTCCTTTGTAATTTGCTTTATTTCGAATTTAAAACACTATAAATATCTAAGTAGCAAGATTTGCAAGCGAATCTTGTCATTAAAGCAGCACAGTAGCACACAGCATATAATATGTGTGTGCTAGCTGCATAGGAAGTAAAGAAACTCACACAAATTATGTCGATCGAATCGAGTATATCTACAAATCAAAGTTAACGTACTCGTAAAAGTTACGATACTATATTTTATGATAAATACATATATAGATAAACACCCAAGACACCCAATTTGAAAAAGGCCATTTTCCAAATTGCCCTGGCTGGGGATCGAACCCAGAACATCCGGATTAGCGGTCTAGCGTATTAACCATTACGCCACGGAGGTCGTCCACGAGTTGAGTTGTATCCACAAGATATAGTATATTTCCATGAAACGTATGTATGTACGAGTACGAGGGCTGTTTGATAAGTACCAGTGAAGGCGTGAACTTAAAATTGTTAAAATGGAGAAAGAACAGTATCGGTCTGTAATTAGATTCTTATTTTTGGAAGGAAAAACATGTGATGAAATAAAAGTAAGAATGCAAGCGGTTTACCATGAATGTGCTCCTTCTATGACAACCGTCAGATATTGGTATAACGAGTTTAAGCGGGGGAGAACAACCGTCTTTGATGAGGATCGCCCAGGACGGCCAGTTGAGGTACATACGATACGATATGGTTAAGAAAATTGAAAATATCGTTTTAGCCGACCGCCGAATTAAACTTCGAGAAATCGTTGATGCTGTAAATGTTTCAATCGAGAGGGTACAACACATATTAGAAGAAAAATTGGGTATGAAGAAAGTATCGGCGAGGTGGGTGCCGCGTTTACTCACGGAGGAGCAAAAACGGAACCGACTGACTACTTCGGAGCAGTGTTTGGCCGTGTTCAAACGTAACCCGAAGGAGTTTCTGCGTCGTTTCGTGACCGTGGACGAAACGTGGGTCCACCACTTCACCCCGGAAATAAAAGAGCAGTCGAAGCAGTGGATTTTACCGGGTGAACCTGCACCAAAGAAAGCAAAAACCGTCCCATCGGCTGGAAAGGTTATGGCGACCGTTTTTTGGGATTCGCAGGGTATTATACATATTGACTATTTAGAAAAGGTAAAAACAATAACAGGGCAGTACTATGCCAATTTATTGGATGAATTTGACGCCGTGTTGAAGGACAAACGACCTCATTTAAAAAAGAGAAGTACTGTTTCATCACGACAACGCCCCGGCTCATTCGTCCAGAGTTGTGACGGCTAAATTAGCACAGTTACGCTACAAACTATTGTCTCACCCCCGTATTCTCCAGATTTGGCCCCATGCGATTTATTTTTGTTTCCCAACCTAAAAAATGGCTCGGTGGCAAGCGATTTGGATCAAATGACGAAGTCATTGCCGCCACAGAGGCCTATTTTAATGACTTTCCAAAATCATACTTTTTGGATGGTTTATTGAAGCTTGAGTATAGGTGGAACAAATGTATAGAGTTAAAAGGTGACTACATAGAAAAATAAATGCATATATACAAAAAAAATGGCTCGGTGGCAAGCGATTTGGATCAAATGACGAAGTCATTGCCGCCATAGAGGCCTATTTTAATGACTTTCCAAAATCATACTTTTTGGATGGTTTATTGAAGCTTGAGTATAGGTGAAACAAATGTATAGAGTTAAAAGGTGACTACGTAGAAAAATAAATGCATATATACAAAAAAAAATGTTTTTTTTTCCATAAACGGGTACTTATCAAACAGCCCTCGTAGTAACAATAATGATATTGTTTTTCAGTTTCTCCCTGACCTTGGTCGACAGTCTGGACACGCTAGCAGTAATGGGCGACTTCTCGGAATTCAGTCGTGCGATGCAGCTGGTCATCAAGGACGTCACCTTCGACCATGACATCGTCGTATCTGTCTTCGAGACTAATATACGTGTTATCGGGTAATTTTCTCACGAATATGCATAAGATAATTTTTTTTGTATGACTTTATTTAGGTGCAAGGAACAAGGATCTTTTTAAAAGTAAATACAACGAAATAGTTTGGAAAATCCAAAAGTGCACGCCTCATAATCTAATTTTTGACAATTAAATTGATTTTTTATAAATTATAATTAAACGACAGTACTTAGAACGCTAATATTTACTAGGAATCAGCACAGTGTAATACTTTATATATTAAAAACAAAAGTATTCCGGTAAGATGAATTTTTCGACCAATTTCTCTGCCACATACATGGTCACATAAACACGGACTCACGGACGACCAAGAATGATTAGTTTTAATGTTATTATTTATTATATTAAACAAATTAATTGTTTATAAAATGTACCATATGTGCTAGACAGATTATTTAACTTCATATTAGTGCACTCATATTATCCTGTAAGTGTTATATTAAAAAAAAAACGTCATTTAAGTTTCGAAAGACTGGGTTTTTTGACATGTCGAGAGTAGAGCACTACCTCAACGCTCCGCTTATGAGGCGTGCAATACCTCAACGCTCCGCTTATGAGGCGTGCAATAGATTTTCTGAAAATTCCTAATCACCAGTTTTGATTCCATAGGAAGTGTGAGGTGTTTGTATGATATGCTGTTGTCTTGTGCTATCGTATGGGGGTTGTTTTATAAAAGGCTTTATGTGCGTCAGGGTCGTTTACATATATTTACAAGTTTTTTTTACATCCCATAGCTATATTGAAATCTTGGAATCAGAATCACTAATAGAACACGAAACCGTAAGATTTTTTATTTTTTTTTATAAAATTTTTAATAAATGGGTAACCTACTGATTTTACTATACGCGCGGCCGTTGCCCTTCCCGCTCGTCAACCGCCCTAACCAGTCGCCCGGTAGCAGGCGGTGACATTTAAATTTTTAGTATGTATTTGTCGGCTGATATCTTTGGTTTTTATTATGAAACAAGGTCCATATGACCGAATATGTAATATGTGTTTCTAGACTAAGCGCACGAATATAAGAACGGTTCCGAGTTGATTGGACGTGATTCCTATCTGGAATAAGTCTACCTTAATGCTATTCTCGTGCTGTAATATGATTTTGTTGTGTTGAGTGCAAAGTATTTACAAACAAACAAGAACAACACAACGTAAAGTGGGACACGTAACGTAACATGAAGCATTCTATATACACGTAAAATCAGATAGCATATTTATCAAAATCACCTAATTCGGTCTGTGCAATGCTTTATTTCACATAACTGTACAGTACAATATACTCGTACTATTTACAAAAGAATATGCGATATGATAATAGGTGTTGTTAGCATAGGGTAAAATGAGTTAATATACACTAACTACACAGAAATCAATGAGTTAATATACATCTTGAATATTGGAGACTGGAAATGGCCATGATGCACTACGGGGCCTGTAGAACTCTGGAAAGTAATGGGGCCGCCATTTTGAAAAGAATATGACGAGCTGTTGTAGCTGTATAAATCTAAACCCGTTGCCGGTTGCTTCCTTAGCTGTGTATAAAAACCCGGCGACCGGTTGTCGGCAGTTATTTTGTCCAAAGATGGTGTGGGATATCAATGGGAACCCAGGGATGCCGAAGGCCGTGCGAAGTTTAGAAGAAAAAGCCGGAACCATTGATACGATTAGGCTTTGGTTTAATCCTGCGGGATATTTATAATATCCGTAGTATTTTTAACCCCAGACAAAAAAGAAAGGTGTGTATCTGTATGTCTGTCTTGTGTCATTGTAGCTCATTTTCAGCTATGTTTGATGAAAATCGGATCAGCCGTTCAAAAGTTATTGGTGGAGAACGCTTAAAGTCGGGTGTTTTTTTTTTAAATTTGTCTGGCAAATAAACTTGTCAAACGAGGTTTTATTCAAATATCTATTTATATTTAAGAAGTATGCTCTTGTCGGTGGAGTATGAATTCTCTTCCATTTGTCTCTCTCATCTGCCAGCTGTTTTACTTTACGACACGACGTCTACTTTCACCTTCTCCTTTAACTGTAGCTATGCCTGGGTCTTCCTGGTCCTCTTTTACTTTCTATGTTTCCTTCTATGATAGTCTTTATGAAGTAGTCGTGTCGTGGCAGATGACCTAATATCAAATCAACCCATGACCCAAAATATCATAATTATAAAAAAGATATGTCTTATTTTTTCAGTGGTTTGCTGTCAGCGCACGTGATAGCGATGGCGCTGCAGCCGGAGGTGCCCGCGTTGCAGTGGTACGCCGGCCAGCTGCTAGCAATGGCTGAAGACCTGGGCAGGAGGCTGCTGCCGGCCTTCAACACGTCCACCGGCATTCCACACGCCAATGTTAGTATATTCTCATCTTTACGAGTATTTCTTACTTCCCTCGAGGACTTTTTCCGCAATTTGGTCCATTGCTCTGAATCTGAACCCGTTTTGCGTGGGAACATCTTTTCGTGTATTCAGGTACATCCTTCGCTGTTTTGGTACTCGGGGTACGCTTTCCGCCTTTTCTTCTCTGAAGATAATAAATGCCAACGGTCACTCAAGGTGCAATGCCGTGTGGTTCCCCGCAGAGTAGAATAAGACCACTCCAAGTCTTCCGGTGGATGACGCAGAAGGCGACTTAGAAAACAGAAGCTAAACAAAGCTTATAAACATCAATGAGACCTTTCCAACCCGTCTGGCCAACGTGAAGCGTGTAGGCTGAATCCTCTGACTGCTCTGGCTAGTATATGCCTCTGGTAGTACAGGGAGGGTCGTGCTCCTGCAGTGGAGACCAAAATAGACCTGATGATGGTCACTCAAGGATGCCGAAAACCGTGAAAAGTGTATTTCTTATAAAATATCCTATCAAAAACATAAGTGTGATAATGGGAGCCAAGTTCAAAATCCGACAAAAGAATTGAGATCTAAATGGCTGCCAAGTTCTGTAGAGAATACTGAAATTTATTTATAAGAATTTCAACATTTGGCTTGGCTAGTTTTTTTTTTATATACGCTTTCTTCATATACGCCTAAAAGTCTACCAAATATCCAGTTTTCAGGTCATTTGAAAGTGGGTAATCTTTTTGATCTAAACTGGTGGATTTGAAATCGTTGGCATCCTTTTAAACATCCGCTATACCCATGATAGAAAGTAATTTGAGACTAATTAAAACTTTAATCAGAAGTCATTTTCACTTCGTTAAGAAAACCTCTAAATAAAACTCACGAAAAACTAATTAATCATAATAGTATCAACTTCATCGCGTCGTCGTAGATTCCGTAGTACAGAATTACCTGCTATTCTTATCGGTCGCGTGACATCGCCTTTCCCCACTCGATTTTACGCACGATCTTATTCACGCAACTTAAAGTCTGTTTTTTATGCCGTACCTACCAGCGCCGGGGTCATAGTACTCTTGCGAGCGCGACGCGTGATGTTTTGATAGTTTGTTTAGTTTATTTTTTTTACTTTTTGATATTAATTACTGCAATAATTGCAGTATATAACAAGATAAATTAATACCAATGATTTCAAATGCACCCTGTATACAACGTAGAAGGTACATACCCGTTATATATCGAACCACGGGCTATACTAGATCTCTAAAGTATAATGAAATTAAAATAACAGTCAAAAGAACAAAAAAAAAAATTTGACAATCCTATACAAATCGCCCGGACGGCTGCACACTTTTGTATGGAAAAGACAATTTTTTTTTGTTATTTGGCTGTTATTTTAATTTCATTATACTATAATGATCTAGTATGATCTAGTATAGCCCGTGGTTCGATTTATTACGGGTATGTCCCTTCCACTTTGTATAAGTGAATCAATGATAAATATGCTGGTTTTTGTACGTCAATATATCAATAACTGTTTCAGCTACATTAATGACATTTTGGATTAAAGACAAGATAGAAAACTTAAATAAATACGACATGTTTTATGTCTTTAGGGTTTGGAAGTTTCGAGTTGTGAAGGGGTCAAAAGTAGCTCGAAATGGTTCGTGTAAATGTACACACGGCTGCTGCGTCGTCAGTTCCTTCTTTTGAACTTGGCTGGACACGCTGCTGCGTGTCTTGATACCTAGTATCATAGTGTGATAGGTCCTTTTATATTTATTTAAATTTTAGGTGAACCTCCGGCACGGTATTCGCAAGATGTCAGAATCACGGGAAACGTGCACGGCCTGCGCGGGCACAATGATACTGGAGATGGCGGCGCTGTCACGGCTCACCGGCAACCCCGTGTACGAGCAGAAGGCGCACAAGGCCATGGACCGGCTGTGGAAGATCCGACACAGGTGACTTTGGTGCTGCTTTCACATTCAACATGAAATTCATAGTTTACATATTTCGTTGTGTATACATTTTCTTAAAAAATGGATTTACACGCTGCAGCGGCGTGCGTTTTCACTTTCACCGAGGACATTTAGGATCCGACACAGGTGTTGATGCTTCCTGTAGCTTGACGGCCGTGTGTCAATCCCATTTATGATTAAACATGAAATTCATAGCTTAGTTATTTCCTTTTGTATTATTTTAATGCTTTTTATCAATTCGGTATTTGACTATTTATTTTATTGGCGACCTCCGTGGCATAATGGTTAACACGCTAGACCACTAATTCGGAGGTTCTGGGTTCGGTCCCCAGCCGGGCAAGTTGGAAAATAGCCTTTTTCAAATTATCCTGGGTCTTGGGTGTTTATCTGTTATTATGTATTTATCATAAAATATAGTAACGTTGAGTTAGTATCCCATAACACAAGTTTAAAACTTAGTTTAGGGCTAGCTTAATCAGTGTGATTTGTCCCTATATATATTTATTTATTTATTTATTATTCGCATCAAAAAGTCACATCTGTCATCTGAAACCGAAAACAAAAAGATGTTTATTTGTCCGCTTAAAAAAACAAGTTATATATACCTAATCCTTAAACATCTGGTGGAAAAGTAAACTGTCAATTATCAGAAAAAGGATGCCCACGAAAGAGGAAGCCAGATATCTATTTTATATTATAATTTTCTTGCTGTTTTCAAAAAAGTGTTATTTGTTGTTTTGTAAAAAATATTGTACAAAATCAAGCAGTCAATACCCAATTACCCATGTATAATTGAATATGAAATTCATACCTTATTACCTTTTGTATGTATTTTCTTTAAAATGGATTTACATGCTGCAGCAGCGCGGGTTCCCACTATCACCCAGTGCGGAACAGGGGTCTAGATACAAGCCTCAATAATATCACCACCATTTATAATATGAAGCTAATCAAAATGTATTTGTTATAAGACTTTTAAAACATTAAAAACGCAGTGCTAAACTGTATACAGGGAGGGCACATAAGAGGAATATACTTTATTTTTGGAAAATATTCTGTAAAATATATAAATATTGAGTTTTTTTAATATAGTATTTAGGGCCGGCAATTCATTATGGAAAATAATGTCAGACAAATGTCCACCTCTAGCAGCATGACAGATGTGAACCCTTTCATTGCCTTGTTCATTACATTTTCACACATTTCCTGCTTTATTTCAGTGACTGTGTCTCGGATATTTTGTTTTAATTGCTGAAGGTTCATTGGCCGCATAGTCCCTTTAGATAGCCCCTACAAATTATCTCTATCTATTAATAATATTTTTTTACCAGTTAATTTTAAGTATGAATACCTATTTAAAATATACTTTTGTAACATGTATTGACTATATCTCCATGATAGGTACTTAAACAAATGTCCATGTTTTCAGAACATCTGATCTAATGGGCACCGTGATAAACATTCACTCTGGCGACTGGGTCCGCAAGGACTCCGGGGTTGGCGCGGGCATCGACTCTTACTACGAGTACTGCCTCAAGGCGTACATCCTGCTCGGAGACGAGAAGTACCTGGCGCGGTTTAACCGCCACTACAACGCTGTTATGAAGTACATCAGCCGCGGACCCGTCATGCTTGCCGTTCATATGCACAGGTACCTGCCAGTGGCGTAGCGTTACATAGTGTGACTAGGAAAGTCGTAGTAAAATTTGCGACAGGCCAGTATACTTCTCATCTTGTATATGGGGTTCACATTGGGAAGCACGTCGAACCTTTGGGTTATTTTGTACATACTGCTATGCTGATTGCTGACTCCCCTCCCCCCAAAGTTCTACAAAAGCACCAGGGGGTCAGGTATCTGCTTGGCAGTGTTTACTTACCCCCTTGCCTTACTCACCTGCCTCAGGATTTCTGAAGAAAGACTGCATAAGCTTCAGAATATCACCTGGTGCGTAGTGCCTGTAGCTAGAGGACTACAGACACTACGATGCTAACCTATCTGCCCTTAAATTATTTTACGATTGAAAGGTTTTTACCTATACTTTCTTCTTTTTTTACTGAAGTAACCACAAACGCGATAACATGAAAAGAAACTGAGTGACATCATCATCCGAGCGTATTCCCGGTTGCATCCTCAGTGGTAACGCTTCAGAGCCCGGGGTCCGCTACCTAATTTAGGTGATTTGACGAGGTTACTGACCTCCGCAACCCAAAGGGGTGACAGGTACAAACGTTAGATGGCGTTCGGGACCCCCAGCTTCACGTGCCTTGCAAAGAATCTTTCTTTTTAGATAATCAGGTGATTGAAGCCTGCAATATCCTAACCAGACAGGAAAAACGTGATGCATCCCAGTGGGATTTTACCCTACGACCTCCGGATCACAAGGCAAACGCCTTGATCACTGGACCACCGAGTGACCGGATGGCTTTAATTTACTTGCAGACCTCACCTACAGTCGCGGAATTTCATGGACGCCTTGCAGGCGTTCTGGCCCGGGCTGCAGGTGCTGCTGGGCGACGTGCGGCCCGCCGTGGAGACGCACGAGATGCTGTACCAGGTCATGCAGCGGCACACCTTCATCCCGGAGGCCTTCACTTCCGACTTCCAGGTCACAAGCGTTCAATTACTTTATCTTGACGACCTCTGTGGCCTAGTAGTCATCACGCTAGGCTGTTACAATGGAGGTCCCGGGTTCGATCGCCCGGTCAGGTCAAGATGGAAAATGATCTTTTTCCGATTGGCCTGGGTCGTGGATGTTTATCTAAGAGTATATATGAATTAATTATAAAATATAGTATCGTTGAGTATCCCATAACACAAGTCTCGAACTTACTTTGGGGCTAGATCAATCTGTGATTTGTACGTAATAACAATTTTATGCTTGTAACTACGTCACTTGAGCGCCCGCTCGGTTCCATACAAAAGTGCCCCACGACGGACGCACGCCCGGCTCGGACTTGTTCAGCATAGACTATAGAGTAAATAACTATAATCAGACACTGCCATACATATTTCTGCTTAGTAATAATAAAATTTTCTATCGAAACGACTGTTAATGTACGCCGTTAAAATTGAATTAGCTGACACTCCGTAGCGACGGTCGCCCGTCACTTGCGTCCGCTTAACGTGGTTTTAAGCCTATCAACATTGACATGTCATGTCATATGGCATTTTAAGGGTTGTTCAAGTCGAGCCGAATTTTAGCCTTTTTTCGCCATCGAATTTTCAGCAAAAATAAGCAAATCTCTTGTCATAATAGATATATTATTATAAAAATAATTAAAAAATATTATTGACGTAATGGAAGTTCAGGCCTCCTGCCTCGCATGTCATCAAAAATAAGCGAATCAAAGACCCCCCCCCCTCCCCCGCCCCCTTTTCGATATATTTGAACGGAACTGAAAGAATTCTATATCTCAAATGTAATTGTTGATATCGCTAGGTGCACTGGGGCCACCACCCGCTCCGGCCGGAGTTCCTGGAGTCGACGTACTTCCTGCACCGCGCCACGGGCGACGACCACTACCTGCACGTCGGCAAGGCCGTGCTCAAGGCGCTGCAGCAGTACACGCGCGTGCCGTGCGGGTACGCCGCCGTCAATGACGTCAGAACTAGGTCAGCATCGACACAGAAATTAATAACGGTATTTCATACAGAATGGAATTTAAGGTCCCGCGCAATATGCGTCCCTCCCGCACCTCTCCCCCGTTCTTGTACCGCCGTGTGCGTCCGTGCACACGTCAATGGGTATGTGTTCGTCTGCTCTCGCTCCTCGACAAGACGAGAACGGGGGAGAGGTGCGGAGACGGGGAACGGAGACGCATATTGCGCGGGACCTTAGGAGATTCCGTTCTGTATGTAATAATCTTACTGTCTTCTGTGTATCGGTATCGTTCATCTTGTAGCTAGGTACACTGGGCCACAGGTATGGCACTTCATAGAAGCGGAGTATCAGTACAGTACAAACGAACTATACATCCGTGTATCCAATGGGTGTGTGCGTGTTCGCCCGTTTAACACCCTTGTCAATGTGAGAACGGGGAGAGAGAGCGGGGACGGGGAATGGGGATTATATTTCGCGGGACCTTAGGAAATACGAGAGGCGTGTCGAGGTGTATTCCATAGTACGTAGTACATAGTAGGGCCGACCTAAATTCGACTAATGACGTAATGACGACCATATCATTCCGACTCGCTAAGAAGAAGTAGAGCCGTAACAGTAAAGGAAAGTGAGAGAAACCCAGTAATTTTCATTTAAGCTCATTTATCAGAAGAGCGCACAACTCTTTCATGGGTGGGGCATTACCGTTTAGTCTCACTTGTTCTGGGGGTGAACAAAAACGCCATTTCATAGGAACACCCCGTGCGAGCTGGTGTTCCCGAAGGAAGCTGCTTATCGCCTGCGTGCTATATGTGGTACACCGATGACATCCCTGCAGCCGGCTAGGTCCAGTTGGCGCTAAAAGTACTTGCAACTTTATACACAACTTGTGTTCACGAACGTTTTCTTTTTTTTTGCATAATTTTTTTTTTATTTCCGTAATATTTTTAGGGTACATGAAGACAGAATGGACTCGTTCGTGCTCGCGGAAACGTTCAAGTACCTTTACATGTTGTTTGGCGAAGACAGAGACTTGCCAGTCAAGTTGGAGGACTACCTACTAACCACAGAGGCTCACTTCTTGCCGCTCTCCTTGGCGACTGCTGGCAAGAATGCTACCTACTTCACTTTGAAGATTGATGATGACGACGAAGAAAAATACAGAAAGTAAGTTTGTATTGTTATTTTGTTTTAGATAGTTTTGTGCACATACAACTTGTAACTCATATTTGCGTAATAAGTTGAACCATAGGCTATATTAGATTACTATATTATGATGAAATAAAAAAATTAAGGAGTCAAAAAACAAAAAAAAGAACATTTTTTATGAGATGACAAGAGGGCAATTTGGATGAGAATGTAAATTTTTTATTGGTTCTTTAAAATAAATTAAAGATAGCATAAAATTTGCCGAAATATCAAAATTGAATATTTCTGAAACATTGTTAAGAGTTTTTTTTTTTTAGTTTGTAGTTTTTATCAGTATGTGACGTTTACAAGCTACATGTTGGTAATACATTGAGTATGAAAATAAAACAGGACATGTCCGAACACGGCGTCGCTGGTGGCGGAGAAGGTGCGGCAGCCGATGCGGCAGCTGCTGGGCTCGTCGGCCGCGCGGCCGCCGGCGCGGCTGCGGCCGCTCAGCGACCCGCGGCAAATCCACGCGCTGGCCGACATGGGCATCTCCGTGCTCACGCTGCCCGACGGCCGCGTGCAGCTGCTCTACACCACCTCCACGGTATCACAAATTTTACGGCTCACACCAACACGCGACGCGCACTTTTAAAGAAACATTCAACTTGTTTTCTACAAAAAAAGCGGCCAAGTGCGAGTCGGACTCGCCCATGAAGGGTTCCGTAGCAGCAAGTAACATTTTACGATTTATGACGTATTAAAAAAAAACTACTTACTAGATCTCGTTCAAACCAATTTTCGGTGGAAGTTTGCATGGTAATGTATATCATATATTTTTTAGGGTTCCGTACCCAAAGGGTGCAAACGGGACCTTATTACTGAGACTCCGCTGTCTGTCCGTCTTTCACAGGGCTCTATCACTTGAACCGTAGTAGCTAGACACTTAAAATTTTTACCGATTATGTATTACTGTGGCCGCTATAACAACAAATACTAAAATTAGAAAAAGTTAAAAATTAAAGGGGGTCGCCATACAAAAAACGTGTTTTTTAACGTTTTAAAACATTGTACGGAGGTACAGAACCCTTCATGTAAGAGTCCGACTCGCACTTGCCCGTTTATTTTAGTTTTATCATTCTCTTATTTTAAAAGTTACAGGGGGGGGAAGGGGGTTGCCCCGCGCAAACTATTCAGTTTAGAAAAAAATGATATTAGAAACCTCAATATCATTTTTGAAGACCTATCCATAGATAACCCCATACGTATGGGTTTGATAAAAAAAAATTGAATTTCAGTTCTAAGTATATGGAACCTCCAAAATTTATTGTTTTGTTTTTTTCTATTTTAGTGTGAAAATCTTAATGCGGTTCACAGAATACATCTACTTACCAAGTTTCAACAGTATAGTTTCAATAGTTTCGGAAAAAAGTGGCTGTGACATACGGACGGACAGACAGACATGACGAATCCATAAGGGTTCCGTTTTTTGCCATTTGGCTACAGAAACCTAAAAAATATACTCATTTCAGTGACAGCCCGCTGCAATGGAAGGCGATTGAGCGACAACTATTAGCTTTATATTTCTTTAAAAGTGCGCGCCACGTCGCGTTGAGTCTCGGTGTGAACTGAGCCTTACAGGAGCTGTAAGGCTCAGTTCACATAAATTAAAAAAAAAAAAAAAACCGGGAATACGCTCGGATGATGATGACTGACATAAAATATATTATAGACTAGATATCTGAAACATTGACCCCTGTTCTATATTTGAATATATAGCAGCGTGAATTTAATCATACGTATTTAATTTCCAAAAAGTTAAAATCTGATTACTTGCCGATATTTGTGTTAAAAGACAAACGCAACACCTCTCAGATGATACCTCAGCCCATGAAACTGAACAAATTTTGTTCTACAACATTCCCAAAATGCCAAAAATAAAATTCGGATTTTCATACAAATTGACTCGATCAGCTGATCAGTTTGTATGAAAATTCAATTTTTTTTTGGGTTTCGTGAAAGTTATAGAACAAATGTTGTTCAGTTTCATGGGATGAGGTACCATCTGTGAGGTTTTGCGTTAGTTCATTGTACACGTACACACGTTGTATATTTAACCTTGGGGAATGTAAAAGTCTGTATTTTAGTGGAATGCTCCAGAAGTATAGTACCACTCGATTCAAACTCATTTGACATGCAACCTTCGATTTTTATTTTACAAAATAAGAAAATAAACTTACATTTTTAATGGATATTAGTTTGACTTTTATGGATTATTGAGGTTTAACCTAAAGCACTTTAAACTTTTATTAATAATTAATCCGAATTATCTATTCACGTTTATTCGGATGAGTACGATATCCGCCAGGAAGACTTGGTAGTCTATACTAGTGTTAACGCCACCGTTACACCTATATTTAAGATATCGTATTTTTCTGTAGTCTTTTTTTTATTTACTACGAATTTTTTCCCTAGGCTAAATCGGCAAAAGATGCAGCCGAAGGACTGACATTCATGCGTGAGATGTCTAAATGGAACTCTCTGAGTGATATGGAAAATGGCGTGGTGGCGGCCGGCGTGCGCGTGCTCGACAAGACGTTCCCGGCCGGGCCCGGCCATTTCGGCAAGGAGCTCGCCGCCGACCACTACTCCGGCACCGCCGCCTTCGTCTCGCCGCCCGACGCCTGCCAACCCATACAAAACAAGAAAGACGTCCAAAACAAGTTCGCCATCGCCCACCGCGGCCTTTGCACCTTCGCTCAGAAAGTCCGCAACATGCAAGCTGCCGGCGCCAAACTCGCGATCGTCTTTGACAACATACCCGACTCTACGCACAAAACCACCGCTCTCTTCGCCATGTCGGGTGACGGGAAAGATGACATAGAAATCCCCGCAGTGTTTCTCTTTACACAGGAAGCTAAATACTTAACAGAAGTGTTGAAGACTGACCCCGAACTTATACTCACGGTAGGAGAACTGAAATCGCTAAAGAAGAAATATGAAAATGTTTGTAGCGATGACAACTGTGATAGTGTACTTACGACTCAACCGGAGGCAGTAGATAAGGAATCCTTTGATCACCTCAAACATGTACTTAGTCAACTAGTGGCGCAGTTCGAGCTGTCGCTCTCCAACGAGGAGCCGAGCGCGCAGAAGTCCTGCCAGGAGCCGGTCGACGGCGTTTACATATCTAAGGATAAGTTCGTCAGCGACGAACGCAGAGTAGAAGGTCCACCAAACATGTGTTCAATAAAAAGTGAACCAAAAGAACGACCGCCCGCGACCCACGACGAGCGGGCGAACACGGCCACGGAAACCCCTGGAGATTCTTAACACATAATTGTATATTTGTAACAACTGTATATAGACATAAATAAATCTGTGTATAGTGTACATATTTCGTAAGAGTATAAGTGAACCTAATGAATAATTGTGCCTTTACATAATATACTGTTGGGTTCCTTGATATGTTAAAAAAATATTTTCACGGCACACTAAAATTGTTTTCCACCATGTATTAGGGTTTTTATAGTTTCAAAGATTTATCAGAGTAAAATATACATGTGTAATTTATTTAGGCTAAGATGATAACATGTCGTGTTCAGGAGTTTCTTGTACATGACGATTACGGATCGGATAATCGGATGGAACTTCAATTCTATTATCAGACTACTTTGGACGTCTTTAGACACATAGGTCTGCCAAAAAGTATTTAGGCCTTCATTAATACATTGATTACTTATGTAAACCCAAGGTTCCGGTTTTGGCATGCATGTATGGATTCATGCATGATTACGCAAGTTAGTTTTAAAAGGATGCCTTTATTTTATATACTCATTTGTTATTTATTACGTAATACTTAAAATACGTAAATAGACAAATCGATGTAATATTTTACATGAACAAGACAGAACACAGGACAATTTTATATACATTATACAGTTTTTTTCCGTATGGTATTTCATTTTCAATATGCATTCGATTCGATTATCCGATGTGAAATAATGACTGAGGTTCTAATTTTTGTTTAAATACCTAAAGATAGACAATTTGTGAACCTGTGCATTCCATGGGTTGAAGAACTTGGGGCGGGACGGTCGACCATAATATAAAGATCAAGAATGTTCAAGGGATTAGATCGATTAGGTATATTTTTTTTATTTCTATCTGTTACTGACTAAATAAATAATGATAAATCTTGAATATTTTATTTCAAACAAAGCAATAAAATATATTATATATATATATATATATATATATATATATATATATATATATATATATATATAACGTCTAACAAAATATACTGAAACTATTTTAATGGTGGATTCAGTCCATGATACTGAACAACTTATCGAAATATGAAATTTAACTTTCCATACAAACTCGGATCAGCTGATCGATCAACTTGTATGGGAGGCTAAAAATTAGTTTTCATATTTCGATGTTCAGTATCATGGACTGAATTCAGCCTTAAAATAGTTTCAGTATATTTCGTTAGACGTTGTCTAACAAAATATACTGAAACTATCTTAAGGGTGGATTCAGTCCGTGATACTGAACAACTTTCCCCAAGAAACATATGTCGAAATATGAAAAATAATTTTTTGCTTTCCCTACAAACTCGGATCAGCTGATCGGTCAACTTGTATGGGAGGTCAAAAATTATTTTTCATATTTCGGTATATGTTCCTTGGGGAAAGTTGTTCAGTATCATGGATTGAATCCACCCTTAAAATAGTTTCAGTATATTTTGTTACACCCTGTATATATATATATATATATATATATATATATATATATATATATATATATATATATATATATCTGCCTCGCATCGTGTTTATATCCCTAATGGGACGACATAAACACGTAACGTATAAGTAGGTATACAACGTGGAAGGGACATACCCGTAATAAATCTAAGCACGGGCTATACTAGATCAGTAAACTATAATGAAATTAAAATAAGTCAAAAGTCCAAAAAAAATTTCGACATTCCCATACAAATCGCCCGGGCGGCTGCACACTTGTATGGAAATGCCGAAATTTTATTTTGTTCTTTGGCTGTTATTTTAACTTTATTATACTATAATGATCTAGTATATACCGTGTTTAGATTTATTACGGTTATGTCCGTTCCACGTTGACCACGTTGTATAATATTTTTTTACACAATACTCATTTGTAATAGCTAGGTTACATTTTGCAATTTTTGAATTACGTGTAAAAATGATAGTACAATGACGTGACTTATCAAATATTTATAAAAACACACTGGCGATTTCCATTATGCTTAGTGCACATAGTAAACAAATTGAATTTTTTGTATTGGGAAATAGTAGTTTATTATACTGTAACACATGAGGGGTAATAAAACGTGTGTGTGTTTAGAAACCGAGCCCTAGGCGATGTTTTTATTAATAGATATCACACGAGTATTTTATTAATCAGTTATGTGCAGTACCACGCTCTATTTTATTTAATCTTATTAATTGGGATTGAAACTACTAATTAAAAGTCCTAAACGGTATTCAAGGGGTACCTATATTTTAAATTAAAAGCTTCGTAAACTACAATTTCAATCGGATTTTGATGCTACTTTTTCATTGAAAGCTAAACTACATGTAGGAAGATTTGAGCGCTGATTTTAGCCGCCGTGGTGCTTCAGGGCTGTAATCAGGGGCGGGGACTGGAGGCGCATGTGCGTCCCAGGGGTCGCGGGGTTCACGCTGCCACTGAGGCTCCTTGATCGGACTGGGGGCCTTCAGCGGAGCCTGCCGCTTGTTATCCTCCAAGTACGAGAACGGACGCGACGCAAGATGGCTATAACAATGGTAATACATTTATTAGTCTAAGTTAGTCAAACTCTTGTCACTGTGAAAGTTGATCCTATCTGTGCCGAAACTGGAAACTAAGTCTTTGGATTTATTTTTTATTTATTTTATTTAACTTCATACACAAATACAAGTGTAATGGTGCAAAAATTCAAAAAGAAATGTGGTGAAAAATGAACCAAGTACCTATACTTAAATATGTAATAATAAACCATTAACTAAATACAAATAATACACACTATTATTATACTAAGATATACTACTCACATATACTACATACAATACAATACCCTTTATTGCACACAAGTAAATTTCTTCCAGGCAACCTCGTTTAAATAGAAAAAAATGATGGGAAATTAGGTAGTGCGGGGTGGTCAATATAATAAACATACTTATATACACTAAGAACTATGTGACAGTTGTTTAAGAACATGAGCTTTCACCTGTTTTTAAATGAAAAGCGGGTTTTAGCCTTCCGAACATCAACTGGTAAGGTGTTCCAGAACTTTATACTATGCCATTTAGCATACTTTATGCTATTCAGCTTACTTACTAAAATAATCAAAATAGTGATGAGTTGGTAGCCACATAGCCAAAGAATAATCGCATTTTCGCCCATTCCCTCAATCAGCTTTTACGATCTGCGCGGGCAGAGAAGGGTACCTACATTCTAAGGTTTTCTCTTCTACCTGACCAGCATGGATGAAATACATATATTTTACTCGGAGATGTCAGGCCTGTGTCACTCCCCTTTTACGTATCGAAAATGTACCTACATTATTACTATGCGCGCAGGCGGCCCCTTGGGGTGGTAAATTCAGTTGTACGAATCGTTTGTCCAGAGTCATAAGGATGAAATTGGCTTGCAATGGATGTCTAGGTATCTATACAATAAGGTGCTGAGTTCTGACGTGAGCTCAATTAAAACGTATCACTAACAACATTGAGTAGATATTTCTTTGCTGAGTGAGACTTCTGTACGGAGTATTAGTATCTAGTCTGTGGTAAAGGGCCCTTAAATAATGAAGTTAACGCTTACTTACCTAGTGTACTCCGAGCGTGAGGGTTCTCTATTGAGAACACGCGGCGACTCCTCATCGTTCACGAACATGGGGTTCACCAGAGGCCTGCAACAATTATAGTGTTATGTAATTATCTTTCTATCAAATTATCAAGTGCGTCTGTTAGATGCCAGATACTACATGTCAGATCAGACTATCAAGCTGTCCAAAATGTTAAGCCACCAAGGCCATTACATTACAGGAGATTGTTACAATAGACCGAGTAGAATGGGCAATAAACAGCTTACAACTGTTCAAATCACCTGGACCGGATGACATCTTCTCCCTGGCCATCATCATCCTTAATGTACGGGAAAATCAAATCATAGAATCAGCGTTACACGAACAACGTTATACACGGCAAAAATCGACGCATTGAAGAGGCTTTGGACAAGACCCACTACTTCTGTATACTGAGACTGTATACTTCATAAATAAAGCACTAAATAGGCATGAGCTAAAGCACCGTCACCGGATGGATCTCCACATACATCTACACCTGTATGGCACCACCAAAGTAGTGGCAACTAGGGAATTTTCAATTTCGGCAGACCCGAAGCGATTCAAACGGTCACAGAAAAAATGTATGACGCGCTGGACGAACAGGTAATTTTTTTAAGCTGTTTTTATTTAGTAAATAACATACCCTCCTCCATACGGCGCGTACGTGCTCTCTGAAGTGTTTTGCCATGGATCATCATTTCTTTTGGGCTGCCTGCAAAAAGAAACAGACTTAAGTATATTACTTACCTACATTGATTAAATTACAATAAAATATTAAGCGTGGTCTTACGTTCTAAAGTGTTGAAAGGAATTCTCGGACTGCTCGTCCATTCTTCTTGGTTGACTGTAAAACATTATGCACTTAAATACATTCGACAGAATATTATTATGAATAATGAGTATGATGAGTACTTACTCATATGCCTTCAGAGCACCCATTTTGTGTATAGAATGCTGGAAAAATTAAATATGGTTAACAGCGACTCAGAATGCGTCTACATTACAAGTGAGAAATAAACAGAGACAACAAACAACCTCTCACCCAAACGCGTATACCTACTTACCATCTCGCTGTGTAAAAACCAGTAACCTTGTCAAATCACCTAGGGTTAGGTTTAGCGGACCCTGGGCTCTGCAGCTTTACCGCTGAGGATGCAACCGGGAATACGCTCAGATGATGATGATTCTTAAGTCTTCACTCACCTCTTCGTTTTGAATTTTCTGTCTGAATTCTACAAGATAGATGATTATTAAAGAAATGAAAACAATGTTAAAAATGTGCATCATAAATCCTTTGAAAGAGACCGCCATCAATAACAACGCTCCCAGCCGGTACATGTCTCGAATGTAGTTCACACTCACTCCAGGAGATGAACCATCCTGGAATAACATATTTAGCAATAAGAACTCATTTATTTTAGATAGATTTTACAGTTAGTTGTTTAAATACAGGTAGTGCACAAACCTTCAAAACTGATCGAACGGAATTTGTAACTAATAATGGAAAACCATTTTCCAATTGCTATACTGCAATCGAATTAATATCCTCAAGTAGGTTTGTATGGGGATAAGTATACCAGTCACATTTACTCTACTGAAGTAAATAGGAAACGGGAAGCCTACCTTCCGTTCTCTTTTCGGATTGGACTACGGGGTTTGGAGGTATTGTTACACCTATCTGAATCTGGCCGAAACCCGAATTTGGTTGCTATGAACACTAGTAGTGTAACACAAAGTCACAGCTGACTAACACAGCCTCCCATGGCGATTGTTACGAGCTTAGATATAGAATTTCTTACCACTTCTTGAGTAAAGGTGGTGTAATCCATACCAAAGTGTATAGCCGTGGCCAGATCAACAGCTAGAGACACTATCATCATCACAACGTAGCAGTATCCCACGGGCTCCAAGTATTTCATGACATATTCAGATTTTAAAACTGTAACATATAAAGTACAGATTACTTAAGGCCCAGAACTTGGTCCAGTGGCGTTCTCTTTTGAAATAAGTTAGGTCATTATTTAAACGAAGGTGACAATTAAAACCTGCTTTTAGTTGAGACAACTCTGAAACGTATTTTATAAGCGACTTTCTTGTTAAATATTATGTTACACAACGTGGAAAATGTATCTACTATGCAAACAATCTTCATGTATTTTCCATAAACAGTGGCTTGTACCTACATTACCTAGTACCTAGGTACTTTATATTAAATTGATTACGTGCCTGCAATGAAACCCACAGCCAATATGAGACAAGCGATGGAAACTGCCAACGTAACGCACACCAGCAGGAAAACCGTGTATTCTTGAGTTACATCTTGTGGCAAAACCAATGAGTGCGTGCAATCATCCTCTGAAATCATCAAAATCAAAGGATTTATAAACTTGCACAGATACACAGTAGGTAGGTATAGAAAATTAAATGAAATCATTCGTCTAAAGAGTTCAAATGAGATAATTCTATAACTACCTATTGGTGTTTAGCTTCGGTCTCTTTGGACTGTTTCCCGAGAATATGGTAATTGTATTTTTTCTGAGTAGGTAAGTACCTACGTACGAAGTACTCGACGATATTCGTTCTTACTTTTTTACGAAGAAAGCCTAGATTTCTTCGACAGGAAGAAATTAGAAAAAAGTAACACCATTATTATATACTATCTTTACCTAGATATCTACTAAGGTGAATCACTGCGCGTGCGCATTTTATTAATAGGTGTAATCTAAGTGAAGGTACTAAAAGGCGGTACTAAAGTCCAAAAAGTTTAGGCCAATACATACGCTTAAAATATAATCTTAGTAGTGTGTTCCTGAAGAATGTGCTGCCAGGATCGGACTGCGCCGATATGCCGGCGCCGCAGTTGGTGCGGATATGTATGGCCAGGGAACATAGCGTGATGTACACAATGCTCACTACCTGAAATACAAAAACTTTACACCAACCATATGAGCATATGCTACTTATCTACATTTAAATATAAGTTAAAAAAGAGGGCGCGGGCGGACAAAGAAGAAATGTCTCAGATCACAGGCAGGAGTGGCCTTATGATAGGGAGATACTTACCAGACCAGGGCGCGGGCGGACAAAGAAGAAATGTCTCAGATCACAGGCAGGAATGGCCTTATGATAGGGAGATACTTACCAGACCAGGGCGCGGGCGGACAAAGAAGAAATGTCTCAGATCACAGGCAGGAATGGCCTTATGATAGGGAGATACTTACCAGACCAGGGCGCGGGCGGAGAAAGAAGAAATAAGTATCTCCAATCACAGGAATGGCTCTATAGACAGGCAGATACCTGACCAGGGCGCGGGCGGAGAAAGAAGAAACGTCTCAAATCACAGGAATGGCCTTATAGATAGGTAAATACGTGATCAACTGATCAGGGCGCGCGTGGAGAAATAAGAAATATCTTAGATCACAGGAATAGCCTTATAGATAGGTACGTGGTATAAGGCAGGTGACTTTTTATAGTATTTTTATATTTTTTCTTCAGGCAAGAGAGCTCTAAGTGCTTACTTACTTAGTTGTAGCCTATTTCTATAAGAGTTAGGTTCTCGAGGGTGTTATATGGGCTATTCCTATTACAGTCTAAATTAACTTTGATTGCATGACTTAGAACCTAATATTTTCTTATAGGTACAGATATGTAACTAGGATATGCATTTATAAAATTAAATAAAGAATTCGCGAAAACTATTAACTATACATAGATACTTACGTACATAGGTAGGTACTATATATAGGTACTTAAGTAAAACAATCAAAAAATCATTTGCGCACTGCAAGTCATAAAAATATTCAATGAAAAATAGCTACGAGTACACTAACAAGGTATCTACTCGGAAGTACGAAGTTACCTAAATATCGATCGCCATCGCCACAAATAAGTTATATAGGTAACTAAGTATATAACGTCCAGCGCTATACTCCAGCGGAATACTTACTATTGTGAATCCGCCGGACAGCCAAGCAGCGAGCGTAAGGTTTGGTGGTATGCTAGCGTTCCCAGCGTAATTTTTCTTCATTTTCACACTCTGCCTTTGTTTTTCACGCGGAAACACGTCATGACCGTATAGTATATGTTTCTGAAGGGACACGCACGGCTACCAATCGATGTGTTAATCGCGTCGTGATAATTGTTATCGCTGAATATGGGTATTAATTCGCGTACTATCTATCTATGTAAGTACCAACGAGGTACTTGACAGGTGTTTGAGGGACGACTCACCACGCATGGTTTACATTCCTTACGATTACTAGTGTAGACAACAAGTGTTTAGTTATCAACATGTTTTTTTGTCAAGTAGGTAGGCATGTTAAAATGCAGATAGATATATGTCAAATAGAAATTCAACGGCGAGGGCAAGGGGTTCCAGGATAGTGGTCGAGCTACGTAAAAAACACCGCAAATCGATGTACAGGATAGCCATTTGGTACACGGATACTTTAGGTTTAAACAATCATTTTGAGCGTTAGTCCTTAAAAATATTCTCAGAGGGAAGGCAGTAATGACGTCTTCAATTTTATGTATGGGAATTGAAAAAAATGTTTTCAAAAGTCTGTCTACACTAATATTATAAAGAGGAAAGATTTGTACCTATTTTTGTATGTTTGTATGTTTGTAATGAATAGGCTCAAAAAGTACTGGGCTGATTTAAAAAATTCTTTCACCGTTGGAAAGCTACACTATTCCCGAGTGACATAGGCTATGTGTGTACCACGGGCGAAGCCGGGGTGGACTGCTAGTCTTGTATAAAATGAAATGGCTTCATGAGACGATTCTAAAAATATACTACACCATGATCTTTCTGCCACCTATTTTCTACAAATCCAAGAAATATTTACGGCTTTGTAATTTTTTGTAAAACATAAGCCAAATGTCGTTTAATATACTCATATCGAACCTCAGAAAGGCGATTTTAAAAATATAAATATTTATCATTCTTAATTTTTTTTTTTTTTTAAAAGTTTGAGTTTCATAATTTTTAAACTTATCGATACTTAGGTACTGATTTTTAGGGTTCCGTACAAAAAATGAAAAAACGGAACCTTTGTAGGATCACTCGCGTGCGTCTGTCTGTCCGTCCGTCTTTTACAGCAAAGTAAATAAATATTTTTTTAAAATAAGGGTCATATTTGGGGGACAAATTAGCAAGTTGAAAAAAAAAGTTTTGCAAACCTTACTGTGTTATATATCAAATGAAAGGGCTCGTTATGAGGATCCCAAATATATTTTTGTTATAATTCTAGAATAAATGGTTTTGATTTTATTCATGAAAGACGAAAATTGACCATCCCCCTCCCCCTAATCTCCGAAACCACTGACCCTAAAATTTTGAAAAAAATACAAAATATAGTTCATTGTTTGTAGATTACAGGAAAATCTATAATAATTCAATCATTTGTACGGAACCCTATCCACGCGAGTTTAACTCGCACTTGGCCGCTTTTATTTATTAAATTGAAAGGGGAAACTAAATAACTTCCTTTTCGTCTTCTGCATAATATATATGCTGCAAATAAAGGAGCGGTATTAATTTAAAAAAAAACAACTAATCAGAGGCTGAAAATAATAGAAAAGTAGCGCACTTGTTTTAGATATTACTTCAAATATTATGCAAAAGACGAAAAGGAAGTTATTTAATTTCCCCTTTCAACGTTTACAATGTTTGCTTGATGCTTTAATCAACCATTTACGTGCTTGCCCCATTATTGATGCGATTTTATATTTTTGCTTGACGAGTCTGTTTGACGCGAGGTTTCGACTGTGTCCGCGACCGGCTTGACCAAGCGTCACCTCGACAGCCCTCAGTCGACAATGGAGGATTATTATTAATATCATGTCTTGTTGGATCTTGTTCTTGTTTTCTCTTGGTGGATGTCAAATGTCGACATTCAACAAGAAGCTTGAAGCCTATGTTGGTACTACTATTTGTCCGCCATGTAGATGTTTAATTGTTCGAACTCCGCGTAAATACCCCTAGTGCGCAATAGTCGGCATTATTAAGCCTGACTCATTTATTTCCTGGGTAATCAATCCAAGCTGCGGAAAGACATGCGACTAATGAATAAGTGATATCGCATACATGGGTGCTTTATCTACGATTTATTAAAAGTAATTAATCATCAAACAAAATAATACACTTTAAATTAACAAAATAATTTTATTTGTACAAACTTAATCTAAATAATCTTAACTAAGTACAACTTTACCAAAGTTACAACAACATCTTACAAGGAACAACATCTTTTCACTATCTACTCAATCTTAAAGAGATAGGAAAGATTGTATGTTCTACGACATTTTTTATGTTTCTTCCTGAAACCTGGCTTTAGGTAAATGTTATAGTTATGTATTCCTAGATACCTGGATAGTCAGGTAGGGAAGAGTACTCAACTAAATCCATGTGCTTTGCCCTTTATTTTTAATTCGGTAGTAGAAACTTTATCGTCTACGTCATTTAAGCCAAAAAAAGGGTTAATCTCGAGATAAAAAGGACTAAGTTGGATTTTTGTATAAAAACAAAGGTTTTCAAATAAATCCAGCATATTCCGTTTCATTCCCAGGTTAAACCCTAACATGACTGGAATAATGATTGATTTTAGGAACAGTAAAGGTCCTTCATATCATATATTGTGTGTTAAATCGCTCATTAAGGCGGTGAACCCATTGCACCACGCACCGTCGCGGAGCGCGGTTCAACACACTGACGCTCCCGCGCGTTTTCAATGTGTTGGACTAGGCGTGTTTTTTATACAAATTGAGATACTTGTATACAGTGTTAAAATCTACAGCCCCGCGCTCCCCGACGGTGCGTGGTGCAGTGGGATCACCGCCTAAATGCTGGGTCCCTAAAAATGATAGGCTTGAGAGGTTGTTCAAAGCGCTCACAGTTTAAAGTAGAATTGATAAGCGAATCCATTTTCAATAAATATGTATGATAAAAATTTAAAAACTTACTATCAATCTTCTCTTAAGTCTTCGATCTCAGTATATTGTTAAGTTCCAATTTCACATAACTTATAAGTCTACTTTAGAAGTATACTATTTATATAGAAGTTCAACTCGCCCCCATAGTCTCCCAGCTTTGGGCACAAAAGAGTAATGTGGCTACATAGCCGCGTACTTTAGTCGCTTTCGCGTCCTCAGCAGCCGCCGTCGCCGCCGTGCTGACAGTGGGACTAAATGGCGTCCCAAACCACGCACTTTTCATGCTTCCACAGCACCAAAGTCAGGTCGTTCGGCCTTCACATCAGACCTACTGAGGCCTGGCTCATTGAAGCCGTGTGGCCTTGCATTGCGTATTGACACTGGGTGCAATGGCAGAAACAAAAGCTCTGCGCACTATGTTTTAGACTGCATTGTGACATACAAACCGACCACAACTCAGTGCGTGATAGCCAAGCAGCCTCCACCATGGAGCCGCAGATGTATGTACAGAGTAGGTATTCGTTGGTCCCGCGACCTTTTGCTTGTGGCCTATGTGGATCTTGAGTCCATGCGACCAAAAAGTACGCTTGGATCCCGGACTGTGGGGGCAAGTCAATGAGGATGATAAAGGCACTCATAGTATTTAAAAACGCTTACATTAATAAATTCATATCAATATAAAAACATTTATCAGCAGAATCCAAGTTATTACATCCATTTTTCTCGGTGGCTCAGGCCGCAATCATATATACCCATATTCAAAGAAACTGAATTAGGCACAGAATTAATCAGGTGCCATATTATTAATGACTTTACATTGATATAATTATATTAAAGTAAAATACTAACAGAATAAAAGTAAAAATGAATAGGTAATTTATAGAAAGTATTAAACTTGGAAAACAAAGTAACAAAAAGTAGGTAAGTAGGTAAGTATAAAACAGATATACTTAACTGGTAATAAAGTGGATAAACCTGTTTTTTTTTTTTAATTTATGGCTTGACGCTGCTGCGTATTTAGCCAGGAACAAGTTAATAAAACGTGGGAAATTCTTTTTTCCTAACAAGTTACAATCAAAGGTTGGTGTAGGCCTTTGATTGCTTTAAGGGAGCTTCTGGCGACAAATCTATACGAGTCCACTGGTTTTCATAGCCGATTGAGTGGCGGACGACGCCCACACAGTCCGCAAAACAAATATCACTACAGCCGTACTATGACTGTCCACTTTAACTATTTCACATTATTGTTCATGAGCATGAGCATTTATAACACCAAACAACACCAATTTCATATTATAAGGTCAACTAAAATCAATTTGCAAAATAATTTAAAGAAAACCCCAACCAAATACCTTGACTTCCCGCCAAAAACTCCAAACCTATGTTATATATAAAATGACAGTATTGGCGGTCTGATAGATTAGATCTTAAAGTTAAATCGATATATACCTACACACAGATAAACCACGTGACTAAGACGCTTCCTGAAGAATGTGAGTGAAGAAGGGAGCCTCTTCTTGAAGTGGTGTCACATTACAAGCTTAGTCCGCTTGCGCCCGATATTCGAACAGCACTTAGAAATCATTCATTCAACCGACACTCTTCCATCGCCTATTTAGTACAAAACGTCCGATTGCGTTATAGTAGCTGAAAAGAAAAAAATCAAAGTACCTTTCTGTTATTTCATATGGATTTGGATTCTGTTGATTCTTCAATGAGTCCATGATTGCATGTTTTAATAGTATAAACAATTAATTTCGGACCTTGCGCAAGGAAGGATTCAAGGGGAGGGTATAATTTTATATATTATATCCATTTCATTCATTCTCTTCTAGCCATCACGTGTTCCACTGCTGGGCAAAGTTCTTTCTCCATTTTTTTCCATTCCGTCCGGTCTTTGTAGGTAAAGGTTGTTCGTTATTTAACAATTCATTTTTTCCATGTGTTAAGTAAGTCAGGTAAGAAAATCTATCTACGAGGGCTGTTTGATAAGTACCCGTTTTCTAAATATATTAATATCACTGGCCGCAAATAAGTATACCACCTTTTTAAGCCATTTTTCAGAGGCGGGAAAATTAAAAAAAAAATGGCATTCTTTTGTTTTTTTTCTCATTTGACAACGATTCAGTGAAGGCGTGAACTTAAAATTGTTAAAATGGAGAACGAACAGTATCGGTCTGTAATTAGATTCTTATTTTTGGAAGGAAAAACATGTGATGAAATAAAAGTAAGATTGCAAGCGGTTTACCATGAATGTGCTCTTTCTATGACAACCGTCAGATATTGGTATAACGAGTTTAAGCGGGGGAGAACAACCGTCTTTGATGAGGATCGCCCAGGCCGGCCAGTTGAGGTGACTGCAGACGATATGGTTAAGAAAATTGAAAATATCGTTTTAGCCGACCGCCGAATTAAACTTCGAGAAATCGTTGATGCTGTAAATGTTTCAATCGAGAGGGTACAACACATATTAGAAGAAAAATTGGGTATGAAGAAAGTATCGGCGAGGTGGGTGCCGCGTTTACTCACGGAGGAGCAAAAACGGAACCGACTGACTACTTCGGAGCAGTGTTTGGCCGTGTTCAAACGTAACCCGAAGGAGTTTCTGCGTCGTTTCGTGACCGTGGACGAAACGTGGGTCCACCACTACACCCCGGAAATGAAAGAGCAGTCGAAGCAATGGATTTTACCGGGTGAACCTGCTCCAAAGAAAGCAAAAACCGTCCCATCGGCTGGAAAGATCATGGCGACCGTTTTTTGGGATTCGCAGGGAATTATACATATTGACTATTTAGAAAAGGGAAAAACAATAATAGGGCAGTACTATGCCAATTTATTGGATGAATTTGACGCCGTGTTGAAGGACAAACGACCCCATTTAAAAAAGAAAAAAGTACTGTTTCATCACGACAACGCCCCGGCTCATTCGTCCAGAGTTGTGACGGCTAAATTAGCACAGTTACGCTACGAACTATTGTCTCAACCCCCGTATTCTAATGACGAAGTCATTGCCGCCACAGAGGCCTATTTTAATGACTTTCCAAAATCATACTTTTCGGATGGTTTATTGAAGCTTGAGTATAGGTGGAACAAATGTATAGAGTTAAAAGGTGACTACGTAGAAAAATAAATGCATATATAAAAAAAAAATGTTTTTTTTTCCATAAACGGGTACTTATCAAACAGCCTAGGTACGTGCCAAATTTCACCCCAATCTGTTCAGACATTTTGGCTTGAAAGCGGAACAAACATCCATACACATATATTTACCTACGTACCTACATACTCGTATAATCTTACAAACTTTCGCATTTACAACATACATTATCTACTATTAGGCGGTGAACCCACTGCACCGCGCACCGTCGCGGAGCGCGGTTCAACACACTGACGCTCCCGGGCGTTGACGTGTTTTCAGTGTGTTGGACTAGGCGTGTTTTTTATACAAATTGAGATGCTTGCATACAATGATAAAATTTGCCGCCCCCCGCTCCGCGACGGTGCGCGGTGCAGTGAGATTACCGCCTAATAGAACTAAACCCTAACCTAAAGGCCCATTTACACAGTGCAAGTTTCTTGCATGTTGCATACAATTTTATTGAAGCAATAAATGATTTGTTTGGCTGACGTTCTGTTAAGACATGCAAGTTTTCTATTGCTTCAATTTAATTGTATGCAACAGGCAAGAAACTCGCACTGTGTAAATGGGCCTTAACTATAGGTTAGTTAGACTAAGAGTCTCCTTGCCCTAGACAGAATCAAACTTTTCCATACAAACGTGTAACCTTTTATTTTGAAACGACATGTCAGATTTAGGCATTTTATTAAAATTTCAAAGAAATTGCATACACTGTCTGGTTTTTCATAGTCAAAATATAACTTGAAAGAAAATATAGTGTATTATATCCATCTGTATGGAAAAATTCTATCTACACCCTTATATTTTCTTTCAAGTTCATATTTTGACAATCGAAAACTAGTTATATGCCTAGATATATGCAATTTCAAAATACTGCCGTTATCTGACATGTAGGTAATCACCGCGGCATATTTATACTTTTAGAATTTTTATACCCGTCATAACTCTACAAAAAAGTTTGATTGAAATAATTTTAAACTAGAATCTACATGTACCTAGGTACATTGATTATAAAACTATTTAGAAAGAAAAGGATTAATCTTGTATTCCCGTTACGAATATCAACATCTTTTGATTATACCCTACGAAGAATAAATTCTCTAGAAATGTAACACTTCTACATTCACCACTTCGATTCTGATTCCACTTACGCAAACAAACTAACAGTATTATCAACGAAACACTCAAACACACACATAGAGAAATATGCATGCGATTGGTCGCGACAAGGTCACGCGTCGTCGTAGAGTGGGGGCGGTCACCGCAAAGAGCGTGAGGTAAAACGCGTGGCTTAGGTACATTTTGCATAACACTTTCCACAGATGTCAAGTGTGGATTATTAAAATGTTTATGAAAGGTGAGTCCTGTGTTTTTCTCTAATATAATAATCCCTAAAATCATTCCACGCGATATGTACTGTACCGCGGCGGGCGGGGCTTAAAATATGAACCGCGCGGCGCGACAGTTCGCCATAATACTCGAGTCGTGCGGTTGCGTCGTAAAAAGTTTCCTTTGGAAATATTGCTGTGTTTTTGCGATAGTCGATTCATTATAAATGCCGTCATGTGCCGTGAAGTGGTGTAGAAGCCATACATACATGAAAAACACAGGACTCGCCTTTCATATGTAAGTTAATAAACATTTTAATAATCGGCCCCTGAGCCGGCTATCCGACCGTGTCGGTAGAGTAGCCGGCTCAGGGGAAGCGGCTGCTTGACCGACGGGGCAATGGCGCATGCGTGATCTTGTCGCGACCAATCGCGTTTCATTGTAATTACTGTTAGTTTGTCTGCGTACTCGTAAATGAGGAATGTCAGAATCGAAGCGGTGAATGTAGGAGCGTTAGAATTCTAGAGATTATATTTCGATGGTGGAATACAATACCGGCAAATAACAACGGATAACTAACCGGATGCTGGAAAAACAGTCATAATATACGAAGATTGCTTATACTCTAGAAACCGCGACCTCACTGACTAAAAATTCCATTAGTATGCCTTCGGGTTTATGTTATTATCGTTTTATGTAATTTCGTAGTAGTACAAGTAAATACTTCATAAAATAAATCTTGTACCAAGCCAGATTTAATTTTTTAGTGAATCTCGTTTTATCGGTGTTTTTTTCAGCGAGCGAAGCTCGGTCGCCCAGGTACTTTAACTGATGCAAAGAACTCGGGTCGTCCACTTTCCCCACCCCACATCTTAGGCAGAGTCTGAAAGTCAAGGTAACACTTGGAGTGCGAAACTTAAAGGAGCAACTCACGTCGTGACTGAGCTAGTGCTTCCCGCTTCTGTATGAGAGAACTGAGGCTGGAGGCCGCGCGGTGGACCGCTGGAACAAACATTTCAGTCTTATTTAGTAACGCAAAAAAATAACCGAATATCTGTAATTTGGTACTTGACAAATTTTTTTATTCATATCAAAAAGTAACATAGTTAATCGAAAAACGAAAAAAAGACTTTTTTTATTTGCTCAAAATTAAAATCTGTTGAAAAGGGAAACTGTTTAACAGAAAAAGGATGTACATTTAGAAATATGACGTAACTGCGACAAGGTTTCAGGCGTTCGAAAGAGATAGCGAGATAACCCCACCACACTCCCACTTTTCTTCACACTACTCAAAATTAAAATCTGCTGGAAAAGTAAACTGTTTAATAACAGAAAAAGGATGCACATTTAGAAATATGACGTAACTGCCATAAGAACGCGTATGACCCTGATAATACTTAGAGCGATCTTAAATATTATTAATATTAACGAAATACTCACTATGAAATAAAAACACAGCGGAGTTCAGGATTAACTCTATACATTATATGTTTCGGCTAGAGTAAATTTGTGTGCGTGGAAGCAGAAGAAAAATTTAGATTATCTGCATCAGGGGCAGCCTTAAGGTTTCGCGCGTACGAAAGAGATAACGAGATATGACCACCACGCTCCCACTTTTATTCACACTAATATTTGAAATGCTAATTACTGCTTCATTTAATAACCAATTTTTTTGCTGTTTTCAGAAATTCTTGTTAGTGTTATTTGTTGTTTCGTAAAAAATACTGTACGAAATCAAACACAATCAAGTATCCAATTGACGAGTCGTAGACGAAAGTCGAACATGGAAATCTCATAACTCATCACAAATAAGAGAAAATCTTGTCACTCATCATAGCATCAGCAATTATTATAATTTACAGGCTTTTCTGAAAGGTATTGCCGTGTAGTCGGGTAAGGGCACGGGCGGCAGGTCCTCGTCGGGAGGTAACTGGTCGCGCATCCGGTGTGCGGACGCGTGGATGTAGGCCCAGGGCAGCTGGCCCTGGAGCTCAGCTGCTGTGTCCCGGCGACTGCAACGAAATATGGTTGTGATATAGCAGGAGTCGCCAAATGGCGGACCGCGGTCCGCATCCGCACCGCCGACCAATTTTGTGCAGACCACGAGAACACAGAAACTTGCACTGTCTTTTTTCGAAGACGAACTTCATTTAGAATACATTTCGATCTCGATCAGTAATGATATCCAGGATTTAATGACAATAGCTCGCACCAATTTTACTCCAAACCTCAGACAAGTCCGCAACATTAAATGTCATTTTCTCACTACATTTGTTTAATAATATTTTTTTTCTATAAATGTTGTGCAGACCACGATGGTAATTTCATCCAAGTGAAACTTATTTAATTGAATTGGTGACCCCTGTGATTATAGCATTGTATTCCAGCCATCAGGTCTTTAAACGATGTAAATTTTGATCCCTCGAGTCTAAGGTTTATAATCTTTGAGGCGGTTGAATAGTATTTACTTGAGTTTTGTAGGCACTTTTTTAACAAATTATAGTTTACGAGGCCTATTATTGTAACTGATCTGATAAGACACTTCCCAAGACAAATTATTACAAAGATACCAACGTAAATATATGATATGCTCCTGATGACTATAAATAAATACCTAGATAGATAAAGCACACTGATTGACCTAGACCCAGACAAAGTTTAAACTTAACGCAACGATACAAAATTTTATAATAAAAACATACATAGATAAACAAACACCCAAGACCCAGGATAATTTGAAAAAGGACATTTTCCAACCTGCCTTGGCTGGGGATCGAACCCAGCCTCCGGGGTGGTGGACTGGCGTGTTAACCACTACGCCACTGATGTCGTATGATAAATGTTGGTAAAAGGTACGATCTTTCTTTTTATATTTAAGAGCTGGGCTCTTGTCGGTGAAGTGCTTTCTTATATGTTTACCTACACGTTTAATCTTTCCTTTATATTTTTATACCTTTTATTATCCTGAGTTGAGGAAATGTTGAGATCCGGCATGGACTGCGAGGTGTTGATGACCGTCTTGTCCAGCCGCCGCTGCTGCTCCGCTATAAGATTCTCTAGTCGTTGCGGCAGAGATAGCAGGTTTTCAGGGAAATTAACAGTTCGCTTCTTGTCTGTGTCAACGTGCTGCGCGCGGGGAGATCTGTAAAAGATACTTATAGGAACGTTTGTCTACCAAGCCACAGCGAATGGCTGTATTCTATGCTTGGTGACGCTTCTTGCAAAAATTCTTTGTACCTACTACAGTAAGTCCTAATGCCACAGATTACATAAAAGTGCTGGTACTACCTAGCAATTGCCATTGATAGGAAATCCAAGGCAATGAGTTTGCATAATGATGAATTGTCTCTTGATCGCCTCAAAGCGAATGGATAAGATAGGAATCCAATCAATGTCAACGAAAAGTTTTCAACCACGATTGCAAAATTGATACACTGTAATAGCACAGAGTAATAAAATAGGTACTACGTACAAGTAATAGTAATAAATGATAAATATAAGGGCAAATCATACTGATTGAGCTAGTCCCGAACTAAGTTTATACTTGTATATGGGATACTAACTCAACGATACAATATTTTATTATAATTACATTTATAAATAAACACCCATATATATTACATAGTTTATGATAAGTATAGTATGTAGAAAAAGTATAATTACTACATAGAAGCCTGTAATTACAGTATTTTGAATTTTTTAACAGATAAATATAGATAAAATATGCAAATAAATATTCAATAGCTAGTTTACTCGTATTTAAGCATAATTATTGTTCTTTTGATTTTAGAACGACTTTTAGAATAAATTATAAATAAATAAAGAAAAAAAAATAAAAATAAAGAAACAAATACTTTTACCTGCCCGGTGATACATTAAGCGACTCTGGATTAGACACGCATCGGTCAGGGGGCGGGGATGGTTTCTTAAAAAGAAATTCTTTCATTCTCCTGAAAGAACGGCTTAGACCTGGCCTAGGGATTCTTGGTGGTTCGCTAGTCAGACTTTCAGTTTCGATGTCTTTGCCTATGGTGCTTGTATGGTTAGAGATGGTAGGTGCCTCAACTTGCTGGAATTAAAAAAATCTCATGAAACTCGAATATCTTTAAGGCATGTTTACAATAGACTTGGTTTTGATGATAATATTACCTAACTTAACCTAACGTTGCATTTTGCGTATATGTACTATAAAGCAAGCTTCTAGGTGTGGGTGTTCATCGAGCTTGCTAATCAACACGTGCATGCACTAAAATTCCATATCGAAATGGACCGCAAATTTTCAGGAGGTTCCTCCACCTACATGGACGAACTTTAGTGTTGATTACATTAAAAAGGGTACGAATATTTTGGTACTTTTAGTTTGGATACCCTCGATTCTCCATATTTTAGTCATCAATTTATTTTTGTCATAATAATGCTGTATCTCATAATGTTTCTGTAGTCATAATCTTCCATAACTATAGTTAAGTCTTATGACATAATGTTGAGTCCCATAATGTTATCACACATGAGACAATATTACAGAAACTATAGGCCCAGTGGCCCTTGGCTTAAGGGCCACTGGGCCTATAGTTTTTAAATATTATGTATGTGAAATAAAATAAGGTAAAATACCTTATATGAATCTATAAGCATAACAAAGTATTTTATGGGAATGAATAGAGTCACTATCTATATTAAAAGTAATATTGTCAAGACACAAACTTACAACGCCGGTGTCAACGTCGACGCGGCGATCGGCGTTGCAGTCGACGATGACCATCACGAGCAGAAGAAGGTTAGCGGCGAACAGCACCACGAGCCTGGAGTACACCAGCACCATGATCCAGGCCGCCCACCTCGTGTCCAGGTCGGCTCCACCGATCCCGCTCGCGATCCCGTTCACAAACTCCATCATGTCTGATAATGTCTACAACAAATTAATACAGTTTGGTGTATGTAATTTACATTTATTGTAAATAATATACAATAACGTTATAATACTCACCTTAGTTTGAAAAGAATCATTAGCGTAGATAACAGTTGCGACCAAATCTAGCCCACAAACAGCTAACGTTGTGATAATCCACGGAAACCGCACGGCTTTCGACTGATTGTTCTTGGCCCCTCCCACTGGAAAATGACGAATCTTAAGTTCCATAGCTGTCAGAGTGTCCTTTATAAAAATAAACAACACATGAAACTCACTGATGATGAATATGCTTGAGACAATCCATGGAACACTGAGCCCTAAGCTTATACAATTGATAACAAATGTCCGAAAAACGGGCATGGATTCTTGAGTCAGCAAGACGAAGGCTTGGTCAGCTAAACTATCGATAGCTTCGCCGATGTTAACTCTGACTCCACAAGGGCCTGGATCTGAAAAAAAAAATTGTAAATATAGCAACACTTTAAAATACTTTTCACATTATTTTCCTTTCTGCTTTCCATAAGCTTGATTCGAAGACAAATAAGTTTGGTAGCTATTTTATAATTTAAAAATAATTTTATAAACTTACTGTGAAAGTACAATATTCGTACGTAAAGTAGAAGTGGTAGCCCCCTCAGAAAGTCGATGACGCAGAAGTATTGCGCCAGGCACAGGGAAGAGAAAAACAATTGGCCCAGGGCTTGGAACTGTGACAAAAAGAAATACTTTTTATGTGAGTGTATGTACCTAATTGAATTTACATGGCTTTTTTTCTAGGTTGTACGTGAATAGAGCAACAGTCGCAAATCCCGTGTCTGTACCTAGTAAAAAGTGGGCTCATAAACAACCAATTGTAGATGAAAACAAGTTTCATATTTAAAAATTGCTATCCCGGGATTCCAAACATTTCTTTGAACTGCGCGGGAACACCAATAGCGGGCACATTAGTTTGTATTCTGTGACATTAGTCGAGTTTTGTAAATCTCTGTCAAAATACCAGCGTCACAGAATAAATCCAGCGTCTATCATAATTGAATCAGCAGAAGAAAAATAGTCTAGTTCATTATCTATCGTAAATAGAAATAAATCCGCGAGAGGACAAACACGGTACTGAATTACCATGAGACTAACCATATTGACATATTTAACTTTTATGCATCTTAGTAGGATCAATCGGCTACGATACAAAACCAGGCTCATACAGCTTATCTCCTAAGTAGGTATTTAAGAGTTTCATGGCAGGGCATAACAGAAACGCTGCAGCGTTTCACTATTTTCTCCGTGTTGTGACGAAAATTTGATAAGATTAGATAAAAACTTTTAGTGAATTCCTCATAGGTATTTCACAGTTAACGATAGCTAGATACGGACGATATTATTTTTATTTATCATGGAGTTCATGCAATATGTAACATGCTGGTCGGGAAATATTGTAAAGAAATGTAGAGCATGCCAGCTGCGTCTATCTACTCTGGCACAGATAGTAAAAGCAGTCAAGGGTGGGTTGAGCGGGTATGGTTTCTCGTAAACCTTGTCGTGCTTGTAAATTTTTGTCCTAAACAAGTGTTGGGCCAACTTCCGTGTTCTATTTCGTATTTGTTCAAAATCTAGGTGAGACTGGCCTTTACATTACCTATGTATCTAGAGAGTCTGTTTGAATTGTTGTTGTTGTTTGTCTTTGGGTGTATTTGAGCCGGATTTAGCACTCAACAACATAAATTAAACCAACCACACAAACGAATTTATGCGGCTGAAGACGCGGGCAATTTGTTTGTGATAAATTAGAGCGTTCAATGTAGGATAAGAACAATCGTTAAAATTCGTCATCATGCTACATGACCTATTTGTATAAGATATTAAATATCATGTAAGTATGTTATCTATCAATTATTATGTATTTTAACCTAAAAATTATATTCATACGTACCTACATATAAATGAGTACGTTTATCGTAAGTAAATGTACGGAATCGTGTAAAGAGATGTACGTACGAACATACAGCTTTTTACACGATTAAATAGGGGCAGCACTGGACCCCGGAAAAATCAGGTACGGCCTTAATCGCCTCCACTCCAAAACTTCGATGCGCTGTAACTTAGTTAGTTTTTACTACTTTGATAAACCAAAAATATGGGTCTATTATTTTTGGATAATATAACTGATATTTTTCGGACCCAGGCCACATCGCCAATTTGTCTCTCCTGCTTAAAAAAGTATGAGGTACGTACGGTACGGAGAATACCGTCTTCAAAGTACCTACTTTGAAGACGGTATTCTCCGTACCGTATCGAGCCGTCGCAGACGTAATCGTTTACGCGTCGGGCAACGCTTTTTTATCAGCGACAAGAAAACTCTCAAGTGATAAATATCAGATATTCTGAACTATTGATGGCATTATCAATATAAGTGTGTGTCCTGGTTCAGATACCATGAGAAACTTTCACTTCTTTAGTAGGAACCACAACAGTATTTTCATTCCAAGATGTTTACCTACTCACTGTATCTGAAAGCTTAGTTTAGTTTGTAGATTAGTTTGTATCAAACTGTTTATATTTAGGGTCTTTATTCAATGAGAACATGAAAATACAAAAGAAAATAGTACGTAAGTATATTGTTGTAAAAAAAAAAAATTTCATACAAGTACTTAGCTGGGTTCTCAGCCAACAAAACAGTCCCATCTAATCACAAATTCCCCGTATTTCTAGGGAATGTTACAGAATATTGGATGTATGTATTTGTATTATAATAACCATATCAAGTGATGCATTTACGTTAGTAAAATATATTTACAGTGATAATAAATATGTCTGATAAATAAAATTACAAATTTCCCTGACATTTCCATTTTTAGGGAACATTCCTGGGAACGTTCCCGGAAATCTGGGGAACGGCAACGGCACATCACTTGTCCCATCACGTCCGCAACCATATTAAGTAGGTGGTACAGTCAGTTACAGCTATTGTTTGTATTTTAAAACGGTATTTTTAATTATCTTAATAAAAACGTTAAAGTTTACATTTTTCCCGACTGCGCCAGAAGGAGGGTTGTTTTTCGAGTGTATGTATGTATGTTAGTATGCATGTAAAATATGAGTGTCTTTGGGCCGCTCTACAGCCTAAACAGCTTAATGGATTTTAGCGTCGTTAGATTTGCCCTAACTCTGAGAGCGATACTGGGTAAATAAAAAATCCAAAATGGCGGTTTTTGGAATTTTCGAGTGGGGTATTAAATTTAAAGATTTATACAAGGATTACAAAAATATATACAACTTAGGTATATGTTAAAATGATATTTGGAATGAGAAATGCTAAAAAACAACATATGACATCGCTTCGCAAAGCGTAATCCCGGTTGCGTCCTAGGCAGGTCGGTAGGTACTGCTGTCGTATCACACAGTTTGTTTTTTGTTTTTTAATAATTACTTGTTTAAAAACAGTACTTAAGTAAATCTATTTTTAATCTGAGAGGTTTGATTATTACTCGTACTTGTTATTAACACACATGTTTAATAATTCTGAGGTGATTTAGAGGCAACTTCGCAATTTTCTTCTATCGAGTAAATTTTAAGCATTCGTGTTTTCGAAACATATTATGTATAGAGTTAGTCCTGAACTTTGCTGTGTTTTTATTTCAAAGTGAGTATTTCGTTAATATTGATATTATTTAAGGTCGCTCTAAGAACTTTAGGGTAGTACGGGCTCTTAAACAATAACTATAGCCAACTGTACCGACACAGTATATAATTGTACTGTGGTACCGGACCCAATGGGACTATGTTTGATTGGCCGTGGATCAGGATGGGACTTCTTGTACGAACTTTTTTTTTTGACAACAATATATTTTTGTATCTAGGAGCATCTGGCGATATATTCATAACATCACAAAATATAAAACATAGTACATACAAAATGTATAAAGTAATATTATTGTTTGTAAAATGAACATGGTTTAACTCGTGGGAAAAATCTAGTTCTTTCTACAAGTTTGTTAGTTACGAATGTTCTAAGTTTTATTTAAGAAACAAGTTTTTCTAAGATATTAATGTTTTAGTTTAATGATTATTTGTATTTATTTACTTAGTTAGGCCTAAGTTGGAATTTCACCCACAATTTCAATAAAAAAAATTGTACTTACCTACGTCAGCTAATGCAACCTGCATTAGCTGACATAGGTAAGTACAATTTTTAGGTCTTACATAGTTCAGAACATAACATAAATCAATCAGTACTTACAAACATAAGCCTGCCAATCGTCATAGTTTTGAGGTCGCCTAGCTAAAACTACTTAGTTTATAAATTTTTATGTAATCAAACCCATGCTAATATAACAAAATAGCATTCGCTTCGCGTTAATAATATCAATAAACTAATATTTTACGCTACATTTAGGGACCTACTTAGGTACTACCAATGCGCAACAATAGATTTTTTTGTAGGTAATCCCGGGTCACTTGCTACAAATGTATTGATCGGAAATACGTTACTGAAGTAACATTTAATAAAGTACTTAACTCAAGTTCATCAAAATTATCAAAAAATAATAACAACTAAGTCTAACGCAAAAATTATTAAATCTTCATATGCAGGTAAAATTCGCCAGGTTGGCAGCACAGCATCTAAGAAAATAATCGGGAGTACTTACTAGTGTGGCGACACCCGCTGTCACCATTATCTTATTCCTGATCATGATGTCAGGTATAATTAACACTGGAGTTAGGATGCGAGTGTGACCCGGCCCCAAGTCACCAGCACGTCACCGTGTTATCCGCGAACTACAGGTCATCACACTGAACCTCACCTGAACCGATCGAATCGAGATACCTACTCAGATAAATGATAACAATATTCGACGCTGTTCAATATTTTCAGTTTCGTATCATTGATATGTAACAGTGTGCCGTATGGTTTGCGGCTGAGAATATAACTATTTCGTCGCTACATACCTGTGGATGTCTTTCATTTCCAACGGTCTTAGGCATCTGACTTGAATGATTTTTTTTTACAGGCAAAAAAAAAGCCGTAAAGCTAACCCTGTGTTCTGGGTACAGCACAGCTCCTTAGCTGTGCTGTACCCAGCACATGCAATGCAAACGGGAATGGGCTAATAAGTTATAATATAACGATAAAAAGGAGTTTCTTTGATTGGCTGTACTTACTTCGTTTTTCAAAAAAAAAAAATTTAAAATACCTGGAGAGTTCGAATAAGGCTCAAATTTTCAAAAAGTTTTTTTTCTTCCATCATTCGTTCGTATTCAAAAAGTGCAGTGTTATAATCATAACACCAGTCGAGAACCACTTTTTAAGAGCTCGGAATCCCGTGCTCTTAAAAAGAGGCGTCTGGGTTGCAACCAGATGTTTTAGTGTGGGGAACTTCCTTATATTCAATACTAGCGGGCATGTACCTCTATTGTACATACATGTGAAACTTCCCAGAAATTTATCTACATCTTAGCGAAAACCGCCTCAAAATCGGGCTAGTAGTTCCACAGTTTATCGGGTACCAGTAGACCGAATACACGTCGGGACTCGGGGGTTGTATATATAGAACAGCATAAAATGTTGCACAATACTTTTAGAGATTTAACACAATCTATCGATCTACCCATCGTGCGGACGCATACTACAGAACTACCTAAGAGGGTTAAGCTATTAATCTTTTAAATAAATAGTTAAAAGAAGATACAAATGCAGTGCCTTTCGAGTTACTATACTGTAAAGTATAGGTAATTAGATTGATTTATTAATAAATGACAGTAATTGTTCTTGAAGCTCTGACAGAAACAAGGCGACATAAATCAATTCTCATCCTCAGTACTAGCTATTTATCATTAAGATATGAATAATTAGCATTATAACAAATTTAACACTATCTCATGGTATCGCTAAACGTTCTTAATATATAATGCTGATTTCTAGCGAACACTGATAGTCGTACAGAGACATGGAGACCATTGTAAGTAGTTAGTACATCTTATAATATATCTTCTGATCATCTTATATATATGAGCTCTTTATGAGCTAAATGTTTATTTTGTTAATAAGTACTCGTACATATGTATATAGATTGACCCTAGTTGATTATTATTGTTTTCGCAATGAAATAGAATAAGGTATAAAATAACGTAAAAAAGAAAATACAAACGGATGTGGAATATGGAAATGGAAAGACACTCTATCAAAAGGTCTACAGCATGATAGAGCTAAGGCATTATCAAGAGCTTTATTATCACCAAAGAGTAAATAAAGTATATATGGAAAACTTTTTTTGATTAGTCTCCAAATTATGCGTGATTTTCTAATTGCTGCGGTCTGCTCGTTCACATACTTACTTAGGTATCTTTTTATTTGTCACAGAGTAGCATTTATATCTGTATCTTTTCAGGTATTGGCAATAACTCTAGCTCTATATATAAATCCTTTTTTCTGCCAGGAACATGAAGGACCTACTAATTCTACTGAACCAAATAAAGACATGTAAGTACCGTGGTATACTAGGTGTATGTATGTACAATATTGTATGCTACTGCGTTTACTGTATGCAGTAAGTACTTATAGTGGTTAAGCATACAAACGGAGTCTGTAAAAGATGTGATTATTACAAAGGATTTTTCAGGTACGTCATTCATGCCATGGTATACCAAGTTGGCATTGTTTCAAATACCGACGACGACGCTTTGAATGGCACTATGTAAGTTTTTGTTTTTATTTTAGATCAACGATTTTTAGGTTATTTTACGATACAACCAAAGGCATGGCGTCCTGTTCCTAAAATAAATTTCAAAACAGTAAAGAAGGCAAGCACCCAGCTTTAGAGATTGTCCCACCGTATTTGTAAGTAATTTACTGAGTAAATGAAAAAAACATGACTAGGTACTAATACATTCAAAGTTTTATTGTATTATTTTAGGGGTAACCAAGAAGCCATAACACTGTATCACACAAACGGTTCAACCATAGATTTGAGTGCCATTACCTTGCCGCTGATGACCAACATAACCGCACAGAGTGTTGTAGGAGTTGCTCCTAAGTCCGACGACAGTCTGGGAACGCAACAGCTGCCGTGGTCAGCCTTAGACGATTTGACAAATCAAAAACAAGGATCTGTTGGATCACTAGGTCAGTTAATGTTAATAGTCATCATCAATCATCATCAACAGATCTTTTTAGTCTCCACTGCAGGAGCACAACCCTCTATGTACTACCAGAACCAAATTTGTCCAGAGCAGCAAAAGGATTTGACCAACACTCTCTACGCTGGCCAGACGGGTTGGAGAGGTCTCACTGATGTTTATAAGCTAATTCGCCTTCACGCCATCCACGGTAATATGGAGTTGTCCTATTCTACTCTGCCGGGAAACACAATGCAATGTTTTTTTGAAAATTTTGAAGGTGTAAGTGGCTTACACTGTTGTCAGATTTTTAAAGCTGCCTATGAATTTGACACAGCTTGCAACTGCGAGCGTCTGCAAATAATGATAGCGAGCTAATAACAAAAAGAAGGGGACCAATCGGTTTGTCGTGCCGTCTGTTACTCGGAAACTCTTTCTACTAGACATGTCTAAGCTCTAGCGTGTATACCATTTTTTAGGTGGCAAAGCACAATGGACTGTAGCTAAAAACCATGAACTACTTAAAGCTACAGGTGACACGTCAAACGTCACTGAAAAAGTAAAGAGGTCTTGGGAGGACACTTTCAAAGCCTTATTCAAAAGAGATGTGACGGAATCAAACACCGTAAGAATCTCGAAAGGAACGGCCGAGATCCCGAAGGAAGCTGGAGTGCAGTCGATAGCCTTGCCTCCTCTACTGACTCTAAACAACAATTTTTCAGATATTCCTGTTCCAATACCAAATACTTCGGTAGTGCAGTATGCTAAAATAAATACATTAATTAAATCACCATAAAAGTAAACAGGTAGTAAAAATATTAGACGAAAAAATCTATTTCTAAAATTAATATTTAATAAATACCTATACTAATGTAGGTATCATAGTGTACTATAAGTATTTTATGTGTAGAAGACTACATTTGTATTATAATTGGGGTTAGCTCCATTAGTGTAATTTGTCCTTATCTATTTATATATTTATAGAATAATGATAATATCATAGGTACAATACGAGTAAATATTTTCATATTCAAAGGAAGGTTCAAACAAAGGCATGCATGCTTCTCTGAAAGTACAAGGGGACGCGCATTGCGCATGCTCTACATTTATTCTTCCGTCGAAAAAAATCCTATTGATTTCCAAAAAAAATTACTTATTGATAAGTAATAGAAGACTAACATTTTTTTAATAAAATAATTTAATTTAACAAGTATGTTCAGATTTAGACAAAAATTTGGTGCATTTGTAATCACGCATGCGTGAACAGGTCGTAATGATTAGACGCGCCCACACGGAGCAGGTGTCTGGGGTCCCCGGACCGAGTGCACGGTAGTAACTTGTCACTGCGAAATAAAGCACAAACTATGGGTCTTTAACGGTATAAAATTTCGTGGAAATTAAGGACCTAGCTTGTAAGTCGAGTGAGTGACTGATACCACAGGTTAGAGAGGCGGCATGAGCTCGCCAAAACTGAATGAAAGATGCCCAAGCAGCATGAGCAATGGGAAAAAGCTCCTAAGTAACGACTCAAAAGAAGATTCTTTGGATAATTCTGTGAGTATATTCTAAATGTACCAGAAATAGTTTTGGTTAGTATGAAACTTCATATTTGAACTGCGTTTCAGGTACGAGAATCAGTTAAATCTGAACGACCAGGAAAAGGAGAAGAGGACTGGAAGAGGCGAACTATTATCGTAGAGAAGAAAAATGGAAGCTACGGGTTTACATTGCAGAGCTATGGCATACATTACAAAAAGGTGATTAAGGATTTAATTAACAAAAAAATATGTATCGCTGTAAATACTTAAGCTTTCTACGAAATGTGTTTTCGATTCAATGAGAAGTGAATAACAAAGTTAAAACAGGCAAGGCGAAATAAACTTTATCTGTATGCGAATCGTGAATGAAAAGATTTATTATTTTATCCAAGGAAAATTGGCAATGCAAATTCCTAATGTTATTATAGAATATGAAGTTACCTACAATAAAACGAATTGTCACATGAGAATGTACACACATACAAAAAAATTGTTACTGTATGTTTTTTAAATAGGTAGGCATCTATGGTCATTTTGATCTAAATTTTTGTTGGTTACCGCGGTTTAGGGGGAATCAGAGGTAGATAAATAACTTTTTATTTATTTTTACTTACTATAAATTAGTATCTATTACTCTAGGTGCTTACAAAATGAAGTCACTCACTCCGGCTTTTTTTTTGTTCAGGAACAAGAGATAGAGGTGATAACATACGTAGACCACGTGGAGGCCGACGGTCCTGCAGCGTTGGCCGGCATGCGCGAAGGCGACGTCATCCTGTCCATCAACGGCGGTGACGTGGAGCGCGCCGACCACGCCGCCATCGTCGACGCTATCAACGCATGTGACTCCCGCATGCGCATGGTCGTCATATTCGAAGACTGCGTCCGTAAAGTAGAGCTTCATCTAAAGTACATAAACCTTCAAAGAGCAATACAATCCAAAATGCGTGAACTAGAACAATTAACAGTACGTGAGAGACAACTATTCGATTCGAACTGGAAAACCCACAGCCTTCCTTCCCAAAAAAAGAAAAATTCTCCATCAGATGTAATATCCGATAGTGAAGAAAATAATGCCGGTGACAATATCAACAGTGCGTACTGCAGACCCACACTGTCAAGTGAGAACGTCACGACTGCAAAACCATCGCAGACCAACGTCTTTATGTATCAGTATTTAGATCCAAGATACGGTGCCTGTTTAATACAACCCAGTATACACACTGGAAGTTTTGTGATTACCGTTGGCTCCCCACGCAATCGACGTGAATGTCAACATTATGTAGTAAAAGCTCCGGGGGAATGCCACAGGCAGTCTGACTACACCAAGGGTACTAGTAATGGAAAACATCCTAAGGTTCATAGAAACAGTCATAGCCACAGTTGCGCTCCCTGTATGCCGAATTATAATAATCAAGATGCGAACAGCTTAGAGGCTTACGATCTTGCTAGTCCATGTTGTGATCCTCATTGCGTACCTAATGCTAGAAAGAAAACGAGACGGAAGAAAGAATGTTCTAAAGAACACAAAAGAAAAGAGAAGTATCAGCAAGTGGATAAATCAACTCAAAAACCCGATGGCTGTTCTCACACTCGTTCGAAAAAAGTATGTCAGTCTGGACATTGCTCAAGTCGTTATCGTTATTTGGCTACAGAATCAACTCAAACGAGCCAGTGCAGTTTACAATCCTACGCTACCAGCAATGCAACGGTTCCATGTGACAATTCAGCCTCAAGCTACAGTACTTCTTTGAGTAGCGACACATTATTCTGGGACAACGAGCGATCTGAGAGTAAATCGTCGCCGAAAATACAATACCAAAGTTCACATCAACACGTGAAACCTAAATCTTGGGACAATTTGACTACTAAAGCATTTGGAGGTTATGGCTTCGGATATGGTTATTTAGATACAAGTACGAAGCACTCCAATCGGTCTAAAAGTCACGGGCGCAGCCACAGCGGCCGAAGTACGCAGAGCCACCACGAGTACCAACATCATGGCCAAGAGAAGCATCCGCATCGACAGAGTGCGACGCCGCACCATTACTCTGTTTACAGTAGAAACCATAGCCGCTGCGCCCCTACTAAATCTACCGAAAGCCTCATCGTTGTGCCGAAATACCAACTGGAAACTAGTGGTTCGGAAACTCGTCTGGCTTGCGAGTGTGCAGAATCGATAGAATATTACCGGCGCGTCAGCGTCAATAAGAGCCCTGGCGAATCACATTCCTCTGCATACTACTCCCAGCATTTTATGTACCCCACCCATTCGTATAAGAAGAAAGACTCGAACGTAAGCTCCGAAATTACAAGGCTATAATTAGGTAATAAGTATTCATTGTAATGCTCAAGATTAGGCCTAAAATTTGGCAAAAAGTTAGAAAAATTTTAATGTTGGTACATTGTTATATCTCCTATATTACTTGGCCTTTTCGTGATTTATCGAAGTACGATTTTAACCGCTTTATACTTGTTGATTTATAGTTTAATAATAAAGAGTTCAAACAGCTAAATACTTCTGGTTTTATTTTTATGTATTTTATATGCATAAAGTTGAATTAATCTTAAAGAGACCATCGACTAAGTACATACACGTATCGTTTGGGAACCTTTTTCTTTTTCACCACTGTAATAGCCACGAGAGATCCCTCGCATATGACCAAATCAGTAAATTACGTCTTTTGTTTTTATTTTTTGTTTTATTAACTAATCCTTTATATCGGGTATTTAGTAAATTTTAAAAGTTAGTGTAACTATTATAATTCAAAATACAAACACACAAGTTTAACGAGTGGTTTGTAATAGGTAGATACTCGTACTTGGAAACTTCTCAAAGCTTTCGTATGTGAACTGAAGTAGCCGTGAAAGACAAAGTTCTGAAAATGGAAGCAGATACATGAAAATACTTGAGATGAATGAAATGAATATGAGAAAATAAATGTTATCTCAGCTGTGCTGGATTTCCGCTGTAGAAGATCTGGCGGCGCACCGAAACTCTGGAACAGAGGGGTTTTCCCTGATGGGAGGGGCTGGGATGATGATAACTTTCTTCAAATTACTGCGGTCGCGTAGCGGAATGTTCTCATAAATCCTTTTTTGTGTAAATACCTATGTATTTATAACAAACAAAAAAATCTATCAGCTTTTATACATTTATTTAATTTTACGAGTATAAACCAAATGTCTTGAGCACTTCATCAGCCTCATTTAACATTTCTAGATAGAACTTGTGCGGCTGAAATCCTGACATTGTATATGATATGACGTACTATGTTGTGTATACGAGTACTTTTAGTTAGTGTAAGTGAAATATCGAATTAATCTAGGACGAGATGCATATTGTAATCAATGAGCTGACCTAGTTTCCGGAACGGACTTGCGCTTCTAGACTTGAAAGGATTGCAGATTTCAGGGCAGGGATTTTGAGGAACGGTGCAGTCGTTTAGAAGGAAAATAAAATCTGTTAAGGATATCATTAGTTTTAATGTAGTGACGTCAGCATTGAAATGTAATAACCACTTCGTCGTGTTTGAATTTAAATTGTGGCGAATTTGGTCGCTATCGCCGAAATTGGGTGGGTGAACTTATATCTGAAGCGGGTTCATCTTGGGTTGCGAGTGGCGAGCGCGGGTCAGATGGCGGCCAGTGCGCTTGCGACATCAGCCGAGTGGCAGAGCGCCGTCGCGCACCACCCCGTCGGCATGCATCGCGACCGTTCGCCTCCCGCGATCGGCTCCGGGCCCCGGCCCCGGCTCACGATCCTCTGCGTGTACTTCTCAACCCTCCTACTGCTAGCCCGCTCCTCGCCGACCCATTCCCCGACTGCACACAACCAGGTAATAGAAACCATTGCCCGTTATTATTTTATTTTACAAAATTTACCAAATAGTGGTTGGTAGGTATGCTGGTAAGACCCAGCATACATTTATGTTTTTGAAGATGTTTTAATTTATTGTTTTAAATATACATTTAAAACAATAAATTAAAACATCTTCAAAAATGTATTTATTAAATTGATTACTATACAGTAATCAAGCCAAATACTACCTTTTAAATATTTTATTTACAGCAATATGTTGTCTGCAAAAACCTGGATACGCAAGCATGTGTGACATGGTTACTTGAAATGCAACACGGTAGACAATTATCTAATGAGTTAACACCGACACCTTCAGAAGTCTGTGGTATGAGTGATTTGAAGCCGATTCCACCTCACAGAAAATTTATAGCAGTAAGTTTGAAACTCTTTATTTTCATATTAAATAATATATACAGAATTGTACGTAGCAAGTTAAAAATCCTATCAGTTGTTATGCTTAAATAATTGTATTATATCTCTTACTAACCTACTTATATTACGACCAGTCGATATAAATTAGTGACGTGACTAATTAACTAACGAAAAGTTGTGTTGGGTCCAAAAATACGAAAGTACAACGGCTATAAAAAATAAGTACGAAATAAATTCAAAGATAAAGGTATTATAGAGAGCTCGAGTATAGATTTTTGTTTTCACATATGGTTACTATTACGATACTTACACAAGTGTCCTAAAATAATGATAAAACAAATAGATCTTTAAAAATGCCGCTGTGCGAATTTATGATTAATTTTCCCATGTTTAAGCTTGCGTTTGCTATGCGAAATTACGTCATTACACTACACAGCAGCTTATAGTATTCACATACTCGTAGCGATAGTCTTTAGAACATGGCAAGTAGGACACCGATAAACTAGATCGTTCTAATTTATTTGTAATCTTATTATTATTTGTAATAATTGACGAATGTCTTGAGTTGAGACCCACCCGATACGAAATAAATAAGAATAATGAGTCAATGTCACATGTAGTAAGAAACTTTTAAAATATAAACATTCATATTAGGAGGGCATGAAAAGCAATAAACACTATATAGTCTTTTAAAATGTAGAAAGAAGATATTTTCTTTGTACTACGAATTTTTTTAAAGTTCCGTAGTAAATGAGAATTGGTCATTGGGAGAACCTATTCTCAGCAGTGGACGATGATGATGAGCTAAGAAATATTCATAAAAACAATATGAAATCTACCTATGCACCTACATACGAGTAAGTACCTATACCTACGACAAGCAGTAAACGAAATACAGAATATCACTGAACTTTTATAGTCAATTAAATATATATCATCTTATTATAAAAACAGGACTAACTTTCTTACTAGGTTTAAACCATTATCCGCCCAAATCCAGTTGACATTGACAGGTGAGATAGTGTGATATTACGAGATATCAACTTGATTTGGGCGGGTAATGGTTTAAACCTAGTAACAAAGTTAGTCCTGTTTTTATAATAAGACGGATATAGTTTTTGAACTACTTGTAGGTACAAAGAATATACACGTATAACCTAATTTGATATTTAATTAAACGTACCTATGTACAATTTAGATGAATTATCCTCTACATTCTACATAAGTACTTATTTATTTAAATTGTCTAGGTACTTAGGTATAGGTATAGCTTTTCAAATCTACAATAAATCATTTGTGGAGGTGGTTAAATATCATTATCATTTAATAATATTTTATCCACAGATATGTATAGTTAACAAAATTATTAAATCTCTTTGGTTTACAAGGATAAATAAAAGCTACTGTGCTATAAAAGGAAGAGTCTATAAGTAGGACAAACCAACGCATGTTGCGCGTAGGATGAAAAGATTTCAAATTAACTTATCTTCTATAACCATGTCTGACAGAAAATTAACCTTTGGCATACATCTAAGCTGCCGACAGTAGTTTTTACTTATCACAATAATTTAGGCGATAACTACTTTTGTCAAGGTTGAGCTTATTTCCTTGGCCCATTAAGTTGCACAATTCATACTATCGTAAATAGAACAAACAATAAGATATATGGATGTGGGTTAAGGCTTCACTTAACCCACATCCATATATCTTGTTAAGTTAAGTTAAACTTACCACCCTTATTTTTAACAAACAGGTGATACTATTCAATGAAGATGCAAAAGTAGTATTTTGCAAGAACGTTAAAGTAGTGACTGAGGATGCATTTCATCTGGCCGATGTTGCCGGGCCTTTTACAATTTTGTACCGAAAAAGAAGACAAACAGGATACAACCTTAGAGGTCGGTACAGGGGCCAGACGCAGTCTCAGTATTTAGCAATAGACGGAGGAAACGGCAAAGACGAAGGCAAGGCAGAAGCTCACTCTGCGGCTGATTCTTCGAGAGCTAGCGTTAGTAAGTATTTTAGAAATGATATTTCCTCTCTCGTTTCAATGAGCCAATCAATTCAACGAGTCAATCGTCGTAAATAACACAACTTATTGATTTTAGGTGGCAATAGTGGCATGGGACAAGCTCAAAGTCAGACTATATATGATCCAAGTTGCGACGAATGCATTGGAGGTCGCAATGAAGTATCAAATTTAAGACGTCCTGAACAAGATAACTATGGCTATGGGCCAAGAACGCAAGGCCAAGGTGGTATGGGCGGAAATGGAGTATCAAGCCCAGGGAATATGGGTGGCCCAGGAATGCAAGGCCATGGAGGTGTGGGTGGCCCTGCAATGCAAGGCCATGGAGGTATGGGTGGACAAGGTGTACCAAGCCAAGGGGGTATGGGTAGCCCAGGAATGCAAAGCCATGGTGGTATGGGTGGTCAGGGTATACCAAGGCAAGGTGGTATGACCCCAGGAATGCAAGGACAAGGTGGCATGGGCGGTCAACGAGGACCAAGTCAAGGAGGTATGGGCGGACCACGAGGACCAATTCAAGGTGGCATGGGTGGACAAAGAATACCAAGTCAAGGAGGTATGGGTGGACTAGGAATGCAAGGTCAAGGTAGCATGGGCGGAAATGGAGTACCTAGTCAAGGAGGTATGGGTGGTGGACCAGGAATGCAAGGACAAGGTGGTATAGGCGGAAATGGAGTAACAAGCCAAGGTGGTATGAACGGACAACGAGGACCAACTCAAGGGGCTATGGGTGGACAAGGAATACCAAGTCAAGGAGGTATGGGTGGACCAAGAATACCAAGTCAAGGGGGCATAGGTGGCCAAGGAGTACCAAGCCAAGGGGGCATGGGTGGACCAGGAATGCAAGGCCAAGGTGGTAGAGGACAAGGAATACCAAGTCAAGGCGGTATGGGTGGACAAGTAATACCAAGTCAAGGTGGCATGGGTGGGCCAGGAATGCAAGGCCAAGGCGGTATAAGCGGAAATGGAGGTCCAAGCCAAGGAGGTATGGGTGGCCCAGGAATTCAAGGCCAAGGAGGTATAAGCGGAAATGGAGTACCAAGCCAAGGTGGTATGGGTGGCCCAGGAATGCAAGGCCAAGGGGGTATGGGTGGACCAGGAATGCAAAGCCAAGGTGGTATGACACCCGGAATGCAAGGACAAGGGGGTATGGGTGGACCAGGAATGCAAGGCCAAGGGGGTACGGGTGGTCCAGGAATGCAAGGCCAAGGTGGTTTGACGCCCGGAATGCAAGGACATGGGGGTATGGGTGGACCAAGAATGCAAGGCCAAGGTGCTTTGACGCCCGGAATGCAAGGACAAGGAGGTATGGGTGTACAAGGAATACCGAGTCAAGGTGGTATGGGTAGACCAGGAATGCAAGGCCAAGGAGGAACGGGTGGACATGGAATACCAAGTCAAGGTGGTATGGGTGGACCGGGAGTGCAAGGTCAAGGGGGAATGGGTGGACAAGGAATACCAAGTCAAGGTGGAATGAGTGGACCGGGAGTGCAAGGTCAAGGGGGAATGGGAGAACAAGGAATACCAAGTCAAGGTGGTATGGGTGGACCGGGAGTGCAAGGTCAAGGGGGAATGGGTGGACAAGGAATACCAAGTCAAGGTGGTATGGGTGGACCGGGAGTGCAAGGTCAAGGGGGAATGGGTGAACAAGGAATACCAAGTCAAGGTGGTATGGGTGGACCAGGAATGCAAGTCGAAGGCGGTGTGGCCCCAGGGATGCAAGGACAAGGTGGTATGACGCCCGGAATGCAAGCTCAAGGGGAAATGGGTGGACAAGGAATACCAAGTCAAAGTGGTATGGGTGGACCAGGAATACAAGGCCAAGGAGGAACGGGTGGACAAGGAATATCAAGCCAAGGAGGTATGAGTGGACCAGGAATGCAAGGCCAAGGTGGCATGGGCGGGAATGGAATACCAAGCCAAGGAGGTACCCCAGGAATGCAAGGCCAAGGATATCCTCCTTATGATACGTCAATAGTACCAACCGGAAGCCCGGGTAGATTCAACTGGCCTCTTGCCTCTGGAACAGTAAGAGGGGCAGATGGTCTTATATACTATTGTTGTGTAGTTAATCCAAATCAAGGTTATTACCTGAGTCAAGGTTCAGGATCTAATACAGGCGTTCAAGGTGCTCCTCCAAGCACTTACATACAGTCGGGTGTAGGGACACCAAATCTCGGAGGTGTTGGACAACAAGCACCATATGATCAAGGTGGAAAGGGCCACGGTACATCATACGGACAAGGTACTGGTACTCGAGGTACTTATGGAAACGAACAATCAGCTCTACCTCACGGCACTGGTGGAGTAGGTCAGCCAGATAGAAATGGACCGTATGGATCAACAGGAGATACAGAAATTTCTACAGGCGATGGACAACGAAATACACATGGAAACGGAGGAAATGGGCAAGCAGGACATCCTTATATTAATGGCCAGACTGGTCCCGTTGATGGCAATCGACAAGCAAACACGTATGAACAAGGTGGAAACGGAGCGCGTGGGCCTAATTACAGCCAAGTGAATCCCGATGGCACATATATACAACGTGGCCAACAAGGTCCTAATTACAATTATGGTTCACAAACTCCTTATGGATCCGGTGGAAATAATCAGCAGGGTCCTGATTACACATACAACCCAAATGGAGTTAGTCAGCAAGGTACTGACAGATACGGGCAATCAGGAAGTGGGCCACAGACTTCATATGACGCTGGCGGTAATGGCCTACCAGCCCCGGGTTATAATTACGATGGTATAGGACAGCCTAATCTTGGAGGAACCAACGTACAAACAGGCAGTATTCCACAAACGTTTGGAGGTTCAAATTACCCTACCGGCTCAGGTGGCCAGCCTAATGGAGTATACCAACAAGGGCCACAATCTACCGGCGGTTCTGGGGGTCTACAGGGAGAAATCGGTCAAAATGGTCCTGGCTATAGCTATAATACAGGTAGCGGTAGTCAGCCGAGTCCCAGCGGACCGTACGGACAAAACAGTGGTGGAGCACAGACGCCATATGATTACGGCGGAAATGGCCAACAGGGCCCTGGTTCTACTTATGGGCAACCAGAACGGCCACAACTACCTAATTCTGTAGGATTACCAAATTCTTATGAAAATGGTGGTAATGGTCAACAAGGTCAAGATTATAATCAGAAACATGGCGGCCAGGGACCACAAAGTATTGGTGGTTTAGGACAGTCACAGGTAAATATTTTGTATTAAGTGTTATATTATATTTAACTAGCTTTTGCCCGCGGCTTTGCTCGCGTTAAGAAGTATAGTTTTTGCGGCTTTACTTATGTTTAGCGTGTGTAAAAAATTAGGGCCTACAAAATAATTATTTTTATCATAATTTACTGAAGATACAATAGGTGAATGTTCACGCTCTAAAACAGGTACCTCCTGACAACCCTTATCAACTTTAAGTTGCGAAGGTGTATAAATTTCTAAATCATGTTCTTCTACAGCTACCTCCATACGACGCCGAATTATTTTGTTCGTCTTAATTTATTCGTTCCATTAGGTACTCATAGGTTCAAACTAATACATTTACATTCACCATCATCCCTTATTTTATCCCCATGGGGCTTGAATTTATCAAAATTCTATTATGGCGAACGTCTTCATCATAGTAACTCCAATCTTTAATTTCAGTTCAATCAGTCGAAAATCTAAGAAGATTTATACAAACTTTCATCACCTATTTTATCCCCATAGGGGTGGAATTTATCAAAAGGATGGAATGGAATTTATCTTAGGAGATGCCTACGTCATGTAGCTTTATGCATGCAAAGTCTCAGTCCGATCGGTTTAAAATTGACAAAGTTCATCCCCTATTTTATCCTCTTGGGGGTAGAATTGATCAAAATCCTTTCTTAGCGGATGCCTGCGTCATAACATCTACCTGCATATCAAATTTCAGCCCGATCCGTCCAGTGGTTTGGGCTGTGCGTTGATAGATCACTATGTCAGTCAGTTAGTCAGTCACCTTTGAGTTATATATATTTAGATTAGATAGATTAAAAGATGTAAATATTAAAGTCGGCTAACGAACGCCAAAGAATGGTGACTGAGTGTTGGTCTAATAGGTCAATTTAGAATAAATGGAAACAATTATTAGGCAGCCTGCCATTACTGACAAGTATTGTGTAGCTGAAATTTTTCATACAAAAAGCGATAACGGTTTTCCTCCTAAAACCTAGATACTCGTATTATGAAAAATTACAACCATGTTTTAATTTTTAAAATGTTAATTGAAACGAAATTATAAAAAAAAATTACACGAACCTAGCTTATAGTATCGTAGGTCAATTAATTCCGAAATTGCCTCATGTGAAAAACAGTATCGCCCTAAACAATAATTACGAAAAATTTAATACGTCTGTCTCCGGAAGGCACAGATTAATATGAAACAACAATCTATCTTGGGTGTTTATCTATATATGTATTTATCATAAAATATCGTTAGTTAGTATCTCATAACACAAGTTTAAAACTTACTTTGGGGCTAGCTTAATCAGTGTGATTTGTCCGTATATATTTATTTATTTATTTATCTAGAAAATATCTATTTTTTATCCGCGTAGGATGCGTACACACAAGTCAAATAATTGAGTTCAAGTCCCGCTCATGTGGTATTTTTTCACCATTTCTTAATTCAATATTTTATTAGAGTACTTTAGTACTGCATCTTAAATGCCAAAAACCCTATAGAAATGATTGATTTTAGATCAAATTGACTAAATTACATATTTTCTTTCAGGGACCCGGGATTCACACAGATCAGAATGGTACGTAAATTTCTATGAACTGCATACATTGAAAAGTTGATTGCCAACAATGCATTGGTTTAAGCGCCGCAGCGAGATTTGGCAATTATACTTTTAGCACAGGCTTATTAAAATTATGTGTATAAATATTTTATTTAATCTCATATCGTACAAGTAATTATTTTAAAAAAAGGATGCCTAGGTTGCAGCCGGAAACACTATGTTTTATATCTATGTTGTTTTTTAGCATTTCACATTCCAAACTATATTTAAGAATAATGTACTTATATGTACATTGTATATACACAAACATTTGTAATTCTTTTAAAATAAACGAGCAAGTGCGAGTCGGACTCGTACATGAAGGGTTCCGTTCCGTACAATGTTTTAAAACGCTAAAAAAACACTTTTTTTGTATGACATCCCCCTTTAATTTAACTTTTTTTTATTTTTAGTATTTGTTGTTATAGCGGCCATAGTAATACATAATCTGTAAAAATTTCAAGTATCTAGTAATGCCATTATAAAGATCTAGTTAAAAACGCTGAAAAAACACGTTTTTTTGTATGGCGACCCCCTTTAATTTTTAACTTTTTTTATTTTCAGTATTTGTTGTTATAGCGGCCACATATAATACATAATCGGTGAAAATTTCAAGTGTCTAGCTATTACGGTTCAAGAGATAGAGCCCTGTGACAGACGGACAGACAGCGGAGTCTCAGTAATAGGGTCCCGTTTGCACCCTTCGGGTACGGAACCCTAAAAATTCTTTACTTTGATACCACACTTGATAGGCTTTGAATAAAAAAAATTGAAAGCATAATTTTCGGGCGGAGTAGGTTAAAAATTCGGATTCCAAGGTCACTTCTCAAAGAGATGAGGTTCTTTAGAAATCGGATAACTCAATACATTGACAATAAGGTCCGTCATTTGACCGATGTCATCTTCAAAACTTTTTAATAATAAAAATTAGATGTTTATTTATTATCTACTGTGTCCTTTCAAATCAGCAAGTTTCCGCGCTGCACCCTGTATATCTAAGTTCTGTGTAAACCATAAATGTAAGGTTACTCCGTTCTTAGTAATCTCGCTTGCTCAGTTTTTAATTAAATTCATTTCTTTTCTCAGGAGAGCCACAAAACGTTATGGATCCAAATTCTATTACGGGAGAAAATGACGATTCACAAGCTTTAGCGTCAGTTTATCAAGGAAAGAATGGCACTACAGCAGCCGCTTCATCTCAAGGTGGAAACGAAAAAGGTCATGCTCAGACTAGTGTTCAGGGTACATACACAGATAGTGGATCATTCAGCGCACAAGCTTCGATAAGTGATGAGAACAAGGGAGCAGAGAGTCAAGTTTCTGGTAGTAAAAAAGGAGCTACAAGTAATGCTGAAGGTAGGGGAAGAAAAAACAAGTCTCAAGCAGCTGTGAAACTTGGGTCAGAAACCGGCTCTATTCAGACAGAATCACAGAGTGGTGGAAACATGCACTCATCCAATACACAAGTACAGGGCAGCGTCAAAGGCGGCGTAGCCGATGCTCAGGCTCGGGGGCCAGGTAGTACTTCCTCTCAAGCTCAAATCGGCTTTACCCCTTACAAAGAGGGCGACAAGGCCCATGAATCGTTTAATACACCGTTCGAAGGAGGTGGCACGGCATCTGCTCAGTCAAGCGGACGCATGGGAACATCTCAGTCACAACTACGAGGAACTTTTAAGTATGGAATTACTTACAACGGCGCTGCTCAGGCCGGCGCCAGCCTCGACAAAGAAGCAGTTTTTCCCAATTTCACCCCATTTGAAAAAATTGATGTATTTGACCAAAACAATACAAACATTGACATCAATCCTGAAAGCACAGAGAAACCTCATAGTGTCGATTTACCTCCCAACACACCGAAGATTGATGAAAATACGATTCAAGACACAAATGTAAATTATGACGGCCATTCTCACTACGATCATCATAAAACTAATGAAGAAATAAACACAACTAGTATTCTTCCACTACCCAGTAACAGGCGCGCTTTCTCACCGACGTATAATAGTAATAATAATAACAATGGAGGTGATTACGAATACAATGTAGACGACACTCCAACAGATGATTATGATGTGGAAGAAGTTCCCGAAGACAACATTCCAAACGAATACACAGGTTATGATAACTACGGCAGAGAAACGGAAAATACTCACCAATCTCAAAGACGGCTCAGCTCATCGAGAAAAGGCTTGGAAGTGAAGCAAACAACCGGTGGAAACACTCAACACATCTTAATAGGTTCTTTGAAAAACCAAGATGCAAAAATTACTCAAATAAAATCAGAACATCCTGACGAAAGCAAGGTATACCAACCAGGTGAACGCGTACCTGGCATGGGAGGATATACCATCCCAGTCGGTTTCACCGGTAGTGTCAAATCAGTTTCTTCCAAAGAAAATACATTCGTCGTAGGTTCAAGACACTCTCCGTCGCAGGCGCAAACTGTGACATTGACACCAGGCACGGGAAAAGTGAGCTACGTGCACCCGGAGCGCTACGGTCGAAATAATATTAACCCAAAAGACTTGAGGTCTTTGTACAATCCGCGAGCGGATGACAATCGATATGTTTCAGTTTCTAAATCTGTGACACGGGACCTAGACAGTGAAAATAATATTAGAAAACAGTACTCTCACACGTATTATACCAAGTCCTCATCCTGCGGATATTTCACTTTCACGTGTACCATGGTCAGTAGCGCAGAAGGGAAAAAGAAAGTGTGCAGACCAAAAATTCCCACTAACCCAGATGGAACACCAATGAGATGTTAATAAAGACAACAAATCATTTTAAAACTAGCTTGGTATTCAAATAATTTAATTATATTATTTTTAATGAATTATATTTTATGTTTATTAAATTAAATTACGTGTGCAGTAATTATAATAAATAAGTTAGGATTGAACGTATGTAATATAAAAATAAAACATTCAAAAATTACCTACATCGTTTTGTTTGTTGTATAAACAACTTCTTAGATAACTAAGACTACCTAACTTTTTTCTTAAATAACTTACACCTGTATAAACTATAAATGTGAGATTACTCCGTCCGTGGGTGAATCCGAGTAAATGGTAAAAATGGTTATGATAACAGTCTAATGGCAATGATGTAATGTAGGATTATTAATATTAATATCATCACCATTACCTGTTATCATTACCATTTTTACATCGTCATTACCATTCACGACGAAATTGTCGGATTCACCCCCGTAGAAATACAATACATTTTATAGTATCTCGGGTGTAAATTGCGGTCGACACAAACTTGAAGTGGACTCAGTCCGTCAAACTGATCAACTTTTCCATCGGGACCAATGTTCAGTTGATCGATTTTTGAGGGAATGTCGGATTTTTTTAAATCCTAATAAAAAATAAATAAAATAATAATGAACGCCAAAGAGACCGAAATAATAATACTCGTAATACATCGTAATACCTACTTGAGTTTTTAGGAAAACTCAAGTAGTATTTAACCAAAAAATAGCAGATATTTTTTCCCAAATAACAAGTAAGGACAACAAATGCCTAAATTTTTAAAAATTGTATTTATTTAAACATTTTATCTACAATACATAGTGTATCTGATATTATAAGGATTATGTAGTCACACAGTTTTTGGAAAAATTAAATACAATATTATGATTTAGTATTTTATTGGATTTGACAACGTATATTGTTTCGAGATACAATATAAACATCACATCGAATAAAAAATATTAAACAAATTAATCAAAGTACAATGATGCTTTTACAATAAAAAATATATTAGGAAAATTCACAAGATACAACACATATAATAAAATGATATACATATGTAATCAGTAAATGTATAGTTTTAAAAGTACAGTTACTTAATATTTACGAGAAGATATTAACTAATTTGATCAGCCGTTCAGTCAACTTTTATGCCGTTAAGAGGAAATGTGCATGTAAAGGGCAGGTGGTTATCGGTATGTTCTTTTGAGACAGTATCTGAAAGGCTAAGGTCAAAAATATTTAACGATTCTACCACGGGATTCCAAACTTGCCACACGTTACATAGCCAACAACAAATACTGTGATTTTCATTTGGCTGCATTGATTGTGACAGTCATTTTTGGTCGGTTACTATCTAGACCAGATTATATATATATAAGTACACACATATATATATATATCCCCTGGCCATTTTCGGCTATGGTGACTGTTTTTGTTTAATGCATAAGATTAAATGTGAATTCATTAAATCGCATAATAAAAGCCAGAGATTATAAAGGCTTGGTCAAAACTTATTAAAATAAGCATAGTGTTGCCTAATATGAGTAAAAAACGTTATCTTCAGAGGAATAAGTACTCAAAATAGAAGTCTTTCTAATGTGGGCCAATAATTTCACACATAATGACGCTTAAGAATTATGGTAACATTAGGTCCGGAAAGCGAGAAGCATAGCCAAGAATGCATCCAGATAATACAAAAAGAGATAACAAAAATCTTCACGTAAATAGAGAAATATCATCCAGAAGAAACCGTTTCTAATGTTTAAGAAATGTTCAGAATTTAATACTGCCATTCAATTAACGGCATAAGATTTGTAACTGGACGTTACAATTTGGTGACATCGCCAGCTGAAATCATAATAATTATTGCATGCCAATCTAAAGGACCATAAGAAACGTTTGAGCAAACTCACAATGGTAAAATATTTTGATTGTATCTTTGAAAAGCTGATTAGAATTCTCGTAATACTAATATTTTGCCATTTTACGAGCACATGTGTAAAAAACGTAAAATCAAGGCCTAGACACGTAATTAAATGGAAAGTCGAAGGAGTCAATAAAATATGTATGAAAATAATTTAAAAGAAACATTCACAACCCAGGTGGTGATTTAAATAGGCAACTATGTAAATATAGAAATAATCAAGTTCCTTACTTTTAGAATTTATGTCATAAAGATGATTTTATGATAATAACAAGTGAATATTTTAACCTTGAAACCTACGTAGGTACAATTTAATTCTATCTTTATTTAAGATGCTTATAATTTTCTTATATATTTCTGTGACCTATTTGTCGACATTCAGTAGGTACTCTACTCTAGGGAATAAATTCAGTCACATAGCTGAACAAAACAGGCTGCGACAATGATTTATTTTACACGAATGGAATGTTTATGTTATGATAACGATCACAGGTTATTATTTTTACTAAAATCAATTTCTTAGTAAAACACATTAATATTGAAACACATGAACACAAATTTACGTTATTTATATGTGGAATTCAAAGTTATTATTGCAGATTCAGTAATATTTTTGAGTATTAGCAGATATAATACTGATTCATACTTCCAAATCTTTATAACATTACACAACTATTATACTACTTACATTTATAATCAATCCTATATTAATCTTCAGTCTGATTTAAAAGGAATGTATCGGGTTACAAGGTACAAATGGTTTTATACATTTTCGCGCTGTTAAATTTAAAACACTTAATCTTCAGTATTACGTATTAGGTCACTATATAAGTTTTACATATCTGATCTTGGTATAACTTGTTGAATAGGACAATTTTGAGATAATGTCTAACAAAATATATAGATTTTTTTATGGTTAATTAAATCCATGATCCTAAACAAATCAATTAAAAATTACTATTGAACTACTGCTATCAAAATCTATTTAACAAAAATATGATGCAGAACAAAGGCATTGCGTTGAATATTAACAAAATTGCATCGTGACGATTCACTCAAGAAGGTACCTTTTATTAGCCGTGCGCTTAGAGACATTATTCCAAGATAGTTATTTTTATAGTTTTTTTTATTTTTTTGTTAAGTTAGTATCCCATAACACAAGTTTAGAACTTACTTTGGGGCTAGCTTAATCAGTGTGATTTGTCCCTATATATTTATTTATTATTTTATTATTTATTTTATGTGTCAAAGAATATGCGCCTGCAATTTTTACCTATTGCAATAAAACTGGAATAAATATTTTGTTGGTTATGTTAGTGTGAATACATTTGAAAATATTTTATATAAAAGATTCTACTCTTCAAGGTAAAAAAGAAAAAAAAATACATGGATTTGGCGAAGCTCAAAACTTATATAGTAACCTACTTAAAGGTCTACTCACACAAACCTAGTAAGCTACACTTGCAGATCTTGTCGACAACCATTGACAGGATCTAATTAATATATTTGTTACTAACGTAAAAAAAACAAAGTAAACTGTTTAAAAATATAAATTAACGATTCTTAAGGTAAGACAAGCTATTTAAGCCTACAACTAAACATGGCAACCAAGTTTTGTACACAGCATGCGACAGGTATCTTGTATTTTAAAATATATTAATAAAAAATACAAGTACCAAGCTTATCCTAACACTAACTCTTAATTTAATGATGATATAAACATTACCATTTTAGGAAGTGCAAACCTAGTGCAAACTATCAATAAAAATGCTGTGACATGAGAGCGCACTAAAATAAAACCATTACGAATTAGTTAATTTTTTTTAAATACCATTTTTGTTTACGACGTACGAGTAAAAATATATGAAAATATCAATATCAAGCCTCATTTTTTTGTTCAAGTTAAATATACTCGTTAAATTTTAATATTTCATAGGTATATGTATTTTTTTTACATTAGACACAACTTTATTTATGAGCCAATTTGTTTGCGTAAGGGTTGGATCTCATCTAGCGTTCCGTCGCTTTCTCTCGCTCTAGCAAATGACGCTTCTGGGCGACAGAAAAGGTTAGCAGCATATGAAAGTGCTGTTCCGTGCTGATAGATGAGATCTAACCCTAATACTGACTTCAAATTAGTGGATTAAACTAGTGTCAGAGGTACTTAAACTTCGTAACAGCATCACGAACTCACTGGGCCATGATAATTAAGTACAATATGGTTGAGTAAGATAGGATAGCTGTTTTATTTCCACAAATGAACTGCACTGGGATTCCTATACTCGTATCTCTATAATCGTACGATATCAACGTAATGACAATTATGAATTTTGTAAATTGGTTCACCTTTGACAATTTTGAACATTAAAAATATACACGCGTTTTAAACACGACTTTCTGGAAGCCGTTTTGGTAATCTGAAGCCAGCCAGTTTTCTTAAGACTAGTATAAATATTAATTTCAAAGTATAGATAAAATAGTAGCCGTATTCTCGCGATTCAGTTGCTCTTAACATAAGAAACTAACCGAAGTCAATGAGAGTACATGGCACATGTAAAGTACCTGAGTATGTATCTCTGTACATTTCATACTGAAACGTGAAATGACCACCGTCTTATAATGTAACGTACAATATAGTAAATACATAAAGACGTGATCTATTTACCTCGTAAGGGGTCAAGCCCCCTTTTTCACCACGACAGTCAGCCATAAGACTAAAAAGCCACTTTCAGAGTGAAGGTGGGCGTATAGCTGTAAAAACAGCATTGAAATTGTGACGGGGTGTCAGCAAGAATTTATCCGAAGTCAGGGTTTCGGTTTTAAAACTATAACCGTCTTAACCATTATCCACCCAAATCAAGTTGACATTGACGAGTGAGATGGTGTGATATCACTAGATATTAACTTGATTTGGGCGGATAATGGCTTAAACCTAGTAACAAAGTTAAAAACCTCATCGCTTATTGATCTTAGAACCTGAATCAAGTTGATTCAGGTTCGCTATATTGGCTTTTACGATGTAATGAGGTGACACAACTGGTACATTCCACGTGTTTTTTTTTCTCCCAGAACAGCAAGAAATGATATTGTAACAATATCCTTTATTATATAATTCTATTAGGTAGGTACTATATTTTTAGAGCTACACCTAGAATATATTATTTTCGAAATGTTATGGCATATTGTTAAAATACCAATTAATTAACAAGATACACTAAATCATATAACCCACACGAAAGCACGCAATCCATAATATTTTATAGTGTGAATAATTTAACCATTCTCACACCAAAATACAAAACACACGCAAACGCTTAATAGAAAATGTTGAAATATCAACATTAAAATGAGATCAAATATATTAGAATACAGAATGTTTTAATATTTAAGTACATTATGAGATTCATTAAATGGCGAGATAAGGATTGTTTTCGAATACTGAAGGACAAGGAACTTGGATTTTGATGGCCTCATTTGTTTAAGTACATTTACATATATGTAATATTAATAAAACTTTTTTATTTATAGCTCTAACTCTTAATTCTATTAGCAAATTCCATAATACAATCGTCTTCAACGATTGATTTAACTTCAAAGTAATTCATTTGTGCCCACATCTTAATCATAAAATATCGTCACATTTAAGTAAGGATTATAATTATTAAAGGTATTTTAATATGCACAGAATCACAAGTGAAATACTTTGATTAGTGTTTGGTCAAGATTTTTCGGTTGTCAAGATGAAAAATTAAAATATTTAAGATAAAACTCCTAAACGTGGTGTTCTCCAAACATTCTTTAAAATAAAATGTACTAAACATTTTCCTAAGAAGTAGTTTACATATTCCTAGGAATCACGATATTTTCAGGAGAACAAAACGTTAGAATATTGAATCTGTGACTGAAAACACTAGGTCTAAATGACTCGCAGAAATAAAAAGTAATACTGGTTCACCTCTTAGGTAGCTCCGCGAAGACGTTTCAAGCGTTCCTTCTCCAAGTGATCCACTGGGGGTTCTCGCTCGAAAGAGGCGAGTTCTAGAGCTGGAAAATAACAAGCCAATCAGAAGGCCAGTCTTCGAGCGAGATGATTATATTACTAATTAAGATAAGCGTAAGTAGAAAATCAGCTACTGGCCGTCATGTTTCGACCTCATCCTTCATCAACTCTTACAAAAATGCGACAGCTTGTGCGTTTCCCAAAGGAAAGCGGTCCACTCAATGTTCTCGGTGTATATGAATTCCAGAAGTTTGTGGAGAGTGTGGGACATCGACCTGTCCCGGCGCTCTAGGCGAGTTCCCACATAGAAGATAGTAGAAGAGGTAGAAAATAGAGACTCGATAAACGTCGAATTATATGAAATTTATTATCTGATATTGACTGTTACATAAGAGTTTAAAATAATAATATTTAATAAGGTACAACAGATAGAGAGAAGTAAGCGATCAGCTTAAGAGATGATGGTGGAATGAGTGAAAAGGGATCAGTCAATGATTTGAAAATGGAATGAAAGGGAATTTGAAATGAAGAATGAAAAACGGACAGGGTGAGATGAAGAAAGGAGGTTTGACCATGATGCAAGCAGCATCGTTACACGTGGGAGAGACGGGATGGATTGTGTCTACCAGGCTACATGAGCATATTAGGAGCTTAAAGAAACTGGACAGTAACAGGTCAGCCATCGCCGAACACGCGATAGAGACGGACGTCACACACTACATACGCTTTGATAAGGCCTAAGACCTAGCCAGAGGGAAAAGATTTGTCCCTCGCAAAATACGAGGCCATAGAAATTGGTCGACGTCCCAATTTTAATCGCGATGCGGGTTGGGGCTTACTCGCCTCCTGGAAACCGGTTCTTCAGGAGATATATAGTGGAAACCATGTGCAGCCGACGGTCTCTGACACAGTGAGCTTTTTTCACACGCGATGATGATGAAGAAGAAAGTGAGGCTCGCATTACACCCATGGGAGTCGGCGACGCAGTAGATCAGCGTACCCCACCATCCACGGAAAAGGGTTGACGGAAATGGCCGACCAGATAACGATCGATTTAGACGATCATCTTCAGAGCGGCTTTGCAACAACCTTGGTCAGATCGTCTGACCACCTTGTGGGTGGGTGTCCAACGCTTCGCTTGCCAGTACATACGTGGTCGCCATTCGAAAACGTTTCTGCCCCATCGGTCATCGGTTCGTCGCACTATGGATGTCTAATTATGGATTTATCTAAGAAGGATAATAGTTGAACCTGTTTCCGTGAGCGTGGCGCGATCGTTGAGGAACCGCCAGACGGGCAGGTGCGGGGCGGGGGCGGGCGGCGCGGGGGGCTCGTCCGACGTCAGCCGCCGCGACGCCAGCTGCGTGCTCACGTGCCGCGCCAGCAGTGTGCACTTCTCAAAGTTCACGCGGTTGCCCGGTAGCCTGTAAATGTGTACACATCAAAATATATTCTATTACATTAAACGAAAAAACCGCTTTTGGCCAACAAGTGAAAACAGATACTTTTTTTCTAAACGTCAAAACAAATATTTTGTGTGCCAATGGAGTGCCACCGTTTTTTTTCTATTGTAAGTAGATCTAGCTAGGTTTCATATTTAGAGAACCTCGTTTTCTTGGTGTTAGTAAAATAATAATCTTACTTTGAAGGAGAGCCCTGGTTGGCGAAGTGTAGATCTCGACAAGTGACAGACAGCAGCGGGACAGCGGTCTCTGTGGGCGCCGCCGCCAGCGCCGCCCGATACCTGTGCAACAGATTACACATCCAATACTGTACACTACACACCATTTTAATTATATAAAAATATTTAAAAGGTGATTCAGTCCATCATTCTGAACAACATTGACTAATAAATGTATATCGAAATAACGAAAAAAATGTTTCATTTCATCAAAAAAAACATTTTCTTTCTAAGCATTTTTGCGAAAAACGGCCACTTTTGGCAAAAATGCTAATAAAAGCTTAACGTTCTCACTTTAAATTGTAAACAATAGTTCATAAAATAGTTTGAAGGGTTATCTAGGGCTTAACAAAGATAAAATTTTAAACGATATCTCCGTTTACTTTAAAACAATTTATTTCAAATGGGGGCAGCACTGGACCCCGGAAAATTCACGTATGGCCTTAACATGTGTTCTCACCTTGCATGGTTGCCGCTGGGCTCCACACACAACTCGAGCTGCCTCAGCTGCTGCCCGCAAACGGCCGACGTGCGACTCCACTGCGAACGAACAAAAACCATTCATACTTCTAAGCTAGTTTGTACCATTTTTGTTTAAGGTGAAGGTATAGGCAAATGGCCTTGAAGTGGCGCCCTCATATGAAATAAATTATTAACTCGTAAATATGGAGATAATTTCCATATTGCTCTTCGTCATGCACTAGATAGCCCTTTAAATTATTTTATGAACCACCGTTGAAAGTATTTACATTAGTCCATCTAGCTTTAAAACTTGCCTCCGCCAAAAGTGGCCACGGCAAGTTTTAAAGCTAGACGGATCACCAATAATAGTTTCAACGGCAGTTCATAAAATAAAATAAAGGGCTATCTAGTGCATGACGAAGAGCAATATGGAAATTATCACCATATTTACGAGTTAACAATTTATTTCACACTTCAAGGCCATTTGCCTATATCTTCACCTTAAACTAGCTGACCCGGCGAACTTCGTTTCGCCTGTTCCTGTTCCTTTTTTTATATTTTCTCATGTTGAAACCTTCCCGTACTACGACAAACATTTCAAAACCAAAATCAGCTAAATTGGCCCAGCCGTTCTCTAGTTTTAGCGAGACAAACGAACAGCAATTGATTTTTATATATATAGAAGAAGGTAGAGGATATTTTGAATGTATTATTGGCCAAAATATGACCTTAAACATATAATAATAAAAGACCAAGAACCAAAAGGAGATTGACACTTAATACTTGTACATTTTACATGAAACCTCTGGTACGAGGGCCACACCGAAAAGATCGGGAATAGAATACTTAGGAATAAATTAGAGTAAAACCTTTTTGGTGTTTGAAATGTAGTATTATTTCGAACACAATTCCATTTTTGAATTTTAAATAAAGTAAAAAAGAAAAGAGTATTGACCATTTGAATTTGACAAGTCGGTGAGAAAAAAAGAAGGTTACGCGGGAAAATTTTCGTGCAATAATTTTTCATAACTTTCGTCGAGGTTTATCTCAAGAACAATGTCTCGCCGAGCTTGTTTCTATTTATGAACTTGAAGCACCTAGTAAAACGACTATATATCGTTGGTATTCTGAGTTTCGTCGTGAGCGTTCCTCTCTTACCACAGTCCCTTCTACTGGTCGGCCAAAAACAGCGGTAACACAAGATAACATCGATGCTGTACGCCAATTAATAAAAGAAGATAGACATGTGACATACGAGCAGATTCGGGTTTCTCTTAGCATTGGTATGACAGCCATTCAGACCATTTTACATGATGAACCGGGTGTCAAGAAGTTAATTTCACGCTAGGTGCCCCACCGTTGGACCGAGGAACAAAAGTCGGCTCGTGTTAATTGTTGTCGGTCTGCTCTGCAACGGTTCAATAGAGGGAGCTCAAATGCAGTTTAAAATATCTTCTCTGGGGATAAATCGTGGATTTATTCATATGAGCCCGAAAGAAAACATCAATCGGCAGTTTGGGTCTTCAAGGGTGAGGTCAAGCCAATAAAAGTTATTCGCTCACGCAGCGTGTCAAAAAAATGGTCGATTCGTTTGTATCGAAAACTGGTCATGTGGCTACGATTCTTTTACAAGAACGAAATACGGTTACTGCTGATTGGTACAGAACAGTTTGTTTGCCGGAAGTCATAAGAGAACTTCGTAAAATTAATCCGAATTGTCGTATAATCCTTCACCACGATAATGCGAGCTCACATACCGCACGCAAAACAAGCGCGTTTTTAAATCTGAAGAACGTGGAGTTGATGGACCATCCTCCGTATAGCCCTGACCTGAGCCCCAACGATTATTTCACATTCCCAAGAATTAAAGATATCCTACGTGGTCAACGGTTTCACGGCCCAGAAGAGGCGGTCGAAGCTAACAAATCAGCTGTTTTGACTGTACCCAACTTAAGACTGGAATTACTGTTTCAATAATTGGTTTGATCGAATGCAAAAGTTCATTGACTGTCACGGAGAAAACTTCGAAAAACAATAAAAGTAAACATAATTATATTATCTTTGTACTTTTTTCTATTCCCGATCTTTTCGGTGTGGCCCTTGTCTCCGAGTTAGTTCGCACTGTGTTTCGGACACAGCGTCTTCTCCCATTGGTGTGAACTTATGCCAATACTTAACAATATTTACGAGTAGATCTGATTATAACAGAAAAAAATTTAGGAATTGCAAGCAACAAACAACACAAAGTATTTGTTTGTGTTGTTGGAATATCCAATAAATGTTAGTTATAGTTTTTAAGAGTGTCTAATACTTTTTCTAAAGAATATGCCCTGATATTCATAAAAAAGCTGCCCACCTAACTCAGTTAAAAGAATGCTGTAATTTTTATGCTATTGACAGAAAAAATAATGCTTTTAAAATCAGTAGAGTTCGATATACCTGATTTAAGGAGTGCATGATTTTTATGAATACAACGGATGGAGTAGAACTGGAGCTATTATTAATCGTTCACAAAAAATACTACAATAATGATGGAACTTTTTATTTTCTTCATTAGCAATGCACTCTTATTGGACGTGGCAGTGTGCTGGTTTCGGGGTGACTGACCTTCGGCTTCGACTATTTTGGTCGAAGGTGAAGCTTCGGTTGGATACTAGACACTTTTGAGGTCAGTTTCTGCGTTACAGGAGCGTCAACTCTCTGCAAGCCATATAGGGAAGAGCTTGTTAAACATCGAGTAAATTGGCGCAACTCTGTTAAGGGGGTGCCCTTCGATTCGTTTAAAATGTTTGTTTCTATTTTCCCTTCGCCGAACCTTATTGGCCTAAACTTGTACTGCAAAATTATTGTTTAGCCTAATTGATGTTTTTGCACAATAATAGTAAAGCCTAAAAATTGTTAGCTCTAATTTTAGAATCTCTTATATTAGATGTCCTAAAATCGTTTGGCGTTTATTTCTTTACACGTACCGATAACCTCGTTTAACTGTTTAAGACAAATTATTTACGCGACTAAAAAGATGGCGGAATTTAAAAAAAATATGCTCAAAAAAGCTAAATGTTGTGCTATAAAAGTCAGTTGCCGACTAGCAAGCCGAGGCTGCTGTGGCGAAAGTTCTATCCATTTTACTAGGTTAGGGAAAACGTATAGGTTAGGTTATGTTAGAACTGCGACCAACTAGGAAAGTTCTATCCATTTTACTAGGTTACATATTGAAACATGTTTCTATGAACAGTTTTATCGATAACTTAATAGTTTATGAAATTTTAGTTAGATATACCATTTTTATAGTAACAAAAACAATTTTAATTTTTTTTTAATGAAATTTTGTTTGATAATATAAAACTGCGATGATACGAGGGCTGTTTGATAAGTACCCGTTTTCTAAATATATTAATACCACTGGCCGCAAATAAGTATACCACCTTTTTAAGCCATTTTTCAGAGGCGGGAAAATTAAAAAAAAAATGGCATTCTTTTGTTTTTTTTTCTCATTTGACAACGATTCAGTGAAGGCGTGAACTTAAAATTGTTAAAATGGAGAAAGAACAGTATCGGTCTGTAATTAGATTCTTATTTTTGGAAGGAAAAACGTGATGAAATAAAAGTAAGAATGCAAGCGGTTTACCATGAATGTGCTCCTTCTATGACAACCGTCAGATATTGGTTTAGAGTTTAAGCGGGGGAGAACAACCGTCTTTGATGAGGATCGCCCAGGCCGGCCAGTTGAGGTGACTACAGACGATATGGTTAAGAAAATTGAAAATATCGTTTTAGCCGACCGCCGAATTAAACTTCCAGAAATCGTTGATGCTGTAAATGTTTCAATCGAGAGGGTACAACACATAGAAGAAAAATTGGGTATGAAGAAAGTATCGGCGAGGTGGGTGCCGCGTTTACTCACGGAGGAGCAAAAACAGAACCGACTGACTACTTCGGAGCAGTGTTTGGCCGTGTTTAAACGTAACCCGAAGGAGTTTCTGCGTCGTTTCGTGACCGTGGACGAAACGTCCACCACTACTACCCGGAAATGAAAGAGCAGTCGAAGCAGTGGATTTTACCGGGTGAACCTGCTCCAAAGAAAGCAAAAGCCGTCCCATCGGCTGGAAAGGTCATGGCGACCGTTTTTTGGGATTCGCAGGGTATTATACATATTGACTATTTAGAAAAGGGAAAAACAATAACAGGGCAGTACTATGCCAATTTATTGGATGAATTTGACGCCATGTTGAAGGACAAACGACCCCATTCAAAAAACTAAAAAAGTACTGTTTCATCACGACAACGCCCCGGCTCATTCGTCCAGAGTTGTGACGGCTAAATTAGCACAGTTACGCTACGAACTATTGTCTCAATTCCCGTATTCTCCAGATTTGGCCCCATGCGATTTATTTTTGTTTCACAACCTAAAAAAATGGCTCGGTGGCAAGCGATTTGAATCAAATGACGAAGTCATTGCCGCCACAGAGGCCTATTTTAATGAATTTCCAAAATCATACTTTTTGGATGGTTTATTAAAGCTTGAGTATAGGTGGAACAAATGTATAGAGTTAAAAGGTGACTACGTAGAAAAATAAATGCATATATACAAAAAAAAGTTATTTTTCCATAAACGGGTACTTCTCAAACAGCCCTCGTATACTATTCGATTTCTTAAGAAAAATATGTATTAAAAATCGTGGAATAGTTTTCTGGGAAATGAAATTCGATGTCAAAAAAATCTGTATTCTAATAGACGGTTGCTGCATGCTTAATTAGGTGTTACAGTTTTGTGACTAATCTTTTTGTGCGAAATATTAATTAGTAATTGTGAATATTGTTTTTAATTATTGGGCCTAATGACAAATTTTGGAAGTAAATATACGGCGATTAAATTTTAGGGAAATCAAAAATAGGCCATAGTTAATTAAGAATAATAAAAATGTACGAAAAATATTTGTGCTAAAAGTTTGTGCACCAACCAAAATTAGGATTAAAATAAAAATTAGGGGAGCCAATAGAGACCCCTGTTAAGGTCGCTTACTAAATATGAATAAAATCGGATTCGGGAACTCTAGTCCAAACGCCTCCTTAAGAAAACTCAGCCGAAGCCTTCCTATACATATACGAGTACTTATAATTCCTTAGGTCAGTTGCATTGTGCGTCATGCAACCGCATCTTCAAGACTAAATTTGGTTTTGCGAGCCACATACGCTCGCACCTACGAAATTCAAACTAAGGTTCGCCATTGACAGACACGTCAAAGCGGAATCATCACTTATACAAGCTTATTTTTTATTAAGTATAAATATTTTAAGGGGTGATTAACTCCATCTTTTTGAACAACTTTTCCCAATATAAATGTATACCTAAATACGAAAATAAAATTTTCACTTCCCATATAACTAGTTTTTTTTTTTCGTATTTTTATCTATATACATTTATTGGAAAAAGTTGTTCAAAATTATGGAGTAAATCACCGCGAAAAATATTTGTACTCAATTAAAAATAAGCTTGTAGAATATCAAAATTCCATCAAAGGTTTTGATAGGTACCGTTTTCTTTAGCCTGGTGACAGAGGACATGTTGAGCGCACTGATGATGGCCATGAGAGAGTTGAAGTTGCCGAGGTTGAAGCACTCGCGGGCCGTCATCACCCACTGCTCGATCACCCGCGCTCTGTATTTGCTTTTCACTGACTGCAACAAAAATATTAATAGTTGATCCAACAGTGCCCACTATTTGTAAGCAAAGACGAAACACTCGAAAAACTAGATGTAGTGTGTGTACTGTTCTTATTATTGACCTACTTACACCTTACAACCATTCTATGTAGAACACCTAGATTACCCATCATCCTAGATCTAGATAAACATACCTTATGACGACTGGTGCTCTATTTTCAATATGTATATAAACCCTGTTATTCTATAATAAAATCAGTTGAACTCCAACCTACAACGAGTATTCTTTAACACCCCTTCGAGTCACATCATATGGCGACCCTGCCAGGATAGTGATATAAAATAGTGGTTGGCTAGGTACCAACCTAGCCCGTGAAGCGTGAAGTAACCTAACGCGAAGCTTTTCTTCGCACATTTGCCAAAACTAGCCGTTTTTCGCAAATGTGAGAACAAAAGCTCCACATTCTTACTTTAAATTTAAACTGTAAACAGTAGTTCATAAAATATTTTGAAGGATTACTTTTGTGCAGAGCCCAAGGCCACAATACCTCTTTTGACGTGATTTCTACTACGTCTGTATTCAACTAAAATCACATTAATTAAGTACTAACTTTCAAAATGTCGGTAGCGACCAAGTAGCTAAGTCTGTTGAACCAGTCCGCATATGCTTCCAAATTCCTTGTAGACTTAGTTTCAATATGGTGTAGGTTGATGGTGCTCTTCCCGCAGGTCGACGAGGACTGCGGCGGCTGCACAGGGGCGAAGGTCTGGACGAACTCTTCTGGGCCAACGAAAGACAGCCTTCGAAGTTCTACGATCGTCAGTTGGTTGGCTAGTTCCACGGGCGTTAGGCCCAACGTTAATATATCACCCTAAAAGTTGACATTACTTGATAAAATATATTGCATACATATTATACTCGTATGTAATAACAAAAAAGTGAATTCGTCTATGCTTTCTATGAAACGAAGCAACAGATAGGATAGATTTTAAATACGCAGACCGCTTGTTGCCATCAAGTCAAAACAAATGCTTTTTTTTCTAGGTCTAAACAAATATTTTCTATGGGATTTCTAAGAAAAACGCACGGCGTGACGTCACAGTTTCTTGGAGTGAAATAGCGCTCTTAATTTCAGTTTTTGGGCATTAATAAATCTAATATCACGTTCAAAATGGATATGATGAATGACAAGTGACATTATTTTGTGTCGTTTTATTCTCGTATCATTACAAAATAATTTATTTTTGACCCTGGATACTACCCAATTATTATAGGTTCCTCGTATAATATACAACAAGCCGTTTCTATGGATTTGTATGCAAAATACAACCGTGACGTCATAGTTTTGTGGAGTCATATAGCGCTCTTACCATGTTGAAAATGGATATGATCAATGACAAGTTACACAATTTTGTGACGTTTTATTCTCTTAACAGTACCAAATAATTTATTTTTGACCCAGTCATCTACCCAATTATACAAAACAAGCATTTAATTTTTCAGCTAAAAAAAAGTTTTAGATTTTGAATGAATATAAAAGAATGACGATAGTCAGTTGTTCTGTAGCAGTGCCGCACGAGTCATGTCCATTATAATCTTTCACAAGCCAATGATTTAAATTAAGTACAAAAAAATATATTTACCTGCGGCAATGAATCCACCGACGTCACCTGCGGTATTTCCACTAGAGTTTCTTCATACTGCTCTAAAGCAGTTAGTTTGTCCAGCAGTTTTTCCAACATCGTGGATACCTCCACCCTGACTGAGGCCATATGCTCCGCGGCACACCTGTTAACACATTTAACATATTTGTAATATCTGCAAAATCTAAAATTACTCGTGTTAACCAAATTTTTGTGGAACGGTTGTCTACAGAATTTTTGAAGATCATTTAGGTATTTATTTGTAGTGGTTAAGGACCGTATGCGTAAAGCCACGTGGTCGGATTTGGCTCTGAAATATGCAAAATTTTCCCGCTAGGGGATAAAAATGTCAAGATGAAGTTACATAGAGTTAATAATGTGTAAACGGGACAATAGATGTAGGTAATGATAAATTGTAACGTAGAATTAGTATACAGCTTACTTGTTTCTTTTCGTCAAGACTTCCAGTCCGCGATACTTATTAACATTTTTAAATCAATCAAATCAAAGAATTATTTTGTTTGAATTATTATTTCTGAATTAAGGCCTTGGCAGACGTCATTATAATGTACTTAACACTTTAGTAGACAGACTATCAGTAGAAAAAGTAAAGTCGAAAATATAGTAGTGTGCGTGAATGCAAGACGTTTATTTAAAAAGCGAGTTTAAATATATGTGAAATTCATATAGCACTTTCTAAAAAATCCAAGTTATAGTTATTCGAATCTTGCGTAATATTTATTACTTTTTCAATTTATTAGTCGACCTCCGTGGCGATTCCTTAACACGCTAGTCCGTCACTCGGAGGTTCTGGGTTCGATTCCCAGCCAGGGCAAGTTGGTAAATGGCCTTTTTTAATTTGTCCTGGTTCTTGGGTGTTTATTTTATCCCATCAAAAACATAAATGTAAAAATGCCAAGTTAAAATTCCGACAAAACAATTGAAATTTAAATAGCTGCCAAGTTATGTAGGTAGAGAAAACTGAAATTTATTCATAAGAAACTCAACATTTAACTTGAACAACATTAAGATTGAAAGCACGGTCACCCATCCTAACTGTGACCAAGCTAGTAGTTGCTTAACCTGTAAAAGCACGGTCATTCATCCATCAATTTTTGAATTTATCGTATGCTAAGTGGAGCGAAATATTTGCACAAGTGGTTTTGATTACTCGTATTTTGAAATTTGTTAAAGCGCAAATGATAAAGAACCCTTAGAATAGGGAATCTGTTTCGTTTCACGCAACTTTTTAGGGTTCCGTAGTAAACAAGAAACCCTTATAGCTTCGTCATGTCTGCCTGTCTATCTGTCCCCAGTTTTACTCATAGACTATTAGTACTAGAAAGCTGTAATTGGGCATGGGCGGGCATGGATATGTGGTAATAAAAACTTGAAAAAAAAAATGTGTGGTGTGAGACGTCGTTGAATAGATCTTTCAAAAATATTGTAAGATTATGAACACCCTTTTTCGTTTAAGCAATCCGTTTGTGAAATATTTGGTTTTTGATTGCAAATTTTTGTTAGAATCATGTGTCTCCCCTCTTTGTCAGTTAAACGGTTGTATATGGACACTCAAAAAAAATTCACCGCAGTAGTATATAACGTCTCCCTGTACTAAAACTAATTTAAGGTGGATTCAGTTCATGATACTGAACAACTTTTCCTAAGGAACACATTATTAAATATGAAAAGAAAATGTTTGCTTTCCATTCGACCTCCGTGGTTTAATTGTTAACACGCTAGACCGCTAATCCGGAGATTCTGGGTTCGAGCCCCAGCCAGCGCAAGTTAGAAAATGGTCTTTTTCAAATTGTCCTGGGTCTTGGGTGTTTATCTATGTATGTATTTATCATAAAACATAGTATCATTGAGTTAGTATCCCATAATACAAGTTTAAAACTTACTTTGGGGCTAGCTTAATTAGTGTGATTTGTCCTTACATATTCCATACATATATTACATAAATATTACATTTTGCCAAATCTTGTGTGTAAGAGATCAAAAATAATTTTTGTATTTCGTTTGTTCCTTGGTGAAAGTTGTTCAGTATCATGGACTGAATTCAGACCTAAAGTTAGGCAGTTGTTAGTTACATAAAACAAGTAGGTACTGACTACGGAACCCTACACTGCACGTGGCCCGTCACGGCACGTGGCCGGTTTATTTTGGTTAAGTTGAAATTTTAGGGAACCATAGACAAATTTATGATATTTCTGCGTAAATCAATATTACTTATCGCTGACAGGACGTTCTCAAAAATACAATCAAATAGTATTTTACGCGAGCGGTGACTTGGAAAACTACACGTTTTGTGTTCCACTGACAGAAAATATTTACATTTGAATTTTCTTTGTGAAACAATACGTTTAGCGACCATCTGCAATCGTAACCCCTTTCACTTCTATTCACCTTATTATGTAAGTTCGGAGAGTAAAAAAGGATTGCACGTTGAACAGATAAACGTCTTGGCTTAGCAGCTGTATGTCCTCAATCAATGACTTGACTGTTTGATTTTGTACAATATTTTTAACGAATCAACAAAGAGCACTAAAAAGAAATCTTTTCCTGAAAACGGCTAAAAAATTAGTTGATTAATGAAGCAGTAATTAGCATTATTGTACCCTTTTATTTTTTATCTTCTAATAGGTTTTCCTGTAATAAGGTAAAGAACTATTAACTGTATCTTTTTCAAAAGTTTGGGTTCAGTGGTTTCGGAGATAAGGATATTTTTATTATTTATTTTCAAAAATAACTGCAAAAACACCAACTTAAAAAATATAGAAAATATATTTAATATTATCATAAAATGCTCTTTCATTTGATATTTTACGCGATATAGTTCACGAAACCCTTTTTTTAATGTCTCATTTATCTCCCATAAGTGGCCCCAATTTTTTTTAATTTATTCATTTACCTACATTTTACTTCCGTCTTTGGGTCACAAATTTACATTATGTGCACCACATTTCAACTGAATCTGTCCAGTAGTTTAGTAGGGGGGGTCAATTTTCGCCCATTTTCTTAAATAACTTAAAAATACCGATCTAAAAAATAATAAAATATATATATATTTAAAATTGTCATAAAAAGTTCTTTCATTTGATATGTCACACGATTTTGTTATCAAAACTTTTTTTAATGTCTAATTTACCCACCATAAGTGGCCCCCTTTTTTAAATTTAATTTATTTACGTTATACGTCTATCTTTGGGTCACTAAGTTACATAAATGTAGGTACTAAATCTCAACTTAATCATTCTAATAGTTTCGTAGCAAATTGGCTGTGACTTACGGACAGACAGACATGCGAAACCCTAAAAACAGTAAAAACACCAAAAAAAATCAGTTCCTATACAAATTTCCCGGGCGGCTGCACACTTTTGTATGAAAATGCAGTTTTTTTTTTTGTTTTTTGACTGTTATTTTAATATCATTATACTATACAAGTAGTCCACCCCGACTTCGCCCTTGGTACACACAAAGCCTATGTCACTCGGGGATAGTGTACCTTTCCAACGGTGAAAGTTTTTTTTAAAACGGTCCAGTAGTTTCGGAGCCATGTAATGCAAACAAACAAACAACCAAATCTTTCCTCTTTATAATATTAGTATAGATAAATAGCCTACTATAGCCTGCCTGCCTAGCCAAGTATAGATCTAGTATAGCCTGTGGTTCGATATATTACGCATAATGTCAATTCGTATTTTGATATACATTCATGGGGAAAAGTTGTTCAAAATTTCAGACTGAATCACCCCTCAAAATAATTGTAAAACCCTAATTAAACAGCACCTTTTATTACAAAAACAGTTAATATGATTCCGCGACCCGAGAAAGTTCCAATCGGATTTTCACCCTAATCGCCAATTAAAAAATATAGGTAATAAATCAAACCAAATTATTTTTTTCATTGACTTAATTTTCAATAAAAAAAAAAATGTGCGATGCCGTATCTGCGATAGCATTACATCTTTGCTTGAATGTCAACAAAATGTCAAAACTGTACCATAGTGTAGCAAAAGTATGACATAATTTGGCAGTTTGTACATAGTTTTTTATTGAAATATTTTAGACTGTAATGCAATTTACGTAATTCGAAAATGGATTTTTTTGAAAAATTCGACACGGCCTCCTTCCTGAACGCCCGGCGGGCAACTGAATTTGTATGGAAGAATCATGGCCGCCATTTCAGAAAATTCTGTCAAAAACGTTGCAAAACATCCAATTTTTAAAATTTTTTTTTTTATTATTGCGTGATTGCATTGTAAGCAAATATTAAGAATAATGTTTCAAAATAGCCTTTATTTTTATAAAATATATGCAATCCCTTGCTAGAATATTTTTTTACGCAGAAAAACAAGCCAGTTTGTAGCAAGATTTTCTAAAATATTTCTTTCAGGTTTCTTTACAATTATCTTACTTTTTCTGAATGAAAATTAAAAAAATACGGTTTTCGTCTACTGGCTAGTCTATTTACCTATAACTAGGTATATAATTTTCTTAGTGGTCTTTTCTACTTAAGCCATAACTATTGCCCGCGCAAAGTGCGTTTTGCATGTTTTTGGGTAAATTCAATTTAGGAAAACTACAAAATATATTAAAAAATCCTTTTTTTCGTCTACTGTCCCAACTCTTCCTCTATCTATGTGTATACATTATTTGACTTAAATCAAACGCTTTCTGTACAAACTTGTTGCCCGCGCAAACCCAGTTTACATGGTGCCGACCCTTAACACGCCAGTCCGCCGCTCCGGAGGTTCTGGGTTCGATCCCCAGCCAGGGAAAATTGGATTATGGCATTTTTAAAATTGTTCTGGGTCTTGGGTGTTTATCTATAAGTATATGTATTTATTATAAAATATAGTATCGTTGAGTTATTATCCCATAACCATAACATAAGTTTAAACTTTACTTTGGGGTTAGCTCAATCAGTGTCATTTGTTATTATATATTTTATATTTAGAAATAACATGAGATTTTAAACTAAGCATAGTTTAAATTTATATTTAACTTCCCAACAATACGCCATACAAATACAAAATATTCAATAATTTCCCAAAGCTAACACAAAATAATTTTGGAAGTGTCTAAACGAGTACAAAGACTTTTATCATCAACAGCCTTCAAGTACCCACTGCTGGGCATAAGCCTCCTTTTGTCTGCGCCATCCTGCTTTACAAAAACTTTACTAAAAGTAAATTATCAAGCTATATGTTTCGGTTTGTTATTTGAGGTTGCCAGGGACCAAGATTATCATCGGGAATTACAGAGTTGTCCACTGGATAACCACCAATTTAATGAGATACTCGTATATGGTTAGTAGATACTAACAATATACGAGTATCCACATTAAATTAGCCCGATCCCAAAAAAGCCAAAACCCCAGTAATTAAAGTACCTAAAGTACCACTGCCGAAACTCAACATTACAAAGGAATTTTCCATAAATTCCCAAGAAATAAAGTTAAAGTAACGTTAAAATAAAGTTACTGTGAAATTATGTAGAAATAAATAAATTAAACAATAAACCTTGGAAATATTGTTATAACATGAAGCATAAACGATTTTTCAGTAAAAATTGTTTTGATTCTAAGAAATTATAAAAAAAAACAGGTAGCGGATACAGCGTAGACGAATGCTTACAGGATGTAGGTGTAGCTTACTGATTGTTATAATGTTTAAATAGTGATGAATGCTAAACTTACTTGTAATAGCGGACGTATCGAATAACAAAGCCTACAGCTATCAGAAGAATCAGTTAGCATGAGTTACTATTAGGTTTTGTTACAAAGGTTAAGGGTCGGCACCATGTAAACTGGGTTTGCGCGGGCAACTGATTTAAGTCAAATAATGTATACACATAGATAGAGGAAAAGTTGGGACAGTAGACGAAAAAAAGGATTTTTTAAAATTTTTTGTAGTTTTCCTAAAAACAAGCATTGAATTTACCCAAAAACATGCAAAACGCACTTTGCGCGGGCAATAGTTATGGCTTAAGTAGAAAAGACCACTAAGAAAATTACATACCTAGTTATAGGTGAATAGACTAGCCAGTAGACGAAAACCGTATTTTTTTAATTTTCATTCACAAAAAGTAAGATAATTGTAAAGAAACCTGAAAGAAATATTTTAGAAAATCTTGCTACAAACTGGCTTGTTTTTCTGCGTAAAGAAATATTCTAACAAGGGATTGAATATATTTTATAAAAATAAAGGCTACTTTGAAACATTATTCTTAATATTTGCTTACAATGCAATCACGAAATAATAAAAAAAATAATTTAAAAAATTGGATGTTTTGCAACGTTTTTGACAGAATTCTCTGAAATGGCGGCCATGTTTCCTCGATACAAATTCAGTTGTCCGCCGGGCGTTCAGGAAGGAGGCCGTGTCGAATTTTTCAAAAAATCCATTTTCGAATTACGTAAAATTGCATTACAGTCTAAAATACTTCAATAAAAAACTATGTACAAACTGCCAAATTATGTCATACTTTTGCTACACTATGGTACAGTTTTGACATTTTGTTGACGTTCAAGCAAAGATGTAATGTTATCGCAGATACGGCATCGCACTGTTTTTTTTTTTAATTTTATTGAAAATTAAGTCAATGAAAAAAATAATTTGGTTTGATTTATTACCTATATTTTTTATTGGCGCTTAGGGTGAAAATCGGATTGGAACTTTCTCGGGTCGCGGAATCATATTAACTTATTGACGAAACTATAAGGGTTTCTTGTTTACTACGAAATCCTAAAAAGCTGTGTGAAACGGAACAGATTCTCTATTCTAAGGGTTCTTTGTCATTTGCGCTTTAACAAATTTCAAAATACGAGTAATCAAAACCACTTGTGCAAATATTTCGCTCCACTTCGCATACGATAAATTCAAAAATTGATGGATGAATGACCGTGCTTTTACAGGTTAAGCAACTTCTAGCTTGGTCGCAGTTAGGTTAGGCCGTGGCCGTTAGGGTGACCGTGCTTTCAATCTTAATGTTGTCCAAGTCAAATGTTGAGGTTCTTATGAATAAATTTCAGTTTTCTCTACCTACATAACTTGGCAGCTATTTAAATTTCAATTGTTTTGTCGGAATTTTAACTTGGCATTTTTACATTTATGTTTTTGATGGGATAAAATAAACACCCAAGAACCAGGACAAATTAAAAAAGGCCATTTACCAACTTGCCCTGGCTGGGAATCGAACCCAGAACCTCCGAGTGACGGACTAGCGTGTTAAGGAATCGCCACGGAGGTCGACTAATAAATTGAACAAGTAATAAATTTTACGCAAGATTCGAATAACTATAACTTGGATTTTTTAGAAAGTGCTATATGAATTTCACATATATTTAAACTCGCTTTTTAAATAAACGTCTTGCATTCAAGCACTACAGTAGTGTGCTAGTAGTTTTCGACTTTACTTTTTCTACTGATAGCCTGTCTACTAAAGTGTTAAATACATTATAATGACGTCTGCCAAGGCCTTAATTCAGAAATCATAATTCGAACAAAATAATTCTTTGATTTCATTGATTTGAAAATTTTAATAAGTATCGCGGACTGGAAGTCTTGACGAAAAGAAAAAAGTAAGCTGTATACTAATTCTACATTACAATTTATGATTACCTACATCTATTGTTCCGTTTACACATTATTAACTCTATGCAACTTCATCTTGACATTTTTATCCCCCTAGCGGGAAAATTCTGCATATTTCAGAGCAAAATCTGACCACGTGGCTTTGTGCATACGGTCCTTAATTAAGTATTTTATTATTTTGTAACTTAAAAGTTTAGAACATGTCTTCTTTATATGTATTATTTACATTTTATATTTAGTTTGTAAAAGTTCTTTAAATATGGATATTCCGTACTGGTTAACTCTTAAGGTGTATACAAAAGGTTACCTTTGCGTTATGCTCCTCACAAGCGCCATCACCCTATCGTCACGAAAGTCGTAAGGAAACATGTCTGTCCACTGGTTCAGCACCCGAACTAAACACACCATATCATTCAGCTCCTTGTCAATCATGTCTTTCACTTCAACCTTTCCCTGCAAAACAATCAATTTTTTTTAATCAACGTAGAATAAATATATAACTTATTTAAGGTCATTACTTTTAGTGCAAAAGCTGCAAACTACTAGCGTTACGGAACGACCACTGCTGGGAAGACACGCCGAAAGAAACCCAGTTCAGTATAGGGCCCTACCCAGCCTGATGGGCTATTATTGCTTACTTATTTTTGACTTATACATTATACTGGGTGGCGCAAAAGTACTGGCACTAAAGAAAATACTTTTATTTTTTTTATATGACATTTTCTGTCATTCTGTTGTTGAAAATTGTGTAGTGAACAAATGTAAAATACACTGAAAATAAACATGGACCGTTTTACTCCCCAAGAACGTGGAATAATTGTGTCAATGTTCTTACGGAATAATTCATCAGTGATAAGAACACAACGTGAATTTCGTCGACGATTTCACCACCGTCCGGCACCGATTGGTCGCACAATTTGACGCTTTGCCACACGCCTTGAAGCAACTGGCTCAACATTGGATAGACCTAAGTCTGGGAGACCAAGAACAGGCCGTTCAGCTGAAAATATCGATGCTGTGCGCGAAGATGTGGAAGAGTGTCCAGAAACATCAACGAGGCGACGTGCCACGCAATTGGGCATTTCCAGACGGACCCTGCAGCGTATTTTGGTGAAAGACTTAAAGATGTTCCCGTATAAAACTCAAATGACTCATCAGCTGCTGCCTGCTGACCACCGAGCTCGTCTAGATTACTGCCAGCGCGTCATAAACCTCAACCTTGAAGAGGATGATTTTCCTTCAAAATTGGTTATGAGTGACGAAGCGCATTTCCATCTCTCAGGGCATGTCAATAAGCAGAATACTCGGTTCTGGGGCACTGATAATCCGCGCATTATTCAAGAAACACCTCTACACCCACTAAAAGTTACTGTATGGTGTGGCATCTGTGTTGACAGAGTGATCGGACCCTATTTTTTCGAAGACGCTGGAGGCAATGCGATAACTGTCACTGGAGATCGCTACAGAACCATGTTACGAGAGTTTTTGATACCCAGTTTGGACGAATTGGGGCTGGAGCACATCTGGTTTCAACAAGACGGCGCTACGGCACACACAGCGCGCGACACTATGGACTTAGTGAGGGACGCTTTTCCAGGCCGAGTTATCTCTCGTTTTGGCGATTTGCCTTGGCCTGCAAGATCACCCGATCTGACCAGTCCAGACTTCTTTCTTTGGGGTTTTTTGAAATCTCGGGTGTATGTGAACAAGCCACAGACTCTCGCAGCTCTAAAAGAAAACATTCGTCAAGAAATAACGAACATATCGCAGGAAGTGTTACGGCAAGTTATGCAAAATGTCATAAATAGGGCTCAAATGTGTATCAACTCTGGAGGTCACCATTTAAAAGACATCATCTTTAAATCCTAATGGTACGAAATTTAATGGCACAAATATACATTTAAAAAAACCTAAATCTAGTTTTCTAATTTAGAAAAAATGTTATAGCTGAACCAAATAGGGTCTTTACTTTTGCGCCACCCAGTACAACGTGGAAGGAATATACCCGTAATAAATCGAACCATCGGCTATACTAGATTACTAAAGTATAATGAAATTAAAATACTCGTACCAGTAAAAAAATAAAAAAAATCGACATTCCCATAGAAATCGCCTGGGCGGCTGCATACTTTTGTATGGAAATGCCAATTTTTTTTGTTGTTTGGCTGTTATTTTAATTTCATTATACTATAATGATCTAGAATAGACCATGGTTCGATTTATTACGGGTATGTCCCTTCCACGTTGTATATAAAGTAATGAGTGGTCAAATAAATAAGACTGTTTAAATTAATTAACTGTCGGACAGCTAAGTACCTACACCGAAAAAATAACTAAGACAACGTAGAATCTCGCTTTCGCCGATTTCTTAACTTTAAGTTTATTGTTCAATTTTGCTGGTGCTCCACATTCCAGTGATATTGAGTAGTTACAAGTCTAGCTATAAAACTGTTATAAATAAACATGCTGCGAAATTAATTTGTTGACGAATATACTTACTATTTTATCATAGTTTTTGAAGTAGCGCTTGCACAACTTATTGAGCAATTCATGTGGTTTGACGAAAAGACGCGAGCAAAGTAAAAATGTGAATGTAAAAGACTTGCTTGCTCCCGGGCGGAGCATGTCCACCAAAGTGTCCAGAGTGGCGCTAACGATCTGACCGTTCTTGTATTCAATGTCTTTGTCTGACGGACAGTTTGTGTAAGGGAGACCTGACCCTGTTTTAACTCCAGGGGCCAATACAGCCGATAGCTGCAACGTAAATGTAACATATCAATATAACAACATTACATTGGTTTATGTACAGACCTGTTTATTGTTATGGTTTATTATTACGGTTAAACCTTCAACTTTCATTTACATTCTATCCAGTATTTAATTCTACTATTACTCTAATCTAAACACATACATGCTTTTGCAACCAGTTCGTTCCTGAAACCTAAGTATTAGCCAGCATATGTTGACACTGTTGATGGTGCTACAGTTAATAAAACAGAATCGGCAGGCACTGGTATAAACCATTGGATTGGTAGGAATAAGACTAGTGGCAAAAGCATGGAAGACATTTCAATCTAACTTCATATAACTTTAACTTATGTAATTTTACCTGTGGTGCCTCTGCCTTCTGAGTAGACACGAAATTGATGCCACCATTCATTACTATGTGCTTGCAAGTAGTTTCCGTCATAAACTTATTTCCTCGCACCATAGAATAGTAGTCATCATTCTGCAAATGGTTCCATATAAATATAAATGCAATTAACAACAGAATATATTACAAATATTAATAATGACAGCTACAAGACTAAATAATAGGTAATAAAATAACACTTCACTAAATAATTTATTTGTTTGGGAGCAACGATAACTGACAGACACACAGATAGGTACGTCAAACTTAAAACACTTTGTGCGGCGAAATGACGCTACGCTACGATAAATATATCAATTATATTTTATTGAAATTCTACGGGATAGAACGCACTACGCGACAGCAGATTTAGCACACCAGGGCACTGCGTGATAATTTTAAAGAATATGCGAAAATCTTAAAGGCTTAGTATGGGTAACATTGAAGAACATCCAGAATATGTGTGTCTTGAGCTCGAACTGGGTAGGTAATGGAAAACATGGTTTCGAACAGATGGACAAGTAGCACAATATTATTTCATACATAATCACAACTTACATCATAGTAAGACAATCCAGTTCCATGAAGAATGGCTGGGTCGGGAGGAAGTGGAGCGTGGTCCGCGGGCGGAGGGGGCACGGGCGCTGGCTCGGTCGGTGCCGGTGGCACCTTCATATTGCAACCACTACATGAGGCTTCATTCAGTTTACTTGCGTAATAATACATAGCCATTCAATTCCTTGATGGCGACTAGCTCTAATAGCTTCCAATGAAGCTCAATGGAACATTTTATGTCAAGGAACCCATTGGAGAATCTGAAATAACAATTACTTTTGTATTTACTATTATTTTTTATCAAAAGTCAATTAAATACGTTTAAATATATATATATATATATATATATATATATATATATATATATATATATGTGTATAATCTTGACTTATCAAGAAACAAGGCACCATATTTCTACAACGACGACCTAGGTGGTGTAATGGTCAACACGCTAGTCCGCCAATCCGGTGGTTCTGGGGTCGATTCCCAGCCAGGGCAAGTTGGAAAATGGCCTGGGTCTTGGGTATGTAGTTATGTATTTGTTAAAAAATAAAGTATCATTGAGTACATATCGCATAATACAGGTTTGAACTTACTTTGGGGCTAGCTTAGTCTGTGTGATTTGTCCTTATAAGGTCCTTATCTATATAGGTAGAATAGATTTATCAATCTCTCACTTACATGCCATTCATAGATGTAGGGACAATACAATGTATCTGATGACATTAATTTGAATCATGATTCATGCACAGCATAAACATTCATACCAAATCTATGTAACAATAGACACGAATAACTACCTACTTGCCTATTGGATACAGTTGATTTGATATTGTAGGTAGATATATAGATAGCATAAGGAATTTATAGACTCAACAAAATGATGTTTGAAAACCGAAACCCAGCTGTTATGAAGAGTCATAGGTTTACTATTAATATCAGAATAACTACATAGCAGCTACATATAGATAACTTTCTTTTCACATTAGTCTATTACCAATTTATATAATTATTTAAACAACTGATGATTTTTGGTGTTATTTTCATTTTAACAGTGTATTTTTTTCGGAAGACTTTTATCTATAAATAATAATAATTACACACTGTCATTAGCATTACCTACACAAAATATGTTTATGTTTACTTAGCATAAAGCACACAATAATAAATTCCTTTTTTTATTAACCTGCCAAACATCTAAAATCCTGGCCATTAATTCGTTAAATTAAATAAGCTAATATACAACAAGGGGAATAATGATGCTTGATGAAGAATAATTTTATTTGATTTAAAGCTACAATGTTATTGAAATGCTTAAATTGGATTAAAAAGAAAAAAGTAAATGCATGCCCCAAAAACAACTACTTGAATTATTCTGCTGCATGAAGAAATAAAAATACTCCTTATATTTAGCACTATTTATTAATCTGTGATTAACCGCCCTGAGTATCCGAATCTCCTCACTCTAAAATATATTCCTTTGTGGCTCATATTTGGGTCACAATTATGAAAATTCATATGAAAATCTAATTAAGTATTTAATCAATATCCAGAACCCTAAAAACTGTATTCTGTGGGAAGTCAAGGTACTTCACATACTCACAAAACCTGTGATCTCTTTTGTAGCAGAACCCAGAACTAAGGCTTAGTTCTTAGATTTAAGCCAATAAGATACCAAATGTGCCAAAAAATAAGGAAATAAATTAAAAATTAAAACCGGCCAAATGCGAGTTAAACTCGCGTGGAGGGGGTTCCATACAATTGATTGAATTCTTATAGGTTTCCCTGTAATGTACAAGCCATGAACTATAATTTGTATTATTTTCAAAATTTTAGGCTCAGTAGTTTCGGAGATCGGGGGGGGGGGGGGGGATGGTCAATTTTCGTCTTCTTTCATGAATAAAATCAAAACTATTTATTTTACAATAATAACAAAAATATATTTAACAAGCCCTATCATTTGATATATGACACAGTAAGGTTTGCAAAACTTTTTTTTTAATTTCCTTATTTGTCCCTCGAAAATCACCCTTATTTTAAAAAAAAATATTTACCTTGCAAATATGTGTTTTACACCATCCTACCAAATTTCACCTGATTCGGTCCAGTAGATTCGGAGCAAATTGGCTGTGACAGACGGACGGACAGACAGACAAGACGCACAAGTGATCCTATAAGGGTTCCGTTTTAAACCAGATATTTGAATAAAAAACGTCTAGCTAGGTGAATAAATACAACCATTTATGAACCTGTGCACTTGGTTTATCATTATCACATAAAAGTTTTTTGAGTGTTCATGTTACTGGCGGTGTAGGAAGAAAAGAGAATGAAAATAGTTTGAATTTAAGTAGCCATATTTAGACAATCCCTTGAAAAAAAAGAATACTGCTCATCAGCATTTTTGGACATTCAGCAGGTTTTTGATAAAAGTTTGGCAAAAGGGTCTTTTATGCAAAATAAAAACTGCGCTTCCCCACAGCTACTTCATGCTAATGAAGTCTTATTTATCTGACCGAATATTCCAAGTCAGGATAAATGGAGACTTCGGAATTCCACGAAATAACAGCAGGGGTCCCCCAGGGTTCTGTGCTGGGTCAGCAGTGTACACATTGTACACTGCTGACCTTCCTAAGGTTGATAATGTTACCACCACAACATTTGCCGATGACATGACCATTCTGTCAAGCAACAAGGACCCAAACCTAGCTTCTGCTGAATTACAGAAAAGCCTTGACAAAACAGAGGACTGGCTCCATAAGTGGCGGATTAAAGCAAGTTTCTCTAAATCTGTTCACATAACCTTCGCTCTAAGAAAAGGAGATTGCCTTTAAGTGGAATTGGGAGAAGATTACCTTCCACAAAGTGATTCTGTAAGGTATCTAGCATGCATCTATGCATGCATCTGGACCGAAAATTGACCTGGCATAAACACATAAAGACCAAGAGAGAAGAATTAAGCCTGAGATACAAAGACAATAGACATGTGTGGGTTATGGCGCGCAACTTAGTGTTGTCCTTAGCCAACAAGCTCTTAATCTATAAGACAATCCTTAAACCAATATGGATCTATGGACATCAACTATAGAACGTTAAGATAGATGGGTGGAGTGACAAGAAAGGATAGAATTAAAAACGAGTAAGAGGAAGTGCAAAGGTAGCCCCAATAATAGAAAAATTGAGAAGCAATAGACTAAAATGGTATAGACATGTAATGACATGTATGACAGAAAAGTGCTGAATTTGAAGGTTACAGGAAATAGGAACAGAGGAAGGCCTAAGAAAAGGTGGATGGAGTGCGTTAAGGACGATATGGATAAAAAGAATGTAACAAGTGCCTTGACAAAAGATAGAGGAAAATGGAAAAAACTCACATGCTGTCTCGACCCTACGTAAAGTGGGATAAGTTGAGGAAGGAGAAGAAGAAGAAGGACATCAACTATGGGGAAGTGCATGCAATTCCAACATCACTATCATGCAAAGATTGCAAAATGGCCTCCTATGGAACATCGCCAACACACCATGGTTTATCACCAACACTAAAGTCCATATGGAATTGAAAATTACCACCGTGAAGGAGGAGGTAAGACTCTTGTCTGAGCGATGCGAAAAGCAACTCGCTAACCACCCTAATGAGCTGGCGTCCAAGCTGGTCAATATCAGTTACAAAAAGTGCCTGAAACGATACAATATTCAAGGACTATGGTCCAGATATTAAGGAATTATGCTGTAACTGGGAAGCAACTTTTGTAAAAAAAGAACGACACACAACTCATCCGCTTATAGTCCAGGACTGATCGCAGATATAAAGAAAAAAAAAAATTAAGAGCCGCAAGACCCAAAATGCTCTGTCTGCCCCATTAGGGAATAAGAGGTGAAAGTATGTGTGTATGTATACATGTTTTACCTCTTATTCACTTTTTTGAATGTATTTAAAAGAATAGGTAGCTATTTTTAAACAACCAACCTGCTTAGTATTAGTTTAAATATTTACTAAAATGCTGAGTGTAATGAATGCTTTATTTTACTACATTTCGTCTACCAAATAATTACAAATTTAGTTTAGTTATTTATAAACTCAGTAATGTCACCTAGGTACATTATGATAAATAAATAAATAAATAAATAAATATATACGGACAAATTACACTGATTAAGCTAGCCCCAAAGTAAGTTTTAAACTTGTGTTATGGGATACTAACTCAACGATACTATATTTTATGACAAATACATATATAGATAAACACCCAAGACCCAGGACAATTTGAAAAAGGCCATTTTCCAACTTGCCCTGGCTGGGGATCGAACCCAGAACCTCCGGATTAGCGGTCTAGCGTGTTAACCATTACGCCACGGAGGTCGCCATGATATCTTGGATGTTTATCATAACATTGAAAGTGCGTAGCACTAAAATTTTTGAATTAAACATATTCCGTACAAACATTTGTACCTATGTTTAAAAACCATTTAATGAGATATTATGGGAAAAGCATAGCTCCACTGCTGCCTACATCATACAATAGAATGAGACCATTTCTAATAATTTTTACACGCGTAAGGGCAATAAACCTAATACCATAAGAATGAAAGCAACCCAATATAAACCAATCACTGTCTAATAAAGTAAATTGTTTTATATTGGAAAAGACTTAGGTACCTACATTTGGTGAAAGTTGTTACGATTTTATTTAATGTAATGTATGAAACCTTACCTTTTTATAATATCAGCAATGCACTTTTACATATAACTAATTGGGAGTATAATATTAAGATAAAGAAGATCACAGGTTTAATTTTATTTAGAAATCTATTCGATTTTAGTAATACAGCTTGCTTGCTTTGCGCTTTGCGTAGACAGTTGTTTACTTTTAAAAATGTTGCCATCTAAAATACATCATAGACACAGCTTGTCCATGAACGGAACGGAAGTCGGAACGGCACGGTACGGTGCTTCCTGCATTTGAACCATAGACATTATTTTAGTCGATTCGATTCATTCAATACATACGTACTTAGTTGATTTAGTACAACAGCCATAGAGCACACGTAGTACGGCACTATATAATGTCAAGTAAATGACATTGACAGAGCGGGATTCCAGAAAAATTCAAACTTCGACAAAAGTATCCAAGGATATAAACAGTTGACGAATATTGATTATTTTAATGTTCTTGAGATTCATTTCCATGACGATTATTTACAGTGCGTATTACTTGTAGTAATGCAATATTTATCACATTATTACAAAGGCTGAATAATTGATAAAAATATGTTAAACGGAAATGCACGCCGGAGGTCACCAACCACGACTTTACCTGCAATCGAAACTGTGCAACGAAATATCCGTAAAGTCCCTACATATTATTCCAGGTATTGTTATAAAATCTTACTAAAATGACTACGAATTTCTTTTACACTAAGCAGGTGTCCTACTGTATTGAGTACCTACCAATTAGTTACTAAACGACTTACCGTGTGTCACAAACTTGCTATTAATTACATTTAATTAACCTGTAGCATAAGCGCAATAGTACCTTCTTCTTCATTCAAGCGCGTTCCTGGTTGCGTCCTCAGCTGTGCTACTTCGGAGCCCGGAATGCGCTTTCCCGCTTTTTCTTCTCCAAATATTACATGCATGTCAATGGTCACCCAAGGATGCCAAAGACCTAGCGTTGGAGAAGAAATAGCCGGAACAGTTTAAAGATTTCGCAGTGGTAGGTAGGTTTCTATGCTTTCCTATTTTTCATAACTTCCGACACAAGCTGCTGGACCCGTAGTTACCCAGAATCCCAGATATAGCACCATGCCCCTGGCGGGTGGTAAGATCTTTCCTTTGATGATTTTTATACTTAATCATGATCCGAGCGAATTCCCGGTTGCATCCTCTGCGGTTATGCTTCAGAGTCAGTAAATTTAAAATCAGTTTACTCCTATAAACATAAACTTATGAGGTATTTACTGAATGAGAAATGTAACACATCATCAACCATCTGTACTGTGCTAACAACCTTAAAAACCATTCTTGTGTATTTATTTAATACGATACTTTTATTTTATTTGGTATTGCCTGGAAAAGACGCGCGCATCTAATTCTTATTTTATTTTACGCTTAGACCATACAATTTACGTTATAAATTTTAACTAGTGCATTATACATTTAAGTACGTTATTAATGTAAGGCAGAGCTATGCCTACTCAACTGGTTCCCCTGAAAACCGCGTCTTTGCCTCAGAAAGCCTAGACATAATGCTGAGAGTAAGACCGGTTATGCACTGCACTGAATCCGATTCATATTCAAATCAAATCCAAAACGAGAAAAATTCAGACGGAAAATTCTTGAGTAGCGTCTGTGCACTGCACCCGAATCCGAATCGAATTCGTGAATTTCGAGGCCACTGAGTTCGTTAGTGCACCGTCAGACTTTGATTAGAGAGGCCGCATTCACTATATGTCCTGCATTTAACCGCCGACAGTTGCTGGCACTATTATTATACTTATTATTTATTTACCCCATTCTACCCGTTGTATGGGAACATACGAATTGACACGTCTGAATTTACGTTTTTTTGCTGGCAAATATTTGTAGACCTAATTATATGTTAAACTAAGCAATCAGACATCAAACGCGATGTCAACTTATGGACACCTTAATACATATTATAGAGAGAATTCTTTTTGACTGCTCATTTGAAGGCCAAAACTACTGATGTCGAGGTTGGTCCCGGAACAAAAGATATTCGTATTGACAAGTACTTTAATCCCCCATCAACTTTTTATAACATTTCCCACAAATTAGCATGCCGGGTATTTACCCTTATCTTCCCGTTGTATGGGATCATACGAATTGACATGTCTAAGTTTTCATTTTTTGCTGGCAAATATATTTTTAACCTAGTTATATTTTAAAATAAGCAAATAGACATCAAAAGAGATTATATTTGTATATTTAATATGGCTAATTTAGTGATTTTAATCTTTTTCATTTATTATTTGAGATATATTAATTTATTTATACATAAGATAACCTTTTGCACGCCTCATAAGCGGAGCGTTGAGGTAGTGCTCTACTCTCGCCTTACAAAAATCAAGTGATTTTTCGAACAAAAAATGTCGGTATTTATTTCTTATCGTACTTGTAGAATAATATTTACACACAAATGTCAAGAAAAAACACTAGTTTCAACAGTCATTATATTTTTAAAGGACATTTTGTTCTTTAAAATAATAAAACAAGTGTTTAAGAAAATTATTTCGTGGACGTCCGTGTGTCTGTATGTATGGAAACTGGCGTGGTCACGATAACGCCCGAAAAACTTAACAAATTGAACCCTTCTTTTTTTCATACGCTTAAGTATTATCTAAAACTAAGTGCTTTTGAAAATCACGGTCTAATTAAAAGTAGTTTAATTATAATTAGCAATAAACTGAAATCCACCTATCGTTGGTATATCTAAATCTATGTAAATAAGGTTCGTTGACAATACATGCGCAGTACCTTTCTTTTCTGTGTGGGCAATGGCGCGAAGATTTAAAAGTAAATTTTTTATTTTGTTCATAATACACCGATAAATATGCAATATTCAAGTTCTGTTTTTTAGGGTTCCGTACCTCAAAAGGAAAAAACGGAACCCTTATAGGATCACTTTGTTGTCCGTCTGTCCGTCCGTCCGTCCGTCTGTCAAGACCCTTTTTCTCAGGAACGCGTGGAGGTATGAAGCTGAAATTTATATCAATTACTCAGGTCTACTGTCCCTTGAAGCTGTGAAAAAATCAAACTTCTAAGCCAACGCAATCAAAAGATACAGCCGTTTATGCCGCAAATTTTCGACACTTGCAGGGGAATCAAAACCTACAGGGTGCTTCCCGTGAACTCAGAATCTTGAAATTTGGTACGAAGCAACGTCTTATAGCATAGATAAAGGAAAAATTACGAAAACCATAAATTTTTAGTTACATCACATAATATATTTTTTTTTAATAATTTTAAACTTACTACCCATTTCCTCATAAACGCGTAGAGGTATTAAATTGAAATTCATACCAAATACTAAACCTTGCAGGTTTGTACGGAACCCTCGGCGCGCGAGTCCGACTCGCACTTGGCCGGTTTTTTTTTTGTGAAAATTGAGTGACCGCTATGAGGCGTGCACTTTTGGATTTTCCAAACTTATTTATACATTTCTACAGACAATTAGAGGACTCGCACTCATTTATTATTAAATATTTCAATCTACCCACCAAACGGGTAGATACTTGTATTTACCCGGTGCATATCGGGTATATACCAAACGTGGGTAAATACCCGGGTATATGCCCATCTCTAGTGACAACGTCCGGTGTTCGTAACCAATATTACCTACTTAAATAAAGGTCATCAATTATCTATAATATCAAACTATCAATAGTACACAGATACACTATCACGTCTTTATCCCTAACGGGGTAGACAGAGGCTAAGGCGGTAAAGCCCAGGCCACTTTTAGCGTAATATTGGGCATAAAGGTGGAAAAGGGAAATCATAATAGTGATGGGTTGCTCACCGCATCGCCTATTCATATGATTCAGATTTTCGCTCATTCCCTCGATCGGCTTTAACGATCTGCACGGGAAGAGAAGCAGCTGGTACATTCTATGTTTTTTCTTTTCTCCCAGACCAGCAAAGAAGAACTATCAATAGTATCGATTGTTATTGCAATAGCAGAAACATTATCAATAACACTGTCGATATTATACATTAATTTCGATATTTTCGGCAACACTATCGCGCGAAGTGAGGCAGTGGGCGGGGCGTGCAACGTGTGCTTCCCTCCCCGTACCTCACTCTCCATCCTTGAAACCGAAATTCGAATACGAATCGAATTCGAGTGGGTGCACAACCGTACGTACAATTTTTATGGCGGCCAATTCGAGTCGGTTTTGATCCGAAATAAAAACGACCCGAAGTGAGAATTCTTGGTTTGAATACGAATCGAATTTGAACCGTTTACGACTGAGTGCACAAGCGTCCATACAATCACTAGGAAGGCCAATTTGAGTCAGAATCGGATTTGATTTGAATATGAATCGAATTCGGTGCAGTGCACAAGCGTCGTAACCATTTTGGTTGCATATTTTCTTCCCTTTTATATTTAATTTCATTTGTTGTATTTTTCTGCTCCAAATATAGACTTTCTATTCTATTCTGCGCACAAAAAAATATTATCGGTGTTTTTACTTACTTCATAGGAAATCCAGAGATATCCCATTTCATCTACCCCATAGAAAGGTGTTGGATAAAATTGAATATGTTAAAAAAGAGCCAGAACCCTTGGTATGTTTGCTTTTGCTGCTTTAAGTATTGTACCTATGTATTATTAAAATAGTGTTTTATATTTGTTTGTCAGAATGTGTTTAAGGCGACATGGGTTCACAATTTGCAATACGGTGCGTGTTTTTGAAAAATCACTGTTATTAAACTACTACAGTTTATTCCACAAAATAATTACATAAAAATCTTTTAATTTTCTACAGACATCTACAATAGCCAAAATACGATTGAGCATTTTTGGCTCGATAGAAAAAAATCACAAACATACCTCTAATTTGTCTTTATAATACATATTACTTTTTTATACAATCACTTTTTTATATGAAATTTATACCAAAAAAATGTATTATCTAAATATCTATCCGTTTTGGCTACAAAAAAAATATAAACAATACAAAAAAATAATAAATAAAACACTGCGAAATATCGTTGAGCACGGCCCCGGGCCTTTCTTCTCTTTCGACGAATATTTCACTGTGTTTCATTTATAATTTTTTTTATATTATATTTATAATTTTTTTTGTAGCCAAAACGGATAGATATTTAGATAATACATTTTTTGGTATAATTTTCATATAAAAAGGTGATTGTATAAAATAGTCATATGTATTATAAAGGCAAATTTAGAGGTATGTTTGTGATTTTTTCCTATCGAGCCAAAAATACTCAATCGTGTTTTGGCTATTGTGGGTGTCTGTAGAAAATCCTTAAAATTTTTATGTACATTTTTGAGGAATAAACTGTACTTAGTAGTTTAATAACAGTGATTTTTCAAAAACACGCACGGTATTGCAAATTGTGAACCCACGTTACCTTAAATATTAATTATTGATGATAATATGTAAATAACCTGTCCATCTCTGCCAAATTATCATAGAGTGCGATGAGCCTGACTCGTGCTGAGAATGAGACAGAGGCATGAGAAAAATTATCGATTAATATAAATTATTTATTTGACCGTGTGATTGGCTGTTGTGACGGCAGGGTAGAACTACTGGTCAAACTGGTTTGTAATTGAAGCTACAGTGAAACCATTTAGACTCGCTATGGAGGATAGAATACGATTTGTCACCACGCCACCCGTTTCCTCTCCCGCGGATGTCGTAAGACGCGACTAAGGCAGGTATCTATAGGTAACAGCCTAGAGAACGGGCAGCAGCGTCTTCTGTGCTGTAATTTAAACCATTTAGGTACTGCAATCACCAACCCGTCTGCCCAGAACGGTGATTATGGGCAGAGGCGGCGTAAGGCGTGGGCGGTGTGGGCCACCGCCCACGGCCCCGCGGTCTGCAGGACCTCGCATGTGTAGCGGATAACCTTTTTTTTTTAGGACTCCCGCATCTGAAAGCGAATTTTTTACTAGCCAAAGGGCCTCGCAAAACTATCTCGCCCACATAAAACTTTGATCTTGCGCCTCCACTAATTATGGGCAGCAGTAGACTGTCAAGTAATCACCAGTTCATTAAGATTAAAGTATTATTAAGCGGAGGTCCAAACTCCAAGCGGCAAGAATAAAGGACAAAATCATCTTTGTAACCCCTCCCCTAATCCCATTCTGCATACTGATTAAACTGATTATCGAAATATTCTGCTCTAAGGGGGCGAAAAGATCAAGCATGCCTGTTTGAACTTCAAATATCACCGTAGCCCCTTAAATTTTATCTAAGTAACCATCTATGTTTTATTTTTATAGACAGGCTTTGCAGCAGCTCAAGAAGAAAGATTTAGAAATGAAAGAAAACAGGATAAGTTGGAACCCATAGGTGTAGAAGAGACTGGTTAGAACTTTTACTACCTATCTATTTGGTATAAGACTTGTAGCTAGCAGCAATGCAAGTTCTGGTTAATTTTGCCTACAAGGCTGTAAAGTAATATTTTTAGGGCGAGGGTGCTACTTTGAATCTAGAACGAAACGAAGGATTTCACAGTAAAAAATTACGGTTGAATACTGAGTGAAGCGAGGGATACGTGTATATCGCCCGAAGTAAAAATATTTTCTCACTTTTCATCTCCCTCAATGAGATAAATTATTATATGTATATATTAAAGAAAAGTAGAATAAAGATACAATTTAACAGGTAGGTTCAAACCTTTATTTGATGTCGTTTTTCACTGAAAAAATACCAAGAAAATATTTTTCAAGGAGCACCAGTTTCTAATACCTACATTTTCCAATGCAGAGTCGTTTCATGACACAAACGTCATAAATATCATTTTATTGCGCATGATTCTACACTGCTTATATTTATATTTTCATACTTAAACTCCAAATTTACTATCGGCCTTAACTTTTTAGATATTATTTACATTTCACATTTACCAATGCAAAATAACCTGAAACTTCCCTTGCTATTTGAATGAGACAACAGTTGCGCATTTTTATTTATATTTTTTCCGTAGCAAAGAACCTAATAATGCTGACCTACTTACATCATCCTTGTAAAACTTATTGATAACGATTTGTATTCCAAATTTGAGTAATTACCAAACCTGAACCGGTACTCCATAAAAAAAAAACGATACTCGTAGTCGTCCTGTAGTATCGTCCTATCTCTATGTCAAACCAAATTAGACTTTATAATTTGTTTGAAACGCTCTATGTTGCTTGACACTGAAAAGCTACGTGTCCACGTAGCACACGCGGAAGTTTGTTGTGCCGCCAGATATTTCGACGACCCTGTGGCAGACTCTGCTAGAGACCATCCGAGGTGTGTCCGTAATGCAAATAATAATAAAAAATTGGTTTTTCAGCTGTAAAAAAGAAGAAAATTCAAATTAAAATCTGTGAAAGACGAGTGAGCAGTGATCAGAATATTCAGGAGTACCTGACCAGTGATCCATTAAAGGTCAAACCTGAGGTAGCTTCACAGAAAGAAGTCATCGACTATGTGAGGAATAATCCGTCTTGTGGCTTCCTCTACATGGTCTACGCTGTCCATCCTGAAAATGTTTATTTTACACCTTATTACTTGAAGTGAGTAGGTATATTGTTATCAAACTGGCACGTAACTTAAGTACATACAGGAAATGCACCGATTTTTCCCATCTTTAATAATAAATTAATTCGTTCAATTTCTGTGGTCATAAATCAGCTACAGAAAACACAGAAATTAGCCCACAGAAATTGGAAACATGTGGGTTTGTACATATCAAGGTTATTTCAGTTTTCTGCTTTTAGATTAATAGTGTACCTAAGGGTTATTAACATGTGTAATCGTACATGAAAGAATAAATAAAGAATGAAAATAGACATTTGAAATACACACTAGACCTACAGGATAGATCTAATATCTGTGGGATGGATACTAGCACCATGTTAACATGTGTGAGCCTACTTTATTGCCACATTTGAAGCAGATGCTTAAATTAGTCGAAACAGCATTTATTTGAGAAACTCTGTGGCCTGCCACCAGGCATTACTAGCGCTTTCGCAAGTTAAGCAACCCGGGCGTGGTCGCCACTTGGATGGGTGACCAAAAGTGGCATACAAATTTTCAATAACTCCTCCGTGCATTTGAAGGCACGCTATGCCGTTTCCCCAGGCTTCCTGGTTTCTTATCGAGATAACGCTAGCATTAAAATTGTTAGTTGTTTATAATATTGTTAACACTCTTATCTTTATTTATCATCCAAACTGAACAGGGTGGTGCCTTATGAAGAATTAGACAGAAAAAACTACTTGACCATCAGCCCTTGTGGAGTGACACACTACACCAATGAAATGGTGTTCACCAAGCTACCGGACTGGGAACAGGAGTACACTATATTTGTGAAGCTAACTGATGTAAGGTTTTCAAAACTTCTGGCAACATAAATATACTTCGGGTTGTGGCATGAGCCAACATTCGACCAAATCATGTAATGTTATAGTCATGCCTTAGGCTTTAAGTCCGCCATTACACTTATATTTGTGTAACTATAAAGATAAATGAATAAATAATGCCCTTTAAGCATGTTATATAAACACCTAGCATGACATCTTTATTTTGTCTATATGCCTGATGCAGGCGAATGAAATGTGTTAAGTAACTTATAGTAGTAATATGCAGTTAGCTTATAAAAAGATTAAGAAAAATTGTCGAGGTAAAGCAACCGCCTACAATGCCGCACCGCGCCTGTTTTTCATTTCACTAAATAATATATTGAAATAAGGACAAAGGAATCTTCTCACTCCAAGTCTTCCCGTAGATGTCGTAGAAGGCGACTTAGGAAACACAAGCTAAACAAAGCTTCAATGCGACCTGGAGAGTGTAGGCCAAATCCTCTGGCTGCTCTGGTAGAACAGAGAGGGTCGTGCTCCTGCAGTGGACATTATAAAAGACCGGATGATGGTAATGACAAACTTGTGAAAATACAATCTAGCTGCGACTATTGTAGGAATTCCAAGTGCATTTACTTATCTCACGTTTGCTTACTTGTAAATTAAGCTAGCTTAAGTATTTTTTTATCCCACCTGACTGCACAGGCACAGTAACCTACTCTAGGCACGGGCCTATGAAAGCTAATGGATATAGGTATGTCTTTTTCACATCTTCAAAGAAGGTGAAATCCGTACTTAAGGCCGTACCTAAATTTTGCGCACGCAAATGTGCGTAGTAAAGCTTAACGTTCTCACTTTAAACTAGTTCATAAAATACTTTGAAGGGTTATCTAGGACTTAGTAGTAGCAAAATTTTAAATGATGTCTCCGTTTTCTTTGAAATGATTCATTTTAAATGAGGGCAGCACTGGACCCCGGAAAATTTAGGTACGGCCTTAACTTAGGTTTTCGCGCCTCTGGGTATTTTTCAATGTAAGTTATCCACTACTTTCAGATCAAGTTCTTTAAAGTGTACAGATATTGGAAAGCTTTTTACGTATGGCGGAAGTCTATATTGTTCCGGAAATATAGCAAGTTGCGCACTAGACTGGCCAAGAACCTGTTCATCCTCACACCGACGCTCGGCAAGGCGCTGCTGAGCGTGCAAACCATGTGTTGTGAGATGTACATGAAAACCTTCGCTGATCTGTCGAGGGATATGGACACGGCTTTCTTTTACTTTATTGAAGTGCAGGTGAATTTATATTATTATATTTGATTACTAGCTGTCCACGGCTTTGCCCGCGTTTATCTATCCATAATATGTCATTTCTACTTATACATACTCTGCGTTGAGTTTGTCCAGTGGCACGTAGGCTAATTTTATACTCTATAACTTTCTAATAGACGCAAATACGATTTGGTTTTTGCGACTTTTATCCTTCAATATTTAAGGACGCAAACACTACATTGACATTACGAGTTTATAAAAAAATCCAGCTTATTCCGTTTCATTTTTTTACCATGAATGTGACTGACGCAGCGTGCGAGACAGACAGACGCGGCGGGGAGACTTTGTTTTATCCTCACTATATACCTATGGATTAGCAATTAATGACCGGTATACCACAAGTGTCTATGCGTAGGACTTAGGACATTCGAACAGCAGTCAACTAGGTGAAAAACTAAACTAACCTAACCACATAAAAATAGGGAGGGAATGTGTACTTTCTTGTGTACTACTTAAGAAATTTAAGCAAAACAAAGTTTATACACATCAATGAGACCTCTCCAACCCGTCTGGCCAGCGTGGAGAGTGTAGGCCAAATCCGCTGACTGCTCTGGCTAATATATGGCTCTGGTAGTACAGAGAGGGTCGTGCTCCTACAGTGGAGACTAAAAAAGACCTGATGATGTGTACTATCTCTTATACCGATACAAAGACTAAAATTTTCACTACTAAGTACTTAAAATCCAAATTCCTTCTATCATCACTATTTCAGATGAAACGCGTGGAATATATACGAGAGAAGCTATTTGAGTTCCGAGCCGTGGTGCTCGACGTCATAACTCAGGCGTGCCACACAGCTCTCTACCACCAGGGTTTCGTGTACGACGACAGAAACATACCGCCGTACCAGGTGATACGGGGGAAGCCCACCGGCGGCATGTCTTACACCGAGAAGGCGAACAAGAGAAAGTACTGCGAGAGACTGGCCGCGTAAGATATTATTAACATTCGCTATACCAATCGCTAGCTTCATATTATCCATGACAGAAATCTATCTCTTACCAAGTCCTGCTGCTGAGGTCTACTAGATGCTGGTCATACTCCGAGAAGGCTCGTCTTAATATAATATAAGGTTACCTTAAGCCTATAACTTTTAGGACATGCTTAAAGCTATTGCTATTTTAGCTTCCATTGAACGAACAACATCTTAAGGAAACCGTGCACTGAAAAACGTACCTAAGATATAGTAGTCTTGAATCTATGTCCTAAAACCTTTGAACAGTTTCAAAAATTATATTGTTCCCATGAAAAGAAAAATACTTAGTTACAGATATACACTTATAAATTTATGACTACAGATTCATCAAGTTGATCGATTACATGACGAACTACATGCTGTACCGGCTTACCAAGCGGTCGAATAGCATGATGGCAGACATGTTCCGAAAGCACGTGGAATTCACGCCCGAAATGGACTTGTTGGAGGGCATTGATGTCGACGAAGTGCTCGAAGTCGTACCGAGGCCTGTTGAAGTTTGCAAGGTACTCAGGACTTTTGATGGTGATTAAATGTCACCGTAATTTTTTTATAGTTCACGATGGCGGACATGTACCGAAACAAGTGGATTTCACGCTTTAAATAGCCTTGCTAGGAGGCAAGATACCTGTTGAAATCTGAAAGTTGGGGGCTTGTGATGATGATTGAATGCCAAAATCAGCAGAGCTCTAAGCCGAAATAACCTTGTCCGATTAACTGTTTAACACAAAACCGTTCTTCATTGCTCGGTTTAAGAAAATATGGTTTGACGAGTAACGGTTGGCCGAGACCACCGCTTTTCCTTTAACGGCCGTCAAACTTTAAAAAACTGATGTGACAGAATACCGCCGCTTAATACATGCATAAATTATTCAAAGGTTTTTATTTTGGTTTTATTGCATTACAGTGGGCACTTTTTCAAGTGGATGCTTATGTGCAAGCAAGTGGTGAGGTTGAACTAAACCCCAGTGAAAAAGTAATATCTTCGTACGTAGAGAGAATTACTAACTACTGGGATCAATACGTGAGAACGTTTCACAACTTTCTCAATGAAGATACTCTGCAGATATTCGTCCAGCCGACGATCATGGGCAAACAAGTGGAATGGTCTGCAGGAGTGTCTCCAAACCTTTACTTCCTTATGAACCAGGATAAGAATATGCTAGATGACATTGCATTTATTCCTTTCGCAATTAAAAACGCGTACGATTGCGTCTGGATTTTCCTAAAACGCATGAACGAATTTATGGACAATTTCAGAGAAGCCCATGAAATGGATATAGAGATAATAAAGCAGGAGAGGGACACGATGGAATTTAGGAAGCTGTGTGAGAAGTTTAATAAGCAAATGAATGAGATAGAGGAGGTGGTTAGCTATCAACCACTCGGTCTTATTTTCTTGTGCCTTTGTCCGTTCCAAGAGTTGTTCCGGCCGCAGCCAAGGAGACTATTCGACGTTATAACGACGACTACTCCAGAGTAAGTTCTAAATATTCGGACCTATTTATGTACTCGTTTTATGTTATGAATCTCTTTTTTGCCTTCCCTTCTTTACATTGCCAGTTTATATTTTAATCTAATCAGGATAATTATTAAGTTATGAAGTCATAATGAACGTGCGAGGTATTTATATCCTACTAGCTGTGCCCGCGACTTCGTTCGCGTGGTTGTCGGAACGTAATGTTATATAGCCTAAATCTTCCTCTATAAATGGACTACCCAACAAAAAAAGAATTTTTCAAATCGGACCATTAGTTCCCGAGATTAGCGCGTACAAACAAACAAACAAACAAACAAACAAACAAACAAACTCTTCCGCTTTATAATATTAGTATAGATAAAATAAATTATGCCCAACTATGGGACATAAATGGTTAAAAAAATATATTACCTAGGTACATCCATATGTAGGTAATATATTTTTTTAACCATTTATGTCAGGGTCACGCACGACCCCATGGTCGTTCGTGACCCTGCAGTGGAAACCAAAAAAGACGATGATGAAGAAAGGTACACTGATATTAATTTATTTTTGCAGCATCGCTCATGATTGTATTGAAGAAATTCTTAACGGCATAGATACCATAACGGAAGATATAAGTAGAGAGCCAGAAACAGCCGGCGAACTGGTAGAGTTTAACTTCATGTTGGACGGGCTCGAAGGTCGCGTGGTGTATCTTGAGGAACGCCTGGAGTACCTCAGGGAGTTGTACGATCTGATGGGAGAGTTCAACATTCCTATACCGCCGGACGATATGACCGAATATTTAGGTAAGTTCTCGGGCAGCAAATAATAAAGCAAAAAGTCTAAGGCTTGAAACTGCGTTAAGCGGAGACCCGCGAAGGTTTCACCTATCTCTAGCGTTCAATAGGGTTTGTGTCAGAGATGGACTGAACCTGTCGTGGGCATCCGCTTGACATAGTTTCAAGCCTTAAGGTTGACTAATTAATAAGTAAGTAATTACTTAAACTTCGCCAAAAATTAGAACTAAATTTAACATGGCAGTACCCATAAAATACAAATTAAAAAAACATTTGGTGGCGTCATAGTTATTAATAGGAAACATTGCACAAAAGAGACAGCCGATGAACTAGTGTCTGGGGTATTGCGTTGTAAAGTTTCAGGAAAGGTTGAAGTAACAGAAAGTTAAACGGCTGTTGAATAAACTAGTTACATTATGTACCTACCCATACACGTGTAGTGCGGATAAAACTAAGTACTCAACAGCTTAAGAAATTTGAATTGAGAAAACAATGGTGATTACAATCCTGTAGCACTGCACTGCACTCGTAAGTACCAATTTTATTTCAATTTTGATCGTTTTTTTTTCAGGTTTGAGCGTTGCACTAGGCACACTCCGCACAAACGTGGATGCACGTCTTGAGACGCGCTCGAAGCTGGCGGGGATGTTCGCCAGTCAGATCGGCAAGGACATCATGGATCTCATGATGGACGTCAACAAACTCCGGGATGAAGTTGCGGTGAGTTAACATGTTATGAGTAGGGTGTGTCTCACTACTCCCATTACCCATTGCAATAATAATACTGAGACTGCACGTTTTTTTTTTAAATCAGCCTTACTATACTTAAGAAACGACGAATGGAAATGTTGATACTCTTACACAATGTCTCAGTATTCCCATTTCGAGCGTTTTTTTAACGACTGGTGAAAAATCGATTTATTTAATTATAGTTTTTAACAACAGCAAAAAAAACAGCACTAAAGAGTAAGGCAGAGAACCGAGAAGTTTGGCGCATACTCCACCAAAACTCTTTAAATTTTTGTCAGATTTTACGCAGTTCAGATAGCTACCATTTACTGTCAAACATTTGTTTTGTTTCCAATATATCAATATACCTACCTACTTTACATATGCCTAATGTGGTTAATTTACAAGAATATTCCCAATATATCTGTAAATATTCCCCTAAATTCCATTTTTAGGAATACTTATGGCCGGGTATGTTTACGGGAATATTCCCAAAACTTCCAGGAACCATGGAGAATTTTTAGAGTTGGTTTTTTAAATGCCCTAGTGTCTTGGTCCCAACAATTATCAATTTTTTAAAAGTAGATTGTTTTAATAGTAATGAAATAAGCAAGCGTCTTTTTGGTCGCGGAATAGTCGAGATAAAAACGCAATGGGAATAGTATCAGTATAACCATCAATGGGAAAGCTCAAGTGGAATAGTGAGACTGACCCATTGAATATTGGACTGGGCACACTCCACACTCGAACCTGATAGTGCATCTTGATATTTATAAGTAAGTCGTTTAAGTGTCCTCTTTTTTACAGGCGCCATGGCTGTACGATGAGAAGTCGGACATGGAGAAAGTTCTGGAAAATCTGGACGCACTCGCCGAGAAGCTGGCTGCTTGTTCCGCGCGCGAGAAACAGATACGCGAATGGCAGAAAATATTCAAGGTGAGCAAAAAGTTTTAACCATCAAAAATAAAAGGAAGTATCTCTCAGTTTTATTCATATTCCGTATTTGAAACACTTTTTTAAACAATTGATTCGGTGGAAACCAAAATCTGCAGAAAATGGGAATCTTAAGATTGAAAAGTGCTGCTTCGGAGCCCGGGGTGCGCTTTCCCGCTTTTTCTTCAAATATAACATGCATGATGCATGCATCATGCATCAATGGTCACCCAAGGATGCCAATGACTTTGCAAAATGGAGAAGAAATAGCCGGAACAGTTTAAATGATATGGCTATTGTCCACGCCGCAGATGATGAGGTCGCCGCCGAAACGCTGCCACGTCGACCCTCGCCGCTGGTGTGGTGCTCCGCCCTGGTTGCCTCGTTCTTTGATAGGAATGGGTGTCTTGCAATTAAAACAACTCCTTGGTAGTAGCTTAATTATTTACCAGACTATAGTACAAAAAAGTAATAGGTATAAACTGTGTACGCGTACTGATTTTAATTGTTGAACGGAGCGCGCGTGTGCCCCGCGGAACGGGCAGAAGGCAAGAGGGCGGCGCACCACACCAGCGGCGAGGGTCGACGTGGCAGCGTTTCGGCGGCGACCTCATCATCTGCGGCGTGGACACTATAGTTTTACGACCGTCCATCTGCCTGACGTCAACCTTCCTTGGGAATGCAATTGTACGAGCACGCGATGTTTGTGCTTAGTCCTTTAGTCGCCTTTTACGACATCCACAGGAAGAGAGAGTGGTCCTATTCTAACCCGGAACCACACGGTTGGTCACATCATAATCTTACGATTATCTAAATATATATAACTCTGACTGACTGACATAGTGATCTATCAACGCACAGCCCAAACCACTGGACGGATCGGGCTGAAATTTGGCATGCAGGTAGATGTTATGACGTAGGCATCCGCTAAGAAAGGACGCGAGCGAAGCCGCGGGCAAAAGCTAGTTGTGCAATAGTTGTGAAGTAAATATGTTCTGTGAGCAATACAATACAATAGAATACAAAAATCTTTATTGCACCAAACAACATTTACAATGAATACTCGTATAATACAAGCTACAAGAGGCAGCCTTATCGCCAAAGCAATAAGTAGCTGCAAAAAAGAGAAGTTGCTGAACTAGTAAATAATATAGAAAATACTTAGACTGCCCAATATTTCTAATAAATGATATTTCTAGCCTATGCCTATGTGTCTCTGGATAACATATAAGGATAATTCTAACGATACATCCAAGTCTGTTTATGTATTTCAGGGTCAGGTATGTAAGTAGTGAAGTTACACACCTACATACTTGAATTATGAAAACATTACACTCTTTTTTGACTGTCTTTGTCACAGGGCGACAGAAATGAGTTGTGATTCTTATATAGAAGCTCATTTTACGCGACTGCTAATACTACTACTGATTTACTAATATCGATTTATCTTCTATAGATACCCCCAGCAAGATTTGAAGCACTGGACGAGGCAATAAACGACGTCAAACTTAGACAAACTTTGTGGAAAGCCTCAAAGGAGTGGAACGATATGTATAAGTCATGGTAAGTAACAGTAATGGATACAGGTGTGATAGTATTCTATCGAGTGTATGTATAGCTAACATTGGTGTAAGATATTTTGAGTTGCCTAAAGGCATCTGACATAGCTCCAATGACTCATCTAGTGACAGAAGTCATTAAGAGAAGCTCGGTGGACGTACGCACGCTTTCGCAAGATACGCGACAACGGGCATCTCATTTTGCATTTGGGGTCCACATTGGGAAGCTTTGAACCTTTGGGTTATACAGGGTGACTTTTTAAACATCAGCCAAATTTTTGGAGCAAGTTCAGTCCATGATACTGAACTACTTTCTAAAAAAACGATAAAAAATGTTCGTCCTTCCGTACGAAATCCGTTTGGCTGAGCGCTGATTTGTATGGAAAGGCGAATTTTTATTTTAGTTTTTCGTTGTTTTTATGGAAAGTAGTTCACCATCATGGACTTAACTTGCTCCAAAAATTTGGCTGATGGTTAAAAAGTCAGCCTGTATTGTACTTTCCCTTGCCTTACTCACTCGGGATTTCTGAAGAAGGACTGCATAAGCTTCAGAATATCACCTGGTGCGTAGTGCCTGTAGTCCTTTAACTTAGAATATGCTGATCCGAAGAGGTCCATGCGCTTACCAGCCTTTGAGTCGCAGCTACACATTGTCTCCCTATAATATACAAGGTTAGCAATGCGAGGTAGCTGCTGGGCGTGTCAAGGCGTATCAAGCCGTTGTTGGTCCCGATTTTTATCATTGTATGGCAGTCGTCAAGCTTTGTCAGATGCCTTTAGGCAGCTTGTAATCTGACACCAGGGTTGGCCACTTACACACACGTAAGAAAGATAGATTGTCATTAATGACTAATGTCACAGAATAAATAATACTAACGTACAGAAGTCTCACTCAGCAAAGAAATTCAAAGAACTATCTACTCAATGTGGCTAGCGATATGATTTAATTTAGCTCACGTCAGAACTCAGCACCTTTTCGTATAGATACATAGACATCCATTGCAAGCCAGTTTCATTCTTATTACTTTGGACAAACGATTCGTATAACTGAATTTACCACCCGGAGGGGCCGCCTGCGCGCATAGTACGAGTAATAACTCAATACTCGTAATAATGTAGGTACATTTTCGATACCTAAACGGGGAGTGACACAGGCCTGCTAATATGCAGGTTTCTTCACGATGTTTTCCTTCACCGGAAGCAAATGGTGGTAATTGAAAAAGAGTACATGAGTACATACGCAAAAGTACAAGTGGCGCTTAAGGTTCGAACTGGTGCCTTACAAACGCACAGCCAGTGCGTCTCACCGTGCCACCACCGCTTCGACGACTGACACTACTAGAGTGAACCAGCCATATGAAGCTCTTTTAATAACATAAGACAATCTGTTTAGGTATGAGGTACCATTCAACACCCTGGATATGGAGGAGATTCAAAACACAACTATTTCCTTCGGAAAAATATTCAACCAACTGGATAAAGGGCTCCCGGTGAATAAGATCGTGCCAAAATGCAAAGAGACCATCGACATCATCAAAGAAAAGGTATTCTTAACCTGCTTATTAAAAAAATAAAAAATCCTTCCAATAGCATAGGGATGCTATTGGCAGGATTTTATTTTTTTATAAAATTACCTACTTAGTAGGTTGTAGAATACATCCGGCTATATAGTTAATCAATTAGCCTGATTGGTTGACGAAATGAACTAAGGGTAGGTATTAGGTATTCTCATTACGGGACTTACAAGAACACGCTGGAACCAATCATTGGATTGAGTTACACTAGCCAAAGTTGACTGAACTCCATCTCATCATACCACGCAATCATCCTAACTTTAATCGAGAAGACGGCTTCAAGTTGTTGATTCGTGGAATCCTGTTATTGAGTTGCGTAACAAGTAATTACTTACCAAAAAAATATTTTTAAAAGCAAGTTTAAATCTAAGACAATGAATTAAAATTTAAAAAAATTGTTTGCCTGTAAAGTCGGTATACGGGCGAAAGTTTTACGTGACAACGACTTTGCCTTTCACTTTTTATGTCTGTCTCTCTCGCACGCGTGCCTCTCACTCGCTCTCATTGTGAGCGCATAACGTGAGCGGAGCGTAACGCAGTTTCTTGAAGTGTCACCCGGCTAACCAATTTATAAGACGTTGTCACGTCAAAAAAAAAAGCTTCTCAAGGCGAATTGAGCCCTAACTTGGTGGAATTATGTTGTTTTATCACTGAGATGTCATGGCTACCTACCGGCTTAATCATGAGATCAGATCATTGGTATCATAACATTGCATTGTCACCCAACTTACTCTGTTAAGTAAATCGAATAATAGGAAATGAGTCTAATTTAGCTTAGCTTATTAAGATTTGATTACGGACACACAGACAACGGGACAAGTAAAACTAAATAAAAGCTTGTAAAAAGTGTGTGCGAGCAGCAATTACCAAACCGAAATTGTCAGTGTTGTGTAGAAGGAACTTGTGTAACAAACGACAAATAAAGAAGGTAGAGCGATACAGTTAACGGCTTAACATCCACCGCAGTTTCTCAGTCCACCAGTGACCATAATGGCTGTAGGGTTACTAAAATATCTGGGTCAAATTAAAGTCAATCGTGGTAAGTCCCGTGATGAAAAAAATAGTAATCATGATGAGAAAAATGGTAATTGTGATCGCGAAAGTCTAAAATCGGATAAATCATATATACTTACTTATCTTAAAAATAAACATCTAATTATTGATAAGTTTTCTTGCAGGAAACTGTGGATTTTATGATATATGCGACTGAAGAAAAATTAAGTAGGGAACTTTCGGTATAGTCTAACTGCCAATTGGCGCGGTAACGAGAAAATGCCAAATCATTTAAACTTTTCTGGTTATTTCTTCTCGGCGCTCTTATTAGGTGACAATTCACAGGCAAATTATTCTCTATATGTAGAGAAGAAAAATCCAGTAAGTACACTCCGGCCTCTAAAACAAAACAGCAATACAAGCAACCAGAAGCGCAGTTAAATGAGGTTAAAAAATAAATGGCAAAAATGTTTTAGATACCAGTTATGTCGTACTTGCGGAACCCGGCGTTGAAGCCGCGGCACTGGGTAAAAATCGAGGACATCTTGCACACACGCTTTACACCGGAAGTTGTAATGACGTTAGAACTATTCGAGGAGCTACACGCGTTCCAACACGCTGAGGAGCTGATGGAGGTGGCTGGGCAGGCCAGCTCGGAAGCTGGACTTGAGTCTTTGTTGAAAAAGGTGAAACTCTTTACAATAAATAAGACAACAATCACCACTTTCTCCATTGGTGGCTATGTAGATTAGAAGGACGTCTGCAGACTTAATAATCACACCTCAAATACAAATGACTTTAGAGTTGTTAAAAAAGTACCTGCGTTCTTATTCACTAAGGAACTGATGGAGGTAGCTGCCCAGGCCAGATCAGAAGCTGGGTGAGATACGAGCTTTTCAGCAAGCATAAAATGTGGGCGACTCCAGGCGGCCGTAGTTAAGAGCAACATCCACGTCATTGCAGCTCAACACTTCTTCTTCCCTTCGTCGGTCCCTCAATGTTGAGGATATCGTGACCATATATTTGTTTCCAGGCTGTTCGGTCGTCAGTCGTTTTATGCATACCTCCAACAGCTTTCTTTATACAATCGGCTCATCTAGCCGGTGGTTTTCCTCTGGCGTGTTTACCCTCCACTTGTCCTAATATTAATTGCTTCTCTAAACATAGTGCCTCGGAAAACGCTTACATGCCCGAAAAATCGGAGAGCCCTTCCTTGGCATTAAACTGAAAGACGCTTCGTGATGAGGAGCTCTTTGACTAAGGAGTCATAAGTCCTCTTGGCAGTCCAAGCACAATCCAAGCATAACCCAAACAATCATAAACAAGTCTCTGAAACGTATTATTTTAAACAGGTGGAGGAGATGTGGGCAGCTCTAGAGTTCCCAGTTATATTACACAAAGACGCCCGAGACGTTTACGTCCTGGGTGGACTGGAAGAGATCCAGGCAGCCGTGGATGAGAGCAACATCCATGTCAGCACTATATTGAGCTCCCGCAATTGTGGACCTATCAAGAGCAGAGTTGAGGAATGGGCAAAGAACCTGGATTTGTTTGCGAGGACACTGGTACGTTAAAGTAACTTAAAGACCGCCATTTTTTTTGTGTTTTGCAATTTATCACTTTCATTAGATGCATTTATATAGCTACTTATTACCAATTTATGTAACAGGATTAATTCAAGTTATTTTTTGCTCTTATATAAAACTTAATAAAAGAAAAAGATATCTATGAGGTAGGTAGAAAGCAAACAGGCATGTTTGAATTGCGTTACGAATCACGGTGTTTTTTTTTAAGTTCCGATCCGAAGTCCCTACGACCGCGGCTTAGCGCACTTTAGTACTAAAAGGCTGTAATTTTGCATGAGTTTATCCAGTCCAGTATATCATTTTGAGTTAATCATTTACTTAAGTATGCAATTTTATAAGTAGATAGCTTTTAAATACATTAATTTACAAAAAGTAACGATATCTCAGCAAAAACATAAGTATGAACATGGCTGCCAAGTTCTGTAGAAAATCCTAAAATTTGAAAAAAAGGATTTCAACATTTGACTTGGCTTGTCTTTTATATAGCCAAACAACATATAATTTTTATGTTACACGCAAGTTATTGTTTTTACCTACATTGTAAGTTTCTATTCTTCTAAATGTAGGTAGATCAATATCGAGATTCTTATAAATCAATTTCAGTATTCTCTACAGAACTTGGCACCCATTTAGATCTCAATTCTTTTGCTGGATATTTAATTTGGTTCTTATTTTCACATTTATGTTTTTGGTGGGATATAAATAACTTGCCCAGTCAGTCTACCTAATCGATTTTCATAGAAATACAAAGACTGATTTCTTACTTGCAGGAAGAATGGTACGCTTGTCAGCAAACGTGGATCTATCTGGAAGTGATTTTTTCAGCACCCGACATCCAAAGGCAGCTGCCTAATGAGACCAGGCTTTTCACCATCGTCGACAAGTCATGGAAGGATATTATGCGGAAACTGGCTAAGGTACGGCAAATAAAACACTGCGAAATATCATCGAGCACGGCTCCGGGCCTTTCTTCGCTCTCGACGAATATCACACCTCCCTTAGGGGTCCAAATAATATTCCAAAAATGCAGCTTTACATCGCGATTTGAACTTTTTATGTTATTTTCTGGTATATTTATAGGTCCCACTAGCAATGCCAGCCGCGACTCAGCCGAAGCTGTATGAAGAATTCGTGCGCAACAACGAAATGCTCGACCAGATCATGAAATGTCTGGAAGCCTACTTGGAAACGAAGAGAGTGGCTTTCCCGAGATTCTTCTTTCTGTCTAACGACGAATTGCTTGAGATATTGGCTCAGGTATAGTACATTTTTAGACAATCAACTTTTTTCTAGCTACAATAATGCACTTGGGATGACCTGATTGCCGCAAATGATTTAGCTATCGAAATGGCCCTATACTGGAAGGACAAAATATAGTACCATCGACACGAAAAGAAGAAGCTACAATAATCCATGGATTTTATTAACTTAACAATACCTAATTTATGATCATAATATTTTCTGTTCAGACTCGTAATCCACACGCAATCCAAGTGCTTGACGATCCATGGATTTTAATAACTTAAGCTCAATTTACATTGCCACTGAATGGAAGGGAATTTTTAAAACTCTACAAAGCATATTTAACTCTATGCCAATGTGGTAATGTTTGTGTCAACAAAAAGAACTTCTGTGAAATTCTGCGGAATACGCGGGAAATCCCGCAAAGTTCCTTTCTTCATGCTAATTTGTATCTACTGAATTTCTCTTGATTATAGAAGTTATTATCCTCTGTGAGTTTCTTAAAATTCGCCTTGATTACGCGGCAATGTAAATTGAGCCTTAAGATATACCTAATTTATACCATAGTATTTTTTGTATAGACTCGTAATCCACACGCAGTCCAACCTCACTTGCGCAAGTGCTTTGACGCGATCGCTAAATTGGAGTTCGGAGTGAAACTGCCAGAGAGCGAGATGGAGATACTGGAAGACGGAACTCTGATGGAGAAGGAGATGTCTTTCCAGACGAGAGACATGCTGCAAGCAAAGTTGGCGAAGTCTGCGGCACCAGAAGATCTAACTACAGACATCATAGCGATGCTGTCACCTGAAGGGGAGAGAGTAAATCTGGGCAAGGTAGGCTATTTTACCGTTTAGTATAGAAGAAAATAGGGCTCTGGTGGAGAAGCAATCTCTTGCTGCAAGCCAAGCTGGCCAAGACTTTGGCGCTCAAGGATCTAACTCTAGACATATAGCGATGCTCTCACATGAAGGAAAGATATTTAATCTCGACAAGGTAGGCTGTTTCAGTAAGCAGTAAGTTCACGAGGAAGAATCAGCTAAGCGGTGTAAGGCTGGTTTTGAAGTTGTACGGGAGATCCGTACGGATTGGTCGTGATACGGGTGACCCGTATGGGAAGCGTCCGCGGTGCTCTGAAACGAGAGTTCAGTATGCTTGAGGCCTTGAGCGGGTGGCGTTATATGCACTACCCAGAGCATGTTCCGTACGGAACGATCCATGTCCCTGTGAGACGATGTTATAGCCCCTCGCGTGTGCAGCCCCGGGATCCGTACGGGCAATCCGTACGGATCTCCCGTACAGCTGTGAAACCAGCCTAAATAACATAATGTGTATTGAAAATGTTAGTCCCAAAATTACGATGAAATTAGGTCGTTCATCGCATTTAAAATTTTAGTGTTTTAATAATATTTTTGTATGTAAAGGGCCTTAAAGCACGTGGTAACGTAGAAGACTGGCTGGGAAAAGTTGAAGAAGCGATGTTCGCGTCCGTGAAGCGATGCATGAAACACGCTCTAAAAGACTACATGATAAGGCCTCGCGTCGACTGGGTGGAGCTGCATCCTAATCAGGTAACATCACTTGCCTAGACAGGATGTGTTCGAGAGAGTGTGTCTGAGAGCACAGAATAAATAATACTCACGTACAGAAGTCTCACTCACCAAAGAAATTCAAAGAAATATTTACTCTATATGTGGCTAGCGTTATGGTTTAATTTAGCTTACGTCAGAACTCAGCAACTTTTTGTAAAGATACCTAGACAACCATTGCAAGCCAATTTCATTCTTATTACTCTGGACAAACGATTCGTATAACTGAATTTACCACCCTGAGGGGCCGCCTGCGCGCATAGTAATAATGTAGGTACATTTTCGATACCTAAACGGGGAGTGATACAGGCTTGCTGAGGGGAACTTTTAATCAGCAATACCTAGAGGAATCATTTTGATTTTATTTCTGAGTATTTAAGTCAAAATGAAGGACTTACATGCTATGCCGACGTCATCTAACGTGAGATAAGGGAAGGATGGAAAGAAGTGGCCATAAGACTGGTATTAGTTTTCATTTAGCTGTCTCAGCCTTCTGGAATTGCTTGTCGACTGCCATTTTATAGTGACAGTCGGGACCAAGGAACAAAGTCAAACTGTAACTATAATTAAGATGAGGGAAAGAACTGATACCGATATGAGAGATTAAAAGTTAATTGAGAAGAATTGAGCCTTGACGGTTGTCTATAATTTTTCTATCGCCTGACGTTTAAAATTTCCCCTATCTTACCCATCTTGGTGAATCAACGCTTCAATCGCTTCCTAATTAACGCGTCACCTTTTTCTATTAAAAAAAAAAGCGACGAGTTAATTAGGCGCAGAATAAAACATAACATTGTATGGTCGACAGTTTTTTTTACATTTGGTATAAATTTTGTCAAAAAGCAAGTGGTGAAAAGGTGACGCGTTAGGTAATGAAGGAAACTGAAGAATGACCGTTTTGTGACACACACACTCAAAACAATTTTTTGATTCAATAGGTGATCCTAACAGTTTCCCAAATTATGTGGGCCAAGGGCGTCCACGAGGTGCTCGCTCTCGATATACCACTACGCATTGACACCGGACTGTTGGATTACCTGCGGAAGTGTGTGTCGGACCTAAATGATTTGGCGGCGCTCACTCGGAAAGACTTGACGTCTCTGTTCAGGAAAGTGCTCTGTGCGCTGATCACCGTGGATGTCCATGCCAGAGACACGATTGAACATATGGTAGAGAAACATGTGCAGCGCCCGTAAGTATACATAAAATCAAAATAAATATAGGGTTGTGAAATCACCTTTTAGGTCTATCAATCACAAAAAAGGTTGTTATGGGTAATATTATACAAATTAGTTTTTAAACCCTGATTTCCAAACTAGGCTGGCGCCTGTATTTTGGAATCCAGTGTTCGACCGTATTATTAAAGAGGGAGGACATATAATAAGTGTACAAATATATATGCTAACTAAGAAAATTTGGCGGTTCTTACTTGTCGGCTCTGTTCACTGATGATGATGGATGCCATACTAGTAGTACGGCGTCCACCGCGATCGGGACTATTACGAACAGCGCTTAACTAAAGTATTTCATGATTGTGGTTTCAAGTCACATATAGGCCGCGACCACTGATGCTGGGCGAGGATGTGCTGTGTTTTGACAAGCAATAGAATTTCGATGTAACTAGACAGATATAGATACATAGGTACTAAATCTACCTCTTTTGATATCTCAATAACGAAATGTAGTTGTTAAAACTCGGCACATCCTTGCCCAGAATCAATGGAGCCTCGGCATAATAGTCTATTGATACTTCTAATCAAATTTTATATAATTTGTATATGTATATATAAAAACTAGAAAAACCTTCTGGCATGCAATGCATGATTAAAACTTTATTTAATACCGTAGGACTGACTTTGAATGGCTTAAAATGATTCGTTACTACTGGGAAGAGGACATAGATAACTGCGTCGCTCGCATGTCTAGCGCTATGTATATCTATGGTCACGAGTATTTGGGAGCTGGAGGTAAGTTAACCGAACTCTAGCTAAAATTATAAGCAAGCATTTAATAGATAGGTATTTTAATGACAGACTTACGATTCTGCATAACTTTCCCTTAGATTCATTACCGGCAAATGGAAAAAAATTTGATAAGTGTGAGCGAAACCCTAGAGCAAATCGTAGTTCTGATTATTTTAGTGTTGGATATGTTATTCGACCTGTATATATAAATAAACAAATATATAGGGACAAATCACACTAATTGAACTAGCCCCAAAGTAAGATATAAACTTGTGTTATGGGATACTAACTCAACCATACTATATTTTATGATAAATACATATATAGATAAACACCCAAGACCCAGAACAATTTGAAAAAGGCCATTTTCCAACTTACCCTGGCTGGGGATCGAACCCAGAACCTCCGGATTAGCGGTCTAGCGTGTTAACCATTACGCCACGGAGGGCGTCAAAAAAAAAAATAAAGAATTACAAACGTTTGCTAAACCTATTTTAGTTAAAATGTGTTTTGTCCCTATCACTCTTTTTTATATTTGACAATGTAAAAACAAAACAAAATACCTACCTATATTTTAACTAATTAGCAAAAGATTGTATCTTTTTATGATTCACCTTAGGGTTAGTTATGAAACAGATAAAGGAGAAGGTGAATGTTGTTTCGTACAGCGAAGTAAAATAGCTGGCAGATGAGAGAGACAAATGGAAGAGAATTCATACTCCACCGACAAGAGCATAGCTCTTAAATAAAGATAGATAAGCGGGTTAGTGTTCAGTTTGGGCCGTTGAGTGTTATAGAAAAATCTTATTTGCATTATCTAATAGGTGTATTGGTCATAACTCCGCTTACCGACCGCTGCTACTTGTGCCTCATGGGAGCGCTGCAGCTTGACCTGGGCGGGGCCCCGGCGGGCCCTGCCGGGACCGGCAAAACAGAGACGACAAAAGACTTGGCCAAATCACTGGCCATTCAGTGCGTTGTTTTTAACTGTTCTGAAGGTAATACTTGAGAATAAGTACTAACTTATGTAGGTACTTACTTGTTAAACTCGATCAAACTGTTCATTCAGGTGTTCAGTGCTCGTCACTGTTAATTTATCTGGCTTTGACTATAGTTTCTGAGGGAATGGGACGCGTTCTTGGTATTCCGAATAACACCTAAATTGCCCAAATAAAGCGACATTGTTAACACTATGCTGGGCTAAGTTGTTTTCCAATCTTCCAACCAAACACAAATGCCTTTAAATAGGCCTATCAAAACTGATTGTTTGATTATAGTCTGGGGTCATATTATTAAATGAAATTAAATATTAAGACTTAAATTTGTTACTAGCTAGATAATGCTGCAGGTTTAATTAAGTTAGGACTAGCGAGGGATTGCATTTTTCGATAATGCAGGTTTCAATATACAACGTGGAAGGGACATACCCGTAATAAATCAAACCACGGTCTATACTAGACCATTATAGTATAATCAAATTAAAATAACAGCCAAAAAAACAAAAATAATTTTCGCCATTTCCATACAAAACTGTGCGGCCGCCCGGGCGATTTATATGGGAATGTCGAATTATTATTTTTTTGTTTTTTGAACTGTTATTTTAATTTAATTATACTTGAGTCATCTAGTATAGCCCGTGGTTCGATTTATTACGGGTATGTCCTTTCCACTTTGTATAATGATGTAGAATGCAGGCAATTAAAAATGCACCGCAGTTATCATCCTATCGCGCTACGGCGCTTATTTATTTAAAAATTACTTCAGCTCGAGCGCTCTTTGCAGCATATGGTCACGGCTACCCTTTAAAAATGTATGTATGCACGATTGCGCGTACACCAAATGTAAGGCTCATGCTCGATTGAAGATGAGCGGCAGTGAGCTGTGATGTAACAATTTAAAAAAAATCATATGATTCCGTTATAATTATTAAACAGTAACAGAATAAGACCAATCCATCTCTTCCTGCAGATGTCTAAGCGGTGTCTAAAGGACTAAACACAAACATCTCGTGCTAAAAATTAATTCCCAAAAAGGGTTGACGTCAGGCAGGTGGTCGGTCGTAAAACTATAGCCATATCTATAAGAGAGAAGAAAGAGCGAGAAAGCTCACCCCAGGCTCCGACGCAGCAAAACTGAGGACGCATATGGATACGCGTTTAGATGAAGAAGTAGTGATTTAAGTACTCTCTCCTATCTCTTTCCATATGTCAATGCTCTTGAGCTTATTCTTTGGGCCAGCATTTAAATTAATCTGGCTTTAAATTACTTGTACAAATGTAGGTCTTGACTACAAAATGATGGGTCGCTTCTTCTCGGGCTTGGCTACGTCTGGCGCTTGGTGCTGCTTTGACGAGTTTAACAGGATCGACATCGAGGTATTGTCTGTCATCGCGCAACAACTCATCACCATCAGGAACGCGAAAGTCGCTAAACAAGCCAGGTGATTATTGTAGCGCCACCTATTGTATAAATGAAAAAATATTTTAGTTAAACAACCTTTGTTTGGTAATTTCTAGCGCTGCATCACGCATACTACTAGATATACAGTACAAGGCCTATCGTTACACACAATGGGATACAGTACCTTTGTAAAATTAATCTCGCATATTCTAAAAGTCAAATCTAGTAGAATCGACTACCTCCGTGGTCCAGTGGTCAAGGCGTTTGCCTTGTGATCCGGAGGTTGTCGGTTCAAATCCCACTGGGAAGCATACTTTGTGAAAAGTTGTTGTTTCTAGTCTGTTTAGGATATTGCAGGCTTGAATCACCTATTATCTACTAGACCTATTATAGACTATCCGAAAAGAAAGATGATTCCGTGCTTTGAAAGGCACGCAAAGCTGTAGGTCCTGAACGCCATCTAGCTAGCGTTTAATTTAAACCTATCCTAGGATTGGTTCTGGTCTATCCTTTGGGTTGCGAAGGTCAGACGACAGTCGCTCTGTGTAAAAACCAGTAACCTTGTTAAATCACCTAGTTAAGGTAGTGGACCCCGGGCTCTGAAGCGTAACCGTTAAGGATGCAACCTGGAATACCCTTGGATTATGATGATTCTACTTAAGCCAAATCTAGGTTAAGCCCAATGTAAGACGAGCACGTAGTATATGAGTTGCAGGTATAATGACTTGCAGGTTTATGTTTGAGGGTCGCGAAATCAAATTGGTACGTACTTGCGCGGCGTTCATCACCATGAATCCAGGATACGCCGGGAGAACAGAGCTGCCTGACAACCTGAAGGCTCTCTTCCGACCCATCTCCATGATGGTGCCAGATTATGGTGAGTTTCTTTATTTTTACTCTTTTCTTTCTCTTACTAGGGAACTTACTTACTCAAAGGAAACTTTGTTGTGAGAAATATGTGAGAAATCAATCATTCGTGTCGGGCCCGCCTTTGATTCAAAGAAGAAATGCAGGATTATATTATATTCTATTTTGATTACTTTGTCATATTGTTATTGTAATATCTTTGTTAATTATTTATCAAAAAGAATATATAACTATGTGAGTAATTTATTTTAGGCAAAATTATTAAATTTGATACTGGAAAATGAAAACGATCGGATACAATACTAGTTATTTCAATATATTGTATCAAAGTTTGATAAGTAAAATAAGTTTACGGAACAAATTAATTACAACGCGACCCATTTTTTTTAAATTTTTAGACCGTCCCCCCTCCCCCCTTTATTTTTCACGTAGTTATTCATAAAATATGTTTTTAAATCATATTTTACAAAGACAAAGTAAAAAAAATATATTAGCTCAAATTAATCCTCATTCAAATACGGCGTAATATAATAAAATGTGCGGCAACATTTTATTTGTTCAAGTAGGTAAGTAGGTTTTTGATTTTCCCGAGTTAACTGTAATTTTTTTCAGTACCACATTATTCAGCCGACTCGTCTCTCAGACCGACTTTTACCTACATACTCGACCTCGTATGTGGCAACGTACATTTCTAGGAACATACTTGAATGTAAATATAAAATTAATAAAAGTAAATATACTTTTTACTCGTCGCAATGGGCGAGCCTGTAGGTAAAGCGGTTATTATATTATCCAAAGAAGGAAAGGTTAAAAATTGAAGGGGGTCGTAATATAAGTAACGTGTTTTTTTCAGAGTTTTTAACTTAATCTTCATAAAAGCATTAACTAGATACTTGAAATTTTCACCGATTATGTATTACTATGACCACTATAACAACAAATGCAGTTTGCTATAACTAATTTTTAACCGAATGTTTTTATAAGGGTTTTCTCTTGTAGAGCATTAATTTCTTCTAGGGGGTATTAATACAATAAGGATATGAAAGAATAGACGAATTCCCTACATACGAGGCCACACCGAAAAGATCGGGAATAGAAAAAAGTACAATGATAATATAATAATGTTTACTTTTATTATTTTTCGAAGTATTCTTCGTGACAGTCAATGCACTTTTGCATTCGATCAAACCAATTATTGAAACAGTAATTCCAGTCTGAAGTGGATACAGTCAAAACAGCTGATTTGTAAGCTTCGACCGCCTCTTCTGGGCCGTGAACCCGTTGACCACGTAGCATATCTTTAATTCTTGGGAATGTCAAATAATCATTGGGGCTTAGGTCAGGGCTATACGGAGGATGGTCCATCAACTCCACGTTTTCCAGATTTAAAAACGCGCTTGTCTTGCGTGCGGTATGTGAGCTCGCATTATCGTGGTGAAGGATTATACGACGATTCGGATTAATTTTACGAAGTTCTTTTATGACTTTCGGAAAAAATACTATTGTATACCAATCAACAGTAACCGTCCTTCGTTCTTGTAAAGGAATTGTAGCCACATGACCAGTTTTCGATACAAACGAAGCGACCATTTTTTTCATCACGCTGCGTGAGCGATTAACTTTTGTTGGCTTGACCTCACCCTCGAAGTCCCAAACTGCCGATTGATGTTTTCTTTCGGGCTCATATGAATATATCCGCGATTCATCCCCAGAGACGATATTGTAAACTGCATTCGAGCTCCCTCTATTGAACCGTTGCAGAGCAGACCGACACCAATTAACACGAGCCGACTTTTGTTCCTCGGTCAAACGGTGGGGCACCCAGCGTGAAATTAACTTCTTGACACCCAGTTCATCATGTAAAATGGTCTGAATGGCTGTCATACCAATGCTGAGAGAAACCCGAATCTGCTCGTATGTCACTTGCCTATCTTCTTTTATTAATTGGCGTACAGCATCGATGTTACCTCTGTTTTTGGCCGACCAGTAGAAGGGACTGTGGTAATAGAGGAACGTCCACGACGAAACTTAGAATACCAACGATATATAGTCGTTTTACTAGGTGCTTAAAGTTCATAAATAGAAACAAGCTTGGCGAGACATTGTTCTTGAGATTAACCTCGACGAAAGTTATGAAAAATTATTGCACGAAAATGTTCCAAAGAGAAGGACATAGGGTACCTTTCATCCCGGAAAAATGTAATGTTCCCGTGGTATACGCGACCGAAGCCGCGGGCGGAAGCTAGTGAAATAATAAATCTGTACGTATTTCCACGCAAGCCGATATAGAACTGGGTACAAAGAGAGACAAAATTAAACTTCTAAGATAGTTAATTCAAAATTAACAATAACATGTAACAGGTAGCATGCTGTGTACCAAAATACTGTGTAGCTATAAGTACTAACACTAGTTTTAAGTTTCTGTAATACTAACAAATCGTGGATCATAGTTATCCGAAAAAAAAACAATTGAATTGAATAAAAAATTTTCCTTCGTTAAATCTTGAATGTACATTTCCACAAACGATCTAATCACGTTTTTTTTTCGTTTCTAATAGCTTTGATCGCGGAAGTGATTCTATACTCGGAAGGGTTCGAGTCGTCAAAGGGTCTCGCGAAGAAGATGGTGCAGATGTACAAGTTGTCCAGCGAACAGCTCTCCAAACAGGACCACTATGATTTCGGTATGCGGGCCGTCAAAAGTGTGTTGGTAAGCAAAACTTCTCAATCTTTTCATAATAAAACATAAGTAGGTACCTTGGCTTTAAAATTTGTTAAACTTTATTACCGGAATAGTTTTTTTCGTAAATAGTAAATGTGTACCCACCTTACGGAAGTTAACTTTTCAATCCTACGTAATTAACAAGTATTTAAGTCCTATTATTTAAGGATAAAAACATCGTTTTTCGAATAGATGAGATGAAAAATGTCGTTTGTGACGTCCAACAACATTAACTATTACATTTTGCTTCCATTGCTCCACGGGAGATACGGGAAATTGAATGATTGAATTAGTATCGAACCAGCCTGAGCTGGAGCACCAGCTCGAGGCTCGAGACTAATTTAATCAATACTCGTGGAGTACGCGTAGCGTTGATATACCTACGATACGATGATATGATATATACGATGATACCTATACTACGTGTATATTAAAATTGACAAGGAATCCCGTAATGAACAGGACAGTACGCTAAATAGTTTATTCCGTTTTGGCCATTACATTTCTGTACTTAAATTAAAGTCTGTCCGTCTGTCCGTCTGTCCGTCTGTCCGTCTGTCCGTCTGTCCGTCTGTCCGTCTGTCCGTCTGTCCGTCTGTCCGTCTGTCCGTCTGTCCGTCTGTCCGTCTGTCCGTCTGTCCGTCTGTCCGTCTGTCCGACTGTCCGACTGTCCGTCTGTCCGTCTGTCCGTCTGTCCGTCTGTCCGTCTGTCCGTCTGTCCGTCTGTCCGTCTGTCCGTCTGTCCGTCTGTCCGTCTGTCCGTCTGTCCGTCTGTCCGTCTGTCCGTCTGTCCGTCTGTCCGTCTGTCCGTCTGTCCGTCTGTCCGTCTGTCCGTCTGTCCGTCTGTCTGACTGTCCGTCTGTCCGTCTGTCCGTCTATCCGTCTTTCCGTCTTTCCGTCTGTCTGTCCGTATGTCTGCTGTCCGTCTGTCCATCTGTCACAGGGCTCTATCTCTTGAACCGTAATAGCTAGACACTTAAAATTTTCACCGATTATGTATTACTGTGGCCGCTATAACAACAAATACTGACAATAAAAAAAATAAAAAATTAAAGAGGGTCGCCATACAAAAAAACGTGATTTTTCAGCGTTTTTAACTAGATCTTTATAATGTCATTAACTAGATACTTAAAATTTTCACTGATTATGTATTACTATGGCCGCTATAACAACAATAAAAAAAAGATAAATATTAAAGGTGGTCGTCATACAAAAAACGTGTTTTTTAGCGTTTTACAACATTGTACGGAGGTACGGAACCCTTCATGTACGAGTCCGACTCGCACTTACCCGTTTATTACATTACGTAAGGCCCAAGAAAAATCTCATTTACATACACGTTAAGGTTGTAAATGTGCGTAAGGTAAAGTAATTTGGTACTCCCTTAAAAAAGGTAGAACATATTAAATATGCGTATTTAGGGATAGGGAAAAAATAGGAACAAGGATCACAATTTTTTTCTTACCTTGGGGTAGCCGTAGTCTTTATTCGGCTTTAGTTGTGTAGTGCCGGCTGAGTAGAATACGATTGGTCACCTCCCTTCTTCTTCCGCGGATATCGTAAGAAGTGACTAAGGGAGGTATAGGTAAAAGAGAAGGGGCAGCAGTGTCTTCTGTGCAAAGACTTTACACCATCTACTGCGATCACCAGCTCTTCTGGCCCGGGGTGGTGATGATGTGTAAACCCTCGGGGAGAGGTTTGTTTGTTTGTTTGTTTGTTAGCAGATACAAAAAATAAAAGATCTTTAGTCCAGCAGTGGACTGATATAAGACTGTTAAGAAGAAGGGGTCTTTAGCAGCAAGGTCGTTTCAGGTAATGGCGGGGGCGCTAAAGCGCGCCAGTCCGGACCAGCACGAAGAAAAGACGCTTCTCTGCGCGCTCAACGACAGCAACCTGCCCAAATTCTTGGCCGCGGACGCCATTCTCTTCGCTGGGATCTTGTCTGACCTGTTTCCGGGCGTTGACTTACCTTTCAGAGATTACGGGATCATGGAAGAGGTTATTAGTAAGTATTCACGTGAAAAATGCACCCTGTAATCTGTAATACTTTAACTTTCTATCTAACCTAATCTAATCTAAGTCTTTTCTGTGAATCACAGAGACAGAGGTATATATTATACTCGTATATACACAGTTGTTATACGCAAGGGCTTAAAATAAAATACCAGGTGTGGTTAAGTCAAAGATTGTACCTGAGGGCGGGCTGGATAGCACACTGATTAATCTATGGAGATTATATTAACTTAGACCTGCCAAAAGGCTAATAAATTAAGATTTTGAATCTTATAGCATTGTATAAAATATAATTACGTATTTCACTTGAATTCTTATTTTTTAAATTAACAATGACAGTCACCAATTTATACTTGGATGACACATTTTGCCAAGTCCTTCGTCTAAGCGCATTCCCGGTTGCATCATCAGCTATGCTGCTTCGGAAACCGGGGTGCGCTTTCCCGCTTTTTCTTCTCCAAATATAATATGCATGTCAATGGTCATCCAATGGTCACCCTTGTAAAATGGAGAAGAAATAGCCGGAACACTGTCAATGATTTGGCTATTACACATTTTTTCAAGTTGATTATGATAAACTCCTTGTTTTGAAATCTTTTGATAATGATAAATTTGACTCCGTTAAAATATAACTTTAGTTTGTTTGAATGTATTTACTTAAATGAAATAATTTTCATGTGAACAGAAACAATACTATTGGAAACGAAGAAACAAGTAGAAGCGTGCCAAATCCGCAAAGTCATTCAGCTCCATGAGACGATGATAGTGCGGTGGGGCGTTATGCTGGTCGGCCCTACTGGCGGCGGGAAGACTGTGGTCTTACATGTAAGTGTTCTGATACACTTCTAAAATCAGTAAATTGAAAAATTAATAAAAAAAATACTTTCCTACAGAAAAGTCCGAATTTTAACATAAAACAAATAAAATACATACAGATCAAGGTTGGAAGCTCCGGAAATTTAAGTGGTAGTAGTAGCAAGTAATACATTCATCAAATGAACTTACGTATATACATACATAGTTACTATCACGCCTGTTTCCCACAGGGGTAGGTACTTAGGCAGAGACTATGGACCTCCACTTGCTACGATCCTGGCAAACCTCTTTCGCTACATCTGCACTCATCAATCTCTTTATAAAAGCCCTTCGGTTACGGGTACTCCGTACTCCGTCCGTCCGTAACATTCCTTGGTAATTGCTTTTCATCCATCCTTTCTACGTGCCCAAACCATCTCAACATCCCTTGCTCTATTTTAGTCACTAAGCCCTCTTTCACTCCACACCGCTCAAATGTAGGTAATGATCAATATTAGGTATTATTTATGACTTTATTTTATAGTTACTATCTAAGCAATGTAGAAAACTAGGGCGATAGGGTTATATCTACCTTTTTGAATTATGAGCTTTAAGGACACCGCATAATTTTATGTGATCATATGATGTAGTTAATAATTATCTTTGTTCGCAACAGACGTTGGGTGGAACGTATACTCGACTCTGCGATAATGGGGTGCCGGGCCCACAGTACCAGTTCGTACACAAGTACATAATGAACCCGAAGAGTCTCACCATCGGGGAGCTGTACGGCGAAGTAAACCTTCAGACGCTAGAGTGGCACGATGGCATTCTACCATTGTGTCTAAGAACTGCTGTGCAGGTGAAAAATTAAATCCATTCAAAATCATCCTACAATTTAGTGTACCGTTGTGATAAAGTGATACCTAAATCTTTTCAAAGATCTTGTACATTCCTACTTCCTACCTTCTATAACTATTTTTTTTCCTGAGTTTAAAACGAAGTTTTAACGAAATTATATATAAATAAATAGATCATTAGTTAGTTAATGATCTATTTATTTATTAAACTTTACATAATTCAAAGCGTTGTTTATTCAATTATACATTGGTTCAGATAAATCCAGTTACGTGTTGCAGAATATCCGCGATTCTACCTACAACACGTAACTAGATTATCAGCAAGCGAAAATTTAATTTACCAGCTATTTTTTTGTATTCGAAAGTGTTTAATTTTCGAAACTTTTGGTATTTTTGCACTAACTTTGAGTTATTATATAGTGAATAAACACGTTTTCAAAAATATAGGTACCTATATGTACTCACATCTTATTAAGTACTATTATTCAATGACCCCACATAAAGAGTGGGATAAGGATAAGGCACAAGAAGAAGACGAAAATCTCGTAAATACCTCCAACGATTTTGATAAAATCGATCTAGCTAGAAATTGTCGTAAGTAGTTCATCTTAACGAGCCAGCGGCGCATAAAATTAATACTAACTTTGCATACTATGACGGTATCGTGCTGCGCAGATAATGTCAGTCAGTTGACGCCAGTTTATGAATGTTCAATTAATTGGTAACTGAAAACTTCCAATTAACTGAATAAATATTATTTGCTTCGTAATATTATATTAATAGTTTGTTTAAGTACTACTACATTTAAATAGAACGATAAATTCAGTAGTTAGGCCTTCGCAGGCACTTTTACACGTCAATAATTGTATGTTTATTTGTATTTTTTTTAAATCTACCGATGCCTAGCTTTTCGCAACGACCACTGCTGAGAAGAAACGTCGAAAGAAACTCTTTAACACAGTATTGATCGCCTACGCGCCAGAAGCTAATGAAGCTTGCGAATGAATGTGAATCAGCCATCGCTGAACCTGAACTCTACCATAGTTATTAAGAACACTGAACAAGAGCAACTGTGTCATGACAATTTCAGTCAAATGCTTTATTTGTTGTTTTTTTTTCATGCAAAAACATACCTACACTTTTTTATGTTATAGAATGGCAAACGAACAAGCGGATCACCTGATGGTAAGTGAACACCGCTGCCCATGGACAACTGCAACACCAGGGGTGTAACAAGAGCGTTACCGGCCTTTCAGGGCCCTCCCCGGAGGGTCAGGGTTGGGGGCTCTGGCTCTCTCACTCACTGAACAAAGCATAGAAGCGGTGATGCTACTTAGACACACGTCGATTTTCTGTAACGTTTTATGTATTATTTTGTTTGAAACATGCAATTTTCGTTTAGTGCGAAAAGCCTGACCACCAGTGGTTGATATGCGACGGGCCGGTGGACGCGGTGTGGATCGAGAACATGAACACCGTGCTCGACGACAACAAGATGCTGTGTCTCTCCAACTCGGAGCGCATCAAACTCACGCCGTACGTGCACATGGTGTTTGAGGTAAGCGATCAAGTTTAGCCACAGGTAGGAAACATCATAGAAGCGGAGTATCATTTATGCCTATACTACTACAAACGAAACTATACATTGTGCACACGTCAATGCGTGGGTGTTCGATTGCTCTTGCCCCTCGATAAGGCGAGAACGGGGGAGAGGTGCGGGAACGGGAAACGGGTTCGCATATTGCGCGGGACCTTAGGACATTCCATCCTGTATGAAATACTCTTATTAATTTCAGTCGGACGCCTATAGACATAATCATTTTTTTTTTCTATTTTGTCTGGCTTAGTGTCCATCAATGAGTTAAGGGCAGATTCAACCAAACATTAAGTTACACCAGTGTAACTATTCTTGAGATAATTTTAATCTTTGAATTAAATCTCAAGTAACTTTGTTGACGTTTTTCTATCCTATCCCTAGAGTAAGTAATATTTGGTATTGTTAATCTATGGTTCTTAAGGAAATAATGGTGAGTGAATGTGTAACCCGACAAAAATACCTATAATACTCTTTCCATAGATTGACTTAAATTGCGGAGACTATTTAATTTATCATGCATGAGTTATATATAACTTCAAATGCAATATTTGACATATATGTTAAATATTGCATTTGAAGCATGCGTCACACATTTTATCTCATTAGCTGTTAAAATCAATGAATAAGGAATCATATGGAAGTGACATACCTACAAAAAAGTGTGGCCGACGCCATATTGAGACGAACTAAAAATGGCGGATTGTAGTGCTTCCTAGAAAGACAAGTTTGTCCTATCGATATCGATAAATAAAATTGACAGTAATTTTAAATTTGGTATCAGAGTTGAGTTATCCGTGAAGATTAATGCGGTGGCTACACGCACAAACTATACACGGATCTAAGGATAGGTTACATGGTTGTCAACGGATGATGTCAGCCGATGTTGACGGACGTTTCACAGTCTATATCCGTCTTATCTTATATAAAACACAGACTAACTTTTAGGACTTGGTTAAACCATGACCCAAATGAAGTTGACATTCCATTAGATATGCTTAGGTGAAATATCATTGGAAAATCTGAACAAATATTCTACCAGTACCACAGAATTAATATACCTATGTATTACATAGTACATAATAAATGTTCATAATTATTCATTTAGATTAATAAAATTCGTTGCAATGAGGAAATCTTTCGTACAAATGGCGAACATAATGTTCTTAAAAAAAAAAAAACAAAAATTCAAAATATCTTTATTATCATAGGATATTTATAATATCTCTTAATAATAGTCACTTTGTTTTGTTTTGCACAAATGTGGACGTCAAATCATTACTTACAGCTAAGTTTACGCCGCTTCCTAGGCGCAAGTGCAGAAGAAGCGGCAACAAACTGCACTGCACGTTTTCTCCAAAGACGTCAACCAACAAACTAAAAACTTAAAATTAGTTATATGGATGGACTGAGATTACATTGTTTGTTATGTCATAATTAAATTGAATTATAAGAATTACGACATTTAAAATAATGTTAATTTGTGAATTTAGTATGTACCAATGTACCTAAATTATGACATGTCTAAGTATACAAACCTTTAAGAGGGACCCGCGCCAAGCTCAAGCCAGTACTTTTTGTATTTAAGATAGTCATCGGTCCTATAATAAGCCTTCTCACAAAGTACTTTCTTTACATAAGCTTTGAATTTTCTGTCTGGCATATCAAGGACCGATTCTGGCAATTTATTATAAAAAAGTATACACTTCCCCATAAAAGACTTACTGACTGTATTCAGCCTGTAATACGGGCTAACTAAGTCATTCTTATTACGTAAATTTCTATCTGTAAAATCACTTACTTTATTGAACATGGAAATATTTTTCCTTACATACATTATATTTTCAAATATGAATTGTGATGCAAAAGTAAGTATACCTATTTCCTTTAATAATTCTCTCAGTGAGTCTCTCGATCCTAAACCGTAAATGGCACGAATTTCTCTTTTTTGTAAAAGAAAAATAGTCTGAATGTCGGCTGCACTACTCCCCCATAGAAGTATCCCGTAAGACATTAGACTGTGAAAGTAACTAAAGTACACTTGTCTAGCAGTTGCTACATCTGTCAATTATCTTATTCTCCTAACAGCGTAAGCCGCAGAGCTAAGCCTATTAGAAAGTTTAGTTATATAATAAGGCATTCTCTTAAGTAGAAAATTAGTTGATATAGTCGTTTTCAGATTACGCTATAAGATTATTCTTTGATTGATAAGTACCTATCCTACAAATATTAAAATGTGAAATTACGGTTATAATTCGTTATATAATCGGTTAAAAACGGCTGATCGGAATTAGATGAATTTTGTAACCTTAATTAAAATACTCGTAAAGGGTACTTTTTATTCCGAGAATCAACCCCTTAGAGTAAAATCGGGGGCAAACACTAATGTTAAATGAAACAACAATCATAATAATTTACATGTATTTATCAGTACAAAATATAATTGCTTATCATTAATAATATATTAATAGTAAAAAAAACATTTTAAAAAACAAGTTTTTTTTAAATGCTAAATCTAAAAACATAAGAAAACTTTAAAATAATTTAGATATACTATTTATACTTCTTTAATAATTCTGAATACTTAATTAATCCTATTAAATATATTAATGATAAATTATAACACTATTAATAAATAAAGTACCTTTTGGTGAAACCGTAATGGTATTGCATCATCTCGCAGTCTAACGACATCCAAAGTTCTGTTGAATGCACTAATTAAAATGCAAGGAGCAAATGAATATCTCTTTCACATTTGGTCGTATATTTTCGTTTTCGATTGCTTCTAACCATTTTTTTTTCTCCGATATTCACTTTTTGAGAACCTGAAAAAAAGGAATATATAGATAACCTCACAACAACCGCTTTCACGACTCATAATTTTATTTTAAGGTCTATAAAGGTCTGTAATTTATATAAAAGTCTGTAACTTTGTATTTTTCTTTGTTGGGGATTATCTCATCAGTCATCAACCAATTTAAAAATTCTTTAACACATCACAATGTGAAACTTTTTGTAAATATTGTTTTCAATGATGTAGGAAAAATCATCATTGAAAAAATATTTACAAAAAGTTTTACATTGTGATGTACGTGAACAGAGAACAGAGTACTTAGTGTCGAATAATCTGATTTATTGCCCTAACATAACATTGCTTATCGATATACGAAACACATCACTAGCCGCCAAAATAACTTTATTTTAATATCGAAAATAAAGAGTTATTCGATTCCAATTTATCACTAATCGTATTATTTGGATGGATAATTATTAAAAACACACCAAAAGAAGTCAATCATCTAATATTTACAAATATTTTAGTTGAAATGTAAATTTACTGATGCAACAACAAACTCTTTTGGTTTTCCTTGTTTTTTCGTTCCACATCCAACAATACTGCAGTTAGGCATTATGTTCTTTCTTGTCCTTAACTAATTATACACTTTTTACCACGAATGTTGTTCGAAATCTCTGTTTAATCACTGATTTATTAAATTTCCACAAGGCTTTGACATTTCTTGTACCGAAGAAAAGCCGAACTAAACATGGCGGACCGGCCACAGTAGGTATAACAATACCACAGAATACAGTAAGAGTAAACAGAACAGAATCTCCTAAGGTACGCGAAATATGCGTCCCCGTTCCCCGCATCCGCACCTCTCCCCCGGTTCTTGACGGCCATCGTGAGTCATCGAGGCGAAAACGGGAGAGAGGTGCGGGGACGGGGAACGGGGACGCATATTGCGCGTACCTTAGGAGATTCCGGCCTGTGACCATACGTCAAAATGAAAAATTTTGGCATAGCAGCACGAACTGACGTATTGTTATCTTTTTTTACATATAGAAAAAGACATTAGTTAGAAAGAGACAACATTGTTTTTACTATGTCTGTATCAAAATGTATGATATTTGTATAACTGACGGTATGTATAAAACAATATGCCGAGTCCACTCTTTTATACGTCATTGGTTAAAATACTCTTAGAAAATTGGCGGTTTAATATAACTTCATCTAGAATAGACATCTTAATCTAGGGTTAGTAATTGGTAAAACGCAAAATCGAGTTATTCTAGAGTATTTTGCCATTTATTCTCGGAATAAATTTTAAACTAGTTTGGTCAAATCTACCCTTAATATTATAAAAATATGTGTAGTACCTATATAATTAAGTTATGTAAGCAAGAGAAATACAAAATTAATAAAAATGTGCCTCGTTTGTTTGAGAAACCCCACAAAAACTTGTTTGTTGGTTTTTGTTTTTGTTGATTATATGACGAACAGAGACTCTGAAACCAGCCTAAGATTTTTTTTATCCTTCTGGCTGGCTCAAATTCGGTCTCCCCAGTACGTCGCCACCTTTAGGTATTTTTAAATGCAACCATTTAAGGCGGCATACAACTATTTAAAGGACTAAGCACAAACATCTGGTGCTACAATTGCATTCCCAATGAGGTTTGATATTGGGCGGCAGCAGGCCGTAAAATTATAATCAAATCGTTAAACTGTTTCGGCTATTACTTCTCCACTTCGCAAGGTCTTAAGCATCATTGGGTGACCATTACATGCATTTTATATTTAGATAAGAAAATGCGAAAAAGTGCACCCTGGGCTTCGAAGCAGCGGAGATGAGGATGCAATCGGGAAGCGCGCTAAAAAAAGATTTGAGGTGACATACGATTCACGAAAAGGAAGACGATATGTTTATCAAATAAATATTTCGACATGCATGTTAATAAATAACGGGTGGCGCAAAAGTAAAGACCCTATTTGGTTCAGCTATAACATTTTTTCTAAATTAGAAAACTAGATTTAGGTTTTTTTAAATGTATATTTGTGCCATTAAATTTCGTACCATTAGGATTTAAAGATGATGTCTTTTAAATGGTGACCTCCAGAGTTGATACACATTTGAGCCCTATTTATGACATTTTGCATAACTTGCCGTAACACTTCCTGCGATATGTTCGTTATTTCTTGACGAATGTTTTCTTTTACAGCTGCGAGAGTCTGTGGCTTGTTCACATACACCCGAGATTTCAAAAAACCCCAAAGAAAGAAGTCTGGACTGGTCAGATCGGGTGATCTTGCAGGCCAAGGCAAATCGCCAAAACGAGAGATAACTCGGCCTGGAAAAGCGTCCCTCACTTTTATTCCACAATTATTCCACGTTCTTGGGGAGTAAAACGGTCCATGTTTATTTTCAGTGTATTTTACATTTGTTCACTACACAATTTTCAACAACAGAATGACAGAAAATGTCATATAAAAAAAATAAAAGTATTTTCTTTAGTGCCAGTACTTTTGCGCCACCCGTTATAGTAAATCTCCATGCTATGCTTTAAAGACTTATTTTCGCCATATTATTGACGATATATGGTATTTTTAGCTGTAGTTTGTTATAGGTCGCGGACTTGGCTCAAGCGTCCCCCGCCACGGTGTCCCGCTGCGGCATGGTGTACATAGACCCGTACGAGCTGGGGTACCTGCCCTACGTACGCTCGTGGCTAGAGGAGGGCGTAGAAAAGAATCTCTTCAATCAGGAGAACTCTGATTTTCTATACGAACTCTTTGAGATGCTCGAAGCCGGCGTCAACTTTGTTAACACTAAATGTATCGTGGGAATCAAACAGGTTTGTTTATATTTCCGAGTGATTGTTGTTACATATCTGGAGTAATAATGTATCTTTGCAGCGTTATGTATACTATTTTTTTTACAATTACTGAATTAATAGCTAATTTTTACCAATATTATAAATTTTAATTATGGTACAACTAAGAGTTTCCGACATCCGTTTATTCCTTGTCGCTGGTATGTTGCTCACTAATTGCATTATAAACAAATCATACTGAAACTATTTTAGGGAAATATTCAGTCCACTTTACTGAAAAACTTTCCCCAAGGAATATATATCGAAATATGAAAAATATATTTTTTTGCTTTTCATACAAACTCGGATCACCTGATCGGTCAACTCGTATGTTCCCTGCATATATTTCAACATACCTATGTCCCCTGGGGAATCTTGTTCAGTATCATGCATCATGCATCAAGCATTTACTTACTCATAAAATAGTTTCAGTATATTTTGTTAGACCCTGTATTATGTATTTGAATACGTAATAAGAATGACTTGTCTTATTAAATAATAGTAAACCATTTGATAAAATAAATATTTGTTTGCAGGTGGACATAAGTAAAGTATCGGCTATATGCTACCTAATGGGATCCTTACTATCGGAACCCGGCGAACGTTTCCCAGACAAAGCTGCCGTGAAGGTTTACATCGCGCATTGCTTTATATTCAGCTACGTGTGGTGCATTGGCGGCAACATCCTCGAGGCCAACAGGAAGGCCTTCGAAGAAGTCATCAAGAGACAGTTCGAGGCCTATGAGGAAGCCGAATAGTTAGTATGCCTTTTTACCCGACCGCGCTAGAAGTAGGGTTAGGTATGTTTTTCAAGAGTATGTATGTGGGACTATATAGGTATGTATGTTAATTTCTTTGGCACGCTTTGCAGTCTAAACGGCTTGATGGATTTTACCTTTGAGGTGTCGTTAGATTCGACTTAATTGTGAGAGTGACGCTGGGTATATAAAAATAAAAATACAAAATGGCGGATTTTTGACGCCAAATTATTCTTCTTCTTATTTAAGAGCTTAGTGGCTCTTGTCGGTGGAGTATGCGCCAAACTTCTCGGTTCTCTGCCTTACTTTTTAGTGCTTGATACGACATGACCCCTGCTTTTTCTTTCAGTTGGTCTACATAGCTCTTTCTTGGTCGTCCTGGACCTCTTCTACCTTTTATCTTTCCTTCTAGTATGTTTTTATTATATGTCTTCAAATTTTCAAAAGAAAGGATTTTATATACGGATTACAAATACATACATAACTTATATATATGTTTAAATGTAATTTAGAATGAGAAAAAACAACATATAATAATCTCGCTCATGTTGTATCAGGCAGTCGGGTTTTTTACTTCTGGGCTACCTCAATTAGTGTGATTTGTCCTTAAAAAAAGAAACAGTAACAAAAACACTTTGCATTTAGTTTTCCGCAAGGCTTCAACATCTTCGACATGTAGATAGACACAAGTATTTATTATCTTATATATAAAATTCTCGTGTCACAATGTTCGTTCCCGTACTCCTCCGAAACGGCTTGACCGATTCTCATGAAATTTTGTGAGCATATTGAGTAGGTCTGAGAATCGGCCAACATCTATTTTTCATACCCCGAATCTATGCGGGCGGAGCCGCGGGCAAAAGCTAGTAATATATAGTATCGTTGGGTTAGTATCCCTTAATACAAGTTTAAAAACTTACTTAACTACTTTAATTGGTGTGATTTGTCCTTAAAATTAAGAAAGAAAAATTTTTTGCATTTAATTTCCCGCAAGGCTTCAACTTCTTCGACATGTACATGGACACGAGTTTTTATTATACGAGTAATATATAGTATCATTAAGTTAGTATCGCATAATACAAGTTCAAACTTACTTTGGGGCTAGCTCACAATTAGTGTGATTTGTCCTAAAAAGAAAAAAAAATATTTTTTTTGCATTTAGTTTCCCGCAAGGCTTTAACTTCTTCGACATGTACATGGACACGAAGGTGCGTCGACTGAAAGTGTGGGCGGAGATAATTCCGGAGTTCCTGTACGACAGCAACAGGCCGTTCTTCGAGACGTTGGTGCCGACCATAGACACGGTGCGCTATGGTTATCTGTTTGACAAGCTGCTGGGCGGAAACAAGCCTGTCATGTTCACTGGAAACACAGGTGACCTACGAGTACATACTTACCTAACTATGGGGATTGCTGCTGTCGTGTGATTTTCGGCAGACTAGAATAGCACCACTCCAAGTCTTCCCGTTGATGTCGTAGAAGGCGACTTATGAAACACAAGCTAAACAAAGCTTATAAACATCAATAAGACCTCTCCAACCCGTCTGGCTAAATCCTCTGACTGCTCTGGCTAATATATGGCACTGGTAGTACAAAGAGGGTCGTGCTCCTGCAGTGGAGACTAAAAAAAAGACCTGATGATGATGATAACTAAGGACTCGACGTAATAGAAAATGGCCCTGGCAACTAAGCAAAAAGAGTAAATTAAGTACCTATTTTTGTAATACTGAGTTACTAAACACTAGATTTTTTGTAAAGAAAATCATACGTTTAGTGACTGCATTTCAAAAATAGGGCCCCAGTAAGTAAAAACTTACCCGAGTTTAACGTTTAAGTGTTTATATGCAACGAGCACTCGGCCATGAGCAGTGTCCGAGTCCACAACATCAAGATTTTTGCTTAAATAGTACGTACGCTACGTACATATACAGGCCTTTAATCCAGCAGTAGGCATAAATAAGTTGGTATATAGAAAAATAACTGGTAGTTGTTTAGTTTAAAAACAACTTCTCATTGTATTAAGTTTGTTACAAAGTATTGTTAGTGGAAGCCTTTGATCATATATTCTATAGATTCACAATTCCTTGCAAAATCAAACAATATTGTCCCCGTGTCAATACGTACATAGGTAGATGTATACCATTTCAAGTATTGCGAAAACAGTTTAATCTAATTTAAACCTTAAGACGACGTGGGTTCACAATTTGCAATACTGTGCGTCTTTTTGAAAAATCACTAATATTAAACTATTACAGTTTATTCTTCAAAAAATTTACATTAAAATCTTAAAGATTTTCTACAGACACCCACAATAGCCAAAACACTATAACACAACAATAAATAAAACACTGCGAAATATCGTCGAGCACGGCTCCGGGCCTTTCTTCGCTCTCGACGAATATTTCACTGTGTTTTATTTATTATTATTTTTTTGTATTATATTTATAATTTTTTTTTGTAGCCAAAACGGATAGATATTTAGATAATACATTTTTGGTATAATTTTCATATAAAAAGGATTGTATAAAATATTAATATGTATTATAAAGGCAAATTTAGAGGTATGTTTGTGATTTTTTTCTATCGAGCCAAAAATGCTCAATCGTGTTTTGAATATTGTGGATATCTGTAGAAAAGCCTTAAGATTCTTATGTAAAATTTGAGAGGAATAAATTGTAGTAGTTTAATTACAGTGATTCTTTAAAAACACTCCCAGTTTTCTTGGCGCTGAACTGGCGGGGCCTTAAGTAACTGAGATAAGCGTGGAAACAAATTCGTATTAAGTTCGTTACATATTACCTTCTGGTTAATTTGGACATCTTTGACGTAACGTCGTGCGCGCGGCCACCGAGCGAATGACAGCGAAACAATGCATACTACTGTTTTAAGCCTTGTTTTTCCTATGCCATTTTTTAGGCGACCACTGTGCATCTATAGAATAATATATGATCGAAGGTTGAAGCAGTAAAACCTTGCAGGTGTCGGCAAAACTTGCATTGCAGCGGAGGTGCTGAATAGAATGTCCGCGACTGGGTATTACATTCCGATCATTCTGAACTTCTCTGCTCAAACTAGTAGTTCGAGGACGCAGGTTTGTTGATAATATTGTTCTGTATACATTCATTGTAATGTTTCAAGTAGTCTTACCTTGATATTACTACTTAATAGCAGTCTTATCTATCTTCTTCATCTTAGCAAGTTCCTGGTTGCATCCTCGGCTGTGGCTGCTTCGGAGCGTGGGGTGCGCTTTCCCGCCTTTTTTCTCCAAATATGTAGGTCAATGGTTACCCAAGGATGCCAGACCTTCGAAGTGGAGAAGAAACAACCGAAACTTATACAATACCAATTGGCTTTTTAAAAATTGTGGTAAACAATAATTGGTTGCCACACTTTTATTAGATATATTATATACCGCTAGCGGTGAAAGAAAAAAGTTTTAGTTGACTTATTTTGCTAATAGATATGTGATCTGAGGCTTTCTTTATTACCGCCAGAAGTACTATATCTATAAGAATTTTTACTTATTTCCTTGGTCAGTAATTATTTCTTAAACAGGAAGTCATAGAGCTCCGCTTAGACAAGCGGCCGCGGAAAGCGATCGGCGCCCCGCTTGGAAAAAAAGTGATCATATTCATAGATGACGTGAATATGCCCAAGTTAGACGTGTACGGCGCTCAGCCCACTATTGAACTGCTTAGGTATGAATATTGATATACGGTTTACTTACATAACATAGAATTCACATAAATATTTAATACTTCTCAGTGTTCTCCGCAAATCGGTAGTAATATGGAGAGACATGAAATAATATTTACTGCTATGAATCTGACTCCTCCACACGTTGAGCCATCATTGCGCTAATTCACTGTACATTACTGTTTAACTCATAAAAGCTTTTGCGAGTTTTCCATCCAACGCAGCAATGGACAAAAAATCTGTGCAATGATGGCCCATCGTGTAGAGTCGAGAATAGCTATAACATTGACAACTAACATGCAATAATGACAGACACCATACGAAAGTCAGGTAAAATCTACAGTTGCACTATGTTATACTCACAACACGGACGCGTGTGTGTGTACAAACGTTGAATTGGTTTTGTGACAATATTTGCTCCAAATGTATGGAGGTTCAGAGCTGTGGTGTTACATTCTGAAACGTCGATTCGTTTCAGTCTTCTTAGACGACCATCATCTGGGCGAGGGTAGCGCCCCGACGGTTTCGTAACCCTCAAAGCACTTTATGCAATTCCCTTTGAAACGGTAACCGATCTCCGCTGTCTGCGGCAGCGGGTTGTATATCATAAATAAATAGGAAGGGAGACAACGGACATTTAATCTGAATGTGTAATGTGTATCACTGTTGTCACAATCAAATTCTTTTGTTTCAATAAATTTTAATTTGTTTATTGCTTTTGCACATTGTATTTAGCATCATGGATTTAATAAGATTGTGGCAATGATTATGGTAATGCCATAGGAATTCATATAGGATTATAATCACAGAGGAAAAAATAGAACTTGAGTATTAAATGTGATGTCACTTTGGACTTCTTATTAGAAGTTAAAAGCTAAGGTAAGGGTTAGGTTAGGCGTCCGGAGGCCTTCCTCGTGGCGAATATGACTCGCGACGCATACACAAAGACGTCCCGAACCGCACTGAACTAAATATGTCAGCCAGTAGCTGACTATTTACGTGAGTTAGGGGAAAATGGGAGTCAGCGGGCAATGGCAATCACCCACATATCTACAAAACCGAAAAACTAGTGACGAATATACGATCGCCCCACGACGCTCTTGACCCCTTGCTGTCGGTGTAAGTCGCTCGCGCCAGTATGGCTGCAACAGCGGGAATGAGATAAGTTTTTTGTTTTTGCGCCGCGTTGATGTAATTTTTTTTAACCACTGAAAATAAACGGTAAGTGGCACATTTGTTGAACTATTTGCTTGTATTTTTTTACACGTTTAGCCGGACATTCAAAAGTATGATGCGAAACCTAAATCATGTGTGTAACTAATGTGTATTTTTCTATATTTTTTTTTCGCATTTTTGTTGTTGTGGGTAATGAGAGTCAAGTGACCACCAGTACTCTCTAAATCTGAAACAGAGGAAATCACTGCAAAACAGTGTATATCCACTATTTCGCAGCTATAAGTATAACACTTGGTATATTTATAGCTGCGAAATAGTGAATTTTTACTGTTTCAGTTGTAGAGTACCCACAAATTAAAATGCATCTAGATTAAATAACTTAAATAATTTATACTGTTTTTATTGTTTAGATGCTGAAAGTACGTGTAAAAACTACTAAAAGTCAAGTCTGCTAAAAGTTATATCTGCGATATATGCTAGATTTTCTTTCACTTTAATTGCGATTTGCTTTGACCACAATTGACCTCACCTCGGTGCAATGAGAGTCAAATCTGTTTTTTTACTTCTTCTGTATTTTCCAAAGTTGATTACCAAAGTGATTACTATTGATCTTAAATGATAGCTAATTAAGTAGATTTTGTTGGGAGGCGGTTGCAATAAAGATTTTATTTTGTAATAATTTTCGCTTAAGTGACTCCCATTACCCCATTTTACCTTACCCGTCGCATATTAATAATTGTAATTATGTATCTATTTCTGTCCATAGGCAATTCTTAGATTTCGGTGGCGTGTACGATCGCGACAAGCTCTATTGGAAGGAGATACAGGACGTGGTGTTGTCTTGCGCGTGCGCACCGCCCGGCGGCGGCCGCAACCCGCTCACAGCGCGGTTCGTGCGACACTTCGCCATGTTCTACATATCTGCGCCTAGTGCTGATGCTATGAAAACTATTTTCAAGGTTAGCGAGAATGTTCTTTCTTTGAACTTTAGAAGGTGAATTTTTTTTTGGACAGGTTTGTGCGGCATTTTTTAGTCATCCGTCACTGCTACCACAGAGTAATAATATACTACTACTACTATGACGTAGCAATTAAAAATGGTTCTGTCCAGTGTGTATGTCCAGCTGAACGACGAAGAGTTCCCACTGATTCTTTATAGCTAGCTACATTTTGTTGAACTTTGCATTTTTCCATTTTGCACTGATTGTTTTCGGTGTTCTCACGCTCCTGCAATGTATGCGCTTTTCAATTCAACTGGTGAGACCCGCTTAGTGAACTAATCTGCTAGTTATCGCAAAAGGGCCCGAAATCTATCCGGCTCGAAGGACAAAAATCATGTACCTACGGCGTAGACCTCGGTTGTCACCTAGGCCCAGCCATATATGAAAAAATGATTTTGTTGAGGTTGGTGATGATGGTATGGATGGAGACACAAGAAGACCACTTCACGTAGAAACTTTATTTGCAGAGTCTGGTTCTTTCTCGATAGTATCTCATTTCTTCTTCTTCTTCTTCCTCACCTTATCCCACTTTACGTGGGTTCGGGACAGCATGTGAGTTTTTTTATATTTTCCTCTATCTTTTGGCAAGTCGATAGTATATCATTTGATTGCTATAAATTGATGTACATTGAATGTAATCCCAAAAACAGGCGATCTAAACATTATCTGGCCACGTGCAGCCGAAATGTGCGAGCTTGCTCGTTGAACACACATTGAACTCTACTTAACACCATTTCTTGCGATCTTGAACTATCTGTTGGCAGGTGAAACTCCGTGGCTTCGGAGATCTTCACCTGAACAGTACCTTGGGTCACCAACTTGTCACCAACCACTCGTTGGTTCTGGTTGGTTCGTCCTAAAACTTTTTAACTACCTTTTTTTTATTCAGGCTATTCTTGGCGGTCACATGGAAGACTTTGTAACAGAAGTGTCGGTATTATGCGACCCCATAGTGAACGCGTCGGTGGATGTGTACCTCAAAATCTGCGCCGAGTTGCTGCCGACCCCCGCCAAGTCCCACTACGTATTCAACCTTCGGGACCTGTCGAAGTCCATGCAAGGGGTACTTCAAGCCAATGCGGCTTATATGAGGGCGCCGCAGGGCATGCTACGGTAGGCAACATTTCGTTAACGATACTAAATATTGCATACCAGCTCATGCTTGTCGAATTTAAATAGGACCATCTATAGGTATTTATTTTTTCTACACACACTTTTTCGGGTCAGCAATAAATCGGCACAGCCGGGCGGTAAAATCGAATATATTATTATGTACTCGTAGATGAATGTTCGGAGAAAAATCGCACAATATATTATCATACTTATGTAATGTATTTTCATGTCATCTATTTGAAAAACGATGTTTTCATCCCTAATGGGAAAAAGTCCCTCGTCCCTTTTGGGCTAAAGTCACTGATCTGGTCACTCTAGACACAAAAAATTTAAAAACCTTATAAATAAATAATAATTTAAAAAAGAAATAAAGGAAAGATTTGCCCATAATTTCCAAGCTGGGCAGATGGGTTGGTGATCGCAGTACCTCGGTATATGGTGTAAAGTCTTTGCACAGAGAACTCGAACTGCCCGTTTTCTTTTACCTATATCACTTATGGCTCCTCCACGCATTGGGCCATCATTACACCAATTCACTGTACATTGACGTTTAACTCGCAAAAGCTTTTGCGAGTTTTACATCCAACCCAGCATCGGAACAAAAATCTGTGCAATGATGGCCCATCGTGTAGAGGAACTATTAGTCAAATGATCAAATATGTAATATTTTTTACCTAGGTTGTTTTACCATGAGTGCTTGCGTGTGTTCCACGACCGGCTGATCAACATCCAGGACAAGAGTTACTTCTACCACTTGATGAGCTCGGTCTGCACAAAAAACTTCCAGACCCCAATACTGGACGTCCCCGATGACGCTATAATAGAACACCCGCCTTTACTCCTGTTTGGGGATTTCCTCAACTCCGCTGTCCCAAAGGAGAACAGAAATTATCAAGAGATACCAGATATGGCAAAACTCATGATTGTCTTAAAGGTGTGTTAATATTACAACTGTTAATCGTTTGATTTAAATTATATAAAAGTAAATACCGTCAGACATTATATAGCACTAGCAAAATTATTTAATGAACATCCGTTGAAAGTATTAAGTTAGTCCGTCTAGTATTAAAACGTGTTTTAGCAAAAGTGGCCACTTTTAGCAAAGCTAGACGAATTAGGTACTAATGAATTGATACTTTCAACAGTTGTTCATAAAAAATTTAAAGGTCTACCTAATGCCTTACGGTTAGCAAAATGTTAATTATCACCATATTTACGATTAAACAAGTTATTTCAAATGAGGGCGCTACTTCTGCAAGGTATTTGCCTTAAAACGTGTTTAATGTCATACTTACAACAAATAATAACTATGCTACGCTTATAGACAGATCGGATAAAATAATTGGTACCTATATGAAAACGTGGGGGAACCGTGATCCTATCACAGTATCACTTTATTTTGTTTGTGATACTTTCCATTCAATATGCGCCGCACTCGTCGTATTTCCACTTTACCCTATTCAACTTTTGCGCGCGTTCCAATTAGCAATTTCTGGAAATTCATGATAGGAACTCGAGCGGCTTTAACTGAAATATGCCAGCCATTTTTCCTTCTTATTTCTTTTAATTGCTTCGGTGCTATTACTTCGGCGAATATCTTAATTCGCTAACTATTTACCGCTTAACTAACGACCACCTGTGATCCTAGGGTAATACGGCTACGGTTTATTGGTCGCGCTTATTAGACGTGTCGCATGTAGGTGGTATTTTTTTTACTAGCGCGGAAAGTGCGTAACGAAGAGATCATACTCGTTTGTGTACAGATGAATGGCATCATTTTTAGATCAACAAAAAGCTACACTCATTAGTGGAAATATGTCGCAATACCACGCCGCCTTCGCAAGAGCCACCCACGGTGTTATTGAGACTCGCTACTACACCTACAGTTAGTTAGGTAACTGAAAAGATTGCACCATGTTAGGGATCTATCAGACAGAAAGCAGTCAAACATTCTGCGTTCGAGTGTAATTTGAATGATTGTCACACTTTATTTTTTTCAAAGTAAAAATCTACTTGATATGCTACATAGACATTGTAGCGTAATACAAAATAACGAATACAAACATGTCCAAAATTCTTTCATTTTAATTTCAACTTTTTCCTCGTGTACAAACGTATTGATTGGAACTCTGTATGTAGAATGTTCTGCAGGTGTGGGAAGACTCTTTTATGCTTAGTCGTGTGGGTACTTATTGATTCTGACTTGGTTTCTTTTGATGAAAATAATATAACTGACATTTATTTTATTCAAAGGGAAAGCAGTTCATTATTAGTGGTTTAATTCTTTGTGATATTGATTGCGGAGGTTGCTTTATATTATTTTTTTAATAAATATTAATACGAATATGTGGCTTTATAAGTTTTAGGTAATATTTTTGACTGGAGTTTTCAAATTTCAGGCTCTGCGGGGTGTCTTCTATATACCATCAATATTGCTAACAAAATTTGTTTTAAGCAATTTCTGTCGATGATACGAGTTTTTTTTTAAATATCCTGGCACATAAAGGATGACTGGTCATTTAATCATGTCTATGATAGGTGATTTTTATGTGCTTTGGTTGAGTTAATTACCAATCACCCATTGCCGAGCAGCGTATTTAAATAAGCTTGACGATTGACAGGAATATCTGGAAGAGTACAACTCGACGGCTCGTGCGGAAATGCATCTGGTGTTGTTCAAAGACTGTGTGGAGCACATTGTGAGGGTGGCCCGGGTGCTCCGCGCTGAACGCGGGCACTGCCTTATGGTGGGCCCGGGCGGGTCGGGCCGCAGGAGTGTGGCCACGCTCGCCGGCCACGTCAACGAGTGCAAGTCAGTTACACTTATGCAGCGTTAGGGTTGCTACACACATAAGTGGGCCGGCATTAATCAGTACAATCGAATACATGTAGATGAAAGTTATATAATTGTTTCGGGCCGGCTTTGTTGTTCGAAAAATACTGCCAAGCCGACAATTAATGCCGGCCCGCTTATGTAAGTAGCAACCCTAATATTATTTTCATTTTAGTTGTTTAACACCCATAACAAGGAGTTTTCTATCAATAAAAAATTTGAACATATAAGGAGGTTATATGAACTTAATGGAATAAAGAGAGACATGGAAAGCACTCCAAAGAGCTGCGTTATGTGTATTAACAAGGAGAAGCACACATTACACAGTAATAAGGACAACAAATTATAGGTCCTTATCTAACTAGATAAAATGTATGTGCATAAAACGTTCAAAGAAGAAACAGATTAAAAGCTATACCTAACTACCTATAAGGCTATACACATTGACTGTTAAAAGCAAAAGAGTGTGTCAAAGCGACGAGGGTTCACAATTTGCAATATTGTGCGTGTTTTTGAAAAATCACTGTTATTAAACTACTACAGTTTATTCCTCAAAAAAATTACGTAAAAATTTTAAGGATTTTCTACAGACACTTACAATAGCCAAAATACGATAGAGCATTTTTGGCTCGATAGAAAAAAATCGCAAACATACCTCTAAACTTGCCTAAATTTGCCTTTATAATACATATTACTATTTTATACAATCACGTTTTTACATGAAATATATACCAAAAAATGTATTATCCAAATATCTATCCGTTTTGGCTATTATGAATATAATACAAAAAAAAATAATAAGTAAAACACAGTGAAATATTCGTCAAGAGCGAAGAAAGGCCCGGAGCCGTGGTCGACGATATTTCGCATTGTTTTTTTTTTTTGTATTATATTTATAATTTTTTCGTAGCCAAAACGGATAGATATTTAGATAATACATTTTTTGGTATAATTTCTATATAAAAAGGTGATTGTATAAAATAATAATGTTTTATAGAGGCAAATTTAGAGATATGTTTGTGATTTTTTTCTATCAAGCCAAAAATGCTCAATCATATTTTGGCTAATATAATGGTGTCTATAAAAAATTCTTAAGATTTTTATGTAATTTTTTTTAATAAACTGTAGTAGTTTAATTACAGGGATTTTTTAAAAACACTCAGTTTTCTTGGTTCTGAACTGGCGGGGCCGTAACAAAATACTCACTCTACGACTACGCAATACCCGGCGTGTTTTTCCTTTGACCTTTTAACAAATCCGCACTGTTGCTGTTATTTTCGTACTCCAGCAAATACCTAATGCATCAAATTGAAATATCTATTTATTTAAATTATTTATTTTATTTATAAAACACATAATTTTACAACTTTGGGGATTGTAACTATTTATTAATCTTATTATATGTAAATGTAATGAAATATCCGCAACATGCTTCGTTAAAAGGTAAACAGAAAAATATCCGCAACATGCTTCGTCAAAAAGTAAACAGAAAAATATCCGCAACATGCTTCGTCAAAAGGTAAACAGAAAAATATCCGCAACAAGCTTCGTCAAAAGGAAAACAGAAAAATATCCGCAACATGCTTCGTCAAAAGGTAAACAGAAAAATATCCGCAACATGCTTCGTCAAAATTCTTAATCTAAGAGACCGCTCCGCATCGTTCCCGGCCCGAAGGTTCCCATAACGCTTGCTGCATTTCCACGCTGAATAGCTATAGAAAGTCTTTGAGCCAGAAAGGATACAGAACGGTTGTCGTTAGTGCGATCACAGATACGTCGGCCCAATTCTCTGATAAAAGCCCTTGCTTCCTTTCCCCAGGTACCTGTGGTTTCAAAGGCTACCGGTACAAAAATATAAGCTGGTTTCAAACTAGAGTATTTACTGTGCTTTTGCTTTGCTGCACTCTCTGCCGCCGATCCAGCCATTTTGATCGTATCCTTGAGATGTGAAGGAGCAAACGTACAAACACACGTGGCATCCCAAAGTAATGACCTACCTCTACTCCAAGGTACTAGGGTCAAACCATCGGGACGCCTGCCATCTGTGCGACTCAATCCCGGAGGCTCTAATACAGAAGGGATGTTTGCACTAACCATCGCTCTTCGAATTATTTCGTTTAGTGCATGGTGCCTAGGGTACCTGCCCGCGCATCTCAAGCAGCTCAAGCCATGATAGCCTTTTACATCAACGAGCGCCCCACAGACACATTGATGCTGCTCACAGACGTTACAACCTATCCTAAGTGCTACAGCTATTCGTAACGTGTCATCATCTAGAAGTGTTCCGAGCTGAGGTGATGGCAACGCATGTAACCAAGCACCTGACTCGGAAGCTATTGACGCTTTGATACGTGCCAAGTCGACGCCTGTACTGCTACTTATTAAATCGTCAACCACGGTCTTGGCAAGAATGTCGTCCCACTTACGCTGTATTTGTGGTTGGTCTGGAAGACTCTGAGTTAGGCCTCGGGCCTGCCATTCGGCTAAAGCATCCTCCACATAAGGCAAAGTGAACCCATCACCATTCAGAGATAAAATATGAGTGACGAGTTCCCTCACCCCATGCGAAGAAGCCAAAAAAGCTGGCAAACCAGTGTCTTGTACCCGTCGAACACCAAGCCCACCATGTCTGACTGGTAGCGATGCTTGTCGCCACTGGCTTTCTTCTAGGCTAATATTCAAAATGCTCTCCAGTACTTGTCTTAGCGTAGTATCTAACATTGAAACTTCATTTTCGAAAAGCCATACCGGTGCAGTTCTTAGTGTGTAAGTTAATTTAGGCATCGACATACAACTTCTGAAAAGAGTTAAAGCAACGTGAGCTGGAAGTTCCCTCAATGTAGCCTCAGACTTCAAAATCAAGTCATTTTTACTTAATATAGCAGAAGGAACTGCCTCACAGAAAATAGGAGCTCCCAGCAAACTAAAATCAGTCTTATTCATGACCTTTAAGCCTGGCAACACTGAACAAAAACGATCAACGTGCATAGAGGACGGATTCAAAGAAAACAACTCACACTTAGATGAATTAAGGTCGAGACCCAACTGTCTAAATCCAGCCACAATTGCAAGCAGGTCGCTTTCTACCATCTCCGGTTTACCTCCAATTGTACCGTCATCTAGGTACCAGATATTTAATGGTGACTTAAGGCCAGATACAACTTTATGTATGGCTAGACTGAATAACAGTGGTCCCAAAGGATCTCCCTGTTGTACACCAACCTGTGAATCTATGGAAGAAGTGCCGAAGAACAAATTACTATGTGAGATGTAACACTGGTACAAAAAGGGATACAGGCTAGGGATGTGTTCACGCACCTCAGCTAAAATTATGTCTCTCTCAATACTGTTAAAAGCATTTTTAATGTCTACTTTCATTATGACATCATCAGGACCCAATTTTGTCATAGCAAAAACCCGAGTAGCGTGTATTGCAGCTTCGCAGCCTAAAGGAGTTCCAAAGCCCAACTGATGAGGCTGCAATAATACGGACATTTCATTTTTTGCAGCTCGCACACCCAGCTTTGCAACCAGACGCCGTAAAACATTACCTACGGCTATTGGTCTAATCCCACCATCTTTTTTTAATAAAGCGCACAACGAGGCTCCATAAAAATAAGGGCAAACCTCTGGATTTAGAAGACCCTTTAACAAAAAGTTGCACAACTTAGTAATTGTCTCCACCAAGCGAAGGCCATTATCTCCAGCTGCAGAAGATATTAAATCTTTGAAATGAGACGGCCGAAGCCCATCCAAGCCAGCTGCTGACGCACTATGAAAAGAGTTTATCGCCTCCAATACATCATTATTTGAGACGACAAGAACTGGACATGTATTGTTCGGCTCTGGTAGTGGGGATAAAGAACGCGATGGCGCCGGGTGCTTAGTTCTTAAGGCGCTTATAGTGTCTGTATTATGAGGGGCTAGTCCACAATCCGACGTAAGGATTCTTACAGCTCCTCTCAAGTCACCATCATAAACTTTGCTCTCTATAGATTTACGAAGGGACCTTGAAGTAACCACTTGATGTGTATCACTTTCCTCATCAGTTATTAAATTTAAGGGTTGAAAGATGTTTTCTTTTACTTTAGTGGTGAGAGATCTCCTATCGTCACCGTCAGGTATTTTAAACGCCGTATACGCAAAAGTCAACAAGGTAAGCCAGTCCTGCTTGCTGTTAGAGGCCAAACACTGTTCAATTATTTCTGTAAGCCTGCCAGCTGCCATACATCTAGCTCCCTTCGGTATGCGCTTGAGGATACGTACATTTTTCTTTAGGTTTGATATATTCCTAAAGTTAGGTGTTGCAGATTGTACTTGAGCAGTCGCCCCATCAGTCGTATTAGTAGAGATAGACTGCTGTGCCTGAGACCTATGTACCCGACCAATGTGAACGTTGAGACCACGAGGAGCAACAAATAACCGTGAAGAATCTGGGCAATGAGGGCATGTTGATCGTTGTGTTCCACTCATAATATAAAAAAATGTCAAATTCTAACTTTATCAAGTAAAATTGAAAATAAAGAAAAAATCCATATTGAAAAATAAAATAAAAAACCTTTTATTATTAAAAAACAAAAACAAATATTATGAGAGGAAATGTAAAAATAAAAATCTTATCCTATTGTATCCACATAAGTGTCGTCAAAAAATAAAAATAAATTATCATAAAAATGAAAAATCACAAAAAATAAAAATAAAATAAAAGGTAAACAAGAACAGTCTTACATTAGTCCATCCGCGATTCGAACTCAGGGCGTCGCTCTTAGCACGAGTACCGCTAACCCCCAGACCACTTTCTATGCCCGCAGATTTGTTTTTTATTTGATGATAGAAAGACAAGACAGCAGGTTTATTATTTATCACACACTGTAATCACAAATAGCATTCACAGGCGACTCCATCAATTCGACGTACGACGCAGGAGCAACATATACTTCTCCTCAAATTAATAAAATCTTCGGCGTTTGCTTCACAAATGACTGGCAAACATACGACTCACGCCATCTATTAACCAGTGGTAGAACTAATTCTCATAACGAAGAAATTATTATTATTTCACTATTTATATATTTCACTGCTTATTTATTTATAATTTCATTCGACTCGGTGTTCACAGTTGACACTTTTTTGTATAAAATACATAAAATGTATTAATTGGCGAGATGTTAGTTGTTTTATGTACACTGTGAGTCACTGTTTAGACGTCACTTTTTTCACAGATTTTGCTTATTATTTTAGTTTTATTTCTATAACCACTTATTAATTGCATATTATTGGCACCAATTTAAAGTTTATTTTATAAGTCCGTGCAATTTGAAGCACTTTTACTATTAATAATTGTAAGAAAACTACAGATACAGTGTTGACATTACGGGGCACAACTACCCACCTTAAATTATTAAGTTCAAAAGGCAAAAAATTCCTAATTTGATTACCTTTTATCACTGATGATCATGCCTAATGATAATTATGATGCGACCTAATATAGCTGCAGTAGTCAAATATATAGCAAAAAATCTTAATCCTATTGCTAAGCAAGGTATTTGAGCCCATTGTATAGGTATGTAACTTATGTAGTGTTACATAAATAAAATTTTATTTTTATAAAATTGTTTGCATATCGTGCAAGCAATGTTTTCAAAAGCTCAATAATGGGGTAGATGACTGAGTCAAAAATAAATTATTTGGTACTGTCAAGAGAATAAAACGTCACTAAAAAGTGTCACTTGCCATTGATCATAATCATATTATCCACTTTCAACATGATCTGTAAGAACGCTATTTGACTCGAAAAAATTATGATGTCACGGTTGCGTTTGTCATAGAAATCCCAGACTTTTTTTTGCGTTTAGAGAAAAGAGTCTGATTTGACTTGTTGTCATCTAGCGGATTGCTACTAGCTAAACTTTATATTTAGATGCATGGGCATGGAATTGAAGCGCAACTACGACACTCCAGAGTTCCATGACGATCTTCGTAAGATGTACATGCGCGCCGGCGTCAACTTTGAGGACACTGTGTTCTTGTTTACTGACACGCAGATAACGAAGGAGGAGTTCTTGGAGGACATTAACAACATGCTCAATTCAGGTAAAGTGTAACTTTTTACTTGACGACATTAATGAGTTAAACTAGTACAAAAACTTACAATATGTCGTAGTCATATGTAAGCATGTCTGTCGTCAATCGTCATAGTATGTCGTAATAATGGCACCAACATAATGAATTAAGTGATGTTTTATTCATAACATATTGCAGTGTAGATGTGTAAGTTTCCCGTAAAATGGGGTAGTATCCACGGTCAAAAATAAATTATTTTGTAATAAGAAGAGAATAAAACATCTTCAAATCATGTCACTTTTCATTCATCATATCAATTTTGAAAGTGATTTTAGATTTATTCATGTAGAAAAACTGATATTAAGAGCGCTATTTGACTCCAAGAAACTATGACGTCACGCTGCCGTGCGTTTTTTATAGAAATCTCATAAGAAATATTTGTTTGATGTTTAGAAAAAAAAGTATCTGTTTTGACTTGTTGGCAACTAGCGGATTTTTACATGGGTATTTAACTATTTCAATTTGTGGCCATAGTCAAATTGTTATGTAAATTGAATGGTTTTAAACTGACCTCCATTAGACTTGAATACCTTTTAGACCAGAGTGACGATCACAGACTACGTATTCGTGATTATTGAATTTAATCAATGGCAACAACAGATTTCTCAGAATGCAAGCGATGGAGCCTACGACGCTACGACAGTGTAGCGGCGTAGAATCTCGTAGCACGCTACGAGCTACGACGTAGCATAAATGTAGAACGATGGGGCCTAGAGTAGCTTTTAATATTGATATTGGGGTGGCATAACGAAGTTTATGCCGCTTCAGTTTACTAATAATAGGTAAGGGAAAAAGTTTCTTCGCATTTTATAGAACGAAACCTTAAGCCTTTTCTAAAGTTTACATTTAATTACAGTATTGTATATACTCGTTTGTGCCATTTTTGCCAATATGGCAAAAATGGCGCAAATGCATGAAAAACATGACTTTTTGCCATATTGAATGGAAGTAACATGATCGCGTTGCTGTAGAAATTCAGGAACTCAAAAAAACGCGACTAGTAGTTTTGGCCTCTCTTGATGTTACCCTGACACTGCCTAAAGAATTCTGGAGAGACCGAAACAGATGGAAATGTGAAAGAGCAAGGGCAGGGTATTTTTAAAACTTAGACTTGACATTAGTATAAAATTGGTAAAAATACGCACATAATAAATTTTTTATGTATAATATTTTACAATTTATGACATCAATTTAAATTTCATTTAACAAAATTCGTCAAACGAGTAGGCTAATTATCAGCTGCTCTAATCTCCACCGGCAACCGATTATACCTGTCATACTGTGGTTGGACCCATAATGTGGCATTAATTTACTTGATTTTTCAAGTGTGCATGGTCATAAGTCTACGACAATTGTAATAGAAATAAGATAAAACAATTAAATATAATAATTTTCCGTGTGTTTCCCGGCATAGTAGAGTAGCACCACTCTAATTCTTCCCGTGGATGTCATAGAAGGCGACTTAAGAAACACAAGATAAATAAAGCTTATAAACATCAGTGAACCTCTCCAGTCAGCGTGAAGAGTGTAGGCCAAATCCTCTGGCTGCTCTGGCCAGGTATAGCTCTGGTAGGATAGGGTCGTGCTCCTGCAGTGGAGACTAAAAAAGACTAAAAATATAATACAATAAGTTTGGAAAATCCAAAAGTGCACGCCTCATAGCGGTCACTCAATTTTCACAAAAAAAAAACAGAACTTGAATATTGCATATTTATCGGTGTATTATGAACAAAATAAAAAAATTACTTTTAAATCTTCGCGCCATTGCCCACACAGAAAAGAAAGGTACTGCGCATGTATTGTCAATGTCAACGAACCTTATTTATATAGATTTAGATATACCAACGATAGGTGGATTTCAGTTTATTGCTAATTATAATTAAACTACTTTTAATTAGACCGTGATTTTCGAAAGGACTTAGTTTTAGATAATACTTAAGCGTATGAAAAAAAGAAGGGTTCGATTTGTTAAGTTTTTCGGGCGTTATCGTGACAACGCCAGTTTCCATACATACAGAGACACGGACGTCCACGAAATAATTTTCTTAAACACTTGTTTTATTATTTTAAAGAACAAAATGTCCTTTATAAATATGACTGTTGAAACTAGTGTTTTTTCTTGACATTTGTGTGTAAATATTATTCTACAAGTACGATAAGAAATAAATACCGACATTTTTAGTTCGAAAAATCACTTGATTTTTGTAAGGCGAGAGTAGAGCACTACCTCAACGCTCCGCTTATGAGGCGTGCAATATGGGCTTGAATGCTTTTTATTTTATTTGATAAGCAAAAAATCCAGGAATTATTAACAGGTGAAGTCCCAAACCTGTTCGAGGGCGACACTTATGAACAAGTTCAAACGGGGTGCCGCAGCGACGCCGGGAAGGCGGGCATTAACCCCGCAGACAGAGACGCCGTGTATTACTTCTTTATCAACCGCGTCCGAGGCAAACTGCATCTGTGTATTTGCATGAGTCCTGTGGGAGAGGCTTTCAGGTAAGATCCCAACTTAAAAGACTCATGTGTATCCTAATGTCTCTAAAGAAATTTACTTTTTCGTCATCATAGGTATCTTTGATCGATTCTCAATAATACGATATTAATCTGCTCACTCACACACTCAACTGAGTGAGAGTCGTGAGTGTAGGCCAAATCCTTTGACTGCTCTGGCTAATATATGGCTCTGGTAGTACAGAGAGGGTCGTGCTCCTACAGTGGAGACCTGATGATGAATCTGCCAACCTTCACCTTAACATGTGGCCTTTTCGATGGCCTGAACCTTTATTACCTACGTCAATAAATCTAAGACGTGCATATATAGGAACTTTGTAATAGTATTGCTATTAAATCCTGAATCAACTGCGCTATGACATTTACTACTGTCACGCAAAGAAAAATATGTAAAGCAGACCTGAGTAGGCAGGCTAAGCGCTTGTTATATTTTGCCAAGTCAAGATTTTCTTATTTACTGTGTGTTCCTTGCTAGCGTACATTTTTGGTTTAGTTTTCAGCGACCGTATAGGCTTTTATTGCCAGCTGAACAATTAAATTGGGTATTTGATCATGCATAATTATATTGAAAACTGCATGTAGAGAGATGCAAGATACCGATAATTTTTTTTATCAACATCTTACACTATCACGTCTTTATCCCTAACGGGGCAGACATGGTCTAGGGTGGTAAGGCCCAGGCCACTTTTAGCGTGATGGAGGGCAATGTGGGCATGAAGATGGAAAACAGAAATCATAATAGTCATAGGTTTGTTAACCGCATCGCCTACTGATATGATTCAGATTCTGGCCTATTCCCTCGATCTGCTTTTACGATCTGCGCGGGAAGAGAAGCAGCTGGTACATTCTATGTTTTTTTCTTTTCTCCTAAACTAGCTAGGGAGTACAACGTCAATTATAAAAATGTTTTAAGAAATGCATAAGTAGAAAGTATTTTATCAACATCTTGGTTTTGAGTATTTTCAATTTGAATAACTTAGACGCCGTTGCCGCATGTTCCCATCCCTGGTGAACTGCTGCACAATCGACTGGTTCACTAAATGGCCTCCGGAAGCGCTGCTGTCAGTGGCGAAGCAGTGCCTGCAGCCTCTGGGTGACCATGACATGGTCGATAAAATATCGCCATTGTGTGTTACTATGCATGAGGTAAGTTCAAAAAGTCAACGAATCAAATATTCAAAAACGGGATTTTTGCACGAACTTCACGTTGATTTAAGCCTTTCCCACACTGGCGCGGCCTGCGGTAGCGGCCATAGGCAAGCGGCTCAGGCCGCGATCTTTTATTCACACATATGCGGTAGCGGTGGCGGATTGAAATGCCATTGCCTTTGCACTCTTCATCATGAACGGACGTTACAATCAATTAAAAGACGAAGGTTTTGTAATTTTGCTTTTGTTTGCGCTTTTCGAGGATGAGCAGAAGAGGTGCCTAATTTTTTTTCTGGCCTAGTGTTGTTTTTTTCATTTAATATTATTTTAACGGCTTAACTAAATAATTTTAGGCGAAGGGAATGGGTTACCGAAACTAAATCTGGAAAGGAAGCAAGATGGAGAATATTGGACTTTGTTATCCAATGCTGCGACGTAATGAAGATTTATTAAAATTTATATTTTTTTAAATCTAGTTTAGGATGTGCATGTTGTGTTTTGACGATATTTTGAAAAATATCGAAAAATAAATCCAAAAGCAACATACAAATTGGAGACAGCCTATTAGTGCAGAAGAGCGATTAGTAGTTACTTTGAGGTAATGAAAAGAAAAATCCAAAACTTTTTTAAAAACTTCAGTATTTGACGATTTGTGTGCCATTTTTTATTTTTATTATATATAAACCTACATAACCACTGACTGACTGACTCACTGATTGACATGGTTGTTTGACCTATTCCGAGGTAGGTGGGATAATGATTGATATATGGTCGTAGGAGGGTGCTCCAGTGAGTACCAGAAAAATCGGACATGTTGAAGATCATCAGATCCTAATGAGGAAGGGGTACGGCCTGCAAAAACGGTTAGGGTTAGAGGTGTGATTTTGTAAGCAATTTGACGACTGTCCAATGATAAAATCGTATCAAAATCCAAGATGGCCGCCATACAAGGACAATTTCCGAGTGTGTACACGAGTGTGTGAAAGCGAGGCCGAAGGCCGAGCTGCGTGGCCTGGGTGAAACCCGAGCCCCTCCTGACCTCCCCCCTCCCCAAGAACCCCCCCCCCCCCAAGAACCCCCCCCCCCCCCAAGTTACTGAGGCCGAAGGCCGAAGGCTGAGCTTCCTCGCGAGGCCGTAGGCCGAGCTGCGTGGCGAGGCCGCAGGCCAAGCCACTCCCACCAAGCGATGAGCGTTTTTTTTAATTTTCCAAGATGGCCGCCAATACTCGACTGCTACCGATTTGACTGAAATTCAGAATGCAAGGGTTTTCTGCGTCACGGAATCCAAATCTGACATTTTTTTTGGAATCCAAGATGGCGTCTGGTTTTTTTTTTAACTTTATTCGTTCATAACGTCCTACTAGAACATCGAAGGGGTCTGGAATTTTGTATACTGGGGTAAAGCATCCCGCGGAACTCAAACCTGCAAACAAGTCTTGATTCCAAGATTTTGCCGCCCACACATTTTTTGATGTTGCCATTACTGACTGCAGTGTTTTACCCATTTTCTCAACTGGACAAGTCAGCCAGTTTAGCCAACTTCAACAGCTGCACGAAAAACCGCGGGCTGCTCGCAGCCCGCGCAGCGCCCGAAAACCTAGTTTTTATTTAAACACTCGCGGCTGGTTGTGACAAATAACAACTGGCCGCGTGCAGGCCGCCACCGCGGCCGCGCTGAGACACACTCGGGCGCGGTGGCGGAGGGGGCGGGGCTTGCGGCCGCGGCCAGTCGTAGGTAGGCCGCGCGGCTAGCCGCGTGTATTTGAAATGTTTCTTACACTATAAAGCAATACAACTGGCCGCTACCGCAGGCCGCGCCAGTGTGGGAAAGGCTTACGCAATCATCATCGAAACGTATTTCCGGTTGCATCCTCAGCGGTTATGCTTCAGAGCCTAGGGTCCACTACCTAACCCTAGGAGATAAGACGAGGTAACTGGTTTTTACACAGAGTGACTGCCGTCTGACCTCCGCATCCCAAATGGTAGACCAGAACCAATTCTAGGATAAGTACAAACGCTAGATAGAGTTAGGGACCCACAACTTCAATGCCTTCGTTTCAAAATATATTAAGCGATATCCATTATACAGGACGTGGACAACATGACAGACCGGCTGTACAACGAGATGCGGCGCTATTTCTACACCACGCCCAGCAGCTACCTCGCCTTGCTAACCTTGTACTTGGATCTGCTGGACAAGAAGCAGCAGCAGATCATACGCGGCAGAGATCGCATCTCTTGCGGGTTACAGGTGATACACTGTCATATAAAAGTAAAATGATTTTACGTCCACAATACCTAAAGCACATAAATTTATAAGAGTATTTACATCCATAATGGAATCTTGTAAGGTCCACGCAATATGCGTCCCTGATCCCCCGTTCCCGCACCTCTCCCCCATTCTCGCCTTGTCGAGGGGAGAGAGCGGGCTAACGCACGCATTGACGTGTGCACGGATGTATAGTTTCGTTTGTAGTAGTGTAAGCATAAATCATCATCATTATTAGATCTTTTCTAGTCTCCATTGCAGGGGCACCACCCTCTCTGAACTACCAGAGACATATATTAGCCAGAGCAGTCAGAGAATTTGGCGTACACTCGCCACGCTGGCCAGACGGGTTGGAGAGGTCTCATTGATGTTTATAAGCTTTGTTTAGCTCGTATTTCATAAGTCGCCTTCTACGACATTCACGGGAGAAGAAGAAAGTCCTATTCTACTCTGCCGGGCACCACACGGCAGCAAAGCATAAATGATACTCCGCTTCTATGAAGTTTCATACCTGTGCCTCAAGCATACTTATATTATTAGTCCGGTTAATGAACCGGACTAATAAGTATGCTTGAGGCAAATATTAATTATAAATTGGGAAATAATAAAAAGGTAAAAACTTGAAAAAGGTTAAAAAAAGGTATAAAGGCTTAATAAAAATAAGTTTTCGACCTTGGGGAATAAGGACGCAAGCGGCTAACTTGAATCAAAGAACATTTTAAAAGCAAGTAACTACTACCCTAAAGTTCTTAGAGCGATCTTAAATATTATCAGTATTAACGAAAAACTTACTTTGAAATAAAAACACAGCAAGGTGCAGGACTAACTCTAAACATAATAAGTTTCGAAAACACGATTGCTTAAAATTTTCTCGATAGAAAAACATTGCAAAGTTGCCTCCAAATCACCTCAGAATTATACTAAAACAGAAAGTATTTAACAAATACAATAAATTAGCACTTGTAACATTGGATTATAATTGTATTAAACATAAGGCAGTCATCATATGTCTTACTTTTTAGATAACTCTTAAAATTAAATATTCTTTGTAAAACGAAAAAAACCTCAAAACCAAAACCAGCCTCATTGACCCACCGCGATTCCCGACGCCCCGCATGGCTCGCTGTCTCGCTTCGGCTAGAGTAAATTTGTGTGCGAGGAAGCGGGAGCAAAATTTAGATTATTTACAATTAATTTACATATATAATGGCTGATTGTGTGACAAAAATGTACATGAGAAGAATGAAGAAGATATCATTCCTTACAATTTTTGCCTACATTTGTATACTATATACTATAGGTATTATATCCATTTCATTCATTACTTCTAGCCATCACGTGTTCCACTGCTGGGCAAAGTTCTCCCTCCATTTTTTTTGATTCCGTCCTGTCTTTGTAGGTATACGTGGAAGTCAGGTAAGAAAATCTACCTACGTGCCAAATTACATCCCAATCCGTTCAGACATTTTGGCTTGACAGCAGAACAAACATCCATACATATATTTACTTATGTACTCGTACATACTCGTATAATCTTACAAACTTTAAGTGGGATACTAACTTAACGATACTATATTTTATAACAATTAAATACATATAGATAAACATCGAAGACCTAGGTCAATCTGAAAAAGATCATTTTCCATCTTGACCTGACCGGGACTCGTATCCGGGACCTTCGGTGTGACAGCCTGGCATGATGACTACTAGGCTACAGAGATCGAATCGTCAACAATATCCATTGTACATTCTTAGAAATTGTACGAAACGTACGAGGTGGTGGGTGTAATGGAGCAGCAGGTGCGTGACATGGAGCCGATACTGGCGCGGAAGGCAGAGGAGGGCATCGCGCTGGTGAACCGGCTCAAGGTGGAGCAGAAGGCGGCCGACGAGGTCAAGCAAGCCGTCATGAAGGACGAGGCCGAGGCGAAGGTAAGCGCTCGTGGATTGATGCAGTACGGTGCAAAGAGCTATTATGTAAAACTAGAGAAGACACCACATATTATCACTGTTTTGTCACAGAAATTAATAAGAGTATTTTCATACAGAATGGAATCTCCTAATGTCCCGCGCAATATGCGTCCCCGATCCCCGTTCCCGCATCTCTCCTCGTGTCTTCGTGCGTCACTTGTCGAGCGCGTGTGTGTTGGGCGAACACACACGCGTTGACGTGTGCACGGATGTATAATTCCGTTTGTAGTTGTTTAGGCATAAATGATACTCCACTTCTATGAAGTTTCATACCTGTGGTTTTGTCCCATTTAATTGAAGCTATCTCCATAAACTTCGCTTAGTCGCTTATTAGCTGTTATACGCCTAGTATTTTCGACAGTTTATAAGCAAAAGCCATACGAAAACATGGTAAACTTTATTAAAAATGCCTTGGTGAAAATACTATAAGAATATATCAAGGAACACGGCAAAGTGTAAAGAAATAACTTTCCATCGGCAAGTAACCAGACTTCATAGTTTGAAAATTAAAACGTATGATAAAATTCGCGCTGCCATATATTTAAAAAAAGAACAAGGGCCAAGGCCAATGTTTCAGATAGCTGGTCTATATTCTACTCGTATGTCAATCGGTGACGGTTTTTTGGATTATAATATTTATTATATGAACTACGTATTGTAGGAAAAATTAAGACGCAGAATCAACCCCAATTTACACAGACCTAAGCCATGTGTAAATCAGGGCAGGGGTTAGTTAATCTAATAATAATGTATATGTTGTCCGGGCTATGCAGTATCAAGTGTACACCGGGTGTAGTAGAGGTATGACTAATACTTACATTTAATTCTTGATGAAAATTATGGCGTAAAATGTAACTTTATTTTTTAAATAAATTATTGTTGTATGCAGGTAAAAGCTGAAGAAGTGAAAGCTATAGCGGATGAGGCAAAAGCCGACTTAGCACTGGCAATGCCCGCGATGGACGCAGCTCAGCAAGCGCTGAAAGCCCTCAACAAGGCGGACATCAATGAACTGAAGGCGTTCCAGAAACCGCCGGCACTCGTGCGATTCGTAATGGAGCCTATTTGCATTCTGTTTGGGGCTAAGTAAGTTTTAATTCAGCAGGGTTTCAAAAAGTACTATGTAGTGACTTATCGCTGGCAATGCCCGCGATGGCGCAGCTCAGCAAGCACTGAAGGTTGCCATCAACGGAATATAATGTAATATAGTATTTATCTTATTAAATTATTGTTCTGGATTACCTCTATGTTCATCATCAAATTTTTTACATTACAACGCGGAAATGCTGCTGCGGTAAACCGCGCTAACATTACATGTAGCTTACTAATAAATAATATGTATACAGGCCTGATTGGGACTCTACGAAAAAGTTGTTGGCCGACGTGAATTTTATCGGAAAATTAGAGGAGTACGACAAGGACCATATCTCAGACGCCACTTTAAAGAAGATAAAAGTATATTTGGTTCACAAAGACTTTAATCCAGATACCGTGGTCAAAGTGTCCAAGGTAAGTACCTATCATATTATTCTAGTCATATATACTTTTATATAAGTATAATACATATGGTTCGATTTATTACGGGTATGTCCCTTCCACGTTGTATAGTATACAACGTGGAAGGGACATACCCGTAATAAATCGGTCTAAACTAGATCATTATAGTATAATGAAATTAAAATAACAGCCAAAGAACAAAAAAAATTCAGCATTTCCATACAAAAGTGTGCAGCCGCTCGGGCAATTTGTATGGGAATGTCAATTTTTTTTTTGTTTTTAAACTATTATTTTAATTTCATTATACTATAGTGATCTAGTACAGTCCGTGGTTCGATTTATTACGGGTATGTCCCTTCCACTTTGTATATAGCACTCGCGAAGCCCGAGCCCTTCCGGACTGGGGTAAATATGCCACGCCCACACATTTTTTTATGTTTTTTACTGACTATAGTTTTTTATCCTTTTTAGCTGTAAGAAAAACCGCGGGCTGCAGGCAGCCCGAGCAACGCCCGAAAATATAGTTTGATTTTGGTAAACACCAATATTTCTGTAGCAATTTTGCTGCATCGCAAGCGGATACGTTTTGTTCTACATAGTCAATTTTATCTACTTTGACGATTCAGTTTTGTACTATTGTCATGATGGACTAATCCAATGTGATCAGAAAGATTTTATATTGATAAAAGATTTTAAAATAAATATAGCACATAGGCTAGAGATAAACATTTAGTGCAAATTTGCTTTACGTGACTATTGTGAATATTGTATATAGTAATTAGCCTTTTTCCTCTGAAGTATAAGTCTCTTATATGATGGATTTGGATTTTCTCATAATGGACCATTTATTAACTAAGTACTTATAGGCCGTAGATTTATAAAAAGGCAAGAACATGTATGCTTTTTTATTTTATTTTTAGGGTTATGTACCCAATGGGGAAAATCGGGATAGGAAAAAGTGACTTCCCAGTGATAATAAAATACGTTTTCCTTATGGTGGCAGTAAAGAATTTATTTCGGAAAAAAAATATTTTTATCAAAAATTGTTAGGTTTGTAGTTGTGCTTCTTTGTTTTTTGTGTTGTGATGATCTGTTAAACCTTAACCTCATTTAGTACGAGTACCCCATAGTCTGTGGTAGCTAGGTGTATCGTTTTGACGACATAACGGCACAAGTTCTGTTATGGGGAATAGAGACTTTTCTGAAGTCCTATTATTTATGTTTTTTATATTAGTGTTCGTGACCATGTAAAAGACAAATAAAAGTACAGGTGTAGAAAAAATACTATAAATTATTCTTCTTTTCCACAAGGTATGCCGATCTATGGTGCTGTGGGTGCAAGCTATCGATATGTATGCCAAAGTATTCAGAGTTGTCGAGCCTAAGATACTTGCGTAAGTACCTATACAACTTTTGATACCTATCCCAAAGAATTGTATACATATACTTGCAGCAGCAGAAAGTACCGCCGCACAAGTAAGTGCGTTTACACATCTGAGGTGTCTTTCAGGTTATTATAAAAAGAATGTAAGGAAAAAACTGCAATAAAGAGACGGCTTTGGCGTAGAATTTTTTGACGTTCATAAAATATATATTTTCATCATAAACTCTGCAGGTGTCACATTCGTTGCATGTAGATAATATGTAAGTGACTATTTTCTTTTTGTGATTTTTAACTATGATGTTGTTACTAGGCACAAAGAAGCTGCTTCAGTGCTAAAAAGCGTAATGGCAGTATTGCGAGCAAAGCAGAAGGAAGTAGAAGCTATAGAGGCACAACTAGCCAAAATGTTGGATGAATTAAGGGTAACTTTGCTTAATTCCAATTGAAACTGCATAGAAAATTACATCTTTATAAATTCCGCTGCACAGGTGATGAAGGAAGTGCACCATTGGCTAACCTTCTACAAAATTGACGAATATTAAATGGTCTCAAGAAACTGAATGCCCGAGAAGTATTTTCGACTAGCAGAAACAACTAAAACTTTTTTATAGCTTTCCTTTTTTCAATTAGGTAACTATTAAAATAAAAATTATAAGTGAAGTTTTCAGTTTAATTTTGATAATACTTTGACCATATAATTTCCCCTTTATATGCAGGTAGTAGAAGAAGAACGTATCAAGCTGCAAGCTGATGTAGATTTAGCAGCAGCGAGGTTGTCCCGCGCGGGCAGACTCACTCAGGCTCTAGCGGACGAGCAGACGCGCTGGGAGGACAGTGTCAAGGTATGTCAAGTGTTTAATTTAAGTCTTCTTCTTTATCTAAGCACGTTCCCGGTTGCATCCTCAGCTGTGCTGCTTCGGAGCCCAGGGTGCGCTTTCCCGATTTTTCTTCTCCAAATATACAAGCACGTCAATTGTCATTGCCAAAGACTTTGCGAAATGGAGAAGAAATTGCCGGAACAGTTAATTTTTTTTTGTTTAATCTTTTTTTATTGATTCGGCTGTAATTTTACGATTGGCCGCCTTTCTGACGTCAACCCTCTTTAGGAATGTGTTTGTGCGAAAAGTTTTACAACCTGCTGGTGCCCGACGTTAACCCTCCTTGATGTTTGTGCTTAAGTCCTTGAGTCGCCTCTTACGACATCCAGAGGAAGAGATGGAGTAGTCCTATTCTGACCCGGAGCCACACGGGGTAAGTGTCCAATTTAAGTAACTAGGGATATATGGGCAGGAAGTCAAGTTCAGTTGTTGTTTGCTTTATTTCTTTACAAATTGATTCTGTTGTACTTTATAATGTGAAATTAGTGTTGGAGTTATAAATTTACATTTTATTAATATTATTTAGAAAACATGCTAAAAATTGTCCATAGTGCGGCACATGCTAAAAATTGTCCATAGGCACGGTGCGGACTGCGATGATTACAAATACTACTTAAATAGGTACCTACATATTACTGATTTATCGATATTTGTAGGCACTAGGTACATAAGCTATATATGTTTTTATTCGTTAAGAACTCTTCTTTATTAATATTTGAAACCCCGACCTACTCGTATATAATAGTTTCACAAAATTTGACAGATACAGAGCATGATAATATTTATGTTTTACATAGTTATATAGCAGTGGTAGGTATAATAATACACAAATAGGTAGATAGAATAGGAACAAAACACACTGATTGGGCTGGCCCCAAAGTAAGATTAATTTGTGTTAAGGGATACTAACTTATCGACTCAACGATAATATTTTATAATAAATACTTAAATAGATAAACACCCAAGACCCAGGGCAATTTGACAAGATCATTAACAATATGGTACCTATGCTGATAGATGCATTTACGAGTATTTCGCCGTAAGTATATTGGAGAATGTTAACAGCATCTGACTAAACTTGTTCTTGTTAGAGCAAGGTTACACCATCAGTCTGGCATCAGTCAATTCCATCAGTCTGATCAGAATGATCGGAGATTGATCGTGTAACCCCCTGAATGACAGACTGATGGTTCTGACTGATGAAAATTAAAATTGTTTTGAATGATGAGATAAAAGACTGATGGGAGACTGATCGCGTAACCCGCTCGTATCATTCTCGCGTCAGTCACCGTACTATAGTTACTTTACTACACACCGTACACCAATGTACATAAGGTTCATTGATGATGATGACTGATGAAAAGTACGTGTACGGCAAAGATTAGCTCTTTACCGTACACGTACTTTTCATCAGTCTGCTGTCATTCTGGATTGACTTATAACCGTGAAAAACATCCATCATTCTGGCGTCAGTCACGTCATTCCAGACTGATGGAATTGACTGATGCCAGAATGATAGTGTAACCTACCTCTTAGGCTGCGACACATCAACTGTATTGCACAACGGGGGACATCATAGTCGCTTCTGGCTGCATCGCGTACTTCGGAGCATTCCCGTCGCACTACCGGCGGGAGCTTGAACACAAGTGGATCAACCAGTGCCAGGAGTTAGAGATTCCCGCTTCCGAAACTTTCGAGTTCGTATTCTAACTTTGTTATATAAAACAGTATTAACCGTGAACTTTGTATTGTCACGGCTTACAAACATTTTCTTTCTTTAGTTTTGAGTTGCAATCTATATACGCTTAATTTATCGAAGGTAAGTATATAGGTAATCATCGCATTTCCAATTATAGGCCTTTACCCACTCAGCCCGACATGATCCACCGATACGTTCTAGAACGGATCTTGAGAACGGATCGCTGGATTTGATCGCAACTCAATATCAATGACGTATTATAATATACTAACTCAATAACAATACGTTCTGCGTTACAAGTAATCATCGATCCTTCTTCAACCGCACCGCGGTCACGCGCTCTCTGCCTCCGGAGACGGTCGGCGTGCGATCCATGGAACGCATTCGTTCTATCGCAGGCAGTGGGGAGGCGTACGGCGTACATACGCGGCCATTGGTTACAGTGTTTATTTTGTAAGGCTTATAAAAGCGTCGCACGGTCGATTAGCCATGCACGCCCGCCCGCCAGACGGCACGTACAGGCCCTCGCCCCGTAATGCCATCATCCCGTTGCCACCTTAAATAGGCGCCGCCTAAGCAGTGGTGCCTGACCAGAACCCCCAGTACTGAGAAAACTAGACGTGGCCGCCACAGCAACACCCAGTGACTCACCTGTAGTTGCCGGCGGCGGTGGAGGACGTAGCTGAAGAGGACCACAGTCCTGAGCAGCAGCCCCGCTTCCGCCGAAAGGCGGAGGTAGAGAAACCTTGACCGATTAGTCATCAGTCTTGGCTTGGCTCTTTTTTTTTATGTTATAGGGCGGCAAACGAACAAGCGGGTCACCTGATGGTAAGTGATCATCACTGTCCATGGACAACTGCAACACCAGGGGTGTAACAAGAGCGTTACCGGCTCTGTTGTTGTACAGTGCACTATCGTAGTTGTAAAGCTGTGACTAGGCATAGCCATGACTCATTGAGATACGATTGTTATAACGAATGCGGATCACCTAACCTATTCGTTATACTAACAGTCTACTTCTCCTGGACGGTAAGCCCTGTAGGCACGGGATAACTGTGCAGGCTAGAGAATTAGTTGCTGTGATGTGGTCTCACAAGGAAGCTTCTCATAGGTCAGCGCGAGGAAAGGCGCTGACTGACCTTACCGTCTCAATTTAATTATGATCCATCTGCCCATTTTGCGGCAAGTTTGCCAATAAATTGAATGGATGTTTTTTTAAAAAGAGTTTGTGGTTTAAAAACAATGGACCATTAATAATAAGTATGTTGGCAGCCTGATTGCGATAATGGCAGACTCTTACACGGTGCGGCAGTGGAACTCACAGGGTCTGCCGCGAGACGCCGTCTCTACGGAGAACGGCATCCTGGTGACCAGAGCTGGCCGGTGGCCGCTCACTATTGATCCCCAAGAACAGGTAACTCAATTTATTGCTAGTAACTCACTCCGAACTATGAACACTCTCTTCTCAACCCCATATAACAGGAAACTTTCAAGGGGTTGCCGTCGATTTAAGTCATGTTGAAATAATAAAAATAACACATCTTAACACACAGCCATCGAGACTGGTTCCTCATATAGAGAATGTTACGCGTTATGGCGACAACGCAAGAATACCCATCGCTTGTTTAGGTGCCTACATAAGTCCACTACTAGACTAAAAGCCTGTGGCGACCTCTACGCCACTACGAAGGAACTACCACAAGTCTCTTCCAATAAAGGTGGAATCTGAGAAGGTGGGTTGATGATCGCAATAGATGGTTGAATTTTCTACCGAAAGGCCCTAGGCCTTAAGTCCGCATGTTACATTTTTTGTAATAAAGTTAAATAAATAAAAATAAATGGTTTTACAGAGAATGCTACCGCCCGTTCTCTGTTACCTATATCTTAGTTCGCCCTTAGTCGTCTCTCACGTCACCCGAGGGAGAAGAAAGAGATACAAACGTTCAGCCGTCACACCGTGGCACTTATCTAACTCCTCTAATGGAATGTCCAGGCTAACAGATGGATAAAGAACATGGAGCGAGACAACGGGCTTATGATCACTAAGCTGAACGACCCTTCATACCTGCGAGTTTTGGAGAACTGCATCCGCCTGGGCTGGCCGATGCTCATCGAGGACCTGGGTGAGACTGTGGAGGCCACGCTTTCGCCAGTCCTACTGAAACAAACATTCTTGCAGGTGACGTCCCGAGTTATCGCGTATACAATAGGACATATTACGCAAAACTCGGCGCAAATGGCGGCACTTGCACATACAGTAAACAATCTACTGCCATTCAACATGTCATATTTTTTCGCAACAATTATTATAAAATTATTTAATTTTAATAGTTTTATTATTAATAACTCATTCAACCTATGTTGTGGTGTTATGGCATTCTACGGCCATTTAATAATTCCTGATACCTAATTCCGTGTTTGATGTACTTGTCATGTCAAATGCTGCACTCTGGCGGCAGAACATTGCAGTAATATCTCCTATTTTATTGCCTGAACCGATTTAAAAAAATATTTTTTTGTTTGTAAGAGTATACTTTCCGGGTGGTCCAATAGAAATTTTATCAAAATTAATTGAGTAGTTTGGTTTATAAACAAAAATAACTGAAAAATAAATCGTCTAAGTATACAATTGTTGCGTATTTAGCTATTCTGTGACTATCACTTCACTGGTATTGAAGTCGGTTTTTTGTTTTAAAAAAATATCATAAATTATTTTATAGTTATACTTATATTTGCAATTTTTCCTCATAAATAGAGACGAAAATTAGAGTGTGCTACTCGATGTACGGTAATATTGTTACTTCGGGCAAAATCTAACTGTAAAAAATATTACCCTGTATTTTTGCAGGCGGGCCGCCTACTAATCCATCTGGGCGACAGTGACATCGAGTACGACACGAACTTCCGGCTGTACTTGACGACCAAGCTCGCCAACCCCCACTACCTGCCCGAAATCTGCATCCAGGTGACGCTGGTCAACTTCACAGTCACTTTGTCCGGCTTGGAAGACCAACTGCTAGCGTTAGTCTGTTGTTACTTAATAAATTGTAATAGTTGTGAATAGTTGTCTTATCCCTTTATTATTATGGTAAACATGGGTAAGGTTGGCGCCAACATTCACAAAACACTGCAGTCGCCAAACTGTAATAAATGTTTGTCCATTATAGTTAGACCTCCCATTGGTTGGTAGTCACATACTAGCGAAGGGTCTTAGTTTAGAAAGTAATATGCCATAATGCAGTATTTAAAGAATCCGAGGGGCATTAAATTATTTACAAAAACTCTTTAGTTATCAAACAGTGAAGATTGGCTTCTAGCAGTGTTGGACCAAATAAAATTTTTGAACAATGAAATTAAGAAATAATAAATTGTTAACTGCGTATGTTAAACTCTCAACTAACAAATAATTTATTGTTAATTATCATGAGTTTCACAATTAAAAATTTACAATTGAAACTTATGTGTAGTTTTGGCTTCACACGTGTCCTTAAGTTCTCTAGACTTTTTCTACTAACAAATTTATCAAAGGCACTATAAAATGTAGCGGTAAAAAAAGTTGTATGTAATCGTGTATTCATAAAAAAACTCAAAAATGTACTCTTTCATAAAAAAAATGGTAATCGTATTTTGCTTAAAATATATTTTGTTCTTATTACTCTTTTTAATATTTGACAGTAAGAATGAGACAACAGACATTTTAACGCAAATAAGTTTAGCAATGATCCACTTTGGGTCGGTGCGCCACCGTAGTACGTAAGGTTTGGCCTCAGGGTTTAGGAAATGTTTGTTAATATTTATGAATACATGAGGGTTTATCACAAACAGTGACGTAGTGAGGCTAGAGCGTCCAGACCTGGAGTTGCTGCGGACGGAGCTGATCGTGCGCATCAACACGGACAAGGCCACGCTGCTGGAGATCGAGGACAAGATCCTCCGACTGCTGTACGCCTCCTCAGGGAACATCCTCGATGACGAAGAACTTATTGAGACGCTCAATGAGAGTAAAGTAAGTGACAGCCGCAGCCGCACGGCATCGTAGGACTCGAAAGCCAGTCTACTGAGTTTTTATCTCGTATCTCCCTAAAATTAAATAATATTAAAATTTCCAACAAATTAAGGAAGTGTTAGGAGTAAGGTCCTACCAAGAAATTAAAAAGATGGCAGAGAGAAGAGAGGAATGGAGGCATCTCCACTTAACTCCACCGACAAGAGCAAGCTCTTAAATTAAAGAAAAATCTCCCTAATATAGTAGCGTAAAACGATATGGCGACGGTCTATAACGGTAGCTAAACAGCACATATTACTGCACAGCCTATTGATTAGTAGTGATGATATTCTATTTACTCGTAAGTAGGTACATCGATCTAAGTAAGGTCAGCTGGGGAATCAATAGGATACACTCCTGCATATATGAGACTTCTTAAAGATATTTACTTTCAGCCAAACTTGAAAGGCCCATATTTGATCTTTCCCTAAACCGATTATTCTTTTACGCTTTTATTTATTCCATACTCAATGCTACCTACTCAATTAATTGCATTTCCAAAAAAATATCCTTTCAATTAGTGAATCTGAGTAAGTAAAGTATGTATTGTAATGAATAATGAAAATGTATAATGGTCGGTGTTAGAAAACATGAAACATTTTTTGCAATAGGAAACGTCAGAAATAATAAATGCTCGCCTAGAAGAAACTGAAGCCACAGAGATAAGTATTTCAGCGGCTCGAGAGAAATACCGCACAGTGGCCACTCGCGGCGCCGTGCTTTACTTCGCCGTGGCCCAGCTCGCCGATATAGACCCTATGTATCAGTTCTCTCTAAAGTATTTCAATCAAGTAAGATATTTTTCATTTATTTATTTTAAGTTTAAGCTAATTCATGCACAGTGCATAACGTATCATTTTTCGAATACCTACAAACAAATGTCATTATAAAATATTCTCAGTATAAAATATTTGAAAGATCAGAATCAAAGTATCGTGTGAAAAGTGCACGTATAAGGTCTCAGTTTTTCATACTGCCTGAAGTTATCTGACATGCTCGTATCTTGATCATTAAAAATCTTATCTAGTGATGGCAATCGGGATAGCGGCTTAAGAGGAAACACTACGACGAGAGAATTGAAAAATATGTATTTGTAAAGTATATTGTTGTCACGCTGCGCCCGAACAATAACTATAAAAGAAATAAATACTTTGGTATAGGTCGGACCGAAAATACCCATGAAAAGTACACAAAATCAATGTTTCGTAGTCCCCTGATTTCTCCTCCAAAACTTAACCGAATTAATTTCTTTTTTCAATAAAAATTTAAGAAAAGCTATGGTTGTGTTCCTGTTTTCTTTGTATAATATAATCTCGTCAAATTTGTTTGCTAGATGTTTGAAAAGAGTGGAAAATCGAACCAACTTTTCAGGTTTATGAAGGTTCGTATTTCTTTTAATAAATTATGAAAATAAAAGAAAACAAAAATTATTGCCCTTCTGGCGCTATCCGGCAAGGAATCAGGGGACTACGCTTGTATGAAAATAAGGTCCATCGATTTCCTCTTAACAAGCCTTCCAAAGCACGGAGGAGCGTATAATATATAGTAAGGTATTTTATGCTAGCTGAGATCCCAATTGTGTACCATCCCCGGAGTTGCTTATCAGGTGTACCTAAGCGCTATAATCATTAATTTTAAAGCTTGCTTATTTAGAATCTAATGATATCATTAAATTTCGTTTCGGAAAGACTAATGCATATTTCAATTGTAAATTATGCTATATCAATCACAGGTGTTTAATTTGGTGATAGAAAAAAGTGAGAAATGTGACATTCTTGAGACGAGACTGGAGATTCTGCACCGGGAGATCACGTTGTCGATATATCGTAACGTGTCCCGCGGGCTGTTCGAGCGGCACAAGCTGGTGTTCAGCTTCCTGCTCAACATGGCCATATACCTTGACGCGGGGTTGGTCCATCCCGAACAGTGGAATTTCATATTGCGCGGACCAGCCGGCACTAAAGTGGTAAGATTAGCGTTTCTTGCATTATGAAGGGTTCACTGTCATAATTATGAATGACATATTTCTTTGTGTTAAAGATTATTACGAGTAACAGCACGTATCAAGTGTCCGAATCAATATTAGAATACCTACTTAAAGTTAAAGACACGCAAAACGGCTCATTTTTTAATCGTATTCTGCTAATTAACCCTTTGAATTACTTTATGAATAGCCGTTGAACCCTTTGAATTATTTTATGAATAGCTGTTGAAAGTATGTAGGTACCTAATTATTAAGAGTATTTGTAGCCTGATCTAACCTAATACGAAGTAACTTATATATAATCTGTGCAAATACCTTCAACGGTTGTTCATACAATAATTGACAAGCCTAAAAAAATGTTACCTTGATTTCATATTTTGTACTTAAAAAACTATGTCAATTTTTTAAATCAGTGATTGACAAAATTTCTGTATATTTTCTTTATTACACGTAGTGTATCACTTGCGCTTCTACATACGCGGGAGAAGTAAGGAAAACCATATCATATAGGGAACAGTTCCAAAGTGTCCAGCTGAAAGCAGTAAACAATAGTTCAAAATCCCCCCTAAATTGCGCTAGTGTCGCAGTGAGGAGCGTAAGAAATGAATTAGCAAATTCATGATATACTGCATCCTTTCTCTCTATATTAAGTTCCATTTTTGAAAAGAGCGCTGAAGCTGTAACAAGGCAGAAGACATTTCCTTGTTTATTATTCTATCAAAGACGAGCGACAGTTCTCGAAACTAGTCGGCGACGACTGTCTGTACCCAACTGTCGTTCGTCTCTCTGAGCCCTTTCGTTAATGTTACCACTTGCTAACATATTTACTTACATACACATTGTTTCTCCTTACCTTTCCCCTTTACACTCTTATATCCATATACGTATTTCTTTAAGGGGGATACATTAATTTTTCGGAGTCCAGTGCTGCCCGCATTTGAAATAAATAATTTATTTAAAAGGAAACGGAGATATCATTTAAAATGTTGTATGTGTGAAGCATAGGGCAATAACCCTTAAAAGACTATTTTAGGAACTAATGTTTGTCATAAGTGGCCGTTCGTTATCCGCAAAAATGCTAAGAAAAGCTTAACTGTAAACAATAGTTCATAAAATAATTTGAAGGGTTATCTAGGGCTTCACAAAGAAGCGAAAAAGAATCTTAACTAATGAAGAATTATGTTTCTTTTTTTTCTTATTTATTCAGTCATTTGATTCTACTTTCGTGCTTAAACTTTTGCATAAAGTTTTTCCCAGGCTAACCATCTTTCGGTACAAGCGGACAATTATCCCTTTAAAAGAATAAGCTACATAGGTACCTAAATGTAGATCTACAACTGCAAATGCACATTATTTAAAATGTTTATGCAAAGGCGACGCCCTGGTATCGCATAAAAATTCAAATGTGTATTTGGAGTAGTGCTAAAAAGAAAATGCCAGGAGCTTAAACAGAGACATGAAGAACAATATGGGCTATTGACATGATACCTCCTGCAGCTATAAGCACAGAATACAGTAAGAGTAAACAGAAAGGACTCTTCTAAGGTACGCGCAATATACGTCCCTGTTCCCCGCACCCGCACCTCTCCCCCGGTCCTTGACGGCCAACGTGAGAAATCGAGGCGAAAACGGGGGAGAGGTGCGGGGACGGGGAACGGGGACGCCTGGGTGACGCATATTGCGCGTACCTTAGGAGTTTCCGGCCTGTGCTATAAGGAAAAAAAAAACATTTTACAGGTCCCACATAAGAAACCTCTCATAGAGACATTGACTGACCAAATGTGGCTATCAGCCAACCATCTCCAAGAGACTGACGAAGCCTTTGAAGGCCTCGTGGACGACTGCCTTAAGAAGATACCAATAACATTGGGATCTTTCAGTGTGGTAGGTACATCAATATTTTTTACTTATACAACAGAATTCTCTTTGCATTTTTAAAAGGAAATATTCGCTTTGCATATAATATTTTGCTTAAGACTTTTTGTGTCTCCCAGACAGATTTTAGGCTTCCGTGCCCAAAGAGTGCCGACGGAAGTTCACGGGTCCCTATTACTGAGACTCCGCTGTCTGTCAGTCTGTCACAGGGCTCTATCTCTTGAACCGTAATAGCTAGACGAATATAAATTTTAAAAATAATTATGGACCACATTTTTCGCGACATCAAAAATCGAATAAGTTGTTAACTAGGTGTGGAAATTTTGCGACGGTCCGCCAGGCGGCGCGTCGCATGAAGCGCCGCGTGTCCGTGAACGCGGGCTAAGGGGTGTAAACCGTATATAGGGGTGTAAAAATGGTCGGTTGAGGTCGTCAGGCATAATATGCATGCCAAAACCAAGTATGCTCAAGGCTGTGCGAAATAGAGAAAAAGAAACGGAAAGCGGAGCCCAGGCTTCACAGCATTACAGCTGAGAAAGCAACTGGTAATACTCATACGCTGATGAGAGAGAGGTGTAAACCGTTATCGATGTTTGTAAGAATAATGTCAGATACACAATAGGCTTACTTACTTATATATAAAATTTAAAGTTAACAAATGGAATATTAATTTCAGGATATTCATGTGGATCGCCAAGAAAGAGGCGTTCCAAAAACAAACTGGAACGAAAAATTAACGCCGTTTGAAAAGTTAATGATTATAAAGTGCCTAAAGGAGGAAAAGCTGGTATTCGCTATTGCACAATATGTTAGCACAAGCCTTGGTCAAGTCTTTATTGAAAGCCCAACTGTACAACTGAACACCCTGTAAGTTACACACACGTTTTCCTAATATTTTTAATGAATCGGGTACTGCAAGTACTTCTAGAGATGTATCTTTCGCTCAAGAACAGTAGGTAAATTTAATAGTAGCACAGAATAGAGACTAATACTCACGTACAGAAGTCTCACTCAACAAAGAAATACGAGTATCTACTCAATGTGGTTAGCGATATGGTTTAATTTAGATCACGTCAGAACTCATCTCGTTTACATACCTAGACATCCATTGCAGGCCAATTTCTTTTTATTACTCTGGACATACGATTCGTATACCTGAATTTACCACCACGAGGGGCCGGCAGCGCGCATAGTAATAATGTAGGTACATTTTCGATACCTAAACGGGGAGTGACACAGGCCTGATAGTAGTAGTTACTTACTAGGTATGTAAGGCTGAGAGGTTAACTTATCGATTTTAATTGGTGATATTCTTAATTTGGTAGAAAGATAAACTTATTTCTTGAATAGATAAGACTGCATTATGCCTAGGAGCGAACCTTACACGAGGAGTATCCAATATTTACTTAGAGTACCTACTTATGTTACTAAAGTTAACTTTATATACGTGTGGATATCGTAGAAGGCGACTTAGGAATCTCGAGCTAAACAAAGCTTATAAACATCAATGAGACCTCTTTAACCAGTTTGGCCAGCGTGGAGAGTGTAGGCTTAATCTTCTGACTGCTCTGGCTAATATATGGTTCTGGTAGTACAGAGAGGGTCGTGCTCCTGCAGTGGAGAAAAAAAAAACCTTATGATGATTGCAAAATGTCGAAACGCTCAGCTTTAGACGTCATCATTATCTGCATACTGCAAGATAAATCAGTCTCTGCTAGTGTATCCCAAAGGCATCACAACAAAGATGCGATCGATATATTGATTAAAATATCGCTCGCCATATAAAGGGCAGGACACACAGGCAGCGAGCGAGCTAGTGAGGCCGGCGAACATAATTGCACCTCTTTTCATACTTTAGTTTACACAGCCAACTATATGAGCGATGCGGCCAAAGATATCCGACGATCCCAGCGATCCCATCGTTCACATCGCTCAGCTCTATAGTGCGCGGTGCTAGCACAGGTGCTAGCGAGCGAGCTCTATCTCGCTGTTCAAACTAGGGTTGCCAACTTTTTTTGACCAAATATAGTATTTTTGATGAATATAATAGATAGGGAACTAATTAAAAAAATATAGGTAGTACTTATATTTAAAAAAATATAATATTATACATTATTTCTTACAGTTGTATTTCTAAAGCCACTTTTCTTTTTTGGTAACTTTTGGTGATGTTGTTGAGAGACCATTCTAATCCTGAGTCTGATGAGTGTCTAAAATAATAAATAATAGTAGTTCGACACCTAAAATAGTAGGATACTATATTATATATTAGGGTTGGCAACCCTAGTTCAAACCGAACTCAGTCCAAACCGAAAACCAGCTCCAGACGGGTGGAACGTGTAATACAACAAGTAGCAGTTAGATACTAATTTTGTATGTGGACGGCAACCCTAGCTGGATCGCTCGCCCGCTTTGCTCGCTAGCTCTCTCGCTGCCTCGCTCGCTAGCTCTCTCGCCGCCTCGCTCGCTCGCTAGCTCTCTCGCGGTGTATCGCTTAGCTCATAGTTTCGTTCGCCTCGCTTCGCCTGTGGCCTGCCCTTAATTCAATGGAGGATAATCACACACGGCGAAGATAATATATTTTGATGTTAAGATGCGCAATATAATATGTATGAACAATGAACAATACGAACATAGTATCTTGACCGCGTGTGATAATAAGATTTACTTCATCCATTTAGCGATTGCATCCTGTGATTCCGTAAGAAGTAGTCGGGCAAGCAATTTCTAAATCTTCGAATAGTCCTTAAATATAGTCTTTTCTCAAAACTTTTTAAAATGTAAAGATAGAATTGGTTTATTCTTCTCACTGAAAACTTTTTAATTGACTATTGATGTCAAAGATGTAAAGAGAGAATTGGTTTATTCTTCTCACTGAAAACTTTTTATTTGAAGACTATTGATGTCAAAAATGTAAAGAGAGAATTGGTTTATTCTTCTCACAGAAAACTTTTTAATTGACTATTGATGTCAAAGATGTAAAGAGAGAATCGTTTTTTAAGTGAAACATATCTCAAATTAAAAAGGATTTGATATGATATTTCAATAAAAAGCAATATTTTTAAATAATAATTTATTAGAAGTGATCGACTATAACATTACTTGTCATATGTGAGATATCTTTTTCTACATATGTTCGACTATAACATTACTTGACATATGTGAGATATGTATCTTTTTCTACATATGTTTGACTATAATATTACTTGACATATGTGAGATATCTTTTTCTACATATGTTCGACTATAACATTACTTGACTTATGTGAGATATATTTTTTCTACATATTATATGTTGGACTATAACATTAAGTACTTGGCATATATGACATATCCTTTTCTACATATATGTTCGACTGCAACATTACTCGACATACATATTCTGTTCGACTATACTCGTACTATAACATTACTTGTCATATGTGAGATACTTTTCTATTTATTATACTACTGAACTCTTAAGGCCCCGCCAGTTCAGAGCCAAGAAAACTGTGAGTGTTTTTTAAAAATCACTGTAATTAAACTACTATAGTTTATTCCTCAAAAAATTTACATAAGAATTTTAAGGCTTTTCTACAGACACATACAATATCCAAAACACGATTAAGCATTATTGGCTCGATAGAAAAAAATCACAAATGTATCTCTAAATTTGCCTAAATTTGCCTTTATAATACATATAACTATTTTATACAATCACCTTTTTATATGAAAATTATACCTAAAAATGTATTATGCGAGCGAGCACGGCTCCAGGCCTTTCTTCGCTCTCGACGAATATTTCACTGTGTTTTATGTATTATTATTTTTTTGTATATATATATATATATATATATATATATATATATATATATATATATATATATATTTTGTAGCCGAAACGGGTAGATGTCTGTAGAATATCCTTAAGATTTTTATGTAAATTTTTTGAGGAATAAACTAGTAGTTTAAAATAACTGTGATTTTTCAAAAACACGCACAGTATTGCAAATTGTGAACCCACCTCGCCTTAAAGTACTTATCTTTATAACACCGTCTCAAACGATGAATTGTTTGTTTTTCTACCACATTTAAACTTAATTTTAGTTCTTTAAACTTAAGGTCACAATCAAATTGTGTCAAATAATACATTCAAAAAAGTCTAAATAGTCACAGTGATTTACACAACCACCTTTTTTACGTTACTTGGGTATATAACAGTAATAATAGAAGAAAATAGTAACTAATTATATTATTAAAGTAATATTTTTATATTTAACAAACATTATTATAATTATCATCGATATCGTATTTTTTTCTGGGCGTACAGAAAAAATGTACTAACTTATTACATACCTATTATCAAATATGTATTCAGACGTTTACTAAGAGTATATTTTGATATTACATATTGTAAGCTTTTAAAAGACGGCTGAAAAAATCGTCAAAAGAGCACCAATAACCAAATGAGTTATTATTTTATTTATAAGTACCTTACCTGTGTACCTTATCATAAATATTCATAAGCTCAACCCGCCCTGTTTTCCACATACCATCAAGGTAATGAATATTTAGCACTTTTGTCTATATAGATATTAACTAATTTGTCAAACAATTATAATTTCTTCTTATCGAGTCGAAATGATTACACTGTAGCTTCAATTTCAAATCACTTGTGACCAGTATGTGTTCACTGCGATCCACCACCTTCTGTCATGTCCAAGCTGCCCTAAGTCATGTACAATAGAGGACCTTAATAAAGCCAACGACAATTATAACTGAAATGATTTTAAATCGGTGTTATTAACAAACTTAGGTTACCTACCTAATAAAACATTTAAGAAGGTCGTTTTTTAAATATGGCGACTGTAACTGTTTATTTCAATGTTCATACTTTTTCTTACAAAGCTCTATTCAACCCTGGCAATATCTATATACTACAGTTTAAGTTTACTAAATTAAGCTTGGTAAGCAAAGGGCATGGTAATCCTTTTGCACGCCTCATAAGCGAAGCGCATGAGGTAGTGCTCTACTCTCGCCTTACAAAAATCAAGTGATTTTTTTAACTAATTGTGTCTCTATTTATTTTCTATCGCACTTTTACAATAATATTTACACATAAATGTCAAGGAAAAACACTAGTTTCAACACTTATGACATTTTTAAAAGACACTTTGCCTTTTAAATAAATAAAAACAATGTTTAATAAAATCATTTTGTGGACGTCCGTGTGTCTGTATTTATGGAAACTGGCGTGGTCACGATAACTCCCGAAAAACTTATCTGATCAAGTCCATTTTTTTTATACGCTTCAGTATTATCCAAAACTAAGTCCTTTCGAAGATCACGGTCTAATTCAATGTAGTTTAATCGTAATTATTATAAAAATACAGGTGACATATCTATCTATCTATATAAATAAAAATGAATTGTTGTTCGTTAGTCTGCTTAAAACTCGAGAACGGCTGAACCGATTTGGCTAATTTTGGTCTTGAAATATTCATGAAAGTCCAGGGAAGGTTTAAACGGTGAGAAATTATGGAAAAGGGAACGGGAAAGGGCGAAACGAAGTTCGCCGGGTCAGCTAGTTAAAAATAATTTTGGATGTGAGGTTTGTTGAAAGAGTTAATACCTATGTATGATGAGTACGAATGTGTAACTGGCAAGTAAGAAAAGAAGTAAAAAGAAATTTGAATAAAGAATGTTGTGATTTTGTTTGTTTTATTAAATATGAAAGACGAATAAATGTAAAAGAAGCGATAAGTTAGTTAATATTTTTTTTTAATTTGCATTAACTAATTGAGAATGAAAAGAACAATCAGTGGTAACACTTTTCTTGACATTCGTGACGTAGTCTTGTCTTTTCTTGTTTTTGCTTAGTTTTTTTGAGATTTCTTAAAATCTACCGGTCCGAATCGGTTTAAATTCACAGGAAATCTGAGTTGTATAGAACTCTTTGGAAAGCTACTTGTTTGGTTCCGATCGGTTTAGTTGTTCAAGAGTTATAAGCGGGTCACATACACACCCACACACACATACGGATAGGGTGCATGACACTTGCTCGTGAGTGGTCAGGGACGATTCCTGAGACCTTTAAACGTCGAGATCTGATGAAAACTCAACTTTTCAAAAACGGGGTGAAACTAATAACGTCCCGAATTTTGAAAATTTTCAATTTTCTTGAAGTTAAAAATATAAGTTAAAAATAATCTCCAGTCGTGCGTTAAAGCCGACACATACTTTTCTTCGTTTTAAGTTAGCAATAAAACAATCAAAATCAATTTAATTGTGAAAAATAAGATTATGAGGCGTGCACTTTTGGATTTTCCAAACTATTTTTAATTTACAATCATTAAAATTGTCTGTTTTCAGTTAATTCTAATATTAACTAACAACCGTAGCCCATTATTTGGTTAGTTAAAATTATAATTAACTGAAAACGGGCAAACAAACATAACATCCTTTAATAAGACCAGTAAGTACCTTACCTACTATGATTTTATAGTAAATCAAAGCCGTGGTCTATTATTTTTAGAAAAACAGCAAAATACCTAGGTATATAAAAATAGACAACAGAAAACAATATTAAAACTTAATAATAAAATAAACCGAGAAGGTTCAATCCGTGATACTGAACATTGTCCCCCGTCCATGTAACATAGCGATTGTGTACATGTGTTGATCTTTTAGTTTTAATATAAATAGCAAACACTTAAAAGCTTAAGCTACATCATTAGGATCCCAGGCGTATTTAATTTTATTCGATCCCAAAGCGCTCAAAGCTTTCATGTCCTCATCTGGGATAGAGAAGTTAAGGGAAATATTCTCCTTAATATGTGCTTGTGTTGTTGATTTTGGGATTACGGGTATATCTTGCTGCAATGCCCAGGCTAGAAGTACTTGAGCACAAGTCACATTCAGTTTCTTAGCCACTTTATTGACGACCGGGTCCTTCATCAATGCCGTGTTTTTAATCGATGTACCGCCAAAAGAACAGTAAGCTTGCAAAATTATATCGTTTTGTTTACAAAACCTTAACAGTGACTCATCTTGTTGGTACGGATGCCATTCCACCTATAATGCAATTTGTTATTAATGCACCTTCATTCTTAGAATAACAAGTCTATATATAAATAATATAAACGTGCATACCTGATTAACTGTTGGTATAACGCCATGGTTATTGTCCATCAGTTGGTGGAGGTGCCTCAGTGTAAAGTTCGAAACCCCAATCGCGTTGACGCGGCCTTCATCGTATAACTCTGCTAGAACTTTCCAAGTAGCATCCCTGATGCGTGCGTTGGTCATGTCATTGGCCGCAATCCGAGCAGCTCCAGGGAAATGGATCAAGAAGAGGTCTATGTAGTCCAACCCCAAATTATTGAGGGACCTCATATAAGCGCTTTCTACAATTTCCTTGTTGCCATAGTCGGAAGGAGCTATAAATTCAAAATAATATTTGGTAAATATTATTGAAACGTGTTTGAGATATTTTTAAGACTCTTGTGACCATGCCTGGGGTTGTAACATGCAATAGTGTAGACGTAAAGCTTCAATCGCCATCTTTAAATCTGTGGTAACGTCCTTTTTAGATGGTCCGAGAGCTGGTAGACATTTTTGGGAAGGTATTTGAGGCAAGCTGAAATTTTGTCTCATCCTTCTCCTATATTACCTATAACTCCGAATTGCAGACCTGGTTTGGGAGTAGCGGGGCTAAATAAACCCTTCAATTTTCAAAGGTTCGGATATTTTTCATAAAAATATATCCTTGAGGCAAACTGTAATTTTTACTTGTTATAAAAGAATATTTGAAGATTAAAAAAGTAAGTATAACAGATCATTTAGTAAGGTATTTTTTGATTTTTAAAAGTTTATTACACATACATACCAAACCAACATATTTAAAAACCAAACTAATTTAACCGAACCGACCAATCTGAAGTGAATCCTTTTAAACAAAAAAAGTATTTTTCAAATTTGTTTACAAATGACGGACATCTTTTACCTATATGCTTTTAAGAAAAATACAGACACAGAATCACGTCTTTATCTCTAACGGGGCAGACAGAGCCTAGGGTGGCAAGGCCCAGGCTACTTTTAGCGTGATGGTGGGCATAAATAAATAAAAAAATAAAATAGTCATTTATTACAGTAATCTTGGTTACAACACAATGCTAGGACTTCCCAGTGAGTAATCTAATGATACTCTTGATGGGAATAATCCGCTACTTCCTTTAAAGGTATACATTAAGACTACATTTATAATGTACTATATTATACATATCAAAAAGAAAACAAAACAAACAAACATTTTTTAGGTATGGCTGTGTGACAGTGTATGTGCGTGTGAATATGTGGTAAATAATGTAAAAAACGATTTTGTGTGTGTAGGAGTTGTGTGAATGATAATAAAGTAGGTATTTCAACTTGTGTATAGATGATACGAGTATAAATGCCTTAGCTTAGTGAACTTGAATAAATATTGTATGACTTTAGATAGGTTTAGATAATAAGTTTTCAATATCATCATAAGTGAGACCATCCATTGGATCAAAGTTTTTTTGCAATTATATAATTGCATAGGATAAATTCCAAGAATAGTATAGTTTGTTACATATAAAAGTGGATAAGAATGGGTATTGATGTTTAGCAAAAGCAGAACGTACAAAAGGAATGGAGGCTATTCTAACCTTTCTTCTTTTATTTTGGAGAGTTACTTTATACGGCAATGTTTTATGGTAATTTATGATCAGGTTAAGGACAAAAATCTTTCTACTGAGAGAAGATTACTAATTTTGTATAGGGAATCTGCGAGATTTGAAGTTAGAGATGGGCAAAGTGTTTATGCCCAAACGGGCATATTGGGAATATTCCTGGCATTTTGGGCATAAATCCATAAATGTCCAAATAAATGCCCAATCACAGGGCAGAAAAAAAATACAAAGCTGAAAGGCGTTTTTTTGGTATTCTGAAGGGCATCTATGCTTTAAAATATATTAGAAACGTTTTTGACACCATACCGCACTAGATCAGATTAGGTTTAGTTTGTAGTAATGTAGTTTAATTTCAATTGTATTTATTTATTTTCTCCTTATTAAACAATTTGTAGAAAGGTTATCTATACTTATAGAGAATTAACTGCCTAAGTGGTTCAAAGGCGTTTGCCTTGTGATCCACAGGTCGTGGGTTCAAATCCCACTGGGAAGCTTGACTGTATACGTTTCATTTTTTGCCTTCGCAAATATGATCATATATCATCTTTTCGTTCTAAGCTTAAATGGCACCTATCCGTGAACGCAGACAAATGCGAATTCTTTGCGCTCACTTTTCAATTCTTTTGAGTAAATTTTAATTTCTTTCTGACACTCATGCAACTTCGTTATACTGATAATCTTCTCCTTTCTGTTCCTCCTCATCGCACAAATTTTATGACAAGCTCTTTTACTTTACAAGCTATAGGTCTCTTTCTATATTTTTTTCTTTTAAGAGAAGAGTGCACTCTTATCTTTTTGATTGATGTTATTATATTCTTTATATTTCACCATCATCATTTATTATTTATATATATTGCATGTTTGTATATATTTATTTGTTATATGTATTTAGGGTATTAAAGATAGTCTTATGTACGTATGTAGGTATATTCTATGAGGTATATTTTATTCAATTGTATATTATATATTGTATTATATTATATAGGTATAAGTAGGCATATATATTATGCACATATTTTAATACTTTATTTTGTATCTAGTTTTTTGAGCCGCAACATGATTCGTATCTGTTTATACTTATGGTTGTCTGGGAGAGGAAGCTTTTAGCGTTAAGTCCGCCAATTGTACCCATTTTTTTATTATGGAACAATAAAGTTTTTATAAATAAAAAAATAAGCATAGGTACTTTGTTAAAAGTTTATTTATTTTTATTGCACAATAATCTAACGATTATAATACAAAAGGTAAAACTTATTGCTAAACATTTTCTACCAGTTCACATTAGGGACGTAGGATATTGCAGGCTTGAATCACCTGATTATTCGAAAAGAATGATGATTCCGTGCTTAGGAAGGCACGTAAAGCTGCGGGTCCTGGACGCCATCTGTTTTTGTTTAAACCTATCCTCAGATTGTTATACCCTTTGGGTTGCAGAGGTTGAACAGCAGTCACATAAAAACCAGTAACCTCGTCAAATCACCTAGGTAGGTAGCGGACGGAAGCCTGGGCTTCGAAGCGTTACCACTGAGAATGCAACCAGGAATACGGTTGGATGATGATGATGATGTTATCTATGTACATAGAGAAATAAATTTAGGTGGTGCGTAATTATATGAATAACGACTTGGTATTACTTGACACAAAGTGTGTGCAAACGCTATGATATGCTTAAAATGCAGGTATACGACAAGTGAAATGTTAAAGTTTATGAAAACAATGATGTTTTCATCAACTTTAACGTTGCACTCATACCTACTAATCATACATTGAAAGTAGGCTTCGTTGAATTCTTATCTGTTTCTTTGCTGGGAGGTGTGAAAAGACGTAATTATATGTATAAATAAGCAAACGGACATCAAATGCGATATCAACAAATAAGCACCCTCGATATTTGTAATAATTTTTTTTGACAGTCTCATACATTTTAGATTTCGTATGGACTTAACACAGACAGATTTTGACGCAACAAGCATCATTTATGATTGAGAGATAAAACCGAATAAAACCGCTATTATATCAACGGAACAAAATATATTCGTTTTGACGAATTCTTTGATTCCCTATCAACTTGTTATAACATTTCCTAAAAATAGGTAGGTAATGCTCTGGCATAATATTTACACCACTTTACCCGTCGTATGAATTGACAGGTCTTAGTAATTTTTTTTTACTGGCAAATGTTTGTAGACCTAATTATATGTTAAAATATGTAAGCAGAAATGAAATGTGATGTCAACATATGCGCACACTCATACATTAGTCGAGAGTAGTCTTCTTTGACTGCTCATCCAAGAGCCTAAACTAGGTACTGATTTGGGAGTTGGCCCCGGAACAGGAGATATTCGTATTGACAAGTTCTTCGATACCCCATCAACTTGTTATAACATTTTCCCTTAAATAGCATGCCGGGTATTTACACCCGTCTATGGAAACAAACAAATTGACAGGTATATGTTCACATTTTTTACTATTAACAATATTGTTTATTTTCAATGTCAAAATAGAATAAAAAAATAATATCGACATAAAAAAATAAATGCCCAAGGGAAGGAATTTATCGGGCATCTATTGGGAATATTCCCAATGTGCCCAAAATGCCCGGGCATTTGCCCATCTCTATTTGAAGTACATACCTTTATAATGAAGGTGGAAAAAAGAAATCATAATAGTGATGGGTTGCTAACTGCAATGTTTTTTCATTTCTCCCAGTCCAGCATGGAAGAAAAATATTCTGCCTTTAAGTTTATGAAGGAAAATATTGACTATCAACAGTTTAGCAATCTACTTACACAGTTTCGTTGTCACGAAGATATCTTCCCGCTCCAAGTTGTGTTTTGGCAACAATGTATGGAATGCTCGTCGCAGATAACCTTCATTTCCATAAACTGCAGCTGTATCTAAAATATTCAACAATGTTTAAATAATAAGAACTTTTATTTATTTATTATTTTGTTATTTCTTATAAAATCACTTTGCTTTTTACTATAAAAAAAAGAATATTTAAAAATTACATACCGAACAAACGATATCCAGCTGTTAACGCCCAATCCACAACATTCATCATTTCATCATCACTCTTAATCCTGAAGGTGCCCACTGCAAAATAGATATCAGTATTTAGCAGTAACCCTGTTCAACAGGTAAACAGTAATATCATAACATAGTTTTTATAATGCCTACAAAAGCAGCTTGTCTTTAATTTGATTAAAATATAAATACATAGATGTACTTACGACCAACAGCTGGCATCAGATTCCCATTATTAAGGGTGTATTTTGCGTTATACGCCGCAGTTTTAGTGCTTGCGGCCATCTCGGAAAGCTGACACCGGGAAAACGTGGCCTCCGCCACCCTAATACACAAACAAATAAGTACAAAGTAGTATTTAGTTTATAGTTGACATAGGTAGTGACTACTTTATTACTTACTCGGTTTTCGGTGAGACTAGTTCCGTCTTTGTGACGGTCACTGAACGTGAACACTGACCTCGCTTTGAACCTTCACTGAAGTATTCGGTTAAAAAGATGACGGTCAGATGACTACTGGAAAGCAACTTCGTTCGATCCCTAAAAGCAACTATCTCGCCTGAAGTTTAAACACGAACTGAATTCATCAACTCGCAGTGGAACTTCTGCAGACCATGCTGCAGGCAGACTACAGTTTGTTTTGTTATTCTAATCTTTGTCGGTATACGTCTGCGCTAAATTATCATGTCACTTGATGTTATGTTACAGAATACAGAATGTCACAGATTGGACTGACACACTCACGACGACGGACACTGACAGTGACAGCCAGACTTGACAACTGCCCTAGTGTTGTACATTCAGACTAAAAGTTAATCAATATGTTGCTCTTTATAATCATTTAATTTTATACGTGTCATATTAAGAAAGAAGAAATTTTCATTTGACCTGTTGTTTTAAGTTGGAATGGCCACCTGTTTATCAGCTATATTTATAGCTGTATTGTATGTAGGTATCTGTATTCTGTAGGTGCAGTGTAGCTGCAACGCAGACGACCGACAGTCTGTCCGTAGTCTGTGCAAATAGGACCTATGCAATTAAATGCAGTAACAAGCAACAACGTATACGTAGTCAGGCGCACAAAAAAAACCGTGTAATTCTGCCCGAACGCGCCGCGCCGTGCCATACACCACACCACACAAAAAGTGCGCGAGAAAAATAGAACATTTGTTTCAACTTTAACGCGCGCTAACAAAGACGGCGCATATTTTAGCCTGCAATCTGCACTCGTGTTATTGATGGACTGGTGGACACTCTGGGTGGACATAACGTACGCGGTATAATTAAAAATCAAACGAACTTACCAAGTGAAGTTCGATGATAATTGTATGAACAGATTCATTCGAAGCGATTTATGGTAAACCCTCCCAGGTGAAGTAACGGACTAAATTCGCTAAATTGATTTCAGTTTTTTCTTTTTCCTTCACTCGTTTGTTTACATTTCCCAACCCCTAAATTTGAAATAAATTGCAATATTTCAATACGTTAAACTAAATGAGCAAACAAGAAGTCCACCACGCATTTGAATATTGCGATTATTTCTTCAAATATCTTCAGCCCAGTACAATTAGGTCATCCGTCACACTTAATCATCCAAGTGTAAAACACTGAAAACGACCAGGCAGCGTACCGTTCTCCGGAATCTCGCCCGGGGCGCTGGTAGAGCTAAAACCGGCACTGCGAAATATGATATGTCCTCGCTGATCCTACTCCGCGGATTTGTTTCTTATCTTTCAATGAAAAGCTTGGGAAATGAGTGTAATTAATTATTTATATTTATTATAGTTCAGTTTATATTGTATTTACCTCTAACAGCTTGAACAAAAATATCTTTAAGATTTGAATTTGTTATTAAAGGTAACAAAATGTAATCGACTCAAGTGGACGTCTCGTAGGAGACAACATACATTTTTTGATTTCTTGATACAATTTTTGTGACTAGTTCCATGGCTTAAGCAAAGGCATACATAACTTTATCAATTTTCTTTTGTTAAAACATCAACAATAAGTCATGTTTAACATGATTGTCCGGATTTTTCTGCTTCTGGATTTAGAACGAGACCGTTACATATATATACGAGTATGTCGCAGTTGGATGGTATAAACCGCTAATACACGAAACCTCTAGTTGTTTGGCATTACAGCTCGGTTTTGTTAAACAGCCGAATATCGTTCAGCTGGATTGTCTAAGATTGCGCAACGTGTAACGTTCATTGAAACCGCTAACGATGTTTCCAAACGACTAGCGGTTTTGTGAAACAGTAGCGGTAATCCGCTGTTTGACGAATCCGTTAAACAATCCAACTGCGACACATGCATGATAAGATTTTTTCGACATCGAATTTCATTTCCCAGATAACTATTTACGATTTTTATTGCTATAGGTTTGTCCTAACCTAGTAAAATGGATAGAACTTTTCTAGCACTCGCTGGCCGCTGCTGCGGCACGCTCGTTTCGCTCGCTCGCCATTGCCACTTCGTAGGCATTCTAAATTGTATATAATTTCTTTAGATAGAATGTTCAACAACTTCTCTAGCTGCATGGATGAATACAAGTCGTTCATTCCATTTCGCGTAATAGGGTTCGCTGTTTTACAAAACCGAGCTGTAATTCCAAACAGCTAGAGGTTTAGTGAATTAGCGGATTATACCATTCAACTGCGACATATACCTATCTCAGTCACTAGGGACATTATATTTTTAAATCCCTGTATAAGCACAGAAAGAGGTAATATTGAATTTATTTGACAACAAAGTAAATATTTCTTGCCCTCGGTTTTGACAAAGGTAATTTCATTTTTGGAAGCTTCCCTTAGCAACAAGAAGTTATATTCTTGTAATAGGAATTTGTTGCACTTTCCTGGTTATTTTTCGAGGTAGACGGCATTAGTTCCTCAGGTCAGGTGCAGACTAGACAATTGTTGTTGTTCTTACCTTTGGAGACGCTCACAACGACGCTGTGAGTGGCAAATGTTAGTGGCGGGTTTCTAGGCCGTGGCCGCCCGGCCGGCCCTCTATCCGTGCGTGTCTAGCGACATCAGGGACATGTCGAACAAGAACTTAATGTTTAATATTAAATTAATGCATACGGGAATTAACGCGAAACGTACCTTTTTTTATTTATTTTGCTGAGGTTTCGTTCGGGTTTCACCGAACGTAGTCCCAGCTTGACTGAAGCAACGATGACGCCTACGCCTCCATCTGCCCGGTGTGATCTTCGTCCACCGTCATATTGTTCATTATCCAAGTACCGTCACACACTACACTCACAGTGTCCCTATTCCGTAACGCAACGGTATTCTGGTGGTTAACCGATTGTGCACCAAACCGGGGCTGTGTTTTGTTAATCACTGGATTCCACGCTGCTGACAATTTAAGGCCATCTTCTGGGTTGAAATTGTTAGGATGTTTCTTAATTTCAATCGCCTCACGTACCATCCTAGTGCGATAGTGGCAATCGCCAGCGAGGACTTGCGTACGATGAAATTCAATCCAGTGATTAGCGCCTGCTTCGAGTAAATGTTCTGCAATGACCGATTTGGTGATTTGTCCGTTCTTTACATCGGCGATGTGCTCCTTGATCCTCTCAGCTATAATAAATAATAATGCAACGCGATAGTTTAAAAGTATTTAAATGTTTATTTGATTCAGAATTAAATGTTTAATATGGAACTGTCCTTTCTTTACAGTACCTAATCTCTCCGAAAGTATAGGATGTACCCAAAATTCTCTATTTCTTCTTCTTTTTCTGTACTTCAAGTATAAAATAATACGTCCCGGGTCCGTCGCACAGTGGGCTGAAATTACCGTTAAATAGTTTTTTTTAAGTGACGCTTTTTAGGTTTCCGTAGTCCACAAGGAACCCTTATAGTTTCGTCATGTCCGTCCGTCCGTCCGTCCGTCTGTCTGTCCGTCCGGGCTCGTACTCCGCCGCTACTGCACCGATTGTCACGAAAATTGATGGAAAGATAGATATTTAAGTTCCAAAAGTTGTTTTTTAAAATTATGAAAAAAAAATTTATTTTAGCCAAAATGAAAAGTGAATTTAAAAAATTAAATTGGACTAATCTCAACGTGTGGGGTATTGTTGAAAAGGTCTTTTAAAATCCAACAAAAACTGCTTTGAAACTATTTAGATCAAACCCCCCCGTCTTGAGATAATCTAAAACACAGTTAAAATTTGAGGTGGCCCCCACCGTAACTTTTGAAATATGGAGTCGGTGTAATAAATGATGATATCTCCATTATCGCACATTGCACATACTCGTAATGTCCTCTTAGGTTATTTTAGATTTTTTTTACATACTCGATGCTAAGGTCAAATGTGCGCTGGACTGAGAATGTGCGCCTTTTTTTTAAACTTTAACAACCCATTTTTATTGTTAATTTTTTATTATGCTTACATGGATGTATAATGTATATAGACATTTGCGCAAAACAATTATGTGCCATATTAGAAAGTGAAATTCGCTTAAAAGCTCATTAACTGAAATCTGAAATAGCTTAACATCCATGTTAAGCTTAATCTACATCTACATCTACACTATAATATTATAAAGAGGAAGGATTTGTACCTATTTTTGTATGTTTGTAATGAATAGGCTCAAAAAGTACTGCGATTCAAAAAATTCTTTCACCGTTGGAAAGCTACACTATTCCCGAGTGACATAGGCTATGTGTGTACCACGGGCGAAGCCGGGGTGGACTGCTAGTATTAGATAAAAACGGAAAAAATAGATATTTTTTTCTTAAGGTCTGCGCTTCACCGTATTGTATTTTATGAACTCGGGAAAACTTGAGGGGTCATCATGGGACTAAGAACTGAATAGATGCTTGACATGTTTCAGCTATGCCGATACTACTTGTATTATTCCTCTGGTATTTGTTTTGAGCACGGGATCTGATCCCTTTGGAGCATTTCAAAAATTCGCGACTGAAATGGGAATGCGAGAACGGGTGCGATCTATATCATTAGGCCAAGGTCAAGGACCTGTTGCAGAAAAAATGATTAATGCTGCCAAACCAAAAGGAGACTGGGTGTTCTTACAAGTAAGAATAAAATCAATACATTTTAAATAGCATAAGACTCAATTAAGAGAACTGAATTCTAAGATATTTTTTATGACAGATACCCAATCAAATCGTGTGAAGCCGTGTAAAGGTCAGTTCACACCGAGACGCGAGGCGACGTAGCACGCACTTTGAAAGAAATATAGAACTTGTTTACTAGACAAAATATACTAATTTCAGCGACAGCCGCTATGCCGCGCTGCGCAGCGCTACGTAGCTCGGCGCAGAGCGGGCTCTCACTGAAATCTCACTATTTTTGTATAGGTAGTAAACCAGTTGTATATTTCTTCCAAAGTGCGCGCTACTTCGCGTCGCGTCGCGTCTCGGTGGGACCTGGGAACTGATCATAAGAAATAGTAAAATAGAAATGAATATGGATTCTTCAGTTTGTGTCTGGAATTCTTAACTTTGTATTCACGGTATCGTCACTTTACAGAATTCAACTTTATAAGCATTCAAAATTTTGCAATACAATAAAAAACTAACATCCTAGGAATTTTTAAGAATTCAACTTTCTGGTCCTAAATGATATTTAATAAAATTCTTCACTGATTCTTTGTTCACAGAATTGCCACTTAGCAGCGTCATGGATGCTTAACTTAGAGTTAATCGTAGCAAACTTAGGTAATGAACAAAGTTTGCCTAATCCAGAGTTTCGACTGTATCTAAGCTCCATGCCCACCCCAAAGTTTCCAGTGTCTGTCCTGCAGAACTCTGTTAAAGTTACTAATGAACCACCAAAAGGACTAAAAGCTAATGTTAAAAGAGCATTGATTGAAATGGAAGAAGACTTTTTTGAAAATCATGGTATGTATTTCAACTTTTTTTTAGAAAACTGACAGTGTTAATTTTAACTAAATAGGTACTTAAATTACAGCATTTTTTATTCACAGTACTGGGCCAAGATTGGCGCACAATGCTGTTTGGTATTTGCATGTTTCATGCTATAATTCAAGAACGTAAGAAATTTGGTCCTTTAGGGTGGAATATCACCTACGAATTTAATAACAGCGACCGAGAGTGTGCAATGCTGAACCTGCAGATGTTTTGCGAAGGGGGACACATACCTTGGGATGCTCTGGAATACATAACTAGTGAGTTCGTTTTAAATTAATAGAGCCTTTGTTAAAATTAAATTTTTATAATACCGATTGGTTTAATAAACCGGCCAAGTGCAAGCGCGAGTTAAAGTCGTGTGGAGAGTAGTTTTCCTGTAATCTAAAAGCAATTAACTATATTTTGTATTTTTTTCAAAATTTGAGGCTCTGTTGTTTCAGTGATCGGTGAGAGGGGAGGGAGGGGGGGGGGGGGGGGGGGGGAAGGTCAATATTCGTCTTCTTTCTTTAATAAAATCAAAACTATTTATTTTACAAGATCCCATATCAAGGTTTGCAAAACTTTATTTTTTTATTTCCTAAGTTGTCCTCTGAAAATGACCCAATGAAAATGGATCATAGGATTACACCATCCTACCAAATTTAACTGATTCGGTCCAGTAGATTCGGAGAAAATTGGCTGTGACAGACGGACGGACAGACAGACGCACGAGTGATCCTATAAGGGTTCCGTTTCTTCATTTTTTTACGGAACCCTAAAAATAATTGTTAGAAAGAGTCATATAGGTACGTAATACCAATCTGGTACTTACCTAAAATTAATAATATAATTTGCGGGTTTAATATAGGTAATTATTTGCAGACAATTGCATGGCTTCTATAATACAATAACATTTTCTCATTAAAAGCTAGGTATATATGTACTCGTATATCTCCTTGTATGTTTTAAATGTTGCAATTAGCTTACGAAATTCGTTTTCAGGCTCAATTACTTATGGCGGACGTGTTACGGATATGTGGGATCAACGCTGTCTAACAACAATATTAAAATTGTTTTTTTCGCCGCCTATTTTAGAAGAAGGTTATACTTATTCAAGATCTGGTATTTATTACTGCCCCAGAGCAGAAAAATTGGAAGAATTCCGTGATTACATTGAGACTTTGCCAGTCATTGAGAATCCAGAAGTATTCGGTATGCATGATAACGCGAATATAGCTTTTGAGGTAAACAAACTTAATTGTAATTGTAAGAGCTTTGAAAAGCCACATATGCATTAAAGATTTCGAGGGGCATCTAATTATTTTCAGGCAATTTTTAGTTATTAAAAACCTCTTACTAGTACATACTAGTGAGAGGTTTTTAATAACTAAAAATTGCCTAGTCACATGACTACCAACCATTACGGAAACTGAAAGTGAGCAGGAATTGAACGTATACCAAATCAAAGACCATAGTTAATTCTTTGATATGCATCAAAATCCATCTCTGTCGATGAATGAAAAAAGATTTTTAGTATTAGGTATAGAGTAAGGTGCATTGGGGTAATTCCGACAGAAATTTCTATGAGATGACTAGAGGTCTATGTGACAGTTAATTATTCAAAGTTATTTTTTATTTACTGTCATTATTGTTTAACCTATAGGTACTCAATAAGATGGTGTATTACTAATTAAAATTAGAATCTTAAACATGTTATTAGGTTCTTTAAATTAAGCATTTAAAATGTTAAGTCATATTTTTTTTGTATTGGGGTAATTACGAGCTATCTTGGGGTTATTCCGAAGTCATTCAAAAGTGATCCTTACTGCAAAACGACTTAAAGTTTACATTTATTTTTCAACCGTAATTACCCCTTACACAAAAAACCATCACATTTGTCATTAGTATAGCTAATCTAATTTTTTTCAACATTTTATTTCGGAATTACCCCGATAAAAGATTGTGGTTCTCAACATTTCAGTAAAATGACAAGGAGACGAGACCGTTTATTCCTGTTGTCCACCCCCCCTAATAATATAATAATAAAATAAACTTTGCTATAAAAATCGATATCTGAGGTTCCATGAGGTCTCTGAGATCGAATATGTTATAAAAGTGACCTAAGGTGGCCGCCATCTTGAACTTTAAGTTAAATAATGGATCGATTGCTTTGAAAATCGATATCTGAGGCTCCATAAGGTCATCTTAAGGCGGCCACTTTAGGTCACTTTAATAACATATTCGATCTCAGAAACCTCATGGAGCTTCAGATATCGATTTTCAAAGCAATCGATCCATTACTTAACTAAAAAGTTCAAGATGGCGGCCACTTTAGGTCAATTTTATAACATATTCGATCCCAAAGACCTCGGGGAGTCTCAGATATCGATTTTTATAGCAAATGTTCATTTCGCAACCATAATTAATGTCTTATCCTTTAGCAGAATCACCCGCTTATGGGGGTGGACAACTATTCCTGTTGGCCACCCCGTGGACATCGGAAATATTTGGCCACCCCCCGTGGACATTAAAGCTCTGCCTCATTTCATATAGGTCCTTCCTCTGATTTGGAATTTCTGAATAAAAATAAATCATTAAGGCGTAATCAACATTTATTTTAAAGAAATACTTAATACTTAACCGTTTTTGACTACTTGGTTAAGCACTTTTAGCACAAAATAATCTTTCTACATATAATTAAATCAGTACTTTTAAAACGTTACTTATCACCAAGATAGGAACTAACAGTCTCTTAAAAAATAATTCACAGTGAGAACTGACAAAAACTGGAGCTAAGCTCAATTATTTTTATCTACTTACTTTATGGCACGAACTTTTAATTAAACGCAGACTAGATAAAAAAAAACATGCTTAAGACATGGTCTAAAAGCCTTACTTAATTAATAAATTAAGCATATCACTTTGGTTTTTAATCAGTCAAAATAAATTGTATCTCCATCATTACATAAGTGATACTGTTTTTCATTATCTTTTTTTTGTATATCTATCTTCTTCACTATTAATGACTCGGTAACTACATCAATATCTTTTTTTTTTGTCATCATGAAGGTTAGCTGCTGCTGTGATCTCATCTTTTTTAAGAAGTTGATTGAAAAGCGCGTTTCTTCATGCATTGTTGTTACTGCTTCTATGAGCCCAATATAGTACCTCCATTTTTTTCTGATGAAATATCTGACAAGCACTGAATCATTCACTTTGTAAATTTCCTTCATGGTAGTGTCCTCTTCTTGAATTTCGTGTACTATGTCTTTATTTTCCAGGTCTTTTTCAATGTCGTCTCCGTTAGCTCTTACAATGTGTCGTATATCTGGTTTTTTTTTGTCTTCGTTATTCACTTGATTTTCTTTATCATTTAATTTGTAAACTTCCTTAAAGGCCAGGTCCACTTCTTGTTCATCTTGAACTATATCCATGCTTGTATGTTCTAGTGGCAATGGCTCATCCTTGTCATTTGTTGTTGAGTTTTGTCTTGTAGTCATATTTTTTCCTCTCATAAAAAGATCAACGCCGTCTTCGTTATCACTTTCATGACTTTTCTGTTCCTTTTCTTCGTCGTTTTTATTCGCTTTATTTTCTTTACCTTTACTTTTTTTGCCTACACCTTTACCTTTAGTAGAGAGGGGATTCGGATTTATGTTAGTCAGTATCTTGAGATCTGTTGAATTTTCATATCTTTTACTGTATTTCACATCTTTTGTCTTATTTTGTGACTTTTGTGTTTCTTGGTTTTCTTGAAAATATTCATCCATGGATTCTTCACAATCAAAAATATCAGAGTCACTGTGGTCGCTGATGATGTCTGATACACTAGTGATGCTTTCAAATGAAGGCTGGCGTTTTCTTTTCTTCTTATTATTTATGCCTGAGGGGCCTGGCTGGTCTTTTTGCGCTTGTGCTGTTCTATTTTTTTTGTTGATTGAACTCTCGTTTTTGGTTACTCTTGTCCCTTTTTTAAAATCATTTTTATTTGTTTTTGTTAGCTTTTTAGTCCCTTTGGTTTTTTCCCTTTCTTCCAAAATTTTTTTAGCCATGGTTGCAGTTATTACTTCAGCGCCTGTAGTAACACGTTTCCTTTTTGTCAAAGTAGTATCCTTTTTGTCCTGTTCGATTTTTCTTAGCACCAGTTCTTCAAATGTGCATGATCGTTGGGGTTGGGGTTGATTTAATGGTGCTTTGACGATGATTTGATTTGATATAATGTTTAATTTTGTTGAATTTTGTATTGACTTAGAATTCTTTAAACATGTGGGTAATTGAGTTGGCTGATTAGCTACAAATCTCAAAGTCTGGACATTGGACTTTGATATTTCAGACAGCAAGGTAACTTTGTCAGAGCTTGACTTGTCAAGAGCATCATAAGTCACCGTAAGATTGTTAAACAAATTTATACAAAAAGCAGTACAAATTTCTCTGAGTGACTTTGGGCTTACAGGGGCACGATGTGCTTCTGATATCTTTTTCTGGTATCTTTTATATGCATCTGGATCAAACTTTTCCACGGGTATCACTTGTGCATTGAATGGATAAATCCCAGCTTTTCTAAACCCGCTTTTGATTACATCGGGGCTTGTTTGTTGCCAAGTATCTGCTAGTGTTTGCGAGAAGATTTTTTTTGGCATTTTTGTGCCAACATTTCTACGCTGCCACTCTACCAGTTTGGCGTCCCATATAGATTTGAACGACTTAAATACTGCGAGGTCTAGAGGCTGCAGCAAATGAGACGTATGTGGCGGTAGTTTAAGTATCGTTATATTGTTTTCGATTGCTAGCTGCACAACTCCTATATTGACGTGGGTTGAGTGACCATCATAAATAACAAGGACCGGTCGCTCTTCTCCCAGATTTGGGATGAGTACATTTTTGAAATAATTTAAAAAAATTGTTGTTTCCATCCACCCTTTAGCACTGGTCGCATAAGCTACTTGAAAATCGTATTTAGCGGGGTCTTGCTCAGCCATCCATGTATCCCAAGTATCTTTCCCTTTGAAAACAATCAAAGGCGGCAACTTCTTGCCGCTGGCGTTTGCACCTGCCAACACGGTTGTGTTTTCCTTTCCACTTCCGTAAGTTGTTCTTGAACAAGGTTTGTTTATTTTACCAACAACTTTTGTTTTGGATGGATCCAGGCACATTGATGTTTCATCCAAGTTCCATATGGCCTGGGGTCTTTCAAAGAGATTCAAATCTTTTAAAGTATTTTGCAGTAAATCAAAATATTCAGCAATGACGAAAGGATCTGTCATTTTTTTTCTCACGTATTCTACAGACTGTGCTTTTTTGATAGACAATCCATGTCGTTTCCGAAAATTAATGAACCAGTCTGCACCTGGGACATTGTTTTTAAATGGCGTTGGAATTTCATTCAGCCGCACATATTCAGCGACAATCTCCATTATTTCAAGTCTTGAAAGTCCAAAACCCCATCTTTCCATGACTGTAATTGTTTCGGCTAATTCGTTTTCGTCTTCTAAAGGTAAAGCAGTTGGTCTACCTGCATTTGGCCTGAGATTTCCTGCACTTGCTTTAATGTGATCAAAAAGAGTCGTCATGGGAATATTGTACTGTTGCGCTGCACTATATTGCGTCATTTCGCCATTTTTTACTTTTTCGATGGCTTCAGCTAAATTTTGTGGAGTGTAGGTTTTAATCTTTGTTTTTACGTAAGTTCGGGGCATGGTGGGTCTGAAAAAAAAAACTTATTTTAATTATAAAGGGATAAATATCACTCCATAACTACACCACACCAAATTACTCAATATTATTTGCCAAAGATTACTTATAAGGTTTAGGTCACGCTTAAGTAAACTAAATCAGACATAATTTCAGTTTGTTTACATGTTGAGAACCAGTGCTAATTAGTATGAAAAAGCTATTTGGGGTAATTACGATATAAACGTAAATCGGAATAACCCCTGTGGGGTATTTCCGAAAAATAAATAAAACCACAGCTACGACGTTGTCTTCCTTTCACACATTCGCAAAAAACGATTATCTGTTATAAAAACAAACACTCATTTAAATAACTTACCAGAATTCCGAGAAAAATATGTTGGGGTTATTACGAATCAACGAAAATGGCGCGAAAAACACTTGCTTCAGAAAACTTGATGCTACGCACGTGTTGTTGACAATAATGACTCACGACAACTGACGCGGCCAGGACAATCAAGATGGCGGCTGGCTAGATTAGTGTTGCCAACAAGAAAATATCACTCAGAACGGTAGATTTTTTAAAATTTCGGAATATACCCGTTTTCAGAATTACCCCAATGCACCTTATATATAAAAAGTAAACATTGAATTTATCTATTAGAATATTGTTTGTATGACATTAATTTTTTATTTATTTACATTGAACATTTAGAATAGTATCTAGTTATTAAAATTAACGAATATTAAATCATCGATGGAAAAATATATATACTTAATCAATGGAATATAAAGTGTAAAATAAAATAATGAATTGAAATTATAATAACTGTAAGTATAATGTAAGTGTAATATAATCCATTTGTTAATATTTTCACGCCTGCAGGTTATATAAATCATGCAAATAAATGATTAAAATGGGTAGGCCAAATCATCTGGCTACTATGGCCAAGTATGGCGCTGGTAGTACAAAGAGGGTCGTGCTCCTGCAGTGAAGACTAAAAAGGACCTGTTGATGATGAAATAATTCTATTAAAAATAACAAAGAATCTTATTAGTGGACCTGAAATGCATAGCGCCACCGAATGTTTTATAAACTGTGATAGGGACGATGCCAAGTTAAATTTAGTTCCAGAATTTTTTCGCAATATGGCGAGGTGATCCACTAGCTTATTTGTTAACCATGCTAATAACTGAACTATCTACCGAGATGGATTTTGATTATAATTTGATGTATGTATGACCTTACAAAGTCATTTATAATTTTTTAATTAATCCTAGTTTGACCAGACATTTTTAACAGACCGAGTCGCTATATATTTTTAAACATACGAATTTTGATATAAAATACTTTTACTACTTATTACTCAGGTACTTTTTATATTGCTGCTAATAGTTTATTTTTTTGTTGACAGAATAAGGAAACCAATACATTGGTACAAACAATAGTAGACGTACAGCCCCGTTCAGGTGGTGGGGGTAGCGGTGACACACCGGACCAAATTGTTTGGCGTATTTGTGATCAAACTCGTATCACGGCCCCCGTTAAAATAGATAAATCCCTCATGAATCCGGACTTAATGATCCCAGATGATGCAGGTCAATTGCATTCGTTAACAACAGTCCTCATACATGAAACAGACAGATTTAATACCTTGCTAGCATTGATACATTCATCATTAAATGAACTGCAAAAAGCTATAAAGGTATTCATTAATTTGCTAGTATTTATCAAAATGTTGTTAAATTATATCATAGTTAAAAATAAAAAGGTTCATTTTATTTTAGGGTATCGTCGTTATGTCTGAAGCCTTTGAAGAAGTATTCATTGCTTTCCTTAACAACAAGGTACCTGCTATGTGGCATAAGAAAGGCTACAATTCCCTAAAATCATTAGGCAGCTGGATCCATGACTTAACTCTCAGGGTGGATTTTATAGAGGTAAACTCGCAGGCTCACGCAATTATTTATTAATTAAAACGTAAGGCATAGGGGCGTCGCAAAGCTTTTTGAATTGCACTTGTGAAACTTAAAAATGAAAAATTCTCAGGTACACAAAAAAAACAACTCTTGCTTGTACCTACTTATTTGTTTATTCTGATATTTTAATAGGTACCTACTTTTATTTCAACAGCAATAAGTTCACTGCTGGTCTTTTTAAAACTTACCAACTTTATTTTTTCAGAAATGGTTGATTGATGGGAAGCAACCTAGTAGTTGGGTGTCAGGGTTATTTTTCCCTCAAGGATTGTTAACCGGCTCTCTCCAGTCGTACGCCCGTCGTTACCGCGTTCCTATCGATGCACTGATGTTTGATTTTGAGCCGATACCTTTCTTTCTTTCACAAGATGATATTTATAAGCAAAACAAGAAGAAAACAAAGGTAATAAAACTATGTGTTACAATCCATCCAATCAATGTGAAAGTGGATTCCGAGCTTTTTGCATTTTTATGTCTTACCTACGAGTCCTACGACACTTAAAGAAGTGTATGTATGTAAAGACATAGGTACAAACTAATGCTGGATTAGAGATCTGACTTTTGTAGATCTTCATTCTCTCGTTCAATAAAAAAGAAAATACGTCGAATCACGTCGGGTGTGCCAATATAATAGGGGTTCGTTTCAAAAAAAAAATGCCAATGGAATGAATCCTACTGATAATTTCAGTCATTCCATCTTCCGAAACGGAAGCCTATTTTGACAAAAGTCGATTCATGAAATGCGATAGACTCAACTGTCATCATCATCATAGATAAATAATATGGAAGCACAGACGCACTATAGACCTGCATAAAGCGTGGCCACCTTAGTGCATCTCGTTCTATCTTTGTGTGTTGCCTGCACCCATATTTTGCACACGTCACAGAACACTATGGTTACTAACTTATAAGCTCAAATAAAACCCTAAATCACCTTTAATCCCTAAAATTAATAACTTCTTAGATCGTTTTGTGGTTTGTTTGACCCAGATTTTGACAATAAGCCAGCTTATAGCAGCTACGTGCGCCAATAGTGACAAAAAACATATCAGCGTTTCTTTCACACTCACGTTGTCCTGTATTTGACAGTCTCTTTCTAGCAATATCGTTGCAAGTCTTGTAGTGGTAGGTCTGTGTATGGAAGGATCCTTCCTTAATTATCTATGTCATCATGAACTCGATTGTGCATAAGCTGACATCCCTCTTATTAGAAAATAAAAAAGTGAGGCGAGCGGGAAGTTCAATTTATTTAGAGGTAGGTGGGTAGTACAGAATCTTTTAAATATTTTTATTTACGAAAAATAACAATGCACAAGCTCGGGTGTGCAAATATTAAATTACAAAATTAAATTACTATGTTCTTAAGGCGATTTGCAATACTCTGCGTGTTTTTGAAAAATCACTGTTATTAAACTACTACAGTTTATTCCTCAAAAAATTTACATAACTACAGACATCCACAATAGCCAAAACACGATTGAGAAATTTTGGCTCGATAGATAAAAATCACAAACATGCCTTTAATAATACATATTATTATTTTATACAATCACCTTTTTATATGAAAATTATACCAAAAAATGTATTATCTAAATATTTACCTAGTCGTTTTGGCTACAAAAAATAATAATAAATATAATACAAAAAATAATAATAAATAAAACACTGCGAAATTTCGTCGAGCACGGCTCCGGGTCTTTCTTCGCTCTCGACGAATATTTCACTGTTTTATTTTTTTATTATATTTATATTTTTTTATCTAGCCAAAACTAAAATATGTAGTCACATATTTAGATAATACATTTTTTGGTATAATTTTCTTATAAAAAGGTGATTGTATAAAATAGTAATATGTATTATAAAGGCAAATTTAGAGGAATGTTTGTGATTATTTTCTATTTTTTCTATCGAGCCAAAAAATGCTCAAACTGTAGAAAATCCTTAAATGTAAAATTTTTGAGGAATAAACTGTAGTTGTTTAATTACAGTGATTTTTTAAAATCACTTAGGTTTCTTGGCTCTGAACTGGCGGGACCTTAAGATCAGAGGGTCTTTTATCAGGATAAGAACCAGAATCATGTAAGTCATCATAAGTCATCAGTATATATATATATATACTGGTAATAAATCGTCATATTGCGAATATACTTAGTACGTAGGTATTTTTAAATCACTTTTAATAAGTATAATATTATATTCAATGTGATGTTTCGCGTTAAAGGAAGAAGGGGAGGACGTTTATGGATCGCTGGAGCTACCCGAAGACGGCATCAATGTCCACGGACTGTTCATCGACGCCGGCCGGTGGGACATGCGGAATAACTGCTTAGTGGATGCATTGCCGGGTAAAATTTCAAACGTATAATTATTCTTGTATGTAATCTATGCGAACTAACTTCTATTTTAATTGCAGGTCAAATGAATCCTCCGCTGCCAGTCGTGTGGTTTAAACCAGTGCTAGAACTGCCAAAGCCCGATCCTCGCTATGATGCGCCTCTATACAAAACATCCGAGCGTGCGGGCACCCTGTCCACTACAGGTCATAGTACGAACTTCGTACTTCCTGTACTACTGCCTGCTAACGAGCCACCGTACTTCTGGATCATTCGCGGCACAGCCCTTCTTACACAGATAACAGACTGAAACAATTATCGTTCAAATTAACACAAGTCTTCAAGCGTGCATCTGCTTTCTTGCTTAGGCTGGGAGCAAAAATAAAGTATAATGTTGGTAACAGCTATATTCCTCTCAGGCTGTCACTAAAATTTCTGATCACCTTCACACCTCTATTATGTGTCGTTTACGAGTATCGTCTTGCTAAGGATAGGACCTTACAATACTTGGATCCAGGGACTGAATAACCCAAAAAATACGATATCTTTCAATTGCAGTATGACGTCATAACGAAAAATAGCGATTACCGCTTTATTTCGATACACAAATTTATTTCAGTACCCTAAGTTTTTGTGTACAGATAGAAAAAGGTATATTTCGGTACCGGTACTTGAACGTTAATAAATAAAGGTATGAAAGAGATAGAAGAGAAGAACTGGTGACACGCAACGAAAACAGGTTCTATCAGGTTCACCGACGCACGCGCTCGTGTCTTACCTACTCTGGATCGCACCCGCACCCCTCGCCCCACGTCCCGCAACGGTCGATGCTTTGTTTTTCGGTACCGATATCGGATAAAGGTTAAATAACGGTATGGCCCTACCTTTATTTTATTAATGTACACTTATTTTATACCGGTACTGTAACGTTATACCGTAACCGCTTTCAGTCCCTGCTTGGATCAGCCTAGTTCATGAAAAACCGATACATACATACACTCATACATGAAGGGTTCCGTACCTCCGTACAATTTTTTAAAATGCTGAAAAAACACTTTTCTTGTTTGCCAACCCCCTTTAATTTTTAGTATTTGTTATAGCGGCCACAGCAATCCAAAATCGGTGAAAGTTTCAAGTATCTTAATGCCATTTAGCAAGACACTTGTTTTCACCGATTATGCATACTGTGGCGGCTATAACAACAAATACTAAAAATAAGATGCGTTTTTAACTCTGTTATTTTTAGTATTTGTTGTTACAGCGGCCAGCCAGAGTAATACATAATCGGTGAAATCAAGTGTCTAGTTATTACGGTTCAATAGATAAAGCTCTGACGTCCGTCTGTCAGTCAGGACGGACAGACAGACAGTGGAGTCTGTCTCTCAGTAATAGGCGTTGGCTGGCCCTTTGAGTACGGAATCCTAAAATGGATAAAGATGTGTGTTTAACTGTTTTTTATTCAAGAACTCCGATGAGAATGTATTATAATAAAAAATAAAAATACAATTAAGGTTGTGGTAATGTATTAAAATATCTGGAGCAAAAATTATGATTCCTATATTATGTACTGTTTTTATTTTTTAATAATTTTGTTTTGTTTTTTGTGGCGGCGAACATGAGTGATTTTTCAAACTGGCTTTGGGTTGGATCTCATCTATCAGCACGGAACAGCACTTTCCTAAGCTGCTATCCTTTTCTGTTGCTGTTGTTTTCTGCAGCACGGCCGGTGCTGAAGCGTTCCGTCGCTCTCTCCCGCTCTAGCAAATGACGCTTATGAGCGACAGAAAAGGATAGCAGCATAGGAAAGTGCTGTTCCGTGCTGATAGATGAGATCCAACCCTTAAGTTGAAGTTAGAAGCAAATGACCTTGAAGTGGCGCCCTCATTTTAAATAAATTGTTAACTCGTAAATGTGGTGAAAATTTTCATATTTCTCAATGTAAGGCACTAGATAGCCCTTTAAATTATTTTATGAACCACTGTTGAAAGTATTTACATTAGTCCGTCTAGCTTTAAAACTTTCCTCCACCAAAAGTTTAAAGCTAGACGGATCACCAATAATAGTTTAAACGGCAGTTCATACATTAATTTAAAGGGCTATCTAGTGCCTAACATTGAATATGGAAATTGTCACCATATTTACGAGTTAACAATTTATTTCAAATGAGGGCGCCACTTCTGCTTGGTTTACCTTAAAGCTAGCTACCAAGCTAAGTTGTCAAGAGTATAAGGTCAGAAGAGATAATTCCAGCTGTATTGTGAGTGAAATACTAAATGATTAGGCGCTTTGCGGAGGAAAGGGGCGGCAGTCTTTTTGATAGCCAAACAATATACCGCGTCTGCCCGTAGCGAACTCCAAGCACACGCCGCGCCGCCGCCGGCTGCGTTAGTGTATACAAATTGGTTTGTGTGATCCGGTGCGGTCAGCCACGCATGGGTCTTTATGCCCTCTGTGTGCGTTCGTAGTACCCACTTATAGGATTCATTTTGTTTTTTCGTTCGCGGCGAAATTGACCGGCCCAGCCAGCCCCATCGTCTGCAAAACGGCTTAAAGGTAGGCATATCTACAATTGTTTTCTCTATCTATAGTTTCTGTACTGGATTTCAAACATTTTGTAATATGATATTTGTATATACTTATAATTATTTGTAAAGGTTTATAAATATTGCATTAATTAAAAATCTTATGAAAAACATGTACACATTTTATTTCTTACGAGCTTATCTATTTTATAATATTTAATTAATTTCGACATGCCGAACAGTAAAATCGGACACAAATATTTGTAATAAACATAGGCTTTGAAGGAACATACAGCAGGTTTGGTGAGACTGCCAGAAAACTTTGCACTGTGTTGTAATCTTGCCTGCTCGATCAAAATCAAGCCCTAGTTTACAGGACACTTATATACAAATTGAATATATCAGCAAATTTGCATATAACACATAACGGGTAGGTTTGGATTGAGACTAATTGCATTATAACAGCAGGTGGGTTTGGATTGAGACGAATATATATTTAAAACTGATTTATTCATTAAAACTGGTTAAAATCTTCGTATATCGAACAATCTCAGAAAAGAAATGTACGATTGTTATGAAGAACATGGAAAGGAAAATATAATTAAATCTGGCGAGTCCTGTGTGGAGGCGACTTGCCCAGTCGCGTTTCACATCATTACCGATAAACACTACACTAGATTACGGGACAAATTGGCAGGTCTGTATACATTGAACACGTCACCTTAGACCTGCGTCGTCGGGCCCTGAATATTATAAGTTACGTGATTTATAAACAGCGTGCATCTAAATAATTACAAGTATCTCCACACAGACCTACATATGCTCAATTATATTACTTGTGAAAGTGAATGAATATCACAGTACTTACTGCTGTTAATTTACAAAGTTGGTGTTGAAATTTAACTCTACTAGCCCTATATTTAAAAACAAAAAAAAAATCTTAAAACCGGATACGTTTACCTAACTAACGATTTGCTAAAATTCGCGTTTAGGTGATTGATAGTTTCCACTGTCTTACTTTCGTTTTTTGCACTTTTCGAATCGGTAAGCACGTTTAATTTAAAACTTTTTATGGAATTACAAATCAAAATCAACTTAATAGATATCCATAGATAAATTGTTATACTACAAAATACCCTTTTATGATTTAAAAAATATTATTGAACTGTAAAACATTGACCTTTGGACCACAAAATAATGATATGATCGCTCGAATTACTGCGAGCTCGACGGTGTAGTCTCGGCAGCAGCAGGAATCTGTAGAAGAGCTTTTCTTTAAATTCGCAATAGCAAAAGGTAGTCCCTTTTTGTTAGTTCAGTTTTGATAGATACATTATGTGTTTCTATTAATTAGTAGTTTAAAATTCGTGTTGCTGCTTAGACTATGTGTAATAACGGCTAATATAAAAACTAACAGAAAAAAATAATTTTCTAAGAAATTATTATTTTAATAATTTAATTTTTACAATAAACACATTACAAAACACTGTACCCTTAGAACTGACCGATGAATAGTGTACTTACAATAATAAACTGACTGAATGCAGAATACAAATAGAAAACTTTCTAAAGCAATCTGTTTTTTAATTAAAGTTGCAACTTAATTATTGAAGTTATAATACACATTTGGAACATACTACATTAACACATAAGAAAGAGAACATGCTTCATGTGTGCCATTGCTTTAGCCGCAACGTGCGCCGCGTCACGTCACGCTCCTATCGACTAACCTACCTACCATAAACGATAATCGAAATCATTGTGTAAATATTGGAAATCTTTAGAATACGTCACAATTCAAATCCTGGCGAATTTCACAAGAATGAATCTTAAATTTTAACATCAAATCACACAAGACAATAAGTAATCATTCGATCTAAATTACATAGAAAAAGAACGGAATGAACAATGTTTAGCATTGATGGGTGAAATTGCCCTCTGAAGGGTGGGAAATGCGGCGCTTGTCGGGTGTGTGCGAGGCGCGGGGGGGAGCGTGCAACCGCGGGGCGCCACGAGACCCGGCTGACACGCCCCACCACGACTTCCACTGATCGGGTGTGTGAGGGGCGCGGAGGGGAGCGCGCAGCCGCGGGACGCCGCCAGGCCTCGCCGACACGCCCCTCCACGACTCCCGCTGATCGGGTGTGTGAGGGGCGCGGGGGGCAGCACGAAGCCGCGGGACGCCGCTAGGTTCGGCTGACACGCCCCACCACGACTCCCGCTGGTCGGGTGTTTGCGGGGCGCGAAGGGGAGCGCACAGCCGCGGGGCGCCGCCGGACCCGGCTGACACGCCCCACCACGACTCCTAGTCCTCTGACATAAAGGAATTCTGCGACTTGAGCTCCTCTAGCCGGGAGATCTGCTGCCGCAGGTACATGATCCTGCACACACAAATGTTACGTCACTCCACTTCGCTGAATTAAAAATGGCTCATTGACATGCGCCGACTTATGGTGGTGGGGACCATACTTTGGCAAAAATATACTGCTAGAAATCTGCGATAAGAAGGTCAACATAAGCTAATATTTAACGATGACAGAAGTTTGACGGCAGCGCTTTTGTTTTTCATTCAGTCTCGAATTTCCCTTTGTCCAAAGGGAAATTGAAGACTGTCTACTATTCCCATTGGTACAATTCAGATCACATGCTATCGTTGGAAACTACCCTAATACTTCATCTTGAAAAGACCGCGAAGTGAATGAATGAATGAACTCTTTATTGCACCAATACAAAAAAAAAAACATAGGTACAATGGGCGGTCTTATCGCTTAGAGCGATCTCTTCCATACAAACAGTAGTGTAGTGTTAGTTTTCAGTGGTTTGTTTCTATTTAGGTTACATACTAGTTTATAAGGAAAATGATGTCGACATAAGAGTACGTACTTCTGTTCCTGTAGCGTGGCCTGGATCTCGGTGTGGCGCACCAGCGAGCGTGAGCATTTGAGCTCGGCCGACACCCGCGTGCACTGCAGGCAGCCCAACTGGTACGCCTCCTCCGTAAACTTGTTGGCCTGACGACAACGACAATTTTTTGTATTGCAACCTTTATTGAGTTAAATACTTAGGAATGTTAAAATGCATCTAATGCAAAAGTGTGAATCAGCTGGCTAGCTGGCGCGTTATACAGGGTCTAACTAAATATACTGAAACTATTATAAGAGTGAATACAGTCCATGATATTGAACAACTTTCCCCAAGGAACACATATCAAAATAAGAAAAATAATTTTTGACCTCTCATACAAGTTGACCGATCAGCTGATCCGAGTTTGTATGAAAATCAAGAAAATATTTTTCATATTTCGATATGTTCCTTGGGAAAAGTTGTTCAGTATCATGGACTGAATTCACCCTTAAAATAGTTTCAGTATATTTTAGTATAGTACGTTATATACAACGTTTTAATGAACTAACGCAAACCTCTCAAATGGTACCTCAGCCCATGAAACTGATCAACTTTTGTTCTACAACTTTCACGAAACCCAAAAAAAAACTTGAATTTTCATACAAATTGATTAGCTGATCTAGTCAATTTGTATGAAAATCCGAATTTTATTTTTGGTATTTTGGAAATGTTGTAGAACAAAAGTTCAGTTTCATGGGCTGAGGTACCATCTGAGAGGTTTTGCGTTAGTTCATTAACACGTATACACATCCCGCTGTTGTGTGTTTTTATAAATCCAACCTAAAAACTAAAGTAACTTACGTTTAAGAAAGACGATTTTCGCATTTAGAGCTGTATGTATATTTTTTGCAAACTACTTCTTCAAACAGTTCAATTGAAAGATTATTACATGCAGCTAAAAACAGTCAGTAAGTCGTATAAAGGAAAGTGTATACAGTTTAAATTTTAAGTTAAAATTGCCAGAATCGGACCTTGATATGCCTAACGGTAAATTCAAAGCTTATATAAAGAAATTACTATGCGAGAAGGCTTAAATCTTTGTACCTTAAAGACAAAAAAAGACACAAATGTCATAATTTGCGTACATTTGGTACATATTAAATTAACTAACTGACATTAGTTCAATTTTACTAATGGTATCATTCTTAATTTATAATTATGACATGATAATGTATTCTCAGTCCACATATCTAATTTTAATATCAGTTTAGTTGTAAGTAAATGATCTGACGTCAACAACTTTTATGAAATCGAAAGAAAAATGTGACAACAATCAAGTGATACAAACGATTATCTGAAGATAATTAAACGATTTTGACTTTTTGTCATTTTTGACTCGCGCATAGCAGGGGTAGGTTATCAGAAATAAAAATTCACAATAAAATAATGTTCAAAAATACAAACTAGCTAAATAAGTCACAGTCAGCAAACACCTGTCCTGTATCTACAAATTAGAATGTAAACAGGGCAAGTACCTGTTTCTCCAGGATATCAGCCGGCCAGCCCGTGACGTGCGTGGTGAGGTCGCCACGCACATAGTTGACGAGAGAAGGCGTTAGCATCGGTGGCGCGTGGTGCAGCGTGCCGCCCACCACCGATGAGTAACTGCCTAGGCATTCCACTGGAATAATAACAAACGTCAATACATATCAATATAATAGTAGCACTGTACGTACAAACTGTAAATTATGTATTATTATTACATAATAATAATACAGCCAACCAAAATAGGAGCACCACATTATATTTCAAAAGTGATCTGAAGCCCTTTCATGAGGTGAATTAAATGTCGAGAGCGCCTTAGGCCCCTGTAGTGGCCATGTTATTAACTACAGTGCTGGTCATATAGTTAAGAACGCTTATTTAAAGGAAAGATTTTTACAAGTATAACTAATTGCATGTATTTTTTTGTATTTCTCTCGGTATCGAACAACATTTCCATACTAGCAGTTGATACACATGATTGGCTAAAAAATAAATAGATAAACTTTATACATTCGATCTAAACCTAGTATTACTTCTCTATGGCTGGTTTAAATAGAGAACACTCGGTAGCTCTGTGGTTCTAGGTCACTATTCGTATAATTTTGGCGCCATTTAGTTCTGTAAAAGTCTTATAAGTGTTTGCTCCATATAAAAACAATGGGTAAAAAAAATAGTTGTGAAAAATCTACAAGGGAAGTAATAATAAAACTTCGCGAGAAGAATTGGTCGTATAAAAAGATAGCCGACCATCTGCAATGCTCAAAAACAATGGTATTGAACTACTTCAAATGTTCCGCGTGTACCTAAACAGAGAAAGTCATGTCGTCGAGATGATCGAAATATCGTTCGTTTGGCAAAACAAAATCCTTTTATAGGGTCTAATGAGCTGAGAAAAGAATGTTTTGGTGAAAACAACCCTTCAGCAATCTCGGCACGCTCTATTCTAAGACATTTGGTAGAAGAAAAGTTAAACGGAAGGATAGCAAGGGAGGTGCCCATTTTGAAACGGTGTCATAGGCAAGCCCGGCTTGCATTTGCAAGAAGGTATGAAAACTGGACAGTTAGACAGTGGAAAAATGTTCTTTTTTCTGACGAGACAAAAATAAACAGAGTATGTTCTGATGGAAAACGATATGTACGACGCCCACAGAATAAATCATTCGACCCTAAGTACACAAAAGTGACATTAAATCATGGTGGGGGAAAGCATACTGCACGCTTAAAGAATTTCTCATATCGCAATCAGTTTCTGTCTTAGATTGGCCAGCTAACAGCCCAGATCTAAACCCAATCGAGCATCTTTGGTGCGATGTCAAGAAAAAGGTTTCAAATCGACAGTGTGGCAATTGAAGAGAGCTGTACGACGTTTTCTTAGAAGAATGGAACTGTATCTCTCTTGCAAAATGTCAAAAATTGATAGAGTCAATGCCTTGCCGGTGTAAAGCAGTAAAAGCCGTGGTCATGCTACCATCTATTGATTAAAACTATTGATTTAAAACGCACTACAGTGCGTAGAGAAAAAAGCAAATTAAATTAATCACATTAATGTGTACATTAATGTGATTAATTTAGTGTCGTATAAAACAACTCTCGAGTAGTTTAAAAAAGCGTTCTTAATTATTTGTCCAGCTTTATTACTATTTAAATTTGTTACTATAGAGAATAAATTAAATTAATGAAAAAAATAGTCAACGATTTTATTCTATATTTCTAATCTCGTTTGCTCTATTTATGTGGCTATTTCATAACATACCTAGTTACTTCTAAGAATGAACACAACTACTCATGACATGATTTAGATAAAAAAAAACTGGAAGTTAAAATCGTTCTTAATTATATGACCACAACTGTAAGTATTACTGGTAATAGTAAACATTGATGACTATAGTTAGTCATACTACATGTGTGGTAGAGGTTTTTATTTGTCAATTTACATGGCTGGTAGTTTTAAAATATTATTTAAAAATTCTGCGCGCCCCTAGTCACGTGCCTAGTTTGCCTTAAAGATAAATTCGCCTCTGTGAAAGGGCCTGTAGTTGTTAATTGACTTACTTTTCCTAGGCAGCGCCTGATCTAGATGCAGAGGCGGTGCGTGCGGATCCGTGTTTTCGGAGTGCGTGGGCGTGGGCGGGCCTTGGTCGCGGTGCGGCGTGCCGGTGCCGCTGCCCTCGCCGGTGGGCGTCGCGCCGCCGTTGTTCGCCGTCACCGGCGGCGGCGCCGCCACGATGCGCGGCAGTGCCGCAGCGAGCAGAGAGCCGCTCTGTTGATAATGATCTTCACAGTGTTACTGGACTCGTGTACAGTCAAGTGATAACGGACCAGACCCCTAAATGGTCGCTTCGTTTGTATCGAAAACTGGTCATGTGGCTACGATTCCTTTACAAGAACGAAAGACGGTTACTGCTGATTGGTACACAACAGTTTGTTTGCCGGAACTTCGTAAGATTAATCCAAATCGTCGTATAATCCTTCACCACGATAATGCGAGCTCACATACCGCACGCAAAACAAGCGCGTTTTTAAATCTGGAAAACGTGGAGTTGATGGACCATCCTCCGTATAGCCCTGACCTGAGCCCCAATGATTATTTTACATTCCCAAGAATTAAAGATATGCTACGTGGTCAACGGTTTCACGGCCCAGAAGAGGCGGTCGAAGCTTACAAATTAGCTGTTTTGACTGAATCCACTTCAGACTTACTGTTTCAATAATTGGTTTGATCGAATGCAAAAGTTCATTGACTGTCACGGAGAACACTTCGAAAAACAAAAGTAAACATTATTATATTATCTTTGTACTTTTTTCTATTACCGATCTTTTCGGTGTGACCCTCGTAACTATATAGCTACTTCACTATTGATATAGACATATCTATGTGGTGAGTGGTGACTTTATTTTTTTTTATTTGTACTAACGTTATTCATAGTCTGTTCATCGCCGAAATTATACACATAGAGGACCATGGCACAGCGAGATCTGCTCGTACAAGGAGCTGAATATCCTCGAAGACAGAAAAAGTTAAAGTTTAGTTACCGGCTGATTAGAGTCAAGAACGACAACCGGCGGCACGGAGTTGCTGTCCGCGTTGTTTCGCGCCGCCGCGCTGTTATCCCGCGCGCCGTACGAGTTCTCCGACAGCGGTGTACTCCGGTCTGGAGAAATGTCCATGTCTTGTAATGACTGTCCATCTGCAAGTTGATATAAAAAGTAAATTAAGGAGTCTTGTAATGACTGTCCATCTGCAAGTTGATATAACAAGTAAATTAAGGAGTCCTAATTACAATGAAGGAGGTATGTATCAAATGGAGCGCCTGGTGACTTGTTAATCGCGTTTATTTTATGTTTTGATGTAATTTTCAAAACTTTAAAGATTTTATCCTCCTGGACTATATGTTGAGTTTGCAAAATGTGGAATTGTAAAAAGTTGAATATTTTTTTAAAATTTCTTCCTCAAAGATCTAACAAAAAGACGTATGACCTTTGATAGCAACATATACGGAAAATGCCATTACAATATTTCTGAACATAGATTAGCTTACTAATTAATCTTTAAAGAAATAAGTATTGTTTCCGTACATCATAACCTATTTATGTAAAGTTCCAATTAACCTGAAGAGCTAGTAAAGTGATTACATTAAGGGGATACGTGCATTTTTTGGGGTCCAATGCTGCTCCCATTTCAAATATATTATTTAAAAGGAAACGGAGATATCATTTAAAATTTTGTCTTGATCAAGCCCTGATAGACCAAGATAATCTTTCAAACTATTTTATGAATATTGTTTTATAAATAGAAATAGTTTGAAGGGCTTGATCAAGACAACATTTTAAATGATATCTCAGTTTTCTTCCAAATAATATATTTCAAATTGGGGCTGCACCGGGCCCCGAAAAATGCATGTATCCCCTTAATGAATTGGAATAAGCCAACATTTGTCGTTCCCAAGCGCTAGACAGCCTTATTTAACAAGGGCGAATGTTAGTAATGGGTTCAACTAGTTCACATTGACTGTCACGCACCCTGTGCAAAGGGCATAGGCCTTGAAATGAGACTTACCTTTGCCTTCGTGCGCCAAAGTAGAATGTTTTGGTCTTGTTCGGTCGTGGGGCTCCTCTTCTCTGCCGCTGTTATTCCAATACCTTTCAGATGCGTTATTGGTTCTTTTACTAGATTTTTCAGACTCTCTTCTCCCCGACCGAGAACTAGACCTCTTATCACGATCTAGATAAAAGACAAGACATAGTTTAAAAAACAAAAACTGGATTGCGGAAAAATTCTTCCTCAAAAGTATGTTTATCCAATTAATGCAAGCTCATCAGAGAGTACCTAACAAAGAATAATGTATATATTTTTGAAATGTGTAAATTAAGTCCTTTCAATTAATACGCGGTATGATTTGATTTATTTTATTTTTAAATTTATTACTTTATGCTCTATGGAGGGCGCCATATTAAATTTAGTGTGACGTTACATACCCTATAACCAGCGGAGAGCCAAAACGCTTCCAAGGATAGGTACCTCATCTGTATATATATATATATATATATTTATATACCATTGATATCATGGAAGATAGGAGGGAACAAATTAACATACATACATAGCGGCAAAACACATAACCCTCTTTGGCTTAGCAGTAGTCGGGTAAAAAAACAAGTTCACATAGGCTTTACAAAACTATGATATTTCGTGTATATTGTTTTCTATCCCCTTAAACGAAAACTTTTGTTAGTGTAAAATAATTTACGTGTTTTCCATCTAATGTGGATGCAACTACACCCTAAAGCAAGGATTATTATTTTCGCTAGATAACAGTTTTTCGGCCTACGTCAGATGACTTTAAGGCAATACTGACTCCAGCGTTGGTCACTAACACATTAAAAAGAAACAACAAACGCCATAGCTCAGATTAAATATAGGTCCAGATACCATATACGCCACCCAAAAGTGATGCCAGTTAAAAGACACCAAAATTGGTGTCTTCGTTCTTAGCCCCGCCCACAGCTTGTCATTACACTAAGGAAGTTCACGGCGTCACTAGGTAACGACACGGTGTTAAATTATTGTAAAAATGACTGATCGTGCAGCGAAATCGTGCAAAAATTACACTAAAATAAAATACCAGGAGACGGACATCACTTTTCATAAGTAAGCAATTTTTCGACTAATTCCTACGTATTATTCGTAAAATTATTACGTAAAAATATTGTCAACAAACCAACGCCATGACATTAAGTGTTGCCAGAGTGTGGAATATTTTTACCATCTCTTATTTGAGTCTACAAATCGTATGATTTAGAGAACAGTTTATTGTATGTATGTTTACTTGTACGTTTTTCTATGTATGTTTGTGTGAGATATTAACGTTAACATTTTCATATTGCGCTAAGAAAAAAATATAATATATTAGTAAGTAGGTATGTATTGATGAAATTTTGAAGTATTTATATAGGTATGAGTTAGTTATTGAGGATAAAAAGTTAGTCGTCATAATGTTATTACCCGACTGCGCCAGAAGGAGGGTTATGTTTATCGAGTGTATGTATATGTATTTCTTTGGCACGCTCTACAGCCTAAACGGCTTGGAGGATTTTAGCTTGAGATGTGTCATTAGATTTGTCCTTATTCTGAGTGACATTAGATATATTAAAAAATTTAAAAATTTTGTAAATGGCGGATTTTTGGCGCCAAATGACATATTTTTTCATTTCAAATATTTTTTCATTTAAAACCAATCAAGTGGTTTATCAAAAGAAACGATTTTATTTAAGGATTACAAATATATATAACCTACACGTTTTAATGTAATTTGTAATGAAAAATACTAAAAACAACATATAATCACGCTGATGTTGTATGAAGCAGTCGGGTTTTTTTTTTTAATAATTACTTGTTTCCTTAAATTTTCCAATGATCCGGTGACATCCAGTCATTGGACTAAAATAATAAGACGGAAAATGAATTCTGGTGGAAGTGACAGCCTAAAGAAAGGACGTTTTCAGCTAACTTTCGTGTTCAGGACACATACACAACAAAGAGTGGTCGTCGAACAATCGCTAAGGGGCTGTGATGTGTGCCTACAAAGGTATTTTATGGATTTTTAAGGACTCAAATAAATAATGTTTATTTGATACGTGTTTTTTTCTTTTACCTATTTTATTATATTTTTGTTCACCTACACACACAATAAAGCTTAGGGGTCGTCCACATACTACGTCACGCAAAATTTCTGGACATGTCACGCTTTTTCCGATCCCTATGATACGTACCGTCACGTTTGGCATGACTCCCCCTCCCCCTATCACTGTAACGTAATATGTGACTGGCCCTTACGAGGTTTAATTTTATACACCTATTTATAATTTGTCAATATGAATAAGAACAACACGTAAAAAAATCTCCCACATTCTGGGTTAATTTTCTTGCGCTGGGAATAATTTACTTCACACACACAAAAACAGTAATACACGCGTAGTGGGCGGTGCTCACGCACACGCATATCACAAAATGGCTTCACTTTGAACGTTATATTTTTTATGAAACACTCAATCTAGATTAATCTAAGCGCCATAGTTTGTAGCTTTTGCGCTAAAAATAATGCCCTTCAGTGATATATTTATCCTACATTAAATAAAAATAAAACCGGCCATGTGCGAGTATAACTCGCGTGGAGAGGGTTCCGTACAATTGATTGAATTCTTATAGGTTTTCCTGTAATCTACAAGCAATGAACTATATTTCGTATTTTTTTCAAAATTTTAGGCTCAGTAATTTCTGAGATCAGTGGGGGGAATGGTAAATTTTCATCTTCTTTCATGAATAAAATCAAAACTATTTACTTTATAATTATCACAAAAATATATTTGAAATCGTCATAATGAGCCTTTTCATTTGATATATGACAGTAAGGTTTGCAATACTTTTTTTTTTCAATTTCCTAATTTATCCTCCGAAATATACCCTTATTTTAAATAAATATTTATTTACTTTGCACATATGTATTTGGGTCATAGGATTACACCATCCTACTAAATTTCACCTGATTTGGTCCAGTAGATTCGGGGCAAATTGGCTGTGACAGACGGACGGACAGACAGACACACAAGTGATCCTTTAAGGGTTCCGTTTTTTCATTTTTTGTACGGAACCCTAAAAATTTACTTTTGACAACGTCAGACCAAGGTAAATCTCGAATAGTAGATTATTTCAAGTGCCATCAGGACTAAAATGACTTTCTTAGCAATCTTTTACTTATTTGCGATACAAAAAATAGTCTTGTACAGACAGCTAAAACATAATTTCTTAAGGCGAGATGGGTTCAAAGCCCGCAACACTGTAATTTTTTTTTTTTAAATTACTATAGTTAAACTACTAGTTTATTTCTCAAAAATTTTACATACGAATTTTTAGGCTGTTCTTCAAAAACCCACAGTATTCTTGGCCCTGAACTGACGGGGCCTTAAACATACATCAGTAATGTTTCCACTAATAACCAACTCATAATGTTTCGAGCAGTGTAAATTAAATAAACGGGCAAGTGCGAGTCGGACTCGTACATGAAGGGTTTCGTACCACCGTACAATGAAGAAACACGTTTCTTGTATGACGACCCCCTTTAATTTTTTACTTTATCTCATTTTAAGTATTTTTTGCTATAGTGGTCATAGTAATACATAATCGGTAAAAATTTCAAGTATCTAGTTAAATGCCATTTTATAGATCAAGTTAAAAACGCTGAAAAAAACACGTTTCTTGTTTGACGACCCCCTCTAATTTTTAACTTTTTTTTATTTTTAGTATTTGTTGTTATAGCGGCCACAGTAAAATAATCGGTGAAAATTTCAAGTGCTAGCTATTACGGTTCAAGAGATAGAGCCCTGTGATAGACGGACAGACAGCGGAGTCTCAGTAATAGGGTCCCGTTTGCACCCTTTGGGTACGGAACCCTAAAAAAGAACACAGAATAAAATTTGAAAAACCTATAGGAATATGAAGATGGTCATTCCATCCGTATAGGTCTCTCCAATTGTCCATTTCGATCTGGGGTCATCACACAGGCTCTTATCTCTACAAGTCGTGGCGACAGATAGAAAATGATAAAGTGGTATTACGCGGTCCTGGTGGACATAGTACCAAACCAAGGAATGGGCTCATGCCAACTAAAATGGATTTTATAAAAGAAATATTTTCATACAAATTAAGACTGGTCAGTCAGGGTTCTATCTCGGTCTGTCCGAAAGGAAATTGAAATGACCCAAGAACAAGCAGGACTTACAACTTACAAACAAAAACAATGGAAAAAATCGCGTCGCATCATGCTAATTCGCCTAAAGTATATTCATCTCTTCTTCTTCTTCTTATTTAAGAGCTTAGTGGCTCTTGTCGGTGGAGTATGGAGTATTCATCTCTATTATCCCATTATTAAGGTACAAATTTGTGTTATGAAAATATGGAATCACGCGACGACGCGCGTCTACGTTTGGCTGAAGTCGAACGGTTTAATTTGTATGTAGATTACACTTAGGTTAAGGTTTTCTCCGATCAACACTAAGCACGAGACACGAGATAAGATGACACACGTACCGTTTTGCGGCCGTCGAAACGGACGTGAACGTCGCTTGGAGTAACATTGACGAAGAGCGAACTAGTCGGAGTGGTTAATACCATTTGGCAGAGGATCTAAAAGGCCTCGCGTTGGAAATAACAAAAGGCCTCGTATTGAAAATAACGAAAGACCTCGCAGATGTGAAATAAATTAACTTTATATGCGGTTAGAATATATATGTATATGATGGTATCCTTGCCACTGACACCAAATTAAAGTATGCACTTAAAAATTACCATTATATTAAAGGGATACATTAATTTTTCGGGGTCCAGTGCTGCCCCCATTTGAAATAAATTATTTCAAAGGAAACTGAGACATCATTTAAAATTTTGTCTTTGTAAAGCCCTATAACATCAAACTATTTTGTGACCTACTGTTTACAGTTTAAAGTGAGAACGTTAAGCTTTTCTTAGCATTTTTGCCAAAAGTGGCCGTTTTCTGCAAAAAAGCGGCAGATTTTTTTTTTCGTAAAATAATAGTTGCCAAACTATTGCAAAGTGAACATGGCAGCAGAGCAGCCACACACAAATAATTCAGACCTTTTAAACATTTGGTACAGCAATTTCTTTTTTTGCTCCCACCATGAAACTTGTTAATATTCGACTCGACATACCCATTCCGAGAATATAGGTACAAAAAATCAACCGAAATCAGGCCTTTACTGGCCCTTATTTCTTAAATTTATAAACTACAAACTGATAGCGTAAGATAAACATTGAGGAACTTAGAGTTAACTTGGCTAAAAATCGATTCAGATTCGTACAGGTCATTTTCATGTTTCTAATAATAAACTGGTCAAGTGCGAGTCGGACTCGTAAATGAAGGGTTCCGTACCTCTATACAATGTTTTGAAACGATGAAAAATCACGTTTCTTTTATGACGACCCCTTTAATTTTTAACAATTTTTTTTTGTAAGTATTTGTTTTATAGCGGCGTCATTAATATATACATAATCGGTGAAATTTTCAAGTGTCTCGCTATTACAGTTCAAGAGATAGGGCCCTGTGACAGACGGACAGATAGCGGAGTCTCAGTAATAAGGTCCCGTTGGCACCCTTCGAGTACGAACACTCATAAAAACTACATAAATTTATAAATTTGAAGATTCAAGATCTTTACCGCCCTCGGACTTCGGCCGGTGTGAATAGGACTCACCTATGATTACATTGTAATTCAGAAATCAAAATTCAGCATTATCTGTGTCAGATAAGATGATTAATGCATTATTACAATGTAGTCAACATATGAAAATCAATAGAACTACCTAATCTACATAATTATATATAGAGGTACATGTAACTAGGACAAAATTCACTGTCTTTACGATTACTCTATGACTGACAAAAAATCAAAGGTTTCATAATTCTAAATAATTTAAATATTTACCACCAGTTACAAGAATAACTTGCAATGCATTTATGAAAGATTATTCCGGTCAAATCTTGTTACAGCATTTTGAAACAGTTGTCCTCAACCGATTGAATCGAAATATAGCATACATAATTATGTAAATCAGATTACAATACAATGATGATATAATATAATACAATACAATAGAATATAATGATGTCATAGACTTGAGTCTGATGATGGAGTCGGGAGATACCATAGAAACTCAGTAATGGGACGACAAAAGTGTTTAGGCTCATATGATTTGTCTCATTATCTCAAGTGTTTTTAGGTATCATAATAAAAGCTTATTCTTTTTTTACTTATTACTTACATTGTGTGCAGGAATGAAATATATGTCAAGTAAGAGGCTTAACTACTCCACCGACAAGAACGTAGTTTTTAAATTATAGATAGAAGAGGCTTTAATCTACTCTTTCATAAAACGGAAAAACAAAAAAACTGTTCCAGTGGAGATGAGTTATTAGCATTTAAAACAGACAATTCGCTACTTGACTGTTTTTCGTAAAGTATTTTATAATTTCCGTAGGATTATTTTCTACCACTCACAATTTTTTTTTTTCAAAAGTGCCTTATTTTCTTACGAAAATAAATATTTTTATCAATTTATTTAAAATTCATGCAAAAAACAGTCGGTCACGTGACATTTACGTCAAATGACGTCACATTTCGAAAAAAACAGCAAATTTAAGTAGCCTTCTTAACTCATACGCGTATTTTGAGTGGAAAGTTTAGATATTTTTAAATCTGAAATTGTGAAAATAGCAAACTACAAGACGTGTGCCATACCCATGTGTAGAAGTACGATGTTTATACTCGTTCCTAAATGTTCTGAACGTTGTAAACTGTGTAGGCACGCCGAGATCCGCAGTATACAGCTGATAAATCTGCTATATTCTTTTGTGAAGACCATTTTGATGAAAGTATTCATAAGAAATCAAGCATAACAATCTTCCAGAAATAAATGAAACCCAACATTTTGTACCTAACCTACATAGTTGACAGCTTGTTTATTGCAATGTTACGTCACACATGGCCGCGCTGCGTTTCGTTCCTTGTCATCCACAGATAAAAAAATTAGATTAATTTTCCAAAAATAAAATATTTACACTTTACCAACCTTATCGCAAAAAAACTTAATGTAGAATTATTTTTACCTATAAGCTAGCATATACAACATATTTCATATTATAATGTTACATCCGTCAAGTACCGAATTATTCCAGATTTTCTAAGGATTGAAAGTGTGCAGAAATGATACATAGGTATGTCAAATGAAAGGCTTAATTCTTCTCTTTCATCAAACAGAAAAACATAAAAATCTGTCCCAGTGGATTTATGTTATTAGCATTCAAAATACGCTATTTTGCAACAAGTAAAATCAGATACTTTTTTCTAAATGTCAAAAACAAACATTTTCTATGGGATTTGTATGAAATATTGATTTATGACGTCATAGTTTCTTGGAGTCAAATAGCGCTCTTAATATTCGTTTTTCTACAATAATAAATCTAAAATCACATCCAAAGTGGATGTGATCAATGACAAGTGGCATTATTTTGTGACGTTTTATTCTATTAACAGTACCAAATAATTTAATTTTGACCCACCGTAATACCCAATTGAGAAATGTTCGTGGGCAGATTTAGTCCAAGAGCTCTGAAAGGTCACACATACTTGAATAAAAGGCCATAATGCAGTCTTTAAATACTACGAAGGGCATCAAATGATTGTCAAAAACTTCAGCTATGATCAACCAAACTAAGACCCCTTGATAGCATGTGACTACGTACAAATGGGAGGTCTATCTATACTGGACTATAGTATATAAATATGGAAAAAATACAAAAACCTCAAAAACAGTAAAGTTTTTAAAATATATTGACTCCTTTTGGATGGCCTAAAAATTTCACAGATATTATTTGTGTTTGGCCAGAGACATCGTACAAAAAATATAACAGAATCTTACCATTTACAAATAAATGAAGAAAGTGGAAAATCCACACGGCTGCTTAAAGTAATAAAGGCTCTCAAAAGCAACCTTTTTAAGAAAAAGAAAAAAAACATTTAGATAATGATGATGATACTGTTTGTGCAAATGCAATAAATTGAGAGATTTCTACGGGATTGGAGTTGGAAAAGTTGCGTCAGGTACTTTATTTTTTATCTCGGGATATTTTATTTTATTTATTCAAGAAACCAACAGCGTTTAAAGTTTATCTTACATACATATTTTACTTATAGTAAGGCTAATAACAGGTTTCTCTAAAATACCAGCATGATAGAAGTGTACAATAGTTATTAATAGTAGTTTAAAAGGAAAAAAAACTCTGTGCTATATTTACATCAGTTTCCTTTGTTTTTTTAATGACATAGAGTAGACTTGTAGTAACCGAAGGGCATGTATGAAGAGGTTGATGAAGCGAAAGAGGTCTGTTTGGATAGAAGCAAGTGGAGGTCCATAGTCTATGCCTACCCCTGTGGGAAACAGGCGTGATAGTATGTATGTATAGAGTAGACTTATAACTAATGTCTATTTTACTTACGAATAATACCAACTAAGTCTATTAATTATGCGCAAACAAACAAATATTATGGTCGGATATTTATTTGTCGTTTGACATCCGGGCAGACGAAATAACGGCGATACGCGCACCTAGGACGTACCATTACTGTACCATATATAGGAGATGAGTTTGTCAACTACCTCATACAGACAAACCTCGACATACTAAACAAAGGTAACAAACCCACGTTTATAACCAGGCGATGTCGCACCATCATCGACCTCACCCTAGCTACAGATGGTATATTAGAACACATCTCTGACTGGCACGTGCTGACGAGGCCTCCTGCTCCGATCACAGATGGCTTCGATACAAGGTAAACCTCACAAATTGCCAAACCTATTCCTTACAGAAATCCAAGAAAAACTGATAGAAGCATATACAACAAGCTTATACAGGATAAACTTGGACCTATGCAACACCATACGATACTAAACAGCGTTCCAAAAGTAGAGGAATATGCAGAAAACATATCACAAGCTATTACACAAAGCTACGAAACTTCATGCCCTCTCGGCACTGCGCAAATGCGGTAAAAAAATTCTGGGGCCCCGAACATAAAAGGCGTAAGTATCAAGTACACCGACTCTTTAATTGAGCGATAAATACAAGGAAAGAAACAGACTGGGACAACTATGCCAGGGCTCGCGCCAATTATAAGAACAGGATCAGAGCGTTCAAGCGCAAATCCTTGCGTAAATTCCCAAGTAGCATTCGGGGCTCTATAGTGGATCTCTAATGGTACACATCTACACTACAAGCTGTAAAAGTTAACTGTATAAGAGCTGTAGAGCACGCTTTACAGATAATAAATAAGTATAAGTCGGATTTTGGCACAAATTATACAGCCTTAAATCACAATACAGCACAGTAGCAGAATAACATCATCAAAATAGCAGTATAAGAGGTAACAGTGGACTTAAAGCTGACTATCGACACTATTTGGGAATCCGTGTGATCCAACTAACAGGCAAGTGTGTAATAGAGAGTAACAAGTGTCTTACAACACAGCCTCCACAGTAGTAAATGCTCACAAAAGCACCCTAAAACTACCTAAAGATCACAAGTTTCCCAAAGAATTGCTTTATCACCCAATTTATAATTTTGTTATTCACAAAAGTGGTGCTGACAAAAATTGTACAAGTTTTGAAAGATTAATAGCGAATATTAATTGTATTAACTGGTTGTACTTGAATTATTCTCGTTATATTATCGAAAAATGATTGCGATTTCGATTTTACTGTTATTATATATATCATTATCTTAGTAAATTTTTACGCGCTCCACGAATAATATGTTTTTAACCAAAATAAATAGTAAATATACACCTATGAAAGTAACCAATCTTTAATTTTATTTTTTCATCAGGAATAGACCAATATATGTTGTTACTGGTTGTTGTAAAAAGAGTAAGTATTTGAGATTTATACATATTTTATGGTTGAAATATCTTTAAAAGTAAAAATAAAGTACGATAATTTATAGGTTATACAAAACAAAAATGGTGGTTGAGTTTTTAACACTGATGTTGACCATTTTTATTCTATATTCCAGCTATAGGCTGCGTAATGGCTCACTTGAGTCCCATTATTCAGCCTAAACCAGTAATAAGAGTTACTCGTGACCGCAAATACAGCTGTAAGCTGGTTAGGCACCGTCGTGAACCACTTTTATTATCTATTAAGCTAGAACAAAATTATACTCAAACGAATAGACAGCAAATTAGACTCTCATCAACCACCAGAACGAGCTGGGTTCCGTCCTGGCTTCTCAACTACAGACCATTTACAGGCAATCAACCAACTTATAGAGAAGTTTGACGAGTTCAATAAACCGCTTTACCTCGGCTTCGTCGACTACACCAAAGCATTCGACAGTATCAAACACCAGTCTATATTTCAAGCACTAGAAAATCAAAACATCGAAAAGACCTACACCGACCTCCTTAAAATAGTATATAATAATAATACAGCAGATATAAAATTAGAAACACAGGGACCATCATTCAACATTGAAAAGAGTGTAAAACAAGGCGATCCACTTTCCCCAAAACTCTTTACTTGTACCTTGGAAGAAATTTTCAAAACGCAGACAAATGGCAAACAAAGGGCATTCAACGCGATGGAAAAACACTCACCAATCTCAGATTCGCTGACGACATTGTCATATTTGCCTCCACATCAGCTGATTTGCAACAAATGCACGGCAAGCCTTGAGGTTGGACTTACAATGAACCATTCAAAGACCCAGTCAGACCAATAGTAAAAAACATAGGGTCGAGGTAGACGGGCAAGAAATACACTACGTCGATGAGTATATCTACCTGGGCCAGTTAGTCTCCTTCAGTAGCCGGCAAGAGAGCGAAATTAAGCGCCGCATTGAAAACGGCTGGAGGAGCTACTGGTCCATGAAAGAGTACATGAAAGGCGATCTTCCCTTATCACTTAAGCGACAACTCATAGACGTATGTATCTTGCCTGTCCTAACCTATGGTGCTTAAACGTGGTCATTGACCGAGGATTTGAAGTCCAACTCAAGGTTTGTCAGAGAGCCATGGAGCGAAGTGTGCTAGGAGTTAAAAGATAGATAGAATCCCAAACGTCACAATTCGCTCCAAAATACGGATCGTTGATGTGGGACATAAGACCGCCATACTAAAGTGGAATTGGGCAGGGCATGTCGGTAGGACGCACAGCGAAAGATGGGCAAGAATTGCAACGGAGTGGTTGCCTAAAGATGGTTACCGTCGCCCGGGCAGGCCTAAAAAGCGCTGGCGAGACGATCTCGATGCATTTCAAAAAGGATGGTCGAAAAGGACAAGTGGAAGAAGATGGGAGAGACCTTTGCCCAATAATGGGATCAATTAAGATTTTACAAAAAAAGGAAGAATGTTATTCCAAAAGAAATTATAACACAATTTAGAATGACTTCAAGAAATAATCTCAAAAAAAAAAAAAAAAACATTGAAATTTAATACCACGTAAATCAAGTTTATATTTACATAATGCTTATTTTTAATACCTAACATGCCCAAAAAAATTACCTAAAGTTGTAAGCCTTTCCCGCAAACTGCCAGTGCAATAAAGTAGAAAGGGACACCTACAACTTTAGGTAACTTATTCGGGAACGGCTTTTTTGCCACTTCGTAGTCGTTCTAGATTGTATATAATTTCTTTGTTTTTTCTTATCAATTAAAAAATATTCAAGCCTTGTAGAAAATTTTGCCCCTGGTTCACCCAGGTGAACTATGTAGGTGTACCACAGGCAATGACTGACCATTACAACTGTAACTTTGGTACAATCAATAGTGACGTCATGCGACATTTAAGTGCGCTGTATCTTAGTGATAATTTGCTAATCAGAGAAAAGAAAAAATATTTTTACAATATTTTGTACTTGATGAACAAAAATTTATTAGGCATTAAAAAAAATCTAAAAATTACGTAATATTTTAGGCGGCTGTAACTCTTGAATAAAAAAGCTAACTTAGCCGAAATAGTTTACCTTTAAAGTTCAGTTCTATAATACTTACTTACTTACTCGAAAAGTCGTCTTTGCAAACCATCAGTGGTTTTAAAATATCTATCTTACGATAGGACTCGGGAAACAAATTATCATCCTCACTTAATCTAGAATAAAAATAAAAATAAAGTTCAACATTTTACTTTGACGTTTCGTCAGCATACGTAATATATACGCATGCGAAATTACAGATTTCTATTACTAACGGTCTTTGAGCTAAGCTGCGAACGGACTGACGGATATACCGAAACTATAACTCTTCAGAACTTTAAAAACCGGTCAAGTGCGTTTCGGGCCACGCGCAGTGTAGGGTTCCGTAGTTGCGAATGCTGACTTAAGGGTTTACACGCCTCACGGTTTAACGAGCTATGGAGTTCACGCCTCTCGGTGCTAAGGAGTTCACGCCTCACGGTTTAACGAGCTAAGATATCTAAAAACGAGCCTACATACTAGGATGATGGTAATTGATGAAGAGTTTTAAAATCCCATTTCACAAGGGATATTCTGATACTTGCATTGCGTAACTAACAACTAACTAATATTTATCTGAATTTATATAAAATTTTCCTTTTCCGAGTACATTTTATAAGTTGGTCGACTATAACTTGTAAATTTAAATTGTGTGTACCCTATTTGTTTTGATAGTTTTCCTTTTAACTTTATTAGAACTGCCGTGAATTTTTTCACGTGTCCGTATACAACCGTTTAGCAAAGATGCAAAAATAAACTTGAAGAGTTATCTAAACATTCATATGTAAAACCATAATCTCAGTATCACCTTTGACACATTTTTATAAGAAACATCAATGTTACCTGTAATGGACTATTTTGTACAGCTAGTAAAAAGAAATATTTTTCGTTATCATTTGAACTAAACTCTTAGTTTTTTAAGAGAGGTCCTAAGTTGCAGCAAAAACTGTTCACGTTTTATTTATATTTTTCCTGTTAGACGTCACAATTCACTAAAACTATACCAAAACGATGTTACTCGTAATATCGTCCTGGCAGCTTATTAACTATACAACTGATTTTTACACCACCCTGCACTTTTACCATTTTGCTTTTTTACCATTTTCCTCCTTTATAATTTTGCGCTTTTAAAATTTTGCACCTATCATTTTACTCTTTTACAATAAGGAATATGCATGTAATACCAATCCGGCTCATATTTTTATTTTACAATTTCTATTAATACGTTATCGCGCCTAGTTAATTATTTTTCCTACTGACTCTTATTTGGATTAGAAATAAATTATTGAAAATATGCAAATATTGCGCGGGATCTTTGGACAAACAAAAGGGAAATGACGACAAAGTCCACAAAAGGGAAATTACAAGTTCGGGTGCGTTCGGTAGGACTGTCCGTCCATGTTGTTTGACTATCGATGAGATTCGAAATGTATGTACTTTTATATAGAGATTTAACAAACATCACTGGCTGATAATATCGAAAGTACCCAAAAAAGAAAAACATGCATTGACAGTTCTGTCTTTTTTTTATTAATTTTACGGCTCTGGATACAAGTCCTTTATAGCATATCTTTAATTTTGTTCTTTATTCCTAATCCTAACCTAACCTAATCCTAACAAGTTACAATCAAAGAGTGGTGTAGACCTTTGACTGCTTCAAGGGAGCTTCTAGCGACAAATCTGTACGAGTCCACTGGTTTTCATAGACGACTGAGTGGCGGACGACGCCCGAAGACGCCCACACAGTCCGCAAAACAAATATCACTACAGTCGTACTATGACTGTCCACTTCAACTATTTTACACATTGTTCATGAGCATGAGCATTTATAACACCAATTTCATATTATAAAGTCCACTAAAATCAATTTGCAAAATAATTTAAAGCAAACCCCAACCGAACCCCTTGACTTCCCGCCAAAAACTCCGACAGTTCTGTCTCTAGCTAGGTTTTTTTTTTATTAAATAATTTCACGGCTCTGGATACAAGTCCTTTAAAGCCTATCTTTAATTTTGTTCTTCATTCCTAATCCTAACCTAACCTTATCCTAACTAGACAATCAAAGGGTGGTGTAGGCCGTTGACTGCTGCAAGGGAGTTTCTGGCGAAAAAATCTATACGACAAACAAATCTATACTATATAGGTTTACATAGACGATTGAGTGGCGGACGACGCCCACACAGTCCGCAAAATAAATATCACTACAGCCGTACTATGACTGTCCACTTTAACAATTTCACACATTGTTCATGTTGTGAGCATTTATAAAACCAAACAACACCAATTTCATATTATAAAGTCCACTAAGATCAATTTGTAAAATAATTTAAAGCAAACCCCAACCGAACCCCTTGACTTCCCGCCAAAATCTCGCTCCTCTAGCTAGGTTGTCACAAGAAGTTTTTTTTATCTAACGGGATGTCAGCGGATACAGAGCGGATATTGTAGACTTTGACGTCATATTTTAAAATGGCGTGTTTTAGTTGTTATAATCTACTTGCTATTTTTAATATTTATTTTCTACACCATATACATGTTTTTCGGCACTGATTTATTTTTTGCGGCTATTTCTCGACGAGGACTATCGATTAAAAATATGAAAAAAAAGGAATGCATACTTTCTGTTGTACGAGGCACGTACACTTAGGTATTCTACTCAGAGTACATATTTATTACGTATTTCGTACTTTTTGCTCAGTCAGCTTTCAACATATATTCATATCACCCATTTAACATTTTTATATCGAAAATACATCAAAACAGTGTAAAGTTTAAACTGTCTATTATTTAACATCTTAACTCAACTTAAAATCTTAGGGGTCGTAAGTAGACATGTGTAACTCCGGATTCGAATATTTAAATGAGCCGATTCATCAACAGGACCCGATACCCGTACTGAATCCCGGTAATCGTTATCGGCCCCCGCGGGTTATTGAGTCCGCACCGATCTTGGTCCCGCCGGGAACCGGCGGCGCCTGTTAGGTCGCGAGCCGCGATCGGCGTTTCGGCTCCACCGCGTCTCGGGAGGAATCGGGAGTCGGAGTCAATATTATTCTGTATTGAAACCGGTACCAGAAAGGTCGTCTGTATTTTGTAGATTCAATAGCGAAACTTAGCGGACCTTGGAGCTGAAGCCGATAAGAGAGTAAGAATCATTAAGATGAGTCGGTACCGGATGCGAAGTAAGATTCAGTGAGCCAAAAAACTCCTTGGAGTCGAGATTACCTATGTCTAGTCGTAAGGTAAGGGTACATCTTTGTGGTCCTTCGAGCCAGAAAACAGCTGCTATTATAATACATAAGAGTACAAAAAGAATGGAAGGAAGAACAGCGTCTCCTGCAATTTGGCGTCCCCGCACCTCTCCCCCGTTCTATGTGCCCCTTATTGCGCTCTAAACCAGGGTTAGGTGCTAGCCGAACGAATGAGCGCGTATCTGATGATTGACTGGACACTTCCACAATCCCAGTCATCTTTTTAAAATGAGACTTGTTAAGAGCCCAAAATGACGCATGTGAGGAATCAGAGAAGACAATGAGATACATTATGTGTAGCTGCGACCCGGTGGCTGGTAAGCGCATGGACCTCTTCGGATTAGCACATTCCAAGTTAGAGGACTACAGGCACTACGCACCAGGTGATATTCTGAAGCTTATGCAGTCCCTCAGAAATCCCGAGGCGGGTGAGTAAGGCAAGGGGGTCAGTACAATATAACCCAAAGATTCTACGTGCTTCCCAATTTGGCAAAAAAAGAACCTTCTAAGGTATTAATTATTTGCTGGTCTGTTTTGTACTTCTTGTATAACATCGATCTCTAGCGCCATGGTATTATATCGTGTACGTTATGTCCACTACTAATGCGTACGCCGTTAGGGCGCGTTGAAGCAAACGTTCTTTTTTTTTCACGCACTTTTTGTGTGGCGTGGCTTTGTGCGATCTGCCAGAATAGGGTATTTCATCAATTTTTGGAAAGTGTCTCAACTAGATTCTATAGTGCTAATAAACGACTAAAAAAAATATAAATTTTTTAATCCATCGTTAAGTGCCATAATAATGCATTTAAATTTATTTATTTTTAAATTTCGCGCGTAGTTTGACGGAAACGCTGGACGTAGTCGAAACTCTTATTATTCTGTGGTGATGACGTCATCTAGTGTGTAATCCTTTAGGTGTCAATGTCAAACTGTCAATGAATGCCCTCTCGCTGCTAACTTGATATGTGATAATAGTTTATAATTTTGAAATGAGTAATTATTATTACTTATCGTTGGTGTGCTGTTTCTAAATGCAAGAATACTAGTGTAAAAACACTGGACATATTGTGGATTCGAGTGCCAACTGATATAAATATGAGAAAAACTTGGTTCAAAGTTGAGGGAAGAGATCCCGAAAAATTATCTGAAAAAAAGGTTTGTACTTTTGTGAAGATCATTTTGATGTAAGTACATTACCTATCTTAAATAGTACCTACAATAAATACAATAAAATAACGTAGTAACTTACATGAATGCTTACAACTGAGGAAGGAAGTTTTTGTTTACATCGTTGGATGACGTAATATCATGGCGGCTACTAATTCATGATGTTTATAAGCAGATTAAAAAAACTGAAAACTTTGAATTGAATTTTTAAATTTATTTTGTGACTATGACCTAAAACTAACATTTTCCGATTGCTTTTTGCCTAAGCTATCTGAATAATATACTTTTAGACTTTTTCTCATATGGATTAAAATAGCCTATTACACGGATTTTTTTAGCGCCGGACTTTTCGTGCTGCATATAATTGCATACTTGCATAAGTTCTACTTTCACAGACTAAAAAGTGCGTCACGGACAGTCTGTCGTCCGTCTGCGCTGCACCTAAATGGGACCAGTCTCAGTGCTGACCAAAGAAGTAATTCTGAACAAAAAATTAAAGAAGAATTACAAAAAAGGAAAGCATAAAAGCTACGTACAATTGAAAATATAATATACAACAACTGTGAAGAGGAATTAACTAGCGACACAGAAATTAATATGATTTTTTTACATACAATGTTTTTTCGCCCCCAACTCGATTTAGAGACCTCGCTCGCTTCGCTCGTTCGGTCAATTACTAACAGTTCGCCGCGAACTTAGACCTCGCGATTATAGTTCCCTAAGTAACACCTAGATGGCGCTATACAAAGTTAGAACGCGCTATGGTTTCGTTTGCTACATAATCGCGGACATTTTTATTAATATTTCAAAAACTACTGAACCGATGTTGATGCCCAACGAACTTGAAAATTCTATTGATATTTCCTACATGCCTACCAAATTTCATCAAAATCGAACCATCGGTTCGGCAGTTATCGCGGAACAAACATACATACATACAAACAATGTGTTTTCGCCCCAACTTGAATTATAGCCCTCGCTCGCTTCGCTCGCTAGGTCAATCAACATCAGCAGCCGCTGATACAGTATAAGCCTACATCGGCAATAACCCTGGATGGATGTTTGTTCGCTTTACTCGAAATGGTTGAATGGATTGGAGTAAAATTTGACATAGGATACTTTTATCCATACATACACTTTCACGTCTTTCACCCTAATGGGGCAGACAAAGCATTTTGAGTCTTACGCCTGTAAGCAGACAGAGCCCAGGGCCGCAAGTGCCAAAGCCACTTTTAGCATAATGGTGGGCGAGAAAGTGAAAAAGAAATCAAAATAGTGATGGGTGGTCGCTAGCCGCATCGCCTATTAACATGATTCGCATTTTAGCCCATTCCCTTTTACAATCTGCGCGGGAAGAGAAGCACCTGGTACATAATAAGCTTTTTATTTTCTCCCAGACCAGCATGAAAGAGATAAAAGGTTTGTCACTTCAGATTAGAATACCTACTTTGTAGCTAAACTGTTAACATTATTTTTCTTTGTAAACCAAGCTATAGAAATATCAGAGTAAAAATAATATACTACATAATATGCAATAATAGTTATTTAATACTAGCTTACAGCCAAGCTTTATACATTTACAGATCATTATTAAAAAAAACCCATTCAACACGCAGTTCTTATATAAAATTTTAATGTATGTAGGGTACAGTTATAAACTCAAGTTTTTGAATAGTAAGTCAAGATTACAGGTACATTATGAGGTCTTTATCCCTGACAGGGTAGACAGAGCTCAGGGCCGTTAGACCCAATCGGCTTTTACGATCTGCGCAGGAAGACAAGCCTTTACTTTTCTCCCTGACGAGCATTGATGAAGGCAAGATTAATTAAAAATTGGTTAAATGATTTTAAACTTCGATCACAGTTTCTTGCAAAATCAAAAAAAAATATTGTCCCCGTGTCAATACGTACGAGGGATGTTTGATGAGTACCCGTTTATGGGGAAAAAACCATTTTTTTTTTTATATATGCATTTATTTTTCTACGTAGTCACCGTTTAACTCTATACATTTGTTCCACCTATACTCAAGCTTCAATAAACCATCCAAAAAGTATGATTTTGGAAAGTCATTAAAATAGGCCTCTGTGGCGGCAATGACTTCGTCATTTAATAATAATAATAATTCTTTATTCATTTTTAAAGTACAGTAGTGCAATATACAATTTTATTACAAACAGTAAGTTATATAGGTACTTATTTGCATGCATAGTTGAACACTTAATGATGATTGTCTACCTACGTCTATTTGATCCAAATCGCTTGCCACCGAGCCATTTTTTTAGGTTGGGAAACAAAAAGAAATCGCATGGGGCCAAATCTGGAGAATACGGGGGGTGAGACAATAGTTCGTAGCGTAACTGTGCTAATTTAGCCGTCACAACTCTGGACGAATGAGCCGGGGCGTTGTCGTGATGAAACAGTACTTCTTTCTTTTTTAAATGGGGTCGTTTGTCCTTCAACACGGCGTCAAATTCATTCAATAAATTGGCATAGTACTGCCCTGTTATTGTTTTTCCCTTTTCTAAATAGTCAATATGTATAATACCCTGCGAATCCCAAAAAACGGTCGCCATGACCTTTCCAGCCGATGGGACGGTTTTTGCTTTCTTTGGAGCAGGTTCACCCGGTAAAATCCACTGCTTCGACTGCTCTTTCATTTCCGGGGTGTAGTGGTGGACCCACGTTTCGTCCACGGTCACGAAACGACGCAGAAACTCCTTCGGGTTACGTTTGAACACGGCCAAACACTGCTCCGAAGTAGTCAGTCGGTTCCGTTTTTGCTCCTCCGTGAGTACTGCTTCGACTGCTCTTTCATTTCCGGGGTGTAGTGGTGGACCCACGTTTCGTCCACGGTCACGAAACGACGCAGAAACTCCTTCGGGTTACGTTTGAACACGGCCAAACACTGCTCCGAAGTAGTCAGTCGGTTCCGTTTTTGCTCCTCCGTGAGTAAACGCGGCACCCACCTCACCGATACTTTCTTCATACCCAATTTTTATTTAAATATGTGTTGTACCCTCTCGATTGAAACATTTACAGCATCAACGATTTCTCGAAGGTTAATTCGGCGGTCGGCTAAAACGATATTTTCAATTTTCTTAACCATATCGTCTGTATACCTCAACTGGCCGGCCTGGGCGATCCTCATCAAAGACGGTTGTTCCCCCCGCTTAAACTCGTTATACCAATATCTGACGGTTGTCATAGAAGGAGCACATTCATGGTAAACCGCTTGCATTCTTTCTTTTATTTCATCACATGTTTTTCCTTCCAAAAATAAGAATCTTATTACAGACCGATACTGCTCTTTCTTCATTTTAACAATTTTAAGTTCACGCCTTCACTGAATCGTTGTCAAATGAGAAAAAAAACAAAAGAATGCCATTTTTTTTTTAATTTTCCCGCCTCTGAAAAATGGCTTAAAAAGGTGGTATACTTATTTGCGGCCAGTGATATTAATATATTTAGAAAACGGGTACTTATCAAACAGCCCTCTTACATAGGTATACCATTTCAAGTATTGGTAAAAAAAAGTTCTAAAGTGTCATATAGTTTAGGGTTGCAACCATAAACTGTATGACACTTTAGAACTTTTTTATTCCGTGCTGATGCACAGAACAGCACTTTCCTATGCTGCTATCCTTTTCTATGGCTCAGAACAGTAATTTGCTAGAGCGAGAGAGCGACGGAACGCTGCAGCACGGTCAGTGCTGAAGCGTTCCGTCGCTCTCTCTCGCTCTAGCAAATGACGATTCTGAGCGACAGAAAAGGATACAAGGCAACGAAACAAGGCATAATATGTTTTATGCCTTGTTTTTCCGGTGCCATTTTTTAGGCAGCCTCTGTGCATCTATAGAATATATGATCGAAGATTTTAAATAAAAGTATTTAGTGTTTATTTTAAAAATATAAATAGTATGTATTTTTAATGCAAAATACCGCTGTTTGCTGATGGCAATACTACTTTACTACTTACAGACTACGAGGATATACATGTCCTTGTTACAAAGATTCTAAAGTGTTGTCTTGATTTAGAAAGAATTCGTTTGTATTCAGAAATGCGACGCTTTCCAATTTTCTTAATGTACATTAAGAAAATAGAAGCACTGTACAGTTCCTGGTACACCTACATCTATTGCCCCAAGGGACATTAAGAAAATAGAGCACTGTACAGTTACTGGTACATGTACATTCATTGCCCCAAGGGACATTAAGAAATAGAAGCACTGTACGTACAGTAACTGGTACACCTACATCTATTTCCCCAAGGGGCATTAAAAAAATAGAAGCATTGTACAGAAACTGGTACACCTACATCTATTTCCCCAAGGGACATTAAGAAAAGGGAGCTAATTTTTTGAGCTGTTATTTAAATATTCGAGATGTTATCATGATCAGTTGGAAAACATATTGAGCATTTATTAATTTAATAGCGGTTGATAAATTATTGCCACAGTAAAACATGAACAGTATAAAATATCAATAGACAATATGCATGTGATTCAGAAACGAACGAAAAAATTTATGTGTAAACTTTATTGCTAAAGAAAAATACCCATATATATATTTTTTCAATTTAACATGTTTCCATTGAGAAATTAATGATTTAAAAGTTGTCTTTTTCAAATTCCCTCGCAAATTTCCGAAACGCAACGCTATTGGCGGAACGAAACGTGACGACACCAAACACTGTCAAACTTAATTTTCTAAATAGTCTGTACTGTCAACCACAAATTAGAAAGAAGTAGAATCTGTCACTGTCAATAAGTTGTTCGTAATTTGTATGATTGTTGGAGGTTATTTTCATTGTTTTGCAAAATTATTAGTGTTCTTTGAGAATTATTAGCTGATCAAGTCTGACTCCTGGTGAAAAAAGACTTGCTACAATGATTGAAAGCGGTTTTGTTGTGGCAGATACAGTCAGATAATCTGCCTAAAATTGATGTGTTTATGATGACTACATACTTCGCAAGTAATTCCAATTTTACATCCTTTGAATAATTTTGTAGAGGTAAATAATTTATAGATATTTGATAAAATTCCATTTTTCTCAGTTTTGTACTTATGAGACAATTCAATCAATTAATTATAACCTAAAATATGGTACGAATATTTTTTGATTTTTTTTCCATTGACACTGACATTGACAGTGTGCGGCGACGTCACAGAATAAAAGCGCAAAAGGGCACCGCGTTTAAGTCGTCCGAAAATGATAGTAGTTTTAATTATTTTTTTAAAGCTTATTTAATAATATTCTGTGACTTTGATATTTTTTTCCGTTTATACAATAACTTATAGAATCATTTTAAAAAATAAAAAAAGACATGAATATACCCTATTAGTCGGTTATTTTATCATATTACTAGTTTTATTCATTTTACTAGGTTAGGGAAAACCTATAGGTTCGGTTAGGTTAGAACTGCGATCAACACACGCACGAGCCGAGCGAGCGAAGCAAGCGTGCCGCCGCAGCGGCACAGCGAGTGCTAGGTCGGTTTTATCCCTTTTACTAGGTTAGGGAAAACCTATAGAACCTACTGGTACATGTACATTCATTGCCCCAAGGGACATTAAGAAATAGAAGCACTGTACGTACAGTAACTGGTACACCTACATCTATTTCCCCAAGGGGCATTAAAAAAATAGAAGCATTGTACAGAAACTGGTACACCTACATCTATTTCCCCAAGGGACATTAAGAAAAGGGAGCTAATTTTTTGAGCTGTTATTTAAATATTCGAGATGTTATCATGATCAGTTGGAAAACATATTGAGCATTTATTAATTTAATGGCGGTTGATAAATTATTGCCACAGTAAAACATGAACAGTATAAAATATCAATAGACAATATGCATGTGATTCAGAAACGAACGAAAAAATTTATGTGTAAACTTTATTGCTGAATAAAAATACCCATATATTTTTTTTTTCAATTTAACATGTTTCCATTGAGAAATTAATGATTTAAAAGTTGTCTTTTTCAAATTCCCTCGCAAATTTCCGAAACGCAACGCTATTGGCGGAACGAAACGTGACGACACCAAACACTGTCAAACTTAATTTTCTAAATAGTCTGTACTGTCAACCACAAATTAGAAAGGAGAATCTGTCACTGTCAATAAGTTGTTCGTAATTTGTATGATTGTTGGAGGTTATTTTCATTGTTTTGCAAAATTATTAGTGTTCTTTGAGAATTATTAGCTGATCAAGTCTGACTCCTGGTGAAAAAAGACTTGCTACAATGATTGAAAGCGGTTTTGTTGTGGCAGATACAGTCAGATAATCTGCCTAAAATTGATGTGTTTATGATGACTACGTACTTCGCAAGTAATTCCAATTTTACATCCTTTGAATAATTTTGTAGAGGTAAATAATTTATAGATATTTGATAAAATTCCATTTTTCTCAGTTTTGTACTTATGAGACAATTCAATCAATTAATTATAACCTAAAATATGGTACGAATATTTTTTGATTTTTTTTCCATTGACACTGACATTGACAGTGTGCGGCGACGTCACAGAATAAAAGCGCAAAAGGGCACCGCGTTTAAGTCGTCCGAAAATGATAGTAGTTTTAATTATTTTTTTAAAGCTTATTTAATAATATTCTGTGACTGTGATATTTTTTTCCGTTTATACAATAACTTATAGAATCATTTTAAAAAATAAAAAAAAGACATGAATATACCCTATTAGTCGGTTATTTTATCATATTACTAGTTCTATTCATTTTACTAGGTTAGGGAAAACCTATAGGTTCGGTTAGGTTAGAACTGCGATCAACACACGCACGAGCCGAGCGAGCGAAGCAAGCGTGCCGCCGCAGCGGCACAGCGAGTGCTAGGTCGGTTTTATCCCTTTTACTAGGTTAGGGAAAACCTATAGAACCGCTCGTTCAATTTTTTTACCGCCCATTTAATTATTTTCCTGCTCACTTATATATTCACTGATCCAGTTCATTACTTTTTATTACTCATTTTCGTTTACTTTACTGCTTAGTTTTAACTGCTGAACTAGTTATTAAACATGCCATTAATAATTTTTAACTTACCAAAACTGCTATTTACAACTGCCTCTTTAAATCAGTGCCTTAAGAAAAAAGAAGCACTGTACAGTAACTGGTACACCTACACCTATTGCCCCAAGGGACGTTAAGAAAATAGACACACTACATGGTAACTGGTACATGTACATTCATTGCCCCAAGGGACATTAAGAAAATAGAAGCACTGTACGTACAGTAACTGGTACACCTACATTTATTGCTCCAAGGGACATTAAGAAAATAGAAGCACTGTATAGTAACTGGTACACCTACATCTATTTCCCCAAGGAACATTAAGAAAATAGAAGCTCTGTACAGTAACTGGTACACCTACATCTATTGCCCCAAGGGACATTAAGAAAATAGAAGCACTGTACAATTACTGATACTGGTCCATTGCAAAGTTATAGAAAAATCGAGGTAGGTACTTTGACAATATTTTGGGTTGCTTTTTTTCTTAGCTTTTTCTTTGCTTTAGTGAAGTAGTTTTGGTGTTTTTGTGTTTGTATTACAGACATTCAAAACTAACCTTTGGGATATTAAAACCATACATATCGTCGATAAATCTACTTTAACAAAGGTTTCGTATTTATTTTTGTTAGCATTTTAGTTAAGTAGTTTTGGTGTTTATGTGTTAAAAACATTCAACACATACCTTTTGTATACTAATAACAGAAATTTTAAAAGATAATTTTGATAACCAGCAACTTTGGACCTGCCTCTCTTAAAAAATGCATAAGACTCGTGAAAATAAGTCTGCGTGATACACCTTAGACCTAATCTTAGCTTCCCATAAGGCTAGATAGAGGTCATACGCATTCAAATTTCTAATTAAAAAAAAAATTATAACGAAAAATATTTCTGTTTACTCGGCTGTACAAAATAGTCCATAACTGATAAAATGGGTTTTTTTTAAAAAGGGGGTGTCAAAGGTGATAATGTGTTTATGGTTTTACATATGCATGTAAAGAAACTTTTCCAAGTTTATTTTATAAGCAACTGTCTTGTTTTGTGAAATTACCATTCGATTTATATGGGTTTTTGCCAAAAGTGCCCACTTTTAAAGCGACTTCAAAAAAGGAGGAGCTTCTCAATTCAAATGTATGTTTTGTATGTATGCTCCTCAATTACTTCTCATTTTTTAACCAATTTAGAAAATTCTTTTTTTATTTGAAAGGGTATACATGCAAGTTTATCTTATTGTCACCAGGTGAAGATCTGATCAATCTTCAGAATCTTCGGGTAATCGAGGGAGCTCCTCAAATATTCTATGTACACATATACCTAATGATTTTGATGTTTTTGTTAATAAATCGAGCATTTGCATTCAAAGTGTTTTTGTTAAGTGGAACTATAAAGAAAAGAAATTGAAGTTGCTTTTTTTGTTTAAAATTATGGAAAACCATTGTAAAGCTAGATGGACTTTCAATGATTATTCTTAAAATAATTTAAAAAGTTGTCTAAACATAATTTAAAACTCAAAAGATTTTTTTCATATACCTTGTTCTCAATAATTTATATTTGCATGGTTTCTTTTAAGAATAGTTACTTAATATTTTCATTCAATAAATAAAATTAAAAATACTTACTGCTTCTTGAAGAATATGTTGAATCTTTGGATGATGTCCGCCGCAAGTCCCATTCCCTAGGTTTCTCCCACTGTGACACTTCACTGATACAGTTATAATAGTATCTTTTCCCTGAAGAACTAATATGTTCCGACCATTCACTGCCGGTAGGCACGCTTGCTGACGGCGCACTTCTTTTGTCATATTTACTACTCCTACTAACACTAATGTTCATGGAACTAGTCCTACTCTTTTTCTCCAAATCACTTCGCTCATGATTGCTTCTCTCTCTTTCACTATCTTTGTTACGTTTGTCCTTCGGTGATCTGACACTTTCTGAAACATTTAAAAAGAATATTTTAGGAAAAATTCTAAATAGTCTTTATATCAACACTTATCAATAACATTCGCAGAGGTAATTAATAACAATTTCGCATTTGCGTGTAGGCTTATAGCATCTTCTCCTATATTATAGCATACAAATAATGATTTGATTTAACAGGCTTTTTGCAAAAAGGACTTTAAGAATATTGGTTTTAAATTAATAATTTGCTGTTATTAAAATGACTAGCTAGTATAACTAATGCTGTGCTTATTAAATAAAAATATTTTTCATAGCTCTTTCTAATATGTGCATATTTCTTTACTTGCTTCACTAGTCACACATATACTTTTATTATATAAAAAAATTATGTATCTATGCTAAGAGGGGGTCTTGCAGTATATAACTAACATTGGGTTTTTAAAGATTTTTTAATGAAACATTCTCTATTGAATTATTACGTCCAGCAGAATAACATCCATTATTTTCTATAGTTAATAACAAAATGAGGATGTTCACAATAGGGACAAATACAATATTCTTCTTTTCTTCTTTAATTTAAGAGCTTGCTCTTGTCGGTAGAGTTAAGTGGAGATGCCTCCTTAATTTCCTTCAGAGAGAATAGAGGACTCTTCTCTCTGAAGGAAATTAAGGAAGGGTTAGGAGTAAGGTCCTACCAAGACAATAGTTCACAAAATTTAAATAGGGAAAATACATAAATGTTTTGTACAAGAAAATAAGTCATTGAATATTAAAATATTTGTATAAATAAACATAATGATCTGGAAGGATGAAATTTTATTTAGGAATAATAATTAGGAAACAGGACATATGAAACATTTCACTTTAATCTAATTTCAATGTTAACCTGCATAATAAAATCGAAATTCCTCAGATAGTAGAACAATATATGAACAACACTCAAAGGCCCACACCAAGCTATAAACTTAGTATATATATTTGTTCCAACAATGTAAATTGAACCCAGAGCTTCATGAGTAGCAGACAAACATGTTAAACTGTATCCTATACCACAAAAATCATCGAAGCAGTAAGATTTTTAATAAAATAATAAACTATTTTATAACTTTACCAAGACATCTTACATATAGGACTTTGCAATTAGAATATTATTAGATTAAAGTAGCAAAAGCAAGAGAAGTCTTACCTGTGTACTTATTTCTAGAGGATTTGTAGTCTCTGTCTCTCTCCTTTTGTAAATAAGAACCTCTGGAAGTTGTGTATCCTCTTTCATCTGCGACATGGCCATAGTGGTGATGTCCATGACCGGAGTGCCCAGTATGTGTGCTATGGCCGTGTGCAGACACATTTCCATTGGGGGATCGGAGTGGTGTATACCGGTTGTCAGAAGAGACATACTCACTTGCAGTCCTTTTTGAATTGTACTTCTGAGAACATTAGTATTTAAAAACATCATTAATTTGGAAAACAAGGTTAACATTCAAAACAATTACAGATGTAGACATAAAAACAGTTGTAATTATGAATTTATGTTGGACTTTTCTCAAAGTTGTGAAATTAGGGAGTACCTTTTATATTTTGCACATAATGTTTGCAAACAGCAAGCAATAAGAATACCTACCATAATCAATGTTACCGATCATTGCAGGTCATCAAAATATTAGATTAGTTAATGTTAAATGTAATATTTACAGCTTTATTTGTGTTGCAACCGTGAAAATTAAATGTAAAACCAAAATTGTCGAATACTAAGGCAATTGTCGTAATTAGATTAGCAATAAATGTGAATTTGGTCTGATATGTCGATTAAATAAAAGTAAATTGGAAATACCGTCAGAGTATTGACGACCAAAACAGGAAAAGAATGGTTGGGAACGGTTATTACGTAGAGAAGTACTTATTTCAACCCAGAATCAGCTACATTCAACGTAAATACAGAGAGCTCCAATTTGGCTTTGGAAACTTTTTACTCGAACATACCTGATACGGATGGGCTTGGTGCTTCTCAAAGTACCTGAAAACAGACGAAATGTTAAATACCTTTACCCAATTTATAACAAAACTCAATCGGCGACCGCCATCTACAGATTGTAAAGCCGAAGCATCTGAAACCATATCATACCCATCGCTTATTCGCTGAGGTTTCCTTGCATGCATTACCATCAATGCAAATGTACGATTTATTGCGGCCTCAGTAATAAAATGCAAAATGAAGCCACTGTCATTAAAACAGTTTTACAGGAGGCTGTGATATATCTTGATGGACGCCATGTCACATTCAAGACACTCAAGAAAGAGTCAATAGAGAAGTGAAAGAGATAAAAAATATATCGACGAATGAATGACTGAGACGAATGACCAACAACGATGATAAAATAAATTGTCTATGGTAACATAACCTCATTTTGCCAAGCCAAGAGAGGACTTGCCAAAGGGACTTGCATGACAATAAAAAAATCTGTAGTCGAGCGAGGGCTTGCTTCAAGAATGCTTATGGCCCCGCCAGTTCAGAACCAAGAAACTACTACTACAGTTTATTCCTCAAAAAGGAGGTGTTAGATCGCTTCATACATTTTGGACCCTCATTGTTGCACTACGTGTCGCAGCAAGTATTTTTATTTTTTATGAAATAATTTTGTAAGTAAAATTCCTTAGTTTACAAAAAGATTTTTTTAGATTTTGTGGACGTTTATACACTATATGATTTTTTGGACGTTTATACACTAAAGGATTTTACTTTTTCTACATTGGGAAATAGCAGTGACGCTATCTGGCAACAATGCCAACACGATGTGTAATGCATCTTTGTCAAAACGACAAAGATGCATTACCCATTACCTCCACAAAAGAGGGGCCCCCACATTAGTTTCTTTATTGCACCAAAACATAATGATACAGACTACAGGTCGTGCCTTTAAGAAACTTTTAGATCTTTTTAGAATAACTTTCTACTTATTATAAAATAAAGATTTTCTTTTTCTAGTATATTAGTAACTAATTTAGTCGAGATCCATTTTGTTCTATTTTTTCGGGCAAATAGCGCGGGCGACTTACCGGCTAAACAAGTCTGAACCTTACGTTATAGTCGAGTTCATTAGCTGCCGCCTGCCGCAACGTAGTTCTCTCTGGTTTCCTTAGTCATCTGTGGCTGCTTGTGGAATGTTAAGTCTCCACATTATATATTATCTTTTAAAATAGCCGTTACTATAAAAGGTTTATAAGCTTTTTCAATTTATTGCGTAGCAGTGTGCAGTTCGTTCATCCTGCAAAACACCACTCACTTGTGTACTGTACTCGACCGTAATGTGAACGATTTATGGGCAGCAGCGAGTAGTTTAGCTACTAAATCACTCATCTGTCACTGACTATACTAAATTACTAAAGTAGTCCTAACTAGGCGTATGGGACGGGGGCAACGCGGCGGGTCAATGCGGCTGGTTTACGAGGTGGTACATCCTTTCTTGCTCTTAGGGTTTACGCGTTTGTGGTTTATTAGGTTTTTTTCGTTTTACAAAGAATATTTAAGTTATTTAAAAAATAAGACATACAAGTATGATGACTGCCTTATGTTTTATACAATTATAATCCAAAGTTACAAGGGCTAATGTATTGAATTTCTTGAATACTAGCCGTTTTATTATTATTCGGAGGAGGTGGTTCGAAGGCAACCTTGCAAATTTTTTTTTATCGAGTTTAAAGAAATCGTTTTTGAAACGAGACCGAGGATCGAACCTGGTCAGGTATATTTACTTCAGGTGGAACTAGTCGACAATTTCTCCATACAAATTTCGGGGGGGTTTTACTGCACTGTTTGACATTGTACATCCAAAGTTTAACATGGTATCGTTTTGTCTCATTATTAATTTTGTGTGTACGGAAACAGAATAGTAAAATAAAAAGCCATTAAAAAGTTATGAGCGAACAAAGATTAGTTTTTCTTGCTAATTTTAACGCAACTTTGAGCGTAAATAAGTAATAAAAGAAGTGTAAAATCTCGTAAATTAAATCGGTACCGACATAGTTCAATCATCAAAGATTTCAATCAAAAATAATTGTAATTGATTTATGCAGTAGTTTTTTTATGAAAAACCCCCTTCCAAAAGGCTTTTCGTAATTTTTTACGCGCTCGGTTTACTGTGAAATATCAGTGTATTTCACTCAAATGTTCCTTTCGGCGGTACGGGGCGCGGTGCGGAGGGGAGGCTCACGCGCACATAGAGATGTAAAGAACTCGAGTCTTTGAGTCTTAATTCTTTAGACTCGGCTCAATTTTACAAGACTCGGTGTACTAACAAAACTCAGAGCTATGAGTCGACCCGAGCTCCAGTCCTTTTTCGAAGACTCGAGCGCCAAAATAGAACTTGTATTTCAAAAAGAGCTCGAGGCTTAAAAAGAAACTCACGTCTCAAAAAGAACTCCAGTCTTAAAAAGAGCTCGAGCGTATCGAGTCTTGAGCGTATCAAGGTTGATTTATTTAAAAATACATACCTAGTTTATGTGGCAACATGCTAAATGTGGCCTTTAGGCATGGCATTATTATGTTCTGTGTACCTCAAGAGGGATAAAAACGCGACACTTATTTGTTATGTGGGTACGGAACAATATTTATTGCTTGTTATTTTACGAGTCTTTACTTAACTTACGTTTTTACTTCTGTGGTTATTATTTATTATTATTGGAATAAAAATGGAGACAATAAATAATTCCAACACAATGATATTTAATATTTTTTCGTTGTTATTCATTATGCTATTATGGAAAGATTAATCTGCCGTATAACCTATATTACTGTAAAGTTTTAACCAAATCCGTCCAATAGTTTTTTCGTGAAAGAGTAACAAACATTTTCATATACCCATCCATACTCACGAACTTTCGCATTTATAATATTAGCAGGATTTTCAAAAGCTAAGAATATTAGAAGTTACAAAAATAATTTACTATTATATCTCACAAAGTTACATATTTTATTTCCTGTTTATTTATAAAAGAACTCCAAATGGAAAAGAACTTGAGCGCGACTCGTCGCGTAAAACGACTCGAGCGCGAATCAAGACTCGAGCGCCATGTTGCGCTCGTGTCTTTATTTAGACTTAAGTGCTCGAGTCTGGGGGTCTTGGTATAACGAGTCGAGCTGTGCAATTTGTCAGCCGAGTCTAAAATTGAAGACTCAAAAGGCTCGAGTTCTTTACATCTCTACGCACACATGCATACTTTTCGACTCAGTCTGCTCACTGCTGCTGCGGCCTACGTTCGTAGGTTTGTAGCGTTTGTAGACTACTACTCCCTGCGCTATATGTATCATTCCGCATTCGTAAACATTGACCCCTGCCTTGAACTTTGGATTTTGATACTTCTACCTACCTACTTTATCTGCTTGACTTCGCGATGAAATTGGACTAAGTAGATAGGTACCTATTTTTGTTTGAAATTGGAAATGTTGGTTTGAGTGGACGCTGTGCCAGTGAAGTTGTGTTGGTTGATCGAAGAACAGGTGAAAAACTACAAATAAATAAGGGTACCTAAGTCGGGTTGAAAAAATGTTTTACGTGGCGGCGGCTTAGGTAGGGGCCTACAAATGTCTTCTTATCAGGTGCCGATCTAATCTAATAAACTTAGATAGGTAGGTACTTCCTCGAGCCCGTGTGGTTCCGGGTTAGAATAGGACCACTCCATCTCTTCCTATGGATGTCGTAAAAGGCGACTAAAGGAAGAATAGCACTAAAAGCTCGTGCTACAATAGCATTCCCAAGGAGGGTTGGCGTCAGGCAGGCGGCCGGTCGTAAAATTCTTCCGGCTATTTTTTCTCCGATGCAAGCTTTTTGGCATCCTTGGGTGACCATTGACATACATGTAAGTAGCTAATATTTGGAGAACAAAAAGTGGGAAAGCGCACCCTGGGCAGCACAGCTGAGGATGCAACTGGGAACGCGTTTGGATGAAGAGAGAACCGCGGCGCGGGCGCGGCCGGCGTTATGTAGGTAGGTAGGCAAAGCCAAGACGCTCGCTCTGAGACGCGCTCGTGACTTTTATTTTGTGCTCGTGGAAATGGGGGAGAGAGCTCGAGTGGTAGCATAGGTAGGTATTTAGTAAGTATCCTATACATATAGTTCGAAAGCTTTACATGTTATATTGTGATCAATGATTTCAACTATAATATATAAGTCAATGATTGTGATAATGATAATATTTGTATTATTATCTAATAGACATAACATCCTAGTAATCTGACAAAGCCCATCTGGTGTGTAGGCTACCAATACTTTTTAAATTCGTTTCTTCCGGTGTTTCTTCTCAGCAGTGTTCGTTGCGAGCGCTAGGTAGGTACCGGTAGCTTTTTTAAAGTAATACTAATAATTTAAATATAAATAATCATTACACGTCTTCATCATCCGTGCGTCTTCCCGGTTGCATCCTCAGCGGTTACGCTTCAGAGCCCGGGGTCCGCTACCTTACCTAGGTCTGTGCCTAGGTGACTTGACGAGGTTACTGGTTGGTTTTACACAGAGCGACTGTCGTCTGACCTCCGCAACCAAAAGGGTAGACCAGAACCAATTATAGGTTTAAACAAACGCTAGATAATAATAATAATGGTAGGACGGAGTGGAAACCGATGAGGTAACAGGAACCCCTACCTCTGTCTTGCCTTAATTGGCCGGCCAGAGTGGAGTCGCGAGAGCTATAGGTCGTAGGGTGGATGTGAAACGTCAGTGGTGAGTGGGCGTACCTGATGGGACCCTAAGGGAGCAAATTATGGTTGTTTAAAGCCCAGTGACACCTCTCCACCCTTCAGCCACTCAACTAGTGTTGCCCTCCTTGCTGTACATTATCGTGCAGCCTTTTTTCGGGGGCCCATTGACTGAGGCGGCGAGTCACCACCTGCCTATTTTATCAGTGTTACTAAACATTGGTCAGGCAGGTGCCATAGTCCTTCCCATAGCCCATGTTCCAATCCACTAGCATTTCATCCCAATTGTCCTAATGTAGTTTTTACAATTAGTCCTCAATAGTCCTGCACCTACTGGGAATTCTCAGTGAGAACATTGTCATAGTGTCCTTATTGTCATGCCCTAGTGAGTGCTCCATCACAAACTATAGCAAATCTCTCACAAGGCCTCTACATGTTGGACCTGTGTCCCCATGCAAACCTCATAGGTCCGGGATGCGTCCCGTGAAGGATAAACCTTGAGAGAACATAATAATAATAAAACGGCGTCGGGATGTGACGACCCCATCGCCCACTGGATTTCCAGTGCAGTCAGTCAACGCAGGGCAGCTTGTGGCGAGCTGTTGGTGAGTGGCGACACCACGGACCCTATCTCCAGGGGACCATACACACATGCGCTTACACACACACATACACACAGTTACACACCCCCCGCCTCTGTCTTGCCTTGACCGGCCGGCCAGAGTGGAGTCGCAAGAGCAGAACATAAGCTCCAGGGTGGAAGTGTATTGCACGTAATGGCGTAATAACGGGGAAACCCGCTCTCGGGGGTAAGCCCCGTGATGGTGAAACCGGAGCCGCACCTCTCGACACCCTCAGCTGCTCACATTGTGTTGCGCCCTGGCCGCATCTTCGTGGCTAGTTAGGGTGCCCACAGGCAGTGTAGCCAACGAGCAGCAAGTCACCATCTACCAGGCTAAAATTGTTGTTAGAGATTTTTAGGTAGATGTCCGTATCTCACTCCATAACCCAGTTATCCGGTCCACTATCATCCCATCCACATAGCCCAAACCAAGTTATTCCCTCGCTGGCAATAGTTCGGCAGCTATGGAGGACTGTCCGTTAGTGCATCTCAATGGTACATTAAGGGATAGACCTCCATAGATGCAGCCATCTCACTTTTTAGATAAAAAGGTACTAAAAGGCCTCTTCATGTTGGCTTTGGACCCATGAACGCCTCAAAGGACCGGGTCCCCATGGACCCGTGGCTGAAAAGCGTACCGACATAATAATAATAAAAATCGTTTATTTGTCTCTCATTGTTTACATTACGCTACAACAAATACTAGAACTACTTATATATACAGGTTGAGCTTATAATATAGAGAATATAGAGGCACAGCTATTCTAGTTATTATTACAACTATTTTGCAATCGTTTGAGAGCCCGGTGCCCGTTGATGGCTTCGGAGAGGCCTGGGATAAACGGGTCACCATTGCCCACTCTCTGTCTAGAATGCATATTTATTCATTCTGGCTACTGTTACATTGCTAGCTAGGCTTGAATACAACTAAATACAATATAAAAAGCAACTAAAAGGTAGTCTTATATGTATATCTAAGATATGGTTAGTATATGGTGTATTGCTCTTATTGTTTAAAGTGATAGATGGCGTTCGGGACTCACAGCTTTACGTGCCTTCCGAAGCACGGAATCATCTTTGTTTTCGAATAATCAGATGATTCAAGCCTGCAATATCCTAACCAGACTGGAAACAACTAGGATGTAGGTAGGTAAATATAATGTAGGATTATCATACGAGTACAATATAGGTACCTAGTTTACCTAAGTAATAGAATAATATTATTTTGATTTTGCCTAGTAGATAGGTACCTACTGTTATTATAGTTACCTATGAACAAGTAGGTAGGTAGGTACCTACTTGTGGACAGTCTTTATTCTTCTGTGCTAAATGTAGGTATGTACCTACTTACCCTAAGTCCGTAACTACCTATGCAGGTAGGTAGTACCACAGAATAGAAACTATATAATACTCACGTACAGAACTCTCAATCAACAAAGAAATTCAAAGAAATATCTACTCAATGTGGTTAGCGATATGGTTTAATTTAGATCACGTCAGAACTCAGCATCTTTTCGTTTAGATACCTAGACAACCATTGCAGGCCAATTTCATTCTTATTATTACTCTGGACATACCTACGATTCGTATAACTGAATTTACCACTCCGAGGGGCCGCTGCACGCTTAGTAATAACACAGAATAGAAACTAATACTCACGTACAGAAGGGTCACTCAACAAAGAAATTCAAAGAAATATCTACTCAATGTGGTTAGCGATATGGTTTAAATTAGCTCACGTCAGAACTCAGCACCTTTTCGTTTAGATACCTAGACAACCATTGCAGGCCATTTTCATTTTTATTACTCTGAACATACCTACGATTCGTATAACTGAATTTACCACTCCGAGGGGCCGTTGCGCGCTTAGTAATAATGTAGGTAGGTATAATTTCGACACCTAAACGGGGAGTGACACAGGCCTGGTAATAATGTAGGTATATTTTCGATACCTAAACGGGGAGTGGTGACAAAGGCCTGGTAGGTAGTAAGTAGGTACTTCGTCCGCTGCAAAAATAACTTTAGATACCTACCTATTTAGGCATTATAGGCACGGTTATAGGTATTTAGTAGGTAGGTACCTATGTACCGTGATATTTATAAAACATTAGAACTGAAATTAAACTGTATGTAAGTAGGTACCTACTTAGTACCTACCTATAAGCATTTAGGCAATAAGATGTGTTGAGATTGTTTACTTACATTTAGCACCTAAAGAAATTGGCTAGGTACCTATAAGTACGAGTATACATATAATACTCAATAATAAAAAGGGAATTAATTGTGAAAACAATTATATGTAGCCATCGAAATATTCGTAGTAGGTAGCCGACTATAATAATAATAAATACAATTATTATTTAAATCCATGCTAATACGGAATAAACCATTGCGCGTGAACGCATGAACTCTTCATGGCCACCGGGAAAACGAAACAATAAAATAAGTATAATATAAGTACATAACGCCCGCCGCCACGCCGCGCGCCGTCGCCGCCACCAACTACTCTAGTACGAGCACAGGTACGAGTGTAGATACTTGCTGACTTCTCGACGAGCTGCACAGCGGCGGTGCATTTGTTTGTGCATCGTCGTTTCAGTTCGGAATACTTCGGAACGGTGTGAAACGGTCTACACACGGCCTGATATCAGAGGCGATATCGGGTCGGTGGAGGGGAGCGCCCTAGATCGCTCCCGATTTCGCGTCGTGTGTAGGCAAATCGGCAGCATAATTATTATTATTGCCCCTAACTCTGAAATCGGTTCGGGCGAGCTCACGATTTTAACGGTCTACACACGGCCTGATATCAGAGGCGATATCGGGTCGGTGGAGGGGAGCGCCCTAGATCGCTCCCGATTTCGCGTCGTGTGTAGGCAAATCGGCAGCATAATTATTATTATTGCCCCTAACTCTGAAATCGGTTCGGGCGAGCTCACGATTTAGGGTCGAAAATCGTGCAGGGAGCGTTGTTGTGCCGTGTGTGGCGAGATCGGGCCGATTTCGCCGCAGTACGCGTGCGTGACGAGCGGCGAGAGGTCGTTTTTCCTTTCAAGAATTTCAAGGGTGCCTGCGTGTGCGGCGCGGCAGCGAGTTTATTTCGAGAGTTGAAGTTAAAATGTCCAAAGAAAGGGAGCGCGAGGCATGGACGAAGACTTTAGAGTTATATAGGGATTTGCCGTATTTATGGGACAAAAACATAAAGAATATTTTAATAAAGATATGAGACAGGAGGCATTAAAAATGCTCCTCCAAGTTTATAATGAAGAGGTTGGCAAGGAGACGAGCCTAGCTGATTTTAAGAAAAAACTTAAAAATATGCGCACTTCATATGGAAGAGTCTCTGGGATCATTTTCGACATTAGTTGCGGTGATATGACAGCACTAAATTTTAAATCCTCATAACTTTGACCTGTAGCCAGGAAACGTAGAGTAGCTGTAAGTCGCTCTCTTGGACTTATGGACTCTCGCATCAAAGTATCTTGTTTCTTTATAAATGGTGTTACCATACTGAGGAGCTCTTCAAAACACTCTATGTCCATTCTTAAAAAGTTTTTTAAATCTGGTGGTTCTAAATGCATCATTATATTCATGTGGCTCAATTCCTCTCGTTTTAACAACCAAGTTTTTGCCCAGGTTCTTCTTTTTCTTTTTTGTTTTGGTTGCACCGCCGTAGCAAGTGCCAAAGCGAGGCCTATTCTTTGGTATTTTGAAAGCGTTGGCGGCATATTGACGCGCGCTTCACTACACGGTCGGTTGCGTACTAGCAGGCAGGGACGTGTGTAGACAGTGTAGAGTCGTGCCCGATTTTACCCCCACTATCGCTCTCCCAATATCGCCTCCGATTTTAGGGCCGTGTGTAGATACCTTTAACCTTAAATTAAAAAATAAAACTGAATTTTAAAATCTTAATGTTGTTCATGTCATTTGGCATGGTGCCAAGAACACTGGCTGCATTGCCGCGCTAAATGGCTATTGCAATTCTCTGTGCGAGATATGAGCCAGCGCCCAGCCCTCTTGTCACCAGCGGCGTGCGAGGAGTATTTTTTTGTAAATTAATTGTTTTGTACCTGGGCCCCACGGACTAAAAGTTTTTCTGTTGTGGCCGTGGCGAATAATCGACTGGTAAATAGTAAATACAAAGAAGAATTGATTCTAACTCGACTCGAACTCGACTAATTCGACTAATACTAATACTTACGGAAGCACTCATTCTCCATAGAGTGTTGGTAGTCTATGGTTATTTTGCTGTCAACAAATCAAATTGACAACAAAGAATTTATAATACAATCTAGAATAATTATGAGTAATAATCTCAAAAAAAACATTGAAAATTAAACTTAATTCCACGCACATAAAGCTCATATTTTCATAATGCTTATGTTTAAATATCTAACGTTTCCCATAAATGTACCTACCTAAAGCTATAGTCGTCCCATTCCCACAAATTGTCAGTGCAATAAAGTAGAAGAGAGCTACTTTATATAGGTATATTTTTTGGGAACGGCCATATCAAGAGGCGGGATGCCGAACATCTGGCTAACAAAATGGTTAACTTGAAGGTGGATGGCCATAGAGATAGAGGACGACCTAAAAAGACGTGAGGGGAATGTGTTAAGCGGGACATGATGGACAGGGGGGTTAGTACAGATATACTAATTGAAAACGAAAACGATGGAGAGAGTTGACATTCAGATCCGACCCCAATAGGAAGAAGGCGAGGAAGATGATGATAATTTTTTGGGAACGGCTTTGCCACTTCGTAAGCTTTCTAGATTGTATACAATTTGCATAAAAGTAACCGTTTTGTAAACTCTCCGCTCAGCCACGAATTGGCGCAGAAGCGACGGCGACGGCCATACCACAAATTCACGCGATTTTGTCCGCGGAATATTGCAAGTTTAGGGCTTTTTACCGTAGAATTCGAAAAAATATGCCGTAGGACCACGGGCAAAAATAATTACTTTAATAAAAAAGAAAATAGTATCGTTTAAGAGAAAAATAATTTAAATTTGGGGAGAAATAGAAAATAGGCCCGGGTTTCCCGAATTCCAGATAAACCCTGCACGCATCTATCTCTGTCATATCATATCATATGAATATGATCATCATTCATAATGTTATCAACTCATATTTTTTTTATTGGTTCAAGTACACTTGACTTGAATATTTACAAATATATAAATAAATGTAAAAAATAATAAAGTGTCTTTCAGTAGACCCGCGAGAGAGGAATGAGACTCAGTCACGTTTTTTGTTAAGTATGTAGATTGATAACAGGAAGAAAACCACAACATACAGTGAAAAAATATCCAAATCCGACCAAAAATGACAAAGATATAGCGAATATACTGCAGCAGTTCAAAAAGCGCCCGAGAGTACGAGTCTCGATCGCTGTGACGTCATTAAACTCGGCCCGGACTGCACGCCGCGCGCGCTCACCTGTTTTGTAGGTAATATTCCGTACTTACCCACCGTATTTTTGAGCCGTGTTTGGCCTGTTTTGTTTTGTTGTGGATTTATTATTGAGTTGTGGTGTTATTGTCAACAATAGCGTTAAATATATGCTATAAATATTGTATCGTGATCGTGCCATAGTGCAAGAGTATACAACTAATAGTAGGTACTCCAAACAAACATTTTTTTTCGTGTTCCGACGGTCGTAACCAAATGATTAAGTAGATACCTACCTACCTAGTAAACTATTGTTACGAACCTGGGGTTCTAATTTGGAGAAAAAAGCCAAACTTCGCATGAAGGTTTTTATTCACTACGGAACCCTAGGTTGACACGTGATGGTCTTCCAAACGTCCAAGGTCCAAGTCACGTAGCAGTTGAGGTATCTCGCCAAGGTAGTCGCAGCTACTTCCACTTTCTACTGGTACTTTCCATATATATTATGATATTATCTGTGAAAATTTCAACTGTCTAGCTATCACGGTTCATGAGATACAGCCTGGTTTCAGACAGACAGACGGAGAGTGGAGTCTAAGTAATAAGGTTCGTTTTTCCCTTTGGGTACGGAACCCTAAAAACAGGTACAGTCAAATTAATAACCTCATTTTTTGAAGTCGGATAAAAATATCCTATCTTGGGTAAAATGAAATCAGGGACAAACGGCCTCCATTATTGCTATCTCGCTTTGCCCGTTTAGCCTCTGTCAATTTTGGTAGGCCCAAATCATCGAAATATAATTCTCTAGAAACCTAACGCTCCTACATTCACCGCTTCGATTCTGATTCCATTTACGCAAACAAACGAACAGTAATTACAACGAAACACTCGAACGCGCACATAGACAAAGATACATGCGATTGGTCGCGACAAGGTCATGCGTCGTCTGGGGCAGTCAACGCAATGAGCGGTGAGATACAATGCCCGAATGTCACCTATTATGCAGTACGCTACGCTAAAATAAATTACCTTGTTTACGTGTCACTTTTTTTTTAATAACTAATTTTTATGTCTGTATGGCTTCTACACCACTTCACGGCACATGACGGCATTTTTAATGAATCGATTATCGCAAAAACACAGCAATATTCTCAAACGCAACTTCTTGCGACGCAACCGCACGACTCGAGTGTCATGGCGAACTGTCGCGCCACGCTGTTCATATTTTAAGCCCCGCCCGCTGCGGTACATATCGCGTGGAATGATTTTTCGGGATTACTTACGATTCTAGAGTATTATTATTCGTAGGCCCAAAATAAGTCTTGGGTCTAACTAACAATGAGTTATAGTGTGTTTTTCAAAAACATGTATTTTTTATTTTTAGAAGTACTCGGTTCTGCAGCCCACTATTTTATCGGTATCGTTGTGTCGCTCACACAGTCACACACGCTACGTCACGATAAATGTGTCAACTTACCATTGATTGTTCTTCAAGTCAATTTAAGGCTTTTTTCAATTTAGTAAATATTATAAAAAAACAAACAATACCTAACAGTCCTATTATGTATCTGGTGTAGTATATCTATTTAATTTTTAATAAATTTATATATTTAATTGATAGTTCATAAAATGGTGAAATGGTAGCATAAGTGGTGCCGTCATTTGAAATATATACTGGGTGGCGCAAAAGTAAAGACCCTATTTGGTTCAGCTATAACATTTTTTCTAAATTAGAAAACTAGATTTAGGTTTTTTTAAATGTATATTTGTGCCATTAAATTTCGTACCATTAGGATTTAAAGATGATGTCTTTTAAATGGTGACCTCCAGAGTTGATACACATTTGAGCCCTATTTATGACATTTTGCATAACTTGCCGTAACACTTCCTGCGATATGTTCGTTATTTCTTGACGAATGTTTTCTTTTAGAGCTGCGAGAGTCTGTGGCTTGTTCACATACACCCGAGATTTCAAAAAACCCCAAAGAAAGAAGTCTGGACTGGTCAGATCGGGTGATCTTGCAAGCCAAGGCAAATCGCCAAAACGAGAGATAACTCGGCCTGGAAAAGCGTCCCTCACTAAGTCCATAGTGTCGCGCGCTGTGTGTGCCGTAGCGCCGTCTTATTGAAACCAGATGTGCTCCAGCCCCAATTCGTCCAAACTGGGTATCAAAAACTCTCGTAACATGGTTCTGTAGCGTTCTCCAGTGACAGTTATCGCATTGCCTCCAGCGTCTTCGAAAAAATAGGGTCCGATCACTCTGTCAACACAGATGCCACACCATACAGTAACTTTTAGTGGGTGTAGAGGTGTTTCTTGAATAATGCGCGGATTATCAGTGCCCCAGAACCGAGTATTCTGCTTATTGACATGCCCTGAGAGATGGAAATGCGCTTCGTCACTCATAACCAATTTTGAAGGAAAATCATCCTCTTCAAGGTTGAGGTTTATGACGCGCTGGCAGTAATCTAGACGAGCTCGGTGGTCAGCAGGCAGCAGCTGATGAGTCATTTGAGTTTTATACGGGAACATCTTTAAGTCTTTTACCAAAATACGCTGCAGGGTCCGTCTGGAAATGCCCAATTGCGTGGCACGTCGCCTCGTTGATGTTTCTGGACACTCTTCCACATCTTCGCGCACAGCATCGATATTTTCAGCTGAACGGCCTGTTCTTGGTCTCCCAGACTTAGGTCTATCCAATGTTGAGCCAGTTGCTACAAGGCGTGTGGCAAAGCGTCGAATTGTGCGACCAATCGGTGCCGGACGGTGGTGAAATCGTCGACGAAATTCACGTTGTGTTCTTATCACTGATGAATTATTCCGTAAGAACATTGACACAATTATTCCACGTTCTTGGGGAGTAAAACGGTCCATGTTTATTTTCAGTGTATTTTACATTTGTTCACTACACAATTTTCAACAACAGAATGACAGAAAATGTCATATAAAAAAAATAAAAGTATTTTCTTTAGTGCCAGTACTTTTGCGCCACCCAGTACTACCACCACTACAAGCGCCACTTATGCTACCACTTCACCTTATGTTAAAAAATGCGTTTTGCATGGGCAGTTCAATCACACATAATGGCAACACATCAAATTGACAACTGTCATACTGACAGCCCGCTATCGCTGTGTCGCTCACACCTATAGCGTTATTTCGCTCGGTAAGTAAATTTCTGTGGTTCCTAAACTTTTGCGGTAAAAGAATTTAATAATTATACTATACTACACCACAAAATACATATTAGTACAAGTACAGAAGTCTCACTCCGCGAAATCAATTAAAGAATAATTGGTGCTTATGTATGGCCCATTCCAGCTTGTTTGTGTTGCTCTTATATTAATGCAATTTGCGGCGTGCAGCTCTAGTTAGAGTTGGATAACGCAGGATGATGTCATAAAAAATATACTGAAACTATTTTAAAGATAGATTCAGTCAATGATACTGAACAACTTTTCCCAAGGAACATACAGGTGGTAACAAAGGAACAGACATATCTACATACATACAAATACTCTAAAAACATTGCCCTCCATCTGGGTGGGTCATTCGGGTAAAAATAGGTTTTTGTTGCATGAATGTTGAAATTGTTAAATAGGAAATACATTACGGACATCAGACTAGAAATATCTATTACGAAGATAAGTATCATACTTATCTTTATAATAGATATTACCTACATAATATATACCTACATAATGTAGATACGTATTTTAAATAATAAGTTAATAAAAAGGAATGTTTAGTAGGTGCTTACATATTACACCGAGCGACAGTCCACTGCCATACGCCACTTCGCGGCGCGGCGCGCTGGTCGAATATACCTAAACTGCAGAGTGACACCCCCCTGACCAGACTATACCACGGCACGGAAAAAATATTTTTTACATGACTCGCATTGTTTATGATGCCACAAAGAATTTTGAAGTGGAAACTTCTTTAGCGGCGTTGTGCACTTTTTTGTAATGGGTAAAAAATGTTAAACTCGCGTCAGGACACGTGTCCTGATCGACAATTCGTAAGACGGATGGAGAGTAAACAGCCGGCTACCCATGCAATGAATATTTGACGTAGCGCCATCTAGTTATTCCTTTCAACATTAATGATAACATTATAAGCATTGAAAATTATTACGCCATCTATGAACGAGTAGTAAAACTATTTCGTTGAAGTGAAAACTTCTTTAGCGGCGTTGTGCACTTTTTTTGTCATGGGTAAAAAATGTTAAACTCGCGTCAGGACACGTGTCCTAATCGAAAATTCGTAAGACGGATGGAGAGTAGAGTCAGCCGGCGCGGCGTAGGAGAGGATACTTCTCTTTCTACGGCGCGGCGCCGCTAAAATGTATGCCTGCGCCTGCTGTTTCGTTTAGCTGAGAGATAAACTTTTTAATGTAATATAAATTGTTATGTTTGTGTACGATAGTGCAATAAATAAATATTGTATTCTACCACATAAATGATAGTACTTTTATACGGGTGCTCCTTGTTTCACAGACTGAAATTTTATAGAATTTTGATTCACAGAATTTTTTTCATAGAATATTTAATTCTTATATTTTTATTTCAAATATGATTGTTTTGAAGACTATTTACTTGAATGAAACACAATTTATAGAAACACAGTTCAATGAATTTTAGAATCTCATATTTTCATTTAACAAACTAATCAAACAGTAGAATATTTCTTTAAAGAATATTGTTTGTTCGGTATAATCTTTCATGGAATTTTATTTTACTGAAAATTATTATTTAAGGAAGTATTAAGTGAAAACATTGTTTAATCAAATTAAATACAATATAATAAGTTAGAATACATTATAAATCGCTACTACAATATAGGTTAGGGCAAACTTATAGGTTAGGTTAGGTTAGAACTGCGACCAAGCTGGGAAAGTTTTATCCATTTTACTAGAATAGGGCCAACTTATAGGTTATAAATATTATATTAACTAAACTTATTAAAAATAATAATATTTAATTTGATATTCTGATATTAGAAACATCGCAAAAGTAAATGTTATTTGTAATAAAATTCTTTGATTTCAAATTATTCATAACAAACATTCTAATTATTGATTTTCAGTGCAACGAAAATCTATTATTAAAAATTCTTTATACTGAGTAACCTACATATTGATTATTCTATGACATGATAATCTTGTAAAAATTTTCTAAATAACGAAAATCCGTTAAACTTTTGTCTGTATAAGAAAGTACACCCACTTTTATACTGATAATTAAAGCAATTCGTGCAAAATTATTCCCTAACCATTCCAAAATATCAAAAATGCACAACGTTAATATTCAAGTTTTCACTTCTGCCGGCACACCCGTCGTTTTTATCCTCAAATTAATTATGAGGTACCTAGTTTTTTCGTTTATGGGACATGCTTGTTTGGGTGTCAATAAATACTATCAACTATGACTATTTATTAAAAAAAGAAATTTAGCATTCTATTTAAATACATAACCTGATTGTATTTTGTAAAATAGGTAGTTAAAATATTGGTTTTTGTAATTTAAATACACGACACGACTTAAAAATGTTTTGTATTTTGTGTTGTAAATACGTGCGAGATACTATTTTGTAACATTAAAGCAAAGCATGTATTTTACTCAGCCTTGCCCTGATTGTTCTTATCTTTATTTCCCCCACTTATAGAAATAGAAAATTCTTTTTGCAGTGATAGAGTACACTTACAAATATTTGCGTTTTTCCCCACAAAAAAAGTTTGAGAATCGTATCACTGCCGATGACGTAGTCGTGTTCAGCGAACTGGTCACGTGATTCACGTAAAGAGACTGAGTGAGTGAGAGTACCATAACATAATAGGTACCATTCCATTCTTTTACCATACTATGACCAATATTGACATGTTAGGAGTAAATTTGTAGGTATTGGAATTTGTATCACACAAAAATGGCTAAGCTAGTCGATTTAGAATTGAAAAAAGCTTTCTTTGAATAGCAAGTTAAAATGGTGGAAACAAGTAAGAAAATTAAAGATAAAGATATAGATACACAAATAACTGTCCTGAAGCGCTACATGCAACATTTAGATATTACTCAGCGTGAGATCAGCACTCTACCACCTGGTACAAAAACCTACGAATCGATGGGTATAATGTTTCCTCTAACAGATTTGGATGAAGTTAAAAGTAATCTCAAAAATAGAGAATCACAATTGACAACCCGTACCCAAGAACTTGAAGACACCAAGAATTTTCTAGAAAAAAATCTGAAGGAAAGTGAGGACAACATCAGAGAGATGGTGCAGCAGCGGAAAGGACAGTGATACTAAAGCTAACTAGTTCTAGCTATCATACATTTATAGTCAAGATACATATTAAAGTGCTTCATGAATAAATTGTAACTTGATAATATTTTTTTATACATACTATCACTCCCGTTTCCCACACGGGTAGGTAGACTATGGACCTCCACTTGCTACGATCCTGACAGACCTCTTTCGCTTCATCTACACTCATCAGTCTCTTCATACACTCCCTTCTGTTACGGGTACTTCTTTTATGTATCTTTTAAGGGTATTTTTTTATTTATCCATATAAATGCAGTTCCTGGTTCCATGGCCAACTAAGGATGCTAAAGATTGTGCAAAATGGAGAAGTTTAAACCATTAAAAGGTTATAATATAGTTTTAAACCCAGCTGTCTGCCTTATGTCAATCTTCTTGGGAATGCATTTCATCATCGTCAGGTTTTAGGGTCCCACTGCTGGGCACAAGCCTCATTCTGCCTGGGCCATCTTGATCTATCCCTGGCCATCACAAGCCAGCTCTTGCCAGCAACTTGCCCGACTGGTCTATACATGGTTAATTGGTTTGTTAAATGTGACACATTGACAATCCAGCTGAACGATATACAGCTGTTTACCAAAACCGCAGTAATGCCAAAAAACTAGAGGTTTAGTAAGTTAGCGGTTTATACCATCCAAATGCGACATATACAGGGTTACTGATATACGCATAACCTTTTGATGCAAGTTCAGTCCATTTCCATAAAAACCAGTACCGAAAAATGAAAAAAAAATTCGGCTGCCTATACATACGAGTATCAGCACTCAGCCATGGATTTTGTACATATGGGAAAACGAAATTTTTTTTTCGTTTTTCTGTACTTATTGGTTTTTATGAAGTAATTTAGTATCATGGACTGAACTTGCACTAAAAGGTTATGTGTTAGATACCAGTAACCCTGTATACGGATGCTATTTATAACACTAACAAAGTAATGTATCAAAAATAACTTACCAATTACATGTAAAAAAAAAACTTATATACTATTTGTCCATTTCAAACAAGTAACAACTTCATCTGAGTACCTAATATTCATACTGCACCGACAAGAGCATAGCTCTTAAATATACAGGCTGACTTTTTATCCACCTGCAAAATTTTTGGAGCAAGTTCAGTCCATGATACTGAACAACTTTCAATAAAAAGTTATTAAAAATCGATAAAAAATTTTCGTCCTGCCATACAAATCAGCGCTCAGCCAAACGGATTTTGTATGGGAGGATGAAAAATTTTTTTCAATTTTTAATAACTTTTTATTGAAAGTTGTTCAGTTTCATAGACTGAACTTGCTCCAAAAATTTTTGCAGGTGGATAAAGTCACCCTGAAGTTAGATATGTACATATCTATGATTTGTCCCCCCCTGTAGTTTTTGGCCATCAATGTAAGTCAGAATCAGAACAGTTACAATAAGGTACATAGGTACGTCATTGCTTTTTGGTTACAATATGTACGCAATTTGGTATTTCAAAAGTAGGTACTTTCACAGGTTAGTTATTTAGAATAATTAAAGAAAAGATCTACAAGCTATCTAACTAGTCGTTTCGGAATGACCATGACTGAGAAGAAACTTCAGTAAAATCACTTGATTTACAAGTATTATAGTCTCGAGATGATATCTTAAGCTAAAAAGAGTTTACACTGGACTTTCCACGCAATGAGCTATACAGGTTCCTGTTTGGACTTAAAAAGATGTGGTTATTTCCCTAGACTTATGTTAGTAACGAAACCAATTGATAAAGTAAAAAAGGCCATGTTTCGAAATTTTTTATTTCCGTTTTTACACAAGAAGTTTTTCAATATTCAATTATGAACTTCTTAATACTATAGTCATCAACTTAAACATTAATTAAAATTAAATCTTATTAAAGAAAATATAGTCAAATGCTAATAAAATATCGACTGTAAACAAAATAGTGAAATATTTACACAACAATCTAAATTAATTAATACATAAAATATAATTATAACATAAAATTTAAAGTTATTAAATAACAATGATGAATTCATGTGACCTTAAGCAATTAAAATGAGTAAATTATTAAAGCTAAAAGCTTAGAAGCACATTTTATGACAATTCTTGATTAAGTTATATTTTATTAATACATAGTGAAGTGATATTGCATTTATTTAACATACATCTGGTAAAAGACAGTTCTGTCATAGTGATACTTGTTAGCTACGCTACAACACAACAAAACATTATTAACTGGGATTTGGGGTATCGCATGTATACAGACATTTGTTCGAGTTAGCTTAATGCTACTTTATATTAATAATTATTTAAACTAAATAATTAATTTAGTGTCAGGCCCAGGTAAAATTTAACCATATACACTGACATACATTTTAGATTACATTTATAAGCAGCAGACAGCACAAATAGTAGATAAATTAGCAAAATACAGATAAAAGCCATTAAAATAATGTTGTCAATCTCATCATAAACATAAGTAGACGGCGTCATCTTAACAAGGAAGTGAGTTTTTAAAAATAATAAACAGTAAATACGCATTTCTCAAAGATTGTCATGATTGTAAACAATTAATATTAAATATAAATAGGGACATTAATAATACATCTTCACAAAAATTCTATTTCAATTCTACAAACAATATAAATTACAATTTCCTATAACAATTGTCACATTTATGATTATTATGATAATAAAATGATTTCACAAAGTGAAGTAAATCTAAGTTGGTGTCTAGAGCCACGACGGGCGGTTGATAGTGTCATAGGGCTGCCTGACGCCGAGGCCCGCCGGGTAGCCGGGAGGGTACAGGCTCATGATCTGCGCACCGGTCTGCCTGAACAACTCCTCCTGATGTCGCTGCAAATACTGCTGGTACAGTGGCGTGCCGTCCGCGCCCACGTATCCATACCCGGCGCGCACTTGAGAATGCCCTATGAAAGGAAACGAACTTGCAGTGTGGCTTGTGTTTTGGTGAGCTGGCTTCACCAATTTGTCAGCGCTCGTCTCGGGGTTACTTCGCTGTTGTTGATGCGCTACTGCAGCTGCCATATAATTTGCTGCCATCAGATTAGTGTTCCGGAAATCTTCTATTGAAAACGCTCCATTATCTCCATAAAGTCCACTCCCTAAACCCATATTAGTGGACGCTCCAAAGTTGAATGCACTACTTGGCATCATACCAGTTTTCACTGAAGACAAAACGTCAGTGGGACAGGGTGAAGTATGATAAGCCTGATTTCCCACAATTTGTGATTGTTTGGAGACATCGGTAGTTCGTTTTCTTTTATTTTTTGCTTTTGTGTCGGTAGATGAAGAAATACTGGTAGATTTTTGAATACTGTTATCTTTACTCATCACCGCCGATGGTTGAGAGTATATACTGACTGAGGTGCTAGCAGGGTGCGCATCGGAAGGTATACTTTTATTGAACATTTGCGCCATTTGGAAAGTCTTATCGTGATACAAAGAAGCAGCTGCACCACCTGTGAAACTTGACAAATACCTCTCCTCATTGCTGTAACGTTCTAGCATTTGTGGAATCTTCGGTAAACTACGCAGACTATCCAATGGAAGCGACGAATGCGTGCTGTATGGTGCTTTGTATGGATTAGAAGTAACAAGAGGATGGTTCTGGACAAGTTTGTCAGCTTTCTGAGATTTGGCAAGTGTATCAACATTTTTGGCAATCAGTTCACTGTCACTTATAGATGCAGCTGCACTCAAATGATCATTTTTGAGAAGTCCACGGGGATTGGGGATTCTCAGTTCAGCTTGGAGATTCTGTTGCAACTCTTGTGTTCGCTGGAGGCTCCTTTGAGGAGTGCTGTAGTTATTATACTGCTGGTTCTGTATGTTCTTGTTGTAGTGGATGATGTTGACGTTGGCACTACTTAAATCATTTTTTATTTTATCCGCACCGCTTGCACTATAGTTGGTAGGGTATTCAGGCGGTAACACATCTTGTTTTCGAACTTGATTGCTCATTTTCCAATTGCCATAATCAATGGCGCCCGCTGATGATGTGGTATTACATGAGTACAATTTCTTGTTGGCTAGTTCAATGTCACTGAGGGAGAAATTGCTTATAGACTGACCACTCGACATACTGTCATACTGATTGTGATGAGCATGTACAAGGGTTTGACTTATAATCTCAGAACGATCATGTGTGTGTGCAGGTGGTATATTATTAGGATTCATGTTGACTTTGGATGCCATAGATTTATGTAACTGCGGGTTACTCAACCCCAAGTTAATAGCAATTGCTTCAACTTCATACCCTTTCTGCTGTTGATTTATGGTTGATTTTTGTACATCGCGAGCCAAACTGTAATCTATGTCTCCCCCACTTCTTCTATCAATCTCTGGATTCATATACCCCATATTAACCATATCAACATTATCTTTTTTAGTAATGCTAATGGGTTTTGCTGAATCGAAACTGCTACCATCTTTTTTACCATCATGAATATTTTCATTGGTGTCAAAAGCATTGTCTCTATTTTCTACAGAACGGCGTTCCAAATAATCCATTGCACTTTTCTCACGTAAGCTGTTCAACTTGGCTAATTCAGACTTCTCACTCAAAGCCAGTGCTATATCATCAACAGAAGGTGTCATTGAATGAAGCGACTGAGTAATCTTCTGGTAGTCATTCTTGGTTTGAGTGGCTGATACTGTTTCCTTGTTTTCGGAAATCTTTTTTGTTGGCACAGTTGGAATATCAGGTTCATTATAAGTACGTTTCTTAACAGGAAATAGAGAGGTTTTAGGATCAGGTATAACTTGAGTAGAATTTGCTGAAGGACTTTGATTAGATGTGACAGGATGTGGTGATGGTTGAGATTGAGAATAATTCGACGCAGATGCTTGCGGATACGCAGTGTGTGCGGGAGAGAACGATCCACCATATTGACTTTGCTGGTAGGAGTCTGGGCCAAGTGCAGTATAATCTACATGTGGACCAGTTAATTTGTTGGTTACCATAGACTTGGAAGTGTCGTAGTAGGGTGGTGGATTGTTTTGAGTGTATGTAGGGAGGGGACTCTTGTTGTGATCTACAAAGTAATTCGGAGTAGTTGACCCCAACACACTGTTAGATGCATAAACATGTTGCGAATATGGGGAGTACGGCGACTGCGGCGCTTCGCGAGGGCTGCAGCTCTTTTCAGGACTGCTTTTGATTGATGTCGTGTCTTGATAAAATCCTGCTCTAACCGTGCCGTTTATAATAGGATATGTTATCTTTTGAAATTCATCTGTTCTTGGAGATGCTGGCGATCGAAGTAAAGGTGAAGTATGAGACATCTGATGCCGAGGTGAGTCAAGATCTTGGCTGAAAGATGACCTTTCGGATATAGAACTTCCTGTGCTGGTGCGTCGGTGCCTCGGTGTAGTTATTGTGTTAGGGAGAGGACTATCTCCTCCGTCAGGATTCGGCGTATCTGGATCCGTTGGTGAGTCATACTTAGTCGCATTTTTCGGACTCGATTTGATGTCAGTGTTTGTATTGTCCACAACTTTGTCTTCCACATCCGTATCTTCAACCTTTTTCTTCGTTACAGTTGTTGTAGTTGTACTTTTGGGTGCACCAAATGCTTTAAACCACGCACTTAAATTGGGAGTAGCTTTCTCTTGACTTGGTTTTGTTGTTGTAGTTGGTTCAGTTTCAACCTCCGCATCTTTCTTCGTGCATTGGACTTCTGCATCTTCAGTTTTCTTTTCAGGCGGTACATCTTCTTTTTTGTCCGCTTTTTCGATTTCTAGCTGATTTTTATTATCTTTGCGATCTTCAGATTTATTATCATCAGTATTAGTGAAGTTATGATCATTTCCCAGAGCGAATTCTACAGTTGGCAACACAGATCCAAGGCTAAGCTTTGGACTAGACTCTTCCGTTTTGTTGGTATCACGAACTTTGTTCAATGGTCCAAGAGGAGCAACTTCTTCTGGTTTCTCAGCATTCTTGTTGCTTAGTAAGTTTCCTTTCCCTTTACCCGGTTGTAATCTGTCTATTGTTCTCTGGATCTCCCTTCTCTTAATCATTTTAGGTTCACGAGAAGATGGCCGCTTTCGTGTTTCCTTCCTCATAAACACAGTCTTTTCACCTTGCGAAAACTCATCATCCAGACGACTATTGTCATGTTCCTCCGTAGAAATAGTTTGAGCAGGGCTATCGCAAGGCGAGCTCACGGCTGACCCCTTTGGAGCGTCATCAAGCCATTTACTGATGTCTTTTACAGCTTGTTCCAGGGCTTCTGAAGCAGATTCATTTTTAGCTGTGTTTTTTCTGCTATTCTTTTTTGTCGTAGTTTTTGTTTTCGGGCTGTCACTGATGTCATCATCAGAAAAATCATTATTATCGCCGTCTTTTTTCGTAGAGTCTTTATCATTGTTTGAGTCAGACGATTTATCAGTCTTACTCTGCCCTGGAGTAAATAAACTGTTGAAAATGGAAGAATCTTTATATTTTTCATTTTTTGCTTTCAGTTTTTCAATTGTTTCTCTCAATTTTTGATTTTTATCTTTTTCTGGTATGTGTAAATTTTGTTTGTCTGCTGCTTTTTGTTTATAATCAAATAATGATTCCCAAGCATCTTTAGCTGCGTGCCGTCTCCTTTCTTTGATTTTATCATATTTATCTTTGAAGAAATCAGGATCAGACAATTGGTCAGCCTGTTCAGGTTGGTCAAGTTCAGTGGGCGACGGCGAAGGTGTGTGTATAGACGGCAAGGGGCTGGCGCTTCTACTTCTATTCGAGCTTTCCAACGATTCCTGGGAAGGAGCGCGTTTAATAATCTCTTCTGAATCAGACTCCACATGTTTAATCTTCTTCTTCTTTTGCTTTGATTTCTTACCATCTTTGTCTTTATTTTTATTATGTTTCCGTCCATGCTTATTCTTACTAGATTCACCATGTGATTTATGTGAATCTTTCTTGTGGTTTTTGGAATGTTTACCATGCCGATGATGGCCTTTGCGTTTCTTTTTACCCTTACCATCTTTATTTTTATGAGACTCTTTCGATTTCTTAACTTCTGAACTTGACGGCTCGGGTTCTTCATCCTGTGTCTCTGGTACTGGATCCGATGAACTTGATTTTGGTTCACCTGAAATATGCCATTGGACTGTTAAAAAAAGGATCTGTAATGTTGAATCATTCATATCAAAGTGAGTAAAATAATATCGAACATAGATATAAAGGTACAAGATGCACATAGAAATGAAAATGTGCAGCATATAAATGTTTTTGTGTGACTTTAAAATGGTTGTATTAGAACCTAATACATTGGTGCAATCGGTAATACAGAACGATACCATCTTTCCAGTGTAAATTAACACAGTTTACAATTTGGAATATCGAATTTTCGTGACATATCCGTCCCGGTAGATACGCCTTGTACCTAGACTTGCCACATGTTAGATTAATTTTTTTATTTGGGAAAAAAACAGTTAGATAAACAATATTAATAAAACATAAATAAAACACCTAAAGTAAAGTTTCCTCTTCCGTTTTCCTTTCTTTTGTGAGGATGACTGTTATCGTATTGTTTGTCGCACTCGGGTATGATGCTATTTTTAGACAGTAAAAAAAATCTAGGTCTGATATCTGACCAGTCCAAAAAAAAACATGCTTTGACTGCTCTTGACTATGATTATTAACACAATTCTGTATTGACCAATTTGTCGAACCAACGACGTGTTATTATTGGCTTCCCCGCCGCCAATATTCAGCAAGTTTTTAACTTTATAATATTAAATTAGATCGATTGGCCAATAACTGCATCAGATTTATTTTCAATTTACGTAAATTTGATCACTTTTGTTCATTTCGCTCCCAGTTAGCATGGCTCCCAATATACTTACGTCGCAACACTAAAATTCTATCTACGCTTTATTCTATCCTGAACGATCCACAGTCCCCTAACTATCTAAGATCTAAATTCAACCTTCTCAGTTCAACTCATTCTCGTCCACTTCGCTCCTCCAGCACTCTTATCCTTGCTATTCCTCCTCACCACTCTATCTTCATGGACAACCTTTTCCAGATCAAGGCTATCTGGCTATGGAATGCCCTGCCAGAGTCTATTTCAAGCGGGCGGTACATAAATTGTTTCTCCAGCAGTCCTAGCCTAGCACAATCATCATAATATATTTAATAATTTTGTATTTATTGTATATGTATAATATATATTTATTAGTTTATATGTTTAGGTATATATTTGTTTATTTATTTTTATCTATACTATATATTATAAGTAGGTCATATTTAATATCAGATTTTTTTATATTATGTAATTTTATACATATTTTAATCACGCCAGCCACACATATTTTTTGCTTGGTCTTATGGTTGACCAGTAGAGAATGCCATATGGCATTAGGTCCACCACTTGTACAATAGTTTTGTGCAATAAAGTTTTTAAATAAATAAATAATCATAAGAAATACGAAAACAAAGGAAAATACTTTGTTTGATTTATTTATTTAAACTTTATTGTATAACATACAATTTGTATAGCACAATAGACGGACTTAATGCTAAAAGCATTTAGTAGGCAGTCCGAAATTTCTAATAAAATAATGTTTCATTTTGCGTCTATTTCCATAATATCTAGAATTATATCTAATCTCTCTGTATCTGAAAGAAAACCTAAAATGTGTTTTTTCAGTCTAATGGAATTCGAATCCTCCCAGTTGCAGCCCGAGGGCATCTTAGTTCTCACCTCTAAATAACTTGGGCAACGTGGCGTCTGAACTATGACGTCATATTTAAAAATGGTTACTATTTTTAGTATTTCTTTTCTAAACCAAATAGATGTTTTTATTTGCGACTATTTCTCAGATTTAAAATGTAAAGATCCATGCATACACCCTCTATTGAATCCATTCTGCTCGTAAAAATGAAAACATCACTAGCTTCGATCATATGTATATTCTATGATCGAAGATTACTAGTATAGTCGACAAGTTCGCAAAATGGTGAAAAATAGAGATATTGCTCCTAAAAATATATTGATAGTGATAGCCTGATAGCTAAGCTTTCTTACAAGATTAAATCTTTATAGTGTTCAGAATACAATATAATTTTATAAATAATTAATTCCTTAATTTTTTTTCATGTTCACTTTTTTTAAAGCCGCGCGCGTATTCGGATGCCTAGTATTTTTTGTTACACTTTCGCGGAGACGTAATTCAGCGATAAATTTAAATTATAAATAATGAAGATAGAGTTCCGGGAGCTAAGTCCTTTTGTTGAATTTCTTTCTCTTTAAGAATCTTGTTTTTGAATTTCTCAAATGTTAAAAGTTTACCACATATTGCCGAAAAACGAGATTCCTTTGTTCATCTTTAGTTGTTAATAACTTATGAAATTTTATATAAATAATATATAAGGACAGTAGTGCAGTATTTCTATTGTTCACTATTTTAAGTTATCGACTAGACTATCACGTTTTGTATATTCTGATAGATTCATATTGTACACCTCAGCAACAGAAAAAGTTTCAGAAGTCACTCAACAGAAGAAAGGTTATAGTTTCCATTGGAAGTATCTCTCATCTAACTTTTACATTAGATTAGTGTTTTGTTACGAATTTGTCACAAAATCTACACAATGTATACATTTATTACCTGTATCTGAATGAGATTTCCGCTTTTTTCTCTTATGACGACTGGGAGATTCACTTGTCTTTAACTTATGTTTCCGAGACGGTGTTGGCAACTGGTACTCCACAGCAATCTCTTCGTCTGATGATGACAATCTATGTATATACTTTTCTGTTAGGCGGTCAAAAGCTGCTTGTAAGTTGTCTACCATCAATGTATATTCTAGAAAAAAAGGAATCGATTTTGAAATTAAAGTAGTATACATATAATTAAATGGAAAGGATACAGACCGTCACTATAAAAATAAAATGTATGTCTGTCAATAGGCAGTATATGTTACCCAAGTTGGGTCTAGTGTTTTTAATATTAATGTAATATACCTACTGTAAACTAAAGAGCATTGACATCACCAAGGATTTGCATTTTTTACCAAATTGTATACCAAATGCATATGCTTGAATCTCAATATTGAAAAGTAGCATTCTGCAGCTATATTAAACTATGATAGTTTTTACCATTATCTTGTCCATTAAACAGGCGACAGTTATTAACAATCAACTTGAAATCTGCCTTGAACATAGAGAAGTCAGTATAGTAGCCGGTGTCGAGGCGGTGCTCCATTGTTTTCAAGTCCATGGGACGCCGGATCACTGCATAGTAATTTGGGGCAAACTTCTCATCAACTGGGTCCATGAAAGGCCAAGCGTCTTCGTGGGCAGTAAGCTGCTCCAGGACTTTGTACATATCAGTTTGAACGTCCTCATCCATTTGACTGAAGCTAAAAAAATATACAATTAACAAAAATCGACAACGTATAAGTACTGTATATCAGTTATATAAAACAAGAAATTTCTAGAATAATCACACCAGGTAGAACACACGACTACAAAGCCGTTGAAATCCTACCTAAAATTACACTAGTTTACAAAGCTTTTGCTGTTCGCATACTTGCAGCAGTTTCATAAAGAATTCAGTACAAAATCAAATATCTGGTTATAAAAAAAAATTAAGACGTCTAAGTTTTAAAATATCTCATGTCAAAAATAAAATTTTCGTAAATTTTGCCAATTTAAAAATTTTAGTATAAATTCAATTACTTTTTTTGGAACTTTTTAATTCAAGTTTATTATAGTGCAAGCCTTCCATTGTACAATTCATTTAGATCACAGCTCAATTCTTTTACGAATTTGATTTATTCGCGTTTTTGTACAGGCCGGTATATTGCCATACAATGAGCATGGTGCTCAAAGTATGACAAATGTTATGGCAACTTGAATTTCATATATCTGTGTACATAAGAATGATAGAAGGATAAATCAAATTTTATTTTGATAAGGAAGAGTGATTTTTTATTTTACAATATAAAAGTAAATTATATGCATAGTAGTTTATTTTCTAAAAAATAAATAAAAAAAGGTGAAATTGGTAAAATTTGGAAATTTGTATACTTCCAATTCTGACGTCCTAGAAAAAAATCATAATCAGATCGGTATTTAGCATACAAAAATCTAAAAGAAACAACAAGTTTCATATGCTGAGCACAAAAAATAAAAAAAATTGTAAACTAGTGTTATCATAGGGAAATATGCATGACTTTAATATTGAGTTTCTGATAGATTCATAGCTAATTTAATTAAGAATGACAGATATTTTTTAAATATGGTATCCAATATATCATCAGAAATAGAGTTGAATGATGTGAAAACTGCATCACATCACAATTGTTCCTTACATTTGCGAAGTCTTGAGTTTCTTCCTGGTGCTGTTGACAGGTTCATTTTCGGGAATTAGGATTTGCCCAGTAGCAGATGCCAGCGAGTTATTTGTTTTTCTTCCTGTTTTGACTGGAGGTTCTGGGGGAGGCTCGCCTTTTTGAGTAGCAGAGGAGTTTTTTGACCGCTTATCCTGGCTTTTGGAGCGCTTTGCAACTTTTTGAGGCATTTCTTCTTTCTCACTTGCCGAGTTTTCTGATGAATCTGACGAGACCGACTTTGATCTAGAAACAAAGCTTTTGTTTAGTCCTGATAAATGTTGTGGAAAAGAAAAACTGAAATACTTATTCAGATAAATCTGCACGGATAGAGAAGCAGGTGGTACATGTATTCAAATTTTTTTTCTTTTATCCCAGACCAGTATGGGAGAAGTGCTTCATGTTTAATAACAGCGTTATTGGTAATTAGATGCTGTCCTCTTAAGGGGCTGGTTGTAGGGCCTGTAATTTGGGATTGAGTAGACGACTTTTTTAGTTTAATAAGACGACTTTATTAACTTTGTTAATTTACGACTTGCAGCCTTAATTTCATACAAAATACATAAGCCTTACAAAACAATTACTAGTATGAGGTTGTAACTTGTTTGAAATGGGTGTTTAAAAACACCAGCCAATTTTTTGAAACAAGTTTAGTCCAGGATACTGAACTAATTTCCATAAAAATGATTATTGAAAATCGAAAATCTATTTATTATCTATTTCTATCTTTCGTAGAACATCCTTTCAGCTGAGCGCTGTATGGGATGAGAGAGATTTTTTTTTTTTCATTAATATGGAAACTAGTTGAGTATCATGGGAGGAGCTTGAAAATAATATAAAATATCTGCGAAATCTGAAAAATATTGCGAGGAGATTACAAAATATTTGTTACTATAAAACGTATGAATTAAGCGCCAAAATAAATGAGAAGGACACAGATAATTAATTCCTTTTTTTGTACGGCTTGGATACGAATCCTTTTGAGCCATCATACAGGAATCAAAACTTGTTTGTAATGCCATAAAAATTTTGAGCCGCAAATATTGAGGTTTATTTACAAAAATAAATAACCCCCAAAGAGATCATTGTCAATTACTAAGGTAAGGATTCGGAAAACCGAACAAAATTAATAATTAGCGAACAAAAATTAACCTGTATCGTAAAGGTTAAAAAATATTTTATAAAATTATTTTGTTCGAGAAGAACTATTATACTTATAGCACAGCTTATAGTGATTATATTTTTAAATTTTAGTATTGTGTTCATAAAGTACGTCAATATAAAATTGTTCTAAAGTTTATAATTTGAATTTTACGACATGAGATTAGATAAAATATGTTTATTTATGTCTGTATTAATATGTAAGTTAATAAAGAGGTATAGGTACAGCGCCCTCCTTGTTCCGAATAAATTTTCCTCTACCCAAAGGTTGACTAGAAGTATTGACTCTTGTGATTGTAATTTTTTTTGTGTTTATTATCGTGCAATAAAGTTAATTTGTATTTTAACTATGTTAAAAAGTGGTAATACCGAATGAACCTGGAGTACCAATTATTACTCATATTTACATACAACGCATTGAATAACAGAAATGATGCAATAAAGAGTATGCATGCATTTTTTTATATTTTTAATCGATAGTCCTCGTCGAGAAATACCCGCAAAAAATAAATCAGTACCGAAAAACATGTATATGGTGTAGAAAATAAATATTGAAAATAGCAAGTAGATTTATTACAACTAAAACACGCCATTTTAAAATATGACGTCAAAGTCTGCAATATCCGCTAGAGACAGAAGCTGTCAACGCATGTTTTTCTTTTTTGGGTACTTTCGATATTATCAGCCAGTGATGTTTGTTAAACCTCTATATAAAAGTTTCGAACGACATTTCGAATGTCATCGATAGTCAAACTACATGGACGGACATTCCCACCGAACGCACCCGAACTTTCATTTCCCTTTTGTGAACTTTGTCGTCATTTCCCTTTTGTTTGTCAAAAGTTCCCGCGCAATATTTGCATATTTTCAATAATTTATTTCTAATCTAAATAAGAGTCAGTAAGAAAAATAATTAACTAGGCGTGGTAATATTAATAGAAATTGTAAAATAAAAATATGAGCCGGATTGGTATTACATGCATATTCCTTATTGGCTCATTCTGCGATCCATCAAAATATGAGCCGGATTGGTATTACATGCATATTCCTTATTGGCTCATTCTGCGATCCATCAAAATATGAGCCGGATTGGTTTTACATGCATATTCCTTATTGGCTCATTCTGCGATCCATCAAAACATTTGATTGCGATCATCGTCATTGCATCCGACACTGTCGCTCAAATCTCGTCAATAAAACCGTATTGACGAGATTTGAGCGATAATTGAATTAAACAAATATATCTTACTAGCGTTTGCCCGCGGCTTCGCCCGCGTAGACTACATAAATTAGATTTTTTCTAACTGGGGTTGCAATTTATTAAAGTCAAATTAAGTACTTAAAGGATTATTATTTTTTACTAACAACTAATTCAAAAATGTCATGTGTCTCGCTTCAAAAATGACGAAGATTCATACAAACTTGCAACCCCTATTTCACCCATATAGGGATGTAATTTTGAAAATCTAATAAATGCATTATTATTTTCTACTAACTACTAAAAAAATACTTTAAAAATTACGAAGATTCATAAAAACTGCCAACCCCTATTTAACCCCCTTAGGGATGGAATTTCCAAAAATCCTTTCTTAGCGGACGTCTCTTAGTCACAATCTACCTTCCTGACAAATTTCATCTTCATTGGCTAAGTACTCGTAGTTTTCGAGATTTCGTGATGAGTGCGTGATTTTCGCTTTTATATCTTCTTCGTCTAAGCGCATTCCCGGTTGCATCCTTCAGCTGTGCTGCTTCGAAGCCCGGGGTGCGCTTTCCCACTTTTTCTTCTCCAAATATAATATGCATGTCAATGGTCACCCAAGGATGCCAAAGACCTTGTAAAATGGAAAAGAAATAGCCGGAACACTTTCAATGATTTGGCTATAGTTTTACAACCGGCCGCCTGCCTGACATCAACCCTCTTTGGGAATGTATTTGTGCGAAAAGTTTTCCAACCGGCCGCCGCTCGACGTTAACCCTCCTTGGGAATGCAATTGTAGCACGAGATGTTTGTGCTTAGTCCTTTAGTCGCCTCTTACGACATCCACAGGAAGAGATGGAGTGGTCCTATTCTAACCCGGAATCACATGGGTAATTGCTAGGTGATTTTCGCTTTTATATATATAGATTTAACAGATAGGCTTCATGATGTTTGAAGGTTTCATGCTTTCGTGACTTTGGCTCTTATAGATTTTATCAACAAATTTCGAGACTAGGAGTAGGAGGATCTCATATCGCAAATCACTGTGCGGCTTATATGGTTCCAATACGTTTCATGGCTTTTCTGCGTTATCACAACGCGTTGTAGTCTTCCTGTGATTGCCACAACGCGTTTGTTAATTATTAACAAACTTAAACTTAACGCCTAAAAACTTAGGCGTAAAGTTTAATACATATGTTACGCTCAAAGGCCAAAAAAGCTATTTGAACGAAGCTCACAACGCCTTGTGGCCATTGTAAAACGTCTACATCGCAAAATTTGTGTTATAGCTCTTATAAAATCGCTCACGCACGACGCGTTGTGGCAATCACAGGAAGACTACAACGCGTTGTGATAACGCAGAAAAGCCATGAAACGTATTGGAACCATATAAGCCGCACAGTGATTTGCGATATGAGGTCCTCCTACTCCTAGTCTCGAAATTTGTTGATAAAATCTATAAGAGCCAAAGTCACGAAAGCATGAAACCTTCAAACATCATGAAGCCTATCTGTTAAATCTATATATATAAAAGCGAAAATCACCTAGCAATTACCCATGTGATTCCGGGTTAGAATAGGACCACTCCATCTCTTCCTGTGGATGTCGTAAGAGGCGACTAAAGGACTAAGCACAAACATCTCGTGCTACAATTGCATTCCCAAGGAGGGTTAACGTCGAGCGGCGGCCGGTTGGAAAACTTTTCGCACAAATACATTCCCAAAGAGGGTTGATGTCAGGCAGGCGGCCGGTTGTAAAACTATAGCCAAATCATTGAAAGTGTTCCGGCTATTTCTTTTCCATTTTACAAGGTCTTTGGCATCCTTGGGTGACCATTGACATGCATATTATATTTGGAGAAGAAAAAGTGGGAAAGCGCACCCCGGGCTTCGAAGCAGCACAGCTGAAGGATGCAACCGGGAATGCGCTTAGACGAAGAAGATATAAAAGCGAAAATCACGCACTCATCACGAAATCTCGAAAACTACGAGTACTTAGCCAATGAAGATGAAATTTGTCAGGAAGGTAGATTGTGACTAGGAGACGTCCGCTAAGAAAGGATTTTTGGAAATTCCATCCCTAAGGGGGTTAAATAGGGGTTGGCAGTTTTTATGAATCTTCGTAATTTTTAAAGTATTTTTTTAGTAGTTAGTAGAAAATAATAATGCATTTATTAGATTTTCAAAATTACATCCCTATATGGGTGAAATAGGGGTTGCAAGTTTGTATGAATCTTCGTCATTTTTGAAGCGAGACACATGACATTTTTGAATTAGTTGTTAGTAAAAAATAATAATCCTTTAAGTACTTAATTTGATTTTAATAAATTGCAACCCCAGTTAGAAAAAATCTAATTTATGTAGTCTACGCGGGCGAAGCCGCGGGCAAACGCTAGTAAGATATATTTGTTTAATTCAATTATCGCTCAAATCTCGTCAATACGTTTTTTATTGACGAGATTTGAGCGACAGTGTCGGATGCAATGACGATGATCGCAATCAAATGTTTTGATGGATCGCAGAATGAGCCAATAAGGAATATGCATGTAAAACCAATCCGGCTCATATTTTGATGGATCGCAGAATGAGCCAATAAGGAATATGCATGTAATACCAATCCGGCTCATATTTTGATGGATCGCAGAATGAGCCAATAAGGAATATGCATGTAATACCAATCCGGCTCATATTTTTATTTTACAATTTCTATTAATATTACCACGCCTAGTTAATTATTTTTCTTACTGACTCTTATTTAGATTAGAAATAAATTATTGAAAATATGCAAATATTGCGCGGGAACTTTTGACAAACAAAAGGGAAATGACGACAAAGTTCACAAAAGGGAAATGAAAGTTCGGGTGCGTTCGGTGGGAATGTCCGTCCATGTAGTTTGACTATCGATGACATTCGAAATGTCGTTCGAAACTTTTATATACAGGTTTAACAAACATCACTGGCTGATAATATCGAAAGTACCCAAAAAAGAAAAACATGCGTTGACAGCTTCTGTCTCTAGCGGATATTGCAGACTTTGACGTCATATTTTAAAATGGCGTGTTTTAGTTGTAATAATCTACTTGCTATTTACAATATTTATTTTCTACACCATATACATGTTTTTCGGCACTGATTTATTTTTTGCGGGTATTTCTCGACGAGGACTATCGATTAAAAATATAAAAAAAATGCATGCATACTCTCTATTGCATCATTTCTGTTATTCAATGCGTTGTATGTAAATATGAGTAATAATTGGTACTCCAGGTTCATTCGGTATTACCACTTTTTAACATAGTTAAAATACAAATTAACTTTATTGCACGATAATAAACACAAAAAAAATTACAATCACAAGAGTCAATACTTCTAGTCAACCTTTGGGTAGAGCAAAATTTATTCGGAACAAGGAGGGCGCTGTACCTATACCTCTTTATTAACTTACATATTAATACAGACATAAATAAACATATTTTATCTAATCTCATGTCGTAAAATTCAAATTATAAACTTTAGAACAATTTTATATTGACGTACTTTATGAACACAATACTAAAATTTAAAAATATAATCACTATAAGCTGTGCTATAAGTATAATAGTTCTTCTCGAACAAAATAATTTTATAAAATATTTTTTAACCTTTACGATACAGGTTAATTTTTGTTCGCTAATTATTAATTTTGTTCGGTTTTCCGAATCCTTACCTTAGTAATTGACAATGATCTCTTTGGGGGTTATTTATTTTTGTAAATAAACCTTAATATTTGCGGCTCAAAATTTTTATGGCATTACAAACAAGTTTTGATTCCTGTATGATGGCTCAAAAGGATTCGTATCCAAGCCGTACAAAAAAAGGAAATAATTATCTGTGTCCTTCTCATTTATTTTGGCGCTTAATTCATACGTTTTATAGTAACAAATATTTTGTAATCTCCTCGCAATATTTTTCAGATTTCGCAGATATTTTTACAAACAAAACAAGACAAGGAGGGAGTCCTTGTCTTGTTTTGTTTGTAAAAATATCTGATCGTGTCGTGAAAATAAGACGCCGCCCGAGATTACTAACAATCTTTTACCAGCAAAGTCAAGAATTTAAGTACACAGATAAGGATGCAACCGGGAACTATCTATGATGGAAGATGGAGGTTTGTATATTTATTTAACTCTGTACACAATTAAGTGTACAGCAGTAGCGGATTTCCTATTATTTAGGCACCTCCTATAAAACTAGGCACGTGTATAATTTATATAATTGTGTATAATTTATAAACCGTAAGCCCATGTGAAATATTTAAGCCGGTTTGTATCTCTAAAAAAAACATGCAACCCATATTGCTACCTATACTGTCAGAAATATAATTGTATTACGCGGAGGATCAATAGATTCTTCACAGTTATTCACTTCATTACACAAATTATCGTCACAAAAAGAGAGCTCTGGCGTAGAGACACTGGACTAGGTGAATTGCTCGCAGGTACATTGCTTAGCTAATGAATCAAGAGTTTCTTGATTTTGAAAAGTCTTTATTGCCAATCCAAGCTCTGGATACCATTTATAGGCAAATATTACTAATAATATATCAACTCCTTTGCGTCAACAATGCGAGAGTGTGCAAAATACTTTTTTCTTTTCCTAAAAACCTCTTTTTTAGGGTTCCGTACCCAAAGGGTGCAAACGGGACCCTATTACTGAGACTCCGCTGTCTGTCCGTCTGTCGCAGGGCTCTATCTTTTGAACCGTAATAGCTAGACACTTGAAATTTCACCGATTATGTTTTACTGTAACCGCTATAACAACAAATACCAAAAATAAAATAAAATTAAAAATTAAAGGGGGTCGTCATACAAGAAACGTGCTTCTTCAGCGTTTTGAAACATTGTACGGTGGTACGGAACCCTTCATGTACGAGTCCCGACTCGCACTTGCCCGTTTATTAGCTGTCGCAGTGAACTGAGTGATAGTATTTTTTTAGTTTAAACCGACCGTGACGAATGGCGCGCCACGCCCCTCCCATCTGGCTTGCACCTAAGGTATCCACAGAGATTGAGTCTTATTCTTCTTCATCTAAGCGCATTCCCGGTTGCATCCTCAGCTGTGCTAATTCGGAGCCCGGGGTGCGCATTCGCGCTTTTTCTTCTCCAAATATAATATGCATGTCAATGGTCACCCAAGGATGCCAAAAACCTTGTAAAATGGAGAAGAAATAGCCAGAACACTTTTAATGATTTGGCTATAGTTTTACAACCGGCCGCCTGCCTGCGGTCAACTTGCTTTGGGAATGTATTTGTGCCAAAAGTTTTACAACCGGCCGCCGCCCGACGTTAACCCTCCTTGGGAATGCAATTGTAGCACGAGATATTTGTGCTTAGTCCTTTAGTCGCCTCTTACGACATCCACAGGAAGAGATGGAGTGGTCCTATTTTAACCCGGAACCACACGGGTAAGATAAGTAAAGAGATTGAGTCTTATTCTAGGCCGGAAACCATATAGCAATAAAAAAAACTAAGTAAACAAGTAAGTAACCTTGGCGATGGATAACTACCGTAACAAGTTCCTTCTCTTGGCTCTGTTCTCGCGCGCAAGGTCCGGTGTTTCTTTGCTGTCCTCTTCTTCTTCTTTGACGTCATGCGTGCTCTGCTTCTCTTCTTCTTCCTTCTGTTTGATCTTCTGCAGCACGCGACTCGATGTACGGCGCGGAAGTAGCTCTAGTAACCTTAAAATAAAATGATGATGATGAACATAATGCAAATATTAACTTGCAACGGCAGAAACTCATTTTAGAGTTAATGACGAGCTGGTAAAGGTTATATATATTTTTTAAATACATACACTTTATAAACTTTCACAAACTTCAACAGCTGCATAAAAAACCGCGAGCTGTTTGCAGCTCGCGCATCGTCCGAAGAGAGAGATATCAAGATATAACAACATGGTAAAAGCGATACTTTTAATAATCACAAACTTTGTCACACAATAATACTTGATTAGGCAATGATTTCAACTAAGGATGAGCCCATCGGAACATTTTGCATAAAATATCTTCATACAATTCAACGTCGCGCCCGGAGCGACCACAGCGCATGCGCTGTTATCACTCCGGGCGCAACGCTGCGAATATGGCTGCAATTCCAATCCTTAGTATTTTAATTATAACAAACAGTTATGTTACTTACCGATGATACGATATTCCATTTACTTTTTTAACCTATATCGTAGTTTTTGCAGCTTTTAAATGCGCAACCAGGCATTTCTATGGCATTTACAAGTATGAAACATAAACGAATGAACTCTTCCGCGGACCGAGGACGACTTAGTCGCGTTGGTCCGCAAACCGACTTTATCGGGTCAACGAGTTGGTGCTATTACTTCGCGCGGTTGGCCTCGTCCTTACGCTAGTAATATATAAGTCAATGTCAGTAGGTTATAGTATTTACTAGTAGTTCGCTATTGTGAACTTGCGATGTACTGTTTATGACAACCCCATAACAACATACTTCGCTTCGCTCGCTCCTTTAATATATCTGGTTATACTATTTTAATAACAAAAATGTAGAGACTGGCTTATTAAACACAAGTCATATTATTGGAGCAAGTTCAGTACATTAAAGGTAATGGACGTACTTTTATAGCCATGGAGTTAATTGTTAACCTTTGATAATATAATCGATAGTCATTGGCGATTTCTATAAAAAGATTACAACATTATTCGCTTAGCTGTAACCCCCATTGCAGCAATTAATACAATGAATTAAAAAGTATTACCTAACTGCAATTGAAGCCTTTGTATACTTATTGTTTATTTATATTTATTTACTTGTTTATCTACTTGTCGTTGATTTTAATATACATAATTACTAAATGCAAATATTTCTTTTTAAATATACATATGCGCTCTGTATTCGCAGCCAGGTTATTAATTCGTCATTAAAAATTCGAAAGAATCACAGAAATTCTTCAAAGGTTCATGGTTGATTTAATATCAACAAAGAGCGAGGCACTTATTATTCATCATTTCAGCTACATAAGGTCCACTGCCGGACACAGACCCCCTACGCCAAAATAATCGATTGAAAGCGTGATGCATCCATAGTTTCCCTTGTAACTATTTCAGGTCCGTAAGTCCTCCTATGTTACCGGAACGGGCGAGGCACTGTTGATGGTAGGTATATAATTTAAGAGATCATCAGGAACGATCAAAAATATCTTTAGGAACAAAGCTTAACTCAATATTTTATTGCACACCATAAAGTACATAAGATGAGAACAATACACTTTAAGATCATCTAAAGACCCTGTCGGGCTCAGCAATTTGGTTAAAGAAGATGTCTACATAAACGTCCTATCAAGGAGTTCTATCAAGCTACAGATTTTAACACATTAACTTAGTAGATGATTATGTTCCTAAGAGATTCCAGCCACAGCACAGCGACTTTTCCAATTCATTACACGGACTAGATTAGTGCTACTTAGTACGTTTACGTTATGTGTAAATATTTTTAATAGTATATCAACACGGCGGACACAAAAGCACACAGGTAGGACATGTTCGTGGGTATGGTGTTCCCCGCAGCTTTATATTTATTTAGCTGCATTACGACGTGCACTGCCAAACATATTATAAGCCTTCCCCAAGGATTTTCAAAATGAAGATCGCAGTACAGGTCTGCTATCTAACACGCAGTTCGCCACTTCAGCCACAAAAGATCTTTAGGAAAAAAAAATGTATTTTGTACTCTCGCACTGTAGGCGCAAACAAATTGACATATTTTTTTTGTTAACCTATTTTGTCTCATTGTTGGGCAAAGATCTCTTCCATGGACGAACTCCGTGGTGTAATGGTCAAAACGCTAGTCCGCCAATCTGGAGGTTCTGGGTTCGATCCCCAGCCAGGGCAAGTTGGAAAATGGCCTTATTCAAATTGTCCTGGGTCTTGGGTGTTTATCTATATATGTATTTGTTATAAAATATAGTATCATTGAGTTAGTATCCCATAATACAAGTTTAAAACTTACTTTGGGGCTAGCTCTATCAGTGTGATTTGTCCTTTGTATATTTATTTATTATCTTCTTCCACTTGTCTCTTTCCCATGAAAGTCTCTGCCATCCTTTTTTGGATGCGTCGAAATCGTCTCGCCAGCGCTTCCTTGGCCTGCCTAAGCAACGGTAACTATCTTTAGGCAATCATTCCGAAGAAATTCTGGCCCATCTTTCGCTGTGCATCCTACCGACATGCCCTGCCATTGACATTAGTAATATTTACACGTAAATGGTGTTAGCCCAAGGCTTGGATTGCCAACAAAGACTTCTGAACATTCGCGACAGCGCTACAATAATGATAAATGAAAACATTGTGTGTTTATTATCTACTACTAATTCGTTGAATGGAGAGATCACAGCATATGTATGTCCGGATGCTAGGCTCAAAATAAAGTGAAGGCACGTTGCCTTTGATCCCACTTGTCATAATTAGATGGTAGTAATTGTTGAACCATGGTTGTTTCCTTTAGGCAGCTTAAAATACCTGACACCAGTGGGCCAGTCGTTTTTTCAATTGTGTAGTGGCCATTAAACAATTTAAATACAAAAAACAATGTAGCGGACATAGTTACTTATTCATCTATCGCCCCTTAAAAAATATATTTAGTTATTTATACCTACTTCATGTTGCATTATTAGAATGCGGTTCGCACTATGCTGCCTTACAGACCAGTCGCAAAGCATTCTGTATACAATAAAATTGCATTCGTTTTGCAGACATAGGTACACTATTTATAAATAATTCAGTGGAGTTAGGCAAATGGTAGCAAAAATTTATTTGTCTAAATTAATTATGCAGTTAAAATTCAGTTGTAAAATTTTATGCTGAAGTTTTTTCATAGTTTGGTGGTAAATACCTTAAAAACTAGATTTTCGCTGCCTAAAGAATGTGCTAGCTGCTTCTATGTTAGTAAAAATTTTGCTACTTACGTTCATTTTCAAAATAAAACAACTGAATTAACCGAATAACTTAGTTCTGTTTTTGTTGCAACTGTGTTTTTCTTAATAGATTTGCAAGGTACCAAAAACCAATATACCTCTATATTACGCAAGCAAAATTCTTAAGTTTACTTGTAGAAATCGTCATTTAATTTTGTATGTATGTACCTATATACATGTGTCTGTTTATATGTGTGTTTTCCAACCACTCTTCTATACTATATCAGAACTCTGTGAAATTTGGAAGCTGAGCAGAGGAGTCAATAGAATATTTAAGTTCGAACATTAGCTATATCATTATGGGGTTGCCGTGATATAATGGAGTTGTAAGAGGGATTGCGTGCTACAGTAAAGAGCAAACTACTGCTTAATACAGTACACTACAGTGCTCATTGTTAAGGCCGTACCCAAATTTTCCGGGGTCCAGTGCTGCCCCCATTTTAAATAAATCATTTCAAAGAAAACGGAGACATCATTTAAAATTTTTCAACTACCAAGTCCTAGATAACCCTTCAAAGTATTTTATGAACTACTGTTTTCAGTTTAAAGTGAGAACGTTAAGCTTTACTACGCACATTTGCGAAAAACGGCCACTTTTGGCTAATGTGCGTAGTAAAGCTTAACGTTCTCACTTTAAACTGTAAACAGTAGTTCATAAAATACTTTGAAGGGTTATCTAGGACTTGGTAGTTGCAAAATTTTAAATGATGTCTCGGTTTTCTTTGAAATGATTTATTTTAATTGGGGGCAGCACTGGACCCCGGAAAATTCAGGTACGGCGAAGTGGATTTTCTACCAATATTGTTAAACTTTTTGTACTATTGCCTCAAAAGAACATAATAAAACTTTAATATCTCAATGCTTTAGATTGAGAAAAAATAAAGAGAAACATAATACTTAGTCTTCTTCTTATAATTAAGAGCTGGAGTGCTATTTTTCATTTCAGGGCTCAGCGAAACACAAGACGTGTAGTTTTCCAACTCATCAATCGCGTTCCGACGCATTGCATCGTATTTTTGAAACCGTCGTGTCAGCGATAAGTAATATTGTATTACGCAGAAAATATCATAAATTTGTCAATGGTTTTCTAAACATTTCACCAAAAATAAAAAAAGCAGCGTGAAACGGAACTGATTCTCCATTGAACGTTGCTTTGACATTTTTACGCTACAAATGTCAAAATTACGAGTAGTCCAGACCACTCATTGCAAATCCTTCGCATACGATCAATTCAAAAATGCGCCCGTTTGGAAACACTCGCGCAAATCATTCGTTATGTGAGTCCTTGAATGAAAAATAGCACTCCTGGGCTTTTGTCGGTGGAGTGCTTTCCATGTCTCTCTTTCTTCGGCAAGTTTTTAACCTCCTTATATGTTTTCACGTTTAAATTTTCCTTAGTAAGCTTCGATCATATAAAGTTAGTAAAGTACCATTTTGAATTTTGTTTTTTAAACTGAATTTAGTAACAAAATACATACAAATAATTAAAGATTCATAATAATACGCATTTTATGTTTGTAATATCACTCAGTGAAGTTGTCTCCGCTATACTTTTATAAAAACTCGATTGAATTTGAATCTAGAGGTGGTAAACATAGGGCATAGTGTAAAAGTGTATAAGATATTTTTTTAAGGTAGATACAAATAAAACAATCCATACATAGTTTATGATTCTCCATTGAACGTTGCTTTGACATTTTTACGCTACAAATGTCATAATTACGAGTAGTCCAGACCACTCATTGCAAATCCTTCGCATACGATCAATTCAAAAATGCGCCCGTTTGGAAACACTCGCGCAAATCATTCGTTATGTGAGTCCTTGAATGAAAAATAGCACTCCTGGGCTTTTGTCGGTGGAGTGCTTTCCATGTCTCTCTTTCTTCGGCAATTTTTTAACCTCCTTATATGTTTTCACGTTTAAATTTTCCTTAGTAAGCTTCGATCATATAAAGTTAGTAAGGTACCATTTTGAATTTTGTTTTTTTGTAACAAAATACATACAAATTATTAAAGATTCATAATAATACGCATTTTATGTTTGTAATATCACTCAGTGAAGTTGTCTCCGCTATACTTTTATAAAAACTCGATTGAATTTGAATCTAGAGGTGGTAAATATAGGGCAAAGTGTAAAAGTGTATAAGATATTTTTTTAAGGTAGGTACAAATAAAACAATCCATACATAGTTTATTATTGATATTAATAAATCGTTGAAAGTTTATGTGAAATTTAGTGAAATCACTATCCTTTCTGACTAGCTTGTAATATTAGATAAATAAATAAGCTTGTAATATTAGATTCATAACAGTGAAATGCTGATAAAAGAAAGTTGAAGTGGGATTAGTAAATGTTACTTGGAATATGGGCTCGAAAAACTATTGTTTTATTGTTCAAGAGTTGGCAAAAAAAGAGATCTATAGAGAAATTTTAAAACATAAAGAAGACTTTTACTCAGCAGTATGACATGATAAACAGTAAAAAAAAACCAGATAAATACATAAAAACTAAGAACTTACCTCTTACGTTGGAGCCTTTCCTTCTCTTGAAAAAGCCTGGGTATTTCTGGCAAGAAGTTCTGTGACAATGATCGGTACAGCTCCTTCTCAACTTTGCTGGTGGCCTTACTAAACTTCTCTGTCAGGTGGCTCCAGTCCTCTTCCGTGAAGCACACCACTTGCCAGACTCGCTCTGATTCATCGTCATCAAGCCAGTCATCACCATAGAACCAGCCCCGCTTCTTACTATCCTTACTCTTCTTCTTCTTGCTCTTTCCTTTTGGTTTTTTTATTATGTCCTCCCGATATAACCTTGTCCCATAAAAGTACCAGTATGCAGAAGAGTTGTCATCCCATCTATTCAACACATACACAATTCAATACATACACATTCATATAAATACATATACCTATTAATTAAATCCAAATAGTTTACGTTTAAAAGTATATACATACCCTAAAGGTTCTACCCTCAAACTCTCAGCCTCTAGATTTTTGAATAAATCATATACATCTTCTGCCTCCAAACGAAAATCACATAAAGCATACAAAATTTCTACTTTGGTGCGCAGAGGCAGAAACTGAAAGTCAATGTCAGTATTGAAGGGGTTGTATCTTCCTGTTTCTTGACATTTTCTTCGAAACAGGCGCCTCAAATACATCTGGAATTAAGCATAAGGACCCTGAATTGAAAACATTTAAGTAAGCAGTATTGACTGATCTCATGTAACTAGTGAGACATATACATTGATGAAACATATAGATTCAAATTATATTTTCGTACATGAAAATTTTGCTCATTTACCTGATAATTAAAGGCGGAGATGTCATTGTTGCCTAAACAGCCGTTTAGAAGGCGAACAATCAATTCGGTCAGGAGGGAACTGGCAGACTCTTCGGTTCCATCTGTTAAAAGAGCTTCTTCCAATTCCTACAATAAATAAAAAAAATTACATTTGCTCTCTTTCAGCTACGTTAATAATCATGAAATACTGAAGATCATCACAATAAAATCAGTATAACGTAATGAAACTCACTTCGATGTCAAAATCCAGCAGATTGAATGCAGTCCTGAATAGAGAACAAAAGTATGCGATGCTGGGGACTTCCCACCATGATTGAATGTCTGAAAATCGTGAGAAATTCATTCAGACATCACTTTTATAGATACTGCTTTGAATAAAAGACAAAAATTGTACTGTCTCACTGAAACCCACCTAAAATACCAATAAAAGATGGAAACATAACCTAAAAACCGTTCACTTTCACTGTTAGGTTCTTTTACTTTACAAAACACTTATTTCCATATTACTAGCGTATAAATACAACAATTCAACCACCATAAATGCAATTTTAAGTATGTTTCAACGCAAAGGTAGAATAATGCGTTGTGTATCGAGACACAAACGCCATAACAGTTTACAAAAGATGAACAAATGTATCACTCATAGATTTAAGAAAATGTTACATTTTCGTATAATTTATTTGTAGGTGAAATACAGTTTTAATTATTTACCTTCCATTTTCCTTGTTTTTATTTATACCAAAAATGCTTCATTATCACAAAACAACAATTAAGAGACATAAAACGATCACTATTCTAACGGAAGTCTAAGCGTCCAATCAACTTTTTCTTATGTTTTGTCTATTCCTCTTCCTAGTGGAATGGATGATCGATTTCTCAACACTTCTTGTTAGCCTTTTTTCTGTATAAAAATGTCATAGGAATATTTGATACAAGTATAAACATATTTTTGTATGTTTTTATTTAATGGATAGAATATAATTTTGTGACCAAATCATGGGGGGCGGTTGTGCTTCTTAGCAAGAAATTAAAATAGAATAACCTACCTCTAAAATCGTGTAACCTACCTCTTAGGGTAGGTTACACGATCATTCTGGCATCAGGCAAGTCCATCAGTCTGATCTGATCAGAATGATCGTGTAACCCGCTGAATGGACTGATAGTTCGGACTGATGAAAATTAAAATTGTTTTGAATGATAAAATACTGATGGGAGACTGATCGCGTAACCCGCTCATATCATTCTCGCGTCAGTCACCCACCGTACTTTAGTTACTTTACTAAACACCGTAGTACACCAATGTACATAAGGTTCATTATAGCTCTTTGCCGTACACGTACTTTTTATCAGTCTGCTGTCCTTCTAGCTGGATTGGTAACCGTAACAACAGGACAAGTCACGTCACATCACGTCATTCCAGAATTTCATTGCCAGAATGATAGTGTAACCTACTTATAATAATCTCAAATAAACGGGCAAAAGCGAGTCGGACTCGTACATAAAGGGTTCCGTACACCGTAGAATGTTTTAAAACGCTGATTAAACACGTTTCTTGTATGACGACCCCCTTTAACTTTTAACAATTTTTTATTTTTAGTTATTGTTATTATAGCGGCCACAGTAATACATAATCGGTAAAATTTTCAAGTATCCAGCTATTACGGTTCAAGAGATAGAGCCCTGTGACAGACAGACAGACGGACAGACAGCGGAGTCTCACTAATAGTGTCCTGTTTGCACCCTTTGGGTACGGAACCCTTAAAACAACATTTAAAAGTAAGCAAACTCAATGACGCCATGTACAAGTATATTACCTATTTCTAATTTCTATAATGCTTATGTAGCACATAAAGTTCCTGTAAAAGTAGGTGCAAATTGCGATGCGATGCGAGTGCATTTTGCGGAAAACCAATTTTGGTAAGTACATCTTCCTTTTGTATATTCTAGATTGTAATATTATAAATTAGTAGTCAGAGTCTGCCCAGCGAGTTTCTAAATAAATAAGGTACATTTTATAACTCTTTGCTGCACAGTTATTTTTTCTGAATTTTCAGAATTCTGTATATATAGCAGTCTGCTGATTGTCAACCTCATTTCGTAAATTTGTACAGAACGTAAAATATCATGACAATTGAAAAAAATTAAGTACGTATCGTAGGTACGTAATTTTTTAAAGTTTTAAAATAAAACGCGAATCTATAATCTCTATCTCTCTTTGAGTTTTTATACTAAGTGACATATTTCGTTCATGTGATACAGTGTTTTAATTACATTACTTATCAGTTTATCACACACCAACGATTCTTCTAATAACCCCTCTTATTTTTAGACTTTCTATCTAGGTATCTATATTTAAGAGCTATGCTCTTGTCGATTGAGTATGAATTCTCTTCCAGTCCAGTTGTCTCTCTTATCTGCCAGTTGTTTTACTTATTTAGTCTACAAAACATAAAAAAATATGATTGAAATAAATATTAACACCAAGTATCAAATTACTTGTTTGGCACTATGCTTTGTTTTGTTTTGTTACCATACCAGTCTACAGCTTTTCCACTTCGTAGGCATTCTAGATTGTTTTTTATCTCTTTGGTTTATAATTACTATGTTTTTTTTAGAGTAATTTTACGGCTCTGGATACAAGTCCTTTAGAGCCTATCTTTATGTTGCTTCTTTATTCCTAACAAGCTACAATCAAAGGGTGGGTATTGATTGCATAAATAAAAAAAGGATTGTGTGGTTTTATGAAACCACGGTAAAAGTGAAACTTTTTTCATATCGGCCTCGGCTGCTTCTGAAGAGCGCCTTTCACTTTATCCCTACTCCGCGGCCGACCGTCACGCGACATGCAACCTGAGTTAAGGGATATATGCATGCAACACACAGACTAAAAAGTTTGAGACGATGTAATAAAAGTTTCACTATAAATTAAATAAAATATCACCACTATGTACTCTTGCTTTTTGCTCTCTGGTAATATGAATTTGTAATTGTAATAAGTGTTGCCATCATTTCATTTACAATGGCACCGCACTACCCACTACGAATCTAAGAACATTAACCCATAGAGCTACCAATTACCATTATCCCATAGATTAATATTGTATTTATACTGAAAAAGATAAGTAACTATAGCTTTAACAATAGATCAAACCAGTGGCGCCATCTGGTATCAAGTTTTCGCAACACCAATAGTCAATGACATATAAAAGAGTGGACTCGGCATATTGTTCTACACATACCGTCAGTTATACAAATATCATACATTTCGATACAGAAATAGTAAAAACAATGTTGTCACTTTCTAACTTATGTCTTTTTCTATATGTAAAAAAAGATAACATTACGTCAATTCATGCTGCTATGGCAAAATTTTTCATTTTGACGTACGGTTGAATACCTACTGTGGCCGGTCCGCCATGTTTAGTTCGGCTTTTCCACGGTACCAGAAATGTCAAAGCCTTGAGGAAATTTAATAAATCAGTGATTAAACAGAGATTTCGAACAACATTCGTGGTAAAAAGTGTATAATTAGTTAAGCACAAGAAAGGACATAATGCCAAACTGCAGTATTGTTGGATATGGAACGAAAAAACAAGGAAAACCAGAAGAGTTTGTTGTTACATCGGTAAGTTTACATTTCAACTAAAATATTTGTTAGTATTAGATGATCGACTTCTTTTGGTGTGTTTTTAATAATTGTCCACCCAAATAATACGATTAGTGATAAATTGGAAAAGAATAAGTATTTATTTTCGATATTAAAATAAAGTAATTTTGACGGCTAGTGATGTGTTTAGTATATCGATAAGAAATTTTATGTTAGGGCAATAAATCTAAATATTCGACAGTGAGTACTCTGTTCAGTACATCACAATGTGAAACTTTTTGTAAATATTGTTTTCAATGATGTAGCAAAAGTTAAAGAATTTTTTGAATTGGTTGATGACTGATGAGATAATCCCCAACAAAGGAAAATACAAAGTTACAGAATTTTATATAAATTACAGAACTTTATAGACCTTAAAATAAAATGATGAGTCGTGAAAATTAACAAATTATTTTAAAGTTTTCTTATGTTGTATTTAGCATTTAAATAAAAGCTTGTTTTTAAAAATGTTTTTTTTTACTTTTAATATATTATTAATGATAAGCAATTATATTTTATACTGATAAATACATCTAAATTATTACGATTGTTGTTTCATTTAACATAAGTGTTTGCCCCCGATTCTACATCCAAGGGGTTGATTTTCGGGATAAAAAGTATCCTTTATTTTAATTCAATAATAAAGTAAAATGAAATAAAATGGTGAAAAAATTACTCCGTGAGCTAGGACTTTAACGCGATCTCGGTTCAAATACGAATATGTTCTAAACAAGTGAGCTATTAAGTGATCAACCATGCATGTCGAAATTATTCATCATTTAATGTTCCTATGAAATAAAATAAACGGGCAAGTGCGAGTCGGACTCGTACATGAAGGGTTCCGTACCTCCGTATAATGTTTTAAAACGCTTAAAACAACGCGTTTTTTGTATGACGACCCCCTTTAATTTTTAACTTTTTTTATGTTTAGTATTTGTTGTTATTGCGGCCGTAGTAATACATAATCTGTGAAAATTTCAAGTATCTAGTTAATGCTATTATAAAGATCTAGTTAAAAACGCTGAAAAAAACACGTTTCTTGTATGACGACCCCCTTTAATTTTTAACTTTTTTTATTTTCAGTATTTGTTGTTATAGTGACCATAGTTATACATAATCAGTGAAAATTTCAATTGTCTAGCTATTACGGTTCAAGAGATAGAGCCCTGTGACAGACGGACAGACAGCGGAGTCTCAGTAATAGGGTCCTGTTTCCACCCCTTGGGTACGGTACCCTAAAAATGGTGTAAAAAATATTCTGCGTGAGTGGGACTTGAACTGGCAACGTTGCTCTTATTTTGGCCATGCTCTCAGTGCACTGTAACTACGAAGACCATAAATTTTGTATGGAGTTTGGCTTACTTTTCATGGCGACCAAGATAATGGCTACTACTATCTAATTCTCTCAGTCGAGTTTTTCTTTCGTTTTAAAAATTAAACTGCTCGTTTCGTTATGTTGTCGTTCGTGTTCGCCATCTTGTTTTCTATCCTAACCCTGTGAGAAATTGAAAAGTTTATTTTTGCAATTAAATTCAGTAAATTAGTGATACAGTGGTGTAATTGTGTTAAACGACTTAGATTATATTAAATGCCTCCACTAATAACTAAAAACTTTACAAATATGTGGTATTATAAACCAATCGAGTAGGTAACAAGAAAAGAATATTTATGGCAAAATTTCCTTTGGATGAAGCACGATGAGCAAGCAGTGAAAAAGTAATAATATTTGTTTATGTTTGCATTTTTATGTCTTTCAAAATCGTAATTAAATAGTAATAAAAGTATTTTTCGTTTTATTTTTGAGTCCTCATATTTTATGTGTATAAATATGTAAAATATATATAATATATGAAAGACTAGGGAGGACCCATGCGTCATCCTGTAGTATCGATTTCGATAAAAATATTGAATATATTTGTATCAATATCGATACAATCTAAATAAGTGTCAAGCTCTAACAAGTCACATTTGACTTTTTGTTACTTAATTTTGGTATATTGGTAAGACCGGCAAGTGGATTTCTTTTTTTTTGTATGGAGTCCCGTCTATTAAAACGTAGTGATTATATTCTCTTTGCAAGCTCTAATCAACTGAGCCTGTGTTCTACCTCATATGGCGAATTTCTCCACCATTTGATATTCCTATTCTATAACACGCAGTAGGAGTTGGTCAGAACTCATGACTAGATGGCGTTTTATTTAATTTTTTTTTCAAAATTCTGCAATGTTCTAAGTTTCATATATACCTACGTCATTGTTTAATATGCATGCATTATCCAACCAATTCAATGTCACTTTGACACTAGTTTTATAAGCAAAAAATTTTTCTCTGTTTTATTTCTATTGAAAATTGATAATGGTTCATTAATATTTCACTTCTCAACTTCTGTTTTATTTATCTAAACGCCTTGGTGAGTGAGTCTTATTGTAACTTGTTATATTAAACATATAATATCACAGCATTACATATGTACTGACAGTATTAAAGATAAATGAGCTAATACTTTGCTCATTTATAATAAACACAACAATCGATAGAAGGTCATATGCGTATGTTAAGTTGCGAATTTTAATTTAATAAATAGTTCACTACATACTGCAACGATTTAAGTTGTTTATACAATATTTTTATTCAATTGGAAAGTCGGACAATTTCAGAAATTTAATAATGTTTGTTGTGATAATATTTACTTGGTAATTTGTTTTTATTAATTAGTCAAGTATCAATAATTTATTCATAGCAACTGTTTGTTTATAATTACTACTCAAACAATGTTAATGACAATAATATTATTGCTATAGGTGACTTCAATGAACTGAAAAAATTATGTGGATATTGGGTCGAAATGCCGCGGGACATATTGAGTGACAGTCTAGCCGTCCTCAGTATTGTTGAAGTAAGTGTCTTTGTATCTATTTAATTCTGTTGATTATAAATAAATTTCTTCTACATTATCATAGTTCTGTGTGACTCAATCATAAATGTATTTGATTTGATATACTAAAGGTTAGTATGTATGGAGAGAGGGAGAGAGAGCTGACACCAAATAGGAAAAGGCTTATGACAAGATGAAGAAGTGTAGCAGTAATAGTAGGCTGCATGTAGTTATGCCAGAAAAAGTGATATTTTAAAGTTACTATTTTAAATCTCCAGTTAAGAGCTCTTAATATACTTTATATTCTGTTGCAGCATGAAGACGAAGAGAACTGGCCACTTGATGAAAAACCACCTTGTAAACCAAACAAGAAACTGTCCAATGTGCCATTGAATAGCCAACCTATATCCTACACTAAAGATGACTGCGCCTGTTATTACAATTATGCGTAAGTACAATTTTTTTAATTATATTTCCTATGACTCACTGCATATGTACTGGAGATATAAATAATCATCTTCATATTCTTGATTCTCATTTGTTAATCTTCACAGTTTTTGTTTTACTGTTAAATACAAGTGAAGGTCCATAGTCTGCCTGCCTCTGTGGGAAACAGGTGTGTTAATATGTATCTATGTATGTAGCAAAGTAAGTGTTCATGTCACACCTCCTGTCCTGCCCATTGTGCCCCACCAGCTGCACTAAGCGTGACCTATGTGAGGCTACAGACAATGCTGTGAAAGTGGCAACCTTCTGGAGGGAAAACATCTAATTACATTTTGAGCTTTCAACACGAGAAGAAGAAGAACTGTTCCTGTCAGGTTGTTTATACAAGTACAATTTATATGTGCTAGTTGAGACAGTGTTACGAATCAAATTGTTAAGCTGGTCTCCAATGAACTGAAATTCCAAAAAATTGAAAAATATATTTTGATTGATCATTAGTTTAGAGGTAATCATTGAAATCTGAGTCTGAAATTCAATATCCGTGAGACCAGCCTAAACTTTGTTAACAGGATACTAGACATATTATAGCTCTCAGCATTTTTACAATATTTCAGCTAAATAATAATTTATTTTATCTAATTAAGAATAATGTGCTGTAGAGGTATATGATATTCTTTAAATTATTCATGAATGTTTTCACTGTATTGTTTATATATTATTTTAACACATGAAAAATGATTTAGTTTCTCAAATTATTGTTCCCTAGGCACGGTGACGGTGGCAGTAACCGGCAGCATGATCCTATCTACCAGTACAAAACTAGCAGCTTGCCAGCCGGAGCCTCCTCCCTCAACCAGCCATGGGACCGAGTGGTATGTTCAGCTCTCAGGCTGTCCCCGGAAGACATTGCCAACCAACTAACACTGCTGGACTTGTCATGTTTCATATCAATCAAACCTGAAGAACTGACTACTTGTGGATGGAATAAATCAAATAAATTGACTGTTGCACCCAATGTGGTGGCCTTCACAAAGAGATTTAATAGGGTACATTTTGTTATTTTACTTCACTTATTATATTATTTTTATAGGTATATCTATTTATTAAATAAACATGGTTTTACTAATTTTAGGTGAGCTTTTGGACAGTGCAAGAAATATTAAATGGACAATCGCCGAAATCTAGGGCTGAGACCATGACACACTTCATTAAAGTTGCTAAAAAGCTACATGATCTAAATAATTTACATTCTCTTTTTGCAGTCATTTCTGCATTACATAGTGCTAGTATATACAGGTTAGTTATCCTCTTTTAATACAATGTTTAATTTTTATCTGAATGCTGTAAAATGTTATGAGATGAATGTGCTTTCCTCTTTGGCAGGTTATCAAAAACATGGGCCTGCTTATCAAAAAAGGATAAACAGCTGTTTGATAAACTTGCTGAATTATTTGGAGAGAAGGACAACTGGACTGCACTCAGAGAATATTTGAAGTCAATATCCTTACCCTGTATACCTTATCTTGGCAAGTTAAAATATGTTTCATTTTTCACTACATCTACTTTTATCTGTTTATAACTATATTATGTGTTTATATAACTATATTGATGTGTCATCAATCAGTCCGAAGGATATCCTCTAGCCTTGATGAATGTTTCTTGCTGATTATTGCGAATAATTAATTTAAAATATTTGTTGATATTGATATAGGTATGTATGTATTTATGTATATATTTTCTATTTGTATGTATGTATTGTATGTATCTTTATTAAAAAAAAGGTACGTTTCGCGTTAATTCCCGTATGCATTAATTTAATAATAATGCAACGCGATAGTTTAAAAGTATTTAAACTAAACTGATATTTCAACTGGATCAAAAAGCTTGTTTGGAGAAAAAGTTTCAGGCACTTTAAAAAAGAAATGTACACTAAAGATTTCCTGGATAGCACTATTAACCTTAGCCCTATCTGAGCTCCTACATGTACATAAGACAATTTCTTCTAGTAATTTTAGCTACATATATCCTATGTCAGATGTTTTTAGGTAACCTATAAAATTTGACACCAGTGTTGGCCATTATAACTAATGAAAAGTAAAATGATCAAGTCTTTTGTTTTTAGGTTTGTTTTTGACAGATCTTACATACATATCCATAGCGCATCCGGACGGATCTCCTCATAGAATAGCAAAGATGGCAGTTGTTTTAAAAGCAGTGGAACGGTATCAGTGTTCAGAATATGATATCACACCACTGCCAAATGTCGCTGACTATCTAAATAGTGTGAGGTACATTGAAGAACTGCAAAAGTTTGTTGAAGATGATCAGTACAAGTAAGTTCAACTATATATTTTACTAGCTGTGCCCGCGACTTCGTTCGCGTGGTTGTCGGAACGTAATGTTATATAGCCTAAAGCCCTTCTCTATAAATGGACTACCCAACAAAAAAAGAATTTTTCAAATCGGACCATTAGTTCCTGAGATTAGCGCGTTTAAACAAACAAACAAACTCTTCAGCTTTATAATATTAGTATAGATATATACTTAAGTTTACATATTATAAAATGTGTAAGGGACATATGCATAAGAAATCGATCCACAGGCTATATTAGATCACTATAGTATAATGAAATCTATAAAATATTGGTATTTCCATACAAGTGTGCAGCCGCCCAGGCAATTTGTATGGGAATGTTGAATTTTGTTTTTATGTATATTTTAACATTCAATAAATTATTATAGATTGATATATTAGCATAGCCGTGTGGTTTTCGGCAGAGTAGAATAGATCCACTCCAAGTCTTCCCGTAGATATTGTAGAAGGCGACTGAGGAAATACAATCTAAACAAAGCTTATAAAAATCAATGAGACCTTACTAACCCGTCTGGCCAGCGTGGAGAGTGTAGGCTAAATCCTCTGGCTGCTTTGGTCAAGTATGGCTCTGTTAGTACAGAGAGGGTCGTGCTTCTGCAGAGGAGACTAAAAAAGACCTGATGATGATATTAGCAAATATTGATGGTGTTTTTATTAGGGTTCCGTACAAAAAATTAAAAAACGGAACCCTTATAGGATCACTCGTGCGTCTGTCTGTCCGTCCGTCTGTCACAGCCAATTTGCTCCGAATCTACTCGACCGAATCAGGTGAAATTAAGTAGAATGTTGTAATGCTATGATTCAAACACATATGTGCAAAGTAAATAAATATTTTTTTTAAAATAAGGGTCTTTTTGGGGGACAAATTAGGAAATTAAAAAAAAAAAGTTTTGCACACCTTACTGTGTCATATATATCAAATGAAAGGGCTCGTCATGAGGATCTAAAATATATTCTTGTTATTATTGTGAAATGAATTGTTTTGATTTTATTCATGAAAGAAGACGAAAATTAGTAATTAGTAGGTATTTACTCTGATATATTTATATATAATACAGGGTGACTTTTTAACCACCAGCCAAATTTTTGGAGCAAGTTCAGTCCATGATACTGAACTATTATCTATAAAAAAAGTTATTAAAAATCTATAAAAATTTTTCGTCCTCCCATACCAAATCCTTTTGGCTGACTGCTGATTTGTATGGGAAGGCGAATTTTTATTTAAGTTTGTCACCAATTCTTTTTATGGAAAGTAGTTCAGTATCATGGACTGAACTTGCTCCAAAAATTTGGCTGGTGGTTAAAAAGTCACCCTGTATATACATACAGGGTCTAACCAAATATACTAAAAATATTTAAAGGGTGTATTCAGTTCATGATACTGAACAACTTTCCCCAAGGAACATATTTCAAAATATGAAAAATGATTTTTGGCCTCTCATTTAAGTTGACCGATCAGCTGATCCGAGTTTGTATGGAAAATCAAAAAATATTTTTCATATTTCGACATAGGTTCCTTGGGGAAAGTTGTTCAGTATCTTTGACTGAATTTACCCTTAAAATAGTTTGAGTATATTTTGTTAGACATTATATATAATAGTGTGTATATAATATATATAATAGTGTAAGTACTTGGTATTTTTGATGTAAGTATATAGGTATTTACTCGTATAGCTTTCGCGCCGCACAATTTTCTCTGCTTATCCCTATGCTTGACTGGGAGAAAATGCTCTTAGCATTAAGTCCACCATTTGTTAAAAGTATATTTTTACTTTGGACAATAAAGTTTGATAAAATAAAATAAATAAAATTGACCATTCCCCCCCCCCCCGAATCTCCGAAACTACTGAGCCTAAAATTTTGAAAAAAATACAAGATATAGTTCATTGCTTGTAGATTACAGGAAAACCTATAAGAATTCAATCAATTGTACGGAACCCTCTCCACGCGAGTTTAACTCGCACTTGGCCGGTTTATTTTGTATAGAAGAGGGTTCGATGAATCTGGCGAGAGGATTAAACAACAAGATTTAATAACTCAAGTTACCTTTAATAATTGTAATCAAGTAAGCTAAACTTGGATTTTTTGTTGCAGACTGTCGAAAAAGCTCGAACCTCCATCGCCGGTGGGTAGCTGCACAGGGTCCAAAGAGTCTGTGAAAGAGGCAGTGCCCGCAGGGACTTCTACACCCTTCACTCTCTCGCCATCGCATAGACTTGGCTCTGGGTCTTTGCGGTTGCAAGGAACATATCAACAATCCAAGTTTATACCGACCCACCGAAAATGCCGCTCACTTGGCTCCAAGTATGTACTCTTTTTTGTCATTAATTGTGCTGATGTCATGGTGATAGAAAATGTTATACCTGGACTGAGAACAACTGTGAAATCAGCGCCACCGTGCATTTTGTTACTTGTTTTAGGGTCATGGTACATTTCTATAATATTATATAATTCCGCGCGGTCTCAATAGTTCTTAGATCGGGTATGGAAAACTTTTTTACCACCTCCGTGGCGACTAGCTCTAAAATATGGCCACATATTATGGACCTAGCCGCTATACTATTATACTAACGTTAAATTATCTGAAAGAGTTATTTCTAAAATGGAAGATGTTGCACAGTTTTATTAGATTTTGTTTGCTTACTTTAAAAAACAAACACCTAACTACTCGTAGATACATGAAAACTTCAAATAAATAGAATGGTTTAAAAAGGCTACCAATAAAACTTACTGCTGTACACTTGAATTCTAAAATGTATTATCATTTTTTTGTTTGGATTATGGTTGGAATTATCTCCACCATAGAGCCCCATTGCGGAGACATTCTCATGGATTTGATAAATACTAGGCAGATAAAATAAAACAAAACTTGACTGACTGATCTATGAATAAATATTTTTATTGCAAAGCTTTAAAGTATTAATTAAAATATAGTTTAAATGAAATATAGTTTTGTGGACATTTCTACCCACGTATACATGGTAATGTATATTTTAGTTTTCATGTTTCTAGTCGTTATACAGCCCAGTATATCCCAGACATACATTGAAGCATTTAATGACTTTGTTACTATTTACACTTTCTATCCTTTTTCAATACTTGTTCTTTGTAAACAAAAATGGTACCTAATTTCCTAGGCATAATACCGTATTTCGATTTCTAAGACATAATCATGTTTTAAATATTTCATAAATAACATAAAATTATTATGTAAGCTTAAAGTGGGTAAATATAAACAGGGCTTAAAATTAATGCGACAAAACTGTACCTATTTTACATATGGTTTTACTTAACAATTTTAATAAAAAAATACGTTTAGTACTGATTTAAATGTTTATACTTACCTCAGTTTTGATTTACTTGCTTTGATCCTACAATGTATTTTTCTCATTGCGGTCGGTTACATAGGTTTCGTAGTGCGAGCTTGCCAAGAAATTTTCACAAGGTCAATTTTGGTGTGGGGTGAGTGAATTACTATGGTTGATGGACACGATGGCTTGTATTGTGATATTATGTAGATGATGTAAAGTATGCCGGATGTAGCTATAAACAGGGGGCATTTGTAAGAGGAAATTAAATACCAAACTCATTTAACAAACCATCTGATACGCACGTGATAAAATTTTATTTTTATTTCGAAACGTCCTAAATTAATTTCATTTTCTATGTTGGTCCGGAAATTACTGTAAGATTTTAACGTCAATGAGGTTTGAGTTTCTCTGGTGATGATGAGGACGTGACCGTCGACGATAAATACTAGTGTCCAGACCAGTCCATGTTATTCCCGTGCGCCTAAACATTGATTGAATTGAATATGCCATTATCATTGACTGTCTTTCAAAGACAGTCAAGTGTATCACAGCGATTATCTTGAGATTATAAGTCTGAGATGCATCTCAATAGGTGATGGATGTGTTAGCAACTTGTATAATCCTGTTAGCAATTTTGCTTCACATGGAAGCATGGAACATATAGGTACCTACAAATACGTCCAACTAGCTATACATTATACATATAAACGTGGCTTTGGCCTCATGTGTCAATTAACTACGCGGCGCGGAATAAAGATGTAATTCCATATTTGTACGACACCAAATTCTATAGGTAGGTATGTGTTATCGATAAGCTCAAGTTTCTTCGCAGTATTTAAATTCGCGTAATGAGCATGGTCACAGTATGATTATGTCGTATCGTAATGCCATTTAGTAGTGTCAAATTATGAAATAAAATATACAATGTCCAATATGTCGTGTTAGCAGTCGCTAGCCGTTATTGATATCTAGCTACTTATACTACTAGTAAAAATTTATTAATCTGTGCTACTACTCGTTGTCTAAGTTTTCTACTGACTATAAAGCCCGTAATTTAATCGTCTTCCTGTCCTTATTATATTCCGTGTGGTCAGGTATTATAGTCTCAAAAGTGTTGACTGTGCAAGGCAACATTTTTGGGAATATAATAAAAGCAATCGGAAATCATTCCTCTTTACAAATTATTACGTTGCACTAGAAAAGAGACTCTAGGCAAGAAACGACACGCAAGTGTTGTATACGTTTACTTGTAATTCGCTTAATTAGTTTTGACCCTTGACTCTATATTCTGCGTAACGAAAAGACATGATACAAAGCAATGCTCATGTCACGTAACTGCATTATGAAATATATTTTTTACAATATAAGTATTATCAATCACTCCATTGCCCATATTTTAAGTAAGTAAATCAAATAAGAATAATTATGAGCTTGCTAACCCATACCAAATATGCGTATCTTTGGCCAGAAAAAGAAATAACTTGATTTATTGGAAAGTAGGCTATTGTTAAAATGCCCAGTGGTTTGATTTCATAGACGATTACTGGAAAAGGAAATATTTTAACGCTCTGTATCACATTTGGAATGAGATATTGTCATGACATGACTTGGTTACGTTTTAATTCTCTCTTACAAATGGCTCCTGTTCAAAATACACGAGATTGTAAACGACATCAAAAGTAATAAACTATGGTAAGCATGCTTTGTGCTCAATCGTAAACTGTAAATAATTATTAAGGCGTTAAGTGCAGCAGTACCTCTCTCTCTTATATTTTATAATGACGAATATTGGTAAAAGTTAATTTAATCAAATGGAATTAGTTAAAATATTTAAAGTCGAGTAAAAAAAAATGATGCATCTTATTTGTAATGTATATTTTCCATTTATTTATCACGTATTTTCTTCAAACATTTGCGTTCTTTGTTCAAGCGAAATGGCTACATTTAGCAAATCAAATGTTCTCAGAAAATGTGCAATAAATATAAAATAAAACTAATCCGTATTGACTAGATTCTCGATACTTGTTATTAATTTATAAAATAATATATGAAGATGGTGCGCCACTGCTGCATTAAATTAACGTCTTAAGAAGGCACCTTGATGTAACATTAATAGTGGAATGTGCATGGTCTAATTCCTAGTAGGTTCTTATAATATCATATATAAGCGAAAATTAATTTAAGTATATAATAAATAATTATTAATTGTTTGAGAATTTTAAAATTTGGGATTCAAAATGCCTTCTTGGATCAATATAAATAAGTTTTTATTTTGTTTAAGTATTTTGAAAATCTGATATTAATTTTGTTTGTTGCGCTTCTTACTATAGAAAAATTACTAAGTTTAGTCTTATTTGAATATTTTATTAATAGCTAACATAGGAAATGTATTCCCAAGAGGAAAAAATATTATTTAGTAGGTGCAAATCCAACAGTGGTTCAGATAATCGAAAACTTACGCACCACATTATACAAAACAAAAAAAAAACAACCGACTTCAATTTTTTTTAGAAGTTTCTTCCGTATCTCCAAAGTTTTTCATCATATCTTCACCAAATTAAAATAGGACCAACTTGGTAGTAAAGGCTTTCAAATAAAAAAGAATCATTAAAATCGGTTCACAATTGGCGAATATATCGTGTAACAAACATACATAAATCTATAATATAAAAATGAATCGCTGAATGTGTTGCTAAGCGCAAATCTCGAGAGCAGCTGAACCGATTTCGCTAATTCTTTTTTTAGAATATTCCTTGAAGTACGAGGATGGTTCTTACGGATCTTAAATACCCCTGCGAAGCCGGGGCGGGCCGCTAGTAATAAATAAAAATAACACAGTCGAATTGATAACCTCCTCATTTTTTGAAGTCGGTTACAAATAGATATGTATGTCCTGCGGAATGGTGTGTATGTAGGTATGTATATAAGGACAGGTTAACTAATATATACTTGACGCAATACGTCGATGTTCCAATGCGATTTCTTTCACTGCACTAGACTGTACTATCAATATTTAAATACAGTGTGAGATTGCGATTCAATGCTTTGAATGTATCATTGAGCCTCTGAGTTGCATTGCGCTCACAAAAAATTAGCATATTTTTTGAGAGTAAATTTTTAAACTCGATCAATAGTTCAGTCATTCTAGATCGCAATGTATGGAAAAATTGGCAAAATTAATGTAGTAGTTTTTTCTATCAGGATATGTTCATTGAAGGCCCAAATAAATTTTATCTATTCACCCTCCCTCTCCCAGGTACGCGTCACCCCCCCGCGCCACTGAAAGAGTCCCGAATTGCGGTTTTTACGAGTTTTAAAGAAAACCGTACACGATACATGAAAAGTGTGTAAGAACGAAATAATTCTTGATAAATTAACTATCAACCTTCTATATATGTACATATACAAAAGTTTGTATACAAAAGCAATATCACTACATATATACAATTTTATTATCATTCGTCGTATATTTTGCTGAAATTAAATAAAAAAATCACTTTACCGCCAAGATAAGTATATTGCGCGGAAACTATAAGTGATATTGCTTTTGTATATATCAATGGTTGAGAGTAAATTTATCAAGGATTATTTTGTTTTTACACACTTTTCATGTACCGTGTAAGGTTATCTTTAAAACTGGTAAGAACCTCAAACTGGACTCTTTCGGGGAGAGTAGATAAAATTTAATTTGGGCCTTCAATGAACATATCCTGATAGAAAAAACATTAATTTTGCCATTAAACGACAACAAAAACGACTACATTAATTTTGCCATTTTTTAAGCTAGATTGACTGAACTACAAGGCGAAATCTTGCACAAAAATCACTCACCCGCTGTCCAATTCTTGATCCATACTATATTTATACTGGACATTTCGAAAATGAAAACAATCCGCTATTGATGATAAAAAGTCAAAGTCACTTTTTTTTAAACGTCAAAACAAACATTTCTTATGGGATTTGTACTCGTATAAAAATCGCAACCGTGCCGTCATAGTTTTGTGGAGGCAAATGGCGCTCCTTATATCAGTTTTTCTTCATAAATAAATCTAAAATTATGCTGAAAATGTATACGACTATTTTGTGACGTTTTATTCTCATAAGAGTACCAAATAATTTATTTTTGTACTAACAAAGATAAATCAAGAACTCCGAGTGTATATTTAGGGTTGGATTTAATCTATCAGCATGGAACAGAACTTTTCTATGCTGCTGTCATAGCAGCATAGGAAAGTGCTGTTCCGTGCTGATATATGAGATCCAACCCTTAGGCACCGGCCATGCTGAAGCGCTCCGTCGCTCTCTTTCGCTCTAGCAAATTACTCTTCTGAGCGACAGAAAAGGATAGCAGCATAGGAAAGTGCAGCTCCGTGCTGCCAGATGTGTCCCAACCCTTATGATTTTGTGCACAATTTCATTTTGACCGTGATCAAAAATTTACTTTCTGTTCTGTGGTCACGGTCTCCGCGTCGAAGCGCGTGGTTGTTACGGGTTGAATTGCATAGCATCGCTTTTCAATATGCAGTGACCATACCACCATCGAACATAAAAAGTATGATTATGTCTCCTTAAAAATTTAATTACAACTTGATTAAAGAGCAAGCATGTTACAGCTTCTTTTCACTTTCAGTTGAGCATTTGCAAGCATCATAATTTTTACACTTTATACTAATAAATACATGTAACATTGATATGTTTTTTTCATCACCAGTAAGTAGATAGATGATATTAACAAGCGATAATAACAAGTTCTTATTTTAGTTTTGTTTATATGTATTTATATGCATATTTTTCGCAGAAAATCACGTAGGTATTTTATATATTTGTGCAAAGCAACGGGAATCTGGGCGGATCGCAGGCACAAGATGAGATTCTTTGTTGAAATTGTATTTTCTGGACATTGACAAACCAACGCGAATTTCATTCGACGTACTTTTAAAAATGCGCTTGTTTACAAGGTGCTTTTTCGGTTTCTGTAGTCCACAAGGAACCCTTATACTTTCGTCATGTCCGTCCGTCCGTCCGTCCGTCCGGGCTCGTACTCCGCCACTACTGCACCGATTGTTACGAAAATTGGTGGAGAGATAGATATTGAAGTTCCAAAAGTTGGTTTTTAAAATTATGAAAAAATGTTTTTTTTTCAGCCCCCTCCCATACAACAAAAAGTGAATTTAAAAAATTTAATTGGACTAACCCCAACGTGTGGGGTATCAATACTTTTAAACTATCGCGTTGCATTATTATTAAATTAATGCATACGGAAATTAATACGAAACGTACCTTTTTTGTGGGGTATCGTTGAAAAGGTCTTTTAAAATGCAACAAAAATTGCTTTGAAACTATGTAGATCAAACAGCCAGTCTTGAGATAATCTAATACAAAGTTAAAATTTGAGGTGTCCCCCCACCGTAACTTTTGAAATATTACTAAAATAATTCTGAAAAAATGTGGTATATACCTCAAAGTATGTACTTTTAATTTAAACTATAGCGGTCTCGGTATCATAGATAGTTATTTTTTAATACGTCATAAATCGTAAACCGCAATTTACCTTTAGAATTTTTATATTATGTTACTTGCTGCTACGGAACCCTTCATGGGCGAGTCCGACTCGCACTTGGCCGCTGATATGATATGACAGTTCCTTGGGGAAAAGTTGTTCAGTATCATGGACTGGATTCACCCTTAAAACAGTTTCAGTATATTTAGTTAGACGTGATATATCAGGGCGGATGGTTGACGTCACCGTATATACCATTCTGATTGACTTATTAAAAAAGCTGGTGTGTTACCACACACCATTATGTTTTTTGTTTGTGTTTGTGCGCTTTTCTGTAGACGCAGAATTAAAATTGGTATTGTAGTTTTAAAACGTAGAATGTAAAGTCATCAGATCGAGGGTATAGAAAAATCCTATAAATAGTCATAGTCCCTGTATTAAACCCTTCTTGTTTGATATTCATACACGCATTAGGCTTGCGTAACCTAACACTAATGCGTGTAGGAATATCAAATGGTGGCAAAATTCGGCATGCGGGGTTGAACACGTGATGGCTCAGTTGGTAAGAGCATAGTCGTAATGAGACTAAGGTCGCGGGTTCAAGTCCTGCTCACGTGGTATTTTTTCACCATTTTTTATTTCATTATTTAATTTGAGTACTTTAGTACTGCATCTTGAATGAGGCAAACAACCCTATAAAAATTTTTGAATTAATTTAGAATCATTGGAAAAACGTAACAAGATTTATTTATACTTGATATAAACACTTAGAGCATCACGATTCCGTGTTGCTCTAAACTCATATTACATCGGTATTTGCTGACGCATATTGTCTTATCCTCAACTTGTTTAAGTTTTGAAACTTCTGGATCGCGAATCAATTAAAATTTTCAGATATTGTATCGCAAGTCAATCTTCAAAGGTTTGTTCAAGTTTATCAATAGGCCAATTTACGATTGGAGGTGTCATATAGAAAATTCTTCTGTTTAGTCGTATTTCTCAATGCTTCTAACTACTCGTGCATCATTATTACTAACATTAAGTCCTCATAGTTCGAAGCGTATTTTTAGCAATTTCAGTCCATCATAATGATAACAAACCTATTGTCGAAGTAAAAAAAATCGTCTGGTGAAATGTAGTGTTCGTATTTTATCATAAATCGATATAGCTATTTTCGGGAATTTAATCAGTATCTATGAACTTGCTAAAAAAATGCGCAACAGTTAATAAATATTCAGTTAAATTCACGTCACGAACAACACTAACGGTTTAAGTTATTAATTAAAATACAACAAATACACTTATAGTAAAAATGGCGCACGCTTTTTACGCACGTAATGTAATTATACTAGATGCTAATTTGAAACTTTTACTAAGCGATTGCTACCAGCTACAACACATACGTATTAGTTTATAAATTGTCACCTTTGCAAAGAATAAACTAGGATATGCTATGCACATCTTGTAACAACAATTGTTCCCTTGCAAAACCTTGTTTTACTTACTAGATAACATAGTTTGGCATAATTCGCCTCAGTTTTTTAATTTGCCCCTACTAGCTATTTATATAAAAGTTTTGGTAAGTGTACAATACAAAGTTAGCAGGAAAAGGTATATTGAGCCGAAAGGGGGTCAATATACTCATTCATAATGAGCAACTATTATTATGATAAAAATTACATCACGATAACTATAAGTTGTTTAGTACATTTAACGCTGAACATTTGTTTTGTAATTTTTACGAAATAACTAGACCTCCATTCGGCTTGATGTTCTTTATATCGCCTACGCCTGGTAACTCTTTTTATTGTGAGGTAGTAAAGTAGGACACGTGCGTTTTAAATTCGCATTTACATTGTGTGACAACAATAGTTATAAATTACAGCATATTCGGTAAGAGTCATACTGATGAGAAGATGGACGAAAAGACGCCGGCCGGATCGGTCAATTTATTGGACGATACGCTTCTGGAATCCCCGAGCTCAGTGGCTTGCGATAAACCGTCGCAGACTCTGCCGCACAGGTAACATTCAATTATAATAAAACCCAAAATATTACCAATGTTTACATTATATTAATTTATGATGAATTACCACTATCCTAGCGAATGTACCTAGTCATACATCTTAATCTCAACTATAGCAGTCTGATAAAGAAAATAAGCAGTGTTTTAGGGGGAACATACTAATTATCCGAAATATTGAATTTCTAATGTTGATAGCCCGAGTTTAAAAAATCTGAATTGTATCAGTACTTTACCTAATATTATAAATACGAGTTTTTCAATGTCCAACTTTTGTAAGTACGAATAAATCGCGTGTCCGTGGACGAGGCCTAACAGTAAGCGAGCGAGCGAAGCGAGCAAATGACAGAGCTTTTGACAAAAGAGAGGTCAAAAGCCGACTATGTGACAGTCAGTATTTTAGGTTTATTGGTTTGAAGTGACCACAAAAATGAGCGAGCGGCAGTTATTTATTAGTAATGTATGATAGAATTTTTATTTTTAATTTGTGTTTTGCTATTCAGGTTTACTAGGACTACTATGAAAATTCGGACTTTTAATCATACGGTATTATGCTATTTGAAATTTGTACCTTTGATGTTTAGAATCATAATAATTTCGCAATTTTTATTCTCGTAAATCTAAATGTAGGGCGACCGCTAGCGCTACGCCGTGCTACGCAGCGCGGCGTAGCGGTCTGTTACTGAAATTTGTTTCTTTTTGTGTAGAAAACAAGTTCTATATTTCTTAAAAACTATTTCGCTTTGCTTGTACGAAGTGCTAGAGGTGTGTCCAAACTGCACGTTTTACAAGCAAAGTTTAAACAGAATGTCTGGTTGAAGGTTTGATTTCTACCAAACATTCCAATCACGTTTTTAATGGTTTTGATCGAAATATATGGTTACAGTGATTTATCAAAAGCTGATGAGATTGAATACGAATATGAGGGATTCGTCAGAAGAAAAACAATATCAAAGGATGGCAGGAAGATATCGCTCTCATCGTGGCAGAGATATTGGTTGCAGATATCGGGAAATATACTTTTATTTTATGCATCTAAGTCATTTAAAGGGTAAGTATACATTACTTTAGTAATTTAAGATATTATTATTTTAGAAGCCATACACGACATCAAAACATGACGTGCAATCTGATATGCGCAATATATACCGTTAGCATTAATACATATTTACATTGTACGGTACTTCCCACTCTCTGACTCTGATATTATGGCTACCGAGAAACTGCACGCTATATGAATAAATATTTACTATCAGATCTTATTTGGTTGGCTACTGAGAAGTTCGACACAACATTAATAAGGAAACGGGATCCAATCTTACTACTTGTAATTGATCTATTGCATCCAAAACACGGTAGCTAGGCCGACACAGCTACGGCTCATGTTAACTCAATATGTAAATGAGGGTTTGTGATTCAGCGAACTTGTTAACTTTCGTAACTTGTTAAGGCCCCGCCAGTTTATAGCCAAGAAAACTGTAAGAAGTTTTAAAAAATCACTATTATTAAACTACTACAGTTTATTCCTCAAAAAATTTACATAAGAATCTTAAGGCTTTTCTATAGACACCCACAATATCCAAAACACGATTGAGCATTTTTGGCTCAATAGAAAAAAATCACAAACATACCTCTAAATTTGCATAAAGTAGCCTTAATAATACATTACATATTACTATTTTATAAAATCACCTTTTTATATTAAATTAATCCAAAAAATGTTTTATCTAAATATCTAGTCGTTTTGGCTACAAAAAAAATATATAACGTCTAATAAAATATACTGAAACTATTTTAAGGGTAAATTCAGTCCATGATACTGAACAACTTTCCACAAGGAAAACATATCGAAATATGAAAAATATTTTTTGGCTTTCCATATAAACTCGGATCAGCTGATCGGCCAACTTATATGGGAGGCCAAAAATTATTTTTCAAATTTCGATATATGTTCCTTGGGGAAAATTGTTCAGCATCATGGACTGAATCCACCCTTAAAATAGTTTCAGTATATTTTGTTAGACCCTGTATAAATATAATACAAAAAAAATAATAAATAAAACAGTGAAATCAATCAATCAAATCTTTATTTGCTAATAAGAGTTTTACAAGAGGTCTTATATTTATAATTACAGTCCATCTTATTAACCCTTTCGGGTACAGCAAACATCTAGTAACAAATGAACATAGTAAGTAAATAATTTTATAATGTTGAGATCATTTATCACAATATTTTAAGTTATAGCAGTCTAAGTACTTTAATTTTTAGTATTGCACATTTTGTATGACTTATTTTCTAAATACATAAATTATGATTTTTTTTAATAGATATTCTATTCACTTACTTTCTATACTTATATTTGTTTAATTATATATTTTTATTTACAAAATTTATTTATTTAAGTCCAGGAACTCTTTACAGATCAATAACAACCACTTTGCAGCATTTTTTTCAATTTTCTTTGAAAATGTTTTATGTTAGTTTCATTTCTTATATCCATAGGTAATCTTTTATATATTTTAACTGCCATTGAAATGGGCTTTGGTGTAACATTTCAATTCTGGAGGGTGGGATGCATAATTTATCTTTATTTCTAGTATTGTATTAGTGGGTGTCTTTTATCTGTGTAAATAAATCTTTATTATTATGAGCAAAAATGCATACTCGTATGTCCTGTATGTATATTGATGGAAGTGTTAAAATTTCAAATTTTTTAAAGAAGCTTTGCCTATTTTTGATTTGAGCTAGTATCCTGATACATTTTTTTTGTATCATAAATAAATCTTGTGCATGACTACTATTACCCCACATCATTACTCCATACCTCAACCAGGAGTATGCGTATGCGTAATAGGCAGACATAGCAGTTTCGTTCTTAGTGGTGTGTTTTATTTGGTAGAGAGCATATATGAATTTACTTAATTTAGTTTTAATGTGTTCAATATGACTTTTCCAATCGATATGCGAATCTATATATATACCTAATAAATTGAATGAGTTGACTGTTTGTAACTGAGTATTGTGAAATTGAATAATAGTATCTATTGGTGATTTTTGGTGTGACGTTAATTGTATTATTTTTGTTTTTTTATAGTTTATTTCAAGGTTGTGATCTGTGAGCCAATTCTCCGCTGTTTCTAATCTATTTTTGATTACTGTTTTGATATCAGTGCTATTATTGTTATTATATCGTATTAAAATCGATAGATCGTCTGCAAATAAAATGGATGATTTATTATTTTTGTCTAGACTTTTAGGTAAATCATTTATATATAATATGAATAATACGCATCCTAATACACTACCCTGAGGTATTGAACATGACAGAGTAGTTTCTTCTGAATTTATAGGTTGCACGGTATTATTATTTTTGTTTTGATACATTATTTGAACGATTTGTTTTCTATTTTCTAGATATGACTTGAACCATTGATAAGCCTGTCCTCGTATGCCTGAACCGTATAAATTTGATAATAATATTTTGTGGCATACCCTATCATACGCTTTAGTCATATCTAGTAATAAGCCTATAGCGTATTCTTTATTATCTAAATGCTTTAGGCCAGATTGGATATAGTTATATACAGCTAGTGTGGTAGATTTAGATTTTCCAAATCTGTTTTGTCTGTCATCAAGGATGTTATATTTTTCTAAGAATGCATATAATCTACTGTTCATAGCTTTTTAAAAAAATTTAGAAAAGATCGGTAAGAGTGCAATAGGTCTGTAATTATTAGGATTTGTGGGGTCATCTTTCTTATATACTGGTTTAATTATAGATATTTTGAGTAGATCAGGAAATTTACCTTCTTGAAAACTTTGATTGACTAAAAGCGTGAGTGGTTGGGTAAGTTCATCGCCACAAAATTTTAAAAGGATTGGTCCTATCCTCCATCTAAACCATAACTGTGTTTATTTTTTATAGATTTAATTATTTTATTAATTTCCTTTTCTTCAACCGGACTTAGTAATAATGTGGTGGTAGGTGGATTAATGACTGGGCGGTCTTTGGGGTTATTGCGCTGATTTTCATTTGAGTTATTACCGATGTTCGTAAAATGTTTATTAAATGCATTTGATATTACATATGGATCTTCTATTATGTTGTTATTGACTTTTATTTTTATATTTTTATGCTTCTTTTTTGTTAAACGGCCGGTTTTTAAACTAATTATTTTCCACATTGTTTTTACTTTGTTATCACTTTCTTTCATTTGTCTAATGTATTCGTTTCTTTTTAAATTTTTTTACACATTTTTTAAGTATGCTACTCTATGTTTTTAGGTAATTTCTAATGACAGGGTATTAGTTTGATTTAGTATAGTTCTTAAAGTTCTTTTTTCTTTACAGGATTTTCTTAGACCTTTGGTAATCCATGTTCTTTTGGTGTTATTTTTTAATTTAATTTTTGGTATAGGAAAATTTTTATTTAGATATATTTGTCGAGAGCGAAGAAAGGCCCGGAGCTGTGCTCGACGATATTTTGCAGTGTTTTATTAATTATTATTTTTTGTATAATTTTTTTATAAAAAGGTAGGTAATTGTATAAAATAGTAATGAGGCAAATTTAGAGGTATGTTTATGATTTTTTATATCGAGCCAAAAATGCTCAATCGTGTTTTGGCTATTGTGGGTGTCTGTAGAAAATCCTTAGGATTTTTATGCGAACAAATGTGATCAATTTGTTCTTGATCAATACAGAGCGTGGTTTTAAAACACATGAGTTGCAACAACGTCGCCAAAGTTAAATTCTCGTATGCCGATGCGTAGATCTACGCGAAAATGCATTAACCATTGAGTCTGGTATTCAGTTTTCAGGCATACAAGGGTAATCTTTTAAAAAACTTGTGCTATTTCATCTTCACTTCGCACTGCCTTCGGGGTCTTTGCATATTATCGGCCAACTGAAAGCCGGAAAGCGCACCCGGGCTTCTCTCGGAAAGCAGCAAGGCTAGGGATGCAACCGGTACGCGCTAAGATGAGAAGAGGAATTGTGCTCATAATTTTATGTCATCGGTGCGTCGAAAGACAGATAAAGCCAAGGGCTCTATTGCCATCATTAGACGATACCTAAAATATGTAATTTTGGTTGGCAGTACGAGTCGGAGCGACTTCCGCGCAGAACGATGTAAGGTGTTGCCCCTGGAGGGCTGGTCAGCCTCGCGGGACGGGAGCTCGGCCGACGCCTTCCAATTAGTTAACCACCACGTCGGTACTCTCTACAAATTCAAGTGAGTTGACAATTTTCTCTATCACAGACAACTTATGGAGGTTAGAAGTTTTTTTTGGTGTAACGCAATCTAATGTGCCATATTGTTCCAGAACCGGAAATGAATCAGCAGCTAAGCAATGGGTGTCCAAAATAGAAGACGTCTCGATGAAAATGGTGAAACCGCTGCCGGCTAACCTCATGTCGTTCGAATGATCCGCGGCTCGACGTACGTATTGACGTAGTGATCTGAATTAATCTCGAACAAATCTCTTGATTCCTTTTTTAACAGCATCTTCTCAACAATTGTGACATAAACTTGGAACAGTTTTGATATTATTATACTAGCGTCTGTAAATGTAATATTTTAGAAAAACAATGTAACGCACTATATCTGTACGTACCTCTTTGTTAAATTTCTAATTTTACTCATATCAAAATCGTCACAAAAACAAATAAGGAATAAGTCTGTATTCATTGCAATAATATTTATCAGAATAATATCAGAGGATTGAAAGCACAAAATTACGATTAAAGCACATATTACGATTTATCGTTGAATTGAAATTGACAGAAATTGGCGTTCCAAAACGTACAATTATTTCTACTATTAACTACTAATAGTGCGTTATATTTCACAAATCTTCAAATGAAATATTTACTCAATCCACCGAACAATATTCATAGGTAGTAGATAAAATAAGTAACCACATCATAAAGAATATATAATTTTTATGTCCTAGCATTTTAAAATTAACATACCAATGTGTATATATATTTTATTGAAACAATTATTTTAGACCAGTCAATAGGTAGTTTTACCTTTTTGCAAGGCAAAGGCTCTTTTATTAAAGTACCTATTGACTGGGCTACTAAAGGTATGGAGCTACGTCGGCGAATTGCGTTTGATAAGTAAATTACGAAGCACTTTCGCGGGCGCGCTACTTAACCATATTTACTAATCAAACTCGACGAGATCTGAGCGAGCGGCACTAAATGCAGCGACTCAGGGACGCAATTTTACACATTTTTAAACGACTCTAGCTGACACCCGCGGCGTTGTTCGCGTTTTGAAAGATAAAAGGCCTATGTTACTCGCTGATAATGTAGCTTTCTATAGATGAAAGGATCTTAAAAATCGGATTAGTAGTTTAGTTTATTCATTACAAACAAATACACAAACAAAAAAATATTTTCTCTTTATAATATTAGAATAGACATTAAAATCGTATATGTATTTATAAAATTTAGTAACGAGAATACACAGTAAAAATAATATAAAGTTAGCTTATAGCTTGATTTCTCCATTAATTAAAGCGCAATTAAACAGCGCCTTAACGCATTTGGCCACTAGCCTGTACGTGTATCCGTACTGCTTCGGTATATATTCTAGATGGCAATCATGTTCTCTATTTTGTCCTTTTTTAAGGCTCGCGCAGGTAGTCAAATTTTATTACCCACCTTGGCAGCAGCGCAGTATCATCAAAACCACTTAACAGTTATATGTTTTCAAAAAGATAGCGTTAGCGTTCGCGATTAGCGATAGGTTTAGCGTTCACTTCTTCTTATCGAATCAAAATGGTTTCGCTGTAGTTTCAATTTTAAATCATCTAAAATGATTTATTATAAAGATTTATTTTATTTCATCAAAATTAAAACTCTGTGACACAAGTCGTGGCCATAATTTTATTACAGACATATTGTGCACAATCAAGTTTTTGGAAAGCCTTAATATAAAAAATAGGTAATCTCTAATATATTGAACAAATTCACTTTGGTTTTATAATCAGCGAAAAAACAGTCTTAACCCGATCAGCTAGAAAGTAAATCTAACCAGTCTGCCTGTTATAAAAGTAATTGTATTTGTCCCTCGCAGCCGCAACAGATTACGAACTTACGCAAAGTTGGTCCAAGCTGGTTGTTTAGCGTAAATCCATTTGCATGGAAGCGTTGTTATCGTCGCTGTAAGTGAAAAATTCGATTAACGAGCCACATTCACGTCGCGTTTGTAGTTGCTACGGTGTCCCAGCGAGACATTTATAGGTCAGCTAGCTGACGTTGATTCGTTCACTGTATTTGTTCACTATTTTCGGTATGGAATTAAACTTTTATACGAACCTGAATGCCTTTTTTAACGAAAAATGCCTCTGCTTGCAGGCACATAAGTGCGTTGCGGTACATTTAATTAAATTTAATTCACGGTAAGGGTGTTAAACCGTGCTTTATCAGTCTCTTACTTCTTTTAAAAAATACTTTGTTTATGGGGCCGAGGGCGTCCACATCCATTTATATTGCGTTTCGCGTTTTAGTCAGGTCTTTCTAATCTTCTTGACTTCTTTTAGTACGGCAGGTTTCCTGGGGTTTCACTTTTTTGGACGTTCCGATCTATCGCTAATTATCATATCTATACTGTTTTCAGATAACATGGCCGACATACAGATCTGTTAGTTCAGTTATTTAAGCCAAAGTAAGTGTTCAATTTCGGAATGAAACCTTTTGTCTAAACGTCTCAAAGGTATCACAGGGTCACTTGTTTAATCAGGAGTTTTTTCAACTTCTCTCTTCCTTTAGCTCAAATCGTATTTGCATGTATTAAAAAGTTGTAGAGCATAAAATTCTCTACAAATTTTGTATGAAATATATTTTATATATTTGCCATTTCTGAGTTAGAGCGGAGCTCAGCCATAACAATTTGCCCTTGCAAGTTTAATATTTCGCAAACAAATCTCTCAATTGAAAATTAATGTTTTTAAAATAGCTATCTAACGAAATCTCATATCACACACAATGGGTTAGACGAGAAAAAATAATATCATTCCCACATTATTTGGGGCTTGCTTAATCAGTGTGATTTGTCCCTAGAAATTTATTATTATTCATTATTATTTATTTATTATTTATAAGTACCTACTCTATTTTTTTTTTCTCAAATTGTATTTTACTACTTTGTCGGCGTAATTCATATGTATGTATTTTGTATATTCATGCAAAATTTGAACTTTCTAGTACAAACAATCTCTCAGCTAAGTCGCAGTCACACTACGAAAACTATAAAGGTTCTTTATCTACGGAACCTTAAAAAGTCTTCCAATTTTACATTACATTTGGTATGTACATGCGAGAAATAAAATACTTTTTACATGTTTTTAGTAAAAAAAAATTATATATGTCTGAGCACTCTGCGCTATAGGTACTTTCTGATACACGCAAATATGATTTGGGGTAAAAGAAGAAAGATATTTCCTAAAAACTGATTTTTGACACCTTTGACTCTCGACCTTTGGTCTGAGCAATTGAATATCTACGGACCCTAAGAGACTTTTTAGACAACATTTAGAATACCAAAATAAAGGTGTATTACTATTAACCCTTGTTAGACTGTAACTTGTATAGTGAGGCCGACCGAGTATTGTGTAGTACTAGTACTACAAAATAATAATCGGGTTTGATTTTTTAGGCCATTGTAAGTACCGCTCTCGTGATTATGAGAATGAATACAGAAGTTTACAGAACAGACTGATTGTTAAACTACTTGATTTGCTTTAACACCCCATTCCTTTTTTCTTATTCCGCTATACGTTTATTGGCAATGGATCATGACTTAATTTGCCCATAATGTTTGTACAGTAATTTAACAGTCCGTCTGAATGACACCTATGTCGTATATGCAACCCGCATTTTTTATTATATGTGATAGATATATTTTTTTATCTAGAAGTTTAAGTTTCATGAGTGCGTTATTTGTTTGTACATACCAACTATTCGGTGTTATTTTGTAACATATACCCATATTTACTATTATGTATATGATAAAAAGTAAGCACCTTCATTTAATATTTGATTCTTCATTTATTTGACAGCTATATCTAATTAAGGCGTTCATGCGATGTTTTTAATGACGAGAAAGTTTGTATACTAAATTTTAATATTGATGATACATTTTGCACCAAAAGTAGATTGGATTTCAAGCCTAAACAATTTATTTCCTAAAAAATATATTTATTTACTGTTCATTATAAAAATAATATTTATTTTCTCGCATACTAAGTATGTTATTTTTTTACATTGAGCGAACAGCGAACTTTTTCTCTAGTAACGTTCGAAATTTTATATGTATTGAATTCATTGCTTTTAATTGAATAAAGAGTTTGTTTTGGATTAGTTATCAATTCAAATATTTTTATGTTCATTAATAAAATCTAATTGATGGTGGCATTATGTTATATAGATATGGAAGGTCCGATTTGTCATTATTCATACAACAATCTATTCTAGCTTACGCCTTAAATAGCTTATTCATAGGTTTATTTATTGAACTGTATGCGTACATTGTACGATAAATTATATAAAATACGGTGGCAACCAAGAGCACGCGCCATTGCTATCTCCATTTGCCATTATTGTTATTTAGGTTAAATTGGCTGGCCAATGCATTACAAATTAGAACATAATAAATATGTGCGAGATTCCGGTGTAATAATTAGACTGGAACATTTGCTAAATATCACCTGCGAACTCTTAAATTGTAACGGTGCTTTTTCTATATAATTTTCATATTCATATTAGTAGAGAATTATATTTTGCTGCACCCGATAAATATAAATAAGAAATGAAATGCATTTTCATAAAATTTCCTCAGTAATATTTATCAAAGAAGAGAATCTACTTCGAGTATTTATTCACTTTGAATCTGAAAGGCTCCTGAAGCTGATTTCTTTAAATGTTTATCTCTTTGCAATAAAATGGAAATACAAGTAGAAAATGCGAGCTTTCAGTTGTGAAATAAGCGGCTTCGATATTGAATGTTCTTGACTTTTCTGTATAGGTTTCTAAGGGTGCGTCTTTATTATTCGTCAGTCTGTGAGCAAATATTATCTAGTTACAAATAATAATGAAACTTTTTTAAAAGTAAGTAGTTTAAATTACAGACCTTCCTACTTTGATTCCTTCCCTCTCACACTCTCATGGGTATTCCAAGTTGCATCCTTAGCTGTAATGCGCCTCTAAATTTCACGGATGATTATATTTATATGCGGACTATTTTTCTGAAGGATGCCGCTTGGCGTCAGGCTTATGTAAACTTTACCTCTTTATCTCAGCGTCTACACAAGTGACAGCAATATATTTGTTGCAAGCTAGTATATTGGATATGCATATTGTAACGAAAAAAACTGCATCCAAATCAGTTTCACGGGTCTCCTGAATCAGATATCGTGATCATAAATTTTTTAAGCGAAAAAGAAGGAGCTTCTCAATTCGAATGATATATGTTTTTTTATGTATGCTTCTCAATAACTTCTTTGTTTTTTAACCGATTTACAAAATTCTTTTTATTTGAAAGAGTATACATGCAAGTTGATCCTATACGAGTAAATAGAAGGACTCCTCAAATACTTTACGCGCACGGTGATTTTGATGTTTTTTTATTAATAAATCATTCAGAAACTGTGTTTTGGTAAGGGGAACTGATGAATAAGACCAGAAATAGAAGTACTAAACTTTTTTTTGTATAATTATTTATAAAAGTACGACTAGTGGTATTTGACTTTTCACACATAGTTTAAAATAGCATTTACGTTTCGAACGTAAACACATTTATCGTTGTCGAGCGGACAGTGGCTTCATTGACTGGCCGCAACAGCGCATTGTTCTAGTCTGGAATCAAGATAATTTTGAAACGACGTTTAGTATTCCAGTCCTTCACCAATTGCTACTTCAACGTGGTAACATCGCTTATTGCTAACCACGAGATCGTACATAATTTAAGAAGACTCGTATGCCGTGGTCACTACTCAAACCAAGGCAACCCATTAAAAAATCGTCTAATACAAATTAGCCGATTCAGTAAAAAAGAGGCGTGAAAGAAGGCGAAAATGTAGATAACTTCTTGCGCTATTTGAAATAAACCCTTTTTACTTTAAAATGCATAAAATTGGTCATGTCAACAACGGTTGAAAAGCTAAAAAACATCAAATTCGTTTAGAAAATTGCGTACTTTACAGACTTGTTTATTTATGTTATTGTTTTGTACTGTATACGAATATCGAATAAAATAGTTTTTAGTCGGTATAATGATAGATTCGGCCTGGTGCTATGTATTTTAAGTACATTATAAACAATGTAATATGTAACTAGTTCGATTTTTATATTTTCACACGTAATAACCTACATTGAATTTATATAATCTGAAAGGAGTTACATATCTATAGTTTTCATTAGTTATTCGTATTTCATTGAATTCCCCTGTGGCCTCATCGTTGCTAGGCGGTCCAGTGGTTGCGAACATATAGCAAGGATTGTCAGTTTTTACAAAATGACAAACAATACTGAACTTACCTCGTCATAAAAGAGTAAGTTTAATCTCGTGTGCCCTTTCTATGTAAATAGAAAGTACATGCATAAATATGTTTTTAAACATAGTAAGTAGGTTCGTGTAATATAAAGTCAAAACTACGCACTGATTTCATTATTGAACCTCTAGTCTAAATTATTGCTATCGCTTCGGTACATACTTTATCTCTGGCAACCCTGCCTTCTATTAAGGTCACTCCGTTGCAGCTCAGCAATGCACTTACGCAGTAAATTGAGTTGAAATTGCCTCTGGCGGGCAACAGTTTAAGGAATGTAGGCGAGCATCGTTAGTTAAATTTCAAGCGCCATCCTCATTGATTTAATTTCTGTTATTTATTAACGTTGTCAACGTTATACAATCATAAACTTTGTCCAAACATTTGCTAGTTCATAATCTTTTATATTACGTTCAATGTGCTGGCCCACTTGGAGATGAGAATGTTGAGATTGATGTGTGGAGTGACGCGAATGGACAAAATAAGGAAAGAGTGTAAGAGAGAGTTTGAAAAACTAAGGGACAATAGGTTGGGCTGGTATGTGGACAGAGGGAAGTCACATTACAAGACTGATTTTAAATTTGAAAGGGACATCTAAATAAAGGTACACCAAGGAAACGGTGGAGGGAAGGGAGGAAGATGGCAAGGAGGGAGTAAATAAAACGTATTGCTAGCGCTTTCGCGAGTTGAGTAACACTGGGTGGTCGTGGTCCGCTCTTGGATGGGTGACCAAAAGTGACATGAAAATTTCTCGAGCTCCTCCGTACTTCGGAAGGCACGTAAAGCCGTTTGTCCCAGCTGTCATGGTATGGCCGTCGTCAAGCTATGTCAGATGCCTTTAGGCAGCTTAAACAATCCGACACCAGTGTTGGCCACTAATACACACTAAAATCAAGATTTTTGAAAATAACAACACTGTTTCTTATAAATTAATATTACTTGTAGGACCTTGAGTAGTTTGCGCAGACTGCGTTCGGCCATTAGATATTTTCCGTAATGCAATTTTCTGTAGATTGCTGCTTTACTGTAAACCGCTCTAGATGTTTTATAAATAGGATTGAAAATTTGCTTTTGGATGATTATTAATAATTTGACTGAAATATAAACATTACTATAATATACGTAATTATTTGCCATTTTTTGAGCGTAAATACGCGTGGAAATTACTACAATAAACTTATTATCTATTCATTTTACCAGAATACATGATGTTATTCCCGATACGAGGTGATGACTCATGACATGACGGTATAATAAATACCGGAACGTATGACGTCAATACGATATTTGATTATGTTTTAAAATTGTTTTACTAAGTTCACACGATTTGTAAACTAAAAACACAGACACACACCTCTTTAAACCTCTTTGGATCAGAGCCTTACACATGAAAAAGTAATAAAAGCTATAAAACTAAAAAAAAACAAACAAAAATAAACGGCGGGTTTTGATCAAATCCCTGGCGAAATGGAGGAGATAAGTTGCATAGAGCTATTTTCCAGCTATCGTTATGCTGAAAATGTCTGCACTTTAGAAAAAATAAAAGAAATCGCTCCGACTGCAAAAATTGATTCATTTCCTGCAAAAATCTTCGCTTGAATTCTCAACCATCTGTTTATCACAAAATCTTTCTTCAAGCTGAATTTGCGTTTCGACCTTAACTTCCTTACTCTAGACAGAATCCGAGTTTCCCATACAAACGAAGTCTACGTTCTATTTTGAAACGACATGTCAGATTTCGGTAAAAAATTATAACTTTGAAATTGCATATATCTAGCGTTATAATTGGTTTTAACAGTCAAAATATGAACTTGAAAGAGAATATAGTGTATTATATCATTTTTGACCATCAGTATGGAAAACTTTTACACCCTTACATTTTCTTTCTAGTTCATATTTTGACTGTGAAAACCAATCATAACCCTAGATACATGCAATTTCTTTAAAGTTACAAATTTTTACCGAAATCTGACATGTCGTTTCAAAATAAAATGTAGACTACGTTTGTATGGGAAAGTCTAGAGTAAGGGGATTCTTAAGTGTTTCAGTAAAGGGAGTCATGACTTATTTTTCGTAAGCTCCGGAGTTCAACAAGGCTGCATTTTGGCACTTATGCTCTTTGACTTATATCTTTGGGTAGCTGTATCAGATGCTCTTAAAAACAACGAACACGGTATCACATTTGATATCGTATAGCATACTTTTTAATTGGGCCTCTTTCGATGTGATCACCAAATTCATGTCCGGTCGGAATTTCCGGAATGCACGGGATGATGGCAAATCTTGATCAGCCTTGTCGTAAATTTGGTCTAAAATAAGCATAACCAAAACAGAAGTTACCTATGTTATCCATAGACATATGTTGCCACGACGGTGCCACTCAAACATCTAAAGGTGACTTGGACTCGGTTATCAGCTGCCGGATTGGTACTGGTTTAGTAGCTTTTAGTAAACTTTGGGACAAGTGATTCCGGTCACATGACCTGAAGTTAAACATAAAAATTAAACTGTACATGGCATTAGTCCCGCATAATATTCTATACTCAGAAAAATCGTCTTCGCGATATAACGAATATCAAATGGTGTTCGGTCCATCATCCGATGTGTTGCGTCAGACAGAACAAAGTCCACGGCATTGAGGCTTATCTGATGCAGCGTCATCTGCGTTGGAGTGGTTACGTTGGAGGATGTTCGACGAGTAGATTGTTAACGTATCTTCTTTTATAAATTCAAGGATGGCAACCGGAAACATGGCGGCCAGTTCCTTAGATATAAAGATGTTCAGAAAAGATGAAAAGATGCAACATTGACCCAGCGTACTAAAATAGCATAATCAGGCGAAAAAATATCCCCAACAAAAGTACATTCAAGTAGGCGTACTTTACAAACTAGGTACATCTTTTTTCCGCTAATACTGTTACTGACGATACTTCACACCAATTCTGGGCCAACAGTGGCTGCTGCATGACACTGCATCATAGCGGAGATTGGCCGACAGTTCCCGCTGCGTCAGTTTATATTTTCGTGGGGTCGTTTTGCGCGATCATGATCTTTGAAGTTACTCTCGTGTAGTATTATAGTTCGTTGCATTGATTACTACTCGCTCGTTCGCAGCATACTCGTTAGAAAATTTAGCTGCACATATTATATACTCGTATATACATATTTAGCTGTACGTTCCACCGTTGTACGTTCCTTCGTATACAGGCTGACTTTTTAAGCAACAGCCAAATTTTTTGAGCAAAGGTTTTGAAAATGCAGGTAAAGGGACATAAAAACAAAGAAAGACCAAAGAAACGTTGGATAGAATGTATAAAGGAGAATATGGGTAGGAAGGGAGTGACGGACTAATTGACTGGAGATAGAGCAAGATGAAAAAAACTTACATGCTGTGCCGACCCCACATAAGGAGTGGGATAAGGATAAGGCAGAAGAAGAAGCAGTCCATGATACTGAACTACTTTCCATAAAAAGAATTGACGAGAAACTAAAATAATGATTCGCTTTTCCATACAAATTAGCGGTCAGCCAAATGGATTTTGTATGGGAGGACTAAAATTTTTTATCGATTTTTAATAACCTTTTTTATAGAAAGTCGTTCAGTATCATGGACGGAACTTGCTCCAAAAATTCGGCTGGTGTTTAAAAAGTTAGCTGTATATTTGTATGTTCCAACAAAAAGATTGTAAAACATAAATGGCAAATTCATGTCATTGCATACTAGGAATCTACGAGTAAATGAGGAATCTCGTAGTAAATGAGGGGTCAGCGAAGCCGTTGAATTTTGCTATGTCGATTAATTGGCTCACAACGCTCCATCTGACCTAGCCCTTACCCCTTACTATACTCCTATTTATAATACTCGTGTAACCGATAATACCTTCTTTGAATGTTGCAAGTGATTTTCGTATGATATTTACATATAAGCGCTCAATATTTGTCAACCTGAAGGTTGACCAGTACTTTGGAATATGGAATAAGTTTAAATGTTACCTTATACTCCTGCAGCATTAAGTTGGGCCACAAATTACTCGCACGTCATTCAGTAGTATAGTGTTTAGCTGCTATTGTTGGGATATTCTGGGACCAACCTGGGACGAGTCTAACAATAGCTAATTGGTACTTCGCCACTGTTTTGACACTATATCCATTAAAAGTATTAGAACCATAGGCGTGACATCACACATATTTATGTATAATGGCACACCAGTCTCAATTTAATATTTGATTAATTAATTATTTTGTATTCTCAAGTAAATATGAGATTGATTTTAGTTGTAATATTTATTAACTAATTACAACTAAATAATTCTTGTTAAGTAACAAAATATGTCTCTGTACCTATGATAATATAAGCACAAGGTACAAGTCATTTTGTTAACATATTTTTCTCAAGTTTTCGTTAATCAACAAAATTATTTCGTAAACATGTTTTGATCTAACTATAATGATGAGTCAACAGGTTATTTGTAAAAAACAACTGTAGCCGTTATAATGCCCACACGGGTAGGCGTGTGGGAAACAGGCGTGATAGTGTATATGTATGTATGACTGTATGTACAGTTATTTTTATGGATCTGGATTATTACAAAACCGATTTATTATAATGAAAGTCATCTTTACCGGACGGTAAGGCCTGTGGACTCAAGATACTTGTGTTGGCTAGAGAGGGAATTTAATCTGTAATGTGGATTCACAAGGCAGTTCTCATAGATCAGCGCTAGAATGAGCGTTGTCTTGTTGTTGTTGTCTGTCTGTCCTTTTTAAATAATTGCCCCATAAATTAATTATTTATGTAACTTGTATGTCCGGTAATATAACTAAAAATCCTAGCAAACAAATGACACGTTTAATAATAAATAAAAAAAGACTCAACGAACTAAAGTGATTTTATCTTTAGTTTTTATACATTTTTTACTTTGTCTTCTTAATTTGGCTGGGACCCGTCGCGTATTCGTCGTCGTCGTCGTATCGTCGTCAGGCCTAAGTTAAGGTTTTGATAACAGCTACTTTCAATGACATATCAGATCGAAGAATCATAAATATTTTTAGGCTATAATGAAAATAAGTTATACAAACGTTTTTTGATTCTAAAGGACATAATCATGTTATTTCTTATGGGAAATAAAAACGCACACGCCTTAGTTGTGCAACTGCTAGGTAACGGAATTAAATGCAAATGCAAAAATAATATTTCATGTTAGTATGACATAAGTAACCTACTTACTATGCATTTTATTATATAATCACGTCTTTATCCCTTACGGGTTAGACGGGGCCCACGCCCAGGTAGGGCCATGAGACCTAAATCATGTTCAACCTGATGAGTATGTAGATAAATAAACGGGCGAGTCGGATTCGTACATGAAGGGTTCCGTATGGAGGTACAATGTTTTAAAACGCTGAAGAAACACGTTTCTTGTATGACGACCCCCTTTAATTTTTAACTTCATCTTATTAAAAGTATTTGTTGTTATGGTGGTCATAGTAATACATAATCGCTGAAGATTTCAAGTATCTAGTTAATGCCATTATAAAGATCGAGTTAAAAACGCTGAAAAAAACACGTTTCTTGTATGACGACCCCCTTAAATTTTTAACTTTATCATATTTTTGGTATTTTGTTGTTATAGCGGCTACAGTAATACATAATCGGTGAAAATTTCAAGTGTCTACCTATTGCGGTTCGAGAGATAGAGCCCTGTGACAGACGGACAGACAGACGGACAAACAGACGGACAGAAAGCGGGGTTTCAATAATCCCGTTTACACCCTTTGGGTACGGAACCCTAAAAAGGGAATCCGAATAGCGATTGGTTCCTGACGGTTTGGCGATCTCTGTGGCGTAGTGGTGAACGCTCCAGTCCGCCACTCCGGAGGGTCTGGGTTCGATTCCCAGCCAAGGCAAGCTGAAAAATGGTCTTTTTCAAATTGTCCTGGATCTTGGGTGTTCAGTTATATATGTATTAATTATAAAATATAGTATCGTTGAGTTAGTATCCCATGACACAAGTCTAAACTTACTTTAGGGCTAGCTCAATCAGTGTGATTTATCCCTTTATCAGATATCCCTTGATCAGATCCTCGCCATATCCCTCGTTTGGCTTATACTTATTTGGAATATGTTCCAAAGTCAAAGTCAATTTTTTTATTCAATGTATGATAAATATATCACTCATTGAAGATCATTATTTTTAATTATTTTGAGTGCAAAAGCTACAAACTACTTGCGTTTCGGAGCACCCACTGCTTGGAAGATTACGCCGAAAGGCCGAACGAAACCCAGTTTAGTTCTTAACTCAAAGTCTAAAAACTATTGGGTCTTCGCATGTAATGGAATGGTATGGAATATAATATACTGAATTTATTTAAGTTCTGCGAAAACAAGCTTTGCATAAATGAAATGCCGCAAGTTTTAATTGACATTGGCGTTTAATTAACAAGAGCAACACGCAGAATTCACACGAGTATTTCACAGCTGCAGTCGCGGCACGTCCGCCAAGTTGTTGAATAGGATAAACTGTTTTCCTCTTTTGCATTCCGACAAAGTGGGTTAATTGCCAAATACAATTTATAATCGCTGCTTGTGCCTTTTATACTTTAACCCTTTCACCTCGTGACTTTATATCAGTTGTCGTGCTCCCAGCGCGAGGAATTGTGAATATATCAATGAGATCTATGTACTTATAGTTTTTGGTCGGATAAATCCGACGCTCGCGAAACGGGCACGTAAATGTTTGTCGGATTAATCCGACGTTCGCGGTTAAAGGGTTAAAGAGCTGTTTTGCATGCCGCAGAAAAACATTCAATCTATTTGTTTAAACCATTGACTTATATATTACTAGCGTATACTAGTTGAAACCTATAGTTAGCCACGGATGTATTCGTATGTCTGTTCGTATTTTATTAAACCCCGACAAAAAAGGGGTGTTATAAGTTTGACGTGTCTGTGTATCTATAAATAAATAAATAAATAAGTACAAATCACACAAAGAGCTATCCCCAAAGATAAACTTGTATTATGGGATACCAACTCAACGATACTATCCTTACTAATATTATAAATGTGAAAGCGTGGATGTTTGTTACCTTTTCACGCAAAAACTACTTGACGAATCATCATGAAACTTTGTACACATATCCTGGGAGGTACTAGAAGTAACATAGGGTACCTTTTATCCCGGAAAAGTGTAATGTTCCCGTGGGATACGCGAGCGAAGCCGCGGGCAAAAGCTAGTATTTTATAGTTAATAAATATGTAGATAAACATCCAAGACCCAGGACAAATTTAAAAAGGCCATTTTCCAACTTGCTCTGCCTGGGGATCGAAGCCAGAACCTCCGGATTGGCGGACTAGGTTTTTGACCATTACAACACAGAGGTCGTCAAATCTGGGTGTCTGCAGTCGTCGTGTCGTCTGTGGTTTCGCAGGTCCTAAACGAATACACTGATTTCGATGCTGACTGATTTTCATCGAAAGCCTTGTCTGTCGAGATGTTTAATGAAAATCGGTTCAGCCGTTTAAAAGTTATTGAGGTGAAGTGTGAACGCTTGAATGTCGGGGTTTTTTTAGTCTGTCTGGCAAATAAACTTGTGTACTTTAGGATCTTAATGTTATTAAATGACTACTCCTAAAGTCATGCAATGTGAATCGAAAAACTTGGTTAAGGGACAACCTTAAAATCTTCTAGGCATAGGGACAGCAGCTACGAGCATTAAAAACTTGAATGGCCGTAGTTGCGGTGCCCTATATTTTATTCTTATAATTTTTTTTATCTAAGAGCATTGCCGGTTGCGTTGCATCATACGCTATGTTGCTTCGGAACTCTGGGCGGCTTTCAAATTTTCTCTTATCCATAGGTGATTATAAGTGTCAATGGTGTCACACCCAAGGATGCTGAAATCAGTTGCAACCGGTAGCCTTCAACTATTGGCAACGGCCTAAGGGTTGAAGTCTGAGAGGCTACCGCTTGCAAGATATTAGGACTTTTCCTATATACTCTACGTCAATTAAATACAAACATTTTTAGTTCTTGGAATAAAGCACTTTGACCTATTCATTCTGAGACGGATTACATTTTCTTTTTCAAAACAGCTGCTTTTTGCGAAATAGGTCGCTCTATAAATTAAAGTCAAGGTAAAGCTCATTTTCTTAGGGCGTGTTTATTAAATCCGTGCAGTTTCCGCTCGTATTTCAAGTAGAGTTAATTACGCGTTCAATTTCATTAGCGAACTGCATGCGCGCGCCTTTTCAAGCACGTGATTCGGTAGACCAAGTGGTATACTCGCAGTTTGGGGATTGAGTAATACACAAGCATTCTGGGAGTGCCTACAGAAGTGAAAACTTGAACTAGGAGTTGTCGGTGGTTACACGGTAACACGAGTTCAGAGCTTTTTTCCCATCTCCAAAAATGCCCAACGCGCCTTTTGAAGTTTTCACTTCAATAACTCTGTGCCTTGATTACAGAGTGAACATGGCCTAGAAATAACAATTAGGTATTACTTTCGTTTTAGTTAGAACTTATAAATCCATAAATCTTTTCAAATTCACGCTTTTGTTGGATAATAAACAGTTTACAAGATCTACTTTTGAAGTTTCCTATACAAGTTTCTATGCCATCAGCTAAAACGAACGATATTCCTAATATACAACTGATATACTTACCTATTTTTCGTAAAGAACTCATTTTGATATAATATTTCACTAATATAGTCATCATTGTATCCATGTTAGTTTTAAGTTAAAAAAAACCTTGTTGGTCCGTCTAGTTTCAAACTTATTTATTGTAACGCCCGAGTCTTTTTTCAATTTATACTTCCGATGAGTAATTTTTTAAGACCCGCACAATGATTTTTTTTTCCTAAACGTATGTATAATTTATTTATTATGTATGAAATGAATTCAACCAAAGCTTAAATTTATTAAATTTCTTTTGTAATATAGATTATAAGTAGTTAGATATGCTGAGGCTAATGTATTCGACTGATAAAATTGTCCTTTGTAGTATGTACGAAAATGTAAAGTCTTTTAACTACTTTGTTTTGTACTATCGTAAATAAGTTAAATTTACTATTATGAGATCAAAGTACGAATATTGTATTTTTTTTTGTTAAATAAAGTCAAAGTGGGTAAATATAAACTGAAGGTAAATACGCAGTAACAACTTTTTGATTTATAATAGACGATGCGCTCTGTGCGTAGGATTTTACTCAATTAGGATTTTTTAATGAATTTGTTGACGAAGAAACAAGGGCTTGTCAAGAGCGTTACTATTTAGTTCGTGGTTTACCTGTGAATATTTAACCACTGGGACCCTAAGAAAATTATATGATCTGTAATTATTATTATTATACAAATTGTATTTTAGGATATTATTTTGCACTTATCTTAAGTATTTTTGGCAAACATAGGCAAAGTCATTCAATGAAGTCATAGTAGGTAACTAGGCATGCAGTGGTAAATCTATGTCAGTATGGCTTCCCTATATAGCAGCAATAAAACTGATATTAAGCTTTGTAAGTATATATATGGCACTCTGTGCGCTCGTGTTCAATAAAAAAATACTATCAAATTATTTTAGATTTTTATTTTAGATGTCCTCTTCTTTTTTTCTTTTTTTCCACCATAAATCTTGATAAAATAGTCTATTGCTTCTGCAAATTATTTGTATTGGAAACGACAGTCAAATCGTAGCTGAAAACGCTAGTAGCTTCTATCTACATTAACCTATTTTCACAACAAAGGCCGTTAAAGTCTCTCGATTTTTGTCGTGAAAAAAAGAGTAAAGGATTTCCACGGGTCACCTAGCAAGACATGGTGATGATAGGTGGAGAAGGAAAATTATAATAACCCACTTGGAGCATATAATAAAATGGCATCAAAGCCCCTCAATGGCAAGCAAAACGAAGAGATCTAGGTTTGACAATATTAGAAAAAAAAACCTCAGAGCAAGTGACGAAATTTTCGAAGACAGAATATCTGATTGGTTATAAAATATGATATGAAATATGGTTCTTTACAAATGTTTATTTTCTTGTATTTTTTGTAAGTATTTATAGAACAGGTAAGTAGACCTACATTAAAATAGACTTCACCTCGGAACCTAGAATGCTCGAATGTGACGACCACCTTTGCAAATTACACGTTCGCAGGCTGCGACCTGCGCTGCGTCACAGAAGATAGTAAGAGTATAACATACAGAACGGAATCTCCTAAGGTCCCTTGCAATATGCGTCCCCGTTCCCCGTTCCCGCACCTCTCCCCCGTTCTCGCCCTGTCAAGGGACAAGAACAGGCGAAAACACACCCATTGACGTATATGTGCACAGCGGAATAAGAATGAGGGAGAGGTTCGGGGACGGGGAACGGGGACACATATTACGCGTACCTTAGGAGATTCCGTTCTGTATGTATTCTTACTGCCTTCTGAGGCTGCGTCTCCCACATCACATGTTGCAGCCGGGAAAAGAACGCAAAGCTACGAATAATTTCATCGACAACGCCGCATTTCAAGTATGGCCCGCGCTCGTGAAAACATGTGAAAAAACATTGCAGGTGTATTTGTTGTTCATTTAGAGCTAATAAATTATTTGCAAGGGTTTAAGTCACTGATTTATTAGATTGAGATAATATGCTAGGATATTAAAAAGCTTTTTGTTATATCTCACAGGGAAAATAGGTATGCATTTTTAACAGCCTTTCTTTGCGTTACTATTAGTATTAGTTAACTCTGAATTTTGCCAACACAGTCTTTGTTGAACTCCGTGAAAATTTTATTTCAAGAACGTAGAACAATAAAGACAGAGGATGACCCAGAGATGACGTCATCTACAGCTTCAGCACTATTGTGTCTACTCAAATCAAGATATGTTATCTTGCAGTTATCCGCGGCATTTCCCGCGTGGTCAAAGGTATCTAGGTAGGTAGGGTAAGGAAGGTAATGTGACAATCCCCATAACAGTAACCTCACGTTTTGCATTATGATGTGCGGTGTACCCTGCGCCAAAGTGCATGTGGTGCTTGAATTTGCAACCAAGGATAAGTATTATTTTTTTAGATTCATTGTTTTATACGAGTATATTGAGATTCATTGTATTATACTCATACATGCGGAAATATGGATGCTTTACATGGCAATGACCATAGACAAAAGACGCTGAACCGACTTGTATGGGCCGCGGCACAGAAAGTTGCGTCCTGATTTAACGTATAGGATCATCATCATCATCATATCAGCCACAGGAAGTTCACTGCTGGACATAGGCCTCCCCCAAGGATTTCCAAAACGACCGATCGGAAGCGGCCTAATTAAAAAAAACTAATTATCTACCCATACTAATGTCCCGTGATAAAGTTGGTCGTAAAGTGACAACATTGAGCCCTTTCGGCTTGATATACCTTCGGCGGACGTTTTAGGTTGTCGAGTCCTTGTACCTGATTTTAATTCGGCCTTGTGACGACCTCGTAGGCGCACGTCGCTGCCTGCGACCTCGTCCTGAACGTCGGAGAATTTCCGATTTCCTAAGCCGATAAATACTTATAGAATATTCCAATTTTGGAAACTGGGTTAATACCAAAGAATAAAATAATAGGCTATTTGACCGTGTTTGTTTTGGGACAATTATTTTTAACGAATCAAAAAATAATACTCTAAAAAACATCTTTTCCGAAAACAGCAAGCAAATTGGTTATTTGATGCAGCAGTAATTAACATTTCAAATATTGGTATTTAGGGAAGTTGGAGCGTAATTGGGACATCTCGCTATATCAAAAGAGCTATAATGTAGGTACCTTCCGTATGAGTGAAACCTAATGGCATTGACGTAGTACGTGCATTCTTTTACTGTAACTTGACAGTTTACATTTTCGCCAACTTGAAAGTCCTCGTGACCCCAGTGGTGGAGATGAGCAGTGGGGCCACCAGTCCGTAGGAAGATTTTAAAGGCTTATATTTTAACTTACTTATTTTTGAGCGGATCAAAAATACGTTTTTGTTTTCTTTCTTTTTAATGAATAGGTAGATAATAATAAAAATTGATTCTTAAGATACTTTGTGTACAGATGTTTATCAATATATCTTTTGTACCCATTTTAAGTTTTCTTACAACCCAAAGGTTGGCTGTCTAATAATGCTTTTAGCATTAAGTCCGCCTATTGTGCTATACAAATAGTATTTTGTACAATAAAGTTTAAATAAATAAATATAAGATACAAATGTCTCAATATTTCAAGTTCAACTATGCCTAGTCTTCTTAAAACATTATGTACTGTTTTTACCCTAACGTGCTTGTAATATGGCACAGATTTATTAAAACAAGTTACTCCCTCTTGTTTTGCTTTGGCTGCCCAATATCTTGCATACTCAAAGTGCCGTTAGGCTGTTTGTGTATGCAAGATACGATAATGACATCACCATGGTCAGCCTCTAGCCTGTACTAGTTTGTGCCCGTGATTATGACTAGGTCTATATGTATGTGCACCCCTCGAATTAAAGCTGTTTAAGTATTAAGATATGGCCTTTAACATTCTTACCATGTTCAGCGGTATAATCGTATGAAAATCTTGATATCTTGATAATTAATAAATAATTTTTTACTTCATACATACATACTTTCGGCGTTTCTTCTCAGCAGTGGTCGTTGCGAAACGCTAGTATCGGTAGCTTTTGCACTAAAAATAATTAATATAATGACCTTCAATAAGTGACTTTTTTGACTTTTGTTTAATATTTCATCTATAAAAAAATGAAAAGAAAGCGTACACATTTATATATTTATTTCTAAATAAACTTAAAATTATAAGGCTCGTAGCAATTGTGTGTAGCACTGCTCTGCGGGACGGAAAAACCATTTCGTATACTTCGTAGGTACTACGAACCGTAGCTACTGTTCGTAGCCTTATCGTAGCAATGCTACGAAGACGTCGACAAAGAACGTGCATGTTATGACTAATAGTTACTAAAATATAAATTAATTTTATTTGCATATTAATCAAAAGCTTGTCAAAGTTATAGCACCTCGTTCATTAATTTAAAGAGAATTTAAATTAAATCTTTCTACTTCGCCCACGCGAAAAGTTTCTAACTGCGACATGAAGCGGACACCTAGAGAGATCTAAGTAATTTTGTTAAGATAGTTGTGATACATTTAAATAGATATAGGGTATACTAAACTTCTGAATTTATTGGGATTGTGAACCATCATGGTTGTAATAGGACGCTAGAAGAACCTATTAGGTATGTGATTTTTTTTAAAAGTAAGTAAAGTAAAACTATAAAGTTCAACTTTTACAAGTTACAAGCTAACAGCGTCGTAGTGTTTATATTTGTGTAGCGCTGCAGCGTGCAGTGCATCGGGGGATGCACGATGCAGTTAGCGACGCGGCCTAAGTACATCCCGCGTCGCCGCACTGCCGCCCACCGGGATCCCTTACGACCTTAGGAGTCCTTTATCTGTGCGTAAATCGCATGTGACCCAATTCGTTTACTGAGCTTTAGTTTAAGTGATAAAAAGTGGCTAAACGATGAATCGATGTGGGAGAGGTTATGCGGGGTGGTGAAGCGGTGGGCGCGGGGTTTGCGCGCGCCGTTGTCTCTGCAGTAAGCGGGTTTGGTACAGTCGGCGAGAAGTGACTCGCTCGAGCAAGGGTGTCAGAAGCTAAGCGTGACGGTCACGAAATCGCCGGCTCTCCGTCGCGACGCCGACGCGTCTCGCCGCGACGCGCTCACCGACGCACAACGCAGCCCCACACTCATTCTACATCCACAAACCTCTCAATATGATTTTAAAGTAAGTTCAATACTTTTTACAAAGTTTGCATGAAGTTTGTAAACTCGTGAAAAACTTTTTACAAGCGGCATTTTTAGTGAATGTTTAAGGGCTTTTTGTACGTCTATTTTCCCTAAGTTCCCTAAGAATATACTCTTGCAGGCCTTTTGTTTCTTTTGGGCTTAATGCATGATCTGCGAATTTTTATATTCTAGTTCTGTGCAAAGTAATAGTTATGTTTTTGCTATTCTTACATTATTTTTAGTTTTGTTATGTGTGGCGTTGGTTGGCTTTCGATGTTTGTCTACCATCTTGAATTGTCTGTTTTTCACTGCTGGGCAATACTATATATAGTATGACATGACTTGTGGTAATTTATTCGTGTTTTTTACTTTTTTATCTAATCCAAGTCAGATACCATTCCGTTATATGTATGACCTTAGTCAAATAATACTCTTATTATTATAGAAGCTACATTTTGAAAACAATAAATCGATTTGTTATCTATCGACAGTGATTAAATACTTAAGGCGACGTGGGTTCACAATTGGCAATACAGTGCGTGTTTTTGAAAAATCACAATAAAACACTGCGAAATATCGTCGAGAACGGCTCCGGGCCTTTCTTCGTTCTTGACGAATATTTCAGTGTGTTTTATTTAAGTATAATTTTTTTTGTATTATATTTATATTTTTTTTGTAGCCAAAACGGATAGATATTTAGATAATACATTTTTTGGTATAATTTTCATATAAAAAGGTGAGCGTATAAAATAGTAATATGTACGTGCGTGTTTTTGAAAAATTACTGTAAATAAACTACTCAGTTTATTTCTCAAATATTTTACTTAGGAATCTTAAAGCTTTTCTACAGATAAAATATCTAAATCATGATTCAGTATTTTTAGCTCGATAGAAAAAAATCATACAATTGGCCTAAATTTACCTTTAAAAAAGATATTACTATTTTACACAATCAACTTTTTATATGAAAATAATACCAAAAATTTATAATCTAAATTACTAGTCGATTTCGCTACACAAAAAAGAATAAATAAAATACAAAAAAAAGAATTAATAAAATATAGCGAAATATCATCGAGCACGGGTCCAGGCGCTTTCGACTTATATTTTACTGTTTTTTTTGTATTATATTTATTATTTTTTGTGTAGCGAAATCTACTAGTAATTTAGATTATACATTTTTTGGTATAATTTTCATATAAAAAGGTGATTGTATAAAAAAATCTTGTTTAAAGGTAAATTTAGGCAAATTTAAAGGTATGTTTGTGATTATTTTCTATCGAGCCAATAATGATCAATCGTGTTTTAGATATTGTGGTTGTCTGTAGAAAAGCCTTAAGATTCTTATGTAATTTTTTTGAGAAATAAACTGTAATAGTTTATTTACAGTGGTTTTTCAAAAACACTCACTGTATTCTTAGCTCTGAACTGACGGGGCTTAAGGCCCCGTCAGTTCAGTAATACAAGAACAATATAAGAACAAGTTAAAAAAATATTAAGTATTGATCATTATATTATCATTAAGCTTCATGTTAGCAAAATTAAAATACGCACAAGATAATGTTAATGACTTAAAAAAAAGCGAATCAAATTCGTTGAATCTGTTCACGAGTTACAATACCATAGACGCAGATAGATATGACAACATATTATAAAACCATTGAATTTTAAATTTAATGAAAAAGACCCCCCTTTGTGCATAGGGAATTAAAAAGAATGAAAATACACGTCGATTTAAGAACCTGTTTTTGTGTTCAGATTACAAATTTTACTACTTACGACTGCTTCCGCGGTCCAGTGGTCAAGGCGTTTGCCTTGTGATCCGGAGGTCATGGGTTCAAATCCCACTGAAAAGCATACTTTGTTTAAAGTTGTTTCCAGTCTGTTTAGGGCATTGCAGGCTTGAATCACCTGATTATCCGATAAGAAAGATAATTCCGTGCTTCGGAAGGCACGTAAAGCCGTTGGTCACGAACGCTATCTAGCGTTTGTACCTATCCTAGGATTGGTTCTGGTCTACCCTTTGGGTTGCGGAGGTCAGACGGCAGTCGCTCTGTGTAAAAACCAGTAACCTCGCCAAATCGCCTAGGTTAGGTAGCGGACCCCGGACTCTGAAGCGTAACCGCTGACGATGCAACCGGGAACACGCTCGGATGATGGTGATGATTACAAATTTTACTACTTATTTTACTGAACGAATATTAAACGTAAAGAATAAAAAATACATTAGCAAGTCATGAACCCAGTTAGAGTATTGCGAAGCCACTATATGTGTTATTGTAAGTACATGTCTTAAAGTGATATTACACAAAGAATATAACGGTGGCCATAAAGGTAGGGTTTCCTGAGTGGCAAAGGGATACGCAGCATAGGACTTCTTTCTTCATATACGAGTATAGTTCTTAAACTGGCAAGGGTCGTCATGGTGTCTTCTTGAGGTTGAGGAGAGAAACATGACATAATGAATTATATATAATAATGTTTATTGTCTTAGCCTCAGATATAGAATCAAATCAAACATATTTACTTCGAACTATATATATATATATATAACTATTGCTAAAATATATTGCTTCACTCCATGCTACACGTGACGGTGCGGTGTCTCAAATATTTAGTGTTTTGCAATGAGTGTAAAGTTCAATATACTACAACAGTCACTTAGGTAATCAGACGACCTGAGCAACGTTGCAGGAAAACGATGCAAGTCGTTTCCTATTTCCTGTTTTTTTTATTTATTAAAAAGAATGTTAAAAACTTGAATGTGAGTCAATTATAAATCTTAAGATAGGTAGTATTAAGTACTGACGATGCATAAAAATATTTAATTTTATAAATTATCAGTTGCAGCATTTTATAAATGAAACGATCTCATAAATTAAATACATATATTCCGCGAAATAACAATGAATTGTTTCTGTCTGTTATCATAAAACTATCTATTATATAAATTGGCAGTTACCCTTTGTCAATCCAATTATTTTAATTCTACGAAACGATAACATAAAATAAATACATATAGGTATTCCGCGAAATAATAATGAATTCTTTCTGTCTGTAAAATCTAATTGGTTTCCGAATATGATTAACCATATATTGTTAATTGCGATACCATTTTGCATATTAATAGTTCAATCGATATTATAATAATAAAATATTGCATGGTTTTATCAATGTTAAAATGGATAAAAAATGTATACAATAAGTATATGTATGTACATAATTATTAGTGATAAACAAATGCAGTTGTAAAAGGAATTAAATAAAAATATGTAAGTAAGTTTTATTCATTCAGACTGATCTGATCAAACTCAAAAAAGTTTTTATTCAAACTCAAAATAATGCTAACCGAACGATACTGCACATAATAATAGAAGTAGTCAAAGATCTCACAGGTCGAAAACATTTTTAATGACCAGTGAGGTCCCTATGGTCAGGTTACACTCTGGCTGTTTCATCAAGTCAGCTCTGTGACCAAAGAGCTATTATGTAAAAATAGAGAAGACACCGTGGATGTCACTGTTTTGTTCCGTTTAATTTTAGCTCTCTCCATAAATTTTACTTAGTCGCTTGCTAGCTCTTATACGCCTAGTACTTTCCACAGTTTATAAGCCTACGAAAACATGGTAAATATAATTAAAAATGCCTTGATGTGTGTTATAATACTGTAAGAATAATTCAAGGAACCCGGCAAAGTTTAAAGAAATAACTTTCCATCGGTAAGTAACCAAATTTCATTGTTTGAAAATTAAATACGTATGATAAATTCACACCGACATAGGTGTTATATACAAGAATGAACAGGGGCCCATGTTTGTGGTCTATATATTCCACAGACATATTCTATGTCAATGCCTGTGTGTGACAGACATAATTAATTATTGTAATCCGATTTACACTGTGTACGCATCTCACTTCATTGAACTTCAAGAATTGGGTCAAATTGAACTTGTAATTTGGCCCAATTTGACAGATGGTCACCGGAATGTGACGCCAAATAGAAGCATTGATGCAAAAACGTCATTTTTATTGTATATGACTAAAGATTTCGTATGACCAAAGTATTATTGATCAAAACATGTATAATAACCACCGGTTGTCCGATTGACTTGTAAAAGCACGCGTTTGAAGCGTAAATTTTTGCGAATTTTTAACATGGAGCAGTGCACGATACAATAACGTGCTGTTATTGTGTAGCTTTACATTCAAAACAGTTACTGAATTGTGAAAAGGCAACGTGCATTCTGTTCAAAATTCAAAGTGAGAGACGCGCCTTCGCACATAACCAATAAGCGTTTGCACCAAAAATTTATGGACACTGGCAGTCTGACAATGCCAGTCATCAAGGAAGAGAGCGTACAAGACGACCTGATCAGAATATTGAGGCTGTATGGGCCTCAGTTGCGACCTCACCACGAACATCGAGTCGCCGCCATTAATTAGGACACCGGTAACCGTCAATGGGGAGGGTTATAGGGCCATGATAATTAATTTGTTGCTACCATTTTTAACTGAACACGACATGGACAACTTCTGGTTCCAACAAGATAGCACCACAGCCCACATAGCCCAGGCCACCATAGCCTTATTGCACCGTGAGTTCGTCAATCGCCTAATTTCCAAAAACGGTGATTTTGACTGGCCACCGAGAGTTTTTTAAAGTCCAAAGTTTACAGCAACAAGCCACGATTTGTGGAAGAACTCAATACAAATATTCGCCGTGAAATAGCCGCTATAGAGCCCGCATCACTTCGTAAAGTCATGGAAAATGTTGAATAAAACCGGCCAAGTGCGAGTTAAACTCGCGTGGAGAGGGTTCCGTACAATTGATTGAATTATTATAGGTTTTCCTGTAATCTACAAACAGGGGGTCATGACCCCCATGACCCCCTTCCGCCCTTGATACAGGCTCGTCCTACTCTCTCTGGTGATGAACATTAGCTGGTAGTGGCACGTCAGGACAAACACTCAGCCTATTGTCAGTTGATTAAAACTTTTAAATGTTTGTTAAACTAATTCACGATGTAGTCAATGACTACACAATATAATAATATTATAATTATTATAATAATAACATGTCTTAAATATCCACGTTATAATTATCTAGAATGATAATGAAACACTTTTTTTAAATGAGACAAAATTTTTAATAATCTACAAAAATATTTGTTTGTGCGAACGAGACAGCCAACTAAGTGTAAAATGCCTCCTAAATATTTATATTTTTGCACGCCTCATAAGCGGAGCGTTGAGGTAGTGCTCTACTCTCGCCTTACAAAAATCAAGTGATTTTTCGAACTAAAAATGTCGGTATTTATTTCTTATCGTACTTGTAGAATAATATTTACACACAAATGTCAAGAAAAAACACTAGTTTCAACAGTCATGATATATTTAAAGGACATTTTGTTCTTTAAAATAATAAAACAAGTGTTTAAGAAAATTATTTCGTGGACGTCCGTGTGTCTGTATGTATGGAAACTGGCGTGGTCACGATAACGCCCGAAAAACTTAACAAATCGAACCCTTCTTTTTTTCATACGCTTAAGTATTATCTAAAACTAAGTCCTTTCGAAAATCACGGTCTAATTAAAAGTAGTTTAATTATAATTAGCAATAAACTGAAATCCACCTATCGTTGGTATATCTAAATCTATGTAAATAAGGTTCGTTGACAATACATGCGCAGTACCTTTCTTTTCTGTGTGGGCAATGGCGCGAAGATTTAAAAGTAAATTTTTTATTTTGTTCATAATACACCGATAAATATGCAATATTCAAGTTCTGTTTTTTTTTTGGGAAAATTGAGTGACCGCTATGAGGCGTGCACTTTTGGATTTTCCAAACTTATTTTTACTTTTCGTATATTCGTTCCGTTAGTTTTCGTCAAAGTACTTATAAGGGCAAGCATTCGCGTTTATAATTTGGTATCGATTGTGTAAGGCGCGACATACACACAATCGATACTAAATTACAAACGCGGGGAGGGGGCGGGGGCTAGGCGACCTTGGAGCGCCCGGCCGTAAGCGAAGCTCCCACGGGCTGCCCTTGACTCCCCAATACCGCGTGCGCCTTGCACAGTCGCCGGCTAGCGCCAACAAAAACACATCGCCCTTATACACCGGCTATAAGAAGTGTGGAAATTGTGACAAATAAGACAAACCTTGCCTTAAAAATCATCGTTACGCATTTGCAATTATAACGAGTGAGTTTTGTGCGAGGAGCGCGGCATTACACGGATTTTCCCAATATAAATGGCAGCAAGTGGCGCCTCCAGCCAAGGTACGTCAAAGTGTAAATATATAAATTTAAAGTATATCATCATGTAAATCAACGTAAAAGAAAGAGATGCGTAAACAGTCCTATAAGAGATATCGTTTAGTGAATATATTATGGTAAGTAATTTTCTGCTGGCAAAATACGCGCCGTAACTACTCCTTAGTGCGATATGTTTTGTTTTATTTATTGAGTACTTCAGCCTACCATGCCCTTGAGGTTCCCAGTTCTCAGGTTGACCTTCATTTATTGCAGCTGCGCAATGCGTTTCTCTTTACAGAACTGCGTTTCATATGAGGCTTTCAACTAAAATATACAAGCGTAAATTATACAAGCGTGTAAATTCCGTATGAAGTTGGCTTTAAATCTATAAATCGTGTTTGCCGTGTAAATACTAATAAACAATATTTGCTGAAAAAGTCTTAAAGTTGTATTTGGTAGTGAAACAGTGACGCTTCAGGTGAGACTAAAATGTGCAAGCTAAGCTTACTGCGTAGGTTATTTACGTAATTCGAAGCCTTCTGGATGTTCGCTTGGGTACACTCTAGGTTCGTTGAAAGTATCTACTATTGCAGAGTAGGTGAGAAATAGCAACTTCAACTACTCGAGTCTACGAAGTTAGTCACAGAATTTATCTATTGAATTTAGGCCAAGCGCCATTAACTTTGAAGCAGCCATGAATGTTTTGTTCATTTGCATGTTCTACAACTTTCGATATTGTAGTATTTGTAACTAGAGCGGAAAGCTGTGTAAAGAACAACGGGCTCCGTGTTTCGATAATAGCTACGAACAATGCTACGAGCGAGCATCCGTTTCGTAGCAGTGCGGGCTACGAGCTACAAGTTACGACACAACAATGAATTTTTTACAAACGTTTGCGCCAGTCGATTGCATTTAGCTTGTCCTGTTTGTGGTTGTTTAGGTGCTTGGGTCAAATCGTGCAAGTAAAATTTGAGCCACTTCCCGGTTTCCGATTGAGATACGATTGTGTATGCTAATGTTGATCAGATGACAATGCAAATTTATTATAAGTTATAATCCAAAGTTATAATTTATAACTTTGGAGTTTGGGCTAATATCATCCTCACAATATAAGCTTGTACGAATAGTAATAATTCGCATAGCATATTTGTGTATGTACCTAGTTATTTTTATATGTTACTTGTAAGTGTGATCCCACTGTAAGATAAGCAATGAGGAAACCAGTCCGTAGGGGATTTTTCCCCGTTTTGCGATATTGACGTTTTACGATTGCGATAATATTATTATATGATTAATATAGGTATATATATAACGGGACTTAGCACGAACCGTCGTGCTAAGTCCCGTTATATATATACCTATATTAATTTCATGTGTTTAAAGCGCGTTTAAAAACCAATATTATTATATAAGTACCTACAAGGTCTAACAAAATATACTGAAACTAATTTAAGGGTGGATTAAGTCCATAGTACTGAACAACTTTCCCCAAGGAACATACCTATATTATTTGCTGCACATTATACCGAGAGGCCATCGTAATTTTTAAGGCGTTCGTCAACCGGTTTGTTATTCATTTAGCACCACCCAGAGAGCACCCTCTAACTTTTCTGCACATTTTAAAAACCATTTGCAAATAATAATACCTATATCGAAATATGAAAAATTATTTTTGGCCTCCCATACAAATTGACCGATCAGCTGATCCGAGTTTGTATATGAAAGTCAAAAATAGAGCTAGTCCCAGTAGACCTACCAAGTTTGTCCTACCAGTAGGATTTTCCCTATTTCGTTATATTTTTCTTGGGGAAAGTTGTTCAATATCACGGACTAAAGTCACGCTTAAAATAGGATCAGTATATTTTGTTAGACGTTATTATACAGGGAGCATTTAAAATCATTGGCTTCAATTTAACGTGTTAACATACTTACATAAAGGATATTTCGTACGGTGACAAATAGTATCGAAAAGTAAGAAAAAGTAACAAAGTATCAAATCATCGTCGTCAATCGAGTCCCGCGCGCCTTGAGTGCTATTGACCCCGCTGTGCCACTGCTTTGCCGGCCACCCGCGCTACTCAGCTGTCTAGCACGTGCGGCCGGCATACAAAATTAGACTTTAAACTGCGTAAATAAGATTTAAATTCGAGTGAGGTAATAATAAATGTCATTTGATGTAGGGACGTATGTTTGCGACAATCTAGGTACGACGGAATCTTCGAGGACGCGTAATTTTGATACTATTATTATTAATTTCATTTTCGTGTGTTTTTTGACAATTCGTGTTTGACAAAGAGTCGAATGCATGTTTAGAGGTTATTATTAATATGAAAATGACTACTTTAGATTGACGTTTTATTAGTCTCAAATTACTGTTATTTATAAGGATGCAACGAAATCAAATCCATCCTGTATATTGTCTCATAGATTTGTTGTAGAAGTAAGATATAATATTATGTTAGGGTCAACAAAAAATCTTTGTTGACCTTAAGGTGAAGATATAGGCAAATGGCCTTGAAGTGCTTAACTCGTAAATATGGTGATAATTTCTATATTGCTCTTCGTCATGCACTAGATAGCCCTTTAAATTATTTTATGAACTGCCGTTAAAACTATTATTGGTCATCCGTCTAGCTTTAAAACTTGCCGTGGCCATTTTTGGCAGAGGCAAGTTTTAAAGCCAGACGGACTAATGTAAATACTTTCAACAGTGGTTCATAAAATAATTTAAAGTTCATAAAATTTAAATTATTTTATGAAGAGCAATATGGAAATTATCTCCATATTTACGAGTTAACAATTTATTTCAAATGAGGGCGCCACTTCAAGGCCATTTGCCTATACCTTCACCTTAACATAAACCTGTGTTTTACTTTTAAGTCGTTTTACTTAACATGACGTGGCTTGCGATATGAATTAACAGGAAGAAAATATAACGACACCAAAAAACGACTTGTAACGTTAATTAAAGAAAAAGCCCAAGTGATCGCACATCTTTTATTTCTTTCTCTCTTATAAGATGTTGAGTGGGTCCAGCAGATACACAAAAACATGTCTTTATCATTAATGGAGTGGACAGAGTCAAGGACTGTAGAATTCTTTAGTATATTGGTGAGCGTAAAGGTGGAAAAGAGATAATTTCAAGGATGTACATAAATAAAATTAAAAAATATTTAAAGAGCTCTAAGTTCATGCGTAGCGTAGTCTATGTAAAATACGCTGTTTCCACTTGGCCATACTAGTTTGTCACACCATTATGACTACGAGGATATAATTACATGTTTTCGTTGTCATCCTATGTGAATAAACGTATTACCTATCTATCTATCTATGTAAAATTGGTAAGCTAAAAACTTTAAATTAAACTAAATATACAATACAAGTCTAAAAGATGACCTTGTGGCACGGTAATTACCAGGCGATATTTGATGAAAAACCAAATAAAACATCCATAAACGTTTTCAAGCCATAAAAGCTCATGAAAGTTTTATCGTGAACGGAAAAGCAAACAGAAACGCGACAAAAAAACCACGAACGCCAGCGCTCGTCCTCTTTGGAACCAGAAATTAACACGTATTTTCATTTGCGTGCGAAATCCAATTTTCATACTGTGTTGTATTTAGTCTCTTTATAGGAAGTCTATAGTTCCTTGCAACGTTATTGAGTTCGTTTTCGACCGAGCACGCGAAGCGTCTCAGTTTCGAGGGGAAACTTTGCTGTAACGTTATTTATTGACGGATTTCAATCAAATTTGAGACGCACACTTAGGACTTCATTCTACAGATGTTGCAAAAAAAAATCCAAAAGCGGGGCGTGGAGAGGGGCTAAGGGGGGAAGTTTGCTGTAGCGTTGTATATAGAGATGGATTTCACTGTATGGCTTTGCTAAGTCAGAGGAAATGGGAAAGTGTCGGATATTGCATGATTATAAGGGCTTACGAGGTCTACTGTTTCCACAGAATCACTAGTTTAGAGTTGTTTGTTTAATTTATTTTGAAAACTTACTCTTATATTTTGCTAGCAATAAATGCAAGCTATAATAAATAGTTGTAGTACGTAAATTTAGTGTATTTGTAAGTCGGTACAGCTATTTTTTGTAGACATATCTATATAAATGCATACAAAGACTACTAAAATCATATTACTCCTTCCGTAGGCTTTGCCGCTGTCGGGTTAAACGGAGAAAACGTGGTTCTCCAATAATTAAATTTTTAACAAAAAAAAAAACAGATTTCATTTTTTTAGGTGTTCAATTAAATCAAATCTTCACCAAATTAAAATAGGACTAACTTGGCAAGGCTTTCAAATAAAAAAAGAATCATCAAAATTGTTTCACAATAATTGGCGAAGATATCGCGTAACAAACATACATAAAAGTAACATACAAACGAATTAATAACCTCCTCCTTTTTGAAGTCGGTTAAAAATGAAACCTGGCTAGATCCATTTCTGGCCCCGGAACCTCTAATTACTAAATTTTATCGATATCGTTGGAGCCGTTTCCAAGATCCTCATTATATGATACTCGTATACAAAGTAGAAGGGACATACCCGTAATAAATCGAACTACGGGCTATGCTAGATCACTAAAGTATAATAAAATTAAAATATCAGCCAAAAAACCAAAAAAAAATCTACATTCCTATACTAATAGCCCGGGCGGCTGTACACTTTTGTATGGAATTTTTTTTTGTATCTTTGGTGTTATTTTAATTTCATTATACTATAATGATCTAGTATAGCCAATGTTTCGGTTTATTACGGGTATTTCCCTTCCACGTTGTATATCTTTTATAATATAAAAAAGAATCGCTAAATGTGTTGCTAAGCGCAAATCTCGAGAGCAGCTGAACCGATTTCACTAATTCTTTTTATGAATATTCCTTGAAGTACGAGGATGGTGAAGCCGGGGCGGCCCGCTATTAGCATGCACACCGTTACATATTTAAGCTATGATGTCTGTGTGCGCAATTACCTGTTAAGAGTACATACTTATATCTTGTTTTAATGTTATTTTATGTATTATTATTATTTATAGCCCATTCGATCTTGTTGGGCAAAAGCCCTCGGTTCTTTACAGGGAGAACCCTGTCTTGTGCTTTTGTGTGCCAGTCTGCCGAGTAGGCATCTAGGTCGTCACGCCATCTACGCCTAGGTTTTCCAGGACGCCAACGTCCATTCATTGGGGTCTACAAAGCTAGGGTTTTTGGTTAGTTGGATCAACATGCGGTTTACATGTCCAGCTTAGTCCCATTTTAATTTAGTGGCAGTGACATTCATGTCTGTATTTTAGTGATAGATAGCAGGGTTTTCTTGCGGATTCTATCTATTCTTTTGATGTTAAGCATGTCGCTCTCTATGGCACGCTGGAAAACCCCGAGCCTGGTCCTCTGAGTCTTTGTCAAAGTCCAAGACTGAGCACCATATGTGAGGATCGACAGAATTCAGATGGCCATGAGTCTTCGGTTGTACGATAAAACAAGGTCAAGGGTCAGGTTGTACGAGTAAACAAATCCCTTTATTAGTTCCTTCATAGACTAATAGTTCCTCCATGCGCTTTCGATGCGTCTTGCAACTTCGTTATCTTGTTACGCCTGAAAAGCTTTACTAGCCAAATTTACATTACGAAACAAGTTTCATGCATGATGAAATTAATTTCATGACATTACTTTCAGTACCTGTGTAACTAGTTTCATTAAAAATATTAATGTCGTGAAATCCACAGTATATCTGTGGTCATGGCTCCGACAACATCAAAGCTTTATTATGCATTGCAAAATATTGTCATACAGATGTTATTGTATTACCTTCGCGATACTTCACGCCGTTTCACGCGCAATTTCACGCCGCGTTTACACATGACGAAACTGTTTCAGTCTCGTGAAATCGATGCATGCATTGTAAAACTTGACGTTTACACGTGAAATTGTTGTCAAACTAGTGTCGTGAAACTAGTTTTATGCAACTATACTCGTAATGTAAATTTAGCTTAACTGGTCCAGATAGTCATACTCGTACCTACTCATTGACATTCTATCCTTCCGTCCTCCACTTGTACATTGTACTTGGTGCGTTCTTCACTTAACTATTCATCTTTAGTTTGACTTCGAGGCTTGCAGCATGCAGGTCCTCAAGCTTTTGTTGTAATAAAGAGAGCAGTACGAAATTGTCCGCAAAAACTAGATTGGTGAGTTTTGATCGCCTAAATCGATGTCTCGTTCTTGCCACATATCCGATAAATTTCAATTTATTTAACGGGGTATTTAGATAAATTTCAGGTTTGTGTGCTTGCAAATTTAAAATTTACAAAACATTTGACCCTTTTGCTGGTATCTGGGACAAAATACAATATTTTGGTATGATAGAGCTGATCTGAAGATGCAGCCGGAAGGTTACTTACTCGTACCTCATTGATTAACCAATTAAAATATTTCAATTACTTCTCCTTTTGAGGACTTTGTCTTAGATACATATGATGATAAGGATCTACATACAAGTAATTCATAATAAAATGTTGTACAAATAAAATAAATAAATAAAAACATCGATTAAGTGTGTATTTTTTTTTTTACCGTTTTAATTATTTTATGAAAATGTCTTCTCTAAAACGAGCGGTGAGTGAATTATGTATACATATGTTAAAGTTTTATATTGTTCTTCCTCTTCCACTATTTACACCACTGCGAATCGTGCCTTCGTCGTTATTCATTTTGTGTATAATAAAATTGTCAACTCAGCGAGCTGTTCACCGCTATACTGACCTATTTTCGGGGGCTAAATCTCATCGATGAATTACTAATGCATGAACTTAGGAAATATTGACACATTTACTTACTTGCGGATGATCTAAATAAAACTCGTATGAAACGATCATGTAGCCTTATCCGCTAAGTGAAGCTTGTATTTCGCTTCACCTGTCTCTTTGACTGACTGTAGTTGTGTAATCAAATGTAGTTAACTAGTCTGACCTGATCCCCAGTGTTTAATTGAGTTCAAATTTGCATACGTATGTTAATCAGATACCAGTTTAATATAACGACGATAGTAAATAGCATAGCGTTGCTCTTATAACATTTATACTCAAATAAAAAAAAAACAGCTATTCAACTCACATTTTTTTAAAATGTAGCTTTTAAAAATAACTTGATCGCTTAGATGACAACAAATCAAATCGACACTTTTCTTAACGTTAAAACAAACATTTTCTACGGGATTTGTATGAAAAACAAAACCGTGACGTCGTAGATTTTTTGAGTCAAATAGCACTCTTAATACCAGTTTTTCTGTATTAATAAATCCAAAATCATGTTCATAATAAATATGATTAATGACAAGTGTCACTATTTTGTGACGTTTTATTCTCTTAACAGTTTCAAATAATTTATCATTGACCCAGTCATCTACCCAAAAATTTCGCGGGCCTTTGATCTGCCTTATCCATTCTATGTAGATGTTAAATTTTTTGGAACTAATGTTTCTAGCTCCGTTATTTATAATTACAATATATGTACTTCTGTGATAAATCAGGTTAAGTATATTGAACATTAAACCGAATTTTGCCGTGAAATGCCCGAAAAAAACTATATTTTAGCGTAGCGATACGCTAAAATATAGTTTTTTTAGAAACACCAATGTGGTCTCTATAGCACAAACCTACACAACTCCGCTAAAGCTGTTTCTGTTTTCTAAAGCCTCGTTCCAATCCAATACATCCGATACTGACTGGAACTGACACAATAGGAATTGTTAATTTTTTTAAACCCTATTTTTAATTTTTTTATATCAAAATATAGCGTATTTTAAGAAACTAATTTGAATATTTTGTCATATTACGGCTTAGTTAATTTTTTATAAATTATTATAAAAATCATTAAATTAATGCATACGGGAATTAACGCGAAACGTACCTTTTTATTTATTTATTTTGCTGACGTTTTGTTCGGGTTTCACCGAACGTGGTCCCAGCTTGACTGAAGCAGCGATGACGCCTACGCCTCCCCCTGCCCGGTGTGATCTTCGTCCACCGTCATATTGTTCATTTTCCAAGTACCGTCACACACTACACTCACAGTGTCCCTATTCCGTAACGCAACCGTATTCTGGTGGTTAACCGATTGTGCACCAAACCGGGGTTGTGTTTTGTTAATCACTGGATTCCACACCGCTGACAATTTAAGGCCATCTTCTCGGTTGAAATTGTTAGGATGTTTCTTAATTTCAATCGCCTCACGTACCATCCTAGTGCGATAGTGGCGATCGCCAGCGAGGACTTGCGTACGATGAAATTCAATCCAGTGATTAGCGCCTGCTTCGAGTAGATGTTCTGCAATGGCCGATTTGGTGATTTGTCGGTTCTTTACAGCGGCGATGTGCTCCTTGATCCTCTCAGCTATAGTCCGCTTCGTTTGACCTATATAGGAAGCACCGCAGCTGCAATCCACCTTATAGACGCCTGGAGTTTGTAGTGGCAGCACATCCTTCGGAGTGCCTACCATGTTGATTACTTTACTACATGGTGTGTATACTGTAGGTATAGAATACGCTCTCAACATGGTTCCGATCTTATCTGTTACTCCTCGGACATAGGGCATGTATGCCGGCTGCCTACATACATCCGGGTGCTTGCGTCTCCTTTTCGGTAGTATGTGCGTCCTGCTCAACTTGTAACCGTTGTTCCTGAGTACCTCCTGAACATGATTCAGCTCGCTTTCCACATGCTCAGGGTCACAGAGGTCAAGTGCCCTGTTTTTAAGTGATGTCACAACGGATTGCAAGTGACGCGGGTGGTGAAGTGATGTGGCATGTAGGTACCTGACTGTGTGTGTAGGTTTCCGGTACGCACAGTGAGACATGGACCCATCGGGTCTAACGGTTATTTTGACATCCAGGAAGGACAACGATCTGCCTGTTTCCATCTCATAAGTGAACTTTATCTTCGGGTGGATTGAGTTAAGATGTTCAACATACTGATCTACCTCATGTTTTCCTCCTTTCACGATACTGAAAACGTCATCTAACAAAACACAACCCCGGTTTGGTGCACAATCGGTTAACCACCAGAATACGGTTGCGTTACGGAATAGGGACACTGTGAGTGTAGTGTGTGACGGTACTTGGAAAATGAACAATATGACGGTGGACGAAGATCACACCGGGCAGGGGGAGGCGTAGGCGTCATCGCTGCTTCAGTCAAGCTGGGACCATATATGGGCATAACCAGCAACGCGATAGTTTAAAAGTATTTATAAAAATCATGTCAAAGACAAAGTCGTGTCTTAACAAAACAAACGGCCAAGCCCAATGCATATTTAAAAAATAAAATCATCCTAGTGTCATAATAGTCTTTGTCAGTGTCAGTGTCATTCAGTGAATTCAGTTGCCCATGATTGGCGGAAAGTTCTTTTCTTACCTATGATTGGCGGAAACGGTGACATTTGACGTTATTGTCAGTGACGGATAAATACCACAAAGGCGACTCCAATTTTTTTATGAATGGCAGCTTAAACCGCGGAGTAAGGCCAAGAAAAGGTCATACGTTTGTTTTTAGAAATATCCAAAGCCATTGATTATTTTGGCAAAAAATTACCCACAACTTTTTCGTTCATTAACTCTGTATCTCGAAACGGATTTCAAAATAACGCTTTTCAAAAAAAATTAACAATGCCCATTCTGAAATACGGTTCGATTTATCATATCTGGAATATTGCGTAACATTGACATATTGCTTGACTATACATTATTGCATAGGCTGTCAGTTGTCAAATATTAATCAATCAAAGCATCCTGATATTTTTAAATGAAGCCTTATTCCAAAAACTCCGAAAGGGAAAGCCCAAAGATTTACTGGGTTGCTACTCGTAATTGTAAAATACAAGTGAAAATCTTAGAAAATTGCTGTCCTTCCACTCGGACCAGCTTAACAGATCAAGGGCATAGATGAAAGTTAGTTTCACTATTACCAGGTGAAGATCTGATGATGGAATCCTCGAGAAATCGAGGGAACTCCTCAAATAAATAAATAAAAAGATAGAGACAAATCACACTGATATTAACACAAGTTTAAACTTACTTTGGGGCTACCCAAAGTAAGTTTAAACTTGTGTTATGGAATACTAACTCAACGATACTTTATTTTATGTTAAATACATATATAGATAAACACCCAAAACCCAGAACAATTTGAAAAAGGCCATTTTCCAACTTGTCCTGGCTGGGGATCGAACCCAGAACCTCCAGATTGGCGAACTAGCGCGTTGACCATTACCGGCATTACCCCATGGAGGTCGTCAAAATGCAATATTCTATGCACACATATAACTATTTCAGTTCAATTATTATAGTTTTAAAATCCTTTTTTGTAAAATTAGTGTAAAAGTCTGTTAATAAATAAAGGCTTTCATGTAAATGTTTAAATAACCCGCATTTAGGTCGGAAATAATAGAAGGGCCCCATGAGAATAGATAACAATTTTAATTAAGCCCTCGCTGGCTAGTGCCAACACACTGTTATAAACTATGTCAAAAGCACACACACAAGTAGCTTTTGGCATAATTAATAACTTCTGCCAGTGCTTTATACTCGTAACTAGTGGTTCAAATTCAAACCACAATTCAGATCACAATAAAATATTCGTTAGAGGACTAATAACCAAACTAGTGGCTCTATGAGCTGTAGACTGTAGACCTCGCGAGCTTATAGAGATTGCAGATTGAAGGAACTTTCTGACAGGTGTGTTCCAACCCTAATGAAACCACGCAATCCCATCGAATTTAGGCTCGTTTATTTTGTCTTTAGGAGTAGGTGCCTACTTTGGTCTCACAATAAAAGATTGTCAAAATAAAAAATATTGTTTTTTAGTTTAGTTATAATAACGTGGTAATTTTGGTAAATTAGACTTTTTTAAGCACCCAAATGAATGTTTCCTGTAGTTACATAATTCTCAATAAACAAATAAGTATATTAAAAAAAAAAAAACTTAAACCTCAAAATACCGGTCGTAAAATAAAAATAAATACATTTAACTAAAAAGTGAACACCTTCCGGCGGTATTCGAACTCTAGACGCTCAAGTCGTTCTGATCTCTTTATAAACAAACTGGACTATTCATCTTTTGACAACGCTGGTGAAAATATCCGTCTATTGTATGTCATAATAGAAAATTAAAGTTATTTCATTGTCACTACAAACACAAAATGGTCGTAAGAGCCACATAACCCAAAGGCGCTTAGGCCCATTGTGCCAACTCCGCCATTTTCAAAAATTTCCAAAAAATAGTTCGACTATCGTTTTTCATATGTTTTTCGAACCTGTTTCCAAAATTTCACGGGAATAGTTTGAGAAATGCGACCTTTAGAGGAGAACACACAGATATACCGAAGCATTTTTGGCCAAGCTGAAACGGAGACCTGACTCGCTTCGCTCGCTCGCTCAATAAATACTTTTATTTGATTAAACGTTATTTTCTCGTAACCGTTCTGGTGTAATGATTGTAAACTCACCATGTTACGGATATATGAAGTCTAGTAAGAATTTGTGCCAGGCTTTTAGTGTAGAAGAGGTTGAGATAGCGAAGCAGTTACTTTTTGAATCGGTGAAAACAGGAAACATATCGAGAAGAACGGAAGCAGAGATTCAGACGGATTTAGAAGATTATCATCGTGATTAAAAGTACCTGTACAGTATCAGCCCTAACGCAGTACAGTCACTCGATACTGGGTCCAGAGAAATATTAAAGTTTTTGAACATCGACACGCTAAGAAGAAGAAAGTACAGACAGATCCATAGCTATTTCCAGTGTTCCTAGCCGCAAATTTAAGAAAAAATCTACCAGTGACGTTTACATGATCGACGGATGAGGAGCAACGGTGGCTCCTCATCACAGTTTAAGGTCGCTACAAAAAAACAAATAGAGGAGTTGCAGTTGAGTTCAATCCGTGAGCTAGTTTTTGAAATAAACTACATCTGAAGTCAGGCAAAAGTCGACGACCTGCGGAAAATAGGCCAGACTATAGTCACCGAATATCATATGAGTTTATTTCAACACCGCCGAAATAGATCTACGATCAATTCATGTTCAGCGACCAGCTTTGACCCGTAAAAGACCGTGGCCTATTTTCTATATGCCCGGTAGACTGATTTACTCTAATTTAGGTAGGTAAGTTACAAGGTGGGGTAAATTTTGTTGATTAATTAATTTTGTTTTAATTATATTCTGTCATGTAAGTAGATATCTTGTTTTATAGTAAAAAGATAAATACAACTTATTAATTTATCACTTTTGAGTTTCTGAGGATAAAAAGAAAAGAAGTACATCATTTATACAATGAAATTACAAGAGTTTAGCTCAATAAGGAATAGAGATCCTCGAGGCTCTGCTCGACCCTGTTTTATATCAGTCGAGCAATTTTCTCTGAGCTAATTGTTCGCTAGCAATGTTGGCGTATTTTCATAATTTCATAACAGTTGCAATGTTCCTGGAACCGCTGCTTGTTAGTTATAATGTTACTGCAGCAATGGTGAAGTCAAGCAGGATTTACAAAAGTCCACTTAGGTTCATTATTTAAATACTTAAGGGAAATTCCCACTAAGGGAAAGAGAATCAAAATAGCCGTACCGCAAATTGCCTATTGGTATTATTCAGGATTTTGCACACCTTTTCATTCAGGATCTCGCCTATTTCCGCGATCCGTTTCACAATATATGCGGCAAGCATATCGGTGAAATCCGTTCATATAAAACGCTACATCAAACTCTCTTTCCCATCTCGAAGTCATTAGTGTGCCTCTCAAATTGGATTGAAATTCGTCAATAAATAACGCACAGCTAAGTTCCCCTCTTTTCCACCTATTTCTCCCCCTATCAAAAATCGCGATGGACTAACAAGTTAGTAAATCAAGGATATTGTGCGCCAATTTTTTTCAAATCGATTGATAAATGCGACCGACCTATTTTGCACTGTAGGCGAGAATAGACAGACGGACAAAAGCATTTTTGGAAAATCTGAAAACTGAGATGCTTTCCTCGCTCGGTCATTTATGCAGTAGATATCTACTCGTATATAATTACACACCACAAGTATACAGTACTATGCATACCAGTATTTAGAGCAGATTATTTGAATATAGTATTTAATTTGCTTTAAGCATGTTTCTGCAAAATAAAAGCAAATACAAATAAGAAATAATGGCAAATAAGCTTACATTTATACAATAAAATGAAATATATTTTCTACTTCCATGCCCACCCCTTTTCCCAGCTTATCCGGGGTCGGGTCTCTTCGTACATTTTCGGCAGAGTTACCTGCTCCGATTTGTCACCGGGTCGATAATTTCTTTGGTACAAAATCTTTTTATTTTCTTCTTATACTAAAACAAGACTAATTCGGATTCTATCCAAACGCTTTACTTCACTAGATTTGTTTGTTCGTTTGTCTTTAGTTTCAGCAACTGAAGTTTGATTTCCTGTTGATTTCACATAAAACGTAAAAATATACAATTATTTTATAAAATATTGTGAAAGCTCGTCACGTTTTGTGATGAACAATTAATGTGGCCCGTCCACGTCAGGTCAGGTCAGGTCATCTCGATGACCGATCATCTCGCGTCTAGTGTTGTGTTTTTATTCCAAAAGTTTTACGTGCTTTTTAAAGCCGAATGTTTGTGTCTTTATCCCTAATGGGTTGGTCGGTCGAGGGAAGACAGAATCCAGAGCCGCAAAACTCAAAAGCCCACTTTTAGCGTGATGTTGGGCGAGGTGGAAAAAATGAATTAAAATAGTGACGGCTTTTAACTCCTTTTTATGGATGATGCATAGCCATTTCCCTTGATTAACGATTTGCGCAGGTAAAAAGCAGCTGGTACATTTTATGTATTGACGACTTCCGTGGCGTAATTGTTAACACGCTAGATCGCTAATCCGAAGGGTCTGGCTTCGATTCCCAGCCAGGGCAAGCTGGAAAATGGCCTTTTTCAAATTGTCCTGGTTCTTTGGTGTTTATCTTTATATATATAAAATATATTATCGTTGAGTTAGTATCCCATAACACAAGTTTAAAACTTACTTTGAGGCTAGCTTAATCAGTGTGATTTGTCCCTATATACTCGTATATATTTATTTATTTATGTATTTGTTTATCTCCCAGACACGCATGGAAGAGTAAAATTTATGAACTTGAGTTATTTCAACAGGTATCACAAAATGCAGCGGCTTCCCAGAAATGACGGGATATCCTACTGAGATCCTCCATCACTCGCCTCAGCTTCTACGTTAATGGTAAGCATTGAGAATTCTCCTACGCCCGAATACTCAGAGGCTCGTAAAAATGGTGATAATTTCCATACTGCTCTTCGTCATGCACTAGATATCCTTTTAAAATATTTTCTGATCTGCCGTAGAAACTATTATTGGTGATCCGTCTAAAAGCAATATGGATAAGATAAGATAAAATAAGATATATATATATCACCATATTTACGAGTTAACAATTTATTTCACCCTTCAAGGCCATTTGCTTATATACCTTTATTCTCATTAAGACAAAGCCACTTACATGAGAAATAATAAATATTCAATTAATAATCGAAACACTTAACAAGGACCAGGTCACTTTGTAAATAAACGTACAGTAATTTTAACGAGCAACTAATAAATGATAGGTAATAGCTACTATGTATTCTAGTTATAATTTCAAAATTAGATGGGATGGGTGAGTTTAGTTTAAAAAAAAACAGTGGAAAACAAGGTGATGCCAGTAACAGTGTCGCGAGTTCAATGGTTTTTTCCCATCTCAAAAATGCCTAACGCGCCTAAAGTAGTTTTCGCTCCAAAAACAGTGGCATCGTTATCGGTTACTCGTAACTTCGATAACAGTGTCGCGAGTTCAGCGGTTTTTTCCCATCTCAAAAAATGTGCAATTCCCAACGCACGGAAAGAAGGTTTCACTAAGAAATACCAGAAATTCTAATACTCATCGCTAAATTAACGTTTGACCATTAATTTATCTTTTTTAGCTAACGCCCGAATACTCATACATTTCTCAAATTGTATCTTAACTCAGATTATTTTATTTAAAATTCCTCTGGCTACTCTGGCCAAGTATGGCTCTGGTAGTACAGCGAGGGTCGTGATTAATAATTAAAGTAAAACCATTTGTTTAGAGACTCAGCGTTTCAAAAATGGCTCTCCTGTTGTGTTACGTTTTACGCAACCGAGTGTATCTCGGTTGCGTGAATCGTAACGCAGAGCAGAGCAGTCAGAGGATTTGGCCAAGGTACACTCTCCACGCTGCTGACCAGACGGGTTGGAAAGGTCTCACTGATGTTTATAAGCTTTCTTTAGCTTGTGTTTCCTAAGTCACCTGCTACGACAATCACGGAAAGACTTGGAGTGGTCTTATTCTACTCTGCCGGGAACCACACGGCACTTATTCATTCTTTCTATTTCAAATAAAGTTAAGTAATATAAAACTGAGCATAAATACGTAATATTTTGACAATAATATTCTTTCTGAGCCTGTACCGACGTCCTAAATTCAAAATAGATTAAACCGGCCGATGGCAATGGAATGTGTTAAGGGTTACATATTAAGTATCGCTTATTTTTGTGCAGACATGCCTGCCAGGATGATGAGCGCTCGCGCCGGCGCCGGCAGCGCCGGCGACGTGAGCGTGGCCGACAGCCCGCTCGCCACCTTCGAGTCGCTCACGCAGGCCGCCGTCATTGCGGTCATGGGCGTGGCTATCGTCGTCTCTAACCTGCTCATCATCGCTGCTTTCCTCAATTTCAAGGGTAACTTGATTAAATTCTTACGCAATTAGTAAACGCTTATCTAACGACGCTGTCTAGACGGATGTAGCAGACAACTACCCCCGGACGCTGAGGACTGGTAGGCTATTTTATTATTATATACTAATACTATATATGTAAGTAAAGGGTAACTTTACTAAATCTTACACCATGACACAGAAGACAGTAAGAGTATTACATTACATACAGAACGGAATCTCCTACGGTACATGCAATATGCGTCCCTGTTCTCCGTCCCCGCACCTCTCCCCCGTTCTTGTGCCACCGCGTGCCGCCGTGCAGTGTATGTTTGCCCGCTCTCCCTCTCGACAAGGCGAGAACAGGGGAGAAGTGCGGGGACGGGGAACGACGACGCATATTGCACGGGACCTTAGAAGATTCCGTTATGTATACTCTTACTGTCTTCTGTGGCCATGATTAAAATCCAGTCAGGTGGTGCTGGCTATCTGGACGTAGATGTCCACCTACTACCTCCAGTCGGTGACGACTTGTAGTCTACCTTTTTTATCGGTGTTTGACTATTACTAGGTTTAGTAGTACTAACTCCATCAACTCGCTAAACAAAATATTTTTCATTGTTCCTGATTTCGTCTTGTGCACTTAAGGTGTGTAAGTAACTTGTGACAGGTAAGGTCTCAAAGTAACTCAGAACTTCTAATATTAGATATAGGTAGCTAGCCTAGCATTCGCGTGTTGTTAATGAAAACTCTTTATAAAACATGGACTTTTTGACTTCTGCATACCCTTAGCATAAAGCGGTAGGTACTTATGATAAAAAAATTAACAACATTCAGATTAGTAACAAGATGTAAGATTAAAAACTAAAACCAGATATGAAAAAAATCTTAAAAAAATATATAGGGACAAATCACACTGATAAAGCTAGCCCCAAAGTAAGTTTTAAACTTGTGTTAGTTATGGGATACTAACTCAACGATAATATATTTTATGATAAATACATATATAGATAAACACCCAAGAGCCAGGACAATTTGAACTTTGAAAACTTAGGTAGGTATTTTTTAATTCTGTCTAAGATAGATATATATATATATATACATAAGAGCCCGGCTCTTGTCGGTGTCATTGTATGGAAAGAGACGCACACAATGACGACTTTTGGCAGAGATAGATAATGGAGTGATTTGCCATTGCCTTTTCCATTTTGTATTAAGTAGATACATATTTTTTTTAAACTTCTCGTTTTCTCCTTTTTCATATTAAATAAGTAATATAAATTTATTTTCGTATTAAGTATATTACTTGACAGAGAAGCAAAAAAATTTTTTTGTTCACGTACACATTTGTAGTAAGTATATATTTTTTGCATACAAAATGTAGCCTAAGTCACCCGGACTATGTAATACACATATTAATGACGAATCGATTGACATCTCTTTTGTGAAAATTGGATAAGTAGATTGAATACTACGGTGAAACACAATATACATATCCACATACATACATACATAGACTGCTAAAATCATTGCCCTTCCTTTTGGTGTTGCGGTAGTCGGGTAAAAAAATAAATACAATACAACAAACCTCTACTCAGGGCCCAGTGCAAGTTTACAAACTTAGTTCCTTTACACAAGGAACAAAAAGAGAATAAAAAAAACACGAACTTAATGCTGCGAGAACTTTTAAAGTTTATTCAAAAGAAAATACAAGTAGTAAACGTTCTTCTTCGTCTAAGCGCGTTCCCGGTTGCATCCTCAGCTGTGCTGCTTCGGAGCCCGGGGTGCGCTTTCCCGCTTTTTCTTCTCCAAATATAACATGCATGTCAATGGTCACTCAAGGATGCCAAAGACCTTGCAAAATGGAGAAGAAATAGCCGGAACAGTTATGATTTGGCTACCTATAGTTTTACGACCGGCCACCTGCCTGACGTCAACCCTCTTTGGGAATGTATTTGTGCGAAAAGTTTTACATCCGGCCGCCGCCCGACGTAAACTCTCCTTGGGAATGCAATTGTAGCACGAGATGTTTGTGCTTAGTCCTTTAGTCGCCTCTTACGACATTTACAGGAAGGGATGGAGTGGTCCTATTCTAACCTGGAACCATAAGGGTGGTAAACGTTATAACGTTGCAACTTCAAAGTAAGAGCAGAAATATTTTATCAGCTATTCCCGGTACCGTGACCGGGCGCAACGGGACGCGAGACGCGGGAAATGGATTCTATACCAGCGCAGCGCATACCTACCTATCGGTGGAACACCCTTTGTTATGTAGGAGTACATTGTACATGGACCTGTTTTATTTAGAATTAGTATATATATATTTACTAACAAATTATTGTGACTTTTTTATCGGCTTGGAAGGTCTTTTAAATTAACCTTACATTGTTTGAATACTGTTCAGTCCAGTATATGGCCTGAGCTACTAAGCTTAATTTATTAGGTACCTACATATTTATACTTTATGTTGATTATTTGCTAGTTAGGTATGTTTTCCATTTTTGAAGTAACTTCAGTTAAAGCATTTATTATAATCTGTAATTACAGAGTATAAATGCTTAGTCATTATTCCAACGATCTGCATCAATAAACAATAAACTTCCAATTGCGATATTTTTGCTAGTATGTGTAAAAATTAGGTAGTTTATAAACATTTTAAATCACAAATGATATATATTCATTGCTATTTAAGTTTCTATCGTAAATCCGCTAGATGACAACAAGTCAAATCAGACACTTTTTTCTAAACGTCAAATCAACCATTTTCTATGGGATTTGTATGAAAAACAAAACCGTGACGTCATAATATATAGTTTCTTGAAGTCAAATTGTCACTTTTTCTGGATATAATCAATGACAAGTGACACTATTAGTTACTTTTTATTCTCTTAACAGTACCAAATAATTTATTTTTGACCCGGTCAATACCCAATTTAAGCACATGGAAAAGCGGGAAACGGCCACTTTTGGCAAATATGCTAAGAAAAGCTTAACGTTCTCACTTTAAACTGTAAACAGTGACGTTAGGCCTGAATTAAAACTAGTTAATATACCTACTTAATACGTGCAGACGCTTGCCTAAACTGCACAATTTATCAAATTCAAAGCCTAACGAGCGGTCGTTTAGCTTGTTTGTGTTTAGTCAGCAAGTGGTTGTGCCGGCGATCAAATCGATTGCTTGTTATGCAATCAGTGCATGAATCCGGGATTTATAAACAAGCAAAGAGGGTTTCGGAATAACTCAAATAAAATAAGCGAATGGAATAGTAGTAGGTACATATAGCGTTAAACAAGTATAAGTAACGTACCTTTTTATTTATTTATTTTGCTGACGTTTCGTTCGGGTTTCACCGAACGTGGTCCCAGCTTGACTGAGATGAGTTTAATAATAATGCAACGCGATAGTTTAAAAGTATTTATAAGTACTTATATTGAAAATTACAGATTTCGTTTTTACTATTTCGTTCGATTTTCGTTTTTGCCCAGAGTACCTAAGTTGTAAACTGGTGATAGTTATTAGTTCTACTACTACAGGTATGACATTCAAGACACAGAATAATTTATAAAATGTAATTTTCCATCATGACCTGACCGGGGATCGAACCCAATCAAGATATACGAGCAATACTTAGATTTATCTATGCTTAATACACTGAGGTATGTGCAGTCAGCAATGATTTTTGAAGTATTGGAGCTATGCCGATTGTCCTCCACTAACAAAATTTATTACACTTTCACTTTGTACAGGAAGAAAATTTCTAGAATTCAATCTTGTTTTTAATCCTGTACAAATCGTCCGCTAGTAGATTATCCGCCGAGACTTGGAAGGCTTCTCGACGAAGACCGTTAGAATATGGAGAGTCAGCAAAACAAAAACGTAATCTACAATTAACACTCCCCTTTCAAGTCACCATTATACGAACTCCTTATTTTCAAGTAACTATTTTGCCACATTTTTATACTTTCATTTGCAAAGAAGCCAACATTTAGCAAATAAATATTCTAAATAAAATAAAAGATGTAGTTTCTGTGATATCAAGACTACTTAAGTGATTGTGATTTTTTCAATTAAGGCGATGGAAAATGCCCCACTCTGGAAATGGATTAAAAAGCATATGATGTTGTTGCCGGTTTAAAAAATTGGGCTTTTATAATGCAGATGACGTCAGTCGTTCGGGTCGCTGCCGCGCGGCGATCGCTCGTTTATCAGGATGAGATGCAAATTTCGTAGCAAATAAAAAGGCCATACTAAAGTTTGTACATTCAAAAACTATTTACCTAGCCAATTAATGCCACCTAATAAAAGCGTTTACTAATGTGTATAAGGTGACGTATTTTTGCTGCTAACAATCTGTACTTAGTACTTATATTATAGCATTATGTTTTAATTTTATTTTTACAAATATTGATAGAAGAAATTCTTAGTCTTCTTGTCTAGTGATGTTCCGTCTTCGGAAACTTTGGAATAATTCCCGTAAACATTCCCGGGAATATTCCTAAAAATGGAAACTTAGGGGAATATTTACTGAAATATTGGGAATATTCCCGTAAAGAAATATTTCCAACGGCACATCACGATTCTTGTCCAAACGAAGCAACGGATCAGATTCTGTAGATAATTACTTAGACACCTATAAAATATAAATTCAAAATCGTGAATCAGCATGTAATGTACCATTTAAAAAGTAACGATCAACAACGTACTAAGTACGTAGGTAATAGAAAATATCCAGGAATTGCTAGCATAATGTTGTAATTAAACATTTTTTACTGTTAATTATGCGACATGTCCCAATTCGATGAAATTCTAATAAAACTAACCTACTATTTTCTATACATTCGAATTTCTTCGAGCGTTCGAAACTTTCCATGTTTTCTCGGTCAAACGTCGCTTTTAGTAAGTTTCTCTCCGAAGATGAGGCAGTAATGCGGTTTCGGTGTCAGTACCTAACACATATACGAATACGTAATTTGGTGATTGAAAAGTTGACACTTCAATACTTGAATGGAAACTTTCTGCGTAAAACAATACTTATCGCTGACACGACGGTTTAAAAAATACGATCAAATGGTACGAGTATTATATGCGAGTGGTGAGTTGAGAAACAACACGTTTTTTGTTTCGGTGTGCTAGTAGTCGTAGGCTCAGATTACTTACAGCTACTCGTACATGTATTGTACAGCTACGACTTTCAGTTGAATAATGAACGAGCAAACTGGGGCGGGCTGCGACGGGGCCGGGCTGCATCGCAACGCAATCGAAAATGCATACAGTCATGTTCGTAAGTCTCGTACCTAACAGTGGTAATACATTATACTCGTAGCCCGTCGGCGCCGCGCCGCGCCGCAATACATTAACGAATAATCCGCTAGATGATAAAAAGTCAAATCAGACAGTTTTAACTAAACGTCAAAACAAACATTTAGGCATTTACTGTGGGTTTTGTATGAGAATCACCGAACCGTAACGTCATAATTTTTACGACATCAGTTAAATCTAAAATCATGTTGAAACTGGATATGATCAATGACAAGTTTCACCATTTCGTGACGTTTTATTCTATTAACAGGACCAGTACCAAATAATTTATTTTTGACCCAGTCATCTACCAATGGTAGCTGTCAAGCAAGAAATTACGGCACTGTCTGCTTTTAGTAAATAACAATAAAAATAGTCAATTAGACATTATCGTGATTTCCTTAATTTAATTTATTTTCAGTTAGTTCTATAATAACACTAGTTTACAAGGTTTTTTTCCCACGAACACTTGTAGCGGTTTCTTATAGAATGCATTACAAAAAACACTAATCTGGTTAGGTATATAAAAAAATTAAGATGTCTAAGTTTTAAAATATCTCATGTCAAAATTTAAATTTTCGTAAATACCGCCTTAATAATATACCTATAAAATAAAATATTTAAAAATATTACTATAAATTCAATAACTTTTTTTGAAACTTTTCAATTTAAGTTTATTATAGTGCAAGTGCAAGCCTTCCTTTGTACAAGTCATATTAACAAGATAACAGCTTAATTCTTTTACGAATTTAAGTTTTTTTTTTCGCGTTTATGGTTTATGTATAAATGCCATACGCACGGTGCTCAAAGTATGGGGAATGTTATGGCAACTTTAATTTTATATAACTGATAATAAGGAATAGTGATATTTTATTTTACAATATAAAATAAAATTACAATATGAAATAAAATAATATGCATAATAGTGTATTTACTATAAAAAATTGAAATTATAGGGACAAACATACATGCAGGTCAAACACATAACCATCCTTTTCGGCTTTGCTGCAGTCTGGTAAAAAGGTAAAATTGGTCAAATTTTTGGAAATCCTTGGGAGAGGCTTATGTCCAGCAGTGGACGTTATGCGGCTGAAATGAATTAATGAATGGTCAAATGGAAATTTGTTATAACAATACTTCCAATTCTGACGTCCTTGAAAAAAGTCATAATCAGGTCCGTATATAGTAAACACAAATCTAATAGAAACAAGTAGTTTCATAGTTGGGTACCAAAAAATGTAAAAAATGTACACTAGTGTAATAAAAAAATATATAATTGTGACGCCTTTTAACAATATTTCCGACAAGCACTTGCAGTTTCGCCTTGGTAGAAAGCTCTTTGAAAGCTTTTCATTCCCGCAAATTTTTTATCGATCTCATCTTTGTTGTCTTATTTTGTCACAGTAGATATTTCAGGTATTCTCGTCGGATAGCCAATACCGTTAGCAGCGGACCAGATTCGCATCAAACGAATGGAAATTCGTGGAATAAATAGAGTAATGAAACCACGCCGCGCTGTTTTTAGCCATTTTATTTTTATAAATTGTTTGCAAGAGGATCGCAAAGTATTTCACCATCGCGGCTTGTATGCTCTCTCAATTAGTCGACTCGTAGGTCGGCAAATTCTGATTTACCTGAATGCTGCTAATGTAGGTAATTAATTATAATTTAAGAATTTAAAGCATTCATCGCGGTTAATCCACGCGTCAACTCGCAAACGGGTGCCGCCAGAGGGACTGGTCAGCTCGTCTCCGTTATAAGACTACTCAGTATCACTATTTCTGTAAATTGGGTTTGACACTCGTTCAAAAGCTTTACAAGTACTTGTATAATTGTGATAACATTGCATTAGGCATAATATCTTTGTAAACTGACAAAGCCCCTTCTGGCAAGTAGTTGACCAAACTGTGTAAATGAGTTTCTTTCGGCGATTCGTCTTAGCAGTAGACACATAGGTAGCTTTTACTCGTAAAAAAATGGGTTCCATCTATCTGGCAGAATCTTGATGCTCCGAATTTCATTTGGCATAACATACTTGGTAGAATCCTAATCGCATAAAAAATATTTAGTATAATTTTTGTTTGACCGAATATTTTTATGTCCGAATGTACAGTAGCATACTTTTAAGATGTCAGAATTTCATTCTATTACATACATTAACTTTCACATAATTTGTTTTAAAATAATGTTTAATTAGTGTTACTTTTATTTGGTATAATTTCTTTTGACCTTCTAAGAAATGGCATAAGTTCATCTGCAATGCAAATCCAAAAGCATATAATAATGAAAACCATAATCGTTAAAATCTATACGATTTTTGGTCAACATAAAAAATAGCATTTCGAGTTTACTCGGTTGGGCAAAAATATAGGTTAGATTATGTTAGAACTGCGACCACGGCGAGTGCGAAGGTAGACAGCCTTTTCATATATTTTTTATCAGAGGGAAGTAAAACCACATACGTTTATAGTTAACTATGCCAGAAGAAAATTCTATCTTAGAAAATCATATTAAATCATGATTCTGCATTGAAATGACAATACGTATGAATTAAATACCAAAAGGCGATTCTGACTGCGAACTTTCTGTGATATAATGATTCTACTTTTAGATTATTGTGGCTATAAAATTTATGCTCTAAGATTATTCTGATTTTTAACATTATTGGCTATGAAACCAAAAAAATATATTTTTTTAAATTGTAAACTGCAATTATTGAAGTGCTATCAAATGCCTAATTACTGAATAAATATTAGTTTCTTGATCACAACCCGATATCTTTATATTTAAAAATGTTTTTTAAGCTATTTTATTAGTACACGGTATAACTTTGCCTTAATCAATCTGATCACTTATTTTTTTTAAATTGTATTGTGAGGATTGTTATGGTTTTGCTTAATTAGGCTGTATACTTAGTCTTCGAGTATTTCCAAATACTCATCGCGAATTCTATACCAAAGCTGTTTTGCTGGCTCGATTAGTAATGCAATCTGAATAGATATTATTGTTATACTCATTCAGAGAATTCATTGATTTTAATACGATTAATTTTATAGTAGGTTGTGTACTAATTAATGACTTGTTTTACACACGGGTGATAACATCGTGACATAGTTTTTAGGGTTCCGTACAAAAAATGAAAAAACGGAACCCTTATAGGATCACTCGTGCGTCTGTCTGTCCGTACGTCTGTCACAGCCAATTTGCTCCGAATCGACTGGACCGAATCAGGTGAAATTTGGTAGAATGTTGTAACCCTATGACCCAAACACATATGTGCAAAGTAAATATATTTTTTTTTTAAATAAGGGTCATTATCGGGGGCAAATTAGAAAACTAAAAAAAAAGTTTTGCAAACCTTCCTGTGTCATATATCACTAGTCGTCACGCTTTTAAACGGGAGGTTCAAAAACGGTTTCTCCAAGAAGTCTCTTCTTCTCGTCGTGTCCCTGCGCGGTAATTAGTAGTCATCCATATATGTATTTATCTATCCGCATACATATATAATTAGTTCTTTATGTATTATATTTACATAATTATATATTTTGTATATTTATTTTATCTATAGTTATTGTATTGGTATATATTTCTTTAAAATTAATATTTATGTATATTCTTGATTTATTCTTGTAGGTATTTATAGATACTTTTAAATTTTGTTTACACACTCTGTCGCACCACCCAAATTATTTCTCTACTTGGTCCAATGGTTGACTGGCAGAGAACGCTATCAGGCGTTAAGTCCGCCATTTGTACACTTTTTTTATGTGCAATAAAGTTTAAATAAATAAATAAATAAATATATCAAATGAAAGGGCTCATTATGAGGATCTCAAATATGCTTTTGTTGTTATTGTAAAATGAAAAGTTTGGATTTTATTTATGAAAGAAGACGAAAATTGACCATTCCGCCCCCCTGATCTCCGAAACTACTGAGCCTAAAATTTTGAAAAAAATACAAAATATAGTTCATTGATTGTAGATTAAAGGAAAACCTATAAGAATTCAATCAATTGTACGGAACCCTCTCCATGCAAGTTTAACTCCCACTTGGCCGGTTTATTATATATGGGAATCTTACTCCGAGGTAAACTTTAGCTATGATACTTTAAAAAAAAATAAACACTTGTTTAAATACCATGGCTTCGTTTTAACGTAATGGCCCGTCCATTAATAACGAGTATTTTGTAAATATAAAAGAAAAAACTATAGTAGGTATTAGCTCCCAGTTCGGGCGTTAGCTACTTAGTTAGGGTAAAACCCGGATAGTCAAAGTTTTTGCGGGATAGGGGTTGGTAGTGTTGGGGTGGGACAAATCTGTCAGCACGGAACAGCACTTTACTATACTGCTATCCTTTTCTAACGCTCAGAATAGTCATTTGCTAGAGCGAGAGTGAGCGACGGAACGCTTCAGTGCCGGCCATGCTGACGGTAAAGTAGGAAAGTGCTTTCCGTGCTGACAAATGTGTCTCAACGGGTCTCTATTGGCTCCCCTAATTTTTTGTATTCTTAATTTTGGTTGGTGCACAAACTTTTAGCACAAAATTTTTTCGTATTGATTTCCCTAAGATTAAATCGCCGTATATTTACTTCCCAAATTAGTCATTAGGCCCAATAATTAAAAACTCCTAATATTCACAATTACTAATTAATATTTCGCACAAAAAAATTAGGCACAAAACTTATTCTACTCGCAATTATAGTAAATAATTACTTATTTATTCATTTCAGGTCTATCCAACGAAGTGATCAACTACTACTTGCTCTCATTAGCTGTGGCGGATTTATTGTGTGGGCTGCTTGTGGTGCCCTTGTCGGTATACCCAGCCATAACTGGCCGCTGGATGTTTGGCGACCTGATGTGCCGACTGGCCGGCTACGTGGAAGTCACCCTCTGGTCCGTCTCAGTATACACATTCATGTGGATATCAGTGGACCGCTACCTCGCTGTCCGAAAGCCATTGCGCTATGAGACGGTTAGTGCAACGGTAGTTATCCTTTTTATATTTTTCTATTATATTTTAAGCATTGAATGCCCCCACACAGCCTTGCTCCTTTATCGATTTTCTTAGGGTATTTATAAAGAAAAGATAGATAAAACCTTGTACAGATAGGCTCGATTATTAGGTATTGCGTAGTTTTCATAAAATAGATTCTATTCGTAATAAATGCGCTAGATTTCTCAAGTAGCACAGTTTTTTAGATTCTTATATTGCCTACTTCAATATTTTCAAGCATTAACTTTTACGAGCTACCTAATTAAATTTAGTAGAATAATACAAAGCACGTAAATTATGGCCCTTTTAAAAAATCTCTCGTAGGTCCGCTTCTATTTTTACCCTTTGTATAATATATATTGCGAATGATCAGGTTCAAACTCGCACTAGAAGCCAATGTTGGATGGTATTCACCTGGATCTCCGCCGCCATGCTGTGCTGCCCGCCGCTTCTCGGATACAAGAAAGAAGCCAACTTTGACAAGGATACCTTTATATGCATGCTTGACTGGGGCACTACCTACGCCTATACTGCTACACTGGGGATTTTAGTTCTTGGTCCGAGTGTGATATCGATTGTTTATAACTATTTTTATATATTTTCAATGAAACGTAGGCTGACCAGTGGAGTCCCTATCCACGATAAGGAGTACGCCACTGCGTTGGCGGAAAACCTAGCCAATCCTAGTCATTGGATGAGCTTCATACTAGTTTGCATTTTCTGGCTGAGCTGGGCCCCCTATGCTGGCGTTAGGTTCTACGAGTACGTAATTGATCAGGAGTTAAAAATGCCCATGTTGCACTTTGGAGTCGTATGGCTCGGAATAATGAACTCGTTTTGGAAAATTGTTATTCTGATTTCGCTGAGCCCTCAATTCCGACTTGCGCTTAGAATCCTGTGCCTGACCGCTTGCTGCCGTACCAAGGGGCGCCTTCAAGCTGAGCTCATAGGTATGGATAATGATGATTAGAAGAATATTTTTTTGTAGTTCATACATCTATGGAAATTTAGAGTCTTGGGATAAGAATTAATTATTTCACTTCAATTTACAAAGTTTGTACGTAATTGTTATAAATTGTGCTGTTATGTATCATCATGACTATATGCACAGTAGGCAACCATATTAGTGGCTTTACAACATTTTTGTATATTATTATCAATGTAAAATATAAGTATTTACTGAATAAAGTTTCAGTTATAACAAAACATCATCTTACTGACAATAATGTGTATGTTCGTATTGAACCATCACATTCGTTACGTGCAATAATGGAATCATATCATTTTCGTGTTGGCTACGACTGTTATGTTTATTGTAGCATTTGATCTAGAGTACTGATAGTATAGATAAACTCTTAGTTGAAGTAATATGAAATCATTTTAACAAATTAAATAATTTGTTTTCTAATTTCAGGGAATAGAATAGTATATTTGTTTACGAGCAGATTACTTTTTCAAGTCAGATGTTCTACCGATAACATTTAATTAAATAATCGAGCCATAGTTACCGACAAATCCATACAACTGTTTTTATAGAGTTTTTAAGAAATATTTTACTTAGCTAGTAAGTTTTATTTGTTAAATTGTATGTAAATAATTTTTGTGTATTGCATGGCTTTATTTTAAACACAACACTACTATAGAACACCAATACATATTCACATTTTACTATTTTATTAGTGGTACTACATGATATATCTACAATAGAAGAGTATACATTTGCCACTCAATGTATTTTATTGTTATTACGAGTATTATAGATAAATAGATTATAAATACCGTTTAATACTTTATTAGGTTTAGTATGCTTTTAATATGAATTTTATATCGAGTTTTATCTGTTATTATAATCAACAGAAATTTAATTCGTAGCAGTCCTTCCAAGTATGTTGTAGAATTAATTGCAGTCTAATATTAAATGCTTCACACACACACATATTCGTACCCTAATTATTTATTGTAAAAATATAAAGTATTTTTATATATATATATCGATTTGTGTTTTTAAGTTTTACATTCGCTGTAATGACTGCGTGCTTGAAATTAACTGCTATGAGCTAAATTCAATGTCGCACACATACGTCGGTAGTCAATTTACGTTTTGTGAGTTTTTCTTTTGTCTCGTACCTAAGTATCAGTCGATCTAAGGTTGAAATTAGTATATTTTGTAGATGGTACGTTTGTAGGTTCATATATTGAATGGTGTTATGTATTGTATAAAGCTACTGGCTAGAAGTGTTCATGCTGTTCTCTCAAATTAATGGCTGTGCTTATCATATTTTGTGTGTTAGATTTTAATTACACATGTTGAAAGTATAGTTTTTAAAAAAAATCTGTAAGTGGTATGTTATCTGACAACATTAGTCGACTGTGTCAATCCACCTTGCTAAGAATACGCTGATCATCGCTAGCCATGCCCGCTTTCGGGGTACCTATACGAAGACTTTTATGATTTCATCATGTTATTACAATGATTTAGTAATTTATTTCATGATTCTGCAGGTTTGTTATGGGATTTTACATTTATGAAAGTGGCTTTAAAATTTCATTGTTTATAAGTGAAGTTAATTGATAAAAAACATTAACAAAGTTACAGTTTGGCTGAATCGATGAATATTTTCGGAGGAATATGATAATATGTACGTGTTATTTAATATTTTCGATAAAATCCATTATAAATTGGAAGTGCATAAAATATTGCAAATTTAATTTCTTTTTGTTTCTAATTACTTAATTTATTGTACAATACCAACATAAAGAGTAAATTGATGACAGCGGACTTATCCCATAATGGAATCTCTTCCAGTAAACCGGCAAGTAAGTTCCTAGATCCAATTAACCACAAGTTTTATTTGGTCTGAGCTCACAAGAAGTGTAGAAGTCACTTGCTTTTTATTCATGTAAAATGGTTACATGTGTGTTTTACACGAAATTATGTTTTTATGAACACCAGCAATGTTATAGAATAGGACGTCCCCCAGCTTGAAATCCAATTACGAAATTACGCAGCTCATCCAACCAGCCTAGCTAACATCCCAGGCACGTTCGGAGCAAGGCAGCGGCTTACAAATACAATCACAAACACCAACTCCTTGTAAAGCAATCGTTGATATATAAATCTAAAATATATACATAGGTATTAAGTCAAAGAGCTTTCCAACGTTATTTGGAAACGACAATCCAAGTATCAAATAAAGTTAAAAAGAAAAACAGAAATCACGAAAAAAATGTGATTACCTACTTACATTTCACTACGTTTAATTTTTTTTTATTTTAAATATTGAGACCTGATTGCAATTTTCGAAATTTCAGGTCGATCTTATATATTATACATTATTTGTGTTGATGAGTATATATGTATAGTATCTTATTTGTCCATTTTGGCTCAATACTTTTTCGACTCATCTTCTATAAGCTCTATTAAGCCGATATAGTGTAATGTCTATTTTGTATTTACATAATCAGTGTTTTTTTAATGGTGATAGCATATTTTAACGTCTAAATCTTGTATGTGTACTGAACGCGCTGTGATTAGACAATGCATTTCGTATTTTTTTTTTTAACATAGATGATACTGCCATCACAGTTCACATTTCATCTTTGAAAGCATGCAAGCCCGATGAAATATAAATAATAACAGCATATAGTAGTTTATATATCTGCACTTTTATTTGTGCTAATACGTATATAAATATGTAATAATTCTTAGAATCTATCAGGTTAGTGAATTACTTACATATACCTAATACTAACGTTCTAACTAACATTAACTAAGTATTTATTAAACCATAGGAAGGCTAAAACCCAACTTTACAGCACGTATCTACTTCTCTCTGTCTTGAAAACCACAGTTCAATACTTAACTTATCAAATATTAAAACCTTACCATCCCCACGTATCTCTACATATGTAAGTACTTATGTATTTGTTCAAAATAGATAGATAATCTTTGTTCCTCGTTTGGGTATGGAGTGTTTAAAAGAAATTAGGTATTTTGATATTAAAGTACAATAAAGACATTATGTAACGAATAAGTAACTACGTAATGTTATGATTATGTTATTGTTTAGTTGTATGTAAGATTAGATGAATTAATGTGTAATTCTTTAAGAATGCTGGGGCTAAATTCGGATTGTAACTTGGTTTGTAGATAGTGACCTATGAATTGACGACAGCCCTATATACCGATAGGGAGGGTTTAATTATCAACTTATATATAGATTTTCGGTGATATCGACATTAATGAGCAGGATGATGAGACGAGACGGAAGTACGCATCGGGCATCTATAACTCCTTATCAATGGTAATTTCTGATTTTATATCTGAACATACGAAGTACCATATGTACTTTCAGACACTGATACCACGGCTGCTGTCGCTAGTCCCTAATTACTGTAAAAGGGTAAGTAGTTAATTTATTGGGCACCACACCACCCTAGGAAAGTCTTTAATTATTTTTTCAATTAATAACAACAATATCACACGTCACATATTGGTAAGAGCACACTACGAGTATATCATTATAAAATATGTGTATTTCTAAGTTTTTGGCTATTGAATAAAACTCGTAAATTTTCTATCAGACAATATACATATATATAAATAATAAATATATATAATAAGTGTAAATGGCTGATTTGAATCAAATCTTGTCAATAGGAGGTGTATATGAATCGTGACGTATGTCTGGGTCATACTTTTATTAATAATAACTATTTAGGTTTTAGATTACTTATTTAAATTAACTTTAGAAAAAAATCATTGGCCATTTGAGGGTATTATTGGCAACTGTTTGATCTTCACAGGGTCATTTATTCACTGGACATAACGATCTAGACACAGGAATGTCCAGTTAGAAGGTACTGATAATGATATAATCACAGAGTAGATATAATTATATTTTTGTTTCTTGTTGAACGTACTATTTTCTTACGCAAAATTATAAAACCTGTAGTTTACTCATTTTTTTAACGACTTCAAAAAAGGAGGAGGTTATTAATTCGACTGTATGTTTTTTTTATTTTTTTATTTTTATGTATGTTTGTTACGCGATATCTTCGCCAATTGTGAACCGAGTTTGATGATTTTTTTTTTATTTGAAAGCCTTAACTACCATTTTCGTTTAATTTTAATTTGGTGAAGATATGATGAAGAAGTATGGAGATATGGAAGAAACTCCAAAAAAAAATTGAAGTCGGTTGTTTTTTTTTGTTAAAAATTTAATTATTGTAATTGGTGACTATGAAAATAATAAAGAGAAACAAAAGTTACTTATTCAGTAAATTAATGACCCTTATTATGACTTATACGTAGAATTATTGAAATAATTTAGAAATGTAATAATAAGTGCTTAAATTTCAAAAATACTGTCTGCATCAGTGAAATCTTTTGATTATTTACCTAATTAGGTTGTTATGAAGGCGAATAAGTACTCCATTATTTTGTAATAAAATTCGTCCATGGATGCTGCCAAACAGGAGATGTTTTGATCTTATTTTGACTATATTTATGTATAATTTTAACGTCATCGATTAGAGAAAATTTGGGAATAAAAAAAAATGGGGATGGATTAGCCAAGTGGATTGCTAACTTATAAGAGGTGTAATAAAAACATAAAATGGTTGTTTTATTAGTTTTCTTCTTGAATGTCGACGTAAAAGATGGAACGTGATAATTTTTCATCATTTGCAGATCATCTTCATACGATGGAACCTATTTTTATTATTGTGATCATCAATAAGATTAATCGAGTACATTTATCATCTAATAAAAGCATTTCATATCTGCGCCATATATGCATGCATGATGAGATGATTTGAAGTGGACTGAAAAATTTTAATCTTACAGTTACCATCCCATTACGGTTGTGAATTAAAAAAATAAAATGATAGATATTATTCTTAAACAGAACGGCGGAGGCTCCAGTGAAGAACACTACTCTAACAGTTTTCATGCTAGCAGAGGTTATCGGGCGCTTTTTGAGTTGAGACTTTGATCGCTTTTGTTCTAGTTTGCCAAGTCCTAACCTAATACATTATGACGGCAGGCTTACCAAGGGGTCAGTCGGAGCGTAGATTGCAGCCGGGAAAGCGCTTAGACGAGGAGAAAGTCATAGTATTGTACAACGAAGTGGGTAATTAGTTTTCAAAATAAAATAGAATCAAATCAATAACTCCTTACAAACTTATGAGTATGTAGTAATAGATTCGATTCTATTAAATTGTATAAAAAATTAAACCTTATACAAAAGTCACTGGAGCTTCGTCGGCCTGATATTTCGATGTTGTTACGCTTATTGTTTTAAGTTGATTTAATATTGTAACTACATAGCACAAATTATGTAAATTCAAGGTTCTGTTCATGTAACCCTCTTATCCGAATTTACCCCAGCTGTTATAGTCAATTTCCTCGCTAGAATATCAAACAAGAAAACAAATAAAAGCATTTATTCTAGTATCATAATCGTACGTCTAAAGCTAAGTGATATTTGTTATACTTGACAGTTTATTTTTTGTACTAGTGCTAAGTTTGTTGGTAGTCAATGCAGAAAGTCATGTTATACATTTTATTATTGGGGCAGATATTTTGTCTCACGTGTTTCTCTAATTTCAACTCATTTGGTAACTGGTTGCAGTAGTGAGTGTTACGCCAAGGGTTGATGAGGCATATTAAATATTGTAAGAATTTATCAGAAGAAGTTATATTATTATAAAGGAAAAAATACCTCTTTTATACATTAGTGTACCTGCCAAAGTGATGATTAAATAATAAAATTGAAAATTAATAATTTTTATTTTATTTTTTTTATTTTAATTTATATATACAAACTATCCATCATTACAGGGAAACCCTAGATATATATATGTATAATAGATGATACCCATTTCTTTTTTTATTAGTAAACGTAAACATACAATAAAATCTGATAAATAAGTATATTTCTGATACTTCTACGTTCCCTATATATCTCATCAACTCTAGCACGCGTGTTTTTATTTTTACTTATTTAGGATAGTTACATATTTCACTTGTTTTCGGGAGAAGGGATATCTGTTATTTATATTTAAAGAGACTTCATACCACCGTTAATAACTCACTTCAAGGCACTACCGGCTCGTAATAAAATTTCATCAACTCCAACGAATGCTATAAGTATTCTAACTTCTAACTATATTCGGACTAGTTCTATATAGTTGGGTGGGTCTAGTTAGACGCTCTTTGGGCCCTCTCTTTCTCAACCCTTTTTTGATTTAAAGGACATCCCTTGATTAAACCAATAAACGTGTGTGAGTGAGAGAGGCCCAAAGAAAGACAGCAGTCGATGGATTTGATACGTTGTCGTTTTGCGACACAAGCAAAACTTACTTTTTTCAAAACGAATCAGGAACATATTTGATTACTGCATAATAACATAGTTTTATCATACATTCCTCGTTCGTGTTTGTCATTATTAAATCTTTAGCTCAGGAAAATTTGTTTTATTACTTGATCTTCAAACCTTCAAGGCCCTCTGGCTGCATGAGTATCTTTCACCAGGTTCTGCCGCCGTCTTTGGTCAAAGGGTGAGTATAGTGGTGAGAATAGACAGTGAAAAATAGGTAAAATAAGTGGGCCCTTGGGCTCTTCAGATGAGCGATAGCCGGCTCACGATTGTCGCCCACTGTCGCGTGACCGTCGGCGGCAGTCGCGTGACTATCGGCGGCAGTCGCGTGACTATCGGCGGCAGTCGCGTAATTATCGGCGGCAGTCGCGTGACTATCGGCGGCAGTCGCGTGACTATCGGCGGCAGTCGCGTGACTATCGGCGGCAGTCGCGTGACTATCGGTGGCAGTCGCGTGACTATCGGCGGCAGTCGCGTGAGTATCGGTGGCAGTCGCGTGACTATCGGCGGCAGTCGCGTGACTATCGGCGACAGTTGCGCGACTATCGGCAATAGTCGGCGACAGTCGGCGCTGGCCACGCCACGATCCAAAGTTATGAGTCTTAGACTAATTGAACTAAGTTGCGATAATATCAGATGACTAACTGCCATATTTTTTGTAGGTATAGAGAAATATAGTTAATCTGTGGCGGAGTCAAAATGAATTTGATATAAGTTACCTATTTGATTAACGCAGAAATTCGTTAAACTCTCGCAGATATTTGACCCCCTGAACCAAAGGCTGGTTTCGCCTTTAAATACGAGTACCTAAGTACCTAGTTCATCAGATATATTATCTGCTTTTGTAATAAACTAGTTCTTACAAGAAACAAGAATTGTAAATAGAACATCTTCTAACGCATACCGACTTAGAAATCAAGGGCATCGTATAACTAGGCAATCTTTGACTAAACCGTAGACCCGGGCCTAGGGCGGCCAGATATGATGGGCGGCAAATCGTATCAAAAAATATTTTTTTTTTTAGTATAGGGCGGCAAAAGAACAAGCGGGTCACCTGATGGTAAGTGATCACCACTGTCCATGGACAACTGCAACACCAGTGTGTAAGAAGAGCGTTACCGGCCTTTCAGGAAGATATAGATTCGTTTTTTGAAGGTTTTAATTTCGTATCGGTTCGGGAACACCGCTGCAGGAAGTTGATTCCACAGTTCGGTCGTACGTGGCAGAAAGTTCCTTTTAAAACGTACGGTGAAACGTATGATGATAACACGATTAAGGCCGTACCTAAATTTTCAGGGGTCCAGTGCTGCCCCCATTTAAAATAAATCATTTCAAAGAAAACGAAGACATCATTTAAAATTTTGCTACTACCAAGCCCTAGATAACTCTTCAAAGTATTTTATGAATTACTGTTTACAGTTTAAAATAAGAACGTTAAGCTTTACTACGCACATTTGCCAAAAGTGGCCGTTTTTCGCAAAAGTCCGTAGTAAAGGTTAACGTTCTCTTTAAATGGGGGGCAGCACTGGACCACGAAAGAAAGACCAAAAAACAAGAAATACTCAAATGCAAAGTATCTTAATGTATAAAAAAAAAAAAAGGGGCGGCACATGGCCGCGAGAAAGGGGCGGCACATGGCCTGGGGCCTAGGGAGGCTAGGACTGCAAACCGCCACTGACAAAACCACTGCAGGATGAAGACGCGATAGCGAATTTAACAGGACATTTTTTTAAACTTAACAAACCAATTATAAACTAATAATTCAATATATACATTTATTAAAAATTAAACAGATCAATCACACTATACAACGTGGAAGGGACATACCCGTAATAAATCAAATCACGGTCTATACTAGACCATTATAGTATAATTGACCGAACGAGCGAAGCGAGCGAGGGCTATGATTCAAGTTGTGGCGAAAACACATTGTTTGTATGTATGTATGTTTGTTCCGCGATAACTGCCGAACCGATGGTCCGATTTTGATGAAATTTGGTAGGCATGTAGGAAATATCAATAGAATTTTCGAGTTCGTTGGGCATCAAAATCGGTTCAGTAGTTTTTGAAATATTAATAAAAAATCGCGAGGTCTAAATTCGCGGCGAACTACTAGTAAAATTAAAATAACAGCCAAAAATAAAAAATAATCTTCGGCATTTCCATACAAAAGTGTGCAGCCTCCCGTTCGATTTGAATGAGAATGTCGATTTTTTTTTGATTTTTTTTACTTTTATTTTAATTTCATTATACTTTAGTCATTTAGTATTGCCCGTGGTTCGATTTATTACAGGTATGTCCCTTCCACTTTGTATATGAAATAGATAAGTTAGTTAGTATTTTATATTCATTAACTTATTGAAAAAGTCCTTAAATTCACGAATGTCAGTTGTCACTGACATTCGTGACAGGCTTGGGCTATCGCGGGAAGAGAACACCATATCTTATTATACCACAGGTAATTATTATGAGCTTGTTGGTGGGTACCATACCTACCAACAGGTGTATAATAACTACCTGTGCAGTTTATATTGAGGTAGAGCGGGCAAATAAAATAATACAGCTTGCTTTGTATACATATATATATGAAATATATTACATTATCAGTCTAACTAAATACTTCAGAATTTTCTTTACATACATAATATAGACCCGAAACGAATATACATACTTATTTAAAATATATAGTAGGTACTTAATTGATTGTTGGGTATTAGTTATTTATGATACCAATTGGCAGCATTAAACTTTATTTGGTGTGTTGTATAGAGTGAATAAGTGCTTGCTTATAGATAACTATCACACATTTCTGAAATGAATGTCATGCATAAATTCTTTTCACGTGGCACGCTGAGATGTCACAGAAACAACAATTGACTGATATAATTTTATATATATGTATTATAAAATACTCGAAAAATAATTAGACCTACGTTCAAGTTATACCCAAACGATAGTTTATATATTTTCGGCTACATAAAACATTTAATTAGATAACATCAACTTATTTGGGTAAATATATGCTTACATGTAGAACACAATATATTCATGTGATAAAGGCTTATTTTTACATCCAACTACATAAACATTATGTTACAGATAAAAATTTTATTTAACAGTCAGATCATTACACTGTACCATAAAGACCCCATCACTTGTCACCTACAATCTTAATTCGTAGCCAGTAGTGCTACGGTTACGGCCTTACGGCCATTACTCGCACAATGCTGAGTTGTAGCAATCTCGTAGCAATGCTCGTAGCAATACTCGTAGCAAAGCTTTTATAATTACTTAGCCTAGATGAACACTGAATCCTGGCAATACTGGTCTACGCAGATGAACAAAGTAAACCACGTTGTTTCACGAACGCACTCGGAACTAAACTCACGCGTAGAATCTTAACAGTTGCTTGACAGATTTATCAGTAACTAGCTTTTTCCCGCGGCTTCGCTCGCGTATCCCACGGGAACATTACTTTTTTCCGGGATGAAAGGTACCCTATGTCACTTCTAGTACCTCCCAGGATATGTGTACAAAGTTTCATGATGATTCGTCAAGTAGTTTTTGCGTGAAAAGGTAACAAACATCCACGCTTTCACATTTATAATATTAGTAAGGATATACAAAGAGCACAAAATAATATTCTGAAATAGTCAACTAGGATTGCGTTCACAGCACTGCGGTAAATTAAGTCTATCTGTGCAAAATCTCACGATTACGAACAACTTTTTTTATAAATTATCCAACACAAAATACAGTTTAGTTTATACATTCTGTGAACCCGCTTGTGTGTAGAATAGAAACGCAAATTAACTTAAAGCTTGAAAGTTTCAAATGCGCTTAAAAGTTTCAATAACAATTTAGACGATGTTGTAAAACGGAGTATTAATAGATATGGTACGGTGTAATGTTTCAAAACATAGTTACAAGTTACATTAAGAATATTTTAGTATTTAGAGTGTGGTGTATAATTAAGTCAACGATGGGATTCAGTTTAAAGCTTAACTAACAGGCAACGAGTTAATTTAGTCGACCCAATCTCAACCCAACCACGTTAGATTGACTCGATCAAATTTTACATTTCAACTGTTTGGACCAAATCTGTGAAGTGTAGCACTGAACGTAAATATACTAAACAACTTTAATGAAGTATCATCTCTATTTTATTATACGAGTATTACTATGTGTATTTTATTGATTTATATAAGTTTTCTCATAAGTTAGCACAAATAACATTTACAAATATTGTGTGAAAATTCCTTTTTATCAAAATTTCTCGTCCCGAGACTCTTTATTGCATACAAATACTGAGCTTAAGTAAAAAAGTAAAAGGGGTAAAATTAATATTTTTTGGATAATAGCTTCGAAATGTCTTTTTTTGCTTTTATTTTCTATTTGAGTTCCCAGAGATTATTTATAATAACTGTAGTAGATACAGAAATGCATAGATAGTAAAATTTGGATTTGAATTGGCATTCATTTTTGTAAATAATATACACCTTGCATACTATTTTTGTCATAATTTAATGGTACCTAGGTAACTTGGTCAGACGTTATACAACTTTCAAAAAAACCGATGACGAGTCTTTATTATAAATTCAGAAAATTTAATTTACTTAAACTCAGTGTATTCTTACATAACGGTTATTAATAATTATGAATCACCTTTTTTGTAAACATACGTCATAGAGTACATTACAATAGTAATTTATTCATATGGTTTACATAATTGGTTGAAAAAAGTACTCGTACTAAAATTACAAAGATATGTGTATTGTTGGAAGTTTTGCAACGTAAGTCTAATACTAATTAGTTAAAGTTTTTGGTGAAATATAACATTACTTAAAAGATTAAAGAATTATTAGTTGTTATTGTTACTTAAGTTTTTACAATAAAAATGAAACATTACTTATGAACCTTTGTTTGAACTTCATTTTTGTTATATATACTCGTATTTCAATTCATGAGCATATAAAAATACACTAGTATTTTCAGAAATTGTGTGAGTAGGTACGGTTTTTGTGCTTTTAAAAAGTTACAAGTCTAATTTGTGCACGTCATTGATATGATACAGTCATGTGCGGATAGGGTGGAACACAATTTTATATCTCGGACCATTCTGCTTCACCTAGGCACAGTCGCAAGGACTATTGGCATAGGTATAGGTAATAAATACTCTGAGAACTGCCTTATATTTATTACCAAATATATTATCCGTAAAACAACATACTGAAGTAGGAACGTACTCGTAATTCGATGAATTACAGTTTAGGCCACATGTTTTGTATTAAATCCAACAAGTATGTTTAAAGTGTTATACATTTATTTGCAATAATTCATCATAAAAGTAATACTTAAGCCTATATCCGGAACCGTTATTCTTGCCATTTTCTTCGTAATTAACGCTTGTTGGTAATCGGAAATTTGTATGATTGACAGGTTTGATTCAAAGTTATAAGTATGCATCTATTTCGTAAGTAAGAATTGTTAGAACATTACATTGAGCACACATTGAATAGTAACTTTAAAACCTTAACTTCACGTTCAATGTACTAAGATATTTAATTTTCAAGCTCTGGGATTCAAATATTATATAATTACTCTGGTTGAATATCCTATTTTAAAACTAAAGTTTACTAGTAGGTAGGTAACATTGATCACCTCGGGACCGCTACCACTTGTTGCACAGATTGTAAACAGAAACCTCTTTACACACGTCAATAAGACAATAACACATTACACGTGGCGGTAAAATATTCTTTTACAATCCAACGAAGGGAATAAAAACTATCTTTACGCTTTGAACTCTACCGTGGCTTTATCTAAATAAATTTTAAATAAAAATAAATAACGTTATACCCTATTTGAAATATTTATTTTATAATAAGACATTCAAATATATTTCATTATTCAATTCAACATTTTGCCATACCAAATTTTTATATGTAGTAATATCGTGTAAGTCGTCCAGTTCTGAGATGGGCTAATTAAATGGGTATAATATTCCAACTTCTTTCTTTAAAATGGGGATAAACATTTGTCTTGACAACATAGTTAGTATAGTGACAATAAAACGTAAGTATAAAATTAATCAGAGTCTCAAAAATAAACCAGGGGCCAGGGAGTGAACCTGAGTGCAGCGGGCAGCGGTAGCTCAATACGGAGTTAATTTTTGGGCTGGGGCTTCACTACCTCGCACTTTCCAGGGGTCACCACCGTGGGGTCTTCGGAGAAAAGGGGGTTCTTCACTTCCATGTCTCCAGTCTTCAATAAAAAAAAGAAAACATCTCTTGAAAGTTTCATAAAAAAGGTTTTTCGGGTAATTCTCTATAATTTCGCAAAATATTTTAAACATTATGATAAGTTTATTGTATTATGTTTCAACTAACAACTCTCTCTACTATACCTATGTGTTATTAACACATAAAGTGGAATTAAATAAGAAATTGTACTATTTAAGAAATTATGTTATATCTCTAATGGAATCAACTGTTAAGGTATAATGGATGACTGAATGGGTATTACTCGGTCAAAGAATATTTAAAAGATTTATTTTAATATAACGTTTTAAAGAGGACTCAAACACACTTTAAATAAGTAGTTCTAGTTTTCAGAGTTTAAAAATCCAAATTGCATAGGACCACTCTTGTAGTAATTGTATAATTAATTGTTAGTGTATAAGTCTTTTTAATTATCTATTGCATTGATTTAATTTAATACTACTAAATATTATCACAATTATTGTTATATAAACTCAAGTACCTTTAACTTCGCAATACCCTGTCAGAGTTCATGTACTTACCTACTAACCTTACTAATAGGTGCATGTAAGCGAAAAATAAAGAAATGGATAAGTCACGTGATACCGTCTTCACGTGATTCGTTCAATATACCTTATCAGTTGATTCAAGTGTCAGAGGCTTAGAGCATCCTGCCTGACTCCACGCGGCTAAACACGAATAAATCGAACGGCTGACCATCGGCTGACGAACTAACCTACTTTTCTGGTGGAGCACAGCTAAAATAATTTGTAGATATGTAACGGATAGTGGTTAGTCCGGATACCGAATACCGAATGTTGGTGAGGCCTGGCCATCGACCGAACAACCAAATATAATATAATAGTACATAAATTTTGTATCCGGTATCCGGCTAGAGAGCACGCTTATATCCGCCATCCGATAGCCAAAAAAGAGGGCTGGGTCAGCCGGATACCGAATACCGGATTGAAGCTGGATATCCATTGCAACTCTAATAAAATTATTTGTTTAGTAAGCAAGCAAGATAGCAAGCAGCAGGTTTACAAAATAAAACTTTCACCCTAACTCATCTGTTACTCCATAGAACATACGCATACTCGGGTAAGTACAGAATTCGACTAAAGTACGTAAGTACTTATATCTACGAGTATATAAACAATTCCAACTTACTGTAGCGAACCCAGGGCATTCATAGACGGTGTAGTCTCCTTCTTCGTTTTCTTCCTCTGATTCAGGGTCAGATATGGATCCGTTACGTTGCTCCATTCCATTTCTGTATTGTAAAAAAATATGTATGTAAAATAATTTAAAATAATAATAATTTATTTGCATTCTTGTTTATTTAAAAAAAACTAAATTATATCCCAATTTTCTTTGAAATATGTTCTTTAGTATGACCATGCATAATAAAAGTTGGTAAGTACTAAGATGAATTTGTAAAGCACGTTTTGCAATACCTACTTGGCATATTAAGCTTTCCAAACATGGAAAAATTTTCGGTAGTTTTCTATTACTTTGCGACCTTATTCAATTCACCACAAATACCACAATTCACAAATAGTGACAATGAGTAAGTAAGCACATTAAAAGTTTTAAAAATGAATTTTGCTTCAAATTACCTCTCCATGGCTATGATCTGCTGTTTCTGATGTTGGTAGTGGTACATATGGGCGGAGTGAGCTAATTTCCGGTCTCCCGACAAATCAATGGTCGGCCCCGTTACTCCGTACGCCGGGTAATCCACGTCAGCCGCTGCTTTGGCCTTTTTGAATAACCTAAGTTTTAAAATGTCCGATTGGGTATTTCTTAGTCGGATAAAAAGGCGTCTAAACTGTGACAATAACTTAAATTAGTCACACCTATGATAAACCTTAGCTTTACTTAAGACGATATACGGCGTCCAGTGCTGCCCCCATTTGAAATAAATTATTTGTAAGGAAACGGAGATATCATTTCAAATTTTGAGGTAGCAAAACCTAGATAACCCTTCAAACTATTTTATGAACCACTGTTTACAGTTTAAAGTGAGAACGTTAAGCTTTAGTTTTCATTTTTGCGAAAAACGGCCACTTTTGGAAAAAATGCAACGTTCTCACTTTAAACTGTAAACAGTGGTTCATAAAATAGTTTGAAGGGTTATCTAGGTTTTGCTAGCTCAAAATTTTGAATGATATCTCCGTTTCCTTACAAATAATTTATTTCAAATGGGGGCAGCACTGGACGCCGTGTATCGTCCTAAGACGGTTCATTTTATAAACAAGTGACGTTGGATTCTCTTTATCGTACACATAGAATATATTATAGACTCCCCTGTTCTATTTTTGAATATAAAATTTTCAAACAATGAAATCTAATTACTTACCTACCGATGGAAAGTTATTTCTTTACACTTTGCCGTGTTCTTTGAATTATTCTTAGTATTCTAACACACACCAAGGCATTTTTAATTACGTTTGCCATGATTTTGTATGGTTTTCGCTTAAAAAACTGTTGGAAGTATTAGGCTTATAAGAGCTAGCAAGCGACAGTGAAGTTTATGGAGATAGCTACAATTGAACGGGACAAAACAGTGAAAAGTAGGTATGTGGGGTCTACTCTAGTTTTCCATAATAGCTCTTTGTCAGTATCGTGCATTTTATAGATAACTATGTAAATATACTTACGTATACCATCCGATGGCAACCCCAAACACAGATATAGTTATAGCGGCTCCAATAGCAGCTATTACAGCCACCCCGTATATAGACTCCGCCGGGTCATTGGCCGTTTCCAAGATGTGCACGTGCCGGGGTTTGTCCGTGGAGTAACCTTCCTCGTGGGAGCTGGTCAACGAAAGCACAGTCAGATCGAGTAGGCAATAAATCGAGACACTACCGAGCATACAGGCATCTGCCACTAACGCAGAAAATAAATTTCCGAAAAGCAAATTGTCAATTTTCTCGTATTGCCGAATGTTTAATAAAAATTCGGCTACTTAATCGTAAAGTACCCGTTCAAACTAGGTAATGCAGTGAATGTACAGGTGAAGAAAAACACCTCAATTATTTGCGGGACATGCCTGTGGTACACGGGTAGTGATTTGAAATTGCATAGCTAGGACTGCACGTTCTAGAAGTGAAACGTGTTAAACAACTGTTGATTCTGAAATGTATAATTACAGTCAATACAAAGGATACAGATACAGATACACTATCAAGTCTTTATCCCTAACGGGGTAGACAGAGCCAAGGGCGGTAAAGCCCAGGCCACTTTTAGCGTAATGGTGGGCATGAAGGTGGAAAAGGGAAATCATAATAGTGATGGGTTGCTAACCGCATCGCCTATTCATATGATTCAGATTCTCGCCCATTCCCTCGATCGGCTTTTACGACCTGCACGGGAAGAGAAGCAGCTGGTACATTCTATGTTTTTTCTTTTCTCTCAGACCAGCAAAGAAGAAAATACAAAGGAAAAAGTAAATAAATAACAGTCGTTTGCTATACTTACAAATATTTGCATCAGATACTTAGGTACTTGGAAAGACCAAGGTTGGTACGAAAAACTACATTGAAATTGCAGAATCATCAGTTTGTTATGGGATACATTACTCCACTTGGACATAACGATTGTGTAAAAATCGCGTACACGAGGTAGAATGGAATAAAAATTCTTTGCACATGAACGAAATAAAATCCACTAACAGGCGTTCAACAAAGTCAGACGTGCTAGAAATTCTTCACAGAAGCGAGTGCGCGGCCTTTTAACATTCTTTGCAAGACAAGCTTGGGTATGTTTACATGAACGGTATGATCCGTCGCAAATAGAAAATAGAAATGGTACCGTATCTGAAACATTTATGCATATTCAGTCATACTTCAATAGTCCATTCCCATCGAGATACTGGTTCACGTACCTACAACTAAAGTGAAATATGTATGGTTTTGTAGAATTTGGTGCCTGTGATCTTAACTCATAGAAGTTTGAAAAAGGTCAATCAAGGATGCTCAAGACCGTGCGAAGTTGAGAAGCCGGAAAGCGGACTCCGGGCTTCACAGCATTACAGCTGAGAGTGCAACTGGGAATATGCTAAGATGAGAGAGAGTTTGAAAAAGGTAAGTTCGCCAAACCCTAATAAATGTATTTTGATTAATGTGATCATTTACATAACACCTTTAGTGTATAAACAATTTATTTTTGAAGCGAAAACATTATAAAATGTAATGAAAAAAACTCTTAATAGGTCCATTTCTGAACTGTTTCAGTTTTTTCGTTTATGAATAAATCTATAATTTTATCTAACAAGATGAAGTATAACAGTTATTTTTACATTATTGTCTACCTGGTACAACTAATCTGTTTTTGACAGAAATCAAACATTAACTTTATCAATTACTGATATTATTATTATTATAGTTTTCTTTTATTTTCTCGGTTTTTATTAACCGGTTTATTGATGTACACGGGCCTAAGCCAAGTGTACATCAGGGCAGGGGTCGGTCAGTTAAACTACTAGTAGGGTTCATATTGTCCAGTATTGTGTGTGCTACGGGTGCTGTAGAGGTATGAATATTTATTTGATTTTGTGATTGTTGCGTACGGTTGGTTTGTGAGGTGGTATGTGTGGTCGGTGTGCTTGTGGATGTATGACTGTCTGTTTGCAAGAACTTTCTAACGATGCAACAGGTATTTAAAACAGCTGCCTTTAGTAAAAGATTATAGGTACTAGGTAACATATTTAAAGTTTGTAGGGATTGGTATAGCTGCTTGGGTATGACTCCGGTTGTTGATAGATTATTATCAATTACTGATTCAAATAAATAATACGAGTACCAACTCTGAAATATAAATAATTTGCTATTTAGTAAAACCAGATTACAGGATCCAGTTTGGAGTTTAGTTTAGTTTGGAGCGCGACGTTTTTATTTGTAAGTTTTTAATTTAAATTTTTTTTAAATAGTTATTTAAATTGTATAATAGTATTTATTTGTATAGATTTTTAAGTTATGTTTTTAGTTTTAATTAGAATAGGTAATTAACTTTTAATTAATTAATAGAATGATACATAATAATTAGTAAGTACATTTTTAATTTTATTTTATTTTAGTCATAACTATTGAGTTGGTTATATGGTCTAAAGTCTGTTCTGTGGTCTAAAGTCATATAAGGGATGGCATTAGTAACAAGTTTTTATGGTCTGTTGAAATGTAAAGGTTGCTGAAATTTGTTTATTATAAGTTGTTCGGCGAAGTTAAGTAAGTAAAGGTAATACTTGTTAATACAAATTAAATTCGTAGATAAAAAGAAAAAAATATCCACCGGGTTGTTAATTATTAGTACGAATTAAACGAAGGTCTCGAACGAAATAATATTTTGAAGCCAATTGTGTAACGTTTGCTAAATGTAATTAGTTGTTCCATTTATCAATATGGTAATATCATGCTGATTTTTTTCTTTTATAAAATATCTACTCAAACTTAACAAAGTTCAAAATAACATATAATTAAGGTGCTACAGAATACAAAACATCGTTTTTAATTTGAGTACACATAAACATACATAAATTGCGACACATGCTTACATAATATTTAAATAAATGACATATAAAAATAATATGTATTACCATTTTAGAACTATTGACTATAGAAAACCTGCTATAATAGTAACGTCGTGAAAAGGGTTAATGTTTCAAACGATAAGTGGTAGTGCACAGTTGCATACCTGTCATCACTAACATAAAATTTGCAAAATGTGAAATCCGTTATTTAAGGACAGTACCTTATGTAATTGAATTCTCATGCGAGCTAACAAAGGAATTGGTAGGAGCAGGTAAGGTTCTCTCTAAGTGTTCAGTAATGATTTTTTTCACCTCTTATCATCAACATGATGATCATCACTCGAATTATATATTTTCAACCACTCGAGGATGGTAATAGGCAGTAAAGAGACGGGTATTCGGAAGTCCTTAGACGCCCTGCAATAGATACTACAATGTCTACTGTGTATATAAACTTTAGTATACTTACTATTACATAAATATATGTATAACAATATAAAATATGTACTTATATAAAGTGATGGTATGTGTGACGCTAGATAATATTAACTGTAACAGGAAAAGTCATTAACTATTGGACATGCATCCTTCTTTGGATAAAAAAACCGATGCTAAGTGTAATTACCGCTTCGATCCTTATCACGGAAACACGGGCATATTTCTCCACTTTGATACAGTAGCATATAGTTACCTACCTCTATTTAGATTTCGTTTTATTAATATAATGTAGCAAATATGTCACATAATAGGGATGTGGACTGGGTCCGAATAATAAAATTATATGGACCCATATTTTTCGGTTTATCAAAGTAGTGAAAATTCACGAAGACCAGCGCGTCAAAGTTTCGGAGTGGGATTGACGTCACCGTCAAGTGAAAATCGTACTTGATCGTGACATTATGTGGAATTTAAATGCGCTGTATCTTTTTAATTATTTGATAATAAGGAAAAGGACAAAATAGGAATACAATATTTTTTAATAATCGACCTGATGAACAAACATCTGTATTTTAATTGGTCCTATTATAAAATAGTGGATAAATTGAAAATGCTATAAAAGGAAGTGTCGAACAATCATCCTTTTTTCCTTGAATATCTAGGTATTTATCTCCATTGTAAGTCATGATATGTGCAGTTAAATGCTAAATAATGCGAACAATATCCCTGAATGAAGCAAACAGTGAAAAATGCACAGTGCCGTCGCGAAAATCTGTCAAGTGTAACGCAATGTACAAAATAAAATACCTCAGTAAACTAAAAAACTGGTCAAGTGCGAGTTAAACTCGCGTGAAGAGGGTTGCGTACTTCTCATAGATTTTCCTGTAATCTACAAGCAATGAACTATATTTTGTATTTTTTTCAAAATTTTAGGCTCAGTAGTTTCGGAGATCAGAGGCAATGGTCAATTTTCGTCTTCTTTAATGAATAAAATCAAAACTCTTCATTTTACAATAATACCAAAAATATTTGACATCCTCGTAACAGGCCCTTTCATTTGATATATGACACAGTAAGGTTTGCAAAACTTTTTTTTTTAATTTCCTAGTTGGGGACAAACGAAAATGACCCTTATTTAAAAAAAACTATTTATTTACTTTGCACATCTGTGTTTGGGTCATATAATAGAATTACACCATCGTACCAAATTTCACCTGATTTGGTCCAGTAGATTCGAAGCAGTGTGTGACAGACGGACGGACAGACAGACGCACGAGTGATCCTATAAGGGTTCCGTTTTTTAATTTTTCTGTACGGAACCCTAAAATTTATAAACTCCAACAAATAGTCATATTATAAAATTTGCTACATTTGTAGGATTTTCTAATTTTTCTTATGTCACACGAACGAATCGCATTTTCTTAGATTTATATTCCAAGAACAATCAAATAATAAATATGATAACTAGTTTTAGAATTGCAAAGTAAATAATCGTACCTACACAAAAACACCAAGTATATATATTTAGTACTTCGACTTTTTAACATCTTTGTTAGGGTAAATAATATCAAAATGAATCCGTTTAACGAACTCTCCGCTCTATTAACAAAATTAAATATATGGTGTTGCATTTTCACAAATATACAAATCCAGATATGACACAACATCGGTTCGAACGGAGGAATAGGACGAGGAGGTCCGACCCCAAAAGATATGGGAAATAGGCTCGGGAGAAGAAGAAGAGCTTTTCCGGCCAAATGCAAAGTGCATGGAACTTTGTTCACTGCAAGTACTAAGTACTCTAGAACTTTTCGATCTGCTTAAGGTGAATATAGAAGCAAATATTTATTTATTTATTTATAAAACTTTATTGTTCCAAAGTAAAAATATACATTTAACAAATGTGCGGACTTAATGCTAAGAGCATTTTCTCCCAGTCAACCATAGGGATAAACAGAAAAATTATGCGGCGCAAAAAAGTAATACAAAATACATAATAAAATATTACTATACATATAATATACAATACATATCTACTATATAATATCAGAATAAATATCTACTTACACACTACATATACAAATAAATTAATTTAAATATGGTGATAATTTCCATATTGCTAATCGTCAGGCACTGGATAGCCCTTTAAATTATTTTATGAACTGCCGTTGAAACTATTATTGGTGATCCGTCTAGCTTTAGCAATTCTGGCGGAGGCAAGTTTTAAAGCTAGACGGACTAATGTAAATACTTTCAACGGTGGTTCATAAAATAATTTAAAGGGCTATTTAGTGCCTGACGATTAGCAACATGGAAATTATCTCCATATTTACGAGTTAACAATTCATTTCAAATGAAGGCGCCACTTGAAGGCCATTTGCTTTTATATTCACCTTAACAGTCGTTCAAACATTGGTCAAACAAAATTGATGTCGAGCTATGTCCGTCATGCCGGGCAGTGGTTTGTCGCACAACTGTGGTCGAATCTTTCAGTGATTGTTGAACAGGGGAAGGTAGATAGCTAACAGGTTAATTGATCTGTCTTCGATGTTGATGGACTTACTGCGCCGATGGCAGTTGGCTGAATTGATAATGATAAATTTTAGAGGATTGGAAGTCTATATAGCTAGTAGGTATTATTTTGTAAGTAAAGATACATCCCACACAAAACACAACTAAACATTAACATATATAATAAAGAACGCAATGAATAAAGGATACCTATAGAAGAAGTGCTTACAATAAGATAAACTTAGTGCAAAACTGATATGCGGGAAAGTAAAGTCAACGACGACCTGAGGCTACGACTGCTACGAGTCGTTGATCTAGTATTTTTCTACATACTCGTAGTTCATAGTGTTTTAACAATGATATCACATGCCTAGCCTACATAAAAGTTCTAAATTCTCATAAGTACTTAATGTATACCTATACTCAAGATGAATTGTTCACATAGGGGCGCTTATACAAATGCAGTTTTAAAATGTTTTGGTTTGATTTTACACTTTTTTTACTATTTATCGCTTTCTCTAATACGTTCCAAACGTATAACTGCAGGTAGCGGTCAGCGTTGAGTAGGTAGCACCTATTGCACGAAATCTTTTAAATAAAAATTGCAATAAAATAAATCAAACAACATCCAGGCACAGAAGCTCAAACTAATAAAATATCTATTGATCAAAATAATAAAACTACGTTTGTATATACAGTGCAGCCTGCTCATCAAGATATCTATTATTTCCAAATGAGCTATTATCTAGACATATACGAGAAATGTAGTTTTAAAAAAATCTAAATCCTAATAAAAAAAATAACGAGTACTTACAGTCCACTCCTAAAACGCTCGAGATTTTCAGCCACAAGCGTCTTTGATTTGCTGCTCAGAGGGTTCTGGCGGATCTGCCGAGGAGGTTCTAATAACATAGCGGTCTGAGGGTCACCACCTTCATGCATTGCGTGTTCTTTCATGGGTAGTACTGTAACGGAAATAAGATTTTTGTGCATGTTCTTTTTAAATTGTAAAAGAAACCCTTGTAATCTAAATTTAAAACAACTTAATGGGATAGATACATATCCATATGGTATATGCTGAGTGTCAATGCATGCGGTCTAAAAAAGTAGGTGGGGGCATTTAAATTAATAAAAGTGTACTACAATAAAGAATATTAGTCGTAGAAAAAAAGTGAACGTTTATAGGGCTCTAAGTAAGTTAGTTAGTAAGTTCTAAACCCTTACTCATCCACGAAGAAACTTAAGAACTTTAAGACTCAAAATAACAAAAGTACCTTTATTAATTAAAAAGTCGAGAAGACGAGCTATTACCGTTAGTTTTTTTTTGACGTGGATTCGATGACTTTACCGGTTGATGTAGTTGGCTGCGAAGTCAAAATATATTAACTATACTCGATTTTCGCGTTCGCCGCTCGGCATTTTTATTTTACCAACCTACGTCACTTTTCGATAAGCAAGACACCTAGAAAGGTGTCGTGCGTCGTGCTTATCGAAAAGTGACGTTGGTGGTCAAATTTCGTTGATCGCAAAAAAGATTACAAAGCCTTTTTGTTTTTGTCTTTTATAGTTTTGATCTCTTTCTGCGTGGATGTTTTAAAAAAGATCAATCTATATTTTTTTACGTCAAAATGAAGTTTAGACTTTAGTATGTTCAAACCTCGCGATACCGGGATTACGAGGAAGACGTTCATCGAATTCACGTCAAAAACTGTGTGAATATTATGTAAACTAAACAATGCACTGTACATACGTACATACTATACGTAGGTACGTACATACGTAGGTACGTACATACGTAGGTACGTACATACGTAGGTAAGTACATACGTAGGTACGTACAGTGCACTAAATAAGAACTCTATACACACAACAATATTACGAAATGATTTTGCGGTCACTTACTAGATGGTTTCACCATATTAGCTTTAGGGTCAAAATAGCCTTTTTCCAATGGCGTAAGTGCAAACTTCTCGTTTGATTCCTTGTGAGATTCGTTATTTATTTGTTCTCGTTTATCCTGTATTTCCTTACGTTCTGTGGAAACTGGTTGAATATCCGGTGAAAATAATGATTTAGGCGCTAGAAGTGGAGAATTAATTGTATCAGGAACGGTCATTCTCGGTTCATAGGCCGCCATTTCTCGCATTCTCGCGTTGTCGAACATGCGCTGGAGATACGAGTCTTGGGAGATCCAAGGCGTGACGTCCACGTCATCTTCATCCTGCATTTGGTTGATATGATCTATTTCCTAAAAAACAAAATTTATTTATTAAAATATTTATTATAAATATATTTAGTTATTTTATACAACATATACTCGTATATCTATATCTAGGCTAATCTTCATAAAAATGAAAGATTTGATTGCGTGTTTGAATGGATAAATTAAAAACTACTTGTTATTTTTTTTTATCTAGTTATAAAAAAATAAATGAAAAAAAAAATTGGTTGCCTGTAAAGTCGGTATACGGGCGAAAGTTTTACGTGACAAGTCTTTTTATGTCTGTCTCTCTCGCTCTTAGGCGGGCTAACCATGCCCGAGTGCCTCTCACTCGCTCTCATTGTGAGCGCATAACGTGAGCGGAGCGTAACGCAGTTTCTTGAAGTGTCACCCGGCTAACCAATTTATAAGACGTTGTCACGTCAATAATATATACGTTTATTTTCGTCCACAAGATTAGGGGAGACTGGCTCAAGGCGGTTACCTTAACTTAGATAAAGAAAAAAATTCATAATACAAACGATATACCTAAGTACTTTATGGACTAGGCACCACTTTAAATACAGTTGGATATAGTTGCCAATGGGGTGATTTGAAGTGGTAGGGCAAACCGGTTACTTAAAAACAATATGAATTAAATTGGTGATTTAAAAAAAATATATTTCGTATCAACATATCTAATTTTAACAAATCAAAACATTTTCTCTAAAAATTCACCTTTAAAATTGTAAAAAATATTGTACCTACCTACACCTACTAGGTCCTATCACAATATGCTTATTACATTTTCTAAACCGTAACGTTTCATTCTTCAATCATAAAAAAAAACAATTAAAACTAGAGCAGAAGAGATACAATGTAGGTAATTAAAATATTTAATTTTAATAAAACATAAACTATTTTTTCTAACAATATATGACAAACCGGATTCTCTTTTTTACATAAGTAGATATTGGATCGTTTGTATAACGCCTTCTATAGCTTGCGCCATAGCTACCTTATTAGATGCTTGTGAGGTATATATTTGTTTTGTAATTATTTACCATCTGAAACGAAAATAACTTATTATTTGTATGAAAATTCTTCAACAGGGCAAATCAAATCAAATTAAATATTTATTCAGCAATTAGGCCTTTGCAGGCACTTTTACACGTCAATAATTATAGTGTACATTACGTGTAATTTTTATTTAGATTTAATTTTTTTTTTGTTCATAAGCTAACGATACTAGCGTTTCGCAACGACCACTGCTGAGAAGAAACGCCGAAAGAAACTCATTTACACAGTATTGGTCGCCTACGCGCCAGAAGGGCTTTGTCAGTTTACGAAGATATTATGCCTAATACAATGTTATCACAACATAATATGTAAAGCTTGCGAACGAGTGCCAAATCCAATTTACAATTTATAGAAATAAGTTACACTGAGTAGTCTTAAAAAACGGAGCCGAGCTGACCAGTCCCTACTGGCGGCACCCGTTCACGAGTTGACGCGGGGCAAGGCGGTAAGGTGCCGCTTTGACTTTTGGTAGTCATTTTGTTCAAAATTAAAATGTATACTTGAAATTAATATGTATATTTGCATACATGAAAACAACAAAAACACTGCAAGATAAACATAAGTACAATGAAATTTAATTAGTTACAAAAACGTAGATGGTTCCAAGCAATAAATATTAAAAATACCTTGTATTATATTAGCAAAACTGGTGTCCTACAGAGCGATTGCCGTCTGACCTCCGCAACCCATAAGGTAGACCAGAACCAATCTTAGGATAGATACAAACGCTAGATGGCGTTCGGGACCAGCAGCTTTACGTGCCTTCCGAAGCACGAAATCATCTTTCTTTTCAGATGATCAAGTGATTCAAGCCTGCAATATCCTACCTAGACTGGAAACAACTTTTCACAAAGTATGCTTCCCAGGGGGATTTGAACCCACAACCTCCGGATTACAAGGCAAACGACTAGACCACTGGACCACAGAGCGACCATTTCAAAAAAGCGCGCTACCATTTAAATTAGGCGTATAATCGAACAAAACCGCTTTGCCTTCTATGGTCGCTTTGAGCTGATCTTCCCTACGTGTAACAAAATTATACAAATTTTCTGTTCCTTATAAATCCTATCTTTGTGGAGGACTGGTGCCTGAAGTAGGTACTTGTAAAAACACCTGTTAAACAGGTGCAAACAAACAAACAAACAAAAAACAACACATCTGTCTCTACAGTCAATTCGATTTGAAAAATAAATTTATTTATAAATCACGTCATTTGAAATCAAGCTTTTTCAAAATTTTCAATTCTTCCCTATTGCGGAAAACAGTTCTCAAGGAAAGTAAGAAGTAAATATGGCGATCAATTTCGACCAATTACGACGACCTCTGTGGCCTAGTGGTCATCATGCCAAGCTGTCACTGGAGGTCCCGGGTTCGATCCGGATCAGGTCAAGATGTAAAATTATCTTTTGAAATGTAGTATCGTTGAGTTGGTATCCCAATACACCAGTCTCGAACTTATTTGTAGCTGAGAGATTAAAAAACAAAATCTACTATAAGAACAAAACAAATGTCTACTTATATCAAAATGGTCTTGGATTGAACCATAAACAATAACTCATCCAACCGAAAATAGAAAGTAAAAAAGAAAATGACGAGACACTTTGGTAACATTGACTGCAATAGTAATAACTTTAAAGAGCCTACCTATATAACTACCTTCCTTATGTACGATAATTGTTACACAGAAAAAAAGGTCATCTAAGTAAAATTGAATGCCTTGACAAAATTATAGGAAGAAAATGCAAGCTGCATTTTCTTCCTATAATTTTTTCAATTACGTTCCAAGTAGTAGGTATTTTCTGCTCATTTAATATTACTGTCGTATGCCGTGTCATATTTTCACCGTTAATGAAGTGATAAATAAAATCAAAGTTTTGATATTATATGTATGTAGGTGGTAGGTACTATTTTTACCCGTGTGGTTCCGGGTTAGAATAGCTTCACTCCATCTCTCCCTGTGGATGTCGTAAGAGGCGACTAAAGGATTAAGCACAAACATCTCGTGCTACAATTGCATTCCCAAGGAGGGTTAACGTTGGGCGGCGGCCGGTTGTAAAACTTTTCGCACAAATACATTCCCAAAGAGGGTTGACGTCAGGCAGGCGGCCGGTCGTAAAACTTTAGCCAAATCATTTATAATATTTCCGGTTATTTCTTCTCCATTTTGCAAGGTCTTTGGCATCCTTGGGTGATCATTGACATGCATTTTATATTTAGAGAAGAAAAAGTGGAAAAGCGCACCCTGGGCTCCAAAGCAGCACAGCTGAGGATACAACCGGGAAGGCGCTTAGACGAAGAAGAAGGTGGTAGGTACTATTTTTACTGAGAAATTATTTCAAAAACGATTTTGGTCTCTAGCGTGTTTATATTCAGTATTTTTTTTTTACTTTTATCTCAATGCGGGTTTTATTACCCTTTTTTATAACTTTTTGAAATTAATTCATCTTATTAAATACTAGCTTCCGCTCCCGGCTTCGCCCGCGTAGATGTCGGTTATCGCGACCATAATCTATTTCCATCCTCATGATTTAACGTATCTCCATGCCAAATTTTAGTCTAGCCGTTTCAGCTTGAAAAGGTAACAAACAGATAGACAGACAAAGTTACTATCGAATTTACCTATATAATATTAGTATGGATTGAGTTTTTCGCGTAGTTAAAAGTCGTTCATATTTAGGAGCTATAGTTACAAATTTCATGGAAATTGGAGCAGATTTTAAATATTGTCCATACTATCTTTCAACCCCTATTTCACACCCTTAGGGGTTGAGTTCTAATAAATTATGAAACATATGTTCAATGAAATATTTTTAAGAGCATTAATAACAATTTTTATCAAAATCGATGCAGATTTTAAATATTTTTCATACAAACTTTAACCCCTTTAACCCCTTTAGGGTAAAAATTTTTCAAAATCCCTTAGTGTGCGTCCGCTTTCTGAATAAACAACTGTCCAAATTTTAAGTTTCTATCGTTAGCGGTTACGGCTGTGCGTGCGTCTTACGAGTATGTCAGTAACTTCACCTTTTATGTATATACTCATAGAATTAACTAATTAATTATTAATTAATTTGAATTAACCTCGTAGATAGATAGATAGATTTCGAAAGGATAAAATTTATATATTTTTTATTCTTTTTTTTACTAACAAAGTAGGAAGTGGCGATGTTTATTAAAAAATATGCCTAAAGGAAGGATCAAAAACACATACGTACCTAATAATCAAAAGCTATGTCTACCTCTTCTCTATTTAATATTATTTCTTTCGGGTTATTTATTAGTAGATTATAATGGAGTTCGTTTTAATGTATAACTAGGAATTTGTCTTTTTCTTCATCTAAACGCGTTCCCGGTTAGATCCTCAGCTGTGCTGCTTCGGAGCCAGGGTGTGCTTTCCCGCTTTTTTCTTCAAAAACATGCATGTCAATGATCATGATCACCCAAGGATGCCAAAGACCTTGCGTAGTGGAGAAGAAATAGCCGGAGCAGTTTAAATGATTTGGCTATAGTTTTACAACCAGCCACCTGCCTGACGTAAACCCTCTTTGGGAATGTATTTGTGCAAATAGTTTTACAACCGGCCGCCGGCCCCCCTTGGGAATGCCATTGTAGCACCAAATGTTTGTGCTTTGTCCTTTAGTCGCCTCTTACGGCATCCACAGGAAGAGATGGAATGGAGGGGTCCTATTCTAAGCCGGGTGACTAACTAGGTATTTGTAAGCAGAAATAAACCCATTGAAACTTAATCACCTACTATTTCGAATAAATAGGTAAATATCAAAATCAACGTACCTATATAACGTAATTATATTATATTACGTATCTATTAAGGAATTGAATGCAATTTAATTAAATAATTTGTTCCTACTGAATAATATAGAATGTTTTGTGTATTAATTCTCACTTAAGGTGAATTTAGTTGTTAATTATGCATTGTAATAGTAGTTTAAGCGTCAAGGCACCACTTGAATTTATAAAACAAATTGGCATCATAACCCTGGAAATCCTTATTATGTCGTAAATATGCAATGAAGGAATCGAAGCAGTACATCCACTGTCTGAATTAAGGCCCCGCCAGTTCAGAGCCAAGAAAACTGTGAGTGTTTTTAAAAAATCACTGTAATTAAACTACTACAGTTTATTTCTCAAAAACTTTACATAAGAATCTTAAGACTGCAGTCTTCGACTGTGGGAACTTTTGATTAAACACCCGAATCTATATTTTCTATCTACACATACGCATTGCGCTGTATTGTACATGCACCCTGGAGACGAATTTAGACGAATTCGAAGCGCAGCGAGCGATCTGCCTTATCAGCGTTTTCGCCCCCATATTTATTTGAGAATTTCGGAGAACTTAAAATTTTTCTATCTTTTTACAAAAGACAAATTATTTTTATTTATTTATTGTTTAGGCATTCGAAATGTGGTGCTGGAGACGTATGGAAGGTATAAGTTGGATTGAGAAAAAGACAAATGCAGAAGTACTTAATTTAGTTAATGAGAAAAGGAACTTACTGAAAACAATCGATATTAGAAAAGGAAAGATGTTTGGTCATCTTATACGCCACGATCAATTTATTAAAAACATAATAGAAGGAAAAATAGAAGCATGAAGAGGAAAGGGTAGACCACGAAGAGCATTTATAGATGTGCAAGTGAAGGAGAAGTTGACGTCGTGTCGTATAGGGAGGTCAAAAGGATGGCTCAAGAGAAGGAGACATGGAAATTACTCCACCGACAAGAACGTAGTTTTTAAATTATAGATAGATTTATTGTACGTGTGATGTACGCATCAATCATCTTCATATATGTGTGTTTTTATTTTTTTACTCAGTCGTATGCACAAGAAATCCGACGATGTATTCGCTTATATTTCTTCAAAGTTTAACATTTTTAACTAAGTTTAAGAATGAATAAAAAAAAAAAAAAAAACTTAAATCTTCTCATTCACTTTTAAATCCCGTGTAAACAACAATGACATGAACGTCGCGCACCGCAAAAAATTGAAACACGTCTCAGGTTATTTGGAATTAAACAAACTATTACAATGAAAATCAATAAATTGTCTCATTCACTTTTTTTAAACTTAAATAAACTTCAATTTAACATATCTTAACATATTGTTACTTAGATAGTTTGGCTCCAATCAGCTCCAAAAAAGCAGTCAAAATCACTAAAAATAAGGACTAGGCCCTTAAGGCTTTTCTACAGACACACACAATATCCAAAACACGATCGAGCATTTTTGGCTCGATAGAAAAAAATCACAAACATACCTCTAAATTTGCCTAAATTTGCCTAAATTTGCCTTTATAATACATATTACTATTTTTGAACGACTTCAAAAAAAGGAGGAGGTTATCAATTCATCGGAATCTTTTACGTTTTTTGTATGTTCCCCGATTTAAACAATTCTTTTTTTGTTTGAATACTTTCCATATAAATTTTATTGAAATTGATTATAATAACTGAAAAATATATCGTCTAATTTAGCTATTCTGCGACTGTCACTTCACTGCTATTGAAGTAGTTTTTTTGTTTTGAAAAAATATCATAAATTATATACAAAAAAAATAAATAAATAAAACAGTGAATCGACGAGAGCAAAGAAAGGCCGTGCCGTGCTCGACGATATTTCGCAGTGTTTTATTATTATTTTTGTATTATATTTATATTTTTTTCTGTAGCCAAAACGGATTGATATTTAGATAATACATTTTTAGGTATAATTTTTGTATAATAAGGTGATTGTATAAAATAGTAATATGTATTATAAAGGCAAATTTAGGCAAATTTAGAGGTATGTTTGTGATTTTTTTCTATCGAGCCAAAAATGCTCAATCGTGTTTTGGCTATTGTAAGTGTCTGTATAAAATCCTTAAAATTTTTATATAAATTTTTGGAGGAATAAACTGTAGTAGTTTAATAACAGTGATTTTTCAAAAACACGTACATTATTGCAAATAGTGAACCCACCTCGCTTTAAGTACTCGTAAAGTACTTATTATATTTTCACCTCTTTTTACCACGTAATACTTTAACTCGGACTGGAAATTAAGAGATGCCTTCAAAAGCTAAGATATACCTAAGTAATAAATTACATTTTGCTCTGAGAACGACCGGGCGACCCACTCTGAATTGAATTCCTATGTTTCCCATTCATTTTTGCTTTTGTAACAGTTGTAGAAGTACACAATCTGAGAAAATTCTGTGTATTATTAATCGATATGTCCATAGAGACGGACAGAAATATAACGTGTAACAAAATATACTGAAAGTATTTTCAGAGTGAATTCAGTCCATTATACTGATAATTTTTCCCAAGGAATATATATACTTCTATCGAAATATGAAAAATATTTTTTGACTTTCCATCCAAACTCGGATCAGCTGTTCGATGAACTTGTATCGGCCAAAAATATTTTTCTTATTTCGCTAAGTATATGTTTTTTGGAAAAAGTTGTTCAGTATCATCGAGTGAATCCACCCTTAAAATACTTTTAGTATATTTTGTTAGACGCGGAGTCTTAGTAATAACTTTGAAATATGAAGTTACATCGATTGAATCAGTGACTTCCTAAAGGTCGATATAAATTATGCAGAACTCGCCGCATGTATTTTCTAGACTTCGCCTTCAATTAATATAATGCGAGGTACACAAGGGCACTGTCTACAAGGCAAATTGTATATAAGTATCCGATGCTTCCATTATATTGCAAAGCTGCGCTTAGATACACCACGTGTTAAGACACATATTAAGACTCCCCTTACTTACTAGACTTTTCCATACAAATGTAGTCTACAGTGGCGGATTAAAATATTGACTTTATTGCATCAGATTTGCTTTCATATACGTCACACAATCTGATGCAATAAATAATTTAATATTTATTGCGTCAGCATATTTGACGACATATTTGAAATACAAAGCTAATCTGATGCAAAAATATAAACAAAGTAAATCTGCATCATCAAAAGTCTGCACTTCTTAAATTGGTAGATTTATTTATGACTGATTTAAAAGGACAGATTTGTTATGTATGTAAACGGCGGTAGAACTATATAATAATTATAAATACCTACCAAACAGAAGTGTAGGCATTACCTACATTTTCTCGCAGCGTTTTGTCGTATTTGTGTTTTGTACCCCTGTGGATTAGTTATGGATATTGCTAGAAGTCTACATTCTCAGAATATGAATTGTCATTAGAAATCATAAAACACTCCACCGATATAAGAGTTAGAGTACTTTATCGATGCCTCTGGGGATCCAAGGGCTTGCGCGCATTTTGGACAAAGGCTGAGCCCGGCCAGTCAACGTGGGAATACCACCAGCCTCTTGATCACTTCACCCTGCCTTTCAAGCGCAGTGATTTGGGGTCCATTCCACTCCGCTGTCTGTCCGTCTGTCACAGGGCTCTATCTCTTGAACCGTAATAGCTAGACACTTGAAATTTTCAGCGATTATCTTTTACTGTGGTCGCTATAACAACAAATACTAAAAATTAAATTTTAACCAACCCCTATTTTACCCCCTTAGAGATGGAATTTCCGAAAATTCTTTCTTAGCGGACGTCTTCTAGTCACAATCTACCTTCCTGCCAAATTTCATCTTCATTGGTTATGTAGTTTTAAAAATTTCGTGATGAGTGAGTGATTTTCGCTTTTATATTAAATACTGTTAAACTTTGCTTTTTTAAGATTTCTTCAAGCAGAGAGAAAAGCCCTCTTTAGCTGCGTGTTTTCATGAGTCCGTATACGAGTATAGTTAGTAGTATTATTTATTCTGTGGTAGTAGTGAAAAATTGGTTTACCTACTTAGGTAAGTAAGTACATAATTTTAAAATAAAATGTAATGCAGAAATGAAATCATAATTTTAGGTAATCTGTTTAAGCGGAATATTTATTTTTAAAATAAAATTGCACTTAGCTACTGGATATTTCAATTATTCGGTGTACGGTGGTTTCGCAACGCCATGGATGCTTGAAGCACTAGAACAACGTGAACGCACACATTTACAGGGCTATTTCTAAATCACCGGCAACATTTTCGGACCAAGTTCAGTCCGTGATACTGAACAACTTTCCATAAAAACAACTATCGATTAACGAAAAAACAATTTCGGCTTTCCATACAAATTGGCGCTTAGCCAAATAAATGGATTTTGTATGGAAGGACGAAATTTTATATCGATTTTCGATAATTATTTTGATGGAAAGTAAGTAGTTCAGTATCACGGACTGAACTTACTCCAAAAACGTTGCTGGTGTAAAGTAACCCTATATACTAAGCCTTTTGACGTCTTTCGGTTTTGTACTTACTGGGAAGATACAAACATCAAAAATAACACGGAACTAATAATTAACTATGCATTTCGGGTAAACCTCTCATCGAGCTTTTGGTCATCAATCTACTTACCTACTCGTAGAATATTCTGTGTGAAATTTTATAATAAAAATAAGTAATCAGAACTAACCTAAGTTTTCTTCGCGTCCGAGTGCTTAGCTGATTATTTTACTCTTTGGCTTGTACAGCTTCATAGCCCGGGGTACACCTTATTATTCTTCACGTCTTGGCATGTTGCATACTTTACTTACCTGATTTTTTTACTCTTTGGCTTGTACTGCTTCATAGCCTGGGGTACACCTTATTCTTCTTCTCCCTTATTCGTCTTCCCCGAGCTACGAGTATGTAGCTCTGTACGGCTGTGAATGCTATGATGGATCGGCCGCCGGCCTGACGTCAACCCACCTTGGTAATGCATTTGTGCGAAAAGTTTTAGGACTGGCTGCCGCCCGACGTCAACCCTCTTTGGGAATGCAGTTGCACATTACTGCTTAGTACTTGAGTCGCCTTTTACAAAATCTACAGAAACGCATGGAATGGTCCTAGTCTCGGCTAGACACAACACTTTTACAAATAGAACTTACCTTATTAAGCCATTCATTTTCAGGAGGACCAGGGCTCCGCATAAGGATCCCATTGACAAAATGGGGCATTAACCAGCGATCGTAGATGAAGTCCCCGAAGTACTCCCTGGCCGTAGGAGGTCGAACTGGCCTCCGGTACGGGGAGATCAGCCGAGAGTTCAGCGGCGGCGTTGGCTCAGGCCCTACAACAGAATAAGCTTTTTTGAAAAAAAAAATTCATGTGAAATCTTCTTTAGGCGCGTTGGGTAATTTTTGAGATGGGAAAAACCTTTTTTAAGTATGTATTCCCTCCTATCTTCCATGACGTCCATGACATATTAACAACTAAAATAAATAATAACAAATGTATAAGGACTAATCACACTAATGAGCTAGCTCCAAGCAAGTTTAAACTTGTGTTATTAGAGCGGCTTGGCTGTTCGCTGGTTATAGGTATAGCCTATAACCAGCGAACAGCCAAGCCGCTGGAGTCTCACTAAGTTCAATATAGCGCCCCCTATAGGCCATAAAGTAATGAACTTAGTGATAAAAGAAATTAATCGTGTTTGGTATTAAATGAAACGGTTTTATTAGCTCTTTTAAAAATATATACATTATACATTAATATGCTGTTACTGTGTGCTGAGCTTGGGCATAACCGGATATATATTAAGTTTTCGTAAGAATTTTCCCGAAGTTGGGTTTTAGTTTTTTAAACTATATCTTGTATCAAGAGATCTCATAATCGTGGATATATTTGTTTATACGTATATACAACTAAAGTACAAGTTAATTTTTATTTAATTTCACTGAAAGTCCTACAGTAAAAGTTGTTTATGACTTCTACTACTATCATCTTGTGGGACCTCGACCTATCCCGGCGCAGTCAGGTTATTGTACTGATATACTTTATAGCACTGATATCAAAGTTATAATTAGACTATGAATAATACGCGGATATTATACTAAGAATTAGGTAGTCCTGAATATATGTTCAGGATGAGAGATGGAAGTGGAATGAGCCATAATGAATAGGGATGTGTAATGGAATGAAATGAAATGGAGTTTTGAGAAGCGATGAGATGAAGCAATGAGGTAACATGTTGCAGCGTGCAGATGGCTTGCAACATCGTTACAAGCTCATACATTTTCCCACACATTTATATTCGTATATACAGGGTTATTTTTAATTAACTGGCAACCTTTTTGGAGCAAGTTTAGTCCGTGATACTGAACCACTTTTCATAAAAACAATTATTGAAAAATGAAAAAAAAAATCGACTTTCCATATTAATAGGCGCTTAACCAAATGGATTTTGTATGGGAGAACGAAATTTTGTTTTCGTTTTCCGATAATTGTTTTTATGGAAAGTGTTTCAGTATCACGGACTGAACTTGCTCCAAAAAGATTGCCAGTTAATTAAAAATAACCCTGCATAAAGAGTTGCTTTTCTTGCAGTGCTACAAAAAATCTACCTCAAGTTTTCGTAGCCTTTCCGTAGCACAGCTACGTACATATCGAATAGAAGTGATGATGGTGTATAGTCCAATAGTATAATCAAATGTGGTGATTACTACTAGGAATGGGGCCTCTACGTGTATGTTGCTTTTTCTTACATCATCATCATCATATCAGCCACAGGAAGTCCACTGTCTTACATGCTTACATATTATAACGCCTATTTCCAAGGAGAGGTGAAGAAAGTTGTGATGAGTGTAGTGTAGATAAAGCGAAAGATGTATGTCAGGATAGTAGCAAGTGGAGGTCCATAGTCTGCCTATCTCTGCTTTTTTTATAACTAAGTAAATATTTTTACATTTTAAAATTTTTTTTTTATGCTACTAATCTATAGCGTTGGTATGAAAAAGGGCTTTGTAAGTTATAAATAAATAAATTTAAATAAATAGGGACAAATGACACTGAGTGAGCTAGTCCCAAAGTTGTTTTTTTTTAACTTGTGTTATGTAATCAATTTATTATTATACTTTTTAATTTAAATTCGTAGATAACTTTTAAAGATCAATAAACTGCAATCAGTAAGTAGGGATCCAATATCATTACCTCTCCGTCCGATACTAGGCAAGGTAAGTGATATAACATACTAGATATACTTACTATTAAGAATTGGAACTGCCCATCAATCACATTGCAGAAAACTACGTATGTCGATAAGTACATATAAGTAGGTCATAGATATATCTATATTTATATTTATATGACGAACACACACATAGACAATATTAAATATACCTTTCAATTATTATTTAGTTAAAACCTTTCAATTCAAGTTAATCAATATTATAAATCATAGAGAGCTGACGAGAGCACGAACGAGTAACAGGTGTCCGTCTTCCTTATTGTTCGAAAAAATACTTTAAGGTGAATATAGATGTAACAAATCAGTATTTTTTCCCTAATTCTGTCTTACTAAGATTAATTTTGCTTATTTGCAATAAATCACATCGCTGTCCGCTCAGCACATAATAATTTTAGTTAAAATTCGCTAGGATTGTCCGGGAAGCGGGTTATCTTTTCTGATAAGGGGCTAGTGTCTGATTGTCCTAATAAAAATATTTTTATTTGTTTTAATAACTTACCAGGTGGGCGAGCTAGGGTGCACGCCGCGGTCAGAAGTAGCGCCACCAGCGAGCGCATCCTGTCACCGCTGCTCTCCTTTGAGGCGCGAGCGTATCTTTCTGTTTACTGCACGATCCACGACCCACAGTGGGCGCGCAAGCACCCGCGCCGATCGATAGCCCGCCCACATGAAAACCAACAGTTCGTCGCGTACATACCAAACTTTGCAAAAACGACCATATGCCCAAAAACTTAAACGCTAATTCTGCGACACTTACGATCTTTCTCAACGCTTGCTGTGCCCATCACTGTTGCTGTCGACTACGCAATGGCATTCATGTGCCATTCGCATACAGTTCTTATGTCTAATAGCTGTCAATTATACCCGAGTTAATTTAAATGGGGTTTGCACTTTAATAGCGACTAAGTAATATATGTTTATGAGTGTAAACTTTCTTGAGCCGTCATTAACACTTGATACTATCAACTTTTTATTTTAAAGTAATTCATAAAAACTTATTCCCTTCCAACTTGTGCTATTTCAACGAGAAAGCAATAAATTGTTAATTAAAAATTAGCTCACATGTGCCAGCATTAAAAAACGGCAACTTAAATTAAACATTACCTGAATAAAATAATAAAAAAAAAATCCGACCGAGTTTCCCGGTGTCGTTTTCTCAAGTAACATTCTCAAAGCCGCTTACCGCGTAGGTAGTAGGCAGTACACATCAATATTCCAGAAATGATTTATTTTTTACTGGCTTATGTAAAGCTGATGTTTTTGTAATTTATGTTAGGTAATCAATAGTTTTTTATAAAGTTGTAAGTTAAAAAAATAATAGATAATAATATACATTTGAGTGGTTAAGAAATTACATTTTATATACGTAATTAAAGGCTCATCGTGCGCGTGCAAGTTTCTTTCCTGTTGCATATAAATTTATTGAAGCCTAATTGAAGTAATATATGCCTTGGATGGTCTTAATAACATGTAGCGTTCTTGAATCTATTGTGCAAGTTTTGTTGCAAAAATATTGTCAAATAAAAACCTCCTAATGGTTCTTCTTATCGTGTCGCTGACTCAAATTTATATTAGTGGTATAGTGAAGGTATATTTTTTGGACCTAGTGCCGGCGCCGATATTAGAACTACCTACCTCATCTACTACGCTCTATTTTTCTACGGCGTAGCGCTGTATTTCTCATAACAAATTCTACTTTATTTTCGATAAATACTTTTGTATGAAAATAAAGTAAAGTAAAAAAGTAGGTACCTATGCGAAAAAAGATACTTTATTCTGAGCTGCGTAAAATAAAACACTCATATCAGTAATTAATTTATGCAAGATGTAATATCTGCGACGTGAATATTACATTTGGTTCAGCTGGCATTGGACAGGTACTTAAGTAACTACAAAAACAAAAAAAACTTTATTCGAGAAAAATAATCTTGAACCAAGAAAATCTAATTTAAATGAAGCTTCATCGTCTTACTAAATGTAAAAATATTTTTTCTTATTTACTCAATTCCCGCTTCTTCAGCTTTTACTGAAAGAGTTTTGAGAGACGTAGCAGTAAACGTAACAGTAATAAATATAAGTAAAGTAACAATAACAGCAGAATCTGAAATGGCGAGAAGAGAGGAACAGATCATCCATTAATTAAATGAAAAATGAATTATTTATTTATTTCAACAATTAAAATGGTATTTGATCTAATCTCATGTCGTAAACTTAAAATAATAAACTTTAGAATGATTGTATATTGACGTACTTTATGAACACTACACAATACCAAAATTTAAAAATAGAATCGCTTTATATCACTTCTTCCCGAACAAAATAATGTTATAAAATATTTTTTTAACCATTACGATAAAGGACAATTTTTGTTACAGCCCTGATATACCTATATCATTTGAGCTTCATTAAAATGGTGACACCATTTATGCGTTCCGAATCCCTAGTTATTGACGAAGATCTCCTTGGAGATTTGAATCTCTATTTTCAGAAATTGTCTGAGAAGTGTTCCTCATAATGGTCTAAATACTCAATACTAAAGAGTGCATTAAGTGTATATGACGAAGTCGATGTGTCCACATTTACAAAATAAATATTATAAGCAAAAAACTACTTCTTTCTTTTTTAACTTTGAACTTTTATTTAATAGCTTAAATTCTAGTTTATGAGATAAGATAAAGTAGTGTAAGACACTGTATTTAACTCGGTATTATCACACTCGTGTGATACTGTTAATCTACCATTATGCAACAGTTGTATATAAGAGTGTTCAAAAAATACCTACGAGTGGCGCGGGTCATGACGTGAGCCTCGGCGAACGTCCTTTAAAAGATGCCACTATTATTCTTTGACGTTGATAATCACAAAACATCGTTCCGCTACCATTCCAGAATGCCCGATCACTAAATTTTTTTACCCGCCACTACTCAAAATAAGAATAGTTTTTTTTATTATAAATCGTATTTTTATACGACGTTTTTACCACAATGTATGTTTTTGGTTATTAAAAATTATAAATTAACTTGCAGTAATGAAATAGATTAACAAAATAAAATTATTATTTGACGAGTAAAAAAAAGGCGGCTTACAAAGTTAATAAAATATGGCACAAGCAGTCTCATGTAGGCAGTCGGTAAACAATTTATCTCAGAAAGTTTTATTTTCAATAAAAACTACATGAATTTAGTTTTTTGTTAAGGCGAGTTAGGTTCACAGCTCGCAAGACTGTGCGTATTTTTTATATGTTAAGGCTTCTACAGACACCCACAATATCCAAAACACGATTGAGCATGTTTGGCTCGATAGAAAAAAATCACAAACATACCTCTAAATTTGCCTAAATTTACCTTTAAAAAAGATATTACTATTTTATACAATTACATTTTTATACGAAAATTATACCAAAAAATTTATGATCTAAATTAGGTAAGTACTATATTTATAATTTTTGAGAAATAAACTGTAGTAGTTTATTTACATTGATTTTTCAAAAACACTCAAGTATTCTTGTCTTTGAACTGATGGGGCCTTAAGTTGGTATTTCTGCTTTTTTGATGTAAAGTTATGTTGATCGAGTAAAACCTTAAACTAAAAGTATATTATATCTAATATCGCCGTATATTTTTGGCGACATTACGATACGACAACTGTGCTGTAATGAAGTTGTTTGTTTTGATGTTCTTATATTATTGTTTGTGTGACCATTTAAAAGACAGATAAAAGTACAGGAGTTAAAAAAATATATTTACTAAGTACTTATGTTTTTCAGATAAACCAACTCACTGGTGGTCGTAAACTGAAAAAAGTGGAAATGGCTATTTTTTACCTCCTTCAGCTTTTTATAATATTAAATAGGTTTTAAATTATTATCTAAACTAGACTATACTTGGGACTAATTAACACTAACATATTATATGTCGCGTGTAGGTAACATTTTCTTTTACTCATCTGAAGTGAGTAACTCAGCTAACTGGTCGCTAACCGGCTACTTAACTAAGTACAAATCAACTTTCAATGAAGAAAGTCGCCATAAATATGCTATTTATCAAACAATGTATGCACTGAATTAATATTCCACAAATAGTTAAATGAATAAATTAATAACCGATGTCTCCGAAAACCGGTGTCCTTGAAACGCCGCCGTAGGGTTGGCACCCCTTTAGGTCTAGCGGCCCGGACGGTAAAAAGTATCCTTCGTAAATCTAGCTAGGCGTTAATGCTCAGGTGAAAAATTAAAAAGTTATGTATGTACCTACTGGGTGGCGCAAAAGTAAAGACCCTATTTGGTTCAGCTATAACATTTTTTCTAAATTAGAAAACTAGATTTAGGTTTTTTTAAATGTATATTTGTGCCATTAAATTTCGTACCATTAGGATTTAAAGATGATGTCTTTTAAATGGTGACCTCCAGAGTTGATACACATTTGAGCCCTATTTATGACATTTTGCATAACTTGCCGTAACACTTCCTGCGATATGTTCGTTATTTCTTGACGAATGTTTTCTTTTAGAGCTGCGAGAGTCTGTGGCTTGTTCACATACACCCGAGATTTCAAAAAACCCCAAAGAAAGAAGTCTGGACTGGTCAGATCGGGTGATCTTGCAGGCCAAGGCAAATCGCCAAAACGAGAGATAACTCGGCCTGGAAAAGCGTCCCTCACTAAGTCCATAGTGTCGCGCGCTGTGTGTGCCGTAGCGCCGTCTTGTTGAAACCAGATGTGCTCCAGCCCCAATTCGTCCAAACTGGGTATCAAAAACTCTCGTAACATGGTTCTGTAGCGTTCTCCAGTGACAGTTATCGCATTGCCTCCAGCGTCTTCGAAAAAATAGGGTCCGATCACTCTGTCAACACAGATGCCACACCATACAGTAACTTTTAGTGGGTGTAGAGGTGTTTCTTGAATAATGCGCGGATTATCAGTGCCCCAGAACCGAGTATTCTGCTTATTGACATGCCCTGAGAGATGGAAATGCGCTTCGTCACTCATAACCAATTTTGAAGGAAAATCATCCTCTTCAAGGTTGAGGTTTATGACGCGCTGGCAGTAATCTAGACGAGCTCGGTGGTCAGCAGGCAGCAGCTGATGAGTCATTTGAGTTTTATACGGGAACATCTTTAAGTCTTTCACCAAAATACGCTGCAGGGTCCGTCTGGAAATGCCCAATTGCGTGGCACGTCGCCTCGTTGATGTTTCTGGACACTCTTCCACATCTTCGCGCACAGCATCGATATTTTCAGCTGAACGGCCTGTTCTTGGTCTCCCAGACTTAGGTCTATCCAATGTTGAGCCAGTTGCTTCAAGGCGTGTGGCAAAGCGTCGAATTGTGCGACCAATCGGTGCCGGACGGTGGTGAAATCGTCGACGAAATTCACGTTGTGTTCTTATCACTGATGAATTATTCCGTAAGAACATTGACACAATTATTCCACGTTCTTGGGAAGTAAAACGGTCCATGTTTATTTTCAGTGTATTTTACATTTGTTCACTACACAATTTTCAACAACAGAATGACAGAAAATGTCATATAAAAAAAATAAAAGTATTTTCTTTAGTGCCAGTACTTTTGCGCCACCCGTTACTTTCTACTTCATCAACTAATAGGAATTTTTTCATCGTCTCTCTCTATGCCCAGCTGCGCCAGATGAACTGAACATGATGATGTATTAATAAGTACCTAAGTTATGTTAAATTGTCTTACCTATATGTTTTATTTGTAACTAATAAACGGGCAAGTGCGAGTCGGACCCGTACATGAAGGGTTCCGTACCTGCGTAAAATGTTTTAAAACGCTGAAAAAACGCGTTTCCTGTATGACGACTCCTTTAGTTTTTTACTAAACAGCAAATATTAAATTATGTAGATAGGTACCTATCTCCCTTACGGGTCTAAAATGACCATGACCCAACACGTTTATGGTTTGCAAAGCCAGTGACTCATGACATGATCGCTTGACAAAGCCGCCTTCCGTATCACTACATCGTGTTAATGAAAGAACGCAAAACTCTTAGATGGTACCTCAGCCCATGTAACTGAACAACTTTTGTTCAACAACTTTCACGAAACTAAAAAAAAATAATTTGAATTTTCATACAAACTGATCAGCTGATCGAGTCAATTTGTATGAAAAACCGATATTTTTTTGGATTTCGTGAAAATTTTGAACAAAAGTTGTTAAGTTTCATGGGCTGAGGTACCATCTGAGAGGTTTTGCGTTCTTTCACTAACATGATGTATATATAGCTTGCAAGTCCATTGTGTTTATCTCAAAATATCACACAGAACCGCCGATTGTTACAAGGTGCAAAGGTGAGATCAAGTCATTATAACTATTCAGATTCCTCTTATTCTTTTAAGGTTCCTATCTCTCCTCTTTCCTTACCTCCAGCACCTAAATATAGGTCTTCTTCTAATCGAATGTGTTAATTAATAGCTAACACTGAACTGGTCAGATTTAACGAGCTGCCTAAAAACATCTGACCTAGCTCAAATGACCGTCGTCTAGTGTCAACACATCTAGTGACAACACATCTAGTGACACACTAGAAAAACTAAAAAGTGTTCAGGTTCGTATTCATATTCATTTATTCTATGTTTTCATGTTACAGACGGTTAATCAGATACCTGTGCCACCGCGCGTCACGCACTACGTGAGGTGCCACAGGTATCTTAACTTTCCTCTGTACATAAAGAGACTCTGGTAGGGTGTTTGTTAATCTTCTTTCTGACTAAAAATTATAACCAATTCAAATACTTAATAAAAATTTTATATAAATAATTCTTAAAGGTTATGGATATTTTGTCTCTGCATGTAAATTTTTTGAAAAATAATTTGTAGTACGAGTAAGTACAAGTAGTTATATAAGGCTACGGAAATTTTTCAAAAACACTAACTATATTGTGAGCTGTGAAACTATACAGCGCCTTGAGAGGCATAAAATCTAAATTTAATCTAATTTAATCTGAAATGATAAACAAACACTTTTCTTAAATTTAGAAAAGTGTTTGTTTACCATTTTAGATAATTATGAGTAGGTACGTATCGTGGATATTTTAGACATGTTTTTATATATTGTATAGTCATTGACTAAATCGTGAATAAGTTTAGTAGAGTTTAAATCATGACACCGAAGCGACGCATGTTGTGGCGAAAATATGTCAGCGTGGTACACTGTGGCGAAAATTTATAGAAACGAAACCCACCAAGTCGAATGACAACGCGCGAGAAACACTATGGCAAAAATATTTGTAATAATATTTTTGAAGTAAAAACTTCTTTAGCGGCGTTGTGCACTTTTTTTGTAATGGGTAAAAAATGTTAAACTCGCGTCAGGGCACCTGTCCTGATCGAAAATTCGTAAGACAAAATGACAGCCGGCGCGGCGTAGGAGAGGAAGTATTTATACTATATACTATAATATTATAAATAGGAAAGATTTGTACCTATTTTTTTACGTTTGTATGTTTGTAATGAATAGGCTCAAAAAGTACTGGGCCGATTTAAAAAATTCTTTCACCGTTGGAAAGCTACACTATTCCCGAGTGACATAGGCTATGTGAGTACCACGGGCGAAGCCGGGGTGGACTGCTAGTATACTATAATTTCGACTAAGCTGTCAGCCGGCTCGTTGGTCTAGGGGTATGATGCGCTTAGGGTGCGAGAGGTCCCGGGTTCCCACAAGACAAGCAAGCCCAAACCTTTTTGAAGTGAAAACTTCTTTAGCGGCGTTGTGCACTTTTTTTGTAATGGGTAAAAAAATGTCATGTTTGTGTACGATAGCGCAATAAATAAATATTGTATTCTACCACATAAATGATAGTAAATAAATAAATAAATATATAGGGACAAATCACACTGATTAAGCTAGCCCCAAAGTAAGTTCTAAACGTGTGTTATGGGATATTAACTTAACGATACTATATTTTTATGATAAATACATATATAGATAAGACCCAGGACAATTTGAAAAAGGCCATTTTCAGTACTTTTATACTTATAATTAAAGCAATTCGTGCAAAATTATTCCTTAACCATTCCAAAATATCAAAAATGCACAACGTTAATATTCAAGTTTTCACTTCTGCCGGCACTCCCGGAGTGCAGCCCGTCGTTTTTTTTTTTATACATATTATTATATGCTAATCAACAAAAAACAAAAGTAAGATTAAAATATATTACAATCTGTTTTTTAATAGACTCTGCCTACCCCTGTGGGAAACAGGCTTGATAGTATGTATATTGAAGTTATTTTTTTAAGAATTTGAAAACAATACATACAATCAAAATATACCGCGTCACTACTCGTATAAGAGTACGCGCAAAGTGATCCTAAGTAAGTATACCTCATAAAGCCAGTAGCGGCGTTAGGGTAGGGCGCGGTTGGGCGACCGCCCAGGGCGCCAGACCTCGCCCGGGGCGCCAGATCTCGCCCGGGGCGCTGGTAGAGCTAAAACCGGCACTGCATAAAGCCGTAACTATTTTATACAGGCACCATACATTGCGTATGGTCCGACACGCACTTGGCCGGTTTTTTAAGGTTCCGTCAACAATTAGCGGGTTTTTATAACAAAGTCAAAAATACGGGGGTCATAAAAAAAATAAAAATAATTGTCCTCTGTGTGCGAAAGTCCCTCATCTGCGCAGGCTTTTATAGTTTCAATCTCAGACCAAGGGTCCTAGGTAGGAGGTTTCAATAGTGAGTTGAGTTCTTCCATGCTGGTCTGGGAGAAAATAAAAAAACAAAGAATGTACCAGCTGCTTCTCTTCCTGTGCAGATCGTAAAAGCCGATCGAGGGAATAGGCAAGAATCTGAATCATATCAATTAGCGATGGATGGGTTAGCAACCAATCACTATACTTATATGATTTCCTTTTTCCACCTTCATACCTTTCCACCTACCCACCATCACGCTAAAAGTGGGCTGGGCCTTGCCGCCTTAGGCTCTGTCTGCTCCGTTAGGTATAAAGACGTGATAGTGTAAGTTGAGAGAAAGCAGATAAAGTTTTCGCCGGCCACCGAACACAATAACCTTTTCCCACGAAACACAATATAACCAAACCATATCTCAGGCACCAGGGCACGAATTTTTTTAAACATGAATCTTTGTAGGTATAGCGCCATCTAGTTTTTATTCTACCTGCTAAAATAGCTTAAAAACGATCTGTGATTTGACACAAGCTTTTAATATAAAAGAATCATGGTAGGTGCCCCTAAACTTTTTAGTTGTTGTTTTTATTTGGCTGTATAAAAATTGATGATGATGTAGAAAAGTAAAACTTCTGTCAGCTGTCACATACGCATGTCAGTCAGTTGTCAGTACGTACTTGTCAGCTCAGCTTGTCAGTTTTAGTTAGCACTTAGCCTCTCCCTCCCTTCCCCTTGCAGGGATGAAAATTATAGATTTTTGTAATTCTATTTCCTTTGTTGTGTAAAATGAATATTATTTGTTGCAAAAATATGTTGGCCTTTGTTGGTAATATCAATTGAATTTTTAAGTCTGTGTGTTTCACTATGATTTTATTAACATTTTTAACCATTAAGTTATGGGTACCAAACTGGCATATTTTTTGTGCAAAATTAAACAAAAATGTGAGCGGAAAACGTTAATAATGTTGTGAAAGTATTTACGTATTATTAGGTTTTACGTTAAGAACAGTATGAGGTTCCACCGTAGATGTGGTGACCGAGTCACCCTCCTGAACGACAATGCTACTGCTATACGAAATTTTGTCGAGTTCAACCACGGTCTGATTCTGAGTGCAGAACCGTTGAATGATGATATAATGTTCGAAGTTTGCATCGACAGAAAAGTAAGTAATATTTTGTTTTATTTCTTGGATATTCTAGTTACATTTGATAGGCATTTGAAATCAGCAGCAGCGTTAGGTGTAGGCGACGTAGGCCAGCACCCACGGCCTCTCAGTGTACAGGGTCTTGCACTTGAAGTGGATGACTAGACAGTTTTTTTTACTAGCCAAAGGGCATCGCAGAGCTATCTCACGCACATAAAATTTTGATCTATAACCGCCACTGTTTGGAATATCAAGTAGTTTAATTGTATATGTCGTAATATCGGTCAATCATGACGTCGTCGACCATTTCATGAAATGGGTTTATATCATGATAAACTGACCATGTCGTTTACACAACCTTTGATGATATGTCAATCAAAATTTAGCCATTGTACGGCTACAGTGACATCAAAAAGTTTAATAAAAATTTCAATTATAGAAGGTGAAGAATTAAGAGAATAATTGTCCTCCTCTAATGTATACTGTAACTATTTTACGATATGATTACTAAAGTTTGACCATATCATGAAGTAGTCATGGCTTTTCATATCATTAAACGCTGATTATTTATTCATCTGGGCAGACTACATCGTGATGTGATAACCAGGTATTTTACATGTCATGAAAAATAATTCTCTCATGAACTGGTTGCCTTATCATGAAATGATCATTCCACGATCTGGCCTCTGCATATAGGTACATTGATTTGTTTAGTATTTTCTGCTTTTGAAGTCATCCCGCGCCTTTTGCATATTCTCTGACCTTCAAGAACCCAACAAAATAGGGACCTTATTTGAAATCTTGGTAAAGGCCAATCGAAGAAATGGGCGAAAATGCGAATCATGTTAATAGGCAATGCAGCTAGCAATACTTCACTATTTTGATTCCATTGCCACCTTTTTGCTCACCATTACGCACAGTCTGCCTACCCCTGTGGGAAACAGGCGTGGCAGTATGTATGTATCATGGTAAAAGCCGTTTTTGGTTCTTGTGGCCCTGGGCATTGTCTGCTTAGAGCTGTAAGACTCAAAATGCTCTGTCTGCTCCATTAGGGATAAAGACGTGACTTTGTATGTAAGAATCACACATTACACATTAAAAATATTCAGTTTTACCATAATTTTAGGCTAGGTCTGTGTTTTTATTTATTAATAATTTTGTGTCATTTGTGCAGGTAAATGTTTGGAATGGTTCTCTGGAAATTGGTGTAACTACTTTGGATCCTGAGTACATGGAATTACCAGCTACAGCTACAAAACTTCGCAACACAGCATGGGTAAGCTCATTATTTTTACTACTATAACACAATGTTTTCTGTTGATATCATAGTGATCAATGAAAAAAGTGTTTAATTACTATATTTCAGATAATGTCCGGCAGTTCCATTGTAAAAGATGGAGTTACTCTAGTCAACTCATATGGGCCGGAACTAGATACTCTTCGGGAAGGAGACTGTCTTGGGGTGATGAGGACCAGTAAGGTGAGTCAATGAGTTTTCAATAGTCCCTTGGACTTGGATCTTAGTAAGTAATAGTTACTAACTTCCATAGTTTTGTTTGTTTGTGAGAAATTATTTAGAATATTGTATTGGTATGAAAATCTTGTGGTGTTGTTTAAATATATGCCAATCTTCTGATCTTATTTGCAGTTCTATATACAGGAGGTAATAATATGTATAACTGCAAATAAGTGCTTATACTTACAAGTACTACCTAGATAACATTTAAATATTTTTTATCAGTGAAGCAACACACCTTTGTATTGTAACTATGGACTCTGTGTAGTTTTTCCAGCACACAAATAAAAGGCACACAAGGGAAAGATCCTTTCCTTTCCTTCCTGTTGTGTTTTAGTACTATTTGTATTATACCATTTAATTACTGGCAATGTTTAATATGGCAAGTGCAGCGTAAGACACCCACCTGCTAGGTGGTCGGATGACCCGAGCAAGGTTGCAGGAAAACGCTGGATGCATGCCACTTGCGATCGGTCGTTTTGGAAATCCTTGGGGAGGCCTATGTCCAGCAGTGGACTACCTGTGGCTGATATGATGGTGATGAATGTTAAATATCAAACCGCCGTATTAACTGTTGAAATTATTGTCTTCCTTAGGGCGAGTTACTCTTCTACATAAATGGACGATCTCTTGGTATAGCAGCAAAGGATTTACCCCCAAGGTTGTTTGCTGTCATAGACTTGTATGGCCAGTGTGTCCAAGTATCAATTACTCACGCTACAGGGATGAGGCCCATTATGGAGAGCAGCTTGGATCAGGTACTTAGAAAATAATTTTTTTTTTTATTAGAGAGTTGCTACGCACTTATTCAAGCCGGCATTGTCGGTTCGACAGTATTTGTCGAACAACAAAGCCGACCAGAAGCAATTATAACGACTTTTCCCCCAAATATTCATCAACATACAGGGTGACTTTTTATCCACCTGCAAAATTTTTATTTTTTATATATCAAAAATCCGTTTGGCTGAGCGCTGTTTTGTATGGGAGGACGAAAAATTTTTATCGATTTTAATAACTTTTTTTATAGAAAGTTTTGCAGGTGGATAAAAAGTTAGCCTGTATATTCGATTAAGAATAAGTATTTAGCAACCCTAACTCTGTACTATACATACATATAGTCTATTTTGCTCGCAACATGTTTCATATAAAAATATTTATTTTTATAGATTGAAGAAGATCCCAACAACGATGACACATTAACTTCCAGTGAGATGGAAGTAGCCGGGCTGCCCCCGGAAACTTCGTCCTACCCAAAACAGAGCATGGATTTATTTATACCAATCACTTCAGAAGGAGCTTGCGCTCTTGGTAATTTAGAGAGACTGATTCGCAAACAAATCGTAGTTTTATTTTATTGTTTCGTTATTTTTTATTGCCATACATTGTATTTTATTTTTCAGTTGCACAAGATCATCTACGCTTTCACCCGAGATGTGGCATTCTAGTCAAGTTGTCAAATAATAATAAGTAAGTAATAAGTCTAAACAGAACCAAAGTAAGTGAGGCGAATAAAACAAAGGTTCTACTCTAAAAACATGTTAGTGTTATAGTGAACGAGCGAGCACAGCGAGCGAAGTTTTCTGAGTCTACTTGAACAATCAGGCGTTTGTATGTATGTATGTATGTTTGTTCGACGAACTTGAGTATTTTAATTAGAGCTTTATTAAATTTGGTAGGCTTATAGATGTAGCTAGTAAAAAAATTAAGTCCGATCATAAGTAAGGGATCTAGCAGGTGACTTATAACATGATTAGCCTGTCTAGCTCAAAACGATTTCTGTAAAAAAAATATATTTTATTACCTCGATTGTTATGTTTATAAAATAATTTAAAGGGCTGTCTTAGTCCCAGTGAATAGTTAATTTTGACCATCACGTACAATTAAACAATTTTTTTTTGGCGCTACCGGATCTATAATAAACTAGTCACTCCGATACACACAGTATTCTAGTCTCTGCCACAGACTACTGAAAGAACTACGTTGTGTGTGCTACCTACTCAAAATGGATTCATTTTACATGAACAGATCTGCAGAAAGAGCGCGTCCTTTAGACGATTACAACAATGGCGTAGTGATGACGCACCGGCCGCTGTACGACAACGAGTTGTTCGAGATCCGAATTGACAGGCTTGTGGACAAGTGGAGCGGAAGCATTGAGGTTACAACTCATTATTCTGTCACTTTTAATTTTGGAAACGTGCGCACTAACAACCCGTAACATTTTGTCTGACGATCGACACGATAACACAAATAGGATTTCGTTATTGACACATTGAAAGAGATACAGATATGTTATCTATCAGTTCCCATGAGTATTGGTTATTAAAAGGAAACACTAAGGTCAAGAGAATTGAAAAATAGGTATTTGTAAAAACTATTGCTGTCGAGCTTTGCCCGAATAACAACCGAGGGAGTGCGATAGAGACAACTGCAGCTCGGACCGATTATACTTATGAAAAGTACACTAAATCAACGTTTCGTAGTACTCTAATTTATCCTCCGATTTAATATCTTTTTTCATAAAAAATTGTAGAAAAGCTTTGGCTGTGTTTTCTTTTTATTGTATAATATTATATAATATTATTGTTATAATATAATCAAAATTTGTTTTCTATGCGTTTGAACAGAGTGGTTCTTACAATTTTTCAGGTTTATGAATGTTCACATCTCTTTTGATAATTTAAATTATGAAAAAAAAAGGAAGCATAAGGACATGCCAATATGTCCATAGATTTTTATGGAAAAAACCATTGCTCTATCGGCACTATCAGGCAAGCAATCAGGGGACTACGCTTGTATGGAAATGCGGCCCATCGATTTCCTTTTAAATGTCCGCACAACTGCTCTTAGCTTTATTAAAGGCTGAGTCTTACCCTACGAGGATCAACGTGCCAGCTGCTAGTTAAGACTTTAATATAATTGATCGTATATAAGATATAATTAATTATCTTTAAATATGACGCATCATTGTTATTTAATAAAACTGTTCTAATGTATTTGCAGGTTGGTGTTACTACACACAACCCAGCCACCATAAGGTTTCCATCGACAATGACCAACATGGACTCTGGCACGATCATGATGTCTGGCTGTAAAGTCTTGCTGAACGGTCACGGCACTTGCATGGAGTATGGAAACTTTAATCTTGATGAACTGAGGGTGAGCAAATATACTTTAATTTATTTGATAACCATGACCCTTTTTTTGTAGAATAAGTTCTTTTTTCTCATATTGGAAGACATCCTTTCATGAAGCCTTTTGGAAGTTTACACATAATATTGTTCAGATTGTAGTAAAAAGCTTCGTGAAAGGGTGTCTTCTAGTAAGGATGACACACTTTTTTTACAGCCTCTAATGTATATGTTATAGTCAAACTTCGATATGTAGTCTCTTCCCGGAATGACTCGCTTATCCTAGGTTTGACCAAAGACTTCGGGCAAACCCTGAAATATATTTCAATTTCGGCCTTTGACTGAAGTATTTTTAGTCAAACCAAAAAGTTCCTAACTTTTCAGTCAAACGTAGAAAGTAAAATAATCTGTTTCAGGCTTTGCCTCGGCGTTCCTAGAAGCGACTGGCAGACGCGGTCAAACGTCTATCTGAACATGTTTAAATTCAGATGTTTAGCTCTCTTTAAGAGTAATCAGTGCAAAAGATTTAAAATTTGGGGGCTAAGGCTTTATAAAACGCCACTGCAATTAAAAATGCTCTTCAAAATTATGCAAATGTAAAATATCTAACGTACGTGCAATCTGAATGTCATAATGATTCACCATGTCAGAATAAAGACTAATTTTTAATTTTATATGCGACACTATTAAAACAAAAAAATTTAGAATAAAAAAAGAACTTTTATTATACCTCATCTAACAAACTAAGACATTCTAACACCTAATTGAAGTTTGACTGGTCCAACGCCGATTTCATGAAATTCAGTTTTGACGTTCGCCTGAACAAATTAGTCGTTCCTAGGTTTGGCGAAAAAACTTAAGTCAAGGGCCGAAAAACGTCAATTGTTTGGTCTTTGACTAAGACTTTAAGTCAGACCTGAGAATTGACTAGTTAAACCTAGGACCGCCGGAGCTTCGAGGTTTGCCTATAACATATACTGTCATATACACATAAAATTACATTGACGTTAAGAGTCCCCTTACCCTAGACAGAATCAGACTTTCCCATAAAAACGTAGTCTAAACGATATGTCAGATATCACCAATCATTTTGAATTTCAAAGAAATTGCATATATCTAGGCAAATAACTGGTTTCACAGTCAATATATGAACTTGAAAGAGAATATAGTGTATAATTTATATATTTGACCATTAGTATGGAAAAGTCCCTTATATTTTCTTTCAAGTTCATATTTCGACTGTCGAAAACTAGTTATATGCCTAGGGCCTAGATATATGCAATTTCTTTGAACTAACTAAATACTGCTGTAATCTGACATGTAATTTCAAAATAAAAGCTAGTCTTAAATTACTCCTGACATTAAATTGTCTTTTCAAAATGGATGGTTAAAAATTGAAATTGAGTCACAATTCTTCAACAATTCACCATTTCATAAATGTAAATTCGTACAAATCTATGAATAGGAAGGGGATACTGTCGGGATGATGCGCAGGGGCAACGGCAAGCTTCATTATTTCATCAACGGCATCGACCAGGGCGTCGCCACGGACAAAGTAGAACAGCAAGTTTGGGGCGTGGTGGATTTGTACGGAATGACGGTCAAGGTATACAAATTATATTATCCTCCATTAAACTAAAACATTACAATAGGGTTGCTAATTGCTATTATACAGAGTCTAACATAATATACTTAACCATATTAAGGGTACATTCAGCCCATGATTCTGAACAACTTTACCCAGGAGCATATATCGAAATATGAAAAATAATTTTTGGCTTCGCACACAAGTTGACCGATCAGCTGATCCGAGTTTGTATGAAAAGCCAAAAATTATTTTACATATTTCGATATATGTTCCTTTGGGAAAGTTGTTCAGTATCATGGAATGGATTCACCCTTAAAATAGTTTCAGTATATTTTGTTAGACGTTATATATTATTAACAGACTTCAAAAAAGGAGGAGGTTATCAATTCCTCGGAATCTTTTATAATTTTTTTAGGTAGCCGCTTTTTTTTGTTTAAAATTATTAATATTTTAATTAGTTGTAGAGATTGGCTATATTCCCGTGTTTGGCGTACAGGTGTCCATAGTAGACCCGTGCGAGGACATGGACAGTAATATCCACACCATAGTGCCCATGTTGGAATGCTCTCCTGAAAGACCGCCTCCATGTAAGTTATTACACTTTTACGTATAAAAAGTGCTTTTATTAAAACTTCGTTTATAGCTACTAACAATCAGTAAAAAGGACTCAGGTAATTTATTTTTTATTTACAGGTCGGTTTAGACCGCGAATAGACGAAGATAGCCTTTTATTTCATTCGCTGCGTGATTCGAATGTTATTATTATTAGCGATGGTAAGACTGCTCATAGGCCTAAGTGAGTATTATCATTTTATTGTAATACTCGACCGGGAAATCTTGGCGTATGTTAACCGGCCACTTTCTATTAACTACCTTGATTTAAGACGAAGTGTACGACGACCCAGTGGCAATAAATTTGCTTCCTTGAGTATTTAGTTCAAATAAATTTTTGAACACCTGTTGAAAGTACTATTTATAGTCCGTCTAGCTTTTCTTTGTTATCTCTGTTTTCAAAAGTAACAATACGCATGATGACTGAAAAAATATTTTTGGCCCATCGGTTAGATTATTAAAAAATATTGTACACGTATTTTTTCTTTTCTCTCAGAAACAATAAATAACGAAGATACAGCGCATTTAAATTTCGCATGACGTCACGCTTTCGTACGATTTTTACACATTGGTGATGTCACAAGCCCCCACTCTGGAACTTTGATACTCTGTATCTTTATAAATTTTTACTTTTTTGATAAACTGAAAAATATAGGTACATTATTTTTGGATAATCTAACGGACTAATTAGAATAATACTTTTCTGACCCAGTCATCATCCCTATTATAGACGACAGCGATATAAAATAGCTGTTTGACATGCGTGATGTATCCCGGTCGAGCAGTATAGCCATCAGCTCGATAAGGTCGGATTTAAGACACGTGTTTTATTGATTGCAGTGCTTTCGAATTCTTCAACAACGGAATAGTGATGACAAACCGCACCCTGAGGACAGGCGAGCTGTTCCAAGTTCGGCTAGATCTCGTCATCCCCAAGTGGGCCGGAAGCATTGAAATCGGGGTCACGCAGAATTCTTCGAATGATATACAAATACCTTACAAAATGAGCAATGCTAAGTAAGTACACACAGGGTGGGCAAGTACAACTTTTTGTCGCAATTTTGTTTTGGCGGTAAATATTAAAGTGGTTTCATGAATTTTTTTTTGTGTAGATACGGCAAATTTGTTATGGAGCGTTTTACTGCGTTTGACTGACTGTTTTAATTAAAAAACATTATACCTAGCCGAACCATGTATTGCGAAAAGTAAGAAAATTTCGGCCAATTATTGGTAGAAATCACTTACCTTCGCGGCTAACAATTACTTGTTTAATGAAAAACATTGAGCAGCATGGCATTGTAGGGGCTATCTAAATGTTTAGGCCTGTAATAAAGTCAAGTGGACGCCCGCGACGGCCGACCGTCGCGGAGACCGGATTACGGAGTTTCAGCTAGTTCAATTTTAACGTCGTACATTTACAGTCGAGTCAATTAAATTACTACGTAGCTAAATACGTATGGTAGTCGGTCGTCTGAATATAATTATCTCTATTGTCTATGCTGAACAAGCCCGAGAGATCGCTGTCGGACACCGCGCGTGCGGCCGTCGCGAGGAAGCGCCGAGCTGCGTCGCGCGGGGCCCGGTTACCTGCGTCGGTCGTACGCGCAGGGGTACCTGACATACGCCCGCACGCCACTTTTGTATAGAATCGCGCAGGCGTCCGCGTACCTCAGTTCCGGTAGTTATAAACTTACTATGTTTTTTATAAGTCAGTATATATTTTTTAGATCCGGTACATGGGCCATGACCGGAGAAGACGTCATCCGCGATGGAACCATCATCATCCCGCAATATGTGAGAAACCTTAACAGACTTGTGGTAAGTGTATAACATTTATTTAGCAAATTTACGATTACTGATATATTTAGCGTGAAGGAGGATAAAACTCAAAATAGATACAGATACATTATCACGTCTTTATCCCTTACGGGGTAGACAGAGCCCAAGGCTGAAAGATCTAAAAGCCACTTTTTGCTTGCATGATGGTGGGTTAAGATGGAAAAACTGAATCAAAATAGTGATAGGTTGTTAGCGCATCACCTATTAACATGATTTAGATTTTCGTCCATTCCCTCGGTCGGCTTTTACGATCTGCACGGGAAGAGAAGCAGGAAAAACTTAAAAATAGTATTTTTAGAATTGCAGTTTCATTAAGCCTTACGTTCTTACCAGTCAAATCCTGTTTCTACTACTTTTAAGAAAAGATAACATTGACTAAACATTTATCCCATTGTGTTCTAGGAAGGAGATACCGTAGGTGTGATGCGCAAAGATATGGGCATATTACATTTTTTTGTGAACGGGGTGGACCAGGGGCCCGCCGCTTTTAACATTCCAGAGCATGTGTTCGGTATCATAGGTAAGAATTATTATTTTTCACAAACATGCTCGGTAATGTAGGTAGGCATTATTGTAGTAAAAAGAAGAAACGAAGTTTGTAATTTTTGGCGTATTACTTTACCGGCCTAGGCCAATAAGGTAAGTATGAAAATTCATTTCTGGCCGCTGCTCAAAACTTGTTAATTTATCTATATAATTAAAATTATTGGGACAGACATTCCCAGTAGTGTATTGTGACAAAAATTCCCAGTAGTCCTACTGGTAGGTCTATTGGGACAAACATTCCCAGATGTCATACTGGTATGTCTATTGTGACAAAAATTGACAGAATCGGTCCTTGATATGCCAGACAGAAAATTCAAAGCTTATGTAAAGAAAGTACTTTGCGAGAAGGCTTATTATAGGACCGATGACTATCTTAAAGACAAAAAGGTCTGGCTTGAGCTTGGCGCGGGTCCCTCTTAAAGGTTTGTATACTTAGACATGTCATAATTTAGGTACATTGGTACATACTAAATTTACAAATTGACATTATTTTAAATTTCGTAATTCTTATAATTCAATTTAATTATGACATAATAAACAATGTAATCTCTGTCCATCTATATAACTAATTTTAAGTTTTTAGTTTGTTAGTTGACGTCTTTGGAGAAAACGTGCAGTGCAGTTTGTTGCCGCTTCTTCTGCACTTGCGCCTAGGAAGCGGCGTAAACTTAGCTGTAAGTAACGATTTGACGTCAACATTTGTGCAAAACAAAACAAAGTGACTATTATTAAGAGATATTATAAATATCCTATGATAATAAAGATATTTTGAATTGAATTGAATTTGAATTCCCAGTAGTCCTACTAGTGTGGTAGTGGTACGTAGTGGTGGTACGTGGTTTACTGAAAATATCTGCTATCCCGCGTTTTTTCTTTTTTTAATTTTCAATTGTCAATAAGTGCAAAGAAAACATAGCCCCCCATACAGCCCAGTAATGTTTTTCGTAAAAAATGTAATACGGTAGATTATTGTTTTTTTTTTGCAATTGATGGTATAGCAAGCTCGTTAGCCTGGTGGAAGTACGCATTGCTAGCGCTTTCGGTTTCGTGTGGTCAGCACTTGGATGGGTGACCACAAATGGCATAAAAAATTCTCGAGCCCCTCCGTGCTTCAGAAGGCACGTAAAGCCGTTAGTCCCGGCTGTCATTGTATGACAGTATCGTCAAGCTATGTCAGATGCCTTAAGGTAGCTTGAAAAATCTGACACAAGTGTTAGCCACTTACACACACAAAAACAAAAAATAAACAAATCAAAACATAACTCAAGTTACATAGATGAATTAACAAGTTTTGAGCAGCGGCCAGGATAGAATTTCATACTTACTTTCCTGGCCTAGGCCGGTAAAGTAACGCATGAGCCTAGAATTACAAACTTCTTGTCTTTTTACTACAATAATGCCTACATTTCCGAGCTTGTTTGAGAAAAAGCATTATACATACCTCAGCGGGAATGGGAAAACTTTACAGTAATTTTATTATTGCACGTCAGATCAGCAATAACAAGATTCGATGTCGACAACATTTTACCAAGCCATTGTTAATAGCAGACGTCCATTTGCTCACCCTTTAAATTCATCTTTTTCGACTAAGCGCGTTCCCAGTTGCATCCTCAGCTGTGCAACTTCGGAGCCCGGGGTGCGCTTTCCCGCTTTTTCTTCTCCAAATTTAACATGCATGTCAATGGTCACCCAAGGATGCAAAAGACCTTGCGAAATGGAGAAGAAATAGCCGGAACAGTTTAAATGATTTGGCTATAGTTATACGACCGACCGCCTGCCTAACGTCAACCTTCATTGGGAATGTATTTGTGCGAAAAGTTTTATAACCGGCCGCCGCCCGACGTGAAAACTCCTTGTTGGGAATGCAATTATAGCACGAAATGTTAGTGCTTAGTTCTTTAGTCGCCTCTTACGACATCCATAGGAAGAGATTGATCACACTTTAAATTCATCTCCAAAAATAAATGACATAGAAATTGAAAATGGTCGTAATCATTGAAATTATCTAATTAAATAGTAGTAGATAATATTATTCATAAGTTTAAATTCGGCTCAAATGATTTGTATGAGCCATTAATTGTAATATCCACTATATTACAAATAATGTGCAATTTGTTTCTATAGATTTGTACGGGCGGGTGGCACAAGCTACCATAGTAGAAACATACATGCCACCCCCGATTTATTCGCCAGAATCGCCGTTGTCTACGGAGTCGAATACCACAATTTATCCGTAAGTTTTGTCTATTCAATAACATTATGTATTTTCTTGTTATTAATAGTAGCTTGCACATTGTCTGGCTGTCTCACAAACCCAATAAGGGTAGGTTTTATGTCAACATAAAGTAAACACAAGTAAGAAATTGCACTTTCTCCTGAGTGATACATACAAAACATGCTTTTTTCATGGAGAGACTCAGATTACTAATGCTAAAAATAATATAATAAGTAATCAAAAATCATCGAAAGATCAATTGCAATATCTACATGACTGGCCATGACGCACATATGCCCATGGACGTACCAGTGAAGTCACCCGTGAGGCACATGTGTCTCATCGGACTGCGAACATGTTAAGATATCGAAGTACAATATTTTGACGTTGTATACATATTATATCCAATTCTTATTATGGTTCAATACGATTTTATAAGCACAAATAAAAAAAAACAATAAAGCGAAATTATTGTGTAATTATTGGAAAAATAAAACATTTCGAAAATCACTTTTATATTCGAAACTATCTTTGTCAGCTTTTCTTTTCCTAAAATATTCGGCCATTTTGAAAAAATGCTTGTCCAGAGACTCGCGGGGCAGACTCTAGGTCCTTTAATTGCTTTAATGGAGCTTCTGGTGACAAATCTTTACGAATCCACTGGTTTTCATAGCCCATTGAGTGGCGGACGGCGCCTAACGACGGGCCCACAGTCCGCTTAACAATTATGACTATCCACTTTAACTATTTCACATATTGTTCATGATTATGAGAATTGATAACACAAACTACACCAATTTAACATTATAAAGTCGACCAAAGTCAATTTGCAAAATAAATTAAAGCAAACTCCAACTGAACCCCATGACTTCCCGCCAAAAACTCCTCTGTATCGTGTGTTTCACAGAGAGATGTGCTTCCACCGCGTGCACGGTCGCAACGCGCGCCTCAGCCGCAACCGTCTGACGGCTTCGCGCGCCACCGTGTACTCCGAGTTCAACGACGCGGTGCTGTTCAGCTCGCGGCCGCTGCGCGAGTGCGACATGTTCGAGCTGCGCATTGACAAAATGGTCGATTGCTGGATCGGTAGCCTCGAAATAGGTTAGAAGATTAAATGATTTGTTTGAGTCACGAACATAAAAAAATAAATAAAGAAAGTCCCACTGAACTCAGCGTTTCGGTACTCCGAATAGCGAAACCAAAATCGACTGACCCTTAGGATCCCTTTGTACCCATATTGTCTCTTGTGGATGTAATGTTTATGTTTTATTGTATTGTATTGTTTCCCCTCTTAGGCGTTGCCTCCACGGGAAAAAAAATTTAGTACCTAGTAGCCTATTTTTTGCATGCTGGAAACGGCTAAGTGTACGATCCTGTTCAATGTATTCCATCTACGAATATTGTACGACACTTATGCAAAATAAAAATTAATTTAATTTATTTTAAAAAGAATCGCGACGAGATGACATAAGTCAATACATCAACTCGCCGCAATGATATTGTCGTGTGGAGACACGTTCATAGAGCTAGTATGGAATTAGGTGGCGCGACGGAAATATCGTCATGATTCTCTCGCCTGTGGAGTTAACACCTTATGCCTTGTTTGCCTTGGTTGCCTGCTAAATTGAAGTTTATTTATGCAGGTAGTAGTATGAGCAGAGTGGCCACCGACATACATCTTCGCACGGTTAATTCATCCGTTCTGTGTTGAAGATGCGCTGTCGAATAAGACAGTTTATTGGCCTTTATTTAATCTAAAAATTAAAATCAATATTTAAGTCCCGTTTATATACGTCGCAGTTGGATTGTATAATCCGCTAATTGACAAAACCTCTAGCTTTTTGGCATTACAGCTCGGTTTTGTTAAACGGCTGAATATCGTACAGCTGGATTGACCACGTACTCGTATAGACTGCGGAATAGGATATTTGAACTTTATGATGGGTAAATTCGTTGTTATCTTTTTTAATCACTCGTGGCATTGAAATCAAACCTCAATTCAACTTCTTATTATGTAATCCAGTCTTCAACATAACAGAACACCAATAAGGAATGACAATCTGCCAAATGCGAATGGATTTTGAAATATTGTAAACGCTACATCTCAATGGCCTAGCGGTAAATTATTAGGTATCAAATAAATATAAGATGGGGCAATAGTTGTTTTTAATCACGCGTAGCATGGAAATAAAACCTCAATGCAACTTCTTACTATGTTATCTAGTTTCCAACATCATAGAACATCAATAAGGAATGATATTCAGCTCGATGCAATTGAATAGGTATCGAAATGGTTTAAACGCGACATAATCTCAATTGCGTAGCTGTTTCTCTCGGGCTTAATTTGATCCACGTAAATCTTGTCGGAAAGCGGGTGCCGAAATAACAATATACTAAACAGGATGTCTGCTTTATTCTTCTCAATTAATTGCAGTCCAAAATAATAAACGATGTCTCCGATATCTCTCGATAAAAACAATAACTCTCAGGACGCGGTGAAGAATTTACCTTATTGGAGGTCATATTTGTTATGACAAATTCCGAACTAAAATCTACAATCTTGCGCTGCGACATTGTTAAATACAAATCGTTTATACCATACATACATACCATAACATATGTTCATCGCTGTTTTACGAAACCGAGCTGTAATGCCAAACAGCAAGAGGTTTTGTTAAGTAACGGGTTATACTATTCAACTGCGACATTGATTGCCGTTGTTTAACTTCGTTCGGTGCATTAGGTAGGTTTCTGAAGATCCACACATCCCACTGATTTTATAATATTTATCATTAGATATTTTAAAGCTGCCTATAAAGGCACCTGTCATAGTGCTTGCTAGTGATAACTTCTTGGGTCAAGGGGTTAAGAAGAACAATTTATGCCATTTGTGGTCACTAATCTAAGTGTGAAACATGCCCGGGAAAGCGTGTAAAGTGTAGGCTAATCCAGCTGGTCATGTGGAAACTGAGAATGTCAAACAAAAAAATAGTATGGTTGTAATAAAAGTATTAAGCGGAAGGAGAAATAAGTAAGGCAAGTAAGGCTTTTTTTAAAGGTGTGACTGCCATCCGGCCCGAGGATCTGGAAGCGAACGGTGGCGTGGGCGCCATTGCGGGAACCGCCACCGATCTGAACTGGGATACGTACATCTTGAGCGGCGCGGCCATGATGAAAGACGGCGAATGCGTGCGCAGCGGATATCCGCTCGACCTCGACACTCTGACCGTCGGCAGTCGAGTAGGTAAGTCGCTTCTTTTGTTATTGGAAATTGACTTTCTTCAAAAATGTTTTACAATAAGAACATAATTTATTTTAATGTGATATTAAATAAAGACAAACATTAGTTGAATTGATGAGCAATAAAAGTGATCCTAGGTAGTGTTTATGTCATAATTACCCCGTTATTGCAGCCAGACTAAGCTATTTAAAACGTAACATAATATATTAAAAGGAGAAAAGTAATTGAAGTTTCAATTTTTTCAAATATTATAAAAGAATTTAAAACAACTATTAAATTGCCATATTATTTATTTTCACATTTATTTTTAATTAAAATGAAACATTATATTGTGTTCTTTCTAACCAAACCGTTCCTAATTATGTTAATGATAAATTTAAATTTAGAGACATTGGTCTCCGGCTACGTGCAAGTAATAAACTTCTTCTAGATATTCCCACTCACTCCTCTCCAACTTATGCTAAATCTTTTGCCAATGGATATTAAAGAGTCACTTACTTTGAATTCCTTCAAAAGTAGAATTTCAAATTTTTATACATTTTCCTAATTTGGTTATATACAAGATACACTGTCACGTCTTTATCCCTAACGGGGCAGACAGAGCCTAGGATGATAAGGCCCGGGCCACTTTTGGCATGATGGTGGGCATGAAGGTGGAAAAAGGAAATCATAATAGTAATGGGTTGTTAACCGCATCGCTTATTGATAATATGATTCAGATTCTCGCCCATTCCCTCGATCGGCTTTTACGATCTGCGCGGGATGAGAATTAGCTGTAGCCTAGTAACATATACAATTTTCAACCATCGAAAATGTTTTTTTTTGTACGATGAAATAATTGTATATAAAATTAGCGTTGCAATCCCCAATAGTTACTTTTGCAGTGTATAATTTATACAATAAGCATCTTAGGTGACTGCATTGACAACGTAGGTGGCTGCTCATTAACACGCCTACGCATTACAAAATACATCAGATCAGACTGCCCACGTTTGTGTAGTCAATCGTTAAAATTGCAAGTAATACCTAACAAGCTTTTATCTTGTACTAAGCTTTTATCCATGCATGATAAGTAAATCCGATGACAACACAATGTCATAGAGTTGGTCTGGTGATGTGGTGCCGGTATGGGGGCTATACATAATCTTCTTCATCTTAACGCGTTCCTGGTTGTATGCTTAGCTGTACGGCTTTGAAGTCCGGGGTGGACTTTTCCGCTTTTTCTTCTCCAAACATAATATACATATCAATGGTGACGGATGCTAAAAACCTTGCGAAGTGGAGAAGTAATGGCCGAAACAGTTTATGATTTGGCTAAAGTTTAACGACCTGTCTGATGTCAACCCTCTTTAGGACTGCATTTGTGCGAAAAGTTTTACAACCGGCCTCCGCCCGAAGATAACTCTCCGTGGGCTTAAAGTTCGAAATGTTTGTCCTTTAGTTGCCTCTTACGGCATCGAAGGAAGCGATGGATTGGTACTATTCTAGGTCGGAAGTATACAGCAAAAACAAACAAAAATGTTTAAGTACTCCCATGTAAAAAGGAAATCAAATGATTGGACCTATTTTTATCGTATTCTGCTATTCATAGAAGTTCTTTAAAAATATGGATCGAATTTTCTGTAATGGCTGGTGTTTAAAGTCTTGTTGCTTTAAGACCACTAAAAACTAAAACGGAAACGAAACGAAAAGGCATCTACAGGTCAATTTGGAATTAGTAGCCTATGTCTAGCAGGGGAATTCTTTCCGATGAAATAAATATGATGCTTAATGTTGTGTCCTGCCGTGGCAGGTGTGATGTGGCACGCGGACCGCAGCCTGCATTACTACTTGGATGGTATGGACATGGGAAAAGCTTGGTACGTTCCTCATCTCAACATTTACGCCGTTGTAGACCTCTACGGACAGTGCACTCAGGTAAAAATGATTACAGAACTAACATGCTTTCAGAGCCGTCAGTGAAAACCTGAGCTTCTGTTTTTTTTTTGTATGTACTATGGATAAATGAGAACGTTAAGTGGAACTTGATAGATCATCTGGCTCAACGGAGGGGTGACTAGCAACGTGTGGAAGGAAGCTTAGTATGCCAGCAATCATATGGATTAACAATAAAGTCAAATTCGTGGATGGCCTGGTCGAGAGCAGCATAGGACCGTTTCTATTCTCAGTCCTGAAAGAACTGTTATGATGATAATATATCTATAGAACCACTAGCAATATTGGTACAGTACGTGGTGTAAATTTGCGAGACTGCGTTGCATAAAGTCCCTACTTTGTGTACATTTAGACAATTTTTAATTGTTATCTACTTGCAGGTAACCATCTTGCAGAACGAGGAAAGAGCTTTCAACTACAACGGTTGCACTAACTCTGATAACTCGTTGTTGAGCAACACGAGGGCCCTGTGTTCCCCACCGCCACCGTATTGGTAAGTAGCTAAAAATCAGGAGATGTATGATCGCATATCAAACTAACAGAGCTGTCTTTATACCACTAGCCATCGAAATATAATCTCTAGAAATCTAACGCTCCAACATTCACCGCTTCGATTCTGATTCCATTTACGCAAACAAACTAACAGTAATTACAACGAAACACTCAAATACACACATAGACAAAGTTGCATGCTATTGGTCGACAAGGTCACGCATGCGTCATCGCCGCGTCCGTCGAGCAGCCGGCTTAGGGGCCGATTATTAAAATGTTTATTTACTTACATATGAAAGGCGAGTCAAATCGATTATCCAAGAATCTAGGTAAGTAACTACGTACACTACACTTGTATACTATGTCACCGCCAAGTCAAAACTGACCAACTGTCAAACAAAACAAGGTAATAAAACAACTGCGGTTGTTTATCACAAACAACCTGTTGGTCCGAGAGAAGGTATTTGAGGTCTCATACTTCTCCTATAATACCCTAACTAAGAACAGCAGATCTGGCTGGGACGTAGCGGGGCTAAATCAACCCTTAAAGTAACCAAGATATTTTTTTTTGTTTTACAGAAAAATATCCTTCAGGCAATCTGTAATTTTTACACATTAAAGTAGAATATTTGAAGAGTAAAAAACTAAATAAGCCAGATCATTTAGTCGGGTTTTTAACTTTGCCAAATCAGATATCCCTAATTATAATAAAATAAGTCTTGTTTAGGACTTATTTTGTTGTAATTAAGAATATTTGATTATCCGGTATATGCCCACCGGAAGCTAACAGCAAATTAAACTTGTTGCTACAGGAGTTTCTCGGAGTACTGTGGAGACAACATTTGCCTAATGCGAGACTACTCAATCGCCCGCCGCCTCACGCAGGACCCTAACGCGGCCCTGGTATTCAGCTCTGCCCATCTCGCCATTGGGGAGATCTTTGAGGTCAGTTTTTTTAACATCTCTTGTAAGTATCAGACAAATCTCCAGTAGACATTTTTCAAGAAAGAAGTGCGTGATTTACTTTTTGAAACTGTTAACACTTAGCAGAATTCATCGTTTCTTATTAGTTTTCACATATATATATATATACTAGCTTTTGCCCGCGACTTCGCTCGCGTATTCCAAATCCCACGGGAACATTACTTTTTTGGGATGAAAGGTAACCTACATCCTTCTCAGTACTCCTAACTATGTATTGGTTCAGTAGATAAAGCGCGAAGGAGGTAAGAACAAACAAACAAATATACAAACTCACTTTCGCATTTACATATAATGTTACTTAGGATTGGGATTGGTATATTATAATGTATGTATAAATATATCTATTTATTGTACCAACCAACCACCATATGGTATTTATTTATAATAATTTTTGAATAATAAATTTGGATATTTTATCTTTTACCTGTTATTTAGACATCGACCTTGTTGTTTCCAAGCAAAAAGGGCTCAGTAGTGGGTATCTAATATTGTCCCGCGAGCACAGAATACATAAGTGACGCGAGTGTAACTACCACTTCTCCGGGTTTATTTTTACATTTGAAGTTGAAACTCTGAATAGAATGATTCGAGAAAAAGCATTATCAAAGTTTAAAATTATATTAGAATTAAACAAATTTAAAATGTTTGGTACTTAAAATCATCATATAAAGTCATTTATAAGCATAAATTTATATAAATTAATTGAAATCGCGAAATGCAATTTTTTCACCCAACATTACAAACCTGCGTATACTCGGTAACTTAATGCCTATGTCATGCATAGTTTCATTGGTATTATGTATTTTCTTAATATATAAAAATTGTGGGAGAATAAATATGCCCCCGATTGACTTATCTTTCTTAGCTTCTCTGGACATCGTACACATCTCTCGTCACGCAACGTAGTACATTTGTGTTAAAAACGCTGCGTAACATTTCTCTCCCGCTTTGGTTGAGTCTGTGCCTAATCGTCACTTTATTATTTACCAACAGATTAAGATACTGGAATGCAAGCATGCGTACGCGGGTAGTTTCCGAATGGGTGTGACGGATATAAACATTTTGAACGCGCACGTCAATCGTAGTCTGCCTCCGTCTGTGTCGTACCTTCCACACTTCACGTCTTACATTGATGGTAAGTTATCTGCCAACAGGTCCTCAATGGCCGAACAAATCGAAAGGATTATTTTTGCGGTAGGTGCTCAACTTTATCAATATAAAGCGTTCCGTGTGTAGGGCCTTATACAGGGTTACTGGTATCTAACGCATAGCTTAAGATGATACATGGAGTCCAATGCAGACTCCATTTGAAAAAAAAAAATATTTAAAAGGAAACGGAGATATCATTTAAAATTTCGTATTAGTAAACCCTAGAGAACCCTTCAAACTATTTTATGAACTACTGTTTACAGTTTAAAGTGAGAACGAAAAGCTTTTCTTCGCACATATATTTTGAAGGGTTATCTAGGGTTTACTAATACGAATTTTTAAATGATATCTCCGTTTCCTTTCAAATATATTTTTTTCAAATAGGGGCACCTTAAGTACATCAAGACTAACAACTTTTGTTCTATGACTCTTGTTTAAACGTAATTAGTAAGATTTTACATTTTTTAGTTCAAGTTTGCATATCCCTCAAACGTTCGGCCTATGTTTCATAGGCGCCACCGCATGCTCTGCCACGTGAGCGTAATACTGCCGCGTGCCGATTGCCATAGATTTAAGACGAGTAGAATTGCAAATTTGATTTTGTTTATTTTTGTATGAAAGCATCAAACTAAAAAAAAGTCATAGAAAATTTTTTTTTACTCTCGATGTACTTAAGTCGCCTATAGAAGGTTATGCGTTAGATACCAGTAACCCTGTATATGGCCACAATTTGGGCTCCACGCGCGGTAGTAATCCTATTCAAAACCATTCAAAAGGTTTTTAAGTCTCTCTAAGGTTTTTAATTAGGCAAATAATGGCGGTAAATTGCATTTAAAACGCAGTTAAAGGGTCAACGCATCAATCGATTTTTGTTAAATTATGACTTGAAGTCGTAAAAGATACAAAATCGTCGCGACGTAGTTTTTTCTGTGGTGGCGGCAAATATTTGGCAGCAGCTGTCACGTCGAGTCATTACAAACATTGTTCTGAGTTGCAAACAGAAATCCGTCTTGCAATAATGTGACATGTTTGGCCCGACCACAATATCATCGATTCCCTCGAGCTCGCTTAATTGCCTCACAAGATATTTTTTTTATATATATATATTTTTAATATATAAGGACAAATCACACTGATTAAGCTAGCACAAAGTATTTTTTTTTAAACTTGTATACATTTGGATACTAACTCAACGATACTATATTCAACGATATATAGATCATTCTCAAAACGGTACACCGAAAGATTTACCTAAAGTAATAAAACTACCAGAAAACGGTAGATCTACATACACACATATTGTATAGATATTTTGACAGCAATGAGCATAGAAGTCTATTGAGAATAATATAGTGCATTCAAAAAATGCACGCAATTTTACTGTTTTTTAAGGCCATTGGACTGTAATTTGGACTACCATTGCGCGGGGGATTTTATGTAATAAAATGTAATAAATGCTTTGTCTCGCTTTTCATCCCTCAAAACGATTAAATTTCAATACAAACAAAGAAATAAAATTCATAAGACTTGTAAAGTTTTTTTCGAATTTTATTTGTTGCGGCTTCATTGACCTTAGCTGATTACGAAAAACCGCTTTCGCAAAACGTATACAAAGTGAAGTATTTTGTAATTCAACTTTTACCCAACTGGAAATTGTATGGTTTATTTTATAAACTGTTGAGTAATTTTCCTTAACTTGATTAAAGCACATTGTCCTTGACACTGCACAACTTTCCTAAAAGAAGATCGTCGATCGTCGTTAGTTTGGTTGTTCCCTAAGGAAAGGTTTTCATTGTCAGAGACTGACGTAATATTACCAGCCGCAAGATCCCCACTGCTGGGCATAGGCCTTTAAGTTAGTCTTCATGTTTGTATAATTTGGCGGACATATAATAATGTTTATAATAAAACAGGTAAATACTTAAAGACATCCCGTTCCGGGGTCCGTCGCAAAGACATCCATTCGTTCGTGCCGTCGTTCGAATGGCTGCGCGCCGGCGACCGCGTCGGTCTTAAGAAGACCAACGACGCCCGTGTACTTGTCTACTACAACTCCGAGCTTCTTGACATTTTCTTCGAAAAGGTTCCCGATGTAAGTACTTTTGAGCCTGTTAAATATATATATATGGACAAATATATGTTGATGTGGCAAAGGCTTTCTCTTTCTTTTTCAATAAAGGAATAAAAGTAGGGAGATAACATTTTGAATGTAATTACTTGTGAAGTTCAAAGTCTCGGATGCCGAAGATCCCTGCATCGGCAACTTGCATGTAGGTACTTGAAGACTTTATAGTGTAAATAAAAATATTATACTTTTGACTGTATTTAGAGAAAAAGAAATATAAGTGAAGTTAAAATTAAACTAAACCTTAAAATAAAACGTACTAGTCTAAATTGTTAATTTAGAAATATTAAAGATTTGGTCCACGCGGCGTGGTATCTTACATACATATATCTTTTTCACTTTCTTACTATTTATTTACTGTAACAAAGGTAACAGTAACATTTTACGTTTTGATTTCCAGAAAGTGTATGTGGTGATGGAAATGTACGGGCAAGTGTCTAAGATACAAGCGGTCTCTCGAGGACCCAACATCGCTAACGCTCTGCCGACAAGTGAGTACAATTTATACCTAGTTTTTCTATTCGGAAATGTGGACAATGTATGTGTATATTTTTTATGTCAAAGTTACATTTTACAGGGACTTTTTTACAATAATTTCTATCGATTAGACTCACTCATTTCCCTAAAAAAGTATGGCAAAGTTCCTTTTTTCTTTTTAAAATTCTCTATACAAACGTGTAATTAGCTGATGAAATTAGTACAGATTTTTTTGAAAATGCTGTGTTTTTCTTGTGAAATATAATTAATACAAAGGCGTCAGTATAAGGCGGGTCATCTTTCCAACCGCATTCCTAGCCATACAGAAATACGTTTTGATTTATAAATCCCATAGTAAATGCTTGTTTTGACGTTTAGAAAAATGTATTTGCAATATTTACACAGTTCCCAACGACATCGTCAGACAACAGCCGCCAAACGACAATAATCCAGACAACGCCGACCAATCCACGGCTCAACACCTTGAGAACAACGCCAGTGGTTCGAACGGTGCAGAGGGTATCCAGAACGTTCAAGCTGGCCCCAGCTCAAACATCGACGACCCCATCCCAGAAGCAGTGGTCACGACTGAGACGGTGACCGTTCCGGTGGAAAATGCTGGTATTGGTCTAGTGACCACGGAGTCGCGTCGTAGACGCCATCCCTTGCCCTACACCTTCCACTACTTGCATGGGAAGAATATCAAGCTCTGCAGCTCTGGTGAGAAGCCTTTGATTTTTTGAAAACATACTTGAGAAAAAGTATAAATTGTTTCTGCAACACGAATTTTAAATAACGATGTTTTACAAAAAAGCGCTTCTAGACAAAATATTTGTGACATTCGTTGGAAAGTTGGCTGTGCTGTTTAAGAAGTATATACGATGTATAACGTAATTCATCCATAGTATTATTATTATAACTGTGCGCACGACAAAACGAAATAAAGGACCTACATGAGTTTTTGTATTATTTAATTGCGACATCGGAGACTGACATACAAGTATTTTACCGGGCACAAAGTGAGAAGTTTGCATGTTTTGTATGTAAATGGCCAATACTGTTGTCAAATTTTATGAGTTGCCTAAAGTCACCTACAAAACTCGAGATATTTAGTGCCACTTTTAGTAAAGTAAGGAAAATTTGTAATATGGAACAAGGTGAAGGTGGGCGCAATATCTATACCTAATTATTAACTTAGGTAGGTACTATATTCATCAATAGTCTATTGCACAGCGTATGATTGCATTTGCGATTAGAGGAAGATTTTGCAAGATTCTGCGAATAACTGAATTAAACTGCGAAAAATAGGGGATGATTTTGAACCTCCTAGCTATTTTCAAGGAAACTTATTATACGAAATAAAAAATATACAAAGTGTAATTAACATTTGCGTAATAAATCTACCCACGGGCTATACTAAATCACTTTAGGTTAATGAAACTAAAATCACAGTCTTAAAGCAATAAATAAAAATTTGGAATACATACAAAAGTGTACAGCAGACCGGGCAGTTTGTATGGGAATGTTATTTTTAATATCATTATACTAAAGTGATATAGTATAGCCCGTGGTTCGATTTATTACGCATATACCAATTACACGTTGTATATTCTGTCATACATATGTATCTTGTTTCATAAAAAGCCAATTTTTTTTCACCGCCTTCTACCGGGTGAATGGTGGGTGGCGGCTGGCGAGCGGGGAGGGCAACGGCCGCGCGTATAGTCAATCCAGTAGGTTGGCCATTCATTAGAAATTTGGGAAAAAAAATAACAAAAAGAAGGATTTTTCCTAGTGATTCTGATTCTAAGAATTTAAAATAGCTAGGAGTGCAAGAGCAACCTGTATAAAGTTCGTGAATTAAGTCGGTCGTGTAGGTTTGTCATTCAGTGCAGTTGTTATCGCATAGAATCTTGATTTCACTCTATATTACAGCAAGGGACCGTTCCGATTGATATATAAGACCGCAGACCAAATATTTTAAGCCGATGATTTGACAAACTGTTAGTTTATCTGTGTGGTATTTAACTCGAATAGTTGTGATTGTAAATACAAAGTTACTCTTTTGTCGTGCTGGCATTACTTAAGATTTAAATTATTATTTTTTAACCCTTTTGTTAAGAAGTTCGCTTTGATCGTGTAGATTTTAACTAGTGAACGTAATATCTTTCCAGACACGGTGGCGGTGCGAACTTCGGGGTATAATGATGCAATCGCTATAGTTAGCCAACCATTGAGGAGGGGCCATAATTTCAGGGTAGGTAACAAATGTTGTGTTAATAACCAATTACCAAGTTCGACGCTATTTTGTTTTATGTTGACATTTTGGAATACGTGTGAAGTTAGTGCTCGTACTATATGGTTCAGATGTTGAAGGAAAAATGTATGACAGGAGAACTTAGGACATTACCGAATAGTGAAAGACAGAAAGGACTCAATATATTTTTTTAATAGCATTGCAATGCTCGGGAATTTATTTAAATTGAAAAAATCTGCCACAAGTGGGATTTGGACCCACGACCCTCACGTTAATTTCAATTTGGATAAATTTCGAGCATTGTAATGCTATTAAAAATAATAATTGAAACCAAGCCTTCTTCACTTTAATCAGCTTTAAATTCATCGAATATGAATTAAATTTAATACCACACTTCTGAATAGTGGCACAGAATAAATAATACTAACGTACAGAAGTCTCACTCAGCAAAGAAATTCAAAGAAATATCTACTCAATGTAGCTAGCGATATGGTTTAGTTTAGCTCACGTCAGAACTCAGTACCTTTTCATATAAATACCTAGACATCCATTGCAAGCCAATTTCATTCTTGTTACTCTGGACAAACGATTCGTATAACTGAATTTACCACCCGGAGGGGCCGCCTGCGCGCAAAGTAATAATGTAGGTACATTTTCGATACCTAAACGGGGAGTGACACAGGTCTGATAGTGGGTGGGTAGTAATGAAGATTTACGCATCCTTCAAATGTGTGTACTATGTGATAAGAAAATTCGGCGGGGTTATTCGAAGTCACGATAGCACAATTGGTAGTGCACTCACGGCGTTAACGTGAGGGTCGTGGGTTCGTGTCCCGCTCGTGGCGGATTTTTTCATCACATATTTTCAATTTTGAAAGACTACTGAGCAAAGGATACCATTTCACTTCACGCTTCTTTGAAGAAATGTGAGAAATTAGTAAATGACCTTATTTTAACGGTTATGGTTATTCTTTTATCGAATTTAATTAAACACTTGAGTCTTGAACACAATTTTTTTAAGTAAACGTAGTCATCCCTACGTTCTAAAAGAAATTGTATGCCGAGTGCTAAGCGAGCTACGCAGCAAGCATAAATCTTTTGCTTAGCGAAATCCAAAGAAATTATTGCTAGATCTTAATTGTAAATTAAGTAAATCCCCATTTCAATCTCTTGGTTTATATATTTTTCAACTTTCTGGTGTGTAAAGGTAGACTTCTATGCATCGCGGCCGATCGCAGTCGCACTGCACACGCTTGTAGCTGTCACGTGAGGGTGCAATCGACCGCAATGCGAAGTCTTCCTTCAGAGGAAACGCTAAGGTCGAGAGAATTGCAAAAATAGGTGTTTGTAAAATCTTTTGCTGTCGCGCTGTGCCCGAGCTACAACCGAGCGAGGGCGATAGAGACAACTGCAGCTCGGACCTCTGAAAAGTACACAATAACAACGTTTCGTAGTCCCCTGATTTCACCTCTAAAACCTAACCGATTTAACTACCGTTGTATGGAAATACGACCCTTATATTTCCTCTTAACACATTTTACAGTCTAGTTACCAGACAAAATAGGCGTACCGAGGGGGTGGGAGGAAGCAATTGTTTGTGACCCCACATATGTTACATGGACTTTTGATGTGTTAAGATTTGTTGCTAACAACGAACTCTGTTTCAGTTCCGCGTGGACAAAGTGACGGAGGATTGGAGTGGCAGCGTATCGCTCGGCGCTGTGGGCACGCTGCCGCACGATACTCTGCCGTCGATGGCCATCAACCTGGACCCCCCCGCCTGGGTCGTGTCCGGGGACATGATCCAGGACAACGGCGTGATGGTACGTGTTGGGGTGATTTGTTTGCGCGTTCGTGTGTGTGTGTAGTGACAGATTTTTCAAAATGCATCTGACATTTGATTATTTATATAAATTACACAGTTCATATCAAATGTTGTCCATATATTACAAAAATATAGAAATAGCTCGACAACTTTACGTGCCTTCCGAAATATGGTCCTCCATGCTCAAGAAATTTGTATGCTGCTTGTGGTCACCCATCTAAGTGCGGACAACGCCCGAGGTTGCTTAACTTGCGGCAGCACTAGCAATGTTGGAATGCAAAACGCTCGTTGGCCTACCAAGTTAACGAGCTCCTGTTGTAGCGCGATACAGAGTGACAGAGTAGTCGTAGTAATAGTAACTCGGTATTATACGAGAACACTCATGTGATACCACACACAATTGTCGTAAGAGGTGACTAAGGGAGATATAGGAAACAGAAAGGGAAGCAGCGTACATTGTGCAACGATAGCATGCTACGGTGACCAACTCGCTCGCCAGTGTATTAATAAGGATTTACCCATAGTGACTTTATAAGGATTTGCCCATAGCACTGAGAAATAATATACTACGTACAACACATAGTAACTTTGGGCAAATCCTTCTTTAATTGGGAGAGGTCTTTACTTCAGCAGTGGACTTATATAAGTATATAGAGACAAATCCCACACACTGAGCTAAGTTTTTAAAACTTGTGGTATGGGATGGGATATAAAATCAACGATACTATATTTTGTGATAAAAAAAATATATGTATAGATAATACCTAAGACCCAGAGAAATTTGGCCATTATCCAATTTAACAGAATTCTCAATTTTACAGTGTTGAGAGTCCACAAATTGTTTTCCACTTATTCAGAGATTGTTTATTGATGGTGCTGTGACCACTTTCGTTAGTTTAGGTCGTTATTGTAATAGAAGTATTTTTTGCTTTCAGTTTCTTAGTTCCCTAGCGTTGGCGTTCGAATCGTTGGCCGAGCAACAAGTGCTGTCTATCCACCTCCGCTTCAACGGGGACTTAGTGCTGGACATAGACGGCAATGTACTGGGCGTCATAGGCACCGTGCCCAGGGTCTATAGCCACGTCTTCCCACTGATTGACCTCTATGGCCGCGTGCAGCAGGTATTTATCTGTGGTCATTCCTTTCTCAATAAGAACTTAGTAACTGCACGCATGAAATGTCAGTGTCACTTGTTTTATGAAATGACTTCAATACTCATCATCGACTCGATTGACTGACTCGATCGATTGACTGTCTTCGTGGTCCAGTGGTCAAGTCGTTTGCCTTGTGATCCGAAGGTCTTGGGTTCAAATACCACTGGGAAGCATACTTTGTGAAAAGTTGTTTCCAGTCTGGTTAGGATATTGCAGGCTTGTATCCACCTGATTATCCGAAAAGAAAGATGATTCCGTGCTTCGGAAGGCACGTAAAGCTGTTGGTCCCGAACGCTATCTAGCGTTTGTACCTATCCTATATTTGGTTCTGGTCTACCCTTTGGGTTGCGGAGGTCAGACGGTAGTCGCTCTGTGTAAAAAAAAAACCAGTAACCTCATCGAATCATCATCAGGTCTCTTCAGTCTCTACTGCAGGAGCATGACCCTCTCTGTACTGCCAGAGCCATACTTTGCCAGGGCAGCCAGAGGATTCGGCCCACACTCGACGCTGACCAGAGGAGTTGGAGAGGTGTCATTGATGTTCGTAAGCTCTGTTTAGCTTGTGTTTCCTAAGGCGCCTTCTACGACATCCACGGGAAGATTTGGAGTGGTCCTATTCTAATCCTAATTTTTAAGAATGTTTTAACAATCATAGGCGTTTAATAAACTTTATAGACATCATTCAAATAGAGTTGTTATGTGGCAGGTATCGGTCCTTCTGCACCCGCATATCGTGGTCAGCGGCGCCTCTCTTGATCTTCCAATAATCGCCGAAAACCTGCGCGAGGAGTCTCTCGCCGAGCTCGAAGCTGAAGAAGAGCCCCCCATCGCCTCCCCCGAGCCCAACCCACCAAACTTGCACGTCAGACCACCCAAGGCCTACAGCCAAGAAAACCTCCTCGATGACGAGTCCACTCTAGTCCAGCCCGGAACAAGCACCATCCTCGACTCACCATCCCAAGCAGTTGTACCAATTTATACAGAACACAAACCCGAGGTTCGATGCCGAAAAGTTGTTCCACATCGTCTAACATTGCACCATAGTTTGATTTTACCCAACAACGGCAACTACCGAGACGTACTCGTAGTTCATGTCGATAACAATGACATGGTTAACCGTCGCATACAGAAAAGTCACTCTACTCATACCTTCCCAGTGCCGGACGAGAACATTCTAGAAGGCGAGATAAGGGAGGCTTTGCAGCATACACTGAGCCTTGGCTCTGAATTAGGCGGCGAAAACGGTACGCGTATGTACGAACAGTTCTTCGATACTAACATTCGCCACAACGATCGCTACCCCGAGGCGAACGATGTGGACAACTTGGACAACGAGATCATGGATGCATTGACGCTGGAGACGGGGAACTTGCCAGATCTGACTGAGGAGCAGTCTTCGTCTATCGACGAGTCTACTCGCCGCGATGACTTCTGGTCGGAGTCACTGTCAGCGGAGAATTTGAACTATTTGAATCGTATTTTGTGCTTGGATCAAGAAGGGGTAGAGGGGCAGAGCTTGGAGTCGGAGTGGGAGGCTTCGGGCGAGGGCTGCGAGCACCTGCATCTGGTGCTGAAGTACTGGAACTTCCTTGTGCTGCCATACCCGGAGTTGCGGCAGGCCGTCTCGTGGGGGCAGGTGCGCTGCTATTGCTCCAACTGCCAACCTGACGCGCAACCGCCTCTCGCTGGTAACTGTATTGTTTACCTTAAGCTTTATTCAAATCTATACTAATATTATAAAGCGGAAGAGTTTGTTTGTTTGTTTGTTTAAACGCGCTAATCTCAGGAACTAATGGACCGATTTGAAAAAAATTTTTTTTGTTGGTTAGTCCATTTATAGAGGAAGGCTTTAGGCTATATAACATTACGTTCCGACAACCACGCGAACGAAGTCGCGGGCACAGCTAGTAAATATATATTTTGATAAATGCAATATAAGATGTTTATGGGCAAATCATGTGCTTAACACTTTTTGTCGTTCGAGACAAGATTGAGCAAAAATGGTATTTAATTGTATAGGAATAAAATGTATCCGTTATGTAATTCAGGTAATAATGTATCTACGCGCCAAATTTCATTCTAATCCGTTCAGCCGCTTCAAAGCGGAACAAACATCTATACATCCATCGATCTCTACAGAATTTCGCAAATAATAGACCAAGCGAGTGAAGCCTCCGGTGCAGCTTCGGCAAAAATTCTTTAGTGTGTCCGAATACGGATGTCCATTTCGGGCTGTTCTCGCCTCGCAAGTCGCATTTCTTCACTGATTCTCATGAAATTTCGTGAACAGTTTCGATAATTATATAGATATATTTTTGTCGATTCAGTTTTTCGAAAGTATTCAAAGTGCCGGAAATATAAAAAAATAATAACTTAAAAAACTCAATTTTTCTTTGTACGAAGTTTTCAATTTACGATAACTCCATATTCATTTTAATTGTATGGTGTACAGAGCTTACACCTATATTATAACATTTATTCAGTTTAAGTAATAACATATTCGCGAGGTCTAAAGCTCACAGAGTCACTAGTTATCGCGCAACTCGTATAATAATCGACGATAAGACTCTCGTCGGCCGTCTCGATCCTCTGGCTCTCCGTGGGGATGTTGCATCCTTGTGCATTTTTTATCGCATCTATCATAGGAAATGCTCTGAAGAATTGTTCGACCTAATACCTGCTGCAAAATTTCACCACTACACCACAGGCGGGAAATTAAAATTTCATCCACCTCTTAGATAGTTGGCATTCAACCACCGTACGTTTTAAAAGGAACTTTCTGTCACGTACGACCGAACTGTGGAATCATTCAATTCATTGTTCGTTGGCCGCCCCATAACATAAAAAAAAATAGTCAAGCAGGATCTGATTTCGTTTATTTATGATAGTAAATGAGATGTATATTTGAAGGTTGGGTGCGCATAGAGCGCATCGACGGCGTCGGCGCGGCGCAGCGCGCGTTCTGGCACGTGGTGCGCTCCACGCTGGGCGCGAGCCAGGCGGCCGGCGCGGCGGCCGGGCCGGTGCGCCGGCCGCGCTCGCTCGCTCCGGCCCCCAGTACTTCGCCACCGCTCTTCGACGTGTGAGTAATTTTACCCGACTTCAGTCTCTCTTCGTCTATACAATGTGTTTGGTAACCGCTCCATAGTAAATTACATATAGATCTACCGCATAAAAATGTATGGAGCAGTAAATTTTTTTTCGCGATTTGGTAAATGTTGTTCGTAAAGATGACGACACATGTCCTTAAATTACCGCTAGTCGGTAACCAAACACATTGTATGAGAGCTATGCTCTTGTCGGTGGAGAATTGGGCAAAATCCTGGCTCAAAAAACAATCATTTGGTACTGTTAAAAGAATTTATCGTCATAAAATAATGTCACTTGTCAATGACAATGATCAATGGATCATATCCATTTTCAAAGTGATTGTAGATTTATTAATGCAGAAAAACTGATACTTATTAAGTGTCACTACTTGACTCCAAAAATCTATGACGTCATGGTTGAGGTCTTAATACAAATCCCATAGAAAATCCCCGAACGAGATACGAATACGCTATATAGTACAGTACCAATTTCCATTTGACCTACTAAATTTTTTATTGATATTTTGTTGCAGTTGGTTCGATGAAGAGGGCAAACCCCATCACACCGTGCTCGCCATAGAGATTGATGTCGAGTAAGTTTATAAAACTTAAGTTTCTATTCTTCTAGGTTATGTGTAATTGTGTATGGATGGTATACTTCCATTATTATACTATTAGATAATAGTGATTTTTAGGGTTCCGTACAAAAAATGAAAAAACGGAACCCTTATAGGATCACTTGTGCGTCTGTCTGTCCGTCCGTCCGTCTGTCACAGCCAATTTGCTCCGAATCTACTGGACCGAATCAGGTGAAATTTGGTAGAATGTTGTAATCCTATGACCCAAACACATATGTGCAAAGTAAATATTTTTTTTGAAAAAAGGGTAATTTTCGGAGGACAAATTAGAAAATTAAAAAAAAAAGTTTTGCAAACCTTACTGTGTCATATATCAAATGAAAGGGCTCGTTATGAGGATCTCAAATATATTTATTTTATTATTGTAAAATAAATATATTTGATTTTATTCATGAAAGAAGACGAAAATTGACCATCCTCCCCCTGATCTCCGAAACTACTGAGCCTAAAATTTTGAAAAAAATACAAAATATAGTTCATTGCTTTTAGATTATAGGAAAACCTATAAGAATTCAATCAATTGTACGGAACCCTCTCCACGCGAGTTTAACTCGCACTTGGCCGGTTTATTTTTTATTGAGCCAAAAATGCTCAATCGTGGTTTGGTAGTGGGTGTCTGTAGAAAATCCTTAAGATTTTTATGTAAATTTTTTTAAAGAATAAACTGTAGTAGTTTAATAACAGTGATTTTACAATAACACGCACAGTATTGCAAATTGTGAACCCATCTCGCCTTAAATATTATTCCGACTTTTCTAGTCGCGGTTTGTCATGTATCGGTGCGTATCGATGCTTTTATCCCGGATGTTGATGAGACGATGCAATGACGTTTGAAATAATATTGCAAATAGCGTTAAGTATTCATACGCCATGATTTGATGGGACAACTTACAATTTTACGAGTGATAAAATGGGAGGGATTGTGAATCCTGACTGTAAATGCAGATTCGTTCACAATGTGAAGGTTTGACGTGGATAGAACTAACGTGAATTAATGCGTTATATTGTGAACAGTACGATACAGTTCACAATTGATCGACAGTTTATAATCTCGCGCGATAATTTCTAAACTATCGGTGTTCACAATCATACGGTGACATATATATACATGACGGTAAAAAGGTTCTGTGCTATACTGCCCAGTTAAAATATTTTTAAGACAACTACAAAATATATTATTATTTATTTGCGCGAGATATCTAACTACAAATTTTCTTTTTAGGGGATCCGAGGCTGAAAATGACCGTTTGTTGGCTTTCCTGATATATTTGAAGTCGCACGTGGTTTTCGCCGAGGACAACCTGCCGAGCTTAGAAGAATGAGTTTACAGAACATATAAGAATTTACACACAACCGGGCCAGATGGTCTACTGCTAAATAAGAATGGCAACTGAATGTGCTACGCAAGTATTAATTGTATTTGGTGCTGCTATGGAGCTGTTTATGTAGGAATTTGGGGCGTTTTGTATCAGTTTTAAGATTAAATGGGGCAGTAGACTGTATAGTAAATGTTGTTTGTAAATAATGTTACAAGAAAAATGGTCGTCAAAAATAATGTTGTCATAACTAACAAATATTCAATATTTGACGTTATGTACAAATAGGCACGAGTATTTTTGATCTTTATTCAAAAATAGTTTCCAATCCGTGCAATTTTCCAGAACTGTAATTAAAATTGAACCTAAGCCTTGCCACATTTTTTGGAATACTCGAAAAGACGCGGGGTGACGTATTCATGTGAGGTTCTGTAAAATCAGTCAGCTATCCTATTATTATATGGTGATTATATGCCTGCTTAGGTTGTACGCCTTCGATTTTACCTACGGTAAAAGGGCACAAAAAGGTTGTCTAATCCTAATTATTATAGGATTTTAAATTATCAAACTGCAATTTCAAAATGATACTCATCTATACAGAATCGTGTATCGACACAAGACTTTGTTCGCAATGCTTAATAAGTCTTTACAATGCACTTTATTTTGTGATCTCAGATATTATATTACTATTGGTTGAGGTTTCGTTATATTTTTTTATTTATTTATGTGAGTGCGTTTTGTCATATCTGTTTATTGGAGAATTTGTATCTGTTATATTTATCGAATTATGTATAGAACAATGATGCAGACCATGTCATAGTGGGAAAATATACCATTTATTGAAATTAACAATTATGTTTATGCTGTAAGTGAGCTGAGTTGACGAGTAAAGAGGCACTCGTTCATAGTTACAGTAGTTTTGGAAGTGTCATATTGACATGCGCTTGCGAAGCCGCAGAGAGCTGGCGTGTATCTGTTTCGGACACATTTGTCTCACATGTTATATATAATGCACAATATTTAAAAAAAAGGGACACGCCGGGAGATTATATAGTTTAGAGCAGTTCTTATTCTGGCCTACTTACGCGGGTTTGAGACTATATATTTTGATCATTAGTAGCCGTCGATCTCTACTATTAAGTAGTGATTACAGGATCCAGAACAGTGAAGTTTTCTTTGAACACCAAAAAGTGTAATTTCACACTCTTCGGTCTTATAATGTTTAAATGAGTTACAAATAAAATATTAAAAAGAGCACTAACTATAAACTTAAAATCACAAAATACAAAATCTAAAGAAAACCTGTTTTGACGTTTTAAAACAAAAACACTTTTTATATTTTTGTTATTAGCAACCCATTGAAAAATCGAACGGACGGTCTTGGTAAATCGTCATAGATGGTTTTGGACAGCATTGGACAGAAAAGTGCTGTAATCATCGATAACTTCGTTACATTAGTATAAACATAGTTTGATGTCTGTATGCGAAATATGCGCATTAAATTTTTAATTGTTAAAACAAAAAACCAATTTTGCAGTATTATGTATTAGAATAAAACTGAACTATCTATTCCCAAAGTAGGATTGTAGTATAATGTTTATAAATTATAAAACCATATAAAACGTTTATTTTAAAGTTTTATAATTTTATAGATCGGTGTTTTGCCCTTTTCTGGGTTTTCGATGCAATTCCATCAGTTGCAAAAGTACCGAATACGAGTACCTACGTTCATAAACAACACGTTTCTTTTGTTCATAATATTTAATGATGATAACATTCGCCCATGAACTTGTTAATTGAACGCTGTTGATGAGATTTTATTGAGTCAATAATAAGAGTAGGTACGTAACCATTTGATGTTACGTGGCTAAAACAATTTGTATGTTAGTTAATAATATGTGTGATAAATGTGGTTTTACTTCTTCACGTTCCGCAACATCTCAAAATTGATCTATGTGGATCAGAAATATCTATGTGGATCCATTATTGAAAATCCCTGTACATACAGCCCGTTCAAATAGTCACATAACATTCATAAAAGGAAATTGTAATCGTTTGTAATGTTGTTCAATTAATTAAAAAATGTAGTCGCACTAGACCATGTGTTTATTTAAGTCAATAAAATTTTCGGCATTGGTCAAATGTACAATGAAAATAGATTTCACGCATACTTTTGGAACAAGTTCAGACAATTAAACTTCTTTGCTTAGACTTTACGAAAAATTACTTAAGCTGATTGTGTTTTTCATTGTTCTGTACGTACTTCTGCCTTCCTATTACATATGTTATCCTCTATCCTACTGGTTGACTGGAAGAAATCACTTCTGGGAATAGTCCACCAGCCTTTGTTATTATGTGTAATCAACGGTGATGTACAATTTATTTTAAAATAAATACTAAAATAAAAACTCCACACACTGTAAAATCTAAATCATTGTATTCCTTGAGGAATGTTATCAGCGTCAACTGAACTTGTTTCAAAAAAGGATTTGTTCCATTCATAGTGAATCAGTGTAATAGTAGCATGTTAAATATGTTGTACGGGTTCTACACCAGGGATTTTTTGATTAAATTGTATGCTATGATCATACGACTGCTTTTATTTCTTTTAACAGATTACCTCGAATTAATTGATATTATTTATATGAAGCAATGTTTCATTGTCTAATATTTATTCAAACTATTGTAATAACTTACTGATTATGTATTATTTACGAAACAAATAAATAAATGAACTCGAATAATTGTTTTGTTTTTAGATATTATGGTAGTTCAGGTTGAAAACCCGGTTCATCGTTAAATAATTAAAAAACTAGTTTTTTATTTCTTATATCATCTATCTATCTATAAGAGCTATGCTCTTGTCGGTGGAGTATGAATTCTCTTACATTTGTCTCTCTCATCTGCCAGTTGCTTTACTTCGCTGTACGACACAACGTTCGCTTTTCCCTTTATCTGTTTCATGTAGCTATGCCTCGGTCTTCCTGGTCCTTTTTGAAGTGACAACGTCTTATAATTCGATAGAGCCGGCTGCACGCACGAAAAAACATGACTCATGCGGCGTTACCTCGCTCTGAGGCGTTCCATGTAAGGCTTGAAGTGCAAGCGAGAGCGCGGAACGAGCGACAAAGAAGCACAATCGGCCTTTGCGTTCGGCAGCGTTCGACATCCGTCTCTCTCCTACTTGAGTGAGCGATGCGTCTGCGTGGACAGCTGCTATACTATAGTACATTTACATGTTTTGATCGAGTATCAAGTGCAGTGAAAAGTGAATGTGGTGTCAATTGTTTATAGCAACGATAATTACAGCGATAAAGGTAATGATTCTTTCGATATTAATTATATAGTTGTCACGTTCAACTATCGTCAGTAAACCGACTTTACAGACAACCAATTTTTTTCCCTTCTATCTTTCCTTCCATAATGGTCTTATATCATATCAAGAAGCAAATAAGTATTTTTTTTTCAAAAAGCAATTGGCAGCGGTGGGATTCGAACCCACGCCTCCAAAGAGACTGGTTTGGAGCTGCATTAAACCAGCGCCTTAGATCGCTCGGCCACTCATTTTGTGCCAGTATTAGTGGGCTTCAATAAAAAACATTATTTTGATAAAAAGGTTTTATATTGGTGTTATGATTTACAACAATACGATTGTATCCAAAAGTGTTATACTTAACTAGGTACTTACTCTAAAATTAAATTATCACTGTTCATGTTTAACATTCAGATAAATGACACTCGAGTTCTTTTGATCCAATTTTGATCATTTTGATTATGTGTGCTAAGATATATTTTGTTCGTGTTAATTCGAGAAAGTACTTATATTAAAGGCGGCTGTGGTATTGAATTTCGAGTGTCATTTCTCAAAAGTACCACTCGACAGGCAGAAGTAATAGTCTAATACAGTAATGAGTAACCAGACGACAGTGGCGATATGTTGAGTGATTTTCCAAATGCCTGGCTAGTCATTACTGTTTTGGCCTAGAATAAATATGAAAGACTTGTGACAATCCAACTCCTAACACGTAATTCTAACAGCACAGCACACTTAGTCGGGTAATTTAAATATCAAATATTTGATTAAACTGGGTATTTTGTTCTTCAATGTACATTTATACCTTCGAATTACTTACACAAATTCTCAAATTGACAACTCAACAGTTATTAATCCATATTTGCGTTGTAAATTCTACATGTAAGCAATTGTTTTTCAAACAAAATTAATTTAAACATTTCATAAAATAAATTAGCGCACCAAACTAGGTTAGTTCGTACTTACCACAGTTCATGTTGAACGATAAGGTCACTGTTAAGCATTTTGCTACTATTTGTATCGTGACATAAAAGGTCAAAGCTGATGTTGAGCAGAAGTAAAAACTATTCAAAACATTTATAAGCTTAAAACGTACTTATCTAATAGATACAATGTAATTGCATACCCGTCGTATAAAAATGTTATGTGCTCAGTCTGAAATCTCACCCGAAAGGTGTACCATCTTATCAGCGCAGGTCAGTCTGTCAGTTAACCGCTTAACCTATATCTTGCCTGCAAAGAATGCAGTGGCTTCGGGGAAATCACCAAGTCAGACGAGAGCCAAACAAGTTAACCCATATGCCGCCCGTGCTCCTCGAATTGCCTTCCCGTGCCCCCACATTCCTCAGGTGGGGTACGAGTTATGCTGCTTGTATAGAGTTGTTAATGTGTGGATAAGTACATGTAGCACATCCCTTCAACAATTGTTTCAATCGCAGCGTTTAAGTGTAAATTCAACCTATAAACACAATTTAGCTACTCTATTTACAAATTTAAACAACATCGAGACATTAGGCTATATCTAAACATTCAGCAGGACATTTACAGCACTAATAGTGCACGGCTCGCCAGGGTGGAACGATGCTTATAGAAGAGGCCAGATATGTATGAGTTTTGAGATTAAAATTGTGTTATGGCAAATTAGTTGGGTATGGTGGCTCTTGTTTAGGTGAGTAAGAGTGGCAATGAAGGAAGAGGTACTACCACACTTTGCACTTATTGGTAGGGTTCATGGGGGCTCCGACGGGGCACTTGAAGTCGGCGGCGAACTCTTCCATGTTGGAGAGAGGGCCGGTGACGCGGAAGCGGCCGGGCGCGTGGTAGCCCGTTGTGATGCGCAGCTTGATCGCCTCGTTACGATACACGGCGCACCAGGTATTAGCCGCGCTCAACCAAAACAGCTGCAACCAACCAAACGAATCATTGAATACGAGACGCGCTCAAATTGACTACCGAGAAACCAACGAAATTGGTTACGAGAACCGATTATCAAGTTATTAGCAATTTACAATGTTTTTAGTCAGTATATACCTATGTTTCTCTGTTTCCTACTGATTTATAAGCAAATAGCTGATTTGATTTGGTAAATTTGTTAAATAGACTTTATGTATAGTTAGATTATCCTATTTAGGTAATATCATTACTCTGTGGTAATATCGATTTGGAAAAAATGGTGGATGGACTAATTTATCATCGACACAACTGGTTTTCCCGCGATTATTTTTGGGTTCGTGAAGGCCTAAAATTAACTTTTTCTTTATTTTATCTATGCTTAGGTATTTGTTTACGATACATACATTGTATCCCGTCATCGGTGTCGTAAACAGATTACATATCATGTTGGTGGAAATTGTCATATATGATATAAAAGAATGACTTGCCTGTCTGGGCGTGTATTTCTCCAGGCCGGGCAGGCGCGCCTCCTCGCCGTGCCTCTGCGTCCACGCCTGGTAGGCGTAGTATGCCTCTTTGATGCCGCCGTTATCCGCTATGTTTTCTCCCTGGGTGTTCACGCCGTTCAACTGAAAAAAAGTAGGAAACATCAAAGAAACCATACTTATTGTATATAAATTAAAAACCGAGTCTACACCAGAGGCAGTCACAGAAAAAGTCTGGGATCACCGAACAAGTATAACTTATTCGTCGTGGAGTAGGTAATCGGAGAACATAGGTACAAAAAAATATAAAAAAATAATTTATTCCTACAAATTGAGAACCTTCTGCCCTTTTCTTTTTCCTCCTTTGCTTGTCTATGTTGATGATTTCTTTTTATTATTTTTTACCTATATTGTCGCACTCTTGGGCAAATCTCTCCCTTTTACGCCTGTTTGTCTGTTTAGAGTTATAAGCTTCTAGGTCATTGCACCAACGCTTTCCCTCAACTTCTGGGCGCCGTCCAACCTCGGGTATAATCAAGCAATTAGCACAATAGAGGCAGTATTTACGCTATGAAGTACATATTACCAAGTAGCTAACATACTTGATACGTACCTTCATACCGACTTCCTTTACTGTGTAGTTTGAGTATTGATCGATTATACACTTCGCCTTTTCCAAATACTTCTGTTTGGTCGACTCTTGCCACCACTCCACCAGATTTCCATTCTTGTCGAATTGCCGACCCTAGAAAACAATTAAATAATTTAAAATGATACCTAGTTTGAACTCGAAACAAAAGTCATCAATGTAACCCATATTGATGACTTATTTTCATAAGAAGTCTATAAATCAAAGACTCATTTACTTTCCAATAAAAAAACTGGGGAGCCTATAATTTCGAAAGTATGTACAATTAAAATTAACCTTATGTCATCGGAACAAGGGTTCGTTGTCGATTTGATAATAGTATGTAAGTTTGATCTTTGTCTTGTTTCTTGGTACCTAATAATAATCAGCACATTTGATAAATAAATAAAAAACTTACTTGATCATCAAAACCGTGTGTAATTTCGTGTCCAATAACGAAGCCGATGGCTCCGTAGTTCATGTATGCTGGCCGCTTGGCTGAGAAGAAGGCGCCCTGCAGGATTCCGGCAGGAAACTCTGCAAATGTAAAAAATATTAGAATGAAAATAAAATTCATATTTATTTTCCACCACAAAAAAACAAAAAAAAATAAATAAAAATTTACTGAATTGTCTGACATCAAACCTCTTTGAGGATGCAGTTATAGTACGACATCCTAAGTGCTTAATCATTCAGTGGTTAGATCGTTCCCTCAGGTCGTACCATCGTGATTATTAGCCAATTATTCCTAAACCCTCTTTTTTACTAGGAAATTACTAGGTACTGTGAGTGCGTTACCTTACTTCGAAAAGTGTATCAGGGAACACGTCCCCGTAAGTTTTGATAATACTGTCTATTGGTCGGTGTTTAGGAGAATTAACCGGTTCCGTGAAAATTATTAGTGTCTAGACTCTTGTGGGAAATCGCATTTGTGTATTGCACGAATGTAAGTTATGTATAGGTATGTATGTGAACTTACGGATGCTGTTCTCGATGGAAGAGTAGAAAGCATTGACGATGGCGGGTCTGCCGTGGGTGATCCAGTCGGTCTTGTTGACGGGCTCTCGTAGCTTGCTGAACAAGTACTCGGTGCCAAACAGCGTTAGGTTCAACACGGACTCCATCAGTTTGTCCGATGACATATCCAGCTGGAGGGGCGAAACGATTTTTTAAACTAATGTGCGCGGCGAGTCGATGTTCGCTAATAAAATAATTTGTAGTGGCAGATGACCTGACAAGAATATAAATACCAGAATACAGGCCGTTACCATTCAGACATTTTGGAAATCTTTGGGAAAGTGTAGGTATTTTTTTTTTGAGAATAATTTTAATGCTCTGGATACAAGTCCTTTATAGTTTTGTTCTTTCTTTATTCCTAACAAGTTACAATCAAACAAAACCCCAACCGAACCCCATGACTTTCCGCCAAAAACCAGTGTAGGTACCTATAGCTACGAGGGGCATGCCGAAAGTAATTAGATACTCTTTACTCAATAATTTGATACTGGAAAGTTATAACCTATCGTAAAAACTAGCGAGGTAGGTATATGTGGAAAAGAGTGGTCAGAGGTGGTGGTTTAACTGCATGGAAAAGTGTGTAGGTACATGTTCAGAATGAATACTTCAAAAAGATAGATTAGTAATAAATAATAAATACCTACTAGTATTTTTTAAAATAACTATGTAATGTAAAACAACAACAAAAAAAAAACTATGTAACTAAGTAAATAACCAATCCCCTCGATCTTCTCTTGGGTTGGCCCACAGGGTAAGACTACTTACATTATCATAGAATTGTGTAAGTTTGTCGTCGTCCAGCATCTCGTTGGGATAGGCTATGTGTGAGGCCATGGCGTCAGCCTTGTCCAGAGCGGCGCGCCGGGTCAAGTCGTCCATCCAGTCCACTTCGGTCAGAGTCTTGCGGAACTGTTGTCTGTAAACAAAACCAACCTGATAATAACCAATTAAAATAAAAAAACAATCATAGAAATCGGTTCTAAATTTGACAAAAGTATCGATGAACAAGCATGAAAAAAAAAAACAAACAGCCGAACATAGGAATTCCTGTTTTGAGGTGGGTTAATTAAAATTTAACAAAAGTATCGATGAAAAAGCATGAAAAAAAACAAACAGCCGAACATAGGAATTCCTATGTTTTGAGGTGGGTTAAATTTGTTTTATAGTACATTACGATATAGTTAAGTGCGTTATGGTGGTTATAACATACGAGGCGGAATTTCAGCCAGAGCCGAAGGTGAGGGCGTAATAGAGTCGAGTGTGTTTAAGGCGACGTGGGTTCACAATTTGCAATACTGTGCGTGTTTTTGAAAAATCACTGTTATTAATCTACTAAAGTTTATTCCTCGAAAAATTTACATAAAAATCTTAAGGATTTTCTACAGACACACACAATAGCCAAAACACGATTGTGCATTTTTGGCTGGATAGAAAAAAATCACAAACATACCTCTAAATTTGCCTTTATAATACGTATTACTATTTTATGCAATCACCTTTTTATATGAAAATTATACCAAAAAATGTATTATCTAAACATCTATCCGTTTTGGCTACAAAAAAAAAATTATAAATGTAATACAAAAAATAATAATAAATAAAACACAGTGAAATATTCGTCGAGAGCGAAGAAAGGGTCGGAGCCGGGCTCGACGATATTTAGCAGTGTTTTATTTATAGTTTTTTTGTATTATATTAATATTTTTTCTGTAGCCAAAACGGACAGATATTTAAATAATACATTTTTTGGTATAATTTTCGTATAAAAAGGTGATTGTATAAAATAGTAAGACGTATTATAAAGGCAAATTTAGAGGTATGTTTGTGATTTTTTCTATCGAGCCAAAAATGCTTAATCGTGTTTTGGCTATTGTAGGTGCCTGTAGAAAATCCTTAAGATTATTATGTAAATTTTTTGAGGAATAAACTGTAGTAAGTAGTTTAATAACAGTGATTTTTCAAAAATACGCACAGTTTTGCAAATTGTGAACCCACCAATATATCGTACGTACTAATATGTATTCCGTGATCGTACGAAGGTTTTCAACATACTCGCGAGGAAAAATACCTAATAAACAGATTTTTTAATTTTAACTAAACTCAACCATAAAACTGTGATGCACAATGTTGCTTTCCCACCATTTTACTTTTTAAAATCAGCGCGGCGCGCTGACTACTGGCTGGCGCCGCGCGGCGGACCAGTTAACATTTGAAAAATAAAAACAATTTGGAGCATATAAAAATAGCAAATTGTGCGGTTATATGTAGAATATACCTTCACTTCTTTGCGTTTATATTAACACACGCGTGTTTTATAAACTTCTTTATCTAAAACTGGGGATATTAGATCCACTTTACGAGCAAGTATGTTGGAAAATATTATTACCTACTTATAATTTTACAATGCTCGGAATTAGTGACGAATAATTTGCTACAAGTGGGATTCGAATCCACGATCTCTCACGTAGGTAGCTAAATATTTTTGGAGAGTGCTCATTTGGAATTGTTCCGTACTCACTCCCTACGTTTAAAATTCTTTACTTATCCCAATAAATTTCATTCATTCCGTTGCTCAACCAAACAATTAGAATTAAGTGTACAACGATTTATTAATATTTTAGCTTAACCCTTTCTCTATCTCTAGTTACGTTTGATTCAACCGAACAAGTTACATGCGATATAGAATTAAGGAAAATAGTGTCCTATTGTCATTTACTGACTTATTCTTCTTCTTCGTCTAAGCGCGTTCCCGGTTGCATTATCAGCTGAGCTGCTTCGGAGCCCAGGTTGCGCTTTGACGCTTTTTCTTCTCCAAATAGTATAACATGCATGTCAATGGTCACCCAATGATGCCAAAGACCTTGCAAAATGGAGAAGAAATAGCCGGAACAGTTTAAATGATTTGGCTATAGTTTTACGACCGGCCGCCTGCATAACGTCAACCCTCTTTGGGAATGTATTTGTGCTAAAAGTTTTACAACCGGCCGCCGCCCGACGTTAACCCTCCTTGGGAATGCAATTGTAGCATAAGATGTTTGTGCTTAGACCTTTAGTTGCCTCTTAGGACATCCACAGGAAGAGATGGAGTGGTCCTATTCTAACCCGGAACCACACGGGTATTACTGATTTATTGACCATCATACTTACTATAGACTATATTAATAACTACTTATTAAAATAAAGGGTACCAGCGGGCCCTTAAAACATAACTTAATCACAAGCTGTTTATCACAAGGGAGCTCAGACCGCTAGATTATTCATACCTCATTCCAAATAACTCGTACATGCATACCTGATGTCGTTCACCATCTCCAGAGCGTTGGCCTTCGACTTCTCGTTGAAGAATTTTCTGATGTAAAGGGCACCCACAGCGATTGACATACTGTAATTTTAAAAAAATATATATATTTTCGACAATAATAGCACAGAATAGGTACTAGTACTCACGTACTAAAGTTCTCCGAAATTCTCAAATAAATATGTGGACGAAAACGCTGATAAGGCCACCGCTCGCTGCGCTTCTGAATTCGTCTAAATTCGTCTCCAGGGTGCGTATACAATATAGCGCAATGCGTATGTGTAGATAGAAAATATAGATTCGGGTGTTCAATCAAAAATTCCCAAGGTCGAAGACTGCAGTCTTATGATATGATAATAGTTGATTATACTCCAAGGGTGATGAAAGAAGAAATAATTATAGCCTAGGTAAATAAGGCTCTTCATCATCGTCCGAGGTGTTTATACAATTTTACGTTTACCCTGTTCTTTCCCCTTGTTTACGCCTGGAAGTTCGGAGATACTTAAGAGTCCCCTTACCCGAGACTTTTCCATACAAACGTAGTCTAAGCTTCAATTTTAAATTGACCAGTCAGATTTCGTTTTGAATCGTAGAATCACGGCAGATGTACCTAATAAGTTTATTCCTAGCCTGCTCGTCTGGTCTAGCCTGGTCCTACTACTGGGGAAAGGCCTAACCTCCCTTTTTCTATTGATATCTTTCCAGAGACAAAACAAAATTGGCACCTTCATACGAAAGTCTGCCTGGGCAATTTTTATGTGAAAGTCGTTTTGTTTTTTGGTTTTTTGACTGTACCTAGTATACTAGAATAGAATCGAATTAGAATAGAACCACGCGATATATCCTGTGGTTCGATTTATTAATTTACGCATAGGTCTACGTCAATTACACGTTGTATAATATGCAGGGTAGGATCGTCATCATACTTCAACAATCCCGTAAAAAATGTCTACTTAGCTAAACACTTTTGTAGGAAAGTCTTGGGGGTTTCCAGATTTTAATAAGCGAGGCGAGATAGTATACCTGCCGCTGGTGGTATCGGCGCACTCCTTCCACCTGCTCTCCCGCTCCGTCTTGCCGGAGAGGGCCGTGATGTACTGCAGCTGACGCCTCCTCAGGCTCTCCGTCAGGTAGCTCACCGAGGCTCCGGCCACGCGCCACATTACGTAGTTCGCTTGTACTCGACGAGGCGTCACTTCAAGCAGAGTCTACATAATCAAATACTTCATGTTAACACTCTTCTATTCAATTAAAGGCTAACAACTATGTTTGTGAATCTCACTATTTTTTTATTTTTTTTTATTAACCTTTGAAATCTCACTATATTAAGGAAAAATTCTGGTACCTATATTATATTCATCTATAAATAATTGTCCTTTCATTTCAGGTCTACAAACTTACTTGTCTAACTTTACTTCACTAAAGTAAGCTAAGTCTCTTATCAAGAAAACCTCAACAAATACATAATGAACAGCCAAAATTAGAAACGTTTGATTTTCTAATAATGTGTAAATTCAGATAAAGTTGCTGAGTCTAATATAAATATTTGAAAATCCACGAAAGACTAACGAAAAATAAATATGAACGGCAAAATTACCTTTTATGTACCATTCACGTTTATTATAAATAGGAAATCGTATCAATGCTATTGAACGAACATAATATCATTCGTGGAATTGGCTTGAGATCAGAGGCGTACTAGGCACGTGCCTAGGGGTGCGAGGCAAAAAGGGACGTGCAGAATTTTTAAAACGATAGTATAAAACTACTAGCTATGCAGAAACCTTCACAACCTTAGATCATTTAATGATTTAAATCTACCACACATGTAGTACCGCTAACTATAGTCATCAATGTTTACTAATAACTAGTCTACTTAATTAAAATTTATAACATGGCCGCTAGAGGGGCGCCCATGATGTGCTTGCCTAGGGCGCTCTCGACATTTGATCCGCCTTTGCTTGAAATTAAATTTTCTCCATGTATACCTTGGATATACTTATTGCAGATAAAGGCGCGTTTTCAAGACATAATCTGATGGTGTAGAGAGTGATAGGCTTGCGTTTTTTTCCGTTATTAATGATCCTGTTTTGTCTTTTCCCCGTCGCACGGTCCTCAGCATCTTTTTAAGACCATGGTGTGATGAGAACTGCTTACTGGTGAGAGACTTTGACAATACGCATCTAACGACGGCGACATGCGTTTTCGCATTAATTGTTCACTTGTACCTAACTCTCAAGTTTTTGTGGCATCTCGTAATTCGTATCAAAAATAAAATGCCATTGCTCGCCTTGCAGCGAGACTTTAGACCTAAGAGAAACAGCTTTAGACAGCGGATACGAGTAGTCATTCAGTAATAAACGTCACAACACACATAGCGCCCTAATATATTTGAGGGAAAACTATAAAGTTCAAACCTCGAGATCGGAGATGTATTTTGGCACGGACACTATGGCGATCTCGTCGAGGCCGATGTTGACGTGGGGCGCCAGCAGCCGGTTGATGTACGTCAGCCATGGAATCCTACGACATGGAAAGGTCAGTTTACAAAAAAACTCGGTAACTTAAAAATGTATCGGATAAATGAATAAATAGATAAAGCTATTTCTAGTCTAACTTGTGTTATGGAATACTAACTCAACGATACTATTTTATGATAAATACTCGTACATATAAAAATAAACATTCACACAAGACCCAAGACAATTTAAAAAAGGCCATTTCCCAACTTGTCCTGGTTGGGATACCAGAACCTCCGAGTGGCGAACTAGCGTCTTTACCAATACGCCACAGAGGTATCGACGTTGAATTTAGCCTATGTAAGTGTTGCCTTACGAGTACATAAGAATATATTCTTTTCCATAACGCAATTTTTTACAGCAGCTAGGTTAGGTAGGTACCTATACAATATACATCGTGGAAGGGACATACCCGTAATAAATCAAACCACGGGCTATACTAGATCACTAAAGTATAATGAAGTCAAAATACCTAACAGTCAACAAACAAAAAAAAAAGTCGACATTCCCATACAAATCGCCCGGGCGGCGGCCGCACACTTTTGTATGGAAATGCCGAACTTTTTTTTGTTCTTTGGCTGTTATTTTAATTTCATTATACTTTAGTGATCTAGTATAGCCCATGGTTCAATTTATTACGGGTATGTCCCTTCGACTTTATGTATATAAGTATTCCCCAGAAAAGATATAGGTAGGTACGTTCTTAGCTACTTACCTATATAATTCAACAACGTGTATACCTACTAAAGTTGAAATTACATTATACATAACACTAATTCTCATATACTTACTACCGTCATAGCTATTTAACCAAATTGATGGCAATTTTGCCACTATCATGGCTGTAGACACTTGTCTAAATTTAGTCTAAACAGCAGGGTAAATTTGTCTCAACACACTTGTGTTGAGACAAATTTACCCTGCTGTTCACTGTAGGTAGGTACATAAGTAAACAAGTTAGCGACATTTCCATGTCTAATTAGGTATTTAAATTTATAATAATAATATATTGGTATCACATGGATAGATACCTACATACCTAGATACTTAGTAAAGAAGACTTAAGCTAGTATTTGGAACTTACTTAGGAAATTTCTGTTGCATTTGAGCAATAGACATCGGATTGTATAGGCTTGTGGCATTACGACGCTTCTCTAATGGCAAGGATATCTAAAAGAAACAAAATAAATTGAGTGTTAAATATGTATTTTAAAACTACAAAAAGAATCGTCTAGCAGCTAACATCATGTCTATACGACATTACTACTTACAGCCCCTCGAAATCGACTCATTTTTGTACTAAACTTAACATTGGTCAAGTAGGTATCTGTCTTTCAGCTTGATGGAAATTTCGATAAATTAATTGACTATTTGCAAAAAGTCCAATTTTCTTTATGTTTCGTAACTTACTTTTCCTTCCAAACCATTCTACAAGCCAACGCAACTATCACTCGTCCTAGGCAGTGCATACTCCGCCTTATGGATAATCCGGCTCTGCACCTTTGCGATTCTTACACGCCAGATGTGGATATAGGAGATAACTAAATATGTTGAAAATGCACTCTGCAACACATATCTATCATGTAAAATAGAATTCCCACTTACTCACAAAAATGTTATAGTTACAAAATGCAAAGCACGCATTTTGTATACTTTATAAAAACTTCTGGGTTTTCCAGCGAATGAACTATGGTGATGAGGACATGTATGTGACTGTCAACGCAATATTGATTGCTCATCGCGCATAATTGAGAGGCGCCGGCGATCCCCTAAGTCGTTTGATATCTCAACGTAGAATGTAGGTCAAATGTGACAAATATCATATCAGGCCTTGAAACCACATTTTGCTGGACTGTTCAGGTCATTAATAGCGTATTCATGGCTCTTTCTGTGATTTGTGTTTTACATAAAAGTCAACATAGGTCGTAAAACACTTTTTTCTAGCACCATAAAGTTGTTGATTTAATGGGGCTCCACTAGGTGAATTCGTTCTAGGGGAACTTTTAAATATTGCGCTTTAAGGGTTTTCATTGAACCAGAATCTAAAGTAGCTAATCAGAATATAAACTTTCAGTTAAAGGATTCTTTAAAAAAAGTACCTGTCTGTTGTAACAAACCTAGGTATGCGTTAAAGTCCAAAACATGCGGTACTTACGTTAGCAAGTTTGATTTCAAATTCCAGAGACTCCTTGAGTTCTTTCTCAGCTCTGAGACGGTCAGCGCCCATGAGAACTGCAATGTCCACCATGTACTGATAGTAGGCCTGGACCAACTTGTCGGAGAAGCCTCGGTTCAGGTACTCACGGCTCAGGCCCAGAGAGGCTTGATCCAGCTGTTAAAAAGTTAGTTTTCGATAGTTTTCTTCAGTGTGTTTACTAATAAATAAGTTCGCAAAAGCAAAAGAAACAAAAAATTCGCAGAGCGATACTTCGCATTACACAAAAATAAACTTTTATTGTTTAAATTCAAAGAAAGGGTCGGCCGACCTAACTATCACTAGCATATCTTACATCGATGATTCGTTTGGTGGAGTTCTTCACGTCGACACTGATGGAGAAGTCTAAGAAGTAGTCGACCGAGTACCCGGCGGCACGGAACTTGTACACGGACTGTTCCCAGGAGAAGGTCTGTTCGTCCCACTGGTCGGCGTCCAGCACTGGCCAGCCCCCAAGACGGCGCAGCATGTCTAAAAGAGGTTGGACTCCACGCGCTTCGATAGCAGCTGAGAACAAGATTTTAGTTATGGCACAGCTTGTTATGAGAGACCTAGATTTTTATATTATATGTGATGGAGTAAATAAGGAAGGAAGTGTAAGCACTACTGACATGATCATCGCTCTTGATTCTTTCAAAAAGAAAAGAATCAATCAATATTTTGTTTGCAACTTATCTGAAATAAAGTGATGATTAGATGCATGCATCAGTTGAAGCACTTTACGTAAATATAGAGACTACCACAATCAGAACATTCATGGGTAAAATAATGCCCTGTAACAAGTATGAACGCGTAGGTTATAGGTATTTATGTATAAAAGGAAAAGTAATGTTTTCAACGTTTACAAAAGAAAACCAACTGATGCAGTAATTATTAGGTAAGTCACTATTGTACCAGAGCACTAGCTTACGCTTTTGTGTAGAAATGGCTGTAAAAAGTCTTTCAGTATTATGTCCCTCAATCATTACTTCAGGTCACACGAAGTTTTTAACTTGTGATTGGATTCACTGTTTGCAATATAATGTCAATAGAGCGATACCGTTATGTCGGGTGCCGGTGCCGGCAGAAGGCTCGCTTTCAGAGTCCGTTCATCCATTACTTACGTCACATGTTGCAACACAACGGAAGTAACATTTAGTTCACTTTCACCTACATTTATCGCTACAACTGGTTTAGGTTACAGCAGTAAAATTTGTTTTGTAATTAGACGTAATCTACATTAGGTAAGGATATAAGTAATATAAACACCACCCAGTGAAGGAAAATGGCTTTGTTGATTGCATGAGATGGTAAAGTAGGCCCTAGTATGTTATCAGTAGATACTACTAAAGCCAAGTTTGTGCGCTTCTATCCACGCAATGACTATAGGAAGCTCAAGAAGTTCACATAATACTAATATCATACTGGCATCGTACTCCCTGACTTATTTTTATGATTCATAATATCAGAAACTACTTTATGTACCCAACATCTAATTAATTTAGTTAGAGTTTAATTCTACATCTTCTTCTTTATGTTCATGTAATAACGTTGAATTTCTTTTCACAATATTTTCTGTGGGTATTGTTTCTTCAGGAGGAACACTGTTGTCTTGGAGCTTGAGGTCATAATGTAACAACTACTTAATTAAATGTTTACGTCCTATTGTGTTTGCGCGAGTAGCGTGTCGCGTAGACCATAATACACAGTTAGATAGCGTTTATTAGATGAGGCAACGTAAAGTCGATGATACCGGAATGTATAGGTACCTACTCAAAAAGTGATTGCTTCAATGCCAACATTTAATAGACTAAAGTCCCTTTTTCTTTATTCCTCAACATACCTACCATGTGTTTCCTAACTAGTGGTATGATATAATAAATATATAAATTTCTAAGTGCCCATTACGTTTGCTGCGTTGCCTCTCTGAATAGCAATGGCTATCTTTTGGACCAGGTACCATCCTGAACGTTCGTCACAACCGCGGTCCCGTAAACGGCGCCCTGTCTCACGGGTAAAGCCTTTGGCTTCAGGACACCATGGGCCAGCTGTTTCTATAGCGACCGGAACAGTCATTACTATGGTTATAACTAATAAATTATTTACTTCGGTTCATGCAAGCCTGGTAGAGAGTTTTAGCGAGCGCGAAGGGCTTTGGTTCCGTAGGCTTGATAGGTTCGTCCAGCAGGGCGCGGATCTGCTCCTGCAACTGGTCCGTGATGATGGAGAACGTGTTCACCGAGGTCTTGTCGTCTGGAATGCGCGTGTTCTCCACAAATGAACCGCAAGCGAAGTCGTAGAAGTCATCGCAGGGGTCCACCTTGTCGTTCATGTTTTGGAGCAACTTTGATGCTACAACAAAAAAATCATATTTAGGCTGGACTTAAACTAAATGTCTTGTTTTTTTGTAAGTGTTAATGTTTTGTATTGATAAAATTCTCATTGATCATCAAAAACAAGCAATATTGATGTATTAAATCAGACATTGAATTTTAGTCAGTGTGAGTCAAGCCAAAGCCTTTTTCGTGCTGGCTTAAGGTTCTACTACGCTGTTGATTTTTTAAGAAAATCGACCCTTAATAAAGGGTCGATTCCTCTATTGGTTTGGTATCATTACTATTATAATCATACAAGGTATCTTTTAAAGGTTGACATTTTGATCCTGAAGCCTCAGAAATCTAAGTGGTTTAAATTTTGAAGTTTCATGAAAAGTGCTTCCAAACCAATAAAAATACATATAAAACCACGTAGCCAGATTGCAGAGGTCAAACAAACAGATTGCTCTTCTGTTGCGGTTATTGTTTTCCAATTGCTTTCTTGTTGGCGATACCAATCAAAATACTCGTAGCATCTACTCGTAATAGATAGTACTACAGAAAAGTAATGACGTGTGATCCTCGTTCTCAGCAATAGATGTATGCGGCAAGCACCCGGTTCGGGAGAATTTGAGAAGCGCTGGTCCTCTATGTTCTCACCTGTTACTCAATACTTATGTCTAGTATACATTATACGTACGGGCTTTATTTCTTTCCCGTACGCACATTTTCCCACAAAAAGAAAGAATATAATGTTAAACGGTATAATGGACGGATATTGCTTTCGGAATTGAATCGGAAAAAAATAACGCGTGTATAAATTTGTGTTAGATAAAAGTAGGTAAAACTTTACCTGTGTGAACACATCCAGCTGTATTGCATACTCTTATACTGTTCTGATCTGATCCCTTGGCGATGACCGCAGGTGGCATAGATGAGGAAAGCCGGAGTTCGCTAGTCTGTGGCAAGTCTAGAAGGTATGAAACACATGCTCGTGAATGCTTGATATAATGAAGTCACATCCACACGTGCGGTATGAGAATTGATAGTGTTAATAGCTAGCAATTGGATAGTTCACGTTTCACGAACAAAACTACTTGTGTGTGCATTATCAACCTTATGGCCGTGGCGATAAAAATATCAAGTTTGCGTTTTTGATGTATATTTTGTTAGAAGTAAACAATGACAAAATCAAGAAATACAAGTAATGAGTTATCTATACGCCATCAACCACGCGAACGAAGTCGCGGGCACAGCTAGTTATAAATATAGCTCCAAGCATTCTTGATATTATTATACCGATGTCAGCGTATATGTCAGGGAAAAAAGACCGTTGAGGAATAAATTCTTGAACTGCTAGAATTATCCTGAATGTAAAATAGTATTAGATCCTTTCTACGATTTCACTGATGTATAAAAATGTATTTTCGATACCGTATCAAATTATTCCATCAATTGTTTAACTGTATTATACCACGCAAATCTGGATACCCATTAACTCAAAGATAGGTAGGAAAATATTCGATAATTCGAAGAATACACATTTCTTAGAATTCAAAATGGTTCATAATAACACCTAAAGTTAAGGTTTCACGACGCGACAACCAAGAACTAAGAATAGCCAAGGCCGTTTAGGCTCTGTACACGAAGTAAGTATTGATTACGTGGAATATTTATCGTACAAATCTCCCGTGCGTGCAGTTACGTGCAATGCAATTTTCAATTTCGCAATTATCGAAACTATAAAACGGCATACAATTCAAACTTCTAGAGGCTATTTGATTCCTTCTATTGAAATCAATCAGTAATTTATTACTATTACTTACTCGTTTGTTAGTTCAAACGGAATTCAATACAAATTGGGTTTAGTTTTTTTAGCTTAAGTAGAACCTAGTAAAAAAATAATTTTTCATAGAAATTTTATTCAAATATTTTCATAGAAAACTAATTTAAAATAGTTAAAAGTTATGAAAACAATTTTTTATAGAAATACGTATTATATTAATATTATTTAGATTCTTTGTTTACAATACGAAGACCCGTGTCACTGCACTCTTCAATGAAGAATGCCAAGGTCTTCACACAGCTATCTCCAATATGAGCTAGCGATGAAGTTTACACATACCTGGACGATTATACCTTACTATCGATTTTATATACTATATGGTCAGGTGGGCCCAGGTGGGAAAAGAGGGTGAGGCTTACTTAGCACTGGGACACAACATATAGGCTAATTAAAAGACAAATACAGTACGGTACCGCCTTTTTGAAAATCCTTTTTCTCTAGTAGTGTAATAAATCAAGGCGGAGCTCGTTCGACATCGTTAGCGTCCGTGGGAGAAAAACTTAGCATCATTAGAAGCATCATTACATTGAATTATGCTCCTAGCTTTGCCTATGGTGCCTGCATATACTCACTGATTAAAAGGGTGCATTTAAGCTATTCGTCTACTTGTTACTATATATAAGGCCGGCCGCTCTATACTATTACTATAGATTCGCAAAGTAAAATATCCATAATTTAAGAAATGAACGATGAAGCATGAACTGAATTGAATGAATTTGATCAAAGCGAAAATATGATTGATCGGCCCTGCTCGGAAACCGCAATTTAAGCAAATCTTAATTGTACTGATTTTCCTCCAGTTACCGAAAGAATAGAATTTAAGTGTACACAATCACACAGTACTTTGTGTATATTTTGTTTCCTATTACTTGATCAAATATCGACAATGATGACGTTACAATGAGATGTTTATATATAAAGTTCGCGGACGGGTGTCAATGGAATCATCGCGGCCACTGCGCATGTTTAGATATTTTAAATTGTTTAAGGTGTTCAACTCTACTAAGTATATAAGTTATATTCACATATACAACTAAACGACAGGAATTTAACATTCTGGTTTCTGAGGGTCATTGATTGAGGTATACGAGTATAAAAAAAAACCAGTAGGTAGTTATAAACAGGACGATGATCTAAAAGATAAAAAACGCTAAGCATTATATTTGGAGACAATTGATTTTAAAATCAAATAGGTAACTGGGAAATTGAGAAAAGGAGAAAGCAAACGAGAAGTTCCTCAGGATTAACGTATCTACGTATTGTATTTAGGTAAGTATTTATCTTTCCATCATTCCGATTCATTTGTTTAGTGGCTTTTTGCACAATAGAGCAGGTCTTATCGTATTGCTGGTATATATGATTGCTTTGTTTTTTGAAGTACAAACAACCCATCAGAACACATATTATGTACGACACTCTCATTACAGTAAATAACCCTCCTTTTCGGACTCAACCCTCCTTTTCCCCGCCGCAGTCAGGTAAAAACACATCGAAGTTATGAAACTACTACTTAATACACTTGTACACAACTCTGGTCACCAGCATTTATAATTTAGAGTTTCAGTAGCGAAACTTTGCAGGTTCAAAATACATACGTGTATCACGTATAAACACAAGGTAAGTAAATATATAAATATACAAATTTATGTCACCCAGGGCGAATTTAAATGTTGTTGCTGTTATTGACCGCAATTCAATTTATGTGATCTTGGCCTCTTTGCTTTATTGTACGAAGTGAACTTATCAAAATGGTTACACGCTTGTTTCAAATTGTAACATGGAAATTGAGAAAATTGCACCTTTGTGCGGCACCCAGGCTTTGTAATCATTGCGTAATTTTTTTAGTCTGAGTAAATTATTTTATGAAACGTTCATAGTTTATGTTTCCAAATCAAGCTTACCAATTTTCAGTGAAAATTGACCTCTATGCCTGTGGCTATTGTCAATATATATTTAAAATAGGTGTTGGTCACAAGTGTGGCGCAGCGCGGCGGAGCGTGGCGCAGTAGTTTCGCCACACGACGTGACCAAACATTTTGTAATGTGGCTCGTAATATTGTGTTATGCATTTTCATCTCTTGCGATAACGACACTTTTTCTATTTCAGGTTTCATTTCAGGAAATTCGGCCCAGCCGTTCAACCGTGTGGTCTCCGCGCTGAAGTGTAAATTTCAATCACATCCCCTGGCGCTGTTACGTTCCGAAACGCACACGTTTTATAAAAGTTTTATAAAAAGGAAATCAATACGTGTATCATTTGACTTTAATGTAGAAGCTAAACATAAAATTCATTTGTAAGTAGTAGAGATCGAATTTTCGAATGCATATTTAGGTACCTAAAGTTGTGATGTTGGCTATTACAGAAAACACTTTTTTATATAAATATATAGGAACAAGCCGCCTCCATAATTTGTTAGCCAAAAATTAACTAACTAACGGTACTCGTAAATATGCATCCGATTATCTGATCTCTATTTATAAGCCAAATAGGTACCTACCACACAAAAATACTCTTTGGATGATACTCAAATTCAAAACAAACACATCAAACGATTCTGCGTTCGTTGAACTGTCTACCCTTTAGTCAGTTAGTAGTGGTCTGGTAAGTCAATCAATGAAAAAATAAATTGATACTTATTGAAATTCAATATTGTAATTTCCATGCGTTTGCCGAGTTTGACAAAAATCAATTACCTACGTTGCGAAAAAGTATTCGAGTGTGATGCAAAACATACGTAAGATAAAAAAGGTCTCTTTTTTTGAGTCCCTTAGTAGGACTACATTTGAAGATACCCAAATGTACATATACCTCTGTACTCTCTGCTGAGTAAATTATTAAAATATAATAATAACAGTACCTTCCTGTATTACGTGGTACCTACAAAAACAGATCAAATGACGTACTTATTTGACGAGGACCTACATTTTGCTATGAGTGTGAATAAACTAGATCTTTTCATAGTAGCACGTTGTAGTCGCACGAAAGGGCACGTTATCAGTTAGCACAGATTATAGAGAGCTAACACCATAACGGCATTGTGGACGTAAAATCAAAAGAAGCCCTTTATTATTATCAGCGGTTTGTGTCCCACTGCTGGGCAAAAGAAACCCTATGGTAGGTAAATATCATACGTAGGGTGTGATCTCACTTGGTCTATATTCTTAACTAGCTTTTGCCCGCGGCTTCGCTTGCGTTAAGAAGTATATTTTAAGCGAACGTCTTTATCATAGTAGCTCCAATCTTTAATTTCAGTTCAATCAGTCGAAAATCTAAGAAGATTTATACAAACTTTCATCACCTATTTTATCCCCTTAGGGGTGGAATTTATCAAAATCCTTTCTTAGGGGATGCCTACGTCATAGTAGCTTTATGCATGCAACGTCTTAGCCCGATCAGTTTAAAATTGACAAAGTTTCATACAAACTTTCATCCCCTATGTTATCCCCTTGGGGATAGAATTGATCAAAATCCTGTCTTAGCGGATGCCTACGTCATAACACTACCTGCATGCCAAATTTCAGCCCGATCCGTCCAGTGGTTTGGGCTGTGCGTTGATAGATCACTATGTCAGTCAGTCAGTCAGTCACCTTTGAGTTATATATATTTACTTGTAGATTAGATAGATAAACAGATCCGGCATTAAATACAACTCACCTAAAAGGAATGAATAAAAGCCATAATACACTTAAACACTTACCAATATTGCGTTCAAGTCTGATGTAAGTACGTATGTAAGTAGTAAGTATGTACTAAAAAAAATGTTTCCTGTTTCTCGCTTATTTTCGAATCATAGTGGAGAGCCAGCCTATAAACGCACAACATTCCTAGCGTTGTGGGCTACTCTAGATCGAGGCATTGCGTGGCCACGACCTCCTCGTAGACCGCATGGCATTCAATAGAGAATACAATGTTGTGCACCAACTACCTATAATATACAATGCCCGGTTCACTCTACAACCTATACTTAGGCAGTGTGGTTATCACAGAAGTAATCATGTTTTCACTTTTAAAAGCAGATTATTTTTTCTGCATTACCAATGATTCAAGGCAACAATAATTTTTCAACAAATCGTTTTATAAAACATAGTTTCCGTCACTTTTGCACAACATACAGAACTGTGTTCTAACTCCACTAAAAATGTTTGGACATGTAGGTATACACTTTTATCTATTTATTTAATATACCTCTATATTCAACACTGATTGAAAAATAAATGACCACGAAAAAGGACAACCTGCACTGTTAGAGGACCTAGCATCGTACATAAACACGTTACGAACAAAATTGAAATATGTAGAAGAATGGAGAGGAGGCCTTTGGCCAATTAAAATTAAAAGTAACGTGGTAAAACTTTTACTACGAAATACCCATGTTAAAAAGATTAATAAAACACACCTCCCACTTAAACAATTTCTTCGGCGTGAACGAGCGTAGGCGTAAGCCGTAGTAAATCTAACGCCGGAAATTTAGTGTAAACAAAAACCAAATCCAACAAGCAAATAGATCTAAAACCTTTTGTACATAAAGGAAAATCGAAAGGTAGAATAATTGAGAAAAGAATGTCTTAGCCTACATAAGTGACACTTAAACGTAATTATAATAATTAGGTAGGTGCGGTAAATGGCAGTGCCTGCACAGAAACATGATTTCGTCACGATTTTATAGTTGTCGCCTTACATCAAACTACTAGTAGGTAGGATGTGCGTGCCACCACTACTAATGATGTAATTTTAGAGTATTGTTATGAGTTATGAGAGCGTCTAACCAAATATAAAATAATAAATTATGCAAATACTGAAACTAGTTTTTTTTTTGTTTAGTTTAGGAAAAGTTTTTCAGTATCATGGACCAAATTTATTCAGTCCATGATACTGAAAAGCTAACATAAAGGAACATAATTATACGGAAATATAAAAAAAATTCAAATAGCATGGGAAGCCAAAAAATATTTTTCATATTTCAGTAATATGTTCTTCAGGGACGTTGTTCAGTATTGTAGACTGAATTCATCCCTAAAATTGTTTCAGTATATTTGGCTAGACCCTGTAATAGTTAATCACCGTACCGTATAGCGAGGAGGAAGTATGACACAGTATCGTACAAATTTAACTCCTGCCTCAATTCTTTATATCTATTTTAAATAACATTTTCTCATAAAAAAACTAATGTATGTGTGTATATGTTATGGTAAATTTGATAAATTGAAAATTATTAATAATTTCACAACATTATTAATAATAACCTCTTGTTTTGTTAAATGTTAATAATCAATAGAAATTAATTACTTTTAGTAGTAATTATTGATAATTCACTATACATATGGGTAAAAGTGATAAAATAAAATAAAACCCAAAGTTTTTTGTCCACCAGGTATTTATTTATAATACCACACAGTCTTACAATGTTTTTTCGACATCGAATTTCATTTCCCAGACAACTATTCCACGATTTTTATTGCTATAGGTTTGCCCTAAACTATTAAAACGGATAGAACTTTTCTAGCACTCGCCGGCCGCTACCACGGCACGCTCGCTACGCTCGCTCGGCTCGTGCGTGCCTTGGTCGCAGTTCAAACCTAACCTAACCTATAGGTTTGTGCTAACCTAGTAAAATGAATAGAACATTCCTAGCACGTGCACGTGTAGTCTGATGCTCGATTCAGTAATCGTCAAAAATTATTACATTTGTCGGTACTAACGTTAAATTATTAATAATCTCCGACAAATGTGATTAATTTATCACTTTTACCTCTATTTTCGGTAATTATTAATAATGATACACAATTATTAATAATTTTCAATTAATCCCTCTTACCGTAACATATACTCGTATACCAAGATTGATTATAATATCACGCTGCAGACTGTATGTTATCTTTATACTAGTCGTCGTCCAGTCAATTTGCAAAACATGGTATTATATTACTAAGTCAACGTATAACAATCATGGCTCTTTGTAAATTTTCCCAAGGAAATTATTGTTTTGTTAGGCATTGGAAGCATTGAAATGTACCTAATTGGCATTTCACATCTAATATTCATGCAATTAACTATAATTACAATCAAGCTAATGCAAGTGGCCAATGTTGCTGTCGACGTGTATATATGAGTGAGGAACAAAACAAAAATGTATAAGTAAGGTACAAAGAACTGGTTAATTTCGAAGACGTTACACAAATGTAGTGGAAAAAGCTGTTCGTAACATGGTATGGTAAGCATTACTCATGTTGGAAGCATGAAATAATGTCAATTTCCAAAAAAAGTCACTTGCCATGGATGTCTGTGTTCTTTTTGACCACCATGCTCGCCACAAAGGCGACAAGGAAGGCCAGGGCGAGGACGGTGGTCAGTCCGACCACCAGAATGAGTCTCTTCTCCAGCTTTGTCCGCTGCCCCCAGAACGAAGGTCTGGAACAAAATGTACAAATAAGGCAAGGAAAAACGAAACACCACCAACCAGTGTCAATGCAGAAGGAACATAGTACATTGCGTAAAGGTAATATTTTTAAGGCGAGGGTGCTACTTTGAAGCGAGGGTCTCCATGTAAATATGTAGCCCGAGGTAAAAAATTATGCGTACACCACGTAAAACGTTCTACTTTTCATTTACATCTATTAGAAAAAATTGTAAATATATAACCATGAAGAAAAATAGAACCAAAGAGCTTGGACCTTGTACCTAAAATATCTCTGAGTAGAACACTACTATACTAACCTTTTACTAACGCTCTTCTAATACATTTTTCAGTCATTAGAATAGTTTTATAACGTTGTCATTGTGCGTAATTCGTTATAACTTTATATAAACCTTACCATATTACAATTCGTTCTTATTCATCTTAACGCGTTAGTTGCGTCCTTAGCTGAGTTGCTTCGGAGCCCGGGGTGCGCTTTCTTACTTTTTCTTCTCCAAATATTATATGCATGTCAATGGTTCCCCATGGATGCCAAAGACCATGCGAAATAGAAGTAGCAGGAACAGTTTAAATGATTTAGCTATAGTTTTACGACCGGCTGCCTGCCTGACTTCAACTCTCTTTGGAGTTCATTGAAATTCTTTCTCCTTAACTAAATAAATGTACTCATAAATATTATATCAACTAAGTACTTCGTATTTCACATTTATTTAAGTATTGAATACGTTTTGTTGTTGTAAGAAGATTGCAAACAATAGTAGTGAGTTAAACATAAAAATATATTTATTTCAGTACAAAAACATGTACTTACATAAATGTTAATATCTAAACATTGGTTAAAATAAACTAAAATTAAAGATGATAAATAAACTTAAAACTAAATATAGTGTTATTTTTCACTATATTTAGTTTTGATTATTCATATTCTTCTTAGTAAGTACGTAAGCGACCTGTTAGATACTAAGAACCGTTTTTTTTTTACAAAGTAAGCTTATTTGCACAACAGGAAAATGTTGAGATATATTGTGGTTTCATTTCAGTGTCCAAAGCATAGAGGTAAAAATGTAGTAAGTGGTTATTCTTTGAGGGAGAAAATTGCCTCGAAATTTCAATTTGTTTGGTAACCCAATTTACTTGTAGCTGAAAATTTTCCCTGGTGTTAAATGTAAAAAAGTTGCGAGGGTGCCTCCTTAATCCTTTCTCAGGGGGTCTTAACAAAACTCTGTTATTTTGTAAGTAAAGAGGCTTAAAAATACTTACAAACAAACAACAAGTCAGTTGATTCCTTCTAAAACAATACTTAATTTGTGATTTTAGTATTAAGTATACAAATTGAAATAAAGGATACTCGTAATACGGATGGTAACCATTTTACTTTAGTAGCGGTTTTGAAAATAGCGGGTACTCCCGTGTAACAAAATTAATATCTACCTAATATTTAATTTCATAAGAAAAGTATCGTAATGTAGGTACTTACCAAGATATTTATAAATATATAGGTTTCAGTAAGTATACATATTTTTTATTGACATTTGAGAGGAGAAATAAGTATCGCAAGATGTCAAATGTTTTTGTGAACTACCAATCAACGGCAAACAATCGGTCTCATTATACACAATGGCTTTATAGAAAACTTGATTTCACGCTATGCCAGTGTAACACTGATGAGAGAGCCACGTGCATTGTCATTTATAATTGTGAACAGGATATGATCATTCATCGATATATATTCAGTGCTATTTCATACACGTAGAATGTGTGAAACAGGTATAATTTTTAATTTCCCATCACATTAAAATCAATTGATGAAAATAATATAAAAAAACTTTGGGTACCTATATTGCTGAATATGGATCTGGACTAAAAATATTTTTTCATTTCATCTACTCGAAAAACGATGATTTTATCCGTCACTGGTAATTCTCTAGACACTGAAAAGTAAAAAGTAAATTCCCTAGGCGTTAAAACACATTTGAAAACTGAACACGAATGTAAAATCAAAAATAATATTGGCAGTCAGCTAAAAAAAGAAGAATTTAGTTTTAAAATTATAAAATATAGGGAAGGGCTTCGTAATTTTTTTAAATTAGAATACTACACGTTTTACGTGGATGACTATAGGTCAAAATGTTTTGGTTCTCTTGCTTCAAAATAATAATTTATTAAAAACCAATAAAAACGCGCAATTGTTATCTTTGATTTAAATAGTAATTTTATTAAGGAACTACATATTAGGTTATTTTTACAACTATTTTAAATGTGACTAATTTCTTGATGAGGCCGATAGTAAATAAATATGAAGTTTACGTACAATATACATATTTAAATATACAAGAATAAACACATAAGGAAAAAGTAATGAAACGATTCTAATGATTGGAAAATGTATAAGATATGGTGGTCCTAGAAAAATATTTTCAAAGTACTTCTTCAGCAAAAACGCCACCAAATAAAGGTTAGTAACTCACTGTTAAACTCTGATTAGGTATATGTAGGTATTCTACTTTCGTTATAGGTATATATTTTCTTTTCCTCATAGATGGAGATAAAAAGAAGAATGTGTTACACGGTGTACGGTAATAGTTTTATCTCGGGCGATATACTTGAATCCCTCGCTTCACTCAGAATTCTACTGTAGAATCCCTCGCTACGCTCGTGATTCTATTGTGGCATCCTTCGTTTCGCTATGGATTCAAAGTAGCGCCCTCGAGTTAAAACTATTACCTTTACGCCTTGTAGCTTAATCTACTATTAGCTTATCATCAGGTAATATTTTTAAAAAGATATATTGTATACCTAAGTAGGTATTTTTCTTTTCACTGATTAGCAAATAATGGGGAAGATACAGTGCATTTATATTTTGCTTGACGTCACTATCTAGTATGATTTTCACTAGGCGGTGAAGTTAATCGCTCCCACTCCGAAACATCGATGCGCTGTATTTTTGTGAATTAATTACTTTAATAATTCGAATAATATGAGTCCATTATTCTTTGATAATCTAACTGACAGATTAAATAAAATAATATTTTTTGGATCCAGTCCACATCCCTATTATCTTTCTTTAATTGTGTAACATGGAAGCCGTCACAGGCATGGACAGGTTTTCAATATTTAATTTAGATACGTTCGAAAGAGGAAATTATGGACAGCGAAACTGCAACTTTCGTGAAAGACTGCTGGCGTGAATAAAAACATAATTATTAGTTTTGTTTCTTGAGCTCCGCTACATTTTCCGCCTTTCAAATGGTGGACTATTATGGAAATTGAACAGCCTCTGTTATAGGCGTCCTCTATTAACTCAATGTTTCTCCAGCAAATATTTTTCTCTGGCACGGTACCTTTTTCACATTTCTTCATCATTACCAATACGTATGTTTCTTTGTAACCGCAAGTATAATATGTAATTTTTGTGGTACCGAATAGCATTCACATGTACACTGACAGAATATACCTAATCATAATATATATAGGTATAGGAAATACCCCGTGTGGTTTCGGGTTAGAATAGGACCACTCCATCTCTTCCTGTGGATGTCGTAAGAGGCGACGAAAGGACTAAGCACAAACACCTCGTGCTACAATTGCATTTCCAAAGAGGGTTGACGTCAGGCAGGCTGCCGGTCGTAAAACTATAGCCAAATCATTTGAACTTTTCCGGCTATTTCTTCTCCATTTTGCAAGGTCTTTGGCATCCTTGGGTGACCACATGCATGTTATATTTGGAGAAGAAAAAGCGGGAAAGCGCACCCCGGGCTCCGAAGCAGCACAGCTGAGGATGCAACCGGGAACGCGCTTAAATGAAGAAGAAGATACAGGTATAGGGAATGACCTAATACATGAACGTGATACGTGGTGATACAATGAAATAAAAATTCACAAATCGTGTTAGTTAAATCATTGAAATCACCTATTTTATTTGGCAATAATAGAAAAATGTTCTTATTTCTTACCTACAAAGTCATAACATGAAATAACGACGAATCATAATCATAAAAAAATCTATTGTAATCGTAGACGACGATTAGATTGGCAATGATCGTGAATTATTGATAGAACGTCTAGCTGGGACTGAATTATTGTAAACAAGTGGTTATTAGGAAACTTTGGGAGTCGTCCAACAAAGCAGATAATATGACTATAAAACTAGTCGAAAAGGGTTCCGTCCTAAATATAAATAAATATATACTGATTTAAAAAATATTAAAAAATATATTTCAAATTATCTAAAAAGCTCTTTCATTTGATATATCACACGATATAGTGCTTTTAACGTACTTTTTTTTTAAATGTCTAATTTACCCACCAATTCAAAAATACCGATCTAAGAAATAATAAAGAAAATATATTTAAAAGTCTCATAAAAAGCTCTTTCATTTAATATGTCACACGACACGATATGGTTTGCAAAACTTTATCGGTCCAGTAGTGTCGTAGCAAATTGGCTGTGACTGTGACTGTGACAGACGGATATACAGACAAGTGAGTGGGAAGCCTAAAAAACTAAATAGAAATCAGATAATCTTCTCAAGTGAGGAGGAGAGATGACAAAAATGCGTGGGCGAGCGTAGTGCTAAGTACATTTCTATTTCAATATTGTAAAAAAAATTGCTATATAACTTTATAATATTTTATTTTAATCTCCGACCACTTTGGCTCTTTTACGAGTATAATATATGCCAATAAAAGAAATATACCCCATCCTTTCACGTAAACACACGTTATACCTATGTATCTTAGATGTTTGTTTTTGTGCAAAAGCGGGTCTGAAGTACCCAAATCCAATTGGTTTGAAATACACATGAGCCTACCTTATAGATTCACTTAGAAGGATAATCTAATTCGTCCGTTTGGACTTCGGGCAACATTTACACAGAACAAAGAAAGTTACTGTTAACTTTGTGCGCGAAGCGGACATACAAAATTATGCTGATACCGGAATGAAAACATATTGTATGTACCAGGTAACTACAAGAAAATAAACTAAATATAAATAAAATATGTTCCTTCAATATTGGCTAATTATAAAATTAATATGCGATCACGTCTTTACCCTTACAACAGGACAGAGTCTGCAGTCGGTCCACAAATAGAAGTCTTTCGATTTGCCGCCTTTAAATCAAACTACTTTTGCATCACAAGAAATTGTAAATTACCGTAACATTTTGACTTAATTAAAAGTGCATACCACATCTCAAAAAGGTTTGTTTAGTAGAAATTTGTTATTGTAAAATAAAAATTAAATTAAGTCCTAAACAACAGTTGTTGCAGTCGTGATTAAACTGAATTGATTTACGGAGGCGGTCGTGACCCTCGACGACGACGTGAGCGTGTCGACCCAGCAATTTATAGCATGCAAGCCTCTAGAGGACTTTAAATGATCGGGTGGCAACGGCAGGGTTTAGGTTTAGCTAAGATTTCAGGGCTTCAAATACCTTCATTTGCAAGTTTCACTTCATCTTATGATATCACGTGAATGATTCTATCATATATCCGACTCATATTGCGTTTTCTGTTATCGATAAACGCAGGCAATGTTATACCTTTTATAACGAACCTTTGTTTTTCAACTTTTAGTGTTAGCTTAGGCTATTGTTTTACTGCGACCTCTTTCATGATTTAATAAATAAAGCGGTCAAGTGCGAGTTAAACTCGCGTGAAGAAGGCTCCCGTACTTTGCATAGGTTTAAAAAACTATTTTCTGTAATTTTCAGAGATAAGGGGTTGGGATGTTCAATTTTTGCCTGTTTTCTTAAATAACTTCAAAAATGTTGAATTAAAAAATATTTCAAATTCTCAGAAAAAACTCTTTTATTTGATATGTCACACGATATAGTTCACAATAGCGTGAAGTGCGTAGGCGGATGGATAGACAAGTGTACCCTAACAAGTATTGTTGCCAAGAATTTGTGCAGAATTTTATTCTTATTTGTTTATGAATCAAAGGCAAATATTTTCTTTGTTTCTATATAATAAAATATTTTTATTTAGATATAAAAAAGTTCCCTGTCGCAGGTATTATTCAACTATAGTCAATAAACAACATCTCATTAAGTTGACGATGTAATCACACCCCATGGTTCAACTTACTCATTTCATTTATTTACAAAAAGGATTTAATTAAGAAATTATGTACCCAATTACGTACTAACAATCTTTGTACATAGTCTCATCAGTCATCACTGCAAATGTGCAAATACTGCTCAAAGCTAAAAAACATAAGTGATGATTTGTCCCTATATATCTATACTAATATTATAAAGCTGAAGAGTTTGTTTGTTTGTTTGTTTGTTTGTTTGTTTGTTTGTTTGTTTGTTTGTTTGTTTGTTTGTTTGTTTGTTTGTTTGTTTGAACGCGCTAATCTCCGAAACTACTGGTTCGAATTGAATAATTCTTTTTGTGTTGGATAGTCCAGTTATCGAGGAAGGCTATAGGCTATATAACATCACGCTACGACCAATAGGAGCAAAGATATAGTGGTAAATGTGTAAAAAACGGGAGAAATAATTTCATCTTTGAAGCCTTCCGTTGCGTGCGCCGTGAAAACGGTTCAAGATACACAAAAAATATGTATTAAAGAATAATAGCTCTTTTAATGATCTAAAAAACAGTCCGCGATAGTATATGTCTATCTTTTAAGATTAACTCACAAAAACCGTTTTTATGGTACCTAATTTGGTCGAAATAATTTGTTTAAGTTGTATCAACATAATAATATTAATCTTTATTCAAATAAATATGTTGTTGGTTAAGAGTACTATACATCTATACTAATATTATAAAGCGGAAGAGTTTGTTTGTTTGTTTAAACGCGCTAATCTCAGGAACTAATGGTCCGATTTGAAAAATTCTTTTTTTGTTGGGTAGTCCATTTATAGAGGAAGGCTTTAGGCTATATAACATTACGTTCCGACAACCACGCGAACGAAGTCGCAGGCACAGCTAGTTTATTTATAAGTATCTGAACATATACAAGTATATGACTATGAAGTTCTTTGTGTCCGTGCTTATACTAGTTGTAGGTGGATATGCAAATGTATTTGTACATAATGATTATTTTAATCACCTATATGCAGGTCTTAAGTCTGCGTGTGAGGCAGTGTAAAAGCAGTCAGTCAGTAGAGTATCCTTGGATAAACTAAGTAGAGTCAGCGTCGAGCACTGCAGTTCTACGAGTAACGTCGTAACATAAGTTAATGTTGTGAGTGCAAAGAAGATATTTGGATCATCTTTTTAATAAATATTATTTAAAGTACCCTTACGATAAAATTAATCATCGATAGGTATGCTACGAATAAGGATTAGGTATGTAACGAAATAATTATTTATTATAATAATAGGTATGTAAAATTTAAGGAGGTGGTAATCTTACCATGGAATTAATGAAACTTGTATTTAGAATAATATTTATTCTCAGGTGATCAATTTGGCATCTTGAGATGAAGTGATGGTTATGTGGCCACCACAAATTCAAAGGGCCACATTAAATGTTTTGACGAACTTGGATATTTTTTGATAGAAACAACTGAAATTTTAAATTTACTGCATTTAAAAATTAACGGCAAAAATCAAAATTATAATAGTCGCCTTCCGAAAGCAAAAAATAAAAATAAGAAATCATTACATTATAGTATATAATCAATACAGATTACATTTTACTAATACTAACCAATGTAAGTGGGCCGAATTACAAACATTTGGAATATTTAAGGTTTTAACAAACATACCAAAACTATTTATCAGAGGTTTAATTGCGTAATTACTCTTCAAATCCCGTAGAAGACAGTTCAATGAATACAAGTCCAAATAAATACAAAAGCAAAATCTCGGTATTTTTCGAAAAGTTTTACATTTAAAACACAATTCCTAGTTAATAAGTTTTGCCGGTGACGTGTTCGACTGTTTCGAATAACGAACGAACGTGACAGCCTCGGACGGATTTGTTGGGTACCAACTAAATTTGTGTTGTCGTGCGAGGATCCCGTTGCACCAAAAATATACCTACTACCTACTCGATAGCTATACTCATACTAATATCGAAGGGTGTTTTGGTGTTAACGTACCTGCACAGGTACTACAATTATGAAATAGGTTTTACAATTTGCATTTGATTTTATTAAATAGATTATAATTAAATATTGTATATAACGTGCAACAAAATATACTGAAACTATTTTAAGATTTAGTCCGTAAAATATGAAAAATATTTTTAGACTTTTCATACAGCCTCGGATCAGCTGATCGGTCAAGTAGTATGGGAGGCAATATAATATTTTTCATATTTTGATATGTGTTTCTTAGGGAAAGTTGTTCAGTAGCATGGACTGAACACACCCTTGAAATAGTTTTAGTATATTTTGTTAGACTCTGTATATGGACTATTGGACATATCACACTGATTGAGCTAGCCCTAACTACATTGGAGCTACTTGTGTTATGGGATACTCAACGATACTATATTTTATGATAGATACATATACAGAAAACGTCAATTTGAAAAAGGCCATTGTCCTACCTGCTCCGTCCGAATTGTTTTTTGGATTCCATGGAATTTTATATTCTAGTCAATTATAATGAAAGTTTTTTAGGTTCTCCGTATCCAAATATACTTATCAGAATGTTTAGAAATCAGATGACGAATCAATTTATCGTTCAAATAAGTGGCAATGTTCGTTCGTTCACAAAGACTTGTTCAGCAAAAAAGGTTTACGTCTATCTGTTTTATTTCCTTTAGTTTTTTATGACAAAGTTAGAGCGTTTACACAATACACACGCGCCACAGCGGTGGCCGTATGTAAGTACAAATGCATACAAAAGCCAAGTGCGTGGCACTATACTCTTACGCTCCGTCATTATTTCTCCTAAAAACAACATAAGCTATGAATACAAAATTCCTCATCGCGGTATAACAGTATCATTTGAGTTGAAAAACGACATAGTCAATTGATATAAATTCTCTCACTTTTGTAGCCGGTGACCAAAGTACAGACATGAACAGTAAGTAATAATACGAGTATACCTCTTCATTTATTTTCTTGACAGTGGTGAAATTTTAAATAAAATAAATTTTCTTTAACGGTTCGACAAGTATATATGAACTTAAATAAGGGGTTTGAAATTGTGATTCTAGAAATCATTATAGAAGGTTATACGACTGTAGAGGCGGATTCCCTGAAATTATTTTTTAAATAGTCACCTCTTTTAGGTGAATTTCGAGTAAACTTTGGAGAAATTTTAGAAGAAAAACTGGTTATTTCAAAAAATTATTAATATTTTCATAGAGTTTGTTCGGAATGCCTCTGCAGTGAAGTGAAGCTCTACCTTGTTTTGGACAGCGTATACTAATCCGTCCATAACCATCACGTATTGAGGGACAATTCTAATTTCTAATCCTAACTAATATTATAAATGCGAAAGTGAGTTTGTATATTTGTTTGTTTGTTACCTCTTCACGCTTTATCTACTGAACCAATCTTCTTAAAAATTCGCATACATATAGTTAGGAGTACTGAGAAGGACATAGGGTACCTTTCATCCCGGAAAAATGTAATGTTCCTTGGTATACGCGAGCGAAGCCGCGGGCAAAAGCTAGTAAATAATAAACTGTACATATAATTTTGTATGCAGTAGAAAAAAGTTATCTATAGATAAAAACGGTCTTATTTAACTTGCCCGGTTTGTGTCTTGTGTGGGTCAAATATAGTAATTGAAATTTTACCCTCTTCCCCTGAAAATAAATTGAAATAGGTAGTTAATGGTGCCGTTCTAAAAGAGACGATTTTTCAAAATCTAACTGGTAGTAGATATAGGGAATGAATTTAAATTTGAAGAAAGCAGTTTGAGTATATTGTAGGTGTAGATTGATTTGGCTGCAGCCGCCGGCTAGCAGGCAGTGCGCCCGAGTGGTTGCGCAACCTTTGCTATCGCACATCGGAAGGGATACAAGTATCTTTGGTCGCTAGACCGGTTCCACAGTTCATTGTCTCACCAGAGGTCGCCGAACTTTTTTGACCGTTTTAACTATCTAGGCTATTGTCAAGGTAAATTAAGGTGACTACTCGTACTCGTACACTCTTACTTTTGTTTACAAATAATGCAAAATTCCTCATCTGAATTTGCGGTCATGCACACAATGCTTGGAATGGATCCAGTGCTGCAACACAATGACCCACTATCGATCAAGTCGGAGACGAGAAACAATGAAAAATTTGAAAGCCGCGACCGCAGGAACCGGTAAGCAACGGAACTCGTCGCCGGGACACCACTAGCAGGACAATGTGTGGGGGCGACCGTTACCTGGATTTATGCGAGTTGAACGAACTTGGCAATAGTTTCATTGTCAACATGGGTATACCACTACTTGACCAGGTTATTTACTTATGTAAAAATATTGTCAACGCTTTTTTGTCCGGGTCTGTCTAAACGTTCAAGGCGAGAGCCTTGCACGACTGGTGTTCCGCACCGTAGGTCATTTGATTTTTTCCTGTATCATCGTCTAATTTCGTCGATTCGTTCATTATCCTTCGCTTCGATCATATATGATATATATGTATCGTATCTTTTTATAAATAATTATTTTATAACATTCTTAATCTAACTAACGTTTACAGAGTCTATTTTTGTTTTTATGAGTACTTACATAATCCATCAAACTTTAGAAAAAGTAATGTTTTTCAAATTCCTTTTTTCCGTTAATATTTTATCAGTGTCATAGACTGAACTTGCAGTAAAATGTGCGCATTTCAAAAAATATTCTGTGTACGTGGCTTCTTTGCCTACAGTTTGAGGAAAATGTTAAAAGCAAAAAACCACGGATAATAACCTTCGCTGGCTGTACGGAGCACTTCCAGCTTGTTTCTTTTTCTTTAATACGAGTATATTGAAAAAAATCACTTAGGAGCTAGCTTCTTTGTGCAGCCACGTAAAGTTATCCAAATCCATCGCTACCGCGTCCTAAAAACTCGTGTGGTTTAAAATTTTATACAAGGCATATTCCCATATGCCTTGTATAGAATTTAATTAGTTTACAATCAGAATGAAAATGGTAAACACGAAACAGTAATGAATCGTTATATTATAATCATTTAATTTTATAACAGTTCCATTTTCAGCAAACAGGCAACACTCCAAACAACAAAACAAGGGAAATGCAATAAAGTTTTCAATTCAATTGTATAGATAAAAGGTCGCCACGGAAGGTGCACACTTTTATTAACGACCACTCAACATTTTGCATATAGCCGGCGGTGGCTGCAATAAAATGATAGCCATACTCAGCGGTTTGTGGCAATGTTTTGGCACATTGACAGTTGGATACTTTATATTGATAAAACAATGGACAATGGACATCTATTAGGGAAACGTTTTGCTGATATTATTAAGTTATTATAAAATGTTAAAATTTTTAAAGTTTGTTACGCAAAAACGGCTAAACAATGTATTGGAATTAAATTTGGTATGTAAGTCTTCCCGTGGATGTCGTAGAAGGCGACCTAGGAAGCACAAGCTAAACAAAGCGTATAAACATCAATAAGACCTCTCCAACCCGTCTGGCCAGCGTGGAGAGTGTAGGCCAAATCCTCTGCCTGCTCTGTGACCAAGTATGACTCTGGTAGTACAGAGACGGTCGTGCTCCTGCAGTAGAGACTAAAAAGACCTGATCATTATTATAGCTTACTGTCAGTTTTAACACATCGAGTTTTTTTTTTTCAGAAAAAATAATAGTATCTAATATTTGAACTCATAATCAAATAAATAAAGCAGACATGTTTTTTAAAAGTTTATTTTAGAAAACCTGTCAGATTTGTGACGAAGCAATGTAGTGTTTAGTTTTCTTATAAGGTTTATTAACACGCCGGAACAACCTGAGGATCGTCAGTAGCCAAACTAAGAGGAGAAATGTTTACTTTAAAGCAAACTTAATGGCAAAAGAAATAGAGATGACAATCAGTTATTTTCTGTTTTGTTTATTGTCAAGGTCGTGAAGTAATATTTTAAACTTGGTAGGTATTAGAATCTCAATCACTAGTCCCTACACTACTACGAGTAAGTAGGATAATTTGCAGATTTTACAAATTATTTTGAGTGGAGTTATTTTAACAGGACTTTCCTTAGCGACCTAGAGGCCGAATTTTCATTAGTACGTGGGTAGTAACGGAGAAATACGCAGGCTTTAAATGCGTGAGTAACTTGTGATGAGGAAATTCGTTAGGGTGATTCGTAGTCACGGTAGCACACTGACGTTACATTCTTGAGGCGAAAATTTTTTCATCACAATATTTTTAAATTTAGATATTGTTCCGAGCATTGTAATGCTATTTAAATAAATAAATAATTTCACTTATTCTTTCACATACATACAAACATTTCACTTAAATCTTTGAAGAGAACTCAAAATACTCACTTTATAAGGGTAAGAAAAAACATCATGATATATTTGAAAATTTTTCGAAATGGTTGAAATATGATTTTCTTACAGTTTGAAACTCCCATATCTCCGCCATTTTGAAAAATTTTCAAAACTAAGTACGATATGAAAATTCTATATAAGTAATTATCGGATCTGCTTATAAAAATTTACGAGAATCGGTTGATACATGCGACCTGTAGGCGCGGACAAACCGACAGACAGACGGACAAAAGCATTTTTTGGCATTCTCGAAACTGGGACTTTTCACTCGCTCGGTTAGTAATAAAGAAGTTAGTCAGTTGCTAAGTATACACGCGTACTAAACCATATCGTTTACCTAAATACCAAAGAAAATATAAATAATCATAAGTATGTAACTATAATATTCTTAATTTAATTAAACGTGAGAAACACAGATTGCTAACTGTATTATCAATACGTGTGAGATATCACAGACTTTAACAATAGGCAATTTCATATCACCACATCCGTCATACAAATAAAGCATGCACGTGTTGGAAACACGCAAACAGCAAGCAACTGTTAAAATCACGTAACGCAACGAAAATCACGCAATTGTAAAACAACGATGTCCAGTCCACACACGTAACGGAACTGGAAATAGTATACGGTAATCGTTCTCTTCATTTTAATTAAGTGTGTGAGTGAAAAATGATGGCACACAGGTGCTAGATTTTTCTAGCTGCGTAAGGACATCTCAAAAAGTATGACAATTGCCATCTAATAATGACAGCGCTTCATGAATTTGATAAATTACCCGGAGTACTACCAGCAGGACTTGGGGCTTGATGAATTTGATAGATCACCTCGAGTACTACCAGCAGGACTTGGGGCTTGATGAATTTGATAGATCACCCCGAGTACTACCAGCAGGACTTAGGGCTTGATGAATATGCTAGATCACCCGGAGTACTAACCAGCAGGACTTGGGCTTGATGAATATGATAGATCTCTCGGAATACTACCAGCAGGACTTGGGCTTGATGAATTTGATAGATCACCCCGAGTACTACCAGAAGGACTTGGGGCTTGATGAATTTGATAGATCACCCGGAGTACTACCAGCAGGATTTTGGCTTGATGAATTTGATAGATCACCCCGAGTACTACCAGCAGGACTTGGGGCTTGATGAATTTAATAGATCACCCCGAGTACTACCAGCAGGACTTGGGGCTTGATGAATTTGATAGATCACCCGGAGTACTACCAGCAGGACTTGGGGCTTGATAAATTTGATAGATCACCCCGGGTACTACTAGAAGGACTTGGGGCTTGATGAATTTGATAGATCACCCGGAGTACTACCAGCAGGACTTGGGGCTTGATGAATTTGATAGATCACCCCGAGTACTATCAGAAGGACTTGGGGCTTGATGAATTTGATAGATCACCCCGAGTACTACCAGCAGGACATGGGGCTTGATGAATATGATAGATCACCCGGAGTACTAACCAGCAGGACTTGGGCTTGATGAATATGATAGATCACCCGGAATACTACCAGCAGGACTTGGGCTTGATGAATTTGATAGATCACCCGGAGTACTAACCAGCAGGACTTGGGCTTGATGAATTTGATAGATCACCCGGAGTACTACCAGCAGGACTTGGGGCTTGATGAATTTGATAGATCACTCGGTATACTACCAGCAAGACTTGCGGCTTGATAAATTTGATAGATCACCCGGAGCGGGGTACTACTAGCAGGACTTGGGGCTTGATGAATTTGATAGATCACCTGGAGCGGAGTACTACTAGCAGGACTTGGGGTTTGATTAATTTGATAGATCACCAGGATTTTAAGTCGTTTTTTTTTAAATATATATACCTTGTTATTATTCTATTTATTTAAATATGAAATACTCACTTGACATTATTCCTCATGTTGTAATTCGAAGTTTTATACACTACGTCGTTATATTCTGCGTCCCCACTGAAACAAAAAACAGCACAGTCAATACAAGCCTTCCTAAAGAAAAAAAAACCGGCCAAGTGCGAGTCGGACTCGCGCACCGAGGGTTCCGTACAAACCTGCAAGGTTTAGTATTTGGTATGAATTTCAATTTAATACCTCTACGCGTTTATGAGGAAATGGGTAGTAAGTTTAAAATTATTAAAAAAAAATATATTATGTGATGTAACTAAAAATTTATGGTTTTCGTAATTTTTCCTTTATCTATGCTATAAGACGTTGCTTCGTACCAAATTTCAAGATTCTGAGTTCACGGGAAGCACCCTGTAGGTTTTGATTCCCTTGCAAGTGTCGAAAATTTGCGGCATAAACGGCTGTATCTTTTGATTGCGTTGGCTTAGAAGTTTGATTTTTTCACAGCTTCAAGGGACAGTAGACCTGAGTAATTGATATAAATTTCAGCTTCATACCTCCACGCGTTCCTGAGAAAAAGGGTCTTGACAGACGGACGGACGGACGGACAGACGGACAACAAAGTGATCCTATAAGGGTTCCGTTTTTTCCTTTTGAGGTACGGAACCCTAAAAATACTTTAAAAAGCTTACTCTACGAATTTAAATGTCATTAACATTAGGTACTTTATTACTGAACATTTCTTCAAACTGTGTAAGTTAAGATAGTGAAGAAATCGTCATCAAAAATTTATCAGTCATTTTTGACACAATTACGAACATACATAGGGTACATCCTCAGGGTACATCCATCATGCATGATCTATCTAGTCTACTTGTGTGCATGTAGGTAGTGAATGTACACACTGCCAAGCAGATACCTGTCTCCCTGATGCTTTATATCTATTAGCTATCTGCTTGGCAGTGTGTACATTCACTACCTACATGCACATAAGTAGACTAGATAGAACATGCATGATGGATGTCCTTAATTGGGCAAAGGCTAACAAAGTAAAAATATTTAGGTATTAAGCAGTCATAATATCGATATTTCATTTACATGTTTACACCAACATGAAAACATATTAATAAATTTAGGTTAATGAAATGTCAAACTTAAAAACAATGGATGTCGGCATTGAAAGTTCCGAATTTGACGGAAATACGAAGTTGTTGGTCCTTCAAGAAATGGTGTTTTTCGGTCATTGCTCTTGCAATTAAAAAGAATGCAATATCCACGGATTATAATCAAGAAACAATGGCCAATGTCGGATTGGACACGCGGAGAGCGACCAATGCTATAACTGGGTTTCGATACAAAATCATTATCTTATACATATATGCATATAATATACATAGTTTCTGACCGCAGTAAGTATCAGATGTCCTAATGGGAATCATGGGTCAATTCATTTCAGTTTTTTGATCCGTGGCGAGTGGTAAAGTACGGATCAATCCGATCAAAATTCATATAACTTTTTAAAATCTGAAAATCCAGGTAATAATATTTTGATCCCAGCAGGAGTGAATTTTTGATAAAGGAGTATATGAATGAACCAGTAGGCTACAAATTCGCCAGGGATCATATCATGCTATTCTTAGGTGAGCATACCTCTAAGACTTACTAGTACCAAATCTTTTTATTCATTTTCATGGATTACTGGACATCTTCTACATTAGTTGTTTTATATTATAATTCAGGAAGATTTAATTTTAAGCTTGAATTTTAGAGCAAAGTCAGTCCACGATAGTTATTTCACAAGGTTAGGAAGAAAATACAGAATTATCGATTTCCCATAGATTTTTGTGATCAGCTGATCAAAAGAATAGAATTATTCGTATTTAGCCTTTCTTGTGGAATGTATGAATGAATGGCGCAACGGATAAAAAAATATCTTATAGGTATATGTCATAAGGTCTAATATTTGCACGTTTTAGTTTTGTCGACATTTACAATTAAGGCATAAAAATTAATTTCTAGTTACTTAATTGCATTATGACAATTTGATTAATGATGTCACTGTTAACTGACACAGAAATTAACGATTACACGTCTGTCGTCATAGATTTGATTTGTCTTGATAACTTTATGATTTGATTATAGTAGGTCATTTTGGGACACGTATTAGGTACATTAACGTCATCAACGAAAATAGTTCGTACCTACCTCATATCAGAGTAAAAAAATTAGTAGATATAATTACACGACCAAATCTACACATTCAGGAAAAAATTGACCTTCCATTCTATACATGATGTGATGATAGTACATGTACAATGTACATAAGGACATGACTTGGCGTATGTTAAGGAATTAGTTTTTTTTAACTCGCCGCATATTCTAGGGGAATCTAGTAACATGGACTGAACTTGCTGTAAAAAAATCTTACTAAAAAAATAACTTTCTGTAGTTACACACATACAAAAAGATAGGTATAAGAGGAGATAATATTACTTTAAAAATAGTTCGAGTTAATTGCGTTTTAGTAAAACCCCATTAATGTTTTACGATTACTTGGTACGCTGTGTGATTTGAGTACTTTTTGTTCTACTCTGAGATGTATACTCTGTAATATAATGTTACGTAAAAAGTACCTTCTAAATGCAGCACGAGTGCACTATTGACTTAGCGCGATACCTGCCATCGCTTGACACAAATAGGTCATTTCCTACTGCATTACCTACGTTTGTCACAAACAGTGTATGACATATTATTCAATAGACACGGCCTACTTCAGAGAAAGCTATGTAGGATAATAGTAGGAGGATCACACAATAATCTAATCTGAACCCTGTAATAGGACAATCTCATTCCCTACAAACTACGTGATCACGAATGTTTCAAACGTAAAATGGGGAGCTGTTGTAAACAATATAAAACTCCAAGGATCTTGAAGCAATCTTCAACAGACTTGGCATTGCAATGCCAAAGAAATGTACATAGTGATTGCAGCCCTCACGTAGAAATCTACTTTTAAAGAACTCTACATTGTTTGTACAGAGTCATCTCCTACATTAAAAACGAGGGCGGGGCGAGGTAGAGGAGCAATAGCCTTTTTAGGGCTCCGTACCCAAAGGGTGTCTGTCCGTCTGTCCGTGCGCCTGTTACAGAGCTCTCTCTTGAACCGTAATAGTTAGACACTTGAAATTTTCGCCAATTTTATGTATTACTGTGGCCGCAATAACAACAAATACTAAAAATAAGATTAAGTTAAAAATTAAAGGGGTCGTCTTACAAGAAACGTGTTTTTGCAACATTTTAAAACTTTGTACGGTGGTACACGGAACCCTTATAGTACGAGTCCGAGTCAGTCTAGATGCTACTTATGGTCAGCAATTAACCACACCCTAAATCTAATAACTTAAGTTGTCCAAAATAACATGCATTCAAGTGGTACTGTACGTGCAGCCTGCTCTGTATTTGAATTCGTCGAGATAATGCCCATGACTCTACCTATACTTAATAATCTGCGAACTGCGTGATATCAGTTGCGCGGAACATGTCTTTCCGGGTTTCTCCCGAGAGCTACTTTTCTATTAATAGTAGACCATAACTGATGCTTTTCGTAGAAAGCAAGAAAGGTTCATATTTTCTCTAGATACTTTTATCTTGTTCAACTTTGTTGATAAGAATTAACGTAGGTATGTACATTTACATAGTTATACCTCAAAAAAATGTGGAGCAAATATTTACTCTTCAAATATAGTTTTACAAAGGTGTGGCTATAAGGCATAATAAACTGTCCATTCTAAAAGTAGAATTCATGATAACTTTTACTTTTTCATTCAATTTTGAAGTTATTATTAATATAATTATGTAGATGGCCATCTTTTCAAGTATGATAACACGTTTATTTACCAAACAACTAAAAAACTCCCAATTTCCAACCGTTCACCCCCAATCGCTTTTGAACGGCTGAACCGATTTTCATAAAACATAGCTAGAACCATGTCGACAGACAAGGCTTTCGATTAAAAAAACCGCATCGTAATCAGTCATCAAATCAATTTTATATTTTAAAAAAAGTTTTATATGTTTTAAATATCCTGTTTTTGAATTCGTTTCAAAAACAAAAACAAGTAATTAATTTAATTATGCGATGCTATTCCGACTATACTTAATACCAGACAATTAATAAGGATGTGAACCATTCTCACCAAGAGTAAAGTGGATGGAGTGGCACAAATATGACGTAAACTATCTCAAATGTGTATTTGCTAAGTGTACACTCCATGCATCCTTTTCATGCCAATCTGGTGGTGGTGCAGTGTTTCGGGTCGCTGGATTTCCTCTAATACGAGTAGGTATAATTGAGTTCAATGATGGCTAATCCATGCGTCAACTCATGAACGGGGGCAGCCAGAGACTGGTCAGCTCGGCTTCGCTTTTTGACTAGGTACTTAGTATTTCTTAAAACGTTATTTATGTTCGCTCGTTTGCAAGCATTACATGTTATAATGTGTTTACGTTCTATTATATTTGTAAAAAACAACATTTGACAAAGCCCTTCTGGCGAGTAGATGTACTGTGTTCTATTGATAGAAAATTAAATGTCAATTGCTTGCTAACCTTGGTAAGCTTCTAATAATGGATAAGGCGCCATACTATACCGCACAAGGGCGGATCCAGCTTTGGTGCCAGGGGGGGTCACAGAGTCGTGATCAAGTCACAAGAAGTTATAATTTAATTTTTATAATCATAGATACAAGTAATTAAACATTGAAGGTACATACATAAATAATTAAATCTATATTGTGACAAAAAATATTTAAAAACATTATGTTTAACAATTTTAATTAGTGGTACACCTAGGTCCTGGATCCAGCCCGGAGCCCAGACCCCCCCTGGATCCGCCCTTGATACCGCATCTATATTTTCAATTCAACTTATGGTGACTACGTGACTCACAACCTCATAGTAAGTAGGTACCTATGTATTTTTTTTATCTACAACGTTAGTAGAAAAAGGCTTAGGCTTGTCCTAATCGAACGCGAATGCGCGATCATCGCAGATTCGCGCGATTAAGAAACATGCGATAAAACGAATAGGTGTCCTAATCAACATTCGCGCCATTGACATCAATTCAACACGTTGATGGCCAGTTTGCGAGAGCAAAAATCGCCCAAATTGCGATTGTTGCGTGATTGCGTTCTATAGGACGACGCCATTAAGTTTGAAAATAACGAAAAAAGTTTTGATTGTTCTTTTTATGATTGTGGAACTAGTAGTTCCTTAGAAAAAGTTGTTTGTCTTTCAATCCTTCCGGCTTGATAGTATTAATATAACCCGACTAACTTTTCTTTAGTATACTTAATACGTAATACTTTAAAAAGACTGTGCGCCAAAGCAACAAAGCGAAAGAACTTGATACGCGCTAAGATAAGAGACTAGGCATTATAAAAATATTTATTCGCAGATAAAAATTAAAACTTGTTTTGTAGAACTATTTATTTAAGAAGAAGAATCATTTATTGTTTTTTTGTTTGTCTTATCTCGCTTTATAATTATTTTATGTCGGAAAATAAATAATATGTCTAAAATAGCTGCTCGCTGTTAACAACAAAAAATTGTGTACGATATTAAAAAGGATCGTTTTGGCTCACCTGTATCCTGTATTAAATAATTTATAGTTACGAACCATTTCAACAAAGTATTTTATAGTCCATGTAGAAAATACACTAAGTACATTGATAACAACTGGTCTTCGATGAGCCGAAGGTACAAATGAGCAAAATAATTACTTACAGTACGTGACAGACGAGGAAGCGTTCAAGAGTGACGTTAATTTTATAGGAAATTAGCTAAAGGCATGTCTAATAGCGCCAATGACAAGATTTTATTCGAAATGGACATTTCCATGCCGATTTCTCGATTCTTAGCAAAAGCCAATAACAAGATTTTATTCGAAATGGACATTCCCTTGCCGATTTCTCGATTCTTAGCAAAATCTCAGAGACATTTATTACGAATGATTCACGATGAACGAGGAAAATGATCTTGAAAAACAAAAAACTTAAAAATTTTTTTAGTTCTTCATTTTCATACTGAGTTTAGTGATCAGCAACCAATATTTCCCTCTGTCCTATGGTTTTTTTTTTATATCCAGAAATTGCATCCAGTTTCTTCGAATTACAATTTCTAAGAAACTGGATGCAATTTCTGGATTTTATGTAAGGTAAATTGATTGTATTGTAACGCAGCACTTACTATAAAATTTACTTCTTGTTTTTTTGTAAGGGTTTAATAATTGACGATACTGACAGGCAGTACTGAACCAGAGATCGTCATCATCATCATCCAAGCGTATATTCCCGGTTGCAGCGTCAGCGGTTACGCTTCAGAGCCCGGGGTCAGTACTGAACCAGAGATATTGAAATATATTTTTTTTTAACTAAATTGGCATTTCGTTAAAAACCTATACTTACAATAAATCAATAAATAGCCACGTAGCAAATAAAAACGCAGGCCCTCAGCCTAACACATTGTTAAGAATATTTATCTAGAGTTTACCTAGCGAGCGTTTGAACATGGCTTTAGAACACGAACACGTGTTTAAAAACAAGCAGTGCATTTTTTAAATCTAGATGTTACTTTATTTACCTCTCGTGCGGTGGCCGTGACATTAACATTGTTAGGTGTAAATTGATTTTACACTTTTTCAAAGAGGATGTGCTCAATTTGAGGTAATGAAACAATTTTTGTGCAAAAACGGTGTAAATTACGTCAAGTGAAGATTGGATTATACCAATAAACACTAACCCTCGGTCGGAAATGTATTTGTTCTGTTAATAACAAAGATTACAAAGCACGTATGTGAAATATTTGTTATAAATATAAGTACCTATCCATAATACAAGTTCAAATTTAGTTTGGAGCTAGCTCAAATAGGGTGATTTGTCCTTATCTATTTATTTATATATTTATTAGTATTTATGTACTCCAAATATTCATAGGTACATAAATAATTTATTTTTAAAATTTGCATATCAGTTTTTCTTGGTAATACGATTGAGCTATAATTTGGCATGATTTGACATAAATCTTATACCTACTTTAAAGATAATATATATTTTTTTAATTTTATTATTATTATTTATAAAACTTTTTTCTATTTCGATTTTCATAAATTATAAAGTTAAAATGTAACACTAATACTCTGCCGTAGGAATATTGTCGTATGTCACGAGAAAGGTCGGAAGAAACGAGGTGAAATTGCGCGCCGAGCTCAATTTCCGCCTGCGAGAGCGACTAGTTTCCCTTCCAAGCGGATCCGATTGAAAACCCACTGCAAACTGATCTGAATGCATTAATACGCTTTAATGTGCATGGAAATATATATACAGGGTTACTTTTTAAATACCCGCAACGTCTTTTGGGTTCCGTACAAAAAATGTAAAAACGGAACCCTTATAGGATCACTCGTGCGTCTGTCTGTCTGTCCGTCTGTCACAGTCAATTTGCTCCGAATCTACTGGACCGAATCAGGTGAAATTTGGTAGAATGTTGTAATCTTATGACCCAAATACATATGTGCAAAGTATATAAATATTTTTTTTAAATAAGGGTCATTTTCAGGGGACAAATTAGGAAATTAAAAAAATGTTTTGCAAACATTACTGTGTCAAATATCAAATGAAAGGGCTCGTTATGAGGATCTCAAATATATTTTTGTTATTATTGTAAAATGAATAGTTTCGATTTTATTCATGAAAGAAGACGAAAATTGACCATTCCCCCCACTGATCTCCGAAACTAATGAGCCTAAAATTTTGAAAAAAATATAAAATATAGTTCATTGTTTGTAGATTACAGGAAAACCTATAAGAATTTAATCAATTGTACGGAACCCTCCCCACGCGAGTTTAACTCGCACTAAGCCGGTTTATTGGAACAAGTTCAGTCCGTGATACCGAACTACGTTCCATAAAAATAATAATAGAAAATCGATTTAAAAAATTTAGCCCTTTATACAAAATCCATTTGGCTGAGCGCAGATTATGGGAAGCCGAATTTTTTTTAATTTTTCGCTAATTGTTTATAAGGAAAGTACTTCAGTACTTATCAGGGATTGAACTTGCTCCAAAAATGTTGCCGGTTATTTTAAAGTAACCCTGTATTAAACTTGCTGTGACAAATATATGCATTGTACTCGTAGATTGAAATATTTGAACTTAAATGATGCCAACTCATGTTACTCGTATCTAAAAATAGGAGTGTTGGACAATCATATTTCAGACTCAAAATCCAGATTTAATAACTAAAAGATAATAATAATAATATTTTTTATATTATTTAATGTTATTTAAGTATTTATATGTAGTTAAGTTTTATATATGTAGTTAGAGATTAATTTTAGTTTAATGATGTTATTTTTAGTTCTGTAATGAATAAATTTACATTGTTTTTAGTTTTAAAAAATTGCATGTTAATACTAAGAGATAAAAAAAATATACTGTTAAAATTTAAAATTCTATCATAACGTAAATAATCTCTGTCAATATTAGGTATAATGAAAATAGGTAAAATATCTGCAATCTATTTGCTAACTCATTCCTTGATCTAATTGATTTACGCGGGAGAAGCACCGTGTAAATAATAATGTAAATAATAAAAATCATAAATATTTTATTCGCTCGTCAAATTGCGCCTTTGGCACAAACACCTGGCTATCTCGTCTGGATATTAGATAATCGTACAGCCGCCGCTAAATTGGAATATATTATTATGGAATCGAAATCGTTTCAAGTGGCGAGCTGCTAACTGATTCCCGACTCCTGGCGATGGCGGTGCCTTCTTAAATCACGTACGAGTGTTTATGATCAAATCAATTGCATATGGCGTATGGGTAGTGCGTTTTAACCGACTTACAAAAGGCATGTATTTAAATCGATATCTATAGGTATATTCCCTTTATTCAAACAAAATATTTTAAAGTTTCACCAAAAATACTGAATTGCACACTAATTACCTATGCACACTTAATAAATCAAATTTAGTATACTGTTTAATGGTATTTGCAGAACTGTTTTACTGAACGAATAAGGGTAGTATTTAAACGCAAATCAAAATTACTGATTGCAAAGCAAAATAGTCAACTGAAAATATTACTAAACAAACTGCAATTTATATTTGTGGCGTAGTAAAATGGATAGAACTTTCCTAGCGTGTGTTGGTAGCAGTTCTAACATAACCTTACCTATACCTAGGTTTGCAACCTGGGAAATTTGATGTGCAGTTAGTATTTATGATGAGATTGTTAATTTATTGGATGTAAAAAAGTATATAAATGATGAGATTAAATGGATGGTATGATTATTTATTTGATGTGCAATGAATCATATCCCCTTAAAAAACAGGATGAGGTTCTCAATTCGTCGGAATATATTTTTTATGTATGTTCCCCGATTATCGACCGATTTTCGTTTTTTGTTTGAAAGGGTATAATTTATTAAAATCGGTTGTGTGGTTGGTTTTTTAAACGAAAATAACTAGAAAAATTGTACACAATTATTTGAGTATTTCCATTTTCTGGTATTGAAGTCGGATGTTTGTTTTAAAGAAAATATCAATATTTTGGAAGATATAGGTATTACGGTTGGTTACCAATGAATTACAACGAAATCCCTTACGGGAATAATAGAGCAAAGTTGCCACATTCAGCTTGATTATGTGCGGATTATAAATGTAATCTAGGTAAGTACAACGATCTACTCGTCTGTTTGGTAAAGCTACAGTACAAGGCCTTCGCATTTAATGTGTAAGTCGCTTTCTCTCGGCACAGTATTAGCTAGTGTAAACAGACGACGGGACAGCATCATTATTATCAGTTAGCACGACATCTGTATACTAAATTAAGTAAAACAATGATTTGGCGTCAGGCTGCGTAACGTAACTGTACCTATATAGTATTGTACTATAAATCACTATAATACCTAGATGATGATTTATACTTATATAAGGTATAAAAATACATTTTTATATAATTTCTCAAAGGAATATTATATAATTTGCCCGATGAGCTGATTCTAGTTTCTCAAAGTCAAATATATTTTATATCTATTTTTGGAAGTTATACAACGTGGAAGGACATACGCGTAATAAATCGAACCACGGTCTATTCTGTATTATAATAGTCTAATTGAATTAAAATAACAGCCAAAAAACAAAAATAAATTTCGGCATTTCTATACGTTCGTTCGTGCTATCATGCTGCATGGGCAATAGGATTTTTTATAAATTTAGTAAGGTTTATTTTTGTGTATATTTGTATATTTTTTCTCTCAATTAAGTTCATACCGTTGTAATACTTTTTAATATTTCGATATAAGTGCATAGAATTGGTATATACTTGTACTCTATGACATAATCTAGGGATACGTTTGCTTGGGATATTGCCATGAATTTGAATAAAATCCTTAGGCCCGCCAAGCCTTTAGGTAAATGTATTCGTAAGTACCATGTTGTAGTACAGTTCCTTTATGCCATATTTAACAAGAGATTGCTGACCTACGGCCTTAGTACAACAAATTCTATTTGGAAAAAAAATATTTTTAAGTCATATTTTTTTTGTATTGTTTTATTAAAATGTAGAACTTTGTTATATGTTTACGTCGTATGAAGTATTTAAACGAATAAAATTAAGCAACATAGATACTTTACTTTAGCTCTCGATAAGAGTAAATGTTTTTTACATGTTCAGCTTTAGTTTTATTTAATGACAGACTTAGAATTGCAGATCTGTCATTGCTCTAGGTCTCTAGATTATCGATGCAAACGATGACCAAATGATGATGGTATCAAGAAAATTTTAATTAATGATTTACTCCTGTTTTGTTTTTTAAATTGAAGTTCTATTAGATATGTCAAAAGTATAAGAAATAAAAAATAAATGACTGAAAATATTACTGTTGTTTACATTTGCATCCTGTTATTTACTTAAGTATTATATTTTTTCGGACTTATTGATATACAACTTGCTTGTGAATTTTGACAGTCAAATGACCCTTATATACCTATCTTACGACCAGGGCCTGAACTTATTTATCGATTCTTCTTTACACAGCAAGGACTCGCAATTTTGATGCTACCACCGACAATATCCCGAACCTAAACTCATAAAGTGTTTCATAAACCTTCCTCTATGACAATATAATACCTAGCTGATTTAAAACTTGTTTTTACTGTAACCGTCTCATATGAGTGCACCGAAGGACTAACGTCATTTGGCCATCTGGCATGTCCCTTTAAATATTTTGATAAAAGACCTTTAATACAATATAAATTTTTCAATTGACGTAAAATCGTATTTGTGTCAAGTGCAAAACAGGTTTTACTGCGCATAAATGTTAACCTGCTAGCTTTGTGACATACCTGAGGTCTAGAGATGTATATTTAATATTTATATTGTTGATAAACACGTGGTATATTTTCTGACTTGATGAATCGAAACTGGCATTATTCACACCTGAAGAAACGCAGCACACGTGCGTGTGCCACTTGACGATATCAAAAGTTAAGGCCAGATGGGTTCACAATTTGCAATACTATGCGTGTTTTTGAAAAATCACTGTAATTAAGCTACTACAGTTTATTCCACAAATTACATAAAAATCTTAAGGATTTTCTACAGACACCCACAATAGCCAAAATACGATTGAGCATTTTTGGCTTGATAGAAAAAAATCACAAAACACCTCAAAATTTGCCTAAATTTACCTTTATAAGACATATTACTAATTTATACAATCACCTTTTTATATGAAAATTATACCAAAAAATGTATTATCTAAATACCTAGTCGATATTGCTACAAAAAAAAATTTTTTTTGGTATAATTTTCATACAAAAAGGTGATTGTATAAAATAATATGATTTATATAAGTCTTATAAAGGTAAATTAGGCAAATTTAGAGGTATGTTTGTGATTTTTTTCTATGGAGCCAAAAATGCTTAATCGTGTTTTGGATATTGTGGGTGTCTGTAGAAAAGCCTTAAGATTCTTATGTAATTTTTTTGAGGAATAAACTGTATTAGTTCAATAACAGTGATTTTTCAAAAACACGCACGATATTGCAAATTGTGAACCCATCTCGCCTTAAGGGGAAACATTAGCTGAGCCCTTTATCAGATTTAAGATTTTTTAAGTAAATATATCTATCAGTCGCGCTGGCGTGGGCGGAACCGAAAATCTGTGTGATAAGGACATTTCTTTCTCTCCGACGAAAAATTCAAGATAACAATGTCAAAAATTGAGATTTCGTTCTAGACTTTTTTCTCCTCCAATTACCAATCCTAATGAAATTCTGTGTCAGTATCGGACCGTTTCGATTTGACGGGTACACTAGGCGTCTAATTGCGGCCTATTTATTGGACCGGTTTTAGATCTGTTTGAAGTAACATAGCATAAAATGTAAAAAAACGGACGGACGGACGGAGATATTGATCTTATTTTCAAAAATAATTGATCTGGAATCAAAAACCTGGGAGAAGACAGTCCAAAACGTTTTTATGGAAAAATTGCCGCTAATGTTTACTCTAAAGGTTTCTTTTCTTTTATAGGTACCCGTATTATTTTATTTTAATAAAATAATACGGGTGAAATATAAGAGTATCGTGTACCTACCTGTTTCATTCTCTTTGTAATGACAAATACATATAAAAGATATATTGTTATTTTTCATTTATAAATCTTAGATCTATTTTACAACATATACACTTAATCAAAAAGACCGTCGCGAATCGTACCTGTTGCAAAGGTGCCCATGACACTTGCGGCATTCCCCCGCTGAATTTCGAGGGATATGCGTTGCACCAGGTACGGTTCGGCGCGGAGGTCAGCACCATTATTTTTATGTCGTCATATAAAGATATATAGGTATTAATATGTATAAGAGTTATAGAGTACCTATACAAACATTAAAGTGATAACAGCGCTGACTTATTTTTATATGGATTTATCTTTACTTTTGTTGTCTTAACTTTTGTCAAAAACTTGTTACTAGTGTATCACCACCGACCGAGAAAATAAGATGCTGCCATGAGCTGACAAAAAGAAATAATTGTATTCAAGTAGTTGTACAGAGTTTACAGCACTGAAAGCGTTCTACTCGTAAACTTGCATTTATTGATATTGTGAAATGGATAAGCATAAATAACAACAAGCAACAAGTAAAAAAAAAAATTGATTCTTAAATTCTGTGTGTCAGTTGAGACATCGGAGACATCTGACCAAGTATTCGTAACTTCTTGTACTCGTGCCTTGTGACACTGTATACAAAATTCTACTGACTGTCTATAGTTAAAACTAATGTCTCTTCAAATTAGAGTAATCTAATCACCCTCATATCTACGTAGTTCTTTTAAAAGTATTGAATAGTACATACATATTTCATAGTTGAAACCCATTATTCTCTTTCAGTAGTTGTATAAAATGATCACTGCTTTGTAAGCGAAACTCGTTTCTGTTTATTCACAGAGCAAAATTAGTAGGTAGCAGAATCAAAGCTAGTTTTATCTTTTTTGCTAAACAACTCAGGCTTTTTTTGTGCAGCAATTTACGTTATAAACAGGATGATTTTGAACCTTGTAGCTATATTCAGGGAAAGTACACCGTAAGCGAAATAAAAAATACATATTCTGTCATGTGTACATACCTTGTTTCATAATAAAAACCAAAGATATCAGCCGACAAATGTATACCAAAAATCTCCCATTTGAAGGTCACCGCTCGCTACCGGGCTCGTGGCGGGCGGTAGTTGGTGAGCGGGGAGGGCAACAGCCGCGCGTATGGTAAAGTTAAAAGGTTAGCGAAATGAAACAAAATATTTGTCTTTTTTTTCAGAAAGATTTCAGATTTTTACCACGCGGGCGACGCTGTGGGAATCGGCTAGTATTGTTCATAAATCAATGCTTCGGGAATATTTTAAAATGCTCTAAATACGTTGTGTTGTGAACATTAAAATAAACGTTTTAGTATTGTAACATAGAATATACAAATGCTTACTCTCGTGTTATCGGGACTAGTTGTTCAATGTTACATCCGAAAGAAAGAGTCAACTCTGGAAGAGCCAGCTAATGCATAGCACTGATGTTTTATAGGACACGGGAGTTTTTATTGCGGACGTCAATTTTACGATGATGGAATGGATTGCTCTCAGAAAATATAGACATTTTTATGGTCTAATAGATATGTGACGCAGGCGGCACGGTAGTGTTTTATAAGAGCACGCTACAAGGACAACTAAACAAGAGCCTAGCCTATATCTACTTAGTATGGATTTGTGTTTCACAGTCCAACCTTTTTGATTGAAAAGTATGCGTACACTGAAGCATTTTTCAATCGAGGCAAGGGTATGATCAATCAAAATGTCAAACTAACTAAATATCGAATTCGAATCTAGCAGACTCGTATTTAATCTAAAAAGCTATTGATAGTTAATCTTTTTTTTATTTTTTGGGAAAAATTAAAAAAAATAAAGCCAATCAATGAACTAAAATCGAAGTATTTTTTTACTTTTGAATGAATACTAAGGTCACTTATTTTTAAATTTTAATTACTACAACTATAATCCGAAATATATCTATAATATAACTAGTTGTTCACATCGTGATGTTCTTTTTCCACGGTTGGTGAGACCGCCGGAAGATAGCTACAAAACAACTGTAGGTACCTACTCGTATCAACAGTCGACACCTAATTTGGAACTAGTGACAATTATATTGCGAATATTTACAAACTTGGCCAAATCATACATACTTATTAGTTTGAATAACCTTTGGTAGCTTACGATGGAACGCCAACCAGTTTATCTTAAACAAAACGATCAGATTTGCTTTTTATTTACTAAGCAACAAGTTAAAGTTGTGACCAAAACATCAAGAAAGTAGACATTTGGCACATTGTTTATATAACAGAACATATTTCGAAAGTATAGTTAGTATTCTTAAAAAGGACAAGTATTGCATAATATTTTTGAACAGTCAGTGTTGCTTTTTATATTTAGTTATTTGCTTTGTTTTATATGTTATGCATAGCATGTATAAAATTATTAACAATGAATGATATTATGAATTTATCGCCCTCAAAAATATCCTTTTTTGCATTAGTAAATTATTACACGTTCTTCAGTAATACAGGGTGTAACAAAATATACTGAAACTATTTTAAGGGTGGATTCAGTCCATGATACTGAACAACTTTCCCCAAGGAACATATACCGAAATATGAAAAATAAGTTTTGACCTCCAATACAAGTTGACTGATCAGCTGATCCGACTTTGTAGGGAAAGCCAAAAATTATTTTTCATATTTCGACATATGTTCCTTGAGGAAAGTTGTTCAGTATCACGGACTGAATCCACTCTTAAAATAGTTTCAGTATATTTTGTTAGACGTTATATAAATAAAAGTGACGTAACTATATTTGGACGGTAAAATTATATACCAATAGGTACATAATTTACTAATAGGTTAATAATTTTATCAATATAATTGTCAATATTATATTACTAATAAGTAAATAATTACGTTCAAGGAAAATTATCTACGGTACAAATTATTTTATTTTAAAAATAACGTTTATTTTTCAAGTTAGAATGAAAATGAATAACTTAAGAAAACGTGAAAAGATTTGATAAACTCATTTGTAATTGCAATCATAAATTGGCGTACCTTTCCGGTGAAGCTTCGATAAACGAATGTCGATCCGTACATTCACTTTTCATATTGAACCTGGTTACAGAACCCTTGAGCTAGGTGCACGGATGTCGCAACACTCAATAGACAAGTTACAATGGTTTTCGCGACTGGAAGCTAGTGACGGAATAATTCGCACTACAATGTTTCAAAATTCTACACGGACACAAAGGACGAAACAAAAATTAATTTGACTTGAAACTAAATAGCAATTTAAAACTCGAAACGTTAATCAAGTCTGACGGCACAGCTCCGAATGTTCGCAAATGTTAATTTTGTTTCAAATTTAGTGTATGAATTTAAATGTAATTAAAAAAAAAAACAAGTTACGTTAAACAAGTTCGAGGGTTCAGCTCTGAGTGTACGCCAACAATAATAATTTGGTTTTAATGTTCGGTTTGCGTATATATGTAGATCTAAACTTGTATAAGCTAAATAATTTATGACATATAATTGTTGATTTTTTATCAACTTCAAGATAGTAAAATTTGAATAGACTAATGTGTCGGGTTGTTAAACAGTTTTATCATTTGGGAGAATATTAAATATCTTTGGCATTGCTAGTATTTACTATTTATATGTTAATCATGCGTGTACTAATGTACTCGTATGTCTTCTTTTGATATGTTTTTGCTCGTCAGTCAAGTACCCTTAAAAACCTATCTTAGACGAGGATAAATTACCAAGGGCAAATTGGATATGAATGGTTTTAAATTATTTACGGAAGGACAGGAAAAAGGCAAATAAATGAATTAAAGATGAAAGAAAATCTCAATCACGTTTTTTGTAAAAAAATAAAAGAAGGTAGAAAAATAAACACAGTAACAATATGCCTTTTTATTCTCGGCTTCGTAGTTAGAAGAACAATAAAAAAAAACAGAAATCTAGCTGTAGGCGAAATAAACAAAATATTAATATGAGCCTTTGGTAAAAATGTATAAATAAAAGAAAAATGTGTATGTAGTATATATAAAGACAGACATTGCTGTCTAACTAAACATTTTACTAAATTCAGGAACATATCTATGTATATATACTTCATAATTATACGAATATAAACCAATTAGTTAAAACAAATGAATAAATGCCGTATTTTTTTAGTAAAAACATTATGTTTCTATATGTTTATTGTTGCAATACATATGCATATATTTGTAGTAATTATATCTACCATTTTTACTGGAAGATAACGTTTTTAGCGTTAAGTCTGACAAAGGTTAAGTTTATTATGGAAAAATATTTTTTTATGAATTCGTACAAACGCTAATAAATTATTATTTAATATTTTTGAAGTAGATACTATATCCTTTGCCCCAGGTAGACTTCTGTGTTTTTTAAAGTAAAATCTTAAAACTATACATAACATAACTTCCTTGTGCCTCGTTCATATTTATGCATCTTTGATTGACAGTGCTTTTTTGGTAAAATTTTTCCCAATTGTACACTAACTACTACATATAATTAAAATCTGGTGGGTTGAATCCAAACCCATTCCGAGATATAGTCAGTATACATTTTTAAAATCTCAAATATTTTATAACTTTTAGATTACCGTGATGTTTGATTAAATATTTTTGTTGTTTTGTACCAACATCCGCGCGTGTAGTTATTTCCGAGATTTAAAAATGTTTCGTTTCTTATTTATTGGGATTTTTTGTATATAAACAGAAGAGGTCATCGAATAAGGTCACATTCCAAGCTTTTACAAATTAAGTTTACTAAAGAAATATAAAAAAGCAACTATGAAAATAATAAAGCAACTGTCCTATACAAATATTTTTCACGGATTGATAAATTTAAGTAAATAACTGTAAAGTACACAAACTCCTTAATTATCGTCATTACACTAATAGATGTTTGACATAGTACCAGTAAATATTTTTACCGGAGTAAGATTTCAGTTTTACACCGAACATCTCTTTGCAAGTTATAATTTTGTCCGGTAATCCTTTTTAACCTTTAAATTCTATGAGTATTCTAGAATTTTAAAGTTTATTTATTTATTTAATTTTATTCGGAAAACATACAGTCACTATAACTTGTTATAAAACTATTTAGATACTAAAGACCATTTAAATGATCTCGCATATGTAACAAAAGTGCTTGTTTGTTAGGTAGGTATTTGATAAACAAATAAAATTTAACAAATACAAAAGAAAAGGCAAAATTAACTTTAAAGAAAACTAAGTTAAAAGAAAGGTATAGTTTTATCAAAGCAAAATGCAAATAATAAATTGAACCTTACTACATATACTTGTTAGTACTTTATTAGCTTTTGGGAGGACTTCGCACGAACTTTTAATTTAGTTGTCAACACCTGGTTACTTGAAAATCTATTAATTTGAATCCGGTTTTTCATCCATAGAATACACACAGAAAGAGATTGTGCATTTTTTTGTAGATTAAATTAAAAAATACGACTCATTCATACTTACTGGTTCTAATGATTTTTTATTTTACCTATAATATTAAAAAGTGCAGCAAAACATTTTACAGTGAAATAGTGTATAATAGTTTGTTTACATTTAACAAACCACTGCGATACCCGGCATAACCAAAGTTATCTTTTTTTGAAATGAATAAACCATGGTTGCTTACACGTATATATATTCATGTTTTTTGAACATTTGTTGTTACTGTTTATGGCTAGTAATTCTTTGAAAACCGCTTTTCTTTTAATGTTTTTCACTTTACTGTTTGTAGTAAGAAATTATTTTTTTCAGTATACTATCGTAATTATATTATATTATTAATATTTAAGCATTTTAACAAAGATCTCAGAACAACAATAAATAAAACATAAAAATGCTAAATAAAAATAACACCTTAATTGCCTACATTGCACCTTAAAAAAAAAGTCGCAGGGCAAAGAATTCGAAGGTAGGTGTAATCATAGTTCACGACAAGCGCAGTGATGGGACTCACCTCATTGAATCCTGGATGGTTTATTGTTGTGATCGTGAATTTACGCGGGCCACATGTGCGAGCGAGCAACGCGCGACCGATTGGTCCCCGTAGTGTCGGCGTATTAAACACCACTTTCAGTTCAGTTGGGACGCGAGGCGAAACCAATCTCGAGGGTTGTATCGCGCTCACCTGCTGCCTTTGGTCGGACGGCGTCACCGCTGCTTCGCTGTAGGATGCGGTACGACTGAGTCGCGCGGCTTCCATCCAACCACTTTTATACTAATGTTTCCCCTACTCAAAAGGGATTCTTTTACAAAAACAGCGGGTCCAAAACGGTAGTCGATTCGTTGACCCGTGACGCTGAACTTCGTCTGTTGACTGCTGAAATCTTCAGATCAAGTGCAGGCTTAAATACTTCAACTTGTTTTTATAAGTAACGCTTATTTTAAAACAATTAAGATTTTTTAAATTTTCTTAAAAACGCAAAATAAACAAATAATTTGGCTTGGCAACATCATAAATCACCATTAAATTATACCGAGTTTTGCTTTTTTAAACACTTTACACTTACTTGATAAAGTTGTGTTGGTAATAAGGGTATTCATTACTTCATTTGCATAATAAACAATTTGAGAGAAGTAGGCCGGCTGTCTCTTTAAAGAAATGGCAATGAGTCTTACTTAACCCATCATTTAACACTCAAACGAAACGTTATAAATCATTAATGGTGTTTCAAGATATTTTAAGACTTTTAAGTAGTTGTAACATGAAATAAAAAACTTCACTCACAAAAAACACAAATATTTTGGGGTTAATAATTAAGTATTAAAAAAATAGCTCTAGAGAGCAACTAATTTCAACCCAACCATCTGTCCAGCTCATCAAATACTAATATAGTAAATTGGCGCAAATTGACGAGAATTTTTTTATTGGGTTTTTCCTCACGTTTAGAACATAGTACTGCAAAACAACTCATACTGATACATTATCACGTCTTTATCCCCAACGGGGCAAACAGAGCATTTTAGATTTTATGGCTCTAAACAGACAGAGCCCAGAGACGCAAGATTCAATGGCTACACAGCGTTATGGTGGGCAAGAAGATAAAAAAGGAATGAGAGTAGTGATGGGTTGCTAGCCAGGCCACTACACCTATTAACATGATTAGTATTTTCACCCATTCCTCGAGTGGCTTTTCCGATCTGCGCAGGTAGATAAGCAGCTGGTACATTCTTAGTTTATCTTTTCTTCCAGACCAGCACGGAACATTTTGATAATATTATAAATTAACGATTAGGTGAAAGGGGAAAGGCCTTTGGGTCAGCAGTGGACTTATATTATATACGAATGCTGTACCTAAAGAAACCACTTGTAAATCAGCCTTACGAGTATACTATCGTATTGAGCGGAAAACTGCTATCTCAAAAATATCCATAAATTTGTCAAGTGCGAGTAAACTCGCTTGAAGAGGGTTCCGAACTTCTCATAGGTTTACCTGAAAACTGTACCTACTACGTAAATACCTAACAATATTCTGTATTTTTTCAAAATTTTAGGCCCAGTATTTAGAGATAAGGATTGTGGTCAAATTTCGCCTATTTACTTAAATAACTTCAAAAATATCTTTAAATTATAAAAAAAGAAATGTGAAAATTATAACAACTGACTAATTAATTTTTAATTGAATTTTTATGAAATTTTTCTAACCCTTTAATTTATAAACCATACTTAGCTTTTAGCTTAGGTCATGTAATGGAAATATATTAAAATATATATTTTTCATTACACTACTATTACTACTCGTATTTTTATGCAGAGTAGAATAGGACCACTCCAAGTCTTTCTATGGATGTCGTAGAATTAGACCTCTCCAACCCGTCTGGCCAGCGTGGAGAGTTTAGGCCAATTCCTTTGACTGCTCTGGGTAATAATATGGCTCTTGTAGTACAGAGAGGGTCGTACTCCTGCAGTGGAGACTAAAAAAGACCTGTTGATAATACATACTAAATTGGCAGCTAAACTAAAAAAAATCAAGGTTTTTATCACTGTATCGGCGTAATTAATATACATACATACCCATGCCAAATTACAGCTTACTATACAGACAGATAGACGGATAGACAGACAGACGGACATGGCGAAACTATAAAGCTGCTTACTACAGAACCCCTAAAAAGCTGTTGCTAAAATGCCATTGAATTGAACAATATTTTGTGTTTTTTTTTTGTCTGTTTATATCTTTGTAGACATGAAAAAGTTTTCGTAAGGTCTAATTTAAAAGAAAATCAAGAAAGAAAATTAATTTCAAAACTGTCATTCAAAATGCGCTCCAGGTAGCCTAAGATAAGCAATGACATAGTTACAGCATAGGCTTGCCTAATATAGGTAGTTCGTAGATTTAAGGTAGGTATCTTTTGTGGTCCCACTAACACATCTCTTTCTCTGAATTTACTCATGAGGAAAGGAAAAACCGTATAAACCTTTCATTTATCTAAATAGATTTATTTATCTATGTTAGTATATTTATGTATGTTTATTAAATTACTTACGTATCTTGTGTATTTATTTATTTGGTTTTGTATTGTATTGTTGGTACACGCCAATTACATCTTTCTTCCCATTTCCTCTCGCGGGTCTACTAGAAGAAATTTCTTTAGAAATAAGTTGCACCTAAGTACTATGTTTTCCTTATTTTTTTACATAGTATGTAGATTTTCAAGTGTACTTGAACTAATAAAATACAATAAAAATAAAATAAATAGATATTGGCTATTTATTTACTTATAAGTTAAATATATGCTGCGTTGATCATTATATTATACCAATCAAACGAACGGGACTTAAAATTCATTTTTAATGGCTATAGGCTTGCTTATCGCCTACTTCTCAAAGTGCATCCACCATGTCGTCTTTACTTGTTGTTGAGGCGATAGGCACATTGAAAATTGTGGTAGTAACTTGTGATCCTGTTTATCTAAAATAGGGTAGAAGCAATGTTTTTTAAGTTTGCCAACAGAAAACATAAGATTTTTTTGAGTTTGAGTCGCTTTTTGTATCGGGTTTTGATATAGTTTTCACAATCGGTTAGAACAATTATTATATAATGAACGAAAGATTTCCTTACAAAATTCATGTCTGTGTTGAGCCGAGATGAGCTAGTAATTAAAAAATAAATGATATCGAAGAAAAACACATGATAGTAACCAGGTTTCTCGAATGTCCACACACAAAGGGTCAAAAAACTTAACCGGCATTCAAAGTCGTTCTTCCAGTTTATATGTATTGACCTACCAATTGAACATTACTTCACCGTTAGTATTCTAATCTTAATCTTGACTCTAGGTTAATAATGCTAGAGCAACGGTATCTCTGAATATCCTTATGAACTTTACGATTTTGAAAAGAACAGCTATTGTATCCATGCGTCGTATCCATGTAGCCTTAGCGTATGTACAAATGTTGCCTTTGATCATAGGTATAATTTTGCCTATGGAGAACAATGATAAATACTGGATTTAAATAATTTTGAGATTTTATTTGCGTATCGCCTCCGTAACGAAGGGTATTTAAGGTGCGAAAAGAAAATCTGGCTTTCATTTAAAAAAACAAGTATAGGTATTATAGTGGTCACTTTTGGCGAAAACTTTCCAACAATAGCTCAATAATAATTTGAACGTTATCTAAACATGCAACAAATTAAGTTAGATTTTCTTCCTTTTTTTTCTAAAAATGGTTTATTCAAATGAGGACAGCACTTGCGTTCGCCCCCAGAAATACGACGAATATTAGTTTAAAAATGAGCCGTAGGTGACTTCCATAGACCTGGATACTATAGACGTAATCCATGTGAGCAAAATTTTTTTTTAATGTTGTCCCGTCTTCTTCCTATTTATTTAACTTTATTACTGGGCAATCTGCAAGGACAGTCTAGTCGGTAACGCAGATTGGCTAATCCTTTCGCCACGAAATGGCTAAAAAATAGCCTTTCAACTCGAGAAGAAGAACTTTAGAACTTTTTTAACTTTTAACTTTACCTATTACAAATGTAATAGGCGGACTAAAAGCTATAGGCTTTATCTACCAGTCAACCCACTGGTGAAGCCGAGAAAAGATGACATTAATAGGATTTATTCCTATTGTACATGTAACCCCAAATTGCACCAAATACGACATTTATTTGTATCTATTCCAGCCAGCGAATAATGTTGGGTCACAGTTACTTTTTTTTTGCTCCACCACTCTTTCACTCGCATGAAGTGAATGAGCAGAACCTCGCGCGTGAGGCGGTGGCACATGTGTAAATCCGCCACTTGGGGCGGCAAAATATGAATAGCCTACTGGCGGCAATGGTCATTAGCGAGTTCTTTGGTTCCGTACCCCAACGGTACGAACTACTAGATACCTAATGTTAGGGCTCTATGTAAAAATAAATATTTCTAACAGTATGTCAATTATGACAGTAGGTACCCTTAGTGTGCGTGTCGCATTTGGCCGGTTTATTTAAGTTACTCACCGGCTATCCTTAGAGAATATGTACCTGATGCTCTACCTTGACTCAATCATGTCTATGTAAAACAAAATAAGGAGGTAAATACCTAATATTGAACTATTATTCAAGAAAACTGAACTCAAAGTAGGTCCTATAAATGAAAACTCATACATTTATTATATAAACTCAAAAATCACACGTGGAACTAATTTTAGGAACCAAAACTACAAATTTTGTCCTAAAACGTAAAGATTTCTAAATAATAAAATCTAAACTATAAATGCTTATAATGCAAAGAGCTTTATTGGACCTTCTCTGTTATTATGTATAATTTACGTTCAGTACTTACTCGTACCTAAATATAACTTGCGCGGTTCAATTCAATCAAAAAACGTATCGGCAAAGTAGAGTCTCTTGGGCGGCAGTATCTCGAAGCATCGTTATTTTATAATGAGCACCTAGATAAGACTTGATACTTTTCCAATGAATCCATTATGTCACTTAGCAAAGATGGCCGTCGTCTTCACTTCGCAAAAACTTGAACATCTCTTGCGCAGAAAAAGTTGCAAAATGTCTTTCAAAATCCTAAAGTTTTCCCTTTCCATGAATGTTCGTATTTACAACACATACACTTTCACGTGTTTATCCCTTACGATATATATAGAGTCCACAGTAATTTCGCTTGGTGGTCTAATTAGATACATTATTACTGTTTAAAATTCTACGGGAAGACGGTAATTGATTAAATTCAACGAGAGGGAGAAATAAGCTCCTTATCCTTGAGAGATCAAGGATTTTCAAAACAGAAGGAGCCTGCAAACAGCATTTATCTGTTATATTTGTATCTTTGCACTCATTTCAGAAGAAAATTGATTGCTAATAGGTATTAATTAGATAACTACTCGTACTGTTATTTTTGTACGGTCTAAACATCAGTTTATTTTTATCCAAAACCTTGGTTTATTAGTAGTTAACTTAAGTTTAAGGTAAAGTATTTATTATGTACAGAGAATTCATTGTTGATTGACTTTAGTTCCAGACTTTATCATGACCTGTTGCCTATTTTATACAGGGTGTCTTTTTAAACACCAGCCAAATTTTTGGAGCAAGTTCAGTCCATGATACTGAACTACTTTCTATAAAAAAAGTTATTAAAAATCGATAAAAATTTTTCGTCCTCCCATACAAAATCCAAAAAAGTTTTTCGTTAATAGACAATATGCATGTGATTCAGAAACGAACAAAAAAAATGATGTGTATACTTTATTGCTAAAGAAAAATATCCATATATATATCTTTTCAATTTAACGTGTTTCCATTGAGAAATTAATTATTTAAAAGCTGTATTTTTAAAATTCCCTCGTAAATTTCCGAAACGCCACGTGACGTCACGAAACACTGTCAAACTCAATTTTCTAAATAGTCTGTGCTGTCAATCACAAATTAAAATGAAGAAGACTATCTGTCACTGTCAATAAGTCATTTGTAATTTGCAGTGTTACCAGATTGGGTATGTTTTTCGCAATTCTGGGTAAAAATGGGAAATTTTAGAGAAAAAAAAAAGTCTTGGAGAATTTTGGGTATTTTTTTTCTTAAATAATATACATTTGTTTAATAAATTACGGTAGGTAGTACATTATCTTATAGCTTATAGTAGCAGGCAGCTAGTCTACTACCTATTAAATTATAAATAATTGAAGTAGGTACTTACAATACTACTGTGTAGTTTTGCAAAGGAAGACACTACTAATTTTGCTCACAATTTGTATTTTTTGTTCACAATAGGTATGTACATGTCGCAGTTGAATGGTATAATCCGCTAATTCACTAAACCTCTAGCTGTTTGGCATTACAGCTCGGTTTTGTAAAACAGCGAACCCTAATACGCGGAATGGAATGAACGACTTGTATTCATCCATGCGGCTAGAGAAGTTGTTGAACATTCTATCTAAAACAACAGTACTTAAACACGATACATCGTCTCTTCTCATCGCCTTACACCACGTTTTCCTTACATTTGCATCTTTGGGCATATGAAAATATATTTTGTCAGGTGCAGTTACGATGTTATTTTTGCACATAGGAACCATACAATATTTATAATAAGATTTTGTGCGCCCTTCCATTTGTAATGAATTGATATTAAAAGCTTTAATCACTCACTTATAATCACAAATTAGATAGTATTACTTATAAAATAAAACTGTGAATCCAACACTTCGTTGTTTTGTTGATAATATTTTGAATTTGTAATTTGCACTCGACTGACACTGACATATAAGTGTATCTATGACATTGACAATGCACGGTGACGTCACAGAATAAAAGCGCAAAATGGCGCGTTTATAGTCGTCCAAAAATAATAGTAGTTTTAATAATTTTTTTAAGCTTTTTTAATAATATTCTGTAAGTGTTATATTTTTTTCCGGTTATATAATAACTTATAGAATCGTTTAAAAAAATAAAAAAATAACATGAATATACCCTATTGTATTTTTGGAAAGTAGTTAAGTATCATGGACTGAACCTGCTCCAAAAATTTGGTTGGTGGTTAAAAAGTCAGTGTGTATGTATGTTAGTGTTAGACAGTACTTGAGCTACGATATTAAAGACGTGTTATTATTTAGAGATGACTAGTTACCTTGAAGTACTTAGGTACTTGTGTCACAGAATTAATATAAGTACTAACGTACCAATGATACTTGCACTTACTATTAACTTCCTTCCATTTGGTAAACACAGTTTATATGTAGTTTTACGTAGGCCAATAGTAAAACGTATGGTTTTACTAAGCGTAGGTACATCCTGGCCAGTTTATCCGCACTTGGAAGTATTTTGCGGAAGCAGCTGTACCTGTGTGCGTTAGTATGCAGCAGCCGTGCCGAACAATGACCTTAGCCGACTGCGTATACCTGGCTCGGTACGATCGAATCTCTTCCAGGATAATACAAAATATAGCTAAGTATCAATGTGTATTGTTTTTTACGTTCTTTTACTGGCCATCTGGGGAATATCCCTATGTACCTGTAACCATGCTGCATGGCACCTGCATGCTGCATCTTGTTTTCATACGTCATTTCTTCACCTCATCCTATCCGCTTTTCATAACTTGATTTAATTTCATTGCCATTTTCGAATCATTCACACATCCCTTTTCATTTTGACTCATTCCACTCCCATCTCTCAGGATGAAAGATGGAAGTGTAATATAATTCAGGACTACCTATCTAAGTACTTATTATAATATCTGCTTATTATTTAAAGTCTCTATTTAAAGGCTATAAAGTGTATTAGTACAGTAATGTTAATATACCTGTGTTGTTGAGTCTCTCTGTTCTCCACTCCACCTCCTATCTTCTATGTGGGAACTCCCCTGACAGCGCCGGAATAGGTCGAGGTCCCACATACTCAACGACGTAAGAATTGAAAACTTGACCCGCCTCATTACAAAATTTAGTTTTTGGTTTACCTTTATTCACTCAAAAGAAGTTTATATACATACTCGCAGTGGTCTGGTTTAGCAGGGATATGAATAATACTTGTAAATCTTCTCTGAGAATGGTTCTACGTTTTAGGTAACCAAAGCTGAAACAGGAAACGTCGTTACTTCTTGCTAAATAGCTGGCTGGCTGTTGCAAGTGACTAAATATCCTTAGTTATAAAATTGGCATTTCAATCAAATCTATCCCGCCGTTTAGGAGAAGTTAGGTGGCAAACACACGTACAGAAGAATTATATAAATTATCCCTTTTTTCATAAAAACGCGATCTAAAAAGTTATAACAAATATATATTTGAAATTCTCTAAAGCTCTTTCATTTGATATGCCACACGATGTAGTTCACAAAACTTTAATAATGTCTAATTTACCCATAAGTGGCCCCCATATTGGAAATTAATTAATTTATGTTATACGTTTGTCTTTGAGTCACTATCTTACATACATATATTATGTGTACCAAACTTCAACTCAATCGTTCCATAAGTTTTGTAGCAAGTTCGCTGTGACAGACGGACAGACAGACAACTGAGTGATCTTAAAAGGGTTCCGTTTTTATCTTTTGAGGTACAGAACCCTCAAATATCAGCCTAAGGTATTAAAAATTTGCCAAAAAATATACTTATACCTATTTCATCATCATTAGTATATTTAAGAACTATGTTCTAGTCGATAGAGTATTTTCCATGTCTCCCGTTCCTAAGCCAAATCTTGACTTCTCTATATGACACGACTTCTGCCTTTTCTTTTACTTCATCCATGAACGCCCTTCTTGGCCTTTCTTTTCTGTACATATTTAAGGAATATTTAATTAATTTCTAAAAAAAGAAATGTTTCTGAATTAACAGAATATAAAATTTAGAAGATTATTCGAGGAAAATAAAATAAATACGTCATGTATTGATTTGATACACAACAACTGATTTTAAATTTCAAATTTGATGCACAATTGTTGCTATTAAGAAATAAAAAAATATTATTATAATGTTTGTAAGCACTTATCGTCTCCCATGATTCGTAGCATCGGCAGTGGAAAATCTTTTAGTTAGTACCGTTAGATAAAAAGTCAATGCACACTATAACATAATCAACGGTCGCTTTGCATACAATGCCGATACTAAAAATAAACTACGTTAGTATAAAATCATATAACATGTTTTTATTACTCAGTCTCCGTGCCAAAATGCATAAATGTATGCTTATTGCCTATATATTTCTATTCTTTTTTCTATTTATATAAATATAATTATATTAATATTTATATAAATATAAATATATTTATATATATAATAGAAATATATATATATATATAAATATATATATTTCGCAATAAATCACAATCACACATTTTTTCTCATGTTGTCTATATGTAGCACGATAAATCTTGATGTTTTAAATAAGTACTGGTTTTATTCTTCTTCTTCTTGTGACTTAGGCTCAAAAAATAATATATAATATAATATAATAAATATGTACTTCATCTGATGTATACCTATATAACGTCTGACAAAATGTACTAAAACTATTGGGTACATTCAGTCCATGATCCTGAACCACTTTCAACGTTTCAACAAACAATATACAAACTCAGATCAGCTGATCAAAAATTTTCATATATCCTTGGGAAAAGTTGTTCAGTTTCATAGACTTAAAGCAGCCTTAAAATAGTTTCAGTATATTTTGTTAGAGCCTGTATAAACAGCACATATAATAACATATATATTCTTTACAAGGTAGACAAATCCGGGGACGCATTTTGAAAGTTCCAGACACACACACAACGAATAATTTGCGCGAGCGTTTCTAAAAAGGCGCAATTTTAATCGGTAGCGTTTGCGATTAATTATCGTCAAAGCAATTACACAATAATAGGCTATAAAGTTTTTAGATATAATATACATATAACATCTAACAAAATATACTGTAAGTATTTTAAGGGTTTATTTTGTCCATGATGCTGAACAACTTTCCCTAAGGAACATATTTTATCGAAATAAAAAAAATATTTCTTTGGGGTCAAAAATAATACAGGGTTACTTGTTAAACACCGGCAACGTTTTTGGAGCAGGTTCCGTGCGTGGCGCCGATATGTAAGGAAAGCCGAATTTAAAAAAAAAAAAAATTATTGTATTTTCGGGAAGTTGTTCAGTATCACGTCCTGAACATGCTCCAAAAATGTTGCCGGTGTTTTAAAAGTAACATGAACTGAATTCGTTTTTAAAATAGTTTCAGTATATTGTGTGAGACCTTGTATTATAGGTGTTGCTTATTATTATTACCGAATAAGTGTCTATTCAAGTGCATTGGCCGGAAAACATTACACCCACACCGTAATTGTAAAGAGTAAGGGAACATGTTATGATAATAAATTGCGTTTGTCATACACATAATGACGGAACATCAAGCGTAACGCACAAACTTTAACTAAAGTTGATATTATGTAGGTATCTATGTAAGTTTATACAACTTAAGGGGCTTACATGACCTAAACGAGAGTTTTATTTTTCGTAAAACTACAAGTTTCTTTTTGTTCACTACGTTGAAACAATAAAAAATATATGATATTCTTCAGGATGCCACTGAAGTAGTGTTCTCAAAACACTAAAACAAAACAAACTTGATACTATTAATTTGACTCAATAAAAAACAATCACGGAAATACCTTTAATTTTTATTTCAACGAGTAGAACTGTAAGAAAATGTATGGAAACACTATGGATTTTTTGTAGGATTCTATATGTCAAGATACATACTGACGAAGTAGTGTTTTCTTTTTTTAATAAAATGTATAGGTATCTTGTAAGAAAAAGCTTAATTTATTATCATCTCGAGCATAAAACTCACTCCACTTACACGCGCGCATCGCCCGTTCATGTGTCTATTGTACCGGCCGAGGGCTGATGCTATACGGACGTCTCGCTCTTCCTTACTGTAATAAAAAAATATGACTGAAACAAACGGTCTTATGTGTGCGAGCATTTCTAGCTGGTGTAAGCCTCTTAATAATATTGATTTTTAGATTAATAATATTATTAACTTTACCAGAACTCTATCGGTATCTACATATATGTATAAACTTAAATGAACTTTCATGTTTGACTGGACGAAAAGAAAAAAACTTAGAATACAAGTTCTGAAACTATAAATAATATTAATACATGTATTTACTATAAAATATAGTATCGTTGTGTTAGTATCCCATAATACAAGTTTTAACTTACTTTGGGGCTATCGCAATCTGCGTTATTTATCCTTATCTATTTATTTATCCAAATTTCAATATTATGGCTAGCGAAACTAGCTAAATTTACAATATTATAGCTAGCGAAACTAGCGAAATTTACAATATTATAGCTAGCGAAACTAGCGAAATTTACAATATTATGGCTAGCGAAACTAGCTAAATTTACAATATTATAGCTAGCGAAACTAGCGAAATTTACAATATTATAGCTAGCGAAACTAGCGAAATTAACATGAAAAATCTACAGTACCTACTGTAGAGTTTTCATCTAAATTAAGCTAGCTTGACTTGAAGAAGGATTTTTCTGTCTATTATAAAATCGTTCTCACCTTCGTGATCTCAATCATGCTATAAGTACATTTTAAATTTCTCTCTAGCTTTTAGTAGAATACAAAGTTAAATAAAAGTTAAGAAATTATTTTTAAATTATAAGTCAGAATAATGATGTAGACGCCCGGCAGCAAAGCGGCCCTGTACATCGATTTGGAAATATAATTTCCAGGTCGCTAGAATGGGCTTTTCTTTTGCTTTAACTACAATCAACGCCATCTGCTTTTGTATCAAAGAATCATCGACATCACCAGTCTAGAAATCAACTGAATATTTTAAAATTAGGGTAATCAAACGTTTTTCATGAAATAAAATGGGTACAAAAACATCAGACTCATTTTTAAATAAACTTACCTAGTAACGTTATTTAAAATGTTACGTTCAAAATAATGCTCATATTCTACGCACAAGTATTTACTAAGTGTATAATGAAAAACTTCAAAGATGGCCTTTTAACATTGAGAAAGCGCTGGAAAATCTGCTTTTTAGCAAAGAAGCGTCACGTAGAGGTTCGCGCCGAGGAGCATAGATGGCGCCACACGTCGTTTCTAATGCACAACAAATGCAGGAGGGACTGCCGAACTCACACTCACACTTCCGCCTACACATTGTACGCGGAGATACCTATAGCTGTTCCATACCGGCTGCTCTACTACAGAGTTCGAAGCTCTGACCGTGGCATCGGACGGCACATCGCTGTGCTGTTTGAAATGATTACACTCGGAATGTGCCCCGACGTATGGAAACACAAAGACTACATCTCTGTCCGCGTTCCCCGAAGTGAAAATTAATTCGGATAGCCGATTCTAGTTTTTCCATGTTATGAATTTATAGTCGTGTTTAGTTTATTGACTGTGCACTGTATTGTTTGATAAACTCTTGACTTTCTGAGCGTGGTTGCCGGTGTGCATTTCTGGTAAGTGGACTTAATTGTTGTTCTTATTCGGGTTTCATTTTAGTACCAACTATTGGAAAATTATACGAAGAAACTGCTATTTCCATTGTACAGTATATAATTTAAGTGTAAGTTTGAATAGAAAAAAGAAATAAAGTTGTGTAAATAAGTACCTATTTATTTAATGTATTTGAGAAAATACATAACCACTTTTATTTTCATTGTAAAACTACCCGCAAAATTATGTAGTGTAAAGATCTAAGATAATTGGGAGGAATTGCAGAATTTTGTGCGTTTTGCATCGGACTCTACAAGAACTTGTCTTGTAATTATACGGTATGTTATGATAATATAAAGTTAAATTTTGAATTTTACTTATAAGATATTATTACATTATATAATTTGGGTAAGTAATTTGATGGTAAGTATATTAAATATAATTTATACTTGTTGTTTTGTACTAGGGTTTATAGAGTGCTATTAGAAATGGCTCTACATTTCGCAATAAACTCATGGACTAACGTGCGCGACTACATTCCATCAAATATAAATTTAATACATATAAGTATAAGTTAATATAAGTCAACAAAAATGGATTAATTTTATTTTCCATTGAAGTGTTAGCTTCTCTACATTTTAAAAGATTTAGTTTTAAAAAAGGATAGTTATTTACGTAGGTATCTAGTTTCGTTAACTTAGAAAAAATACTGCTTCATACAGATTTCATACATTTCTCTATATTGAATGTTATGACAAAAATATTTGAAGCAGGATTTCTTAAAATATTTATTTATTTCTGCTTTAACTAATTTTAAGAGTGCAATTAGCGTGTATTATGAAAGGTAACAATCTAACTTTCAAAAATCGTACGATCGAATTTCACTTGTTCGAAATCGCTTTAAAGAAATTTTAATCAACAACTCGATTTTTTACTTAATTTTTCGAGTCAATAACTTAGTCACGGGCAGTAGGTCAGGTTATGGTTGAACAGTGACCATCATAGGAGCAAGCGAGCGAAGCGAGCGAACGTCAATCTATTGTCACAAGCTTGCTTGATGAATTGAATGTGATTGAGTTTAATCATTTGTCGTTCAAATTGGTGTATTAGGAATAATATTTGGAAATTGTTTTGGCAAAAAGTAGATACGTTACCTATCCTGTATTCTATCAGTACTTAACTACACAGTCGATTTAGATGAGATTCCTGAGATAGGCGTAAATTAACTACGAGAAGGGCGCGTCTCGGGAAATATTGAAAAATAGGTCGACTGACTCTATTATACATACGAGTAATGTAAGTACAGAAATTCCATATACATTCTTGGATCCCTAGTTACTTTTTCCTTGAACATATAAAGAGATTTTCAGTGTAGGCAAATAAATTAAATAATATACACATAAAGTAGCATGAAATATTAATTAAGCTTCAGGGTCGGCAATGAGTGTTTGGCACCTCCGGCGTTTAGGGCGTCTAAAGACTCGGTAACTACAACTAATTACCGTCAGGCCTGTTTGCCAACTTAGTCGAAGAAGAACTAACTAATCTTAGTAATTGAGCCACTAAATACAATTAGCACCTAGTTTTGCCACACAGTTTAATTTTATTAAAGTATTTTTCTAATTTATATAAAAGCCAATATTTTTGTGATTTCTGATTATAATTAAATCTGAGGAAATAATATGAGGATGAGATAGATAAGCCATAATATAATAGAAAACGGCCATTTCACCAGCTAGTTTTATTCCAGTAACTAGGTTTCAAACACCAATCTTCTCGTAATTTACGAGAAAATATTTTCACAGAAGGTTTTTCTAGAAATTTTACTTTTGATTGTACAAACATTATTAACGTAGGCAGGTATGATTTTTTTTGGACGATGATGTAAATATTCGATAACCTATTTAAAATTTAAACATATCTTTCGGTATTGCTTTAATTAATTAAACAGTAGTCGCTATCTACTTATGTGTAGGTTTATCCCTAGATCACAGTACTGTACATACTAAAGTAAGGGTACAGCTCTTTAAAATGCACGTCATTGCGGTTTTCCCTTCCCTTTTGAGGTGTTTTAGACAAGTTGGTTCTTTGTTTGGGCTATGTGCTAGGCGCACACTTTAATTCAATTCAATTCAATTCAAAATATCTTTATTATCATAGGATATTTATAATATCTCTTAATAATAGTCACTTTGTTTTGTTTTGCACTAATGTTGACGTCAAATCGTTACTTACAGCTAAGTTTACGCCGCTTCCTAGGCGCAAGTGCAGAAGAAGCGGCAAAAAACTACACTACACGTTTTCTCCAAAGACGTCAACTAACAAACTTAAAACTTACTTAACTGGTTATGTTATAATTAAATTGAATTACGAAATTTAAAATAATGTCAATTTGTAAATTTAGTATGTACTAATGTACCTAAATTATGACATGTCTAAGTATACAAACCTTTAAGAGGGACCCGCGCCAAGCTCAAGCCAGACTTTATAGTCTTTAAGATAGTCATCGGTCCTATAATAAGCCTTCTAACAAAGTACTTTTTTTAAATAAGCTTTGAATTTTCTGTCTGGCATATCAAGGACCGATTCTGGCAATTTATTATAAAAAGGTATAAACTTCCCCATAAAAGACTTACTGACTGTATTCAGCCTGTAATACGGGCTAACTAAGTAACTAATTCTATAAGTACGTTGGAAAAAGCATTTTCTTACAATTATACATACATACTATCACGCCTGTTTCCCACAGGGGTAGGCAGAGACTATGGACCACCACTTGCTACGATCTTGACAGACCTCTTTCGCTTCATCTACACTCATCAACCTTTTCATACTTACCCTTCGTTTTGCCAATTATAAAATGTCTAAAATAATTTCTTATAAGAATTAAGGCTTATATGTTTTTCGTATTGACGTTTAGACTATCTTTGTCCTACGGTAGACCAACCATCCGTTACCTCAATGTTTATCACGATGTTTACTGGTTAGTGCAGCTAATCGCGTTTATTTAAAATTGTAATACATAATTATACAAGTTACTATCTTAACCTTAGTGCAATACGGATCTGGACTAAAAAATATTTTTAGGTCATCAGGTAGATTATAACAAAAAATTGTATACGTATTCCTTTTTTCTATTTAGCAAATAATTACAAAGGTACAGTGCATTTAAATTCCGCATGACTTCACGATCAAGTACGATTTTCACTTGACGGTGACGTCATTCACCCCCACTCGGAAACGACGCGCTGTATTTTTATAAATTTTCACTTCTTTGATAAACCGAAAAATATGGATCCATTATTTTTGGATAATTTAACGGACGGACTAAATAAAATAAAATTTTTCGGACCCCGTCCAAATCCTTATTATTGAGACATGATATTTCTTAGCAATTTTTAATTTTATTACCACATCCCGCAGCTTCCCTCTGGCAAGCCTCCAGCGTATTAATTATTAAATAATGAAATAACTTATTGTACAGTTGCACAAAAATTAAAAGAATGTGGGTGGGGAGAGACAGATTTTCCAATCAGTAGCTTATCTTAGATGTTGTAAATTTTAAAATTTATGCGACATTAAAATTACTTATATCATATTTATTGTTGTGGACAGTTAAACATATTAGTATCAACTATAGTAGGTTAGCTCTTAGCACAGCATTTTATATACAAAATAACAAAAAATGTTAATTTCCTATCTCAGAAACGTCAATATATAGCTACAAAGTTAAAAGTAATAAAATATCACATTTCATTACTTGCCGATGACTTTTTAAACGGAGATTTCCTATGACCGCAATAAAAAGCTCGCGCAAAATCTTGCAGACCATTTTTCTGTATTGTGTTAAATGCAAGACAAAACGGTAAAGTGCCAAGTTACAATGATGGAGTTCTTCGAAAGGTTGTGCAATGGTTTCTTTAGAAACAGCAAGACACTAGTGGTTATCTACTGGAATATTATAGCAGAATAGGTCTATATGTATAGCCCTTTCTAAAATATGTATACGTATAGGCATATAAGAGTATATTTAGGACTACCTAACATTAATAAATGAGGGCTAATCCTAGGCACCATACGTTTAACACATTTATTATGAGAGCTTTGTTTCAAGAATCGCTATCAAGCATATCGTTTCAATAACAAGCAACATTTGGTTATGAATAAAACAGCTGTGTAGATGGCGCAATCATTGGTACCACTCTAGGTACTCGGTCTGCGTGACCAATTGACAGCCAGATGTAAGTACACACCTGAAGCAACTAGATCTAGGCAAAGCTTTGTTTTTCTGAAATAAACGCGGAAATGAATAACAGTTTGTTTTTTTTTTTACTTTACGATGAACTTAATTATGTCTTTGGATATATCATGTTATCAATTAGGACGACATGAAAAAAAATAACATTAATAGAACAGTAGTACAGAACGAAAGCTCACCCCCTCCCACATGTTCTCGCGTGTGTCCTACAGATCGGTATAATATGGATAGAAATGAAATAAGGTTTGTCACTACGACTTTGACATAGCTTGACAACTGCTATTTAATAATAAGACAGAAGAAGATAACATAGCCCTACGTTTTACTCACACATGGACGCGTGTGTATGAACTTTGTATCTATGGTTGTTTGACAATTTTGCTCAAAATGTATCAAGTTCCACAGCTGTGCCCGGTAAGAACTAGGCGAATTTGTCGAAACCAACATGAGAAGGAGTAACAAATCTGAAAGTTATAGTACTATAATTGAACTATAGACAATTAATTAAAACCAGTTATAGAACGACTTCAAATACTAAAGACGCTAAAAAGTAGTTAAACACCTACCAAACACTAATCTCTGTTAAGTTTTAGTTTGTCGAGACACAAAATGCAATCGCGCTAAAAATACTTTCTACGGAGTTGGAGACGTTGCTCCGTTGAATGATCAATTGATAAATCATCATATTCTATTCTATCACTAAACCACCCTGTATGGTGAACACCCACATAATTCTAATATTAACCAGGCAGGCATCAGGCAAGATTTTTAATCTTAACTGCATTAATTGGTCGATGTGGGTTTCGTTCGTTTTCGGTTTAGCGCACGCTACGAGTTGCTACGAAACTCAGAATGTCATATTTGTTAGTAAAACCTTAAAATCTTTGAATTTGCCAAAACAATATAATTTAATTTTACAGGAAAATATAAAAATTATCTTCAATCGAGTTACCAGTGAACAGTGGGTCTAACTCAAAACACTACCTACAAACCTAGCCCAGATTTTTTAGGGGGCAACTGGGGCGGAGCTGAATCCCATTAGACAGAAATATAAACAAAAATACAATATTTTTTTTTCAGATACTTACTTTTTTATAAATAATTCTATTCTATCTATAGATTGTTAAAATATTTTATTAGAAAATCTCGACTGCCTATTAAATCAGACATCGTATTCTTCTTCTGTTTTCGTATATTTTATAATTATGTTCCATGAAATTTAATCAATATTATGAAGTTAAAAACAACCCACTGAATAACGTCGGCGGCGGGTAAGGTAATAAGCCATGGTAATAAGTAAATAATAACATGTCTTTGGTTCGGGAAATTGTTAATTATGTAGAAACAAAAGCTGTTAACACATGTTTTTTCTTTTTTGGCTACGTTGGATTACTAGCCAGTAATGTTTATAAAACCTCTACCTCTATATTCAAATGTATATGAACATAAAATACGTCTTGTAAGCCATCGGTAGTCAAACTACATGGACTTGGGCAATCCATATCCCATATTTCTGGGCAATCCTGCCGAACGCACTCAAACGTAGATTATTTCGTCTTTTCCTTATTTTTTGTTTAAGGTTACCGAGCAACATTCGCATATTTTTATATGTATTTTTATTCTTAATTAAAATAAGGGCCAATAAGAAAAATAAATTATAAGTATAATACGTGATAGCGTAATAATAGAGATTGTAAAATAAAAATATGAGCCGGATTAATAATATATTTTTATTTATGTACGCAAGTTCCATGTTACGATCACGACATGAATGGACATCAAAATATCACGTTTATAGAACGAAATAGATGATTAATTTATACGTTTGTAAACCTAAAAAATGCATATAATTTAATGAACAAATACATAATATTCATTCCATTTTCCGTTGTAAGTATCTAATGATCTACTTCGCTGTAAAATATAATAAATAATACACGGTGTAACATGCAAGAGCGTATGTAATCTGATCCATAACACGAGGCACAGATGCACACCGACAGCGGTGGAAGCGTATTGTAGAGTACTCAGGCATTCTTTGTTGTCACCTTGATCGTGCAATGTGCATGTATGATGTATCGATGCAACTATTTTATAGAATTGTAGGTATAATTCACAGGTAGAATACCTGGTACACAGATTTTTTGTTAAATTTTTCTCCATATAAGATCAGAGTGTTTAAATATCATCATTTTAAGAAACAACAGTTTTCAATTAATATCTTTATTCGGTATGAACGGTATCAATATGAGCTAGTCCCAGTAGTCTTACCAAGTCTGTCTTACCAGTAGGATCACATAAAATAACTACTAAAGAAGAATACGATTTCATGTAGGTAGGTATACAGTCTCTGGAAGATTCTCTGTGTCCCTTCACGATCTTGAAGGTTGAGTGTCGAATTTTTCTCACGGGCCTCCCGACTACTTTTTTATTAATTGGCCTGATGCGACATTCCAGAAGTCTGGTTCTAAAGAATTTGTTTTTTGCAACCTTATGTAATTGATCCTACTACATGAAGCCTTTAGAATAATAACAAAATAAAATTGAATCTTTATATCAAACTACTATTAAAAAATCTGTTTAAAAATTTGAGACGTATGTACTCGTATAGTATGAAAAATAAGTGCAAGTAAAAGTAAATAATAGAGCGATATTATGTTAGGATTAGGTATTATGTCATATGATGTACATCATTCGATGCATGAATAATATTATTTTAGTAACAACAGCTTAGAGCGATATGCTGTCTTTTATAGATAGAAACATTTTATCTAGGAAATTTGTACAAAGATGAAAATATTATAACTTTGTTTTATATCTCCTGGGATTAAAATTATATTGGCACACAAGAATTAACGCAAAATGCAGAATTGTCCTTTTTATTATATTAACGTGCAAAATACTTTACGTTTAAACCCTTTAGCGGTTTTAAAAATATTAGAATACAAAGGTACAAAAATTCTAATAAAGGTTTATGAGTCAAGGATGTTCTAAGTTTGATTAAGTCCTAATTGTAGTAGGTACCGAAGGCCTGATTGCAGTAGATATATTACCTATATATACTTACCTATATACTTTACTTTCAATTAGGGTGATCTACTTTGGGGTTGGAGAATGATTTGTCAAACTTTCTAAAGCGAATTTATTAGTCTGACATTTGGATGAGTCACTGCTCGTCAGATTTATATGGAGGGTCGGGGCCCCCGAAAACATAAATAAAATTATAATGTCTAGAATAAGAAAAAATTGCTTACCACATGTACTTAACATCTTCACTTAGCGCGTTTCCGGTTGCATCCTCAGCTGTGCTGCTTTGGAGCCCGGGATGCGCTTTCCCGCTTTTACTTCTCCAAATATAATATGCATGTCAATGGTCACCCAAGGATGCCTTGGAAGTGGAGAAGAAATAACCGAAACAGTATAAATAATTTGACTATTAGTTTTACCACCAGTCGCCGCCCAACCTTATTCTATATATTTTGTGATTATTCTTTTAGTCGCCTCTTACGACATCCACAGGAAGAGATGGAATGGTCCGATTCTAGGCCGGAAGTCACACGGCACTCCACATATACTTAACATACGTGGAATATAAATACGGAATGTTGATATTTTTTATGCTAATAAATATGTACGCTTAAACGCTACGCAATATAGGCTATAAGATTGATATTTTTTGGAAATTAAATGTCGTCATCTGACATAGTTTCGACGCTCCGAAGCGGGAGAGCTCGAGATACTTATATACTCGAGTTCTTATGCCACTTGTGGTCATCGAAGTAAGTGTTGTGTAAGCGCTAATAATACGTGCCGTGCATAGTCATCGAGCTTCTATGTGTTAAGCGGGACATGATGGACAGGGGGTTAGTACAGATATTATAAATTATAGAAAACGATGGAGAGGGTTGACATACAGAGCCGACCCCAAATAGAGAGAAGGCGAGGGAGATGATGATGATGATAGTCGTCGAGCTTCTCAATCTTAAATCCTACATGTAATACACTCAAATAAAAAGCGGCTCCTCCCTAAAATTTGGAAAATGCCATTTACACATACATTATTCAACCCAATTTAGGAAACCGCTCTAGTTTTCGATTATATTTACGTAAATGCCCAATATGCGTAAAAGAAATCTCGTGTTAAGACGTTCATTCACCTCTGGGGAGATGGGATTGGGTGCGGCGGGGCGCGGCTCGGGGGCAGGGGTACGCTGCCTTCCTTCCTTGGACTGGGCGTAGGACAATGTAGTAGGAATCGAATGGATTTATCGGGAAAACTTACGCTGGAGGAACTCGTTAGCGGAAAATTAATTAAACATTGAAGTATTTTCGGTGCAATGTTTATATATGAGTTTTTATATAACCATTATATTAGTACCTAATTATTTTCCTCGTTGACATCAGAGAAATTTCTGCAATATTTTCTTTGAAGAGGAAAGTCCACGACTCCCTTTTTAGGGTTCCGTAGTCCATAAGGAACCCTTATAGTTTCATCATGTCCGTCCGTCCGTCTGTGTGTCCGTCCGGGCACCCTCGATCGGCTTTTACGATCTGTGCGGGAATAGAAGCAGCTGGTACTCGTACCTACATTCTAAGTTTTTCTTTATTCCCAGACCAGCATGGAAGAGTTTATTATTTATGGTTTGTTATAAAGTGCAAAAGAACGCAATATGTATGAAAAAGCAACGGCGCTCGTAATCGGCGGTTGACTGTACGTTTGTTGTGATCATTCCTTCAGGGCTGCGAGTGCCAAGTTGGTTCAACGGCGGCGGCGGCGGGCGGCGCCTCCTTATCAACCGACCAACAATAAAAGGTTAACCCTTGACCAAGCGATCGCAGTGCGTCTACGCAGAACCACCGGAAATGGTACATTAAATGTGAGTTAAAACGTCAGGCAGCATGATAGATGCCACATCACCGTGATATATATGAAAGGTTAATTTCCGTTGACACATAAATATGCGTATTAGTATTCCTAATGGCCTGTTCCTTCCAGAGTCTTCGGTAGCGGGCAAGGCGAATTTATTTTCAGATTTTTACAAGCTTTTATTTAGCTTTCCCGGATTTGACCAAAAAAACAAACAAAAAATTGTTTGAATTTTAGGTTAAATCTTGCAAGTTTAATTTGAGCCACTTCTCGATTTCCGATTGAGATTAAACTTTGTATTCTAATGTAAATCAGATGACAATGCAATATTATTTCAATAGGAAGCTGATCTGATGATGGAGCCAAAAGGTGGCTATAGGAACCCTGTAATAAAACGACGCAACCCCATCGAGTTTAGGCTTATTAGATTTGTCTTAATAAGTACTTATATTTAGGATATATATATATATATATATATATACACATATATATATACAGTAAAATGATATGATAAGGTTCCCGTAATCATCCCGTAGATTAACAACTACGTTTTATTAGAAGTACATGTTTAAATATTTCCTTCATGCAGCTCTGGGAGAAAAGGAAAAACATAGAACGTACCAGTTGCTTCTCTTCTCGCGCAGATCGTAAAAGCCGATCGAGGGAATGGGCAATAATCTGAATTATATCAATAGGCGATGCGGTTAGCAACCCATCACTATTATGATTTCCTTTCACCTTCATGCCCACCATCATGCTAAAAGTGGCCTGTGCCTTGCCGCCCTAGGTTATGTCTGCCCCGTCAGGGATAAAGACGTGATAGTGTATATTCACAAAACGTTTGCAAAACCACCTAGACAATAATAATCTGTTTTAGTCAATGATTGTTTTAGTCTTAGTTTATTCTGGGGTCTAGACGTCACAATTCACATGGTTTTTGTAATCAAAAGTCTTTTGTCAAATTGTTATCCATCCCACGCCAACATAAAAATAATTTACTTAATCAAAATAAACGAGCCATTGTAAGTCAATCATTTATCAATAAATACTTTATTTCATCAGTGCAGCACTTAATTAAAACGTCCGTTTCTATTCAAGCCCATATTGGAAGCGAAAATAATCTAGCAATTTTAAATCGAAATGGGAGTGAAATACAATACTGGACTGCAATGGACGGTTCGAGATATCGTTTATTTGCCGATTGCTCGGTTCATTTCCGTGTCTGCACATATTAGGGTTGCCAAAGCTAACTTAATTTCCTGTAAACACCAGTAAAACGAATACCATTTGTTTACTTGTTTTCTACTAATTGGTCTTGGACCTTATTTGACTATAAGGCAATATCAAAAGGTTTTTATCATGACAATTCTCGCATCCCTAGCATAGACGTAGAAGAATAACATATATTTATTTAAATATTTTGTTTAATATATGATTTTCCTTTTTTGTATAAATACATACCGAGAAATCCACAGATTGAGCCCCAAAGTAGACAGCATATTCGATTTATTTTTATTATGATATAAGTACTCTACGAGTATTTACACAAATTGGATATAACTTTACTATTATATCACCCAGATAGATACAAATCACAGTACCTATAGTATAGGTACTGTAAAATTTTATCTGGTAATAGGTATAGTATAGGCACTGGTATGACTCTCCATTGATTCAGAGTAACATATATACCTACTACTACTACAAACGAAACAATTTATCTGTACACACGTCGATTTGTGAGTTTTATACTTAGGGTCGCACCGCAGAATTATTTTAATACTTACCTACTAACGAGTTCGACATATTTACGATTATATTTTTCCATACCGAAAGATTTGCAAACACTATGACGTAAAAAATATTCTGTTTTATATGTATTAAATGTTACAGAAAAGTCGGAAACAGCTATATAATATCACTTCACAAATATTTTTCATTATGTCCATTGTCCAATTCACCATTAGTTCACTTTACTGATTATTATTGAGTCATTTATAAAGTAACGCACTAATTTCACTAATTCACTATTGTAATATAGTACGAGTAATTTGCATATTCGGCGCAAAACTATACGGTAATTATATGAATAAATTCAATAAAAATAAACAAATGTTTATCACGCTTACACTACAGCATGTCAAGTTGTCATTGTCAACAATGGCATTTAGCACTATAACCCGCGGAAATCTAGTTGGCATCTGCGTGTATGTGATTACCTGTGAGCGAGGAGCCTATGTAACATTACCGGATTGCTTATTAGCAATCCGGTGTTGTTGTGTGTAAAATGCGAGAGAGCGAGAAGGGTATATATATAAAGATGGTTGCTGGGTAATAACGTAAAATTATATTGTTGCTTTGCTTACCTGTTTTCATCATTTGGAAATGTATGAAATATACGTTCTTTAGAGTATTGGGTGGATAAACAATTATTATACGCGCACCTTCTCACCATGATGGTTACTATTGGTTGACAGTTTTCAAGACAACACACGTCGCGTATTGCGTGCGGCTAGTAATTAAACCCTGGTTTGGAGCTGTCAAAGCTCACAAAGTGCGGGGAAGAGGTGCGGGGACGCCAATTTGCGGGAGACGCTGTGAGATACCATTCTGTTTGACTCTTATGTATTCTGTGGTATAGGTCCTATACTATATCTATTACCAGATTAAATTTTCGCTATAAAAGTGTTTAGGCACGAAGTCACGCTCCCGCAGCGGGTGCAGTGCAACATACATTAGCCCACGTCGTCTACTCGCTAAGAAGCTAAGACGGAGTGAGGTAAATAAATATATTTTTTGGAGTAAGTACGAAAACATTTTTTTTAAGGCATACATTTAAGCATATTCTTTACAGGCATCATCATTCTACGCCATACGTGTAGTTTAGGCATTATGAGTGATTTGCCATAACTATTAAATGGCTTATGTTGGTTTAGCGTAACGCCCAATTGACTAAATTTATAAGCAATACTCTAAGTATTGTAAAAAATAATGAACAACAGTAATAAAACAATATTAAATGTCAATTATGCATTATAAATAAAATAAGTAATATACCTAATGTGTAAAATTTTTATTTTTTTTATAATGGAATAATCACGTCATATCTTCGTCGTCGGGAGGTCGTCATAACAATATAGGTTAAAGATGCAGCAGAGTGGCCCTTGGGCCACATGTTATAATGATTTAAAACAGTTAGCGTATATAATCTTAGGTCTATTAACATTTAGGATGAACCTCAGTTATGGCTAACATACTTATGCGTTATTAATTATTGCAAATAATATTTAGTAGAAATATTGTTATGCCAATGTACTTAACATTATGCATTCATGAACCCATTTTTTTAACAATGGGTCTGAGTTCTGACACAAGGTTCTGGCACACTTTCCATTCTTCAGTTTTCTGGGTGCCGTCTTAATTTATTTTGGGTCTGAGGTCGGCCAGGGTACACAACACATACAGAAGGGAAATGCTGACATGTCGTGCGACAAAACACGTACCGATATCGTGCCGTACCATAGCGAGCGCCATGTCGGCTGCCGGAAGGCGCTTCCGCCTCTCCTCGGGTGACTCATCGTGATCCGCAATGACCGCCGTCGAACTAGGTACAAAAATATATGTACAGGCTTTTACTCTCGATGTGAGTACTTTTATAATTCTTCGTCAGGGTTATAATTCAGCACCAAAGTACCTACTCATATTTGTGTGAAGTCAAATCGTAGTCAAATATAAATGAATATTTGGAATGGCCTGTAAGCCTAATGGAGCGACCGATTTTAAGTCACCTGCATCCAGCATTTAAGAGATGAAAACAGTTATCGCCGTATTTTGAATCAAAAATGTCAAGTACGCATTAATCAAAATGTAAGTATCGATGCCAGCTCATCAAAAGTGAACAATAGGTTCAAACCCAAGCTCACGTCTCAACAAAAACAAAACCGCCTTAAACTACTAGTTTACTCTAAAACGCGGCGAAGAAAAATGCAAAAAGCGCCATAAACGGCGGCTTCATGGCGGAAGTTCCAGGAAGTCGGTCTATTTTTACAGCACTATTTATAGCGGCGAGTGCGCTTGCAATCCGCCCCTAACGCGTCCGCGCAGCTGTTACGCTTCATCAGCTACTAACATGACTCGATTTAGTTTTGTGACTATGTCTATCTAAGTACTTGGGTGAGAATGCGTTTGTCAACGTAGTAACCGGTTCATTTTATGTTCAAATTTTATTGCACTGTCTCAATGAGTTTCTTTCGGCATTTCTTTTCAGCAGTTGCCTCTCCATAATTTGAATAGTTTGTAGTTCTTTCCTTTTAGTAAGCTCTCTGATTTATTTTTAATTTTGATTATTTTTTTTGCTTTTATAAATAAAGTGGATTCCATGAGGCATTCTCTACAAGTCAACCGCAAAGGTAGTACCTACGTAAAGTGTTTGTTTCATATTGTTATTGAACGACTGAGCGAAGCAAGCTAAGTTTTCAGAGCCTAATTGAACAATCCGGAGATTGTAAGTTTGTATGTTTGTTCGACGATAACTCGAGTGTATGCGATCGATGCTTAAATACAATTTGGTAGGCGTGCAGATGTAGTTAATAGATTTTTTTATTTTGGAATATGAGCCAAATCGGTAAAGTAGTTAAAGATATTCCTGACACAGAACACAAACATAGAACAAATAAGCTATTTCAAAGATTTACTCATATTGAAAATCTATCTACTTACTACTTACACTTTCACGATTTTATCCGTTCGAGCAGACAAAGGCAAATAACATACCTATATTTTTTACGTAACTTTAATTGTATTTAAATTTAAATTTATTTGTACTTTATGTATATGCTCTAAGCCTTTACCTAAGTACTTATAGGCTAAGAGCTTGTCTTGTACAGCATCATCTAAATGAGATAAGGGAGTAAGAAATATAAACAGGTAACTTTCGTCGACTACGAGTATTCCAAAAAGGAACTCTAATGGAAATTTTCAACGTTTGTAAGTTATAGAATTATCAGTAGCATTCCTAATTCTAATTAAACAGTGTCTATCATTACATAATGGCTATCTAGTAACAGATAAGCCAGTCCCACGATACCAAGGGCGTCGACCGTCGAACGGGGCCAGCGATACGAGACTGGTGAACGATAACAACACCCTAGCTCGGTCTCACATATCGAACCTTATTTATAAGGTATCGTTATCGATGTAGGTATATTTATTTTGCTAAATGATTCGTGTAAAATATATAATAAAGATCACTCGCTTGTCTTCTTTTGACCACGTCCATTGCCTAGTACAGTGTTTTTTTACCTTTTTCTTAGCAACCCCCTTATAGTTACAATGTGCCCTCAGTATGTACAAAATTTTTCGCAACTCCCTAGCCTTCTCTGTTTCTAACCTATATTTTATTATGTTACAAATATGAAATCCAAACAACATTTTTATTTATTTTCATAATTAGGTATCATATCAAGTATCTACAACAGACATAATTTTATTGTACATATTAATTCTAGGTGTAATGATTATGTCAGTTTTTTTAAATGAAAACTTCTTTGGGCGCGTTGACCATTTTTTGAGATGGGAAAAAACCATTGAATTCGCGACACTGTTACCGACACCACCTTGTTCAAGTATTCACATCTGGAGGCAATGCCGGAGTGCCACTCTTTTTTTAAATCTTGTTTATTTATGTTACTCTACAATGGGCACATTGTAGATCCCCCACGGGGTCACGACCCACACGTTGAAAAACACTGGCCTAGTATGATCGAAGGGCCTAGTACTCCTAGTACGCATTATTTGTAACGGCGTTGTCGATTTTGAGCAAACCTGGACATAATTCACATTTGGTTTGGTAACTACAAGTGGCTTAAAAAATTAAATATCTCCTCCGTGCTTTGAAAGGCACATGAGATCGTTGGCCCCGGTAGTCGTTAAGCTATATAAATTGAAATATCTGCCACCAATATCTCTCTAATGAAAAAAACGTCAATGAGTACAGCTAACATTCCGCAGTCAGTAGAATACCTAGACTTCACTTATCGACCGCCAAAACTGTGTGACAGGAGTATAATATAGGTACTCGTAAACGCTCTCTAATTGAATCGCACCTATTATTTCATCGATTATTGCAAAACAACCCTATTACAATCGGTACCGTCTTCCATTCCGTCACAATAAATTAAAAAAGAACCTATTTGGTAAACACTTAGGTAAGGCTTATATTCATAAATTAACTGCATGTCATAAAACTCGCTTGCCGTTCCAAACTTTGTTTTGCGATACCCGACAGGGTTCATAGTGTGCTATTTTAATACAGTGACTTTAAGTAGTTAGAACTGATGTACATTATGAAATGCAATAAATGAATTGAATTGAATTGAATCACAACTCGGTACCTCTACTTGAGATAACCTCAAAAATTGTATGTAAGTATTATATATAATATGTGAAATAATAAGTAGGTATTTCTTTATTTGTTCGTCTGGTAATATATAGTGTCAACCGGACTAACAACTGGACTACTGCGACTAAAGGAAGGAAGCAGTTCTAAATATATGTAAATAAAATATTATAAAGCGGAAGAGTTTGTTTGTTTGTTTAAACGCGCTAATCTCAGGAACTAATGGTCCGATTTGAAAAACGTTTTTTTTGTTGGGTAGTCCATTTATAGAGGAAGGCTTTAGGCTATATAACATTACGTTCTGACAACCACGCGAACGTAGTCGCGGGCACAGCTAGTGTAAATAATAAATTCTTGCACCGGAAGAGGGGAAGCTCCGCAATCCGTTAGATATACGCTAGGAATATATAATTCAATGCGTTGATATAATAAGGAGCACGTGTGTTGCCTTGCGTCGAAACGTATCGTCACTTTGATTTTTGCATACAGACGTCAAAGGAGATAATTAAGTACTATACGTATTTTTATGTAGAACTGCCTCGAGGAAGAGACTAATTTGAGATAGTTAATTAGTATCAATGTACGAGTATTTATTGTCTGTATTTGTTTTATACCTACCTAGGTATATTATCTAGGGCTCAGATGGCTAAGTCAGCAGTTAGGCGTCTCGACAAAATATGGAGAAACCGCAACATTAGTCTCAACACCAAAATCAAACTTATGCGAAGTTTGGTCTTTTCCATCTTCATGTATGCTGCTGAAACCTGGACTTGGAAACCCAACATCAAATCCAAGACATGCATTCGAGATGTGGTGCTGGCGTAAAATGCTAAGAATTCCCTGGACAACACACCGCACAAATGTATCTATTTTGCAAGAACTAGGAATTCGAACCCGATTGTCTGCAATGTGCCTCCAACGTCCTCCTTAATTTCTTCGGCCACATAGCGCGACGAGCACCTGACAGTCTTGAAAAGACCATACTGATGGGCCATGTCCCAGGGCGCATCAGAGGTCAAGGGAAACCGCCGACAAGATGGACGATATCGTTCGTAACGGGCCATACACCTAGGCTGGCGCAAGACCGTGCGCTGTGGCAAACCATAGTGAGGAGAGCTGTTCAAGATGATCACGACCCTTAGACATGAGGATACGATTATGAAGAGAGGTATATTATATTAGATTATTTCTTCCATGCCGGTCTGGGAGAAAAAAAAAATCGAAGAGTACTACTTCCCGCGCAGATCGTAAAAGTTGATCGAAGATATGATTTGTGGCTAGCATTCCAATTACTATTTTGATTCCTGTTTTCCATCTTCGTCATAAACGTAGGCCTTTTGCATTTACGGCTCTAGGTTTTATATACCCCGTAAAGAATAAGTGATATTGTACATACATGATATGTACGAGTATATAGAAAATAAAAGGGAGTGCCTCCGTGGTCCAGTGGCCAAGGCGTTCGCCTTGTGATCCGGAGGTCGTGGGTTCAATTCCCACTGGGAACCTACTTTGTGAAAAGTTGTTTTCAGTCTGGTTAGAATATTGCAGACTTGAATCACCTGATTATCCGAAAAGAAAGATGATTCCGTGCTTCGGAAGGCATGTAAAGCTGTGGGTCCCCAACGCCAACTAGCGTTTGTTTAAACCTATCCTAGGATTGGTTCTGGTCTACCCTTTGGGTTGCGGAGGTCAGACGGCAGTCGCTTTTTGTAAAAACCTCGTTAAATCACCTAGGTTTAGGTAGCGGACCCCGGGCTCTTCAGGCATAACCGCTGTAGATGCAACCGGGAATACGCTCGGATGATGATGATGCTGAATATAGAAAACTAGCTTTTGCCCACGGCTTCGTCCGCGTATCCCAAATCCCACGGGAACATCTCTTTTTTTCGGGATGAAAGTACCGTATGTCCTTCTCAGTACTCCTAACTATGTGTATGCGAATTTTTTAAGAAGATTTGTTCAGTTTATTTTTTTATTTATTTAGGCGATTGTTTAGTGTGGCCTTCATAATGCGGATGCTTGCTTTGGCATAAGCCTAGATTTATTTATGCTGACTTTAATGTGTGCTCTGTGTAAAAGTTTTATTTATTAAATTGCTATTCGTGGGAACCTTTGATAGGCTATCTGATATCCATTAAAATTTTAGTTTTGTATCGTGATAGATGTTGGCTCTCCGTGTAAAATAAATTAAAAAAATATGATGGATCTAGGCTAGGACTAGCCGCATCGCCTATTAATATGATTCGCATTTTTTCAAATCGATCGGCTTTTATGATTTGCGGGGGAGGAAGAGTACCTAGATGGTGCATTCCAATTCCTTTTCTTTTCTCCTAGACCAGCAGGGAAGCTTAATCTTAGCTTTTAATAAGCTTTATCAACATGTGAAATTATGTTCTCAAAGAAAAAAAAAACATACGAAACAAAAACAACTTTACATGTTTTCGTTTACGCTTTTCATCATGAAGTTGCAGTGACAATCTTAAATATCACGAGCTTAAGATTGCAAAGTGGGTGGAAAAGTTTGAGCAAATTTTGAATCGGTCCGCATAACTACTTAACGAGTACAATGTGGGAATTATAAGCAAAAAAATTATGAACAAAATTATTAACAAGTAGGTACCTACCTACCTATTAAAAAAAACCTTAAACCCGACAGCGTGCGAAATTTTACCAAATTAAATTAAAAACTATGACTTACATATATTTTTGTAATCTCCGTTTAATTACCTTCATTTTGATACCCTGCTCGATAGGTTTGGTAAAAAAATATTAATGACTTACAATTTATTTAGCGCCAAGTATACTTATTGTTTTTTTTTTAAACATTTATCTTTTTTAGGTTTTTGATTTGAATCTAAAATCCATCCAGCCTTTTGGAAGATAGGAAGTAATAACGAAATTTATAAACATACAAGATACGGGCGAAAAACATAACCCTTTTTTGGCAGTCAGGTAAAAATATCTAAAGGTTTCGTTTCAAGTCCCTACATGTTCTTCAAGTACGTAGGTACCATTGACCCAAGAGCATTATTTGCCACATTCGAAGGCCCATTTAATAAATGGCAACCATTGTGGTCGGAGCACCGCCATATATTTTATTTGTAACGTTATGGAAATTCTAAAGCTACATTTATTTTACAAGGCTTTCGGAGATATTTGACCTTTGTGCATTTAGTGGAAAATTAAGTACCTACTCAGTATAATATAAATCACAATCAAGTGTTTTCTACTCACTATTATATCCGTAGGGTATAATATAGCACTTACGAGCCTTTGGGTATTACGGCCCTGATAATCTGTCTAGTCCTTTAGGGATAAAGTCGTGAAAGTGTAGATATCTGTATCTCACTATCCTATCCTATATATAAGTATCTTTCATAGGATTACACAGAACATTAAAATTCAAAGAAAAAGTCATAGAAAGTATACTTAGTTCAATTCAACGAAGTTAAGTATTTTTTGTATATTTTATAACGTTCTAATCGGCTTTATTACTTCAACGTCTTCGCAAATGTATGTTGTTTTTACTACTAGTTATAACTGGTTACGAACCTACAGTTTCGTAAGCGGCCGAAAGGGGTACGGGACGTTTTTTTTTCTTTTAGACAAATCACACTGATTGAGCTAGCCCTAAAGTAAGTTTAAACTTGTATTATAACTAACTCAATAATACTATATTTTTATAATAAATACATATATAGATAAACATCCAAGACCCAGGACAATTTGAAAACTTTTACAAAATTTGACAATTCATTTAAATTTATACACAAATACAAGTGTAATGGCGGACTAGAAGTCTAATGCTTATGTTGTAACCTGATTGAATAATGCAGTTTGAAAGGCAAACGGATCTATTAGATGCATCGACAGTAATTATATAACGCCGTCACTCGGCTTTGTTTGCCCACCGACAGCTATGAAAATAAATAAAAGCAACCCGAGGCGCCGGGCGCTGCGTTGCGCAAAAGTTCACGCCTCTGATGACCAATCCAACACAACCAACTTGATTATATTTAAACCCAAACCAAATAAAATTTAAGAAACTAAGTCATAGGGCAAAATAAACATGTTAATAATAATGTCGAGCTCAGGGCCCGGTGGAAGTATGCATAGCTACCGCTTTCGCAAGTTAAGCAACCCCGGACGTGGTCCGCACTTGGATGGGTGACCACGAGCTCCTCAGTCCCGACTGTCATCATTGTATAGCAGTCGTCAAGCTATGTTTAGGCAGCTTGAAAAATCTGACACCAGTGTTGGCCACTTATGTACGAGTACACACACGAAAAACGAAACAAATAAACACGCACATTCTTCGTACATTTTACAGCCAATTGGTCTCTCTAAATACATACGGAGTAATATAATATGAAATTATCATTGCCGTGTGTGTGGTTCCCGGCCGAGTAGAATAGGACCACTCCAAGTCTTCCCGTGGTTGTCGTAGAAGGCGACGTTGGAAACACAAACTAAACAAAGCTTATAAACATCAATGAGACCTCTCCAAAACGGTCTGGCCAGCGTGGAGAGTGTAGGCTGAATCCTCTGGCTGCTATGGCCATGTATGGCTCTGGTAGTGGTAGGTAGTACAGAGAGGGTCGTGCTCTCACTAAAAATATCTGTTGATGATGATGACACTTCATCAGCTTCGTGCTCTGACGATCTTTTGATGTTAATTTGATTCAAATACGCGTGCATCAATTAATTTTATTTTATACAAATATGCCATTCATATAATTTTCGGAGATACGTAAGCATATTTGTTTTTAGGTGTTTCTCAATTCTTAAATAACAAAGTGGCAACTACAGTCAAAACTACAGTACGAATACATCCAGCGTGTTTTGCGGACGTCGGGAAATTACACGTTTCACATTCCCTTTTGACAAGTTAATTAGGCAACGAATTCGAAAACCAATTGTTACACGCTCAAACACACATTCTGGGTTTCAAACCGTCCATTTGGACGATGCCCGTTTAAAATTGAAGATTTTATCCCGGGGTCCCGTTAGTTCGCGACTTCGCATACTGTGTTCCTAATATGGGACGGCATAAAATAAATCGATAGCTTTAGATGATTCAATGTGCCCGACAGGTGACCAGGGTCGCACTAGGCTTGTGTTTCCGTTTGTGGTACGGAACCGATAATCGTGGTTCGTGGAAAAAAGGGTATTTAAAGGTATATAAATATATACATGAATATATAATGACAAATCACACTGATTAAGCTAGCCCCAAAGTAAGTTTTAAACTTGTGTTATGGAATACTAACTCAACGATACTATATTTTATGATAAACACCCAAGACCCATGACAATTTAAAAAAGGCCATTTTCCAACTTGCCCTGACTGGGGATCGAACCCAGAACCTCCGGATTAGCGGTCTAGCGTTTTAACCATTACGCCACGGAGATCGTGTGTGTAAGTGGCCAACACTGGTGTCAGATTTTTCAAGCTGTCTAAATGTAGTTAAAGAATTAAGATATACCTTATTATATTTCTAAGTAGGTATACTTACTTTCACCTTTCACAACTAAAATACTGTATGTTTTAACCCTGACGAAAAAGAGCGATGTTATAAGTTTGACGTGTCTATGTGTTTGTATGTAGCATCGTAGCTCCTAAACGAAGATTTTTAATCGAAAAACTTTTCTATCAAGATAGTTCTTAGCTATATTTTATGAAAAACGGTTTATCTGTTTAAAAGTTATTGGGGTGAACGCTTGAAAGTCGTCAGTTTTTTAATTCGTCTGGCAAATATACTGGTTTAAAGCGGATTTATAAAGTACTTCAAATAATTACTATCTATTTAAGTAGGTACAACAAGGAGGGAAGCCTACATCAAAGATATAAATACATAAATAAATAAAAAATTCTGTCTGACCACAGACTGTGTGTCTGACCCATTAGGGATAATGATGTGAAGTGTGTGTGTGTCACACAAAACGTTCTATCATGCACACTATTATAAATCGTCTTTTAGCTTATACCAAAGTGACCTGTGGCTAAGACGTCAAATAAAAGGGAAAATGATCCAAACAAATGTAAATGTTAAGTAGGTTGGGTGGTGTCGCCGGTAAGTGCAGTATGCAGCGCATGCGTGGGAGAACCGGTGCGGAGAGGGCACGATAAAACTCATTTTAAGAATCCAACTTATAATAATTTAATGAGTAGGTATCGTCTTCCTTCTACGCTGGTCTGGGAGAAAATAAAAAATGTACCAGCTGCTTCTCTTCCCGCGCAGATCGTAGAAGCCGATCGAGGGACGGGCGAAAATGTAAATCATGTTATTAGTCGATGCGGTTAGCAACCAATAATTTTTTTTATTCCGTTTTCCACCTTCTCGCCCACTATCACGCTAAAAGTGGCTCTTGAGTCTAGCGGCCCTGGGCTCTGTCTGCTTAGAGCTGCAAAACCCAAAAATGCTGTATTTTTTTTTTATATATATTGGCTTGACGCAATTGCGTATTTAGCCAGGCACAAGTTAGTAAAACGTGAGAAAAAAATCCGCGAATAAGTAAAATCTAGAGAGTAAATGCTCTTATTAAATTAATGCATACGGGAATTAACGCGAATTAACGCGCATTCGGGTTTCACCGAACGTGGTCCCAGCTTGACAGCAGCTCAGTCAAGCTGGGACCACGTTCGGTGAAACCCGAATGAAACGTCAGCAAAATAAATAAATAAAAGGTACGTTTCGCGTTAATTCCCGTATGCATTAATTTAATAATAATGCAACGCGATAGTTTAAAAGTATTTATAGTAAATGCTCTATTTGTCCCATTAGGGATAAAGACGTGTTAGTATGTATGTATGTATCGTAGGTTTTTGTTACTGAAACAAAAAAGCGGTGCGAGTCGGACTCGCCCATGAAGGGTTCCGTAGCAGCAAGTAACGTGATATAAAAGTTCTAAAGGTAAATTGCGGTTTACGATTTATGACGTATTAAAAAAAAACTACTTACTAGATCTCGTTCAAACCAATTTTTGGTGGAAGTTTGCATGGTAATGTAAATCATATTTTTTTTTTAGTTTTATCATTCTCATATTTTAGAAGTTACAGGGGCACACACACATTTTACCACTTTGGAATTGTCTCTCGCGCAAACTATTTAGAAAAAATGGATATTATAAACCTCAATATCATTTTTCATTTTTGAAGACCTATCCATAGATATGCCACACGTATGGGTTTGATGAAAAACAAATTTTTGATTTTCAGTTCTAAGTATGGGGAACCCCCAAAATTTATTGTTCTTTTTCTATTTTTGTGTGAAAATCTTAATGCGGTTCACAGAATACATCTACTTACCAAGTTTCAACAGTGTACTTCTTATAGTTCCGGAAAAAAGTGGCTGTGGCATACGGAGGGACAGACAGACAGACATGACGAATCCATAAGGATTCCGTTTTTTGCCATTTGGCTAGGGAACCCTAGAAACAGCGTTCTTTTGTGAGGTAGGTATCTAATAAATAATATCAGTTATTTTTATTTAAATTTCCCATATTAGTTTTTGCTATTATAGCAATCATTCTCAAGAACTTAAATAAGTATATTTTTTTACAAAAGTAGTCATATATTTTTTATCATAAACTTCAGGATTATAAAATTTGTATTCATAATAATCTTCGAACGTTAGCTACGGAGCGACTCCATCGTTGAATCCAAAACATTAACTACATATGAAAGTTTTAAGTGAATTCGCTACACAAAGCATGTAGTCAACATACCAGCGCTGGCATATGCAACACTACAAATATGCGGCGTCACGTCTCATGAAAGTAATCTGTACATCAGCTCGGAGCAAGTTTGCAATCATGCCTTATCGAGATCAGAAAGACGCGGCCGCGTGAAATTAGAATACTTTGCTAGTTCTTTATGTCTCCGGAACCATACTGACAACTTTTTAAGGCTTTAGATATCGGACAATGGCCTTCCAACGCCATAAAGTAGTTGGACATTATAAAAAGATTTTTTAACTTTAAACTGTTGATGAATAGCTTTTTATACGTCTCAAGAGTCAGTCTGCCCAAAGACAAAGAGACAGAAGAGGCCTACAAAATATCAAGTGCTTTTGGAGGTGTTTTAAGTTTTTAAGCGACTTCATAATAAGCTCCTCCAGCTTCTCAATTCGAAAATATATTGGTTTTTTTTATATATGTTTCACCATTAACTCTCCGTTTCATAACCGATTAAGAAAATTCTTTTTTTTTTATTTGAAAGTGTATACATACATGCAAGCTGGTTCCATTGTCACCAAGTGAAGATCTGAAGATGCAATTCTTAGAGAAATTAAGAAATCAACTAAAACAAGATTGATTCCGCGCGGCATCTCGCAATTTACACTTATTATTTTGTAATAAAACATATTACCCTTACCATTCTTATATTGTTATACTTACTTAACATGATATATCAGATAGTCTCTATTACTTTACTTATAGATATGTAAAGTATCGTCCTCCACATAAGTAATCTAGAGGTAGAGATACAATATTAAAAAATATAGACCTGTAATGCTTGTAAGGATCAGCGTGGGATACAAAGTTGAATTACCATTCCCACAAACAGGTCCTTGTGTACTACACATTACTTGAGTGACGCTTGGATCACTATACGGTGAGAATCATCAAGTTTAGTTATGCCATGAAAAAGCTTAATAAAAACTGGACTAATCCTTTAGGATAGACGACGAGATTGTCTTTTATTATGATACAAAGACGACTACATAAAATGTCCCTTTGCAACCGTACCACTCATTCGATAGGGCTTATACTTGGAATTAGAAGTTATAGTAGTGCAATAACATCTACTAAGGATAAGATGATGAAGAAATGAGCGTCTCTATCAAAAGCCACAGTTAACAATAGCGACAAGAGCATTGATTTTAAATTTTAATGAAATATGAAGCCATTTTATAAATCATCGATATACGAGTATATCAATCAATCATAATATACAGGGACTAAAAAAATATACTATTATATTTGTAATAAAAGGGCAACACTTGTCGATTGGCGTGAGTTTGCACAGCCCTCCTGGTCCCCGAGTGACAACCCTAGCCCGCTTTCGTCGTTTGACGTTCGCAAACGCAGCTGTGCTTTTGTCGAGACGAGATCGAGATGCAGCCATCCTCGACCGAGCGGAGCAGATCCGTTCGCGTGCGAGCGAGGTTGAGACGGCCATGGCGACGCTCACGAAGGCCAACTTAGATGAGGAGACGTTCGGAAGTCTCATTGCGGACTTCGAGCAGATTATGAATCACCACGATGAGATCCTGGTGGCGGCTGACAATATCAAGACGAGACGAGCGGCTGCCCTGCCCCTCGCACCTCCGAAGGATCGGAGACGCCAGGTGTTACTGGCCGGCTCCCCACCCTTCAGCTATCTCACTTTGGAGGTAGGATGGAGAAGTGGGTAGCCTACAAAAATATGTTCGAGTCACTAGTTGACTATCGAACGGATTTGTCAAAGACCCAGAAGATGGCCTACCTCCTCTCCACCCTGCAAGATGAAGCGCAGTCGCTCATACAGCACGTCCGGGTGGAAGATAATCAGTACGACACGGCGTGGGAGTTACTGAACTCCCGCTACCAGAATTTGCGACTGCTGGCCGACGCACATGCTGCGCAGCTATTGGCCCTGCCTAAGGTGGCGAACAGGGCACAGCTGCGCCTACAGTTGCTCACGCCCATTACAGTAGCCTGTAACGCGCTGCGCACCTTGGGTCTGCCGGTGGACCAGTGGTCCTTCTTGTTGGTGCACATTTTGCTGGGCAAATTGCCAGCAGACATTCGCTCGCGATTTGAGCGCGAGAATGCTGACACCGGGACAGTAACACCCTACCTACGCTGGGCGATTTAATTAAATTTTTGGAGTTTGAAGCTAGGGTTATGGAGAATTCCATGCCAGAATCAGTGCCATCTGGGGCGGCGGAACGCAGGCCCTCGGGACCCTCATGGCGAGGGAAGCCCCGACAGGCACAGCAACCGAGCACCAGTTCCACGTGGTTGGATTTGCGGGTGGGTAATTTCTACATTCATTTTATTTATTCAATCAGACATATACTGAAACTATTTACAGGGTGAATTCAGTCCATGATACTGAACAAATTTCTCCAAAGAGCATAGGTATAGCAAAATACGAGGAAAAATTTGGCATCCCATAAAGTTGACCAATCAGCAAAACAATTCTATGGAAAGTATAATTTTTTTTCGAAATTCGTCACATGTTCTTGTGTCATGGACTGGATTGACTCTTAAAATAGTTTCAGTATATTTTGTTGGACGTTATATTATTAAAGGGACCATAACACTCATACTCATAACACAACGCACGTGGCTACCTCACCGCACCCGCTAAAACCATACCTCGGCGAACCATGAAGCATGCGTGTGGTCGTCGCTGTCCGTAATAAAATAAATTTATCTATCGGGCTGCATGGAGCTGGTATGCGACATTCACCATATAAGGCCCAGTGATCTGACAACAGCAAGTACTCATAAAAACCCTTATTCAACAAGTCCACTCCGGGTATTGTGATATAATTATCTCATATTTTATTGGTGTGTCACGCGCTCACTCTACTGAAGAAGTTCTTTTACGAATTAACTTATTTTTAGTCATATTTTAATTATTAATTGTATTATTATATATTAATGTCTGAGACTTTAAAACCTAATAAAAAACAAACACGTTCTTGACAGTGGTTTGCAATCGCCTTCTTCATTTCGCTACTAATGAGATGAGGGTTGCCTCAAGACAATTCTTCCTTTAATGGAATCTGCTGTGAAAATGTTTGTAGTATGTATAGTAGTTCTCCTTAAGACTTGTTGTTATTTCCAAAATGTAACTTTCGCAACCAGGTTCTCATCAGAACAAAGGTTATTGATTCGTGAATGTAGAGTCCGTGTCTTTTCTCTCGCGAATTTTCTTTTGACCTTCATTGAACCATGACATTTCCAATATTACTATAAATTTGCATAAAAGGCTTGTAATTGGCAGAACACTCACAGTTTATCCAAGACACAAATTCATAGACCACAAAATGTACTCAACGCTAGATTCCACACTCTTAATTGATTTGGTACGGCCGCGATTTCCTTTCCTGTGCTGCTTTACGACGGTGTAGATGGAAACACCGATACGGCGATCATTTGCGACTCTATTCACGGGAACGCTGCCATTTGTAAAGGGTACTGTATTTAAGTTCCCATAGGAGTTTGTCCTGTGGCAACGACGTTATCGGACGATAACAACCGGCTTCGGAGATAAAATATGGTCAATAGGCAGTAGTGTTTGCTCGCATCTAAATAATTTTTTAATGATAAAGTTCGTTTGTTCTAATTTATTTATATTAGCCTCAAAATTATTGGAATTGCAGTGCCTAGAAAATATTTACCGTTAGACCATCACAACAATGCGCAAGTTTCGCCACCGTTTTTTTACACATTGTTGGCAATGATAATTTCGCGGTGAATGAAAAAAGCTAATAACGTTAGTTATCCCGTTTACTGTCCGAACGTCACAATGTATGAATAATTAAGGTTGGTAAATTGTAACTTTTGTTTTTGGTTTAAAGGGCCGTGTGGTTGCCGGCAGAGTAAAATAGGACCACTCCAAGTATTCCTTTGAATGTCGTAGAAGGCGATTTAGAAAACACAAGCTAAACAAAGCTTAAAAACATCAATGAGAACTCTCCAACCTGTCTGGCCCACGTGGACTGACTGCTGACTGCTCTGGCTAATATATGGATCTGGTAGTACAGAGAGAGTTGAACTTCTACTGTGGAGACTAAAAAAGACCTGACGATGATGATAGGGCCACGAAACGAAAAGTGGTCCAGCGTATAAAGTTACTGAACGCTACTTACACGTGCTTTGCATGCTTTTACGACTACGTCTCCGGGATATGTTGTCACAAATCCCAAACTTACGACATGCAGCGAACGAAGAAGTGTTATTAGCACTGTATGATGCAACCCACGCACCACGCCGCCGCCGGCCAGGGACTTCCTTCCGGCGGGTTCGCCTCCTAACAATTGTATAAGACGTGCCGTGACTCCAATAAGTTGTATTTGGATGCGGCTGCCACGCCCCGGGGACTGATTTACATTATAGATTTGCAAACTCGTTACACAGGACATTTTTTTCTAGTGCGCTTACTGAAATCCAGTCCAGTACACTGTACAGACCTTTCTTTGAGGGACTTATACGACGTAACAAGAAAATTATGTGCTTTTAAAATAAGAACTCCCTCCGTGGTCCAGTGGTTAAGGCGTTTTCCTTGTGTTCTCAGTTTGTGGGTTCAAATCCCATTGGGGAGCATATTTTGTAAAAAGTTGTTTCTAGTCTGGTTAGGATATTGCAGGCTTGAGTAACCTGATTATCCGAAAAGAATGATGATTCCGTGCTTCGGAAGAAACGTTAAGTTGTGGGTCTCGAACGCCATATAGCGTTTGTTTAAACCTATCCTAGGATTGGTTCTGGTCTACCCTTTGCTTTGCGGAGGTCAGACGGCAGTCGATCTGTGTAATAACCAGTAACCTCGTTAAATCACCTAGGGTTAGGTAGCGGACCGCTGGCTACAAAGGGTTACCGCTGAGGATGAAACCGGAAATTCGCTTGGATGATGATAATGATGAAGAAAATTATGTTCATTTCCATGTAAATGTACAATCAACTAATTAGATTTAATGTTGGAGTACTTTCTTTGAGAAGGCGAAATTTTTGAAAATGAAAATAATATTTAATATAACTTTATTGTACATCAGCGATAGTTACACTAATAAAATAACAAAGGTAAGTGTACAAATAGTGGACATACCCCAAAAGGGATCTCTTCCAGTCGACCAGTAGGGCAGAGGATATTTACATATTTAATAGGATATCTCTATTTACATTTTAATTAATATTTCAACTGAAATTGTATTGAAACTACAGTAAGAAGCTTTTCACTTTGAGGAAATTTTAATTAGTCAAAATGTGTAGACATAGTACTAAGATCCTTTCAGTTTCGCACTTGAATTTATTACAAAAGCTCAGTCTGTAGGTAGGTATTCACATCTTCTTTGGCGACCTAATTGATCCACTGCAAGAAAGGGCTCCTCAATGTACAAAATTTTTCCCGTTTTTAATAGGTTTTAAGAAATCTAAGTTACTTCCTTATATGTATGTTATGATTATAATTATACAATCTGAATCCTTAATCACAGCACCACTTGACAAGTCAAGAGGAGCTGATATTAACAACGTTTTGGGTCACAAGTCTTGACTTGTTTACCGCAAAATGCTTACCACCGCACCGTCCGTGTTTTAGAACGATAAATAAAACATATTGTTTAGAATGGCAAATGAGATATGCGACTGATTTGCGACTTGCACTGATCAATATAAGACATAAATGGTATATAAGCACCGTGACATGTTTGTTGGCTGATTACCAATTGTCCATTTTCTTTATTCCAAATGCCTACAAGTGTAAAATATGAACAAATAAACGCATTTTCACACATTTTATTTTGGATATTAAATTACTTCTAAGACGAGTCTTACTTGTCGCTTAGTCAGAATGCCCATTTTAATAGATGAAAAAAAAAAACAGGTTCATCATCAGCCTGACCAACTGAAGTTCTCCGCACTTCTCAAACAACCCCAATAGATAATATTGCTTACGAATATAAAACCCCAACAAGAAATATGAAGAGAAGTTACCGTCAACAAAGACGTGCGTTTACAGTATACATTTACTTTGTTTCATAATATTATAAGATTAGCATCCGCCCCTAGTTCTTACGTACGTGCGACACCGGTATGAGCCAATTTCACCAGCCAATTTAGCTTTTAGGATCATAACAGTACCTTTAAAATTCTTTATCAAACCTGTGTATTGTTATTTAGCTTGCTCTTGTCGTTGGAGTTAGGTGGAGATGCCTCCAACTTTCTCCATTTTTTAAAGGATTTTTTTAGGTTTCTCTATTTGCCTTTCGAACTGTAGTGCTTGGTTTTGACAGAAGCCTTTTAAGATTCTCCAGCATCGGCCTTGTGCCAATACTGTCACCACTGCTGCTTAGTGACATAGAAATGCCTATTTACTGGCAGCATTGATTCGCCATGACACAGAGCCGTCATTGAACCTATGTGGCATTTTTTAGATAAGCCCATCCTAACGGACTTCCCACCACGTCCTGTTAATCATGCCGCTGATTGGTCGGGGACTGCTTATTGTATTCGCAGCTAGCCATCATATCTGATGGCCGTTTCACTATCCGCCACCTCTGGACCCCGTTAGTAGCCCTCAGCTAAGCCCTAATAATTATTTAATTATTCACACCCATAGAATATTCTATTTTGATGACCCTTAGTGATTAAAAGGGGTACACTTTTAAGAACCTATATTTTATCGAACTTTGTATTGTAAATACTTATACTAGACATAACACTGCATGCTAGATTCTTTCCAAAATCCATTTTCTATATGCATTCTGCTGTAGGATGGACCAAGTACCTCTGTTCTTATTTTATTTATGTTAATAATTACGCACTCAATTGATACACTGGGCTATCTGGTACAAGGCCGAGATACCAAATAATTGTATGGCCGCCTTAATTACATACTTGAAGGTTCATCTTCACGCAGTAATTGTCTATGACAACTTTGCTCCGACTTGATGTGATATGGCGATGATGTAATAATGGTTACTCTGGGCAAATAATAGCTACTTTAAGACTGGATTTGTCCATAAATGTGTGATCAGCAGACTGCTGCTTCTAGCGCACTGAATTTGTAAGAATATACGGTACATACTCGTATACATGTCTGTATGTATAGATGTTTGTTCCGATTTCAAGCCAAAACGACTGATCGGATTGGGATAAATATATATATAAATATAAATGTAGGGCATAAAACACTGATTGAGCTAGCCCCAAAGTAAGTTTAAACTTGGATTATGGGATAGTAACTATACAATATTTTGTAAAAAAAAATACATATATTTACCACTAGCTGTACCCGCGACTTCGTCCGCGTGGAATACTGAGTTTTGTTTATTATTTATTTATGTCTGTCTAAAATCACCAGCTAAAAGTACCACCATTCCTCCCATGACATCCTGGTTGTTCTTGATATCCCTCATTGTGCGATCTAATGCTTCAATTGCTTTTTTGTGGGACAACCCACGTCCTTTCTTAGACTATAGCCTATCTGTGTGCCATATTTCGTTTTAATCTGTTCAGCCGTTTTAGTTTTGGCCACCCATCCTAATTTGAACCATGGCTAGAGTTGCTTAACCTACGTTATCGAAATCAAAAGTAGCCCACGTCCTTTCTTAGGCTATAGCCTATCTGTGTGCCAAATTTCGTTTTAATCTGTTCAGCCGTTTTAGTTTTGGCCACCCATCCTAATTTGAACCATGGTTAGAGTTGCTTAACCTACGTTATCGAAATCAAAAGTAGCTTATGTCCTTTCTCGGGCTATAGCCTACCTGTGTGCCAAATTTCGTTTTAATCGGTTCAGCCGTTTTAGCGTGATAGCGAGACAGACAGACAGAGTTACTTTCGCATTTATAATATTAGTATGGATTTTCCATCTTGCCCTGGCTGGGGATCGAACCCAGAACCTCCGGAGTGGCGGACTAGCGTAATAACCATTACGCCTTCTATCTATCTATAATTTAAGAACTACGTTCTTGTCGGTGGAGTAGTTTCCATGTCTCCCTCTCTTGAGCCATCCTTTTGACCTTTTGAGACATCATTACGCCTCGGAGGTCGTAAAATAATAAATTAAGAGAGAATAGATTTTTATTACCCGGATTAACACATGTAAAAAGGTAGATTTCTGCGGAATAGTTAAATATCAAACTACTCTTTGACCACGCAGGAGACGCTGCGGGCGTTATATAGTTTATAGTTATTTATATGTTAATATAAGACCCTAAATTGTATAAGAGAAATTAATTTGCCATTTTATATCGCACAACTACAGGTTGGTTAATAAAATATCTATTAACTGGGTGGTCTCAAATTTAATTTAGCTAAGTATATGCCATTTTCACTTCATGACTTAAGACCTAGACCCAAAATATATAATCCACTGACCTTTATTATCTCGATGTCATTTTATTTGTTTTTGTTCAAAGAAGTTATCCTGCTTATAATCAATTGCTTGTAACATCTAAGGCTGAGAACACATACAAACACATAATAATATAGGTAGGTACTATTTTTACCGTTTCTGATTTGAAATTGAAGCTGCAGAGAAACTATTTCGACTCGATAAGAAGAAGAAGAAAGTACTATTTTTTCTAAGTTCTTAATTTTCCGTACTTACTCATCTTTTTCTTGTTATTACGAGTAGATTTAAGTTTGTATATTACTTTTAGTTTTAATTAATTAAATTTAGATTTTGGGTATTAGGTAGTTTTGTTTAGAGTAGGTACTGAAGTTCTTAGACGGAACGCTTATAGTTTCGGTATATCCGTCTGTTGTCCGTTCGGCTTACCTCAAAGACTGTTACTAAAAACTGTAATTTTGCATGGGTAAAATATTACGTATGCTGATTAAACGTCAAAGCAATATGTATTTTTTTCTGTAGCTCCTGTAACATAGGTAACAAAAATAAACATTCCTGATGATGAGATGATAAGTTATAAAGAATACTTTAAGGCTACCTTCGTATTGCCTCATATAGTGGTCGAGCTACGTAAAAAAAACCGCAAGTCGATGTACAGGATAGCTATTTGATACACGGGTACTTTAGGTTTAAACAATTTTTTAGAAGTCTATCTTGTGTTATATCAAATGAAAGGTCTTCATGAGCCGATTCTAAAAATATACTACACCATGACCTTTCTGCCACCTGTTTTCTACAAATCCAAGAAATATTTTCAAAACATACTAAGTTTGGGCTCCTCCAGGTAGGAGTAAAACATACGCCAAATATCGTTTAATATACTCATATCAAACCTCTAAAAGGCGATATTAAAAAAATATACTATTTTAGAATTTTTTTCTTTAGATATTAAAATGTTTGAGATTTATAATTTCTAAACTTATCGATACTTAGGTACTGATTTTTTTTAATTGAAAGGAGGAATTTAATAACTTCCTCTTTGTCTTCTGTCTAATATTTGCTGCAAATAAAAGAGCAGTATTAAGAAACAATATCTAAAACAAGTAAGCTACTTTTATATTTTGTTCAGCCTCTGTTTCATGTTTTAGATTTTGTTTATCGCTCTTTTGTTTGCAGCAAATGTTATGCAGAAGACGAAGAGGAAGTTTTTTAATTCCCCTTTCAATTTAAAAAAAATCAGTAGGTACCTAAGGATCGGTTTAAAAATTATGAACTCACTTATAAAAAGAGAAAAAAATATTGAAAAATAGTAAATTTAAGTGTATGTTTTAAAATCATAAAAATTTTGTTTACTCGTATTTTTCTACAACTGCTAGAAAAAGGAAGAACATGTTTTCAGGATTCATATATATTTTTAAGTAAGTACGTACGTGAGTTTCCTTATTCCATCATAAGTTTTAAGTGCCTGAACAAATATGTGATTTTTGGGATTTCGTTGGAATTGACATCGTGGGATAGTTCTTTTTACCTACACTACTTATAGGGACCCAATTCTTTACAGAATAGAAATTTAGCCCGTCTGTTAGATTATCCAAAAACAATATTTTTCCACCCTATTTTATCGGCTTATCGAATAATATTTTCCGTACATGGTGTAGGGACGGATTGCCTCTCTGTAACACCCGGTTTGTAGAGGTAGCTCTATCTATAGACAGTTTGAGGTATGTAGTCGTAGCCCTCATTTCCCTCATATTATTTGCATCACGTACAACAATGTTCAAGATGACATAGAAATATTTATAGCTGCGTGAACATTAATATAATAACAATGTTCTCACGACGAGTATTGACAAAACAATGCATCCTAACATCGTAAATATAATACTGCGAAATGTTGACAATTCACGCGACAACGTTTGATTTAATCAACCTATTTGGAACACGTAGTTTCGTAGTAACCGACTAACATATCGATAAACATAACGCATTGAAATATTTTCCGGTAAACATACATTTACTGAAATGCACGCATGAGGTAGATATTATTAATAATTTAGGTATAAATTATTTGTGGTGTATGTTTATGTGTATTTATTTTAAAACGTGTAAAAACTTACGGTACTTAGACCTTTTTAAGAATTACTAAAATTCTTAGTAGTGTATTATATAAAATATACGCATGTGTAAACAAGTATCATCGAGAAAAAAATATTTTTAAAGACACGGAAAGCATTGGTTAAAATTAGGATCAATTGTAAATGGAAAGTGGGTAATAAATGTCAACGTAGTGTCACCGTATACAAGCTTATTTTTAAATAAGTGCAAATATTTTAAGGTGTGATTCTTTACATCATTTTGAACAACTTTTACCAACGGATGTCGAAATACGAAAAAAGTCACTTCCCATAGTAACTAGATCACGTGCGACTACTTCGATTTGTTTAAGAAGTGAATTTCTGGGGAAAAGTTGTTAAGAATGTTGAAAAATAAATTATATTCGATAGTCATGAGACCTCTCCAACCCGTCTGGCCAGCGTGGAGAGTTTAGACTAAGTCCTCCGACTGCTCTGGCTAATATATAGCTATGGTAGTACAGAGAAGGTCGTGCTCCTGCAGTGGAGACTAAAAAAGACCTGGGTGATTATGATGATGTACCATAAATTTCTTTGTAGGGTTTGTGAAATAAAAACTTGTGTTGCTCTGTAAATTGAGATTATTTCATTATAAATATAGATATTAAGGATAATTAATACTTACCTGTAAATAGAGAAGCAACATTTAATGCTATTAATTTCATATTACATAATTTATACTTGTAACCCATCGACTTATATATTACTAGTCGTAAACTCTTTCTATCTTTTACTTTTTACAACTTCTGTATGTCCAATTTCATTTTTACAAAGAGCAATAATGTACCATCCCTACCAATATCGTTGCTTACAGCAAACTAAAAATACTTTTTTAAGCACCAAAGAGGATGTGCAGATACAAAACTAAATGAAGCATCATAGGCTTCGTGTTTATATATATATTTAAATATTCTATTTGGTCTCTTACGGCTTCTGTATAAAAACATTAATGTCCCCTTCTCAGCGGCAATAGTGGCAACAGACAAGTAAACTATCAATAAAATTATCGGCGGTATCTGGAGTGTTGGCGGTGGTGTCGTGAAACGCAAATAAAGGTGTGCTTCGAATTTATATGGCTGTTTATTATTATGCGTTCTGACTATATGAGGCTACGTGACTTGGCGCTTCCCTTTTCGTAGTTTTTTTAACGCTTGCCATTCAGTTTTCACACAAAAAGGCAGTTTCACGTCGCCTATGTACAAGCATGTTACCATATATGTACCCCAGTGTGTAGATACTAGAATATTAAAAGATATTTTATCTACACACTGATAAATAAAGTTACACCTTAAGTTGTGTATTATTAGTACATGCCAGTAGTCACAAGACTCACAAGTACCGATCATATAACTTTACCACAATAACACCATTAAATGAAATCGTGTAAAATAAATCAAGGAGTGCTATCGTGATAAAGCTCCAAATAAGTAACGACATTCGGTACTCATGTCGTGACTGTAACTACCGTTATGTAGTTGAATACATTTTGCAAGATTACTTACTTGCAGGAGCAACCCTATTATAACTGCTCTCGTGTGTGTGTAAAAAAAGTTTTACGTAATGTAGATTAGGTTTAGTTTTCAAATACAGTTTAGTTTAGTTACCTAATACATGTTTTGAATTTTAAATAAAAACGCAAAATCTGTATTTGTTAGATTCTTTTATTTTTATAGCCAGGACAAAAAAAAATACAAAATTATTGTTGTTATGAATTAAGATATTATGTAGATATTTGAATCATTTACTTATCAGAACTGAAGGCCCCGTCAGTTCAGAGCCAAGAATACTGTGAGTGTTTTTGAAAAATCATGTAAATAAACTATTACAGTTTTTTTTTTTTAAATACTTAAGAATCTTAAGGCTTTTCTACAGACACCCACAATATCCAAAACACGATTGAGCATTTTTGGCTTGATAGAAAAAAAATCACCAACATACATCTAAATTTACCTTTAAAAAAGATATTACTACTTTATACAATCACCTTTTTACATTTAAACTTATACCAAAAAATGTATAATCTAAATTACTAGTTAATTTAAATATTACTACTTTATACAATCACTTTTCATATGAAAATTATACCAAAAATTTATAATCTAAATTACTTGTTATTTTCGCTACTCATATGTTTTTTATTAAGTATTATACAAAAAATAATAATAAATAAAAAACAGCGAAATATCGTCGTGCTCGGGTCCGGGCCTTTGTTCGCTCTTGACGAACATTTCTTCTTTCTCTAGACCTTATCTACTTGGGGTCGGCCTTCCTTTTCCTTCTTTTCCAGTTTGCACGGATATTTCGACAAATATTTCACTGTGTTTTATTTATTATTTTTTTGTACAATATTTATATTTTTTTGTGTATCGAAATGATATGATAAAACACTTAAATAAACCATTAATGAAACCATCATTTAGCTGTCCTTTAACGCTGTTTGTAAAAACTTTGACAGCTGGTGGACCTCTAAATCTTAACAAAAAAACTACTTCATATTTAGAGGTATATAATCAAATGAGAAAGTGCCCCGGGGATAATTCAAAAGTCGAAAAATAAGGACCACCTTAATATATATATATATAACAAAACTATATACCTAATGGTACAAGGCTGCAAGTTAAAGCTTTACATCGGAATTTAGTAGAAGCTATTATTTTGACAGCGTCGGCCCAGGGAGAAACACGCGTATTCCTTTGATCTCAATGATCTGCTGTTTGAATTTAAGCGACTTCAGTTTACTCTGAAAGTTTGTTTGGCCATGACAATGAATAAGTCACAAGGCTAAACTCTGAAATTTGCGGGAATCGACTTCCGGTAAGACTGTTTTTCACGTGTTCCGCGTGAGATCAACTGGCGGTCTGGTAATTTTAGCTCCATCCACAAAAATGGTTAAGAATGTTGTTTATTAGGAAATATCGTCATAAAAACCTTACGTTGCGTTTACTATTTTCAAATAATAAATGTTATGACAATAAGACAAGCAGTAGTTGTATCTAATTTTCTTTAAATTATAACCTAAAATTTATGAATAGAAAAAAAAATAAGATGGAAATAGAAATAAATTGTATATAGGTTATTTTGTTTCCTTTTTAGTGAATTTTCATTTAGTTTTTCATTTCAAACTATTTTTTTTTAGTACTTACGCATAGAGATCTTGGTTTTATTCTCCGATTTATGTCTGGCCAATATCAGACATGTAGAGAATACAACGTTTAAGCGGACGAAGTCGCGGGAAAAAGCTAGTAATTACATACTAGTTTGAATGTTTTGTTACAAATGTGCCTACATTATTAAATTATAAGGCACCTACAGTAGGTCATTTCTACTAATTTTTTGCTTCAATTAGAATAGTCAAGTACTTTTTTTGTTTAAGAATTATTAATAAACAATTGGTGTTCTTCTCATTAAATCAGTGTAGTGGCTCTTGTCGGTGAAGTATACGCCAAAGATGTCAGTCTTCAATAATAAAATAAATAAAATAAAGTTCGAAAAAACATTCTCTCGGCTGTAAATTGAACTCGCACTTGGCTGATATATTTTAACGTAGATAGGTACTACGTACTACGAAAACTTTAATAGCCAAAATATCAGAATGCTGCAAAGGTTCGGTGCAGCTACGATTGGTAATAGAGTGGGCGGAGACAGGTAGAGGTAGGGTATCCTACGCATTTCTCGCTTACAAACGCGTCCATAAATTTTATATTTATATAGTATCTTATATCTGTGTGGTAAGCTGGAACCTCCTACGTCCGACCATGCCGTTACCTGCCTGCATCGTGATACAAAATCGAGATACAGTTTTATATACTATTTTACTGCGTTTTACTATCACACGTAACAAGTTTTAAAAGCCAATAAGAAGCCAATATTGAATATTAAAATGGCTTCTTGTAAGAATATAGATAAGTAACGGCATGATCCAATAAATAGTCTTCATAGATGCATAATTTATTTTTAGCAATTAATCAAACTGTTATATAATTATCTCTTTTTATACCTTGACCTGTGCCTTGACGACCTCGGTGGCGTATTGGTTAACATGCTAGTCAGTCGCTAAGAGGTTCTGGGTTCAATCCCCGACCAGGGCAAGTTAGAAATTGGCCTTTTTCAAATTGTTTTGGGTCTTGGATATTTATTTATATATATATGCATTTATTATACAATATAGTATCGTTCAGTTAGAATCCCATAACACAAGTTTAAAACTTACTTTGGGGCTAGCTCAATTAGTGTGATTTATCCCTCTATTTAAAACAGCAACTACCATCTCATCGTCTCCAGTTTTATAATCATCGTCTATAATATGACAGAGAAGTTTATAAATAAGTTTATCACCCACCATCGACACGATAAGAAGATATTTAGAATTATTCCTAGTCTTTATTATTTTCTAAATAAACTTAAAATGGCCTCAAAAATCGCCTTCACTTTTGTTAGTTTTTAGCATGGTCATTATGAGACAAAACGAGAGATAAACGTTGTAGTTTGCTCATAAAATTTTGCATAATGGGGTTAAGTATCACAGCGACTTTACTGTGCTAGTGCCTACGTACGTATCTCAGGTCAAGTTCACTTACCTTTTGCCTCGTTCTTCGTCCGTGACATACCGGCGCTATTGTCTCCGCCCGCGCACCACACTATTTGGAAAAGTGCACCCACAATACACATTTACTCGTTTTTGTAATTCGCAGAATTGGGACGAATTTTGAATATATTATCATCACTTAGAAGATCCTTATTAAAACAGTACCTCGAGTTTAGGATATACTTACTCGTACGTCAACAAATACGAGAAATACAAAGCAGGGTAAAATATAGATAACAATATTTTCTCTTCAGAGTTGCAATGTCAGTACAAAAATAACATCAAATTACTGAAGAACATAATTATTGTAGTAAGTACGTTGATAAAGGATTTATTCCGTTCAATTTCAATTTCAATTCATTTATTGCATTTCATAATGTACATCAGTTCTAACTACTTAAAGTCACTGTCTTAAAATAGTACACTATGCACCCTGTCGAGTCAGTTTAATTCTGTGCCCACCCAGCCAGCGTTTCGCAGCAAGAGCGTAAGAACTAAGTCCACCTTGGAGTGAACGTGACTGCAACGGCAACGGGCCGATATATCATCAAAGATATTTCGACAAAATTTTCTTTTAAGAGAAGAGTGCACTCTTATCTTTTTGATCGATGTTAGTATCTTTCTTTATTTTTCACCATCATCATTCATTATTTATATATATTGTAGGTTTGTATATATTTATTTGTTATATGTATTATAGATAGTCTTATGTACGAGTACGTATGTAGGTATATTCTATGAGTTATATTTTATTTATTTGTGTATTATATATTGTATTATATTATATAGTGTTTAGTAGACATATATTATATTATGCACATATTTTAATACTTTATTGCTTTAATACTTTACTGTTGCGCCGCAACATGATTCGTATCTGTTAATCCCTATGGTTGACTGGAAGAGAACGCTTTTAGCGTTAAGTCCGCCAATTGCACCATTTTTTTATTGTGGAATAATAAAGTTTTTTTTTAAATAAATGAATGGGTACTTGTTTATCTTCTCCGTTTTACTAGCGCAGCCACGTCAGACCGCGTTAGACCTGTACCAGGCTCGAGAAACCAGATGAGCATGTATGTATATAAAAAATATATATCATACTTACTCAAAATAATAAATGTATTCAAGAAAACATATTCGATTTTTAAGGAAAGTACTCGTACTGGAAACAGTCAGCATGGAAATTGTTTCGATGACGACATTGTTGGATCGCAGCTAGGCGTCAGTGTGCGGGCGCGGCGTGTAGGCACGGCATTTCCGATTTGGTAATCGACTTGAACTCGAATATACTAAATACTAATTACTCCATGCCAACGTTCACTGACTTAGCCTTAATATAGGAATTATAAGTATAGCAAACATGGCCCTACGTAGACTTGTTATATCCGTTGGTCTATTATACTGAATCTTCAAACAAAGGGGCATTGTAAAAAAATATCCATCAAAACATAAGTGTGAAAATGGGAGCCAAGTTCAATATTATGATAATGATGACTGACCAATATGAGGGAACCTACAGCTTCAAAACTTGCCTGTTCCCATTTATAAATAATAATAAATATATTACACAAAAAGTAATGATATCCCACTAACAACATGAATGTGAAATGGGAGCCAGGTTCAATATTATAATATGGTGTGGTTGTTGACTCGAGCACCGACAAAAGAATTGAGATGGAAATGGGTGCCATGTTCTGCTGATAAACTTGAAATTTATTTATAAGAACTTCAACATTTGACCTAGCTGGATTATTAATAGCATATCAAATAGGTATTTAGAAAAATCGAACCTTACAGTAAATCAAATTAAATCAAATCATTTTATTTCAGGCTATAAATGTGTACATACAATAAAAATCTAGAGGCCCATATCAATATATACCTTAACCTTAAAATACATACTAACTATTTTGTAAGTATAGTCTGTGACGCACTGCACGATGTCGAGGTGTCCTGTAGCCTCCCGCGATAACGCCGGAAGACGACACCTCTCGGCCAGAAAATAAAGGTCTCCAGCTGTACGGTTGGTACACGCACCATATATGAATTAAAATTCACGTTGTGACTACTTGTGACGCGATTCCAACTTTACGATTCTCAAGATGAGCTTGGTCTTGACTTGTATGTACTGCACCAGGTCTTCACTCTTCGTAGAGTAATGCAGGCGGGACATGTAGAGTAGGTTCGTCGGTACGGCAGCACGCAGTAACATGTTGGGACCGCTGGGTGCTGTGCCGCACTTATTTCTGCAAGTGGGCCTTCGCTTTCTCTACACTTTGGTGAAGCCATCATTGTCAACGTGTTCCTTTCCCGGAACTTATTCGCAAGTTGGCACCTTTGTCGATGCTAACTCCTTCTGAGATGACTGCTGTTTTCCGGGAGGTAGGCTGCAGTCGCGTAATGACGTAGTGGTGGCATGCTCACGTTCGTCACCAGGGGTGCAGGTAAAAACAATATGTTGCGTATAACAGGTGATAAATTAATTTGCCAAATATAATACGACTAGTATGCGAAAACTAGCCAAGTCAAATATTGAGGTTCTCATAAATAAATGTTAAGATTATCTACAGAGCATGGCACCCATTTAGATCTCAATTCTTTTGAAGTCTGTGTAGTCAACAACCACACCATATCATAATATTGAACTTGGAACATATAAAAAAAATTGTAAACTTACGTTACAACAATTTTGTATAAGGTGTTTTGTAAACATATATATGTACTTATGTTTACATAAATTTTGTATTAGGTGTTTGTGTTTTTTTTTACTTGTATACGAGAGAAACATTACCTACTTTTTTACAAGACTTTCCTAATTATTTCATGTTAACTTTATTAACTTACTAATAATTCTGATGTCGTCGATAGCCCGAACTCTTAATTTCGTAAAGCTCTATCCATACTCGTCTGAAACAAAGTTGTTATCATGTTTGTCAGTTTCGTGCAACGTTTCAAACTACGCAGAGTCGAATACAATTTCATTTGTGAGAACGTGCGAGTGCTGAATGGCATTGTTAAACTTAATACTCTGTGCAGCTTATGTCTGAGTGGCTCCTCCACCCGTAGCGCCAATTCACTGTACATTGCTGTTTAGCTTTTGAGAGTTTTCCAACCAAATCCAAAAATCTGTATAATGATGGTCCATCGTATAGAGGCTAGCTTTAAGAGCAAATCTCTTGTCGGTGTCATATATGGAAAGAGACGCCACAATGACTTTTTTTGGCAGAGATAATGGAGTGGTATGCCATTGCCTTCTCTATGCAGCTTATATGCACCAATTATATTCGAATTTGCTCACATTATTGTTTATTTATTATTGTTTTACACATTGATACATGTTATAATTATAATCGAATTTGTTCTTAGTCTTTAATTGGGTAGATGACTGAGTTAAAAATAAATTATTTGGCACTGTTAAGAGACTTAAACGTTACAAAATAGTTTCACTTTTCATTGATCGTATCCATTTTCAATGTGATTTACGATTTTATAATGCAGAAAAACTGATATTAAGAGCGCTATTTGTCTCCAAATATCTATGACGTCACAGTTTTGTATTTCGTACAAATCCCATAGAAAATGTTTGTTTCGACGTTAAGAAATAAGTGTCAGATTTAACTTGGTTGTCATCTAGCGTATTTAACTATTGTATTTGTATATTAAACACAAATGTTACTGGAAAGATAGGGGGCAGGGTCTCCTTAAAAATTACTTGCAGGTATTTTTACTTATAAGGAGATCCTAGCCGATAATTTGTAACTGAAATATTGACTGATATGATTAAATCTTCTATATATGTACCTATATATATTCGCAAATAGTAGCTCTACCCAGAATATTTCGCAAAATATTGTACACACGTTAAACGAATCCATTTATATTCCTTTTAATCCAGCTTTGTGTAAATAAGATGTGTGTACCCAGGGAGTTGCTGACTTTAAATGATATAATGTGTGTAAAATAATATATATTATGTAAAATAATGCCGCTCCATGTGGTTCCCGGCAGAGTAGAATATGATTACTCCATGTCTTCCCGTGGATGTCGTAGAAGGCGACTAAGGAAACACGAGCTAAACAAAGCTTATAAACATCAATGAGACCTCTCCAACCCGTCTGGCCAGCGTGGAGAGTGTAAGCCAAATCCTCTGACTGCTTTAGCTAATATATGGCTCTGGTAGAACAGAGAAGGTCGTGCTCCTGCAGTGGAGACTAAAAAAAGACCTGATGATGATGATGATGTTAAATAATATAAAGAAATATTTGAGAAAAAGAAGTCTAAATGGGACTAATGAAATACTGAGATAGTGAGATAATGAGATTTTAATTAAAATTGTTTATAGTTGTTATAATTGGAATAGTCAAAACTATCTGAAATTAAAATAAAAGTTCAGAATGGCATGTTAGAAAATGTTCAAATATTTTTGAAGGCCTCAAACATTTTATATGTTATACTTTTATATCTGTATCAAGTGAACTAGTATTTTTACTTCACTAAAAGGAGTTTGTAAATATGATTTATATGATTTGTAAATATAATTGCATTAAATGCCCGTTTATGCCCATTAATGGCTAATTTTATTTTGCCCTCGACCCATTACTATTTATATAATATTCGTATTAAAAATATTTATATCTCAACCCAAGAATAAATCCACTACTACGTATAGTTCCTTACAAGGCAAAGTTAGCTTCCTTAACCATACCCCTGACAATATAATGCAGTGATTGATTATTTTATCCAAATAAGTCGGCATTATAATACATATAATGCGCCTAGTGCGTAAATTCTATGCCCATTGAAAGAACGTAAAAACTGTTCTGGATTTTCTTCTTACTAAACAACATATTTTCTTTTTTTTTCAGATGAATTAACATGCAAGACCGATAGATATCTTGTGGTAGCGGGTAAGTCCATTAGTTTATCTGCTTGTTTTTTTATCAAAAATGTTTCTTTTCTTACACACCTTTTGTTTGGTGTAAGTAAAGTTACAAATATCTTAGTTCTGGCCAGTGTTGCGATCACTATGCTACCACTGTACCAATTCTTACTGTCTCCTGTGACTATACTACAAGAGCGTTGCCAGTTAATTGTATAGAAATTTTAGGTTCATTAAATTTTAACCTCCTTTTTTATTTGTCTCATTTTTTCCCCAGATAATAAATTATACCCAACGAGTATTTTTGTGTGATCTAAGAGGCAAGGTATTTCTTTTAATTTCAATATTCGTTTTTTAAAAACGTTTTCATGCAGTAAATTGAATTAAAATATTTACCGACCTTTTCCTAAAAGAATGCATACTGGGAACATTTTGTTTTCAGCACATTGTATGATAAATATAAGTACATAAGTACTTACTGTATTCTCAAAACACTCTAATGGCATTAGTCAACATGATAGATCACTAAATTATTCGTAGCATATCCAAATCCGAACCATCAATAGCATTTTGCGACGATATGTTAGCATACAGAGCTAAGGTGCACCGAAGCGTGTATTGGGAAGGGTGGATCCAGAAACCCTCAAAGGATTACGCCCATTCGAACAATTAAGCTGGAGTGGTCTGGATCCAAGCATTCAGAGAATTCGAGTCGATGTGATAAAGCATACGCTCTCGAATACCTGATTTCAGTGATTTGCCATAACAGACCATTCGCATCATTCCTGTCAGTGGTTTGAGTGTTTAGTTTACATACCTCTACTCTCTTTGGTAAATGTATTGCGAAAAGAACTTCAGATATGTACGTTACGTTTTGGTTTAATAGTTACCTACTGAATATTTAATATCTGTAATTTTATTGTAAATAAATATAAGCGAGCAAAAACTTAATATTAAGTAGTGGGAGTACGCATAAAATAACTCAACGTTAGCAAGAGGTTTTGCAAAAATTAACTTTTGCCTATACCTCTACATAGTTTTTTGATAGACTAAAGGAAAATTTTCAGTTGTATGTTTAATTAAAACTCAGAATAAAAATAGTTGTTTTTAGGGTTCCGTACTAAAAATAAAAAAACGGAATCCTTATAGGATCACTCGTGCGTCTGTCTGTCCGTCAGTCTGTCACAGCCAATTTGCTCCAAATCTACTGGACCGAATCAGGTGAAATGGTAGTATGGTGTAATCCTATGACCCAAACACATATGTGCAAAGTAAATAAATATTTTTTTTGAATAAGGGTCATTTTCGGGGGATAAATGCGGAAATTGAAAAAAAAGTTTTGCAAACCTTACTATGTCATATATCAAATGAAAGGGCTCGTTATGAGGATCTCAAAAATTGTTTTGTAATAATTATAAAATTAATAGTTTTGATTTTATTCATGAAAGAAGACGAAAATTGACCATTCCCCCCCCCCCTGATCTCCGAAACTACTAAGCCTAAAATTTTGAAAAAAATACGAAATATAGTTAATTGCTTTAAGATTACAGGAAAACCTATAAGAATTCATTCAATTGTACGGAACCCCCTCCACGCGAGTTTAACTCGCACTTGGCCGGTTTTAGTATTGGTTTTAGATTGAATTAATTGCTGTTTGATTTAGTTTTAATTATATTCTGTCATAGTTTACTTAATATTTTTTTTAAATACACGAACTAGGTACATAAGAGAGTCCACTTGGGTCTGTTGTCATTCCTTTTCTTAAATATCACCGCATTTTGGACAGACAACGGTTGAAAAATTTGCATAGTCATTACCATTGGCTCATATTTATCTTGTACATGGTTTTCATTTTAAATTTCACACTGATATGTCATTGGGTATTGTGTACCTAACTGGCATTGATCATTTGCATGGTGGTAACGGTACTTCACCCTTTTTGGGCGTGCATCGGCTGTCCAGTCGATTTGCTATCGTATCAAATAGAGCCTCTGTACATAAGGTCGATAATCGCGTTCACTAGTTGTCGTTATAGTCGTAAGATATTCATACATTTTGGCAATCCTCCGCACACTAGCCCCCATATTCATAAAAAAAATCCCTCCTTAATCAGTCATATAGTGAGTATGCTACCAATTTAAGGAGTGCCGACTTTTTTTAACAAAGGACAGAATTTAATCCATGTTTTTATTTATTTAAAACTACATCAAACTAAACTAAAATCTAAATTAAAAAACTAAATTAAAACCTAAATTAAAAAATAAAACTGTGTTTAAAAATCTAAAAGTTGATCATGTGGCATGGTGCCAAGAACACTGGCTGCATTCCCGCGCTGAATGGCTATTGCAATTCTCTGCGCGAGATATGAGCCAGCCCTCTTGTCACCAGCGGCGTCGACGAGACGAGGAGTAATTTTTTTAATAAATTTTTAAAGGACAAGCTTTTTTTTAAAACAAGTGCAGAAGTTTGAGTTAAGAGGGTACCATTGTTAACGACCATTATTCGCAGCCAAAACACACTCAAAAAGGTCATAATTTATATATACATTTGCTACTTAAGTACTTAATTTACAAATTGACAATTTCATTAATATGAAATCATTTTTAATTCAAATGACAAAGGTTTGGTATAGGTATGTACCTAATAATGTATTATCAATCCACATATCTAAGTTTTATGTTTGTAAGTTAACATCTTTGGAGGAAATGCTGCAGTGCAATTTGTTACCGCTTCTTCTGAACTTGCGCGGCACTAAACCTAGCTTTCGTAAATGAGCTGACGTCAACAATTACTATATTGACAATTATCAAGTGATATCAAGATAAATAAAATTATTTTGACTTTGACATGTTGCACGCTATTCTATCTTTATAATCGCCGTCTACAATTTTCGGCTACTACAAGTGGCCGCCTCTAAGGGTCAGTTCACACCGACACGCGAGTTCGAACAAGATCTATATTTCTTTCACGTGCGCGCTGCGCGCGTCGCGACGCGCGACGCGTCGCGTCGGGTCTCGTTGTGAACTAACCCTAACGGTAACGACTAATGTGCGAAGAACCTTAGATGCCCAACACCATACACGCCGTGCCTCTGCTTGTGACCTTTTGGTGTACCTAGAGGTAATTGCAGCCTCCCTTTTAAGGTGCGAGCATTGTAAGTATCTTTAAGGCAACAGATTTGTATAGGCAATTTTGTGCCGGCACCGAAGTTAGTGTAGAATCTACTGACGTTGTAACTTACTAACTGCTTGTGCAGTAAATTCGAATCGTTGACCGAACGTAAGTTTTTTTTTTATTGAACTTAAAAGTATTTTAAGAATCCAGGGGTGGATTATGAGTTATGACCTATGATCCTAAGTTGAGTCTATTTTTTTGATATAGAAACTAGAAAAATATAGGCAGAGCAAGAAGAAAAAGCACTTGAATTCCTATCTGCTTTTCGATAACGCTCACGTGAATACCTAGACTAAACCGCAACTTTGTGACAAATGTCTTGAATTCTGAATCCGCTCTTGTTAAATTGGCGTCCCTGGCGTACATAAATAGCTTCAGAAAAAATACCTATGTTTAGATTTGCATCGCAATTACGATTATTACGTCTATCTGTAACACGCTGTATACTCTTCGTGTCGAATATTTGTTACCAACCTTCTCACTCGTTGTGATTCTTTTTGTACATTTGGTAATTTAGTAGAGTACATTTTGACGTTTCGAAAAGTTTTGACATGTCTAATAAAAACTGTTTTCAAAGGGATAGAAAAGGCCCATAGGGTATGAATTAAGGCCCTATCTGAATTTTCCGGGGTCCAGTGCTGCCCCCATTTAAAATAAATCATTTTAAAGAAAACGGAGACATCTTTTAAAATTTTGCTACTACCAAGTCCTAGATAACCCTTCAAACTATTTTGTGAACTACTGTTTCAAGTTTATAATGAGAACGTTAAGCTTTACTACGCACATTTGCGAAAAACGGCCACTTTTGGCAAATGTGCGTAGGAAAGCTTAACGTTTGCACTTTAAACTGTAAACAGTAGTTCATAAAATACTTTGAAGGGTTATCTAGGAATTGGTAGTAGCAAAATTTTTAATGGTGTCTCCGTTTTCTTTGAAATAATTTATTTTAAATGGGGGCAGCACTGGACCCCGGAAAATTCAGGTACGGCCTTAATCAGCAAAACCTTGAGGTGTTTGTGTGGGGTGCGCGTTCCCATGACTGCACCAGGAAAGGTGTAATGTCTGCCGCCTTTCTATGAACACATCTCACCTACGTTTGACTAAATACTTGTTTTCACATGTACATCATTATGGGAATAGGGCCCGTGCTCGAGAACTAACTACAAAGCTTTATAAATAATGATGCAATGCAAGAACCTACATGAAATATTCAGAATACAAGTAGATACTTTTAACTGTGGTTATAACAAGCTTATTATTTTAGATTAATAGCTCACGATACCATCCTAGCTTATTGTATGTGACCTTGAGTCTTTTGCTACCTTTGGAACCTTTGCAGCTTCTGTCTGGCCAACCGCGAACTTTACCTGCAGAGGTATTATCTCCACAGCGACTCTTACCATATTTCGTACGTTCCTAAATAAAAGATTAATGCAGTCAAACAATTTGGTACGTTATGCAAACAGAGGGGAGAAACTGTTTCAGTGAGAGCTTGCCATCCGGTCTAAATATAAACGGGCGGAGACAGCTGGCGGGGCGGGGCGGGCGGGTGCAGTACGTCGACCCGGGAACCCAGACCTTGCGCGCAGCCGGAAGGAACAGCAAATCCAATTTGCACCATTCCTTGGTAAGCGATATCGAAACCACAGCAGCAACGGTGCCAATCCTAAATACAATCCTACCTAAGCAGGATTTCCTCGATAGATCTGAGAAACAGGACAAGGCAATTTAAGACGCGCAAATGCGAAAATTGGCAGCTGTAGTGTCAGTCTTCGTTCGTCGTCGTCAACCGATGTACTACTGACAGTCGCCGCTCCATTACGCTCACATGACGTTTCAAAATCCGTGTGCAGGTCAATAGCACCGTTAGCTGAAGGTCTTGGTCGTCACCCGGGCCGCTGAACCGCGACCCTCCTCCTGTCGCCCCACACCCTGCACCTACCCTCCCTTTACTACGGTTATATAAGGTCTAAAAAAATATACTGAAACTATTTTAAGGGTGGATTCAGTTCATGATACTAAACAACTTTCCCCAATAAACATATATCGAAATATGAAAAATAATTTTTGACTTCCCATACAAGTTGACAGATCAGCTGATCCGGTTTGTATGGAAAGCCAAAAAATAGTTTTTTAATTTCGATATATGTTCCTTGAGGAACGAACCTTGGGGAATGAACTCAAAGTTGTTCAGTATCATGGAATGAAAGCACCCTAAAATAGTTTCAGTATATTTTGTTAGACGTTATAACAAAGTACAAAAAAATACTAAAAAGGCCGATTAGTCGATGTGTGATTGTGATAAGTGCTTTGATATCATAATTTCCGCTATCTAAAGTATCGGTTGGAAAATGCATCGCTGAAATACTTTTACAAATGTGCAGCTATTGTGTCAACTGTACAATAACAGTATCACGGCTTTGTTTTATGGCTCATTGGGTATTTGAGAATCCCCAATCTTATTCCCTTAATCGAATTTCGAGAAATCATCCATTATTTTTCTATACAAATTTTCATTGTTTTCAGACCAGCGTGGACGACTAATATTTATCAATCTAGTAATAAATCGTATACATTACTTCCCGAATTCGTGCTTAGTGGCAGTTGTGATAAATCTGCGCCACAATATAGACCTATTTCAAGTACAATTCCAGTTTTTCGTGAGTTTGTGCTTTTATAAAATGTGGGCGTTGAGTTATATGAATTATAAATAGGCAACTATGGCTAGAATGTACCAAGCGGTGAATGGTACGGTATGGACGCATGTTTGCAATCGGCTACACCAAGGCTTGAAGTGCACATAGTGCACATTTCCCATAGTAATCATTGCACATGCGTTTCCTACATGGATCATTAAATAGTCATTTATAACATTGATGTTAGTGTCCTGTTGTCGCACGCACACAAACTGTAAGTATGTTAAAAAGCATAAAGATTTATTTGTTACAAATGTATTTTTCCACTGAATTCCGCTGGACTGAAAATAATAAACAAGTTTAAGCTGACCCGTCATCGAAATATCCGAACGTATGTAAAAATATAAAAAGACTGCACTTTTTACATACATTCAAAAGTGAAAAATGTGCGGAAAAGCGAATTTCCCGTCAAATCGCCTCTATACCTCCGCGTGAATTTAAGCTGGAGCAGTAAACGTGTAAAATCGTTGAGAGCGCGTTTTGTGCCAGTACGAGTAACGTTGTTAAAATAAAAACTTTATTTGACAGCTGCACTTTTAACGCGGATATGTTTCACGTGTGTTTATTTTCTACAATTGTTTGGCTTTTATAGTAAATATCTCGCTCATCTCAGCTTTTGCTTGTGCCGCTCAAGCAAAGGCCACGCTTCACTGCCATATAAACGGACAGGCACAGAGGAGAGGTCTAATGATGGATTTGTAGACCTATCCCTTTAACCTAACTAGTTAGAAAATTTGGGTCACAAACGAAACCGGTCATCTCCCGCTGCTAGGGAGGTTGTTCATATTTCTCTAATGTTATTAGACGCTTGATATCATATCACGCTGAACAAGGAGGGACTGAGGACCGAGCCCTGGAACCCCTTTGAACCTTAGTGCCCACCTGATCATATTTTGGGGAAAACATTCAAAAGCCTTCTCCATTCCAGGAACAGGAAAGAGAGGCGTATTCTTTGCCCTGTAATTCTCCATGATGGTCCTAGTATCCATAGTGCCTAGGCCTGGCAAGATCCATACTGACATTCCGAGACTCTACTCTCCTATCGAATCCGATAGTCTATTTATTATACCTTTATACCGCAGTAGTTGCTACACTCCCTCCCCCCCGGCTCCTCTAGGCGCTCGGATTGCTTTTTGAAAAACGTGGTCACTGGCGAGCCTCCCTCCGGGTTGCGGCTGCCGTTTCCGACGCTCAAACTCCTCACACGCCTCACCCAGATATAAACGATCGCCTGCAACAAAAGGATGCCGCGCTTTTTGCTGTTAAGAAAATGTTACACCTAACTGTACATGTCAATATAAAATTGACTCTATCGTATATGTATTGTATCTATACAACTGACAATTTAAGATCAAATGAAGTTACAAAAGATCTAGAAAAACCTATAGCTTGGTAGTACTTTTATTCAGGTGACCCAATTTTAAATTAGTTAACGTTCCTTTGCCATTTATGTTTTAAATTAAATCCACTTCCACCACAGCTTCAAGATTTCTTGCTGTCTGTTTTCATACTGCGGCAAAGCTAAACACATTTCGGTAGGTAAAACCTACCAAAATGTGTTTCAGTCAACTTTACCCAACTGTTTACGCATGTTAGAACAACAACGTTACCTACTCTGTCGTGACCAAAGACATTTTAGACTGCCATCATTATTTAAACAGGGTATAAAGACGACAGAGATATATCCAAATACTTTATTTTCACAACTTGAATTATTACAGTTGTCGAATGCATTGTCCATAAACGTTTTTAAAAAAACAGTGCAATGCAATTAACTATGTAGTCGACATTTATAAATGTTTTTGCATCAAATTGAGTTCGTTAGTTGTCAAAATGTCACGAAAAAGCAGATTTTCCGAATTGCAGCGGCGATGGTGCAATGCCACGGGGTTGCGATCAATACGACGGGCGCGTCGCGCCGCTCGCGTCCCCTATACGTATTCCGCGTGGTAGCTCCACCAAAATTCCATGTCACTAACGATATACGTAGACTACATCTATTACAAAGCCTTATAGGTAAAAATCAATTACAACTATATACGATTTTTTAATCCCGAAAATACCAGAAAATATAATGTAAAGTACTTACTTACACACATTTTAGTACTTTTTTTTTTTTTAACATATATCAAACAATCAATACTTACATACGCTTTTAAATAATAAAATCGCTTACTAGACAAGTTATTATTAACTTTGCAGTTATAATAGTTTAGATCCAGTATCCCAGTGTAAGAAAAATAAACTACTTTTACATTATTTTTAATTTTATAGTGGATAAGTATTTATTAGAAACTTAGTATTAATAACTTAACTAGCAACTACTTATAAAACAAATGTTGGTACTTTAACAATTTATTCGTATTTTTAAGGAATGTTCATGCTAGTACGACCCGATGCTATGTCTAGTCCGTAACGGAATATACAGGGTGACTTTTTAAACACCATGATACTTACTACTTTTTATTAAAAAAGTTATTAAAAGTTGATAAAAATTTTTCGTCCTTCCATACAGAATCCGTTTGCTTGAGCGCTGATTTGTATGAGAAGTCGAGTTTTTATTTTAGTTTTTCGTAAATTGTATTTAAGGAAATTAGTTCAGTATCATGGACTGAACTAGCTACAAAAATTAGGCTGGTCGTTTAAAAGTCAGCCTGTATGTAATACGTGATACTAGCTATGTAAGTACTAATACTGCCCTATCAGTTAAATTTTTTTGTTCCAATACATTTACAATGAATGCCATTTGGATGTATCATCCTATTGGATGATTTTTCATCAGTTTCTAGAGTTATGTTACTAAATGTAATATACCTCTATATACGTAGACTAATGTTTGTTAGCAGTTTTTATTTTATTTTCCTAAATAAATTGCTCAAATTTTAAGACATAAATAAAAATAAAATAAATTTAAAGTATTATACGGTAAAAGTTATTCATGTTGAAGGGTTGAGTCAACCACTTCGAGTCACCCGTTCAAATATCTGTACTTGGACAATACAATATTTACAACCTACATGCTGACTGTTACATTACTATTCCCATATTTGATACATAAACAAGAGTATATACACAGAACACATCAGAATACAACACACGTCTCTACATACACATATGTGTATACTCCAATCTGCAATGGCGTGACCAAGCACGTTAACTGTATTAATTGCAACACAATCCCATTGATCAGTGCTCCGTCTGCATCTGCAATCAGAATATTAAGTGATGTGAGCTTCAAAGGTGTCTAATTAACTATCATCGTTTCGGTTGCTTTAATTAGCTTATATATATTTATATGTACCTATGTTAAGCTCAAAGGCCGAAATCGCTCATTAAGCGAAATAATAGTATACTCTTACTGTCTTCGGTGATAATAGGACACTATGCGTTGTCGTTTATGTAAAACGGCCACGACGCGAAATTCGTGTAGTTTCGATATAACCCAGTCATAAGCCGTATAATCACGATTTCATTCTTCCGTTTTTGCCTTCATGACTAGCAAGACCCTAGTGAGTTTAGCAAGTCACTTTGCGGCGTATCGTATCTATATCAATACTAATATTATAAAGCGGAAGAGTTTGTTTGTTTGTTTGTTTCTTTGTTTGTTTGTTTAAACGCGCTAATCTCAGGAACTAATGGTCCGATTTGAAAAATTCTTTTTTTGTTGGGTAGTCCATTTATAGAGAAAGGCTTTACGCTATATAACATTCCGACAACCACGCGAACGAAGTCGCGGGCACAGCTAGTTTAATATATTTCCAATTCGTGCCGTGGCCCTTATCAAAACGCTCAGAACGCGTTGTGGTCGTTCTATGATTGCCACAACGAGTCGTGGCCGTTTTACATTAGCCACAACGCGTTCTTCTTCATCTGAACGCGTTCCCGGTTGCATCCTCAGCTATGCTGCATCGGGGCCCGAGGTGCACTTTCCCGCTTTTTCTTTTCCAAATATAAAATGCATATCAATGGTCACCCAAGGATGCCAAAATTCTAGCAAATTGGAGAAGAAAAAGCCGGAAAATTTTAAACGATTTGCCTATAGTTTTACGACCCGCCGCCTGCCTGACATCAACCTTCCTTGGGAATTCTAGGAGTGGTCCTATTCTAACCCGGAACCACACGGGTTAGCAATTTTAAAAGTTAAAATTAATTAATTATTAAAAATTAATTAGCCACAACGCGTTGTGGCTTATTAATTCGCTCAATGAGCGATTTCGGTGATATCATTCTGCTACCTATTTCCAAATTCCATTTTCTCCTCCAAGTCCATAAGATACTTTAGTCAATTTGAAAATTAATCAGTTTTAAATAATTTTCTGTGGTTATGCTCGCCAGAAATCTAAACTATATATTTTCTAAAATATTTCTAATATAAGGTATTAGGAGCGTAAGACAATTTCTTAGTACGACTCACGAAACACGCATTTCATAACATCTGCACCGACCAAGTATTGCTATAATATAAAGTTCGTGTTTTGAACACTATCAGATTTAGCCAGTCCCCCAGATGGCATTTTGAAGCCAGCGATTAGGCATGAGTCATACGTCGGGAGGCGAATCAAGCACGGCAGGCAGGCACGCCGCCTGGGGTGTCCATCGATCCACTTCATCAGAGGGGCCTTAAAGTGAGCCCCAAATTTCCTCAGTCCATCATTAATGCACTTTTATTCAAATTGATCATATATTTTTGTGAAAATATGTTCCATTTTACATAACATACATGTTAACCTTCTAAATCTGTAAATCAAAAGTTATTAAATATTGTTGGATGCGGCTACATTCCACTTTTTAGTTGTTTTCTCTTCACTGCAATATTTTCATAAAACTAAATTTAAATATTTAATTGAATAAAGCCTTTAATTGACGGCGAGAAGCGACTTTGTTTTATTCTGTGTACCTATTGCAAGGGAGTGAAAGTACTCACACGTTCACAAATTTGATTAAAGTGCAACTTATCCTTTGCTATCCCTGTTAAAGAGTAAAAATTTGAAGCTATTCCGGTTCCAATTAATGTTATACATTCACTAATAATGGAGCTATGTGCGGTTTTTGCCGAAAAATTGCTAACGAATGTGGATTGTATGTCACATAATTACAAGTTTATTGCTACTTCCGTCAAATAATTTGGCTTTCAGTAATTACGATTTGGGGCAAAAAGGCCACATTTTTACAATCGATCAAACAATAAATTACCATGTTTCGTCAAAGCTACTATAGGACTAATTGACTTTGACGAAATAACCGAGGTGGGGTAACCAATTTTTATGAACTTTACACAATTTTTGTGTGCAAGTGGCACTGTCTCGGTCGTTTATCTTACTCGTTGGTTAAAGATATGCGCCGTCACGAAACTTGCGGAGAAACCTTTCAACCTTGGGAGAACAACACGCTGAAGGGTCGCTAAATCATTTTTCACTTCACATAAAGTCACGCAGTAAAATGTAAATGAATAAACTAACGGCTGGAAAAAAAGATGTGTGACTTTTCAGAGATAATTATATAATTATGGTCTGTGAGAAAAGAAAATCTTAGAAATCGTATTGTATCGTAAAAGCCGATAGAGGGATGTGGCTAGCAACTCGTCACTATTTTGATTCCCTTTTTCTATGCCCACCATTACGCTAAACGGGGTATTACGGCCCTGGGTACTGTCTGCCCCGTTGGGATAAAGACGTCACAATGTATCTATTCAGGGATAATTTATGCACATATTATATGTATTAATTTATTTACCAATACATGCACACTGAAAATGTATACAGAGAATACATAAAATAAAAGTTATACAAAGGCTCTACTTATCTCAAAAGAGATCTCTTACAGTATTCATAGAATAAAGGTAGAAAAAGAAATGAACATATCATGTACCTACAAAATACCTAACAGATTTGAATGTATGGGATATCGTTACAGTCCATATATAATTCCGAATGACACTTATGCTATAGATATATATTTGAATATAAGGGCAGTCGTTATTATCAAAATGTGTATTGCTCTACTCTACGCGGTAGTGATAATATAGCATCATTGTTTTGCATCTGCGGACATAATTACGAGAACGGTGTAATATTATGCATTAGGAATTAAGGCGTTGTAGGTCCAGAGCCCACAATTGTGTTTTTGAAAAATTGTTGTAATTAAACTACTACAAATTAATTTTCAAAAATGTTTACGTAATGCAAACAGGAATCTTAAGGCTTCTCTACATTAAACAATAGAAAAAAATCACAAACATACCTTTAAATTTACCTATTATTTTATAAAATCACCTTTTTATATGAAAAATATATTTTCTATCGAAGAATTATTTATTATCGAAGATATTTCGCTGTGTTTTATTTATTATTTTTTATATAAAAAATATATTTTACTCGTAAACTTAGAAATTTTTTGGTATAGGTAGTTTTGATATAAAAAGGTAATTGATTGTGTAAATTTAGGTGAACTTAGAGGTATGTTTGTGATTTTTTTCCATCGAGCAGAAAATGCTCTATCGTGTTTTAGATATTGTGTGTGTCTGTAGAAAAGCCTTTGTATCCCTATGTAAATTTTTTTTAAAATAACCTTTAGTAGTTTAATTACAGTATAATTTTTTCAAAAACACACAGAATTGTGAGCTGTGAATCACAGTGCCTTATCACGTCTACATTAGCTTGCGTGAGGAGAATATGACGATATTCTTGGAATAGTGTATCAGCTTCTATGCAAATCCCAAGTAAAATCTCATTTTCTATCCTTATGAAATGTAAATCTCCTTCCATTGGTTCCACTTAATTTCTTCATTTTGTTCTGTTTTTTTTTTCTTTGTGTAGGTGTGTTTATTTTTATTATTGTATATAAGTATGTTTATTATATTCATTACCCTGCACTACCTTATTTCCCATCACTTTTCTAAATAAGCGAGGTTGCCTGAAAGAAAATTGCGTAACGGTAAGGCCGCCTTTTGCGCATTTTTAGGGTTCCATAGCCAAATGGCAAAAAACGGAACCCTTATGGATTCGTCTTCTCTGTCTGTCTGTCCGTCCATATGTCATAGCCACTTTCTTCCGAAAGTATAAGAACTATTAAAACTTGGTAAGTAGATATATTCTGTGAACCGCATTAAGATTTTCACACAAAAATAGAAAAAAAAACAATAAATTTTGAGGGTTCCCCATACTTAGAATTGAAACTCAAATTTCTTTTTCATCAAACCCATACCTGTGGGATCTATGGATAGGTCTTCAAAAATGATGTTGAGGTTTTTAATATTATTTTTTTCTCTACTGAATAGTTTGCGCGAGAGACACTCCCAAAGTGGTAAAATGTGTGTGTGTGTGTGACCCCTGTAACTTCTAAAATAAGAAACTGATAAAACTAAAAAAAATATATGATGTACATTACCATGCACTTACTTACATAGACGTGTAGTTGTTACTTTGAAATAAGTAGGTCCAATGTAAACGACATGGCGAAGGCGATTATTGAACTTCGAGATAACAATAAATTGATTATAGCAAACGGTGGACAAAGAAATACGTGATAGGCATTGCAAGGGCCCACATTCGTGACGTAACTTATTATTTCTTTTAAATCGCCCATGGCACGTACTTTATAATTAATTAGTATCTTTACTATGCATATAGTATGGCGCCATGCCAGTTTAGTGATGTTCATATCGTTTGGCAGAAAATTAGAATATATGTGGATATGTACATAATATGTAAGTATGTAATGTATGGTGAGGCTTTATTGCATGATATTTATTTATTTTGTATGTAGGTATATATTGGAAGTTTTTATTACGTAAAGATATATAATGTTTAATATATAAATATCTTTATTTATGTAAAATGTTTTATAGTAAGTATTTATTTTAAGTACATCATGATTTTTTAAAACTTTGTTTATTTAACGCCCACATAAGCCCTCCAATCAACCCAAAGGTTTGTTTGACTGTTCGAGAATGTTTTAGCGTTAAGCGTGTTGTAGGTAATTGTTACATTTGTATATGTGTACATTGAAGGTCCAGTAAAAAAAATCGCTATGAGTACCTTTAATTTTTTTTTGTAATTTTTTCCTATATAGCCTCTGAACATAAGAATAACCTTGAGGAATAAATAAATAAATAAAAACTAAAATAATAAAAAGCTACTCACTACTCTTAGTGAGTAGTTTTTTTGACTAAAATCAATACTACTTACTAGGTACTCTTATTATTATGTTTAAATAGTACATCTGTGTGCTTTTTTGTTTCTTCTTTATAGCCTATATTAGTCCACTGCTGGATTAACAGCTTCTACCAATAAAGGTAGCATTTGTCCATAGTCATCACGCTGAGCAGGCGAATGTTCGCAGTACCTAGACAGAGTACACTGCTGCCTTTTCTATGTTATATATACCTTCCTTCACCTTTCACCACACCCATGGATAAGCTATAGGCAGACTATTAAACCTCCACTTCCTACGGTATAAAGATAACTTTTTATACATATTCTGTAACAAAACAGTAGTTATCGTTGAATTATTACAATTACTGCAAGTGGGCCTAGCTTTTTTTTTGTTATCTAATTAGGTCCCATTGTTGGACAAAAGTATCCCCTCTTTCTTTCCATACATCCCGGTCCTATGATATCAACCTCCTCTTTTTCAAAATGAATCAAATCATCCGCCCATCTTTTTCTTGGTCATCCTAGTTTTTCTTGGCTATCTGGAATCCGATTTGTGGTAATGTGTACCCATCTTTCGGGATGAATATATTTTATTTGTTTATATCTATTTATTTATCTGTTTACATGGAATCAATCCCTAGGTAGGTACATCTGTCTTGCCAGTGTAATTTTCGATTGGTATTCTCATGAGATCGTACAATTGTTTTCTCAATTAAGACAATGGCGTTATAAAAGGTAGTACTGATGTTCCAACTTACAGCATGTTTCCTTATGAAGTGTCTGCGGTAATACTAACATTATTTATAGGATTTTATATGTCATAACATAACTGACCACAAGATGGCAGCTGTCGTATTGATCGAGGAAGATAGCACTCGTATCAACTATTGTATATACTAAATAACGAATGTTTATAATAATAGGTACTCGTCTTATGTGTATGCCTTAATTTTATTATAGTAGTTGGTTAAATTATGTATCTTAACAAAAGGACAATATTCAATCTATCGGATATTTTTTTTTGTTTTCAGTTATTTGATACCTAGTTAATTTCGAATAATTATCTATTTAAATTTCTGAAACATACAAAAAATCTTAATCTCCAGATTAATTTTTAACAAACTTTTGAAAATAAAGAACGTTTATAATGATAGGAAGGTACTCGTCTTATGTGTATGTAATCAAACATATTTTGATCAATACGTTTATTGCCTAAATTAAACATTTGCTTGAGATGAGCAGAAAACGGGTGATTACGGTTGCCCCGCACAACCACTCACGTGGATGTTATCTTCAGCCTTATTTAAACAAAGGAAACAAAATCAAAATAAAGTTATAAGTGTATAGTTTAAATATATCTAAAGAAAGTATTGTAATCTTAGATTGTAATGTTTAAAACAAGTGGCGGCAATCATTGATCGCGCCAGGGGAGCTCTACGGGATGCGTCTACACAACGAACATACATTTTCCCGTATGAATAGAAAGATAAGTATTATTTGTTATAAATGTATAATTATCAAAATGGTACAAATCACCTTTTTATTTGCTACATACATAATATTTTTAATAGTATAGTATGTGACTATTTGTTAATAAAGAATATACCTATAAGCAAATAGTACGCTAGGGAACACTATATGAAAATGTTACAATTATGATTATGAGAAATATTCAACTATCAACTCTGGCTGTACCACAACAGAATGAAATGGCGCCAGCTGTGTGGGAGATAAAACAATTACCAGTAACGAACCGATGAACGCAGCCAGGAAACACTGAAACAATACGTACTTACTTACATTAAATGAATTGAATCCAGTCGGGCACAAAAGAAGAAAAGTAAAAGCCGATTGTGGATAAATTTTATTAAATATCATTGTCTACATTTACTGCAGAGCTACAATATAGTGAACGCACTCGACGTTATAGTACTTGTACGTACTTATTGAAAAAATGCTTGCTTTTAGGTGTATATTTTTAAAGCTGAAACTTCATCTGAGGAACACGATGTAAATTGTAACCTAAATTATCATAGTGTCGCATAATTTGCGCTTAATCGAGGCGATTTCGTGTCTTACAAATGTATTCCTCATACATTTGTATGACGCACGTCCAGAATTCCGAAAAGATTGTATAACGAAACTGTAGTGTGTGTGACACATATGTCTAAAGGCACATTGAGGAGACCTAACATTATATAATATATAACGTCTAACAAAACTTACAGAAACTATTTTAAGTGTGACTTCAGTCACAGAATACAGTAAAAGTAAACAGAAAGGAATCTCCTAAGGTACGCGCAATATGCGTCCCCGTTCCCCGTCCCCGCACCTCTCCCCCGTTTTCGCCTCGATGACTCACGTTGGCCGTCAAGAACCGGGGGAGAGGTGCGGGATTCCGGCCTGTGCTTCAGTCCTAGTTTCTGTATTCCGTGCTTCAAGTCCATGATACTGAACAACTTTCCCCAAGGAACGTGTATCTAAATGTGCAAAATATTTTTTGCTTTCCATACATATTCGGATCAAGTGATCGATCAACTTTTATGAAAGGCCAAAAAAAATTTTTCATATTTCGATATAAGTATACCTATATTCCTGGGTTGTTCAGTATCATGGACTGAATTCTCCCTGAAATAGTTGCAGTATATTTTATTAAACCTTGTACATGAATGTACCAATAGGTACCTACTTAACATCTTTATTGTGTTGAGAATTTAAATGAATTTGTCGAATCTAAATAACTTGACCCCTGTTGTATCATGGATCATGGATTTTCAAGACGCTGAGCAAGCATGTTGGTAAGTACGAGTACAGTCTGTATAGTACAGAATGAAACGGAAATTATCAAACTATTTTAGAGGCCGTAAAGTAAGCGTGCACGGCACGGCAGAAGCAGATGCATGAATGCATGCTGTTTACATTGCGCCGTTAACGGACAAAATTGGCCTCGTTTTACGGCCACGCACATTTTTACTCACAAGTTGCATGCAACACACTTTTTGGTAGTTCGGTTCTGGACATTCTGGTGTATTATAAAAGTGTTACCTCCTACAAAAACCCTAATGTTTACTTATAATTAAGACAATCAAGAAAGTACAACGTATGTTTACATTTGTCAAAGTCGCATTTCTCGTTCAGTCAGTTATTTATTTCTTTGATTTTATTTTTAGTAGATCAATGTTTGGATTAACAAGTCGAGTCAAGTGCCCAATCCATGAACAGTTTCATACATTATCTTGTTCGTATCGATTTCATAAGTGGATATCTTTAATCGCCAATCATATAATAACAATATTTTCTTTTTATTAAACTAGGTAGATATATTAGGCAATTAGCAACATTTGTATTACTACTTGAAAGGCACTTCTATCTATCTTGCTTCTTCAACTACGTTCTTGTCGGTGGAGTAGTTTCCATGTCTCCCTCTCTTGAGTCATCCTTTTGACCTCCATATACGACACGGCGTCAATTTTCTCAAAGGCACTTAAGGTTATTTAAATATAATTTAATCGAAAACAAATACATACTTATAACACTATCTGCCACAAAGAATCACCATATCCATACAACGTGGCAATGCTGCCAGCCTTTTCCACGCGGCCGACGGGTAATATTTTAGTGGGACGGCACAATTTGTATTTTTGTTAGTTTTTGCACAGAGTTTTAATTTATCTAAAGTTTCTTAATAAATATTTAGTTTTTATTTATTTTAATTCATAATAGGTAGCTTACTTCAAAATAAAGCTATGTTTTCTTAACAAAAACATAAGTTAAGATAAAACTTCTTTATTGCACCAACTACATACATATTATGAAGCTTTTAAAATACAGAGTGACTTTTTTTATGATACTTAAATACTTTCTATCAAAAATGTATTGAAAATAAATAAAAAAATTTCGTCCTCTTATACAAAATCAGTTAGCCTAAGCGCTGATCTGTATGGGATTTTTTTTTATCATTTTCCGTTAATTGTTTTTATGGAAAGTAGTTTAGTATCATGGACTGAACTAGCTCCAAAAATTTGGCTGGTGGTTAAAAAGTCAGCCTGTATAGGTATCTACTTACCTACAAAGGCGGGCTTTTCACTAAAGCGATCGAGCGAGCGACTACAGCCAACCTTTGGGTAAATGGTAAATTAAACACATCAGTCTTTACCATTTCTAATAAACCGGGCAAGTGTGAACTGGACTTGTACATGAAGGGTACCTCCGTACAAATTAAAACGCTGAAAAAACACGTTTCTTGTATGACGACCCCCTTTAATTTTTAACTTTTTCGCGGCTACAGTAAAAGCGGCTATAGTAATGCATAATCGGTAAAATTTTAAATGTCTAGCTATAACGGATCAAGAGCTCGAGCCCTGACGGACAGACAGCGGAGTCTCAATAATAGGGCCACGTTTGCCCCCTTTGGGTACGGAACCCTAAAAACATTGCAATGTGCAAAACTGCAATTTCATTGTTTAATTATTATGAATCTAATATTACTGCCAAGTGCAACAAAAGGTAAGTGCGTGACATTCTCTTGTTGCAATGTCATTGCTTTTAGAGTTCTGTATACGATATAAATCAGCAGAAATAATAATCTATGAATATATGAATATAATATGAAATCTTGTTTATTGTGTTCAACACAATCAAATGTCACTATGGGATCAATAGCAATATGACTGAGTACCAAGGTCTATAAACAATAAAGGATGCTGCAGTTGCTAGAAACAACTTTTCATAAACTTTGCCCTTATATTTTACTATAAAGAAAAAAGAAATACGAGTAAAACTAATTATTACATAGAAATAACTAATTGAAATGGCTGACAATTTGTATTTTTACTAACTACAGTACAGTTTTATATTATATTTTGGAGAATAACTAATGAACCTTGTACGTTATTAAGAACCTATTACATTTCTTGACATCAACATTTCTTGCTCCATACAATGGTTGTTCGAATACATAAAAATTGGGACATAATTAGGTACTTACTCGTCATTTAGCCGTATATCTATTCTTACCAAACGTCTGTAATCATTGTTGTTTGCTAAAGATAATATGACTTAAACCTCTACAAACAGTGATTCTGTTGCGTGAGTCACTGTGTGAGACAGCCGCGGAAGAAGACTCATCGATGCCGCCTCGACGCCGCGTTTTGGCTCGTCTTCCCCTTATAACAACAACCGTAAGTGCAAGTAACGAGTTTACATTAGAAAATTGCTGCCGGGAAAGGATTTTCGTGTCAGAAGCAGCAGAAGGCAAGTTCATTATGATCCGCACTTCCATTAGCAAGACATTGTGCGGCAATGTGACGTAATTCGAGTTTTTTTTTACTATATTTATCATGAGGCATCGAGATGGCGTCACCCACGATCTCATCATAGCGTGTTTATTCACTTAATAGTAGTTGGACAGACATCATTTAATAACACAATATCATTTGGTACCGTCGGGGACGCTCCTCCTCGCATCAAATTGTTTTAAATCGTTTGCGCTTGCAGACCAAACGAATTGCAGTGCATTCCTGTATAGATATTGTGCAGTGCAGTGCGTTCTAAAGTGAAGTGCAGACTGTGGGAATTGACCGTTATTGCGGAGTGGCAATTTAACCTTGTTACTGATAAGTACAAGTCGGATGTTCGTGAGATAACAAACAACGATCAGGGGAGACCTGGCTACCAGCTGGGACCTACATTCGAATGTCACGAGGTAGGTATACCTTGTGCAATTTCTTTGCAGTAAAAAGAAACTTGTTTAAACTGATGTGTGTTAAACTGTGGATTGCGGCTCTGTATCTTTTTAAAGTTTAACAGCTTTTTGTTGCAATATAGGGCAGGTCGATACATTGAGTGTGATTATGAATATGACAGATGCTAACTAACTACTCTATGTAAATATATATTTTTTTTTAATTTGTAGCTAAGGGGTGTGAAAAAAACCGACACTGACAACTAGATATATTGCGTCAGTGAAAAGATCACGTACGAGTACTAGGCTACTACCTAAATCAGGCATGTGTCACTCCCCGTTTAGGTATCTAAAATATACCTACATATTATTACTACGCGCGCGGCCGCCCCTCGGAGTGGTAAACTCAGTTATACAATTCGTTTGTCCAGAGTAATAAGAATGAAATTGGCTTGCAATGGATGTCTAGGTATCTAAACGAAAAGGTGCTAAGTTCTGACGTGAGCTAAATTAAACCATATCGCTAACCACATTAAGTAGATATTTTCTTTAAATTTGCTGAGCGAGACTTCTGTACGTGAGTATTAGTTATTTAAATAGATACCTACCTACTTACTAAATGTCATGTCTTCAATTGGGTAACACGTTTGTACGTTAGTACGGTTTAAATCATCATAGGACTACCTATAGTTTAGTATATTAATCTTAATTAATGTAGGTAAGTATATTCATCGGGATGTATTTAATGAACTTACATAAGGACATCCCAGTCTGTAATAGGTAAATTTAATTATCGTATTCATCAATTTCGTAAATGTCTATTGGTAGCAGACTCCTGTATACCTACATAACTTATTATCTATAAGTATACCTATTCGGTTATGCCGTGTGGTTTCCGGCAGAGTAGAATAGGACCACTCCAAATCTTTCCGCGGATTTCGTAGAAGACGACTTAGGAAAAAAATATCGTACAAGCTAAACAAAGTTTATAAACTTCAGTGAGACCTCTCCAACCCATCTGGTCAGCGTGAAGAGTGTAGACTAAGTCCAATGAATGCTCTGGCCAAGTATGGCTCTAATTTACAGAAAGGGTCATGCTTCTGCAGTTTAGACAAAATAAAAGATCTGATGATGATGAGGTATACATTGACAAATGATTAACAAAAAATATTAAATTAGGACTGAACTGATGGATTAACATTAATTAAAATAAAAACGATGCCACTGATAATTTATAGCTTGCTTGCCAGTTTATCGCATATGTAAAACGATACTAATAAAATAATTGTAGTCACTAAGTACTTAGATACAAGTACAGTAAATCGGACAGGAGACCTAATTTTAAACGCGGGAGTTAGCGATACACAAAACGTGTTGTCACACTCGCCATCCAAGTCATGAAATGCCATAACACCGTATTTTTGAAATTATCGCTTCAGCCAAAACTTTTCTTTTGCGCAGAAACCATAGAAAAATTGACAACGATTCCAAAAAAATTTACATTAAAATAAAGTAGCGTGAAATGGAACGGCCTCTCCATGCCAAACAACACCAAGTTTTATTTCACGCAAAAACGAGTGACAACACCACTCGCTACATATTCTTCAAGTAAGTGATGGCGCAGAAATCACTTCAATCAATCTGCCAAAGACAAATTCATTTAAAATTTTCATGCTTTGTGATTGTTTTTGGAAAAAAAAAAATTATATTTAATATAAAATATTCGATAGTGTACATATATACATTTAATTAAATTATAGTAAACTTTAATAGAACACGTATAAGACTCTACTCTAGCTCTAATTTAAAGAAAAATGCAGGGCTGTGCCGTCGTGACTTGCAAAAATAAAGGAAATGCAAATTTTTCCAACTGATTCAACTCAAAACTGATGTTACAAACGCGATTTCTTTACACTGTTTTCCCATGACATGATCACATGACAGAAAGACAAAAGGATTGAACGAAACGGCATAGTCCTAGTAGGTAATTTTATTTGACAGAACGCTTTTAGACTATTAGACCCCATCTTTTGAGAATGTTTTTAACCTCTTTTTTTTCACTAGAAAACGCCTCATTCGTTGTATGTATGACTTGATATCCTGCGTTCAAAATTAGGGCTCCAGAACGTGTGTCGAAACAAGAGTTCAAGGCAACAAACAGACACAAGGTCTTTGCGTGTGATGTATGACAATAACCGCGTTTTATACAGAAATATGAGGGGGCAGTGTTCATGTACTGTAATAGGTTTGTGTTTAGATTGTGCAGAATGATTAAGAACATGACGACATTAACACAAGCTGTAGAGAATAAACTAGCCTGTGGGCGTCCCGTGCTTTTTACTGAGAAGTACTGTTTTTACCAATAGGACTTATACCTAATAACTTATCCGTTTTTAAGCTTTGGTTTCGCTTACAAAATGTTTAAAAAATATAAATTAACTATATAAATCTCCAATGGTCTTAATTTTATTACCAGTAACTCGTATAATTAACTTTTATCTGATAATGAGACAGACAGAGCAGACAGTTAATAAAATTGTTAGAGATTAGTTGTCTGCGTCGCATTAATTTATTTATCGATGAGCACAGTCGATGACATAATAGACGCAGAAATGTTACAGTTAGGGAGTGATAATGTTACGTTACGATGTTAAGTACTATATAATTTGTGCGTTATTACATTCAACCATGATAATCTATAAGTCGGAACTTTGGGCGTCCTAAGTTTTATTTTATCCCTGAATTTAAATTATAAAAATTTTCAAGTTTTCAAGATATAGTTAAATATCTGTGTTAAATATACTGGTAAGTGGTAAGTAAATATAAACATACATTCATACATACTATCACGTCTATAACCTTAATGGGTCAGACAGAGCATTTTGGGTCTTGCGGCTGTATGCAGATAGAGCCCAGGGCCGCAAGACTCACAGGCCACTTTTAGCGTGATTGTGGGCAAAAAGGTGGAAAAAGGAATCAAAATAGTGATGGGTTGCTAGCCGCATCGCCTATTTACATGATTTGCATTTTCACCGGCTTCTACGATCTGCCCGGAAAGAGAAGCCAAACCAGCTTGTTAAATACATATGAACCAATTTACTGCCCTTTTAAACTTGGCTTCACTTCCAGGGTTGATAGTGATGAGAAGATAGGGTAAAGATTAATGGTAAAAATGCATCTAACGCAAAATAGATTAAACAAATCACTTACATACAATAGACAATTCTTTTTAAACATTAACTTCACTTTCGTCCTAACATGAATAATAGCATACGGAACGAAAGCAAGAGTGGGAATCTATTAATATCTGTAACAATACGGGCTCCCACGGATACCTACGTTGATCTATCATGATCACAAACTCACTACTATTCTTCATTTTCATTTCAAGAACTATGATAACCTTTTTTATCTCTGATGCAATAGAGGGGGTCCAAAGGCCACTTTTAGCGTGATGGCGATCGTGTAGTCGTGGAGGTGGAAAACGAAATCAAAAAAGTGACGGATTGTTAGCCGTATCACCTATTGACATGATTTCTAGAGATTTTAACTGCACGAAAAAGCATCTGGTACATTTTACGTGCATAGAAGCCTATTAAATTCTTAATTTTTTTTTAGTATATTTACAGACTTTTGGAATAATGTGTTCAGAAATATTTCTTTAGGCGTCTTTAACAGTCTACTAAGAGAGGAATGGAGGCATCTCCACTTAACTCTACCGACAAGAGCAAGCTCTTAAAGAAGAAGAACAGTCTACTGCTTGACGATAGGCCTCTCCCAATAATGGATATGCCCATAATCACTACGCTGGGCAGACTGGTGATCGCAATAGATTGTATGAGACGTTGCGCAGAGACCGCTACTGCCCTTTCCCTGTTACCCATATGGAAGGAGAAGAAATTGTATTCTACTCTACTGTCGCCACGTGGCTATACCAGATATATTAAAAAGTAAAGAAATACGCAGAAGAAAAATCATTGCAAAGCTTGTTTAGGGTGGTGTTTCTACTAAGCTAGTGCTAATATACATTTAGAAGTACCCGAAATAAGAGGCCGGAGAGAAAAAACTATAACCAGAATCGACTGGAAGACTTTTATATTACCCGGCTTTATATGCACCCGCTGACTTATATTATGAAAGGGCTCGTTAGCTAATAAATAGATATACGCAGGCAAAACGTAGGTATAGTTCTCAAGACGTAGTAATAAAAATAGCATGAAAGGTTGGACAAACATAACCTTATTTTAAAAAATCCTTCATCATCCATACAAGCCTATATTCCCGGTTGCATCGTCAGCGGTTTCGCTTCAGAGGGTCCACTACCTTACCTTAGGTGATTTGACGAGGTTACTGGTTTTTACACAGAGCGACTGCCGTCTGACCTCCGCATCCCAAAGGGTAGACCAGAACCGATTGGTTCTGGTCTACCCGGATAAACGCTAGATGGCGTTCGGGACCAACAGCTTAACGTGCCTTCCGAAGCACGAAATCATCTTTCTTTTCGGATAATCAGGTGATTCAAGCCTGCAATATCCTAAACAGACTGGAAACAACTATACACAAAGTATTCTTCCCAGTGGGATTTGAAGCCATAACCTCCACTGGACCACGGAGCATACTTTAATGAAGGATTTTTAAAAAATCCTTTATCAAAGTATCAAACAATCAAGTTCTGAGGATCGGAACTTGATTGTTTTATACTTTAACTTTCACGATAGTCTATTATTTCAGTAGCAATTTATACGCGCAAACACAATCAAGGAATGTTATAAATGGTTGTTTAAAAACATTTATTATTCAGTCGATTATAGAAAGCCCTTCAATGATTAGTTTTCCATTCAAACGAGTACCTTCTTATCAGGAAAATGCCTGTCTAATTCAGATGCCTTATGGCAGCTCGAAAAATCTGATAACAGTGTTAGATATTAACGGGCTCGATAAAAAAGAAGTGCTTAAGTATTTGTTCAAACGTATATCTTCAATAAAAATATTATGTAAGTGAACATACGAATTACATCATTGCGAAAACTACTCGTATTTGACATTTCATTAAAAATATAAAGTCTCAAGCTTTCTTCGTATTCCGCAATAATAATATGTATTTCTTGGATGTAATTTACTTTCAAAATTTTGCAATATAATTCTGATTACTTTCTTTACTAACTGTGATGCCCCTATATTGGAAAAACGTGGGACAAGTGGGACCAGGTTATTAGGCCCATTTACACAAATTTATGCAATTATTTTGGCTGTTAAATATAAAATTAAATTGAAGCAATACATGACTTGTATGTTCTGAACAAAACGTTTATATTAGCTTCAAGTAAGTTGTATGGAACACGCAAGAAACTTTCGGTGTGTAAATTGGCTCCAAGTATGTTTTTTATTGTACTAAGTTTGTGGCGATTTTTAGCATTTAAAGTAAAGTAAAAAAAAATGTCTAATTAAATAAAATCAATAAGTGAGAAATAAAAACCTCAGTGTGTAGTGAGTACTATTTCCACAACGGCACTTTATTTTATGATGAAAGCCTTGGCAGAGTTTGTTATAGTCTTTCCCACTTAAATTAAACTTCAATCATTTGACAATATTTCCTCACAATGTTCTTACTTCCACCCTCAGTCATTGTTTGCCTGAAAAAATACCAACAGCCATAGACATTCCTTATTATTTATCTATGTTACAACGGAGAATAAAATAGAACATTTCATGTCGTGCGATAAGTATCCAAGTATAGTCGACATAGACACATCATACTTGTTTGTATGTGATGCCGGACCCGCATGCTCGTTTATTGATGGCGGCTCACATCAAATTGACTCTGTTAATTTATCTTCACAACTACTCTGCACTTTCCCCTAACGAAATGAAGTATTTAATTCGGAGAAAGCTCCTTGCTCTTTGTGGGCATGTGTGTGGATTTAATGATAATGAAATCGATAAGCGTAGATCCGTACTGATTAACCGGCGACAGAGCCGCGTGTTCAATTATAGAGATATTGATATGTAGGGCATTACTTCACAAAAGGGTGAACAACTGCACTGTGCAGCGCATATGTCGCATTAGATATACACAATGATTTAACTGAATATAGATATATATATATATATATATATATATATATATATATATACGCGTAATGGCTAATATTATCTCTATATTTTGGTAAATATAAATCATCATCATCAGGTCTTTTTGAAGTCTCCAATGCAGGAGCACGACCCTCTCTGTACTACCAGAGCCATAGTTGGCCAGAGCAGCCAGAGAATTTGGCCTACACTCTCAACGCTGGCCAGACGGGTTGGAGAGGTCTCACTGATGTTTAAGTCGATAGGTATAAGCTTTGTTTTACTTGTATTTCTTAAGGGTTGGATCTCATCTATCAGCACGGAACAGTACTTTCCATCTCTCGCTCTAGCAAATGACGCTTCTGAGCGACAGAAAAGGATAGCAGCATAGGAAAGTGCTGTTAGATTAGAACCAACCCTAAGTCGCCTTCTATTACATCCACGGAAAGACTTGGAGTGGTCCTATTCTACTCTGCCGGATACCACTCGGCTAATAAATATAAATCTATAAACAAATATAAAGGGACAAATCACACTGATTAAGCTAGCCCCAAAGTAAGTTTTAAACTTCTGTTATGGAATACTAACTTAATGATACTGTATTTTATGATAAATACATATATAGATAAACACCCAAGACCCAGGACAATTTGAAAAAGGCCATTTTACAACTTGCCCTGGCTGGGGATCGTACCCAGAACCTCCGGATTAGCGGTCTAGCATGTTAACCATTACGCCACGGAGGTCGTCATATAATATAAATATAATATTAATACGTAGATATAAGTAACTGTTATACAAAGTGGAAGGGACATACCTACCCGTAATAAATCGAACCACGGGCTATATGTCATCATCATCATTTCAGCCGCATAACGTCCACTGCTGGACATAGGCCTCTTCCAGGGATTTCCAAAATGACCGATCTAGAGTGGCCTGCGTCCAGCGCTTTCCAGCGACCTTAGTCAGATCGTCTGACCACCTTGTGGGTGGGTGTCCAATGCTTCGCTTGCCAGTATGTGGTCGCCATTCGAGAACCTTTCTGCCCCATCGGCCATCGGTTCGTCGCTATATACTAGACCACTAAAGTATAAGAAATGAAACTAAAATAACAGTCAAGAAACCAAAAAAAAAATTCGACATTCTCATACAAATCGCCCGGGCGGCCGCACATTTTTGTATGGAAATGCCCAAAATTATTTATGTTTTTTGGCTGTTATTTTAATTTCATTATACTATAATGGTCTAATATAAACCGTGGTTTTATGTTTTACGGGTATGTCTCTTCCACGTTGGTATCTATAGGCTTTTTTGTTTTATGTTACAGAAGAAGATATACCTAGAATGAAATACATACCAAGATTATGAAATATTTCTTAATAGGTCTATACCTACACTACACTACATCCTAAAACACGCTTTCTAATGCCTCGCATAATTTGTTTTGTTGTTTCTTGTGTAACAGACAGGGACAACATAATAGAAGTCAGTTAATGTAATATCTCCTTTTGCATCAACGATTCCGAAACTTGCGGGTTTCGGATCGTGAAAGCTCCCCGTTAGAGACTTGAGTTATCGAAGGTCGTGCCGAAATCGACATTGTCGTGATAGAAAATGAGATAATACAGATAAATCCATAGAGACAAGTCTAATAACCGAAAATATATCGGAATGATATATTCGATAAAATTTCATACATCAGATAATTTGGTGAAGTAAAGTCATATGTTATATAAAAATAACCTACCCATTTCTTAAGATATTACAATGTATATATTGATGTATTATATTATCGTTTGTGGTTTTAGTTTCATTTTTATAACTAAATATTTGGTATTTTACTCAACCCTAAATAAAATCTGCAAATACAAAAAGCTGCAGAGAGAATGACTTATGTACTTTGATACGAGTTGGTATCCATATACTTTCACCTTCCCATATTTTATATAGGTACAAATTTTGACCCAATTTTGTCCTTTGCCACTTTTAGACCCGTAAGGGATACTAAAGTGTACATGTACTGAGTGCTCGTGTGTATTTACTACTTACAACATGTAAGCGAGGTCTTCACGTACAATAAACTATAAACAGACCTAGATAACTAGGATAATGCCTAGACTGCCTGTGCCTGCCCTTCACTTGCCAAGGTATGCCTAGGTCTAAGATTACTACAATAGGTAAGTAAGTAGGCTATGGAATACTTTATATGTTATTGTACTTATTACGTAAATGTTACATAGATCCAACTTTCCTTTCCTGTTATTATGGTATGGTAACAAAAACCAAGCATTAGTACAGAAGGGCCGATCTGGCCCAGCGAGTCCCAATAACGTAATCTAACCTACTAACTTTCATTTCTTACAAAATTTTCATTCTGTGATTGATCGCTGTCATAAACACTCTTGTTCGATAGCAAACTTATTTCACGTTGAAATTATGTTTTTTAGTAGCAAAAAATTCAAGAAGGGCTACGAAAATCTAAGAGAATAAAATAGTGTAGGTACTATTTTATTATTCTAGAGAAGTGACTGACCTGACACTAAATTACACGAAGACTAAATTCTAATGCTATTTTTTAAAAATTGTTGAAAAAATAATTTTTGCTGTATAACTTTTTGAGAATCTTTTTGAAAATTATTTAAGATCCCAGCATTGGTTCCACATATTAATTACACATGTCAATTGATGAACGCGAACGAAGCCGCGGGTGACAGCTAGTATGACAAATTATGACAATAGTTCACTCGGTGTGTTATTAAAATTTCTCTCGTTACATCTCATGTTGCTTATGAGTGCGATGCCTGCCGGCTATGCAAGTATTTTGCAGTCACGTTAAGTTCACATTAGCATAGTTGACTTGAATAAGTGTACCATTTTTTTCTGAAATTAGAGACTTACATTAATTATTTGATATATTCAGTCCTTAATAAAATACTAGGGAGAGTAAAAATATGTACTTATATAATTTACCCTATATTTTGCAACGCCATGGTTGATATTTTAAGGTTCTTTATTATTGTAGTCTTTAGGAAAATTTAACATATTTTTTTTAATTAAGGATATTTAATTTATGTATGTATGTAGAGAATTTTGAACTCGCTCTTTGATGTCTTTTATTTGGATTGTAGAAAAAAATAACAAAACAAAAATATTTATTTTGACTAAATAGAACTCATTTACGTTATCAATACGAAAATCTAAGAGAATAAAATAGTGTAGGTACTATTTTATTATTCTAGAGAAGTGACTGACCTGACACTAAATTACACGAAGACTAAATTCTAATCCTATTTTTTAAAAATTGTTGAAAAAATAATTTAATTTAAATTTACTTATTTAATTTATAAATGAAATTAAATAAGTAAATTTTTATTTAAATAAATTTTAATCGGGTTTAAAATACAAATTAATACAATATGTTTCAGTAGAGTATTAAATATTTTTGACGTTAATAAAATAATATACATACATATTATATTATTTTTACAAACTTCAAAAATATTGTAATACATCTACAGATACCAATCTTTAATATCTACCTACCTATCTACCTCTATTTTATTAAGATGTATTCCTTATTTTTATTAAAATGACTTGTTTTATTTCTTACAACTTAGATGATTTTCCATTATACTCTACTTATTCATTCAATTATATTGGACTGCCAACTCGACCATTGTGAAAGTTTTTACATTCCGGAACTAAATGTTGCAAATGTGGCACCGTAGATTACATCTATTAAATTAAATTTATAATGATACTCATATTGCCAATCACGTTATACGTTACTAACTAGAGTAATTACTGAAAGAAGCTAGTGCATTTTGAAAGTTGATTGCTAAGCGGATCAATTGGCTGTGGTGCCATATACCTAATACGGCTCTATCCCGTAGATAGAGTCCATCTCTCTATTTTTTTTTCTTTAAAGGCGTTATTAACTAGCAGCATACATTTATTTTATTCTTCTTCTGTATAGCCCATGGCATGATAGGAATGATACTCTCTTCCCACAAAAGCGCATGACGACGTCTCGATAAGTGTTACCACTGATTGTACTTTTCAGTCAATTTAAGGACTTTTTCAATTTAGTTAATAATATAAAATAAAATAATAACTAACAGTAAGTACTAGTATCTGGTGTAATTCATCTATTTAAGTTTTAATACATTTATTTATTGAATTAATAGCTCATATTTAGTTTGTTAATTTAAAAAATACATTTTGTTTGGGTGATTCAATCATACATGACCGGATCGCATCGCGCCGCATCGGAACGGATGCGTACGCATGCCGCAGAGGCCGTCCGCATGCCGCAGCCGACAGCAGCCGTCGGAGCCGGACGAAGATGACCGGGTTTCAGTATGCATAAGTTGCATGCAAATATAAACTGTAATTCTTGTATACACATTTTAACTTTCTTGGCCACATTTTAAAATTAAGTTCGGTCCGCTCGGCCTGTAACGTACCTTAGTCGCCTCTTACGACGCCCGTGAGAGAGGGTGGGGACAATTCGTATTCTTCTCTACCACCACACGGCTTTCTATGTTTTACTATAAAACGTCCTAATATCTACTTAGTTCGAGTTCTTACAGAAAAGAGATCCAGAGGAAAACCTAGGATGGAAGTAATAAAGAGATCCAGAGGAAAACCTAGGATGGAAGTAATAAAGTGTTACTTACTTAAATTGGAAACAAAAAGAGCTTTTGCCCAAGTATGGGACCTAAATACATAGCTAAAAAAATATCTACTTACGATATAGGTACTGAGTATAACGCTTTACATTACATATAAATAAGTATACTTACATGCCATAAGGTTCTATAACGGGGTAACAGTTCCTTTCGAGGTACACTAATGACGACTTACAAACTAACAATATGAGACATGTTCCTATTAACAATGGCAATGCTCTCTGACATTTGTTATAAAGGGACAACTCCACAATGAAATATAATGGCCTGTCCCTACTTCACACTATTCAAATAAAAGCTGTAATTTGGCTCGCACGTGGTACTCTACCCTCCATTATAATCTGTTTGAATAACCATATCCGACTTTCAACAAAAAGACGAATAGCGTTTTCTTACATTTCTATAAAGCCTTCGTGTATAGTTCATTACATTATTAGAATTGTATATACAAATAAAAATATTACTGTTGTCTCTTTTTTATTTAATTTTTTGCCAAAACAACGTACGGTTTTACGGTAGGTGCGATGACCAGTCACCTGGTTTTTGGCATACTATACGGCTTTAACGTATAGCAAGCAACGTAGAGCGCGGTTAGACCTGGATTGGTGTCTACTAACACTAGTCTTCATGCATTTACTTGATCTCCTTAGAACATTGAATGGTAGGGAACGTCGTGCTTATGATGCAAATGTCGACGTGTGAAAACGTCCGGGGTTTATACCGTGCATCACTGATAAATGCGCGCACCTGCAACTTGCCTTTATACCTTTAAAGTTTTTACATTAGGAGTTTGATAACCCAGGGTGGTTTTAAACATCCTAGCTATATTTAAGGAAAATACGCTAGTAGTTTGTCACTTTTGCACTAAAAATAATTTAAAAATAATGGCCTTCAATAAGTGATATATTTTTATCCTATATTATTCAATGTTAGATAAAAATAATTATAAATTATATTTTTTTGATTTTGACTTGATGTTGTACTCTTTAAGCGAAATAACAAATACATATTCTTGTAATGTACCTTGTTTCGAATAAAAACCAAAGATATCTGTCGACAAATGCATACCAAAAATCTCGCATTTCAATGTCACCGCCCGCTACTGGCAACGGCCGCGTGTATAGTAAAGTCAGTATGTCAGCCATTTATTAGAAATTTAAATTTTTTTTTATCAAAATATAAGTACCTATATATCTTTTTTCTTACGGTTTTGTGTTCTATTAGTGTTTCTGATTCCAAGATTTCAAAATAGCCAAGGGGTAAAAGTCAACCTGTATGTATATGTCCGTTTGTACTTCCAGATGGCGCTGGTAGAGGAGACGGGCGCGGGCGCCTCCGACGACCCGGAAGCCT